>OZ057414.1:115630901-116905901 GCA_964056705.1 Troilus luridus | reverse complement strand
GTCAAGACTTTTAAAACAAACAAAAATAAAATATAGGCAGTTAATAGCAATAAAAATATAGTGTACTTTAAAAAAACCTGTACCACAAGTATCCAAGAAAAGTCTTGGGTTCAGTATTTGATAGAGACTGTACTATTTTTATGACAACAGGATGACAGGTCCCAAAGGATTCATGCACGGCTATTGACAGATTAAATAAAATATCTTCAATATAGTATACTTAATCTTTAAATAATGTAGTAAAGCTTTTCTGTATTTCTTTATTAGATTAATAAACTAATCTCCACAGGGGATGTCATTTATTAGTGTTGTGGATCAAGGCCTTTTAAAACTATAAAATCTTATTAATACGGGGATACCATTGAGTCTTGGTGATAATTACTCAAAATTATTGATTTTAATTAATTCAGAATTCATTACAACAGTAGTTGTTGTTGTAGTTGTTTATTTAACGTCACTTTATGCTGCTATGGCTAATCGGACGATGCTACAGTGGGAGCTCTAAATTTTGCCTATCCAGGTTTAATTAGGATAGGGATTTTTAACGAGCACCTGACATCGTACCGGCTCGGGACCCCTATTTATTGTCCCTTCCGAAGGATCATAACCAAGGATTTTTTACTCCCTTTAAAAAATCCTAGGGCCACCTGCCGGGCTACGAACCCGCGATCTTGGGCTTATTAGTTTGTCATACTAACCACTAGATCGCAGGTCGCCCGTTTTATTTAGAGTACTTTCAACTAAGTACTTCAAGTATGATTAGTCGTATTATTATTATGTATTTATCAAAAATAATGCTCAATGTAAAAACAACAAGTACTCAGATTCCCAAATTTTTATTTTTATTAAATCTAATCTTTTTATAATAAGAGCCAAACCATTCAGAGAAAATGCATCACTTCTAATCCGTTGTAATTTTTTATTTATTTTACAATGTGATCAATAAAGGATAAGAATTCATTTTTAGTAGTGTTTATAATATTATTAATAATTATAAGGTTTTCAAGAAAAAGTGAATTATATAAAATCATTTAATGTAATATTAAAAATATTTAACAACAATTTAAGATATATGATACTTTATATCATATTATTAGTTAACATAGTATATAGCTGTATATTGCATTGATTTATACAGAAATATATCAGTATATTTGTTCAAACATTTAATTTTCTATATCCTAAGAGATGAAACAACTGTTTATTCACTTAACGTCACTTTATGCTGCTACGGCTAATGATACGACGCTACGGAGCTATAAATTTTGCCAATCCACTTCTAATTAAGATAGCGATCTTTAACGAGTTTCTGACACCGCACAGTCTCGGGGTCACCATTCTATGGCCCTCCGAAGGACGTCATAACCAAGGATTTTTCACTATCTGAGGGGCTTCGAACCCACTATATTGAGAACAGAAGGTTTTCCGTTGACCACTACACCACTAGTGAACACATATACGTTACTTTCTTTGCTGTTTATATTTATCTTTCCTTTTCAAGATAATATCTATGTTAGTAATCTGTTAGTTAGAATCATTAATTTCTGATAATATGACAAATATTGAAACTACTTACCTCTGTGTTAATCAATTATTTTTCTTAACTTTTTTAATCCAGTTAAACCGAGGGATGGTTAATCTGTTTTTCGAGGTTCCTCCGTAATAATTAAGTTTTATTTCTTTAAAAAAAATATGAATACGCGAGAACGCATGTAAACATCCCAAAACTTGCGAGAACACGGGGACATGGGATCAGATAAGAGAAAAGATTAGTTCCCGACTGGTATCAACTCCGGTAGCTTAGTTGGTAGAGTCCTGTCACGGTAAGATAGAGGACCAGGGTTCGAATCCCGGCCGGAGGCGTATCGTTTCTTTTCAAAATAAAAATATTTAAAATTAATTAATTATATTTTATAAAAATATTTCTATATCCCCTACAGTTCCCACCTCTTTTTCTCATAATTAAGTTTTGTTCTTTTTTAAAGCACATTATTCCGATTCATTACTTAACTTTCTCATGAAGAATGTTGATAACTGAAGTAAAAGAAAAAAAAATTAATAAAGTTTTTTGCCTACATTCAAAATATTAAATTGTACGCTACAAATGAAAAACAAAGGGGAAACATCTCAAAACCTAATTTTTATTTCTTAATTACATTTTCACCCAGACACGAGAATACATATGGTCCCATCTAGACTCACCATTTTAATATATATTCTCACCCTTCTAAAAGAGAAAAAAAGTTACAGAGACCCTATAAATATTGAACGAACTTTAAGGTGACCTTAGGTAGAGAATGATTTTATAAAAATCATTGAGAAATTTTAATAAATTTATAAAAGATTTTTTATAAAAATCATTGAAAAATTTGAGAAATTTTAATATACTTAGGTGCTGTATCGTACTGACCAAATTTACTTTGATAATGCAAAGATCAGGTCATCGATTTATTTCAGTTCTGATTCACTAGATTAGGTCGACGTTTTACTTTAATAACTTGATACATATATATTTATATAAATATATGTACATCGATTATAATAGGGTGTATAAAAAAAAAATGACAGTTTTATCAAATTCAAGAGTCCAAAAGTCTGTAAATAATGGCGACTAACAGTATCTTTCGACACACCACATTCCCTGGCAAGTTCGCGAGTACATGTGGACGGATTTGACTCAACAGCTTCCTTCAGAACCCCATCAATATCCATTAATGGTCGCCCGGAGCCCTTCTTCCTTTCCAACGTCGTATCTCCACTGCTAATTTTTCCAAACCAACGCCGCGCAGTGCGCTGGTCAAGGACACCTTCCGCTTCATATTTAATAATTTCACGAGATGCTTCAGCGGCTGTGAATTTTTTTTCCAATAATTTCTTAAAATTACGAGAATTTCATAGGACACTGTCATGTTTCTTCTTTGAAATAAATAACTAAACTGAGGCTTTTTTTGAAGAAATCCAGTGTTAGAAAACAAGCTTAGAGAATGCTTTAAAGAGATTATTAAGTGTTGGTAAATAATAAATAGCATTAAAATATTTACAGACTTTTGAACTCTGGAATTTGATAAAACGGTCATTTTTTTATACACCCTATTATTAGGCTTGGAAGACAGATAAGAAGACGAACAATCCAAAAATTGAAATAAAGACGATTTTTACCAATAGGCCTAAAATACAAAACATCAATTGAAAATGTATCGTCATTCCAGCTGAATATATCGTCGCTGTCAAAACAATATCGCCTATCTACAACTTTTGGTGAAAATGTATTAGTAACGGTAACGGACTTATGAAGGTCAGGAACATGACCAATTATGATTTTTTGATACTTCTCTTTTTTTTATTTTAATAGTTTTAAATATAGTAATAGTTTTTTCCCCTGTAAAATCGCCCATAGTGTACTATGGCGGTATTGTTTTGACAGTTACAATACTTTTTTATATTGATCTGTCGCTCATCATTTAAAAAACGGTTACTAAATTGTTTTATAAAACTTTAAACCCGCATAGATCAGTATGTCATGCAACATACCAGTAAACTAAACACATATTCTTAACACATTTACAGTTCACAACATAGGGCAACCATCCATAGAAGTTTCCTCCCACAAGGAGGGGGTATGTTCGATACGGTTATTCTGCCCGCTCGAATCTCAAAACATCTCGTATATTGAAAAACAATACAAAACAAAAAAAAATGTATAATTGGAAAACAAATGTTATTGGAAAAATTAAAAAAAGATAAAAGAAAAACTATTAAAGGATATTAACGATACTGATTAAGGGAAAATAATTAATCCATTAATGACGTATTTCTTCTTGTTTCAACCGTTTCGTCAAATTCTTTCCCTGGTCATACTGGCTTCCTCGGGACTTTTCTCTGTTGGCTTTTAGCTCTAAGACTGAAAACGTTTTTCTATACTTCGGTATTTGTAGATATCCGGATTCGGAGGCGGGGCCAATTCTTCCAGTGTTTTGATTCGCTGTTTTCTGATATACTGGTTGATTGGGAATCGACTGGCTGACTTCTGATTGGTTTGTATCCATCTTGTCTATTGAAATTTTCGGTGTGCTTTACTATTTACTATTTATTACTTAATAAAAACAAAACCTGTACCACTACAACCCATGAAGGGTCTGGGGTTCAGTACATGGTAGAGACTGTACTGTTTCATGGACAACGGTTCTGCAAGGAGGTGACTTGTCCTAGGTCACGCTCGACCGCCAGATTTTTCCCCCTTATTTTGGGTACCCTATTTTTATAATATTTTATAGAGGCTGGGTGGGCCCCAGGAGGGTCCTAGATCCAATATGATCCATCTCCCGCTGCAAACAGACTAAATAAAAATCATGGCCTGCAGCGGGATTTGAACCAGGATTTCCAGCATGGTAACTCAGTACTCTACCACTGAGCCACTCCTCTCCCTGAGGAGAGATATAATAATGTAAATCTCCCATTGTGTAACAACGCCTATGTATTACAGGAGGTCTTTTTCAACTATTAATTTATTACTTAATAAGGAGAAAAACTCGGTGGCTTAGCCTGATCTCGGACAAATCACCTCCAAGCACAACCGTTGTTCAAGAAACCGTACAGTAACTAAAACAGGCTACCATTTATTCATTATAAAAACATGTTAATCTACGAGTAGAAAAAAGTGTAAGCTATTATTATCATAACATTGACACAATAAAACTCACTATATTCTAGTTAATTTCACTATGGATTTCACAGGATGTTTAATTATTCTGAAACAGAAAGATATAAAAGTTAAAACAGACGAAGAGACAATGGTTTAGAAAACAGCAAGATTAATTAGACATCTCACTAAGCACGCAGCAGTGACTTATACAAAGCACCCTGCCATGGAAGTTCATCTAAATTATCAGCAAAGATGGATTTTCATTGTCAACAGAACTAAGCTAAATAATCAATTTCATTACCAACAGGCTTATCTTTTTTGTAACTGTAGGCATTAAAATATTATTGTACAATTATCAATATTATTGCTAACGGTACGAAACTAGACATTTTGTTTTGAAAGGATGTAAACTGGATTGCATTATCTAATAATTCATTCACTCAATGAAAACCTATTTCCAGTCGTTTTTTGGCATATAACTTTATTATGTGGATACGTTTCGACTAATTTGTCATTTACAATCCATCAAGAACTTCATTAACATCTCAGAAGAGTTATAAGTCATCTTTTTTCTTTTTTTTATTATTCATTGTCATTAGCTAAAATCTTTTCTTGGAGGTCCATTGTCCTCCATGGTCCTTTTGTTAATCTTTTTGTTAGTCTCTAATTAATTGCTAAGATTAACAAAAGGACCATGAAGGACAATGGACCTCCAAGAAAAGATTTTAGCTAATGACAATGAATAATAAAAAAAAGAAAAAAGATGACTTATAACTCTTCTGAGATGTTAATGAAGTTCTTGATGGATTGTAAATGACAAATCAGTCGAAACGTATCCACATAATAAAGTTATATGCCAAAAAACGACTGGAAATAGGTTTTCATTGAGTGAATGAATTATTAGATATTTTGTTTAAAAAAATATATATATATATATATATATATATATATATATATATATATATATATATATATATATATAACAACTCATTTTCTGAGCTCAATGAGAAACGATTGAGTCCCTTTTTATTTTTTTCCCTAATTATCAATATCCAATTAGACAATGATGTGGGAGCGATGTGGCATGCCGGAAATCCTGGTTCAAATCCCGCTGCGGGCAAGACATTTATTTTGTCTATTAGGACTATTACAAGTCCTATTTGAAGCTATTCAGTTGAACTTAAGGGCTTCACTAAACCATCAAATCCTTCCCGTATGAATTATAATTATCGAAAATCCTTCGTAAAATCCTCAATACTCCTTATTTTGTTACGAATAGAATCGTCCATCACAAACTAAATGTTCCATTTGTAGCTGATTTGGCCCAAACCCGATATAAATCATTTCATGACAAACTCTATTCTCATTCAAACCCACTAACTTCCTTATTAATTCTCGATAATCCTTGGAGGCGCATGGAAAGAATAAGCCTTAGGTCATTCCAATTTAAATCTATAATTGGAGTACTACTTCGAGTGGGTTGTTTTCTACTTGCCTTTTTTTATGACTTCATTTCAGTCATAATATTTACTTCTTGTATTTTTTAAAATAATTTGTAAATTAATACAGTAAATCTAAAAAAAAAATTCCAGGGGCTCTACTATTCACCGAACTGCTATTATACCTTGTAATAAAATACTCTAATAGTTGAAAAAGACCTCCTGTAATACATTGGCGTTGTTACACGATGGGAGATTTACATGAGATGAGTGGCTGAGTGGTAGAGCACTGAGTTGCCATGCCGGAAATCCTGCTTCAAATACCGCTGCGGGCAGTTACTTTTATTTAGTCAGTTTGCAGCCGGAGATGGATCATATAGGATATAGGACGTTCCTGGGGCTCACCCAGCCTCTATAAAATAATAATAATATTTTCATTAATAAACCTTCATTAATAAAGCCTTCATCGCTCTATTAATAAATGATAGAGCGAATGAGGTCTCATTAAATGAATATAATGGCGGACAGTGATTTGAAAAATATAATTATTGTTATGTTCTATTTCTTCATTGTTGGTTTTTCAGGTCTCTTCCAAATATTGTATAATCAAGAGATTTATGTAAAGTATAATAAATCATATTATGCGATTATAAGAAGCAAAATAAATCTTATAAACACAACTCTGGATGTCTGAGGCATTTTTCTATACAAGGACCAACATTACAATGTCGACACTCATTTTTGATTTCGCGCCGATTTTTTTTTCTTTGAACAAACGGCACATTTTCGGTACGTTTGTTCCATTAAAAAAAAAACAACAGCAAAACAAAAAACAACTACAAAATAAAATTTAAATTTAAATTAAACTACTACAAAATAAATGAATGCAAAAGGCAGTTGAACTGAGGATTGTTTCACAAAGGCTTTAGCAAATAGTGAGAAAAAAGGAGTGCGACGTGAAGGCGTGTGTGATGCAGGACGGCATATATCGTCTTTAGCAAAGGGGGCACGTTCCCCTGCGCCGGCATATAAAACTGGAGCGCTTGATAGATAGCGGGTTCGGGCCAAATCAGCAACAAATGGGGCATTAATTAAGTTCATTATGAATGACTTTAGTCTTAACAAATAAGGAGCATTGAGGATTTTACGAAGGATTTTGGATTGTAGGGATTGGATACGAGAGGAATTCGATGGCTTAGTGGAACCCCAAAGCTCTACTCCGTAAGTCCAAATAGGTCGTATGATGGTCATGTAGATGAGTCTTTTGTAATTAACTGGGAGTTTAGAGCGTTTGTCTAGTAAGTGTTGAAGTAGCCTGAAACGTCGAGCGGTTTCTTATCTTTTCAGTCTCGTATGAGGATTCCAGGTTAATCGTTTGTCAAGATGCAACCCTAAGTATCGGATCTGTGCTACAGGCATAAGTGGGATATTATTAAAGGATATTGAAGGGCAGAAAGTCATTGGTTTACGACATAAGGTAAAAGTGATTTTATTCGATTTTTGAGAATTTATTTTAATTCTCCAGTTTTGACACAGGTTAAAGGGTTAAGTATCGCTGGCAAAACCTGTACCACTATGAAGGGTCTTGATTTCAGTACAGGGGAAAGACTGTATTGTTTCAAGGAGAACGGTTAGGCAGGGAAGTGATTTGTCCTAGATAGCACTTAAATACAAGGTGTTTACCCTAAATTAGGGTACCTATACTACAGAGGGTGTGTGAGCCCCAGGAGGTTCATCAGATCGCAGAGAATGCAAGCACAGATTAAATAGTTTATCTGCCTCAGCCGAATTTGAACCCGGCACACTCTACACCCTTCGGCACGGCAACTCTACCCACCTGCTACTCCACTCCCAATTATCGCTAGCATGTGTAAGAAATTAACAGAAAAAAACTGATTTGTAGTAAATTTTTAGTTTTTATCAAAGTGGCAAAATAAAAAGATGCCCCCCCCATCTTTATTGTCCACCACTCAGATACCTGATACTTATGTATTTTAATTTTATTATTAACTCATCGTAATTTTTATCTTTATTGCCTTATTCTTCAATTTTTAACACTTTCTTTTTTATTGCTTTCTATTACTTATTCTATTATTTGTTATGTCATTTTTATTACCTTCCTGTCACTTGGTTATTAATATTATTAACACTCATACATTTTAACCTTAATTTTTACCGTATTTAGTAATTGTTAACATTTTTTTTTTAAATTGTCTGTATTTTGCATATTTAGCCGAGAAGAAGAACTGCAAAATAGGTCGAAACGTTGACTAATTAATCCCTTTAACTGCTAAAGACGATATATGCCGTCGCACTGCTTTTTTATCTATTTGCTAAAGCTGAGTCTAGACGACGCGACATTGTAATGTTGGTCTTTGTATAGACACATGATTTGTAGATTTTCATACAAAATTACATTACTAAGCAATAAGTTTTAGTATTAATTTTTTTTTTAATTAAAAAATAAGTTTTAACTCCGCCAGTGTTGGTCCATAGCCCAAATCATAAAGGATAATTGGAACAATGAAATACATTAACAGATAGTAGTAAAGGCGCGTAATGAAGGATAGAATGCAGGTAAAAAGTATGTAGCAGAGGCCGGTAGACGGGTAGCCGGCCCACTTAGCGCTGTGATAGGCGTAAAGCTATTTGCTTCTAGCAGTTATAGGGTTAATTAACATTTCTCCATATCTAAGAGAAATTTATTGACCTCCACCCGGACCATTCTCTTCCTCAACAAAAAAAAAATGGTATTTGTTACCGTGAAATGAAATAGAACAAGGAAATAAAAGTTTTATTTAAATAATTGATGGCACGTGTTACTGTTATTTTTGTTTAAGATAATTATGGAAGCAGGAAAGGATGAAAACAAACTTCCAATTAGTTTATTTAGTTTCCAATGATCGATGTTATTATTATTATTTTCTCTTTAAACAATATATTCGCATTCCGAAAACACCCTTGAATTTTTAATTTATTATTTCATTACATATTAGGGGCTTTGCATGGGTAGTAAGACATATTATGCCTACATGTATAATCTGTCTAATGTATTTTATTATTCAGATATTATAAACATAAAAACAAAACCAAATATTTCTTTATACACGATTTATTTTCATGCTCGGTAATTTTTTGCTATAACCCATAAGTTGCTCATTTAAATTATATAACATATTCTAATAATGCGCTTGAAATGCTTAAGGTAACTAAAGTATATAAGTTGATAAGGATTAATACTGTACTCATCTAAATAGCTTTACAAACACAACATTGTACGTTATCAATATTTTAGTAGATAAAATGGGTGTAGTAAGATTTCCTTAAAAGATAGATATATGCTATCACTGACTTTTTTGTAGATCTATAAAAGAAGAATACCCCACCATGCATTGGTTCGTTACATGACAAAATCATTAGGCAGCGTCATCGAATAACCTCCCGGACGGCTATAATTTTTCCTCCAATTCCAACAATCATTATATTTCAACCCATTTGCACAAAACCTCGATAAATTATATACCTAAACCTTCCTGGTGAATCACTCTATCTATTGGTGAAAACCTCATGAAAATCCGTGCAGGAGTTATTGAATTTACCGCGAACAAACGCGGCTGAAGACTCTGTTTTATAATATGTACTAGCTGTCCTGGCAGACGTTGTTCTGCCCTATTGCCCTAAAACAAAGGGCTTCCAAATATTCTCCAACCATTTGAATGCCAACTTCATCGATTGTTGGTGCATTGAAACATTTCGCATGTTTTCCTACAGGAATTTTATCAGCTCTGATTACAATTTTATGATTACCAGATGGCATAAGATCCAGCGTAGTTTTAAATAATGAAATCAATTGATTTTAATGATGAAACAAAGTTTTTAATTGTTCTACAATAGAACTCCTCACTAAACTGTTACTTGCACAACACTGATCAATTTCGTCTGGTGTAATGCCCATTTATTCCATTTGCAGGAATTTATAGTCGGCATCTGTCACCGGCAACAGGGAACCTGCTTCATGATATATTTGGCCTTGTATCAGAAAAGTTTTATTTTTACACAAAAATTTATATTATTTTATTTTATGATAGCGACTGGACCCTAAAAAACTATTACAAACAACTAACGCGCCTTTGTTTTGCTTTGATTGACGTCAAATGTTTGACAGCTGGGAGCAGAGTGGTTTGTATGGGAAAAGAAAATTGTTATTTTTATTATTTCCCTCGTCGTTTTTACGGGTTTCTCTCAATAAGAAACTTTTTTGCGCCTTAAAAAAATATGGGAAAAAAGCCGAATTGGTCGAGCCCTTCTCGAGTTTTGTAATTAGCAAGGAAATGTCGATTCATTTTTATTATATAGATAGATAGATATTTATTCAATGTGTTTAGTTTATGTTTTTCACATCTTACATTGTGGTGTAGTGGTTAGCTAGTTAACCTACTACACCAAAGATCGCGGGTTCACAGACTAGCAGGTGTCTATAGTATTTTTATAAGGAGTAAAATAATGCTTAGTTATACAATCTTTCCGTAGGGAGAGTCCCGAACATGTTCGGTGTCAGAAACTCATTGAAGACTCCTATCCTAATTATACCTGGTTAGGCATAAATTAGGACTACTGCTGTAACATCGTACGATTAGCCATAGAAGTGATATTAGATAAATAAACATACAAACATAGTGTATCTGAGAAGCGAAATTTATTGCTGTTTGTCCATTTTACGTCAATTTATTCTGATATGGCTACTCGGACGATGCTACCGTGGAAGCTCTAAATTTTGCCTACCCAGAGTTGATTAGGATAGAGGTTTTCAAGTAATACCTGACATCGTACGGGCTCGGGACCCCCGTTTAATGTCCCTTCCGAAGGACGGCATAACCAAGGATTTTTTACTCCCTTTAAAAAATCCTAGGGCCACCTGAACTTGCAATCTCGGATTTAGTAAGTTATACTAACCACTAGAATACAGGTCGCCTCCAATATATATATTAGTGTCCATATTTAATAAAATTAAGTGTTTTAGAATGCCGTTGTGGCCGAGGTCGTCAAAGTGATTACTTTGTAATTGTTGGCGGGTTGAATTGTTTGTTATTGTGGACCTACGGAATGAATCCTGACCTTTTCTATCTGGTTGGAAAGCTTGGTAACCTGTGCCACCGTCCTACTTAGCCGGAGTAGAATAGAACGTTAATTCCTAATTAATTATTTAATAAAAACAATTAATTACCCGGGTTCGAGTCCCGGTCCTGAACATATCTTTTTTTTCAAATAAAAATATTTAAAAATTAATAAAATCAATAACTAATAAAATAAAATAAATTATAATGGCGTATGCCAATAAGATCCAAATTAAATAAATGTTCAAAGAACATTCTTCCCCTCGAATACATCACAAATTGCGAGAACGCGGGGACATGGGGTCAGTGAAAAGAAAGGATATGGCCATGGCCGGGGAGCGAGCCTGATTGAACCAGGATAGCTCAATTGGTAGAGTTCCAGACTAGCGATATGGGCGACCCGGGTTCGTGTCCCGGTCCTAGACATATCTTCTCTTTTCAAATAAAAATATTTAAAAAATATATTAATGTTAGATTTATAGAGTATTTAGATTATTGCAATAATAATAATGTGATTGCAATTATCAATCTTTACTTTGAAAGAGATTATTTCAATAGTTTTAATGTTTGAATTTTAAGTTTTTTTTTTGGTTATTCTTGATGCTTCGGCAATGACGTTCCTATATCAAATGCCAAGCCTTATATTTAATACACAAAGTTCAAGGCACTAATACTTAACAATTTTATAATAATAAACGGATAGACTTAAATTTCTTTTATTCCATGAGCCTAACCTGGAACATAAACCTTTTTTAATTTATCTTGTATGTTTCTGGAATCGGGCTATTGTTGAGACTTATTGGAGGATAAGTTTTTTGTGGAAAAATTAATGTAATACGCTGGTGTATTGCTTAAAATACAGAGCTGACCATGCTTTTTCACAATTTTTGAGGAGAGATATATTCACGTAAATCCCCCATTGTGTAATTCTGTGAAGAGTAAATTCAACGCCAATGTATTTCATCTGTTCGTGTATTTTATTACAAGGTATAAAAGCAGTTCGTTGAATAGTAGAGCTCCAGGATTTTTTTTTATATAAATTTACCGGTATAAATTTAGAATTATATAACTATATATTATGAGTAAATATTATAATATTATGATAAATATTATTAATCCTTAATATACATCTAATTTTACGTTAAAAAATTAAAAATTTACAGCTATTGATTATAATAAAATAAATTATAGAAATTTTCTCAATCCATGGCTATTAATAGATTTAATAATTTATCTGGCACAGCTGGATTCGACCCTTGACCTTCAGCCCAGCAACTCAGTGCATTATAAACTGAGCTACTGGGGAACTTGATCACTTTAAGATAATTGGAACTTTTTTATCTGGTCGATATATACATATCTGGTCGAGTAACATAATGTACTCGACGAAATATGTATAAACGTGAACGTTTTATCAGTCCTGCAAAAAGGATATTGAGAGGGTAGAATGTATATTTAAGGTATAGAGGTAGTATGTATATGCAAACGCCTGATAATAAAAATTCCATAAATATTTATTACGATACGGGGACGAAACAAAGGATAACGTTTGGTCCTGGAAATATCGAACGGGGGGAGGGGTTGTGTAACTTGATGCCTTGTCCTCGAATAAGTAACTTCCTTCCATGTTTCTTTTTTTTTTTTCTTAAATAAAGTTAGTCCTTCACTAGGTCAAGCTAAGGACGTATCGATAATATTTCTGACCCTATGATACAATCTAATCAATAATTTTGTGTTGACAATATATTGTGATTGACAATAGAATTTATAATATAGTTATATAATACTAAGGAGTACCCCCTGCACGCTTGGCGGAGGGAGTTGGTGGCCCCATCGTCCCGTCATCTGACTCCAATTAGCCACTGGTCCTCCAAGTTGGGGGAAACCCAGTACCGGGGGTATCGCCCGGCCACCCTTTCTACTGCGGGGACATACATATTCAGAGCAATTATCACCATCAAGGTAGAAGACCTGTTCAATTAACCACAATAGCCTCCAGACCCCTCGAGGCTAGAAATGGCATAAGAGGAAGTCAAAGAAGAGATTGAAGTTCAGTTTAACACTTATTTTGTAACCTCCTAGTGATAGTATTAAAATTTGTGTTATTAAAATGTTGTAAAATTAAAATTATAGTATTAAAATGTTCCCATTCCGAATAGTATATTTTCGGTCTTTTTATGTTGTTCACGCCATTAGGCGTTCTTTGTAAAATAAATCAATTTAATAGTGAAACAGAGTCGAAATCACGAATTACTTTCTATCTAGTGGATATTAGTGGCAACTAAATCTTGACTAGAGATAATATTAATTTTATTAACAAAAATTGTTTTGACTGGAACAAGGTTTTTTTCTTCATTATTGAATTGTATAGATCAGGAGGTTAGTCCAGTATATAAGAAATATCTTATAAATAAAATGAAAAATCTAATTTCGACGACTAGTTTACTCAGAATACCTGATAATTGCACATTAATGTTATTGCACATGCGGTGTGCAATCGGTCTCGAAAGGTTTAAACTAAAAAAGTTTGAATTCGGTTGGAATTTCCTTCTTAAACGTAAGAACACCTACACGGTAACTCTAAGATGAATAATCAACTTAAATCATGATTTCATAACTAGAAATAATAATTTATTTATAATAATTATTCATTTTTCAATATTAATTATAAATCCGAAAGAAATACGTTTTTTAAAATTAAAAAAAACAAAACAAAAAACTTTTTTTAAATCAGAATCAGGGGCGCTACAACTCTTCGCTGAGTCAAACCCTCCTTCATCACCCCCTTTTACGTCCTATGGATGCGGCTATCATCCAATCCCGTACTCTGAGCGATTCCCGAACATCCTGGGGGGTATACAATCACAGATTGGTTCTCCATCGATTTTAAATACTGAAATTATCTTCAATAGTTTAAGGTGCGCAAGTTAAAACTTAGTAAAAACGTCATTCAAAAGGCAACCTCTTATTGTTAATCGGATCCACATTTCTCTTCCAACAGAAATAATATATATAGTGCTTTGTTGTGCTTTATCCTTTATACTTCCTGCTCCCCAGTTTTCGTTCAATAGCTTTGTTAAG
Organism: Troilus luridus; assembly: GCA_964056705.1. Lineage (NCBI taxonomy): Eukaryota > Metazoa > Arthropoda > Insecta > Hemiptera > Pentatomidae > Troilus > Troilus luridus. Next base: position 116,891,625 of record OZ057414.1, on the reverse strand, counting down.
TTTGAATTGAAACTTAGTAAGTCTTATTTAAGGTGGATGAAGTTTATAAACGTGGTTATATGAACTTTTTAACCTCCTATAGTATGTAGTGAATTCTGATGTTTCCAGTGACAATAGACATCTTCACTGGAATATTCTCATAATAAACCTAATTTAAAAAGTCGATTTTTCATGTTCCCAAGTCGTAAATAACCATGAAAAGTCCGATCTTATATAACCTAGTATGATCAAAGGTCATACATTTTTAAGTAATTAAAAACAAAATCATCAATCCTATATAAAACTATTGGATTTCTGCAAACTAGATGTCCTCAGCCGTACAAATATTCTTCCCAAAATCCAAACACGAAACTGATACGGAGTATGTTCTTGGTCCTTTATTGGCTGTATTTGTAAGTTTCTAAACTCAGCACTTATTCCATCGATGGATTTCAAATATCAGAATCAAAAAATCTGCCGATGTAAAGCAATGCGCATTGATACTAGTTATCAATCACAGGGAGTTTTATAAACAAAACATTTTTGTTTCACATACAAAATCACTGTTGGTTGATGACAATTGCAAACATTATCACGCCACGGATGACAGACAATTGTACCTATACTTTAGTTTTGCAGAGGTTTGGTTTTAAAAATATAAAAATGGAGATTATGACTTTTTAGATTTTTTGAAAATTAAATTTAGACGTGTCTTACGGAATTGAGATGCTATCGATGAGCTATGTTTAGACACTTGTCACCTCGAACCTTCTCCAGTACCAATGACGCACACCGAATTTCCACCTTTCCTTCCTGTAGGACGGCCTTGATGTGTCAGGAAATTAAGGAAATGCGAAGAAGGAAGAGCATATGATGCTGCTCATTAACGGTAATTACTAACATATAAGCAGCACGTACTCATTACGATAATTGGCATTAACAAGAATCCGGTGTGACACGCATGTCATTCTAGAGTAGCCAAATCCCAGATAATATTCACACATACAAACAAAGACACACACACATATGTATATATATATTAATTAGAATATAATTTAGAATCATATGTTCATTTATTTATTGTTTTCTTTTGTTCGAGATAATATTAGAATTAGTTGAAAACATCTGTTAATAAAATATAGACATAGTATCAAGTGAAGTGCTATATTTTCAGTCTAGTTGTAACACATATATATATATATATATATATATATATATATATGTATGTGTATATATATATATACACACACACAAAGGAATGGTTTTTTATTAATACAACTTTATGAAATCAAAACACTTTTATTAAAAATATTAACCCTTACTTTCAATACATTTTCCCCAATACGTTTTTAAATTTTTAATCTGAGTACTGTAAATTCAGGGTTTTGTGATAAAATAAAGTCTGAAATGCGTTTTTGACTTGAAAATCAATTTTAAAAATTTACACTTTAGCAACTTCTGAACCGATGGAAATACTTGGTGATATTTCCGGCGAATAAGGTGGGTGTGGGAGAACTTTGTAACAATGCTCGTTTAGTTTCTTCACTCACTGTCTGTCGTGAAACAACATGTTTGGCGTTGTTGTGCATTTCTGATTTACCAAGGATGATTTTTAGATTGCAAGTTTTACGTCTGAGTAGAAAACAGAAATAATTTATTTCTGAATTAATTATTTATTCATGAGTTAAACTGTATCACCAGCTGAAAATTTCTCAAACCAACGGCAAATGTTCCGTTCATTACAATAGCCTTCCCCGAGCGTGATGGTAATGTTTCTTCCAATATTTTTTTTTTTAAATCGCGTGTTTCCATGGGCCTGTTTGATGGCATACTAAACAATGTTCCTTCAGTTGTAGTGATAGAGAATATAACTTTTAAAAAAGAGAGGATTAATAACAATCAGTTACAATCTGGAGCGGAGTGGCTCAGTGGTGGAGAACTGAGTTGCCATGCCGAAAATCTTAGTTAAAACCCCGTTGCGGCCAATAATTTTATATAGTCTGTTTGCGGCTGGAGATGGATCAAGGACCCTCCTGGGGCTCACCCAGTCTCTATAAAATGTTTTAGAAATTTACCCCCTTATGTTGGGTACAATAAGGAGGAACATTTGGCGGTTGATCGTGATCTAGGACAAATCACCTCCATGCAGCACCGTTGTCCATGAAACATTACAGTCTCTACAATGTACTGAAGACTAGTTCATGGGTTTTAGTGGTACAGGTTTTTTCCATTACAATCTGTAAACGTAAGCATAACATAAACGAAGTTTACTAATTCCTATTTATCTACTTTTTTAACTGATAAAAAATACTTTTTACTTTCTTACTTTTTTTTATATGACTGAATCTCAAGAATTGAAGTGCAATTTATGCGTGTATATATATATATATATATAACCTGTACCACTACAGCCCGTGAAGGGTCTGGAGTTCAGTACATGGTAGAGACTGTACAGTTTCATGGACAACGGTTCTGCAAGGAGGTGACTTGTCCTAGATCACGCTCAACCGACAGATTTTTCCCCCTTATTTTGGGTCCCCTATTTTTATAATATTTTATAGAGTCTGGGTGGGCCGCAGGAGGGTCCTAGATCCAATATGATCCATCTCCCGCTGCAAACAGACTAAATAAAAGTCATGGCCTGGAGTGGGATTTGACCAGGATTTCCGGGATATATATATATATATATATATATATATATATATATATATATATATATTATATATGACCTACTTCTACATGATATTGCTGAACTAATATACTTGGAGTAAAAAACCAAAATAATAAAACCATGAGCTTTCCGCAGCAAATCCGGGCTGCTGTTGCTCGCCCAGATGGCGGGACTATATTGCTTCCTAACCTAGCACTTAGGAATTCCTAATATAAAGGAGCTTGTGGATTTGTTTCCAGCGGTGTCATCCCTAGCACGCATTACGAAGTAGGAAATTCTTCATCATGTTAAAATTAACAACTAATAAATGTTTCTTTCCGCAATAGGTTGAGTTGTATCATTTAAAAATGTATTGATATATTTCCATATAAATTTGGGTAAAGAGGTAGCTTAGTTTGTAGAGTGCTGAGTTGGTATGCTGAAGGTTTAAGGGTTCAATTACAGCTGTGGTAGATAAATCTGTTAACAGCCACATATGGCCCCTGTGGATCTACTGAACCTCCTGGGGTTCACCCAGCCTCTATAAATTGGCCAAAAACCCCACCTATGTCAGGGAAAAACTGGCAGTTGAGCGTGATCTCGGCCAAATAACCTACATTAACAGACGTTGTTCTAGTAGCAGTCCGCCATGTTCTGAACCTAGAACCCTTAATAGGTTATAATGGTATAGGTTTTTTTCATATAATTTTAATTTTTTTTAAATAAAATAAATACAAAATAAATAATCAATAAGGCAAAGTCTCTTTCATTAATCCTAATATCTAAAAATGCTTAATAAGATCATTTATTTACAATACAATCAATAGTAATGCATAATAAAATAATGTATTCACGATACGACCGACAACGATTCATAAAAAACATAATACTCAAACGAGGAACTTGGCCTGAGAGATAAATTTTCTCTAAATTTAAAACAGACTATCATTTATAAAATACATTGATTTTGATCAACTCCAAGATATAAGAAGGGCATACATTTTCATTAATTAGTGTCGCTAATCATAATGTACCATGTTTATAACTTATTCATTGATGTCTTTAATTATATAAATAATATTATAAAACCTTGCTGTGCTTAAATTACTAGTTTTGTTTCTTTTTTGTTTATTTATATATTTGTTAAATTTTATTTAATAATTTATGATTAAAAATTTAATTTTAATTTTATTCTCACATGTAAATTATCAATTTAGTCAAATTGTAAATTTTTAATTTCTTATATTGTTAAATTATACTAAAATGTATTCTAATGTAATTCTATAAACTGATCTGTAATTATTAAAATCACATGTAATATGCTTATTTAAGCATGGAGCATATCCTAATATTAATAAACGGTCCCTCCATGGGATTACCATGGAGGGAAAAAGTGGGAAAAAAAAGATAATGTATTTACAATACACTCAATGATAATACTTAATAAGATAATTTATTTACAATACAACAGGTTTATAACCGAGAATTATAGTATCTCAGAACAGTTGTAAAATAGATTGAAGTAACACTTCGTTTATCGTTCCAGAATTTTTAAACATTAATAAAAGTAGGGATTGTTTAGGTTTGTGGAATGCCTTGGAGCAAGGCTTCTGTCTCTATCAGGTGAATTTGTTCATGTGAGATGTGCATCACTTTATCTTCTTAGATGTGATTTTGTATCCGACACAATTGACCTCAGATTTTCCCTAAAAACACCCCAGGAGTTAGATGATGCCGTCAATTCCTTTACCGATTTGATCCAGCAAGCAGTTTGGACTGCATCTTCACCCCGTCCTTCCTTCAAAATCGGCAAGGAAAATCCATTACCGCAAGATCTTAGGGATCCTATCCTTACCAAACGCCGCTACCGATCCCTTTGGCAAAGAGCCAGGCATCCTCGCGATCGGAGAATGTATTTACTTCACCAAACTAGTTAAATTTGTATGTACTTCACCAAACTAGTTAAAAAGAACCTGACGACCTATAGATCCGAATCCTACAAATCCTACCTTTCCACACTATCTGCTTCTGATAATCCCCTTTGGAATGTTACTAAAGAGATCCTCAAATACCACTCTATCTCCCATCCCCTCCGAAGTGAAGACGGTTCTTGGGCTGCATCAGATGTGGACAAAGTAGAAGAATTTGCCAAACACCTCTGAAATACATTTATCCTTCGTCCTACGCAAGTTTTCTACATTGATGGATTCCTCTATCCTTACCTCCTAAAGCTGTAAACCCCTCTGAGGTCAAATTCCTCCTACAAAAGTTAAAAGTCCGCAAATCTCGTAGACATGACCTTCTAACTACCCAGATCCTTCAACACCTTCCTCAAAAAGCGATTATTTTCCTTACCTACATATACAACTGTATCCTTCGTACAACACACTTCCATATGTTGTGGAAACACTCCATTATCACCCTATTCCCTAAACCTGGCAAACCGCCCAATGTCACTTCATCATACCGACCCTGCTTCCTATTCTTTCCAAAAATTTTTAAAAAAATCCTCCTGAAACGAATCCTACCCATAATCGAATCCAATAACACTCCTTCACATCAGTTTGGATTCCGTCCAAGACACTCGACGGTCCAGCAGGGTCTCCGAGTTGTCGATTACATATACTCCGCTCTTGAAAGCAAACATTACCGCACAGGCGCATTTCTGGACGTAGCAGCTTTCGACCGGGTATGGAATGCCGGTTTGCTGTTCAAGCTCAAAACCCAGTTACCCGAATCCTTACTCCTAGTCCTTCAATCCTACCTTTCTGATCGCTTCTTCCAAGTACGTTGTGGTAATGAATACTCCAATCTTTACCCTATTCAAGCTGGAGTCCTTCAAGGCAGCGTCTTAGGTCCTATCCTTTACATATTGTACAACGCTGATATCCCAACTACTCCTGAAACCTTCCTTGCAACGTTCGCAGACAGCACAGCTATTCTATCATCTCATCCAGACCCTGAAATTGCTTCCTCGAACCTCCAAAGGCACCTTTCACTCATTGAAATTTGGTGTAACCAATGGCGTATCAAAGTCAATGAGGAGAAATCCAAACACGTGGCTTTTGATCTTCGGAGGGGAACATGTCCTTCTGTCCTATTCAATGAAACCGTCCTACCTATTTCCGACACAGTACGATACCTTGGCTTCCTCCTAGACAAAAGACTTACATGGAACCCTCATACCAGACTCAAAAGACAAGAACTCAACAGACGCTTCTGCCAACTATACAGATTATGTTGGACTGGAGTAGGACCTCCCATATTTCAATATACAATAAACTTCTAATATACAAGACGATCATCAAACCTATATCAAGGATATCAGACGTATTCAATACTTTCAAACTAAAGTCCTGAGAACTACAGTAAATGCTCCTTACTATGTCTCCAACAAAGCCCTCCAGAATGATCTCAACATTCCTTTCGTATTTATTTTATTTTATTTCATTTTTTATTTGTTTTATGGAATGATTGTAAGCTATTTAGCACTATTACTTATGCCCACAAGTGGCAGATTGTAATGCTTCAATAAAATGTGTGTTTCTCTCAGATGTTATTTTTCTTCTGGTGTGTCCGGATGATGTCTGAACAGGCGAAACGTAAGCTGGTTGGTTTTTCAGTATTTTAGAGAATTAATGTTTTGCTCTTTTGTATTGTTTCTATTGCTTCCTATTAATAATAATAGCGTAATAAATCGAAGTAATTTTAATAACACCTCAAATTTTATTATTTCAGTTTTGCCATTTATCATTAATTTTATAAAGATAATTTTGACTATACAGGGTGAGTCTATATTTGAATAATTTAAATTGATCGATAAAATTTTGAATAAATTAAAAATAATTCGACTTATAATGATGATAATTTATTAATAATGAATGTTTTTTAAGTTAAATCCATGAAAGAAAAAAGTTCAGTTCATTAAACCTTTTACGAACGGGCGAGGACAAAACTCAAACGATTACCAGCTAGACAACTTCAAATACCTCTCTTTCGCTTCAATCTTCGATTTTCGTGAGTTTGTTAAAAACTTTCAGAAGTTTTCGAACATAAACGTAATTTTTTTTTTTTTATTGTTCTTTTGATGATGATTATTTTAAAATATTTTATATTTCTCTTCAAAATAAAAATATTTAAAAATAATCACCACCAAAATAACAATAAATAAAAATAAATTATAAATACAAAATTAATGCATGTCAACAAGATCCCAATGAAAGTAATGTTCAATGAGCATTTTTCCCCGTGAATACATCGCAAAAATTGGATTTGCACACAGGGAGAATGGATTTTTCTGGCTTGGATACGACCCCTGGTAGCTCAGCGGTTAGAGCACTGCACTAGAGACGCAGACGGCCCGGGTTCGAATCCCAGTAAGGACAAATCTTTTCTCTTCAAAATATAAATGTAAAAAAAATAGATTTTATTTTAACTTTTTTTCCGTTTAGAGCTGAAGATCATTTAAATGTTTGGCCGAGTGATTTGGTTATCTTGCAGATACATATTAATTGTGTCAGCTTTGACAGTCCAGAGGGGATCAACCATCCTAAAGTTACTGTGAATCATGATAGAGCTTCAATGATAGAGCGGTACGCTGACTTTTAAGACCAATTCATCAGTTTTCTTCCCACCGACATACACTCCCGGCTTCAAGGACATCACCAAGTCGGTCTAGATCCAAGGATTATAGCTGTTCAGGGTATGAAGGCGCACGAAGACCTACATTTCTTTCCCCAAAGCAGACCGACCATAGGCCAAATCTCCGGAAGGTTATTTGGAATGTAGAAAAACCAAGACGGTAGAAACTTTAAAGAAATATTATTTAATTAGTCTTACAGTTTATGATACATGGACTATATTTTTAATTTCTTGCCTGAGTTGTGAGTTTATATAACAAAACATTTATGTAAATGAAAACCGATTATATATATACCGATTTGTTTGTGAATAACGTAATGGTTTGTTTATCATATGACATAATTTTAATATTTCTATTTATTTATTTATTATTTATTGTTGAAATAATTCTTGCAATTTTATAAAAATTGTTTTTTTTCATCAGAATATTTTGAGAAAAGCTCTCCCCAGACCTCTTTGTTGACGCTATAATAAGAGCAGTTACGTGTACACAAAGATGTCTTTTTTATGCTAATTAATGAATGAATTATTAATATACTAACATTCTACAACAGGCTGGAAGTAAATATTCATTTTTTTTACATAAACACTTTGTTGAAAAAAAAATACATGCCAGGAAAAAAAAATACTTTATTTGTCATCTCTGATACGTGATATTAAGATGATAGAGGGGTATGCGTTTTCTGCTCTCTTATGATGAATAACGCCAATACATCAATTCTTTCTTGAATTAGACTGAATAGAAAAAAAACAATAAAATATAATAGTAGAATGGAGTCGAGGAATTTCATGAATTAGGCCAGATACTAAAAAATTTGGAGTTTATTAAATCTAAATACAAACATAAGGTTAAGCATTTTATAGTTAAAGAAAATACAGAAAATATCGCTTATAGAAATATAAGTACGAAAAGGAATAATGAGTCTTTACAGAAGAAAATGATTATTAAAGAGTTAATATATCATATAAACAAAAACATTAACACTGGGCGAAATGGCCGCATGGTGATTGAGTCTAGAGTCTTTATCTCGAACGGTGATTTAATATTGTCTTTGATGTTAGTGGTGACCGGTGAACAGCTCCCTCTTACTAATTGAATGAAAAGGTGGACTTACAATTGAAGCGTAGGATTCGTCAACTGGGCTCTGATTGCCTCTGGTTACCAGGCGATCTAGTGGTATCATCAAATGCATACTTCTCATATCTAGTGCTAGGCGATCTTTATATAATCAATGTACTGGCTCCATGCGGTGAAGGTTGACTTCAGTCGAGAAGAACAGAGAGATTAGCTTGGAGTATGGATGCGAAGTGATGTGAGAGCTAGACGACTAAAAGTGCGGGGAAACAAAATCCCCTCTACCTGTTGCTAAGACAACAACTGTGAACCAGAGGGGCGAGATTTAAATTTGAATTTACTGGATTGATTCGCGGCTGAACAACATCCATCAATAGTTCTAGAGTTCATGGCTTAGACAAAATTAAAAATTAGCATTTTTTCAACAAAATAAAATCTTCTTATTGATTATTATTTTATGTAGAAAGATAATAGTTGACCTTGATTGTTTGTATATGTGGAAGAGAATGGTCCGGGTGGATGTGAATAAATTTCTCTTAGATAAGGAGAAATATTTATTAAATACCCAACGTTTTATTACTGCCTTATCCCTCAATTTTTATTACCTGATTTATTACTTAGTATATTGTTTATTAAATTTTATCATTACCTTCCTTGTCACTTAGTTACTAATACTCTACAATGATTAACCGTGCTCTGTATATATATCTCAGGCTCTCCCCCCCCCCCATTTTTTATGTTCCACCACTGAGATACCTTTATACTTATGTATTTTATTTTAATATTTACCAATTGTAATTCTAATTTTTATCATTATTACCTTATTCTTTAATTTTTAACACTTTCTTTTTATTACTTCTTATTACCTTTTTATTCTTTATTACTTTTTGTACTACCTTCCTGTCACTGGTATTAAATACTCTTATTGCTTATACATGTTTACTTTAATTTTTACCATATTTATTAATTTTTAACACTTTGTAATTTACAATTGTCTGTATTTTGCATACTTAGCCCTGAAGAAGACCTGCAGGTGGTTGGAAACGTTGGCTCTTTAATAAGCATTTCTCCTTATCTAAGATAAATTTACTGACCGCCAGCCGGACCATTAAAAATATGACAACTGATAAATGGTTTCAAAGCACTAGAGTTTTGCAATTTTCTTTTTAATTTCTTCATTAGAAATACATGTAACAGAGAGTATGAAAGATTAAGATCGACAATATTAGGTGATGTTGAGTTGACGAGTGAAATGTTGAGTGTGAATATATTACACTGGGGATCTTCATTATGTTCTGTTTAATTTGATAATTTTTTATCAAATCAGGCCAAGGAGCAATAACAGTTTTTCTTAGAATTTTGGAATTTGGATGCATTGATTGAGCTTGTGTGTGCATAGCCGTGTTTTGCTGAGCCCCAGTCTATATGTCAAAATAAGTCTTAGTATAGTGTTGTAGATAAGTCGTTTGTTTCGTAAGTCAAGTGAAGATCTGTAGTCCAGATGATGTATTTTTCGTAGTCTCTTGTCAATTCTTATTTTTTTATTTATTTAACCATTTCTATGTAAGTGTTTTGTTCAAGAATAGTCAGAGTTAACGTGCATAGTTTTTAGAAGGTACTACGTCGTTTTCAATTATAATCACTGAACACGATGCTTTCCATAGGGAGAAACTAACGTGACTTGGCTTTCCATTTGAAGAACAACTTTTCCAAATCCAATTATTAATTTAAGAAAACTATAGAGCAGAGGTTCCCAAGCCTTGTGGCTTCCTAAATAATCGATTTTTATTCGCGGTGCCCGCCATACATCAGATTTTTTTCTACATTTTTGACTTTCTTAAAAAATTGGAAAACTTTATTTTCTAAAAGCGGTTATCCATTTAACAGCGAAAAATTAAAAACATATACTGACTATTTTCCTTGGGATAATATCTAATTTCAACATTTTCGGTAACATTGTCGAGCTGTTTAGTTGAATATTTCGCGGTGCCCTTATGACTGCACCGCGGCGCACACTTTGGGAATCACTGTTATAGAGAGTATGTTATCTGTGATGGAAGAAAGAATAGCTATATCGTCAGCGAATTATAAATGGTGGTGCAAGGGTGTTCAGGGTATCAGGTGTAAAGTGATTAGAGAAAAAAGCGCAAAGCATTGCCTTGTGCTACACCCTTGTATTTAGGAAAGGGTTATACTCCTTTTATAATAAAGAAAATAAAATCATTCCTAAAATTATGGCTATTCGACAACATACCTCAGTTGAGAAAAAATTCATGGCTGATAAGCTCAGAATCGGCAATACTAAAACTATCTGTTAATAGGGGATATAGGACCTACCTGGGACCCATCCAGCCTCAGTGGTACATGCATACGTAGCTCTACATCCCACGAAGGGACAAGGCCTCCCGCAACATCAACCGCCAGTCATCTCTGTTCGTAGCTGCTGCTCTCCAGTTAAGGATGCGTAAGATGGTCTGAGCGTCCGCAGCCACACCATCCGGCCATTCTTGTTCCATGCACTTTTTCTTGAAATAATTTTTTAGGGATTTCATCTGCTCCCATACCTGGGATGTGACCTGCCCATCGTAGGCTGTTAACGTTGATAAACCTGATAATGTCGGCATATTTATATAGTCCAGTTATTCGAGCGTTGCCTCCAAGTGTTATTGTGAAATACTGCTCCATAGATTCTCCGTAATATTTTTCGCTCTACTATGATAGCGAGCTCTTGTGCTTTTGTGAGAGTCCAACACCCTGAATGTTAGGACAGGCCTTATCAGGGTTTTATATATTCTTATCTTTGTGGTCTGAGATAAGGCATTCCTTCTGAGGTGCTTTTGCAACCCAAAAAAACATCTATTTGCCGCCATTATTTACCTATTACGCCATAGGTAATTATCTATTACGCCATTCTTCTTTGGATTTCCGGTTGCATTTCATTGTTGGCATTTATCTGGGTACCTAGATATAGAAATTGGTTCACGTTTTGGAAGGTGTAAATTCCTACTTTGCTGGCTGTTTCCCTGTGTTCTTGCTCATTTCTTGGCCTCGCAACCATGTATTTTGTTTTGGATTCGTTGACAACGAGTCCTATTTTAGCGGCTGCATTAGTTAGTGCCGGGAATCCATCCATCACTTCTCCCTATCATGTCTATATCATCAGCAAACCTAAGAATTTGCAAAGTATTATTAAATATAGTACCTCCGATTTTTATTCTGACCTTCTGATTGCACTCTCCAAGGCTAAATTAAACAAAAGACAAGCCAGGCAGTGTCTGAGGCCTTTATGTGTCTCGAAACCTTCTGAGAGGCCGCCTTGTACTCTGACATTGCAATTCACTTGTTTCATTGTTACCTTGATCAGTCGCACCATTTTTGTTGGGATGCCCATTTCCAGTAGCTCAGTGGTGGTTGAGCGTAATCTAGGAAAAATAACATATCTGCATAACCGTTTTCCAAGAAGAGTACAGCGTCTATCACGTTTTAAACCCAAGAATCTTCAGTAGTTGTGGTGGTATTGTTTTGTTTAAACTATCGGTAAAGCTCTCTATCACCAAATTAGTTTGATTATTATAAAATTTTAGACATTTGATACATAAATTAGACTTTGTTCGAGGGCGTCCAGTCAAATGTACTCTTTCCCACAAAGCCTCTAATATCATTCTTCGTCTAAACTTAACTTTATTCTTGCTGAATTCATTCAAATAAATCCTTCCATAATTGACTTCCTGCTCACTTGAATTTATTTCGAATGGACTTTAAATGAAAACAGTTTAAATACAAGCTTATATATCAACGTCGAGAGGCTTACAGACCGAAGAAACTTCTCAACATCTTCTCCTTGGCTACACATTTAAAGTTGAGACCATATATCTCAACCGAGGTGGACGTTGTTGCAATTCAAACTGTAAGTTATTTAAATTATTAACCACAGACTGGAAGAATATTTTAGAATAAGTCGCAACTGAATACAATAGATCACCAGTGAATAAGGAGTTAAGTCGAATTTCGTCTATAATTAGTTTACTGTACCAAGGGCAGTGGAATCATGCCATTTTCGTTGTTCTTGTCTTGAAATATAGTCTTGATAAAAATAATAAATCTATTCAAAGCCTAGATCTGACATAGCCGTATTTAGTATAAGGTAGCGTTAAATAAATTTTTTTTAAACAATTTAGTGTAGGAGAAACTACATTAAGTTTACATATAAGAATATAAGTAATGTATCTCCAAACTGTTGAAAAATAAAGGGGTCTTAATCCCCACATCTATTTTTATGTTAAAAATCTAACAATTGTTAAAAAAAAAAAAACTTCATTTAATAACAGTTATTCTAAAAAAATAACTTATTCTCACTCAGTACATGGTAGATACGGTTCTGCAAGGTGATTAGTCCTAGGTCACGCCCAATCGCCAGATTTCCCCCCCTTATTTCGGGTACCCTATTTTTATGATATTTTATAGAGGCTGGGAGAGCTCCTGGAGGGTCCTAGATCTCATATGATCCATCTTCGACTACAAACAGACTAAATAAAGTATTGCCCGAAGTGGGATTTGAACCATGATTTCCAGCATGGTAACTCAGTGCTCTACCACTGAGCCACTTCGCTCCAGAATGTATGGATTGTTATTAACCCTCTTTTTTTACAGAAATATTTACTATCACTACAACTGAAGAAACATTGTTTAGAATGCCATCAAGCACAAAAAAAGAATATAAGTAATGTATCTCCAAACTGTAGTAAAATAAAGGGGTCTTTTTTGTTTAATCCCCGCATCTATTTTTATGTTAAAAATAATACACATGTTATAAAAAAAAAATAACTTCATTTAACAACAGTTATTCTAAAGACCAAAATGTAGATATGTGATTTATAATAACCTCAAAAAATCGTTTGTCTTTATACCTCTGCCCCCACATAAGTTGGCAGAGATAGGATTCCAAGAGGGACCTTTTATTGTAGTTCCTGCCTCTACCCTATTTCTGCTTTTGGCTGGAGCCCGTAGTGATTCCATTGACTACGTGTACGCTCCAGTTGATGGATCCACAAATGTCTGACTGTATAATTGTTTGGGGATGAATGCATACTTTAATGCATGCTAATAGTGTTGTTTCATTCCTATTAGGCACTGCATCAATGAAGCACTCTTTTGTTTCCCGCCACCAAAAACCACTGTTGTGGATATACTCGACCTAAATTATATTTTCGTCAGTTGAATCAAGATTTCATCTTTCTCATCCCATTTCCTCCTATTCTGATTGAGTTTATGATGATCTGCGCTAACTTCTCTAAAATAATTCTTCCAATTAGTATCAGTTCCAGACGACATACTCAATTCTCCTGTACAGAATAAGGTGGTTGAATATTTTTTGGTCCAAGCATTTAGTCTTTACAATATCGGTTATTAAGCGTGTTTTTTTTTATAACTTGTGTTCTATTTTTATAATAAAAATAGATGCGAGGATTAAACAAAAAAGACCCAAACAAAGATCTAAAAGTAATGATTCGTTCATTTTTCAGAATATTTAAACATTAGTAAAAGCAGTGTTGTAAATTTTTTTTTAAATATTTTATTGAAGTGTACTACTGTAATATATACATCTACTACAAGGGCTATATGACTAACTAGATACATGGAAGGACATGTACAGACACTACCCACTGGCAGCAATCTAATTACGTTGTAAATTTAAACATATTTTGATAACTTTTGTAGTTAATTAAATTTAATCTGATCTAAAGCATTTCACTTTTAAATATAATCATCAATTCTATTAAGATAATTAGATATGTGGTGTAAATGTCTATCTGAATGAATATCTACAACCCAACAAGTGAACAATAGGATAAGTCGATTATTTTCCAAAATAATGATTTTAGGAAAATTGAATCGTTTAAATCACTTAGTGGATACGTAGCTAAGCCAGGAATTGGCTTAAAATGGAGTTATAGCTAATATTATAACTCCATTTAAATCAATAACTACAAGAATGATACGATTCCGCATCCCTCAATACAATTAAATATCTATGGACTAAATCCAATTATACCGCTTATTCCCTAGGGCTCCAAATATGAAATATGTTGTTAATCTGTGACTATTAAATCTGTTAAATAATTTAAATATATAATTAATTTGAAATTCTCCTCAATTTCTCAGCTGCTTTTTGTACAGTTAACTCATTTTGGACGAATTTCGACATAACAACTTATTCACCGGGGCTGAGGATATAAAGTTTAATTTTTTATAAAGCAATCAATGATTTCTTCCATCTTTCTATCTCTCTCTGAATTTATAAATAAATTAACATTCACATAAATATTTTCCACATTACCACGTAAATATATATGTATGTGGGTGAATGTATGTATATATTCCTCTAATGTGGCTGTTAACTCATCTAGTTAGATATTTTTTTTAAATAAGTGTAAATCATTGATGGTATTGTTTGAATTTTTCTTAATTATTTTTTGTTTTTGCTAGGCATATAATTTGATATATATGTAACTATCAATTGTTTCTCTTATATAATTATTGTTATCTTATTTATATTTTTGTTCTCGTCTTCCAATCTGTTTTTTAAAATATTGTTATTGGAGGTAACTCGATTTTTTTTTATTTTTTTATTCTTTCCCATTTGCTAAATTATTCGTAATAATTAATTAAATGTAATTATTTTACACTCTAAGACATAATAGCTTACAAATTAATACCTGTATTGTTATTGCCCCAGAATAAATATAGTCTTTATTATTATAATTAATTCTTTTACCAATTAAAAGTTGAACCAAATTTCAATAGTGTGTACATGTGTACCAGAGACTCCTGATATTTGACACCCAACTGGTTGTTATTTGATATTGGAATTTAGTTCGTAAATTAGCTTTTCCGAGCTAGGGGGTAATGCGTCTGGCGTCAGATTCAATTTTAAATCCTCTCTCGGTGTTTGTTATCACGTCAACGCCTTTCATATTGTTTATTGTAATATTGCAACAAAGTAGCTAGTAAATGCATTTTATATATAACATCATCTGATATCAATAACAAAAGTATAAGCTTTGAAATTTTTCTTTCAGAAAATAATATCACTCCTTCAAAAGATCAACGACATAATGTAATTGCCATTTTTTAGTCAAGCATTTAGTAGCAATTTTATATCTTGAAGCTTTTTAATTCTGTAACGACAAATCTGATTTTCGATTTCCACATGGCTGTTAATAAAGTCATATTTTGAACATGTTTGAAGTTGTAGAGGATTAATGACAGAAGTTAAAAACAAAAACGTTGTAAGCTTTTAAACATATTCTAATGGTTTATGAAAGAATTTCATCATTGCAATAGGAAAACTTTTCTTTTCAAATGTAAATTTTTATTTTTTTAACCACTTCGGTACGGCACTCGCCGGCCACTTAACTATCCCCTTGTCCGGCACTGACACTCTGTGCCACAGTGTTTTGACACGAGATTGAGCCAAAACAATGAATCTGTTTTGTTCATTTAACTAGACTTCCTCGTTTTATATATTTCATAGATACATGTATACATGCATTATGTATGGATATAATTATGTGATTTATACATAACTGATATTTGTTTGTGGATAAAAATATGGATTTTTGAAAATGAGGAAATAATCCAAATGGTGCTGTTAGTAACAATTCGAATATCTCTGGGTCATGTTAAAATATTTTAATTCCTATTTATTTGGCATATTTTCTAATAGAAAAGTCTCCTCTATAATATTTGTAGAGTTAAAAAAAGTCTAGCTAAACGTGCAAACTGCAATTGTCAAACTAAAGTAAATATACTTGGCCGTCGACTATAATAGTCGACGCTCGTGCCAAAGTGGTTAAACTCACATGAAAATTTCAAATACATTAGTTTGAAAAATTAGGTTTTTTGAGTTGTGGCATTGTTCTTTTGAAGTAGCAAAATTGAAAAATTATAATTCTTGGGGATACGCGTTTTTCTACCAAATAAAACATTTTTTTTCTCGTAAGTATTCCCCGTCTAGATTTTAGATCATACATCCTCGTTCACATCAAAGGTATAGCCTAAGGTATTTCTAATATCTTCCAGTGAAGAGTAGCAGAGATAAATTGCTATGGCTTCTCTTTCAATAATCTGGGAAATCGAAATTCAAGTAAATTTTGGCTTATAGAGACATTTGGAAAAGTCTTATATCTCTCTAATTAATAAAACTCTTATGTAAGAAATTTATGTAATAAGCCATCCGCCGTGTGGGTTGTAATATATAATAATCTGGAAAAACTACTTGGGCCTGATTCTCTTTTATTTTTTAGAAAAATTTCACCTGACTCTCTCTTCCCAATCTCCATCAATCTGTCTTTAAGTTATTAAACTTTTTAGGGAGTGACAAGTCGTTGTTATTGGATAACATCTATTTCCTTCTAGACATGTTTAATTGCAAATTAAATATATCTATAGCTCTGGTGAATAAGTGTTGAAGTCGAATTTACCCCGAAATGAGTTTCTTGTTCATTGGAAACACGAATCGTGTTATTATCATAGTGGATGAGTTATTAAGTCAACTTGAAAAGCTGTTATTGCTTATATTATGACTCCATTTCAATCTCAAAACTACAAGTATGACACGATTCCACTTCCCTCAATATAATTAACTCTCTTTGCACAAAATTCGACTTAAAAACTTATTCACCGGGGATATATACCAGAAATAATATAATACCGAAATAATGAAATATTTCATAATAAAATAACGAAATGTTTAATTTTATCTGCCGAATAACGAAATATTTAAAATAAATCATCTTACTATTTTGATGAATTATACTAATTCATTTCAAAGTTAAAGATACTTTATCCCATATATGTGCAACATATATGCTCTCTATTTCCGTTTTATTTATTCATGTACATACATTGTAGCTTGGTTAATTGTTTTACTTTTTGCTTACTTTAATATTTCAAATTGGTTGGTATAAGATTGTTAACTGGCATTTGTGGAGTGTAAAAAGCATCTATTTCTCATACAACATGATTTCCTTTCAGGGACATCTACCGCAGTATTTTTTTTATTCAAATAAAGAGCATTAGCATAATCAGAAGGAGCCATATATTAAGATATATGTTAGTCGTAGTGGGCTGTCTACTGCATATATATAGCTGAATTTGGGTATATTATATATACATATATGTACTGTTAAGGTCGGAAAGGGCTTAGGCCATTTATTTAAAAGCACAACACAGTGATTGAGCCTAAGTTATTACAGATGTCACTGACCGCCAGATGTTGAGGTTGTTTGTTCAACCAGATCAACTAGCAATGCATTACGCTCTGAATCCGATCAAGTAAATGTTTTATATACACAAATTCGATTTATTGTAGACATATGGTTTCTGTATTCTTACAGCCAGTTGGATTCATATCCCTTTTTACAGACAAGTTATTAATGAAGAAAAAAAATTAAAATGGAAATTTATAAGAAAACCTTTGTCCATAATGCACGTGTCCTTTATAGACTTCTCATCTCCAGAAATAAATATTCCCTTAAATGTATATATTTTTAATTTATCTTATTTTATTTTTTTTTAATTGTTATAATTTTTAAATATTTTTATTTTGAAGGGAAAAGATTTGTCCAGGCCGAGATTTGAACCCGGGTCACCCACGTCTCCAGTGAGGTGTTCTAATCAACTGAGCTAACCTGACTCGTAACACGGCCAGACAAATCCATTCTCTTCACCGATCCTTTATCCCCCCCGTTTTCTCGCAATTTTGCGATGTTTACAAGGGAAAGAATGTTCATTGAACATTACTTTACTTAGGATCTTGTTGACATTATAATAATATAATTTATTTTATTTTTTTATTAAATGTTGTAATTATTACATATTTCTATTTTGATGAGAAAAGATTTGTCCTGGCCTGGATAGTGTTACATTCGAGAACATCTCAAGTAATATTTTAAGTACAAGTTACACACAATCTTCTACTTTTAATAGTATTGTATACGTGAGATGATTGTGATCGACTAATCACCGTCCAAGATAGCACCACCTACGGCAACTAAATATATATCGATGGTGTCAGCCAGTAACTCGATCCTACATATGATCGATTTCCACAGGCCCTTTACCACAATCTGCAATAACGGCGCACCACCGTCTACATTGAATACCTTTCAATTGAATGAATTGAATAATCGATCCATCGAGCATGTGAAAGACTAGCCAGGACCGATAATTGTTTATATACTGACTTATTCTAGCGGTATTCTAATAATTTGACTACACGGTCGAAACCACACCTGATCGAACACCTGATGAATTGATTAGAAATATTGGCTGTGGCAATGTAAGAGAGTATTTACTTTACATTTATTTCTATTTTTCCCGTTATTAGCCTCAGTCCCGTTATCAGACCTGCTTTTAAAAAAATATATATATATACATATTGATGATTATGAAATAGTTAACTTAAATATATTAAGAGCGCTGCCAAGGAGAGGCGGACGACCCGGGTTCGAGTCCCGGCCAGAGCCAAATCTTTTCTCTTCAAAATAAAAATATTTAAAATAAATATAATTTGACAAGTGTTAGATGTTAATTAGATAAGTTGTACTTACAAGTTATAACACAAGAATCAGAATATTTATTTTCTATAACAACCAAGATTAGTAGAACCCAATATGTGTGTATATAACGCATATATATGAATTCCATTAGAAGAGATGGATTGAAATAACGGAAAGGAATTAGAGAGGATGTGGGAATGTAGGGGGAGAAAGAAGAAAATTGCAAGATTCGTGGTGGGTAGGTCCTTGAAGGTCTCTTCTCAACAAAAAATATCGTTTATAAATATAATCAACTGTCACGTTCCATTTCATCAAATTATGCATTGATGTAAGGTCTTATCCCTCGGGAAATAACTCAGCGAAATTGTTTATTTGAGATACAGACTAGTGAGAGAAGATTGAGGTCAAGAAAACTACTTCACATATATCCCTTATTACATTTGTTTTAATTAACTTACTTTAATATAAGCAATTTATTTTAAAAGAACTGGCGAGTAAAGAAGTGTTCATTGAGGTTAAGGAAAGCTTATGCATATGTATAAAATAAACTAAATTTATTTCCGTTTTTTAAAAATAGTAAAAATCTTCTTATTGCAGGTGTACTTGTGGGAATAAGAGTGAGTGTGCGTGTGTGTGTGGAAGGTTTTTTGGTTAATTAGGAAAAGTTGATGTACATTTTTTTTTTTAATTCTTATGGTGCAAATAATTGATTCAACCCTTTTATAAAGAATACATTTTTTATTGGTATACCTCTTAAAGGATCTCGGGCTTATGGTAGAGTCTGTAATGTTTCTTGCTATGCAGGAAGGTAATTTGTGATCACGGTTAGGGTACCTACTAAACAGGGCCTGTTCGAGGTTGTTAACAGATATAAAATCCATCAGCAACAGCTCGATTTGAACCTGGGACCTTTCGCACAACAAACCGGTGCTTAATCACTGTACCGCCCTGCTCCGTTATTAATTAAATAGCGGTTTAAATTGAACATTTCATTAAATTTTCCATATTTTCGATGTAGAATTCGTGAAATAATACTATACAATATTTTTTTTAACTGCGCATTTTTGAGAGAAGAGGGTTAAAAGAACAGAACATGGAAGACTAAAATACTACCCTATCAGTCACAGGCTCGTTCCACTGTGGTATAATTGGGTTACTTTGGCGAAGTTGGAACGGTGGAAGTGGTCGGAGGGGGTTTGACCTGGTCTAATTTGGAAGCGAGCTGGGATCAAGCCTCGCCCTCAAGGACAAGATACTTATCCTTCAAGTATTTCCAAACTAATTCCATAGTTCGGGCTTTGAGGATTCTATAATGCAAAGCGTTCCTATCTAATTTTAGAATTAAGTGATAATGTTCCATAAATAATTAAATTGTGTTTTTTAATCTTATTCTGCAGGCACGAGTTCGCAGATAATATTAAAATGTCCTTTATTAATATAAATAAAATTCAAGAAAAATTATATTACGATTTAACTTGTTATTATATAATGAACTTAAATATGTTTTTTTTTTAGTACTACCTCTGGGTAGTTTTCCTACTTGTCTTTAGGCATCACACTATGTACCATTGATCCTATTTACTTGTTATGTTAGTATAATACAGTTTTAAATTTCATTGAATAATAAAATTAAACTAAATTCAATGGATTTTAACAGAATCGTTTTAGATGACATATTTCATTTTATATATATCATCTCATAATATCAGCTCAATTTATGTAACAGTGATGTTTAGTATACATATAAAAAAATCAAGTAAGCATGTAGATGCCAAAGATACCAATCATCTACAATCAGTTGGTATAAATAAATATATATATATATATATATATATATATATATATATATATATATATATATATATATATATATAAGTTATAATTAGACTGAACACTTGGAATAAAAGGATAAGGGACATAGAAACACTCGCGCTGATAGTAAAAGACTGACTTTATTTTCCTTTAGCTACAGCTTTTATAGATATCTTTTATTTACATCAACAGAGACTTAATCCTAACATATTCATAACCTATAATCCTTCTAATATTGTCATAACTGCCCCCCTCCAGTTCCTTCGACAGGAGGAACTATATTAATAAACCAAAAACAAAAACAATACATACAAATTAGATTGATCTTACGTACTAACTATAAACAATAATAAACCAGAATAGTCCTGAAACTCATACAAAAGTTAAACAAAACCACAAAAAGGAAAATGCTAACTTACTACTAAAACAATGTTTACTTATGATACATATATCCTCTATACAATCGTCCTGAAAAAGAAAAAACATATACATCAAACAAAACCAAGCAACTTAGCACTATCCACACAAGGTTTCACTGCTGATCGCCGCCCTCTGGCTGGTGGTGAGACACTTTGTGAGGTACCCTAAGTTCTTCCAAATGAACTGTTCGGACCTTAAATGGGTAGTGAACGTCCCGAATTGTAAACAGGTTGTGTTCCCGGATTGTAATTACCTTGTATGGTCCCTCGTACCTCGGATCTGTCTTGTTTCGCGCTGTTCGAAGCCGCCGGTATACCAACGTCCCTAACGCCAACGGCCCTTTCCGATAAACCACCTGCCGATCATTGGCCTTCGTAACCCTAGCTTGTTTGTCGCGAATTAATTTTTCGCGCACTTTACCCCAACGACTTTGACGTTCCTTGCGCCTATCACGAATTTTCACATACAGTTCGTTATTGTGGACGGTTAAAAGGTCCCCCCTGTCGCGATGCCGTTGACCGAATACAATTTCTACCGGGGTCAGCCCCGTCGCCATATGAATGGTATTGTTGTACGCAATGACCGCCCTTGGCATGGCTTCGTATGGATCTAAGTTACGACCCAGTTTAAACAATCGAAGGTGTTCTCCTAACGTATTGTGGAGGCGTTCCACGGCGCCCCTGCCTTTAATGTGGTGGGGAGTGTTTAAACGCCAAGTAACCCCTAACATCGCACTCTCCTCCCGAATGAAGGCATTATTAAACTCCCTGCCACAATCTGACACTATTTCCTCTGGGACCCCATACGCCGCACACCATTGTAATACCCCTTCCCACATCGCTCCAGGTGTTTTCTCTTCCACAGGGTATGCCATCGCCAACTTACTAAAGGTATCTATCATGGTTACCCACGTCTGTCCCTCGCTGGAGTATAAGTCGACCTGAACCGACCGCAGTGGCTCACACGCCGTTGGGGTAATCATCTGTTCCGCTACAGGGGGTTGACGATCATATTTCGCCCGCTGACAAACCGAGCACTGCGCGATGTACTCCCGAACGGTGTGTCCCATCTTCCGCCAAAAATATAACATTTTCAATGCTCGCAAAGTTTCCTCTACCCCGCGATGATTGGTTTTCCCCTCGTGATGCTCGGCCACGATTTGTCTTTGAGCCGCCGCGGTAGGAATTGTCTCCACCTGTCGTAAACACCGAACGACCGAGTAGCCCACCCCGATCCTTTCCTGTCGCCATAGCCGCTGTACCTTGCCCATGATAACGCGGTTCCCTATGTAAATGTGCAGTGTACGATCAGGTATCGCGAACTCCTGAAAGACCCGTTCCAATTCGACTTCATCCGTCGTCGCCGGTAAACGTACTAACACGCTAGAACGCCCTTCGTACTCACCAGCTTGCGTCTCAATTCCGCGCCCTTGCTTCGTTCGCAGAATCAACTGACGTCTCTTGTCATTAATGATCTCGTCAACCTCTGGTAACTCTCGAGGGCGTTCCGATGAAGCCGCGCTTTCCTCAGAATCCCGCCTAACCAATGGAATCTCTGGTCCACTCTCAGCCCAATCCCGTAAATATCGCACAGCGAACGGTTCTGCCGAGGTTCCTTCTTCGTCGATAGCATTAACGACCAGATCCCGCGACAACCAATCTGCCACCGCATTCTCTACACCCTTTTTATGTATCACCTTAAACGTATAGGCTGCCAGCCGTTCTTTCCACCGCGATACCCGTGCTGAAGACTCCTTAAGGGTACTTAAATAAACCAGCGGTTTATGGTCCGTCAATAGTTCAAAGCTTCTACCATAAACATAAGGGCGAAAATGTTCCACCGCCCATACCACCGCCAACAGCTCCCGTTCGATGGCGCTATAGCGTTTTTCCGCCTCATTCAACTGCCGACTTGCATATGCGATTGGCTTTTCCCCTTCGGCAAAATTTTGTGACAAGACCGCGCCGATAGCCCTTTCACTCGCGTCTGTCGTTACGCGGAACACCAAGCGGAAATCCGGGAATGCGAGCAACGGGTTCGACGTTAAAATTTCCCGGCATCTCCGGATGCTTTCTAATTGCGTTGGCCCTAATGCGAACCGTCTCCCTTTTCTCAGAATCTCCGTTAACGGTTGTGTTAATGCCGCGATTCCCGGAATGAAGCGGCGGTAATAATTCACCATTCCCAAAAACCTACGAATTCCACGAACATTGGTGGGTAATGGAGCCTCTTGGATTGCTTTCACGCGTTCCTGGTCGGGTTGCACGCCTTCGTTCGAGACCACGTGTCCTAGGAACCTAATTTCTTTTAATCCGAACTTGGACTTACCTTGCGAGAGCTTCAGACCAAACTCCCTTAGCCTATCGAACACCCTCTTTAAATGCCTCGCGTGTTCCTCTTGAGACCGGCTGAACACTATCAGGTCATCCATGTACACCTGTGCAAAATCCTCTCCCAATCCCTTCTGGAATTCGTCCATAAGGCGCTGGAACGTTAATGGGGCCCCTTTTAACCCAAACGGCATCCGCACAAACTCGTAATGCCCTCTTTCCCAGGAAAACGCGGTCTTCCCTACATCTTCTTCTGCCATCCTGACCTGATGATAACCGCTCTTGAGGTCAAGGGTGCTAAAAATGGTCGCGCCCGATAGCCGATCAAGAATATCCTCGACTCGGGGGAGTGGGTATCTTTCATCTACAGTAGCTTAGTTCAATTTTCTATAATCGACCACCACCCGGTACTGTTTCTCCGTCTCGCCCGACTCACCCTGTTTCTTCTCGACCACCCACAGCGGGCTGTTAAAGGGGGAATTACTATGTCTTATAATCCCTTGCTGGAGTAACTCTCCTAATTGCCCCCTAATAATGTCCCTCATTGCTTGGGGGTATCTCCGATCTTTAACGTACACTGGGTGATCCGACTTGAGAACTATCCGATGTACTGTTTTCCCCGTAGTCGGTAGCGTTTCATTGTCCTGATAGAAGAGGTCTCTATTCCTATTTACCACATTTTGTATAGCCGCCTTATTGAACTCTACCGCCCCAACTTCCATACCCCCCTCCCCTGATGAAGTGGTAACTTGATACCGCCGCTCGCCCATCCGAATCTGCCAGTCCCCGCTCTTCACCCGCATTTTCAGCCCCGCTTTCCGCAAAATATCGCATCCTACGATAAAATCATACCCTGGCATCAATGACTCCGTGACGTGTAGTTTTACTCTTATGTCCCTCCCGGCCAATTCCGCACAGTCAAAATGAACCTCGCCCAAAGTCCTACATCGACCGCTAACTGTGGCTATCGTACATTCGCACTGTTTGCACATCTCCCAAATACCTAGTTTTACCGCCCCTCTTTTACTAATTAATGAGTTAGTACTCCCTGTATCTATTAAGAATTTCAGCCCCGTTCCCCTCAATCTCGCCACGGCAACCTCGTCCATTTACTCTTCCCTTCGCTATTATTAATCAATAACTCCCTTGGACCGTTGCCCCGCCACCTACCGTACCCTCAATCCAGCCTTTGCTGTCGCGCTCCCATTTCGGATCCCAAGGGACCCCCCTTTCGCAGATTCCCATTCCTTACCTCGTGTCTCCGTGGAACCGGAGTACTGTGGCCCGAACGTAAGCTCTCCTCTCCTGAAGACTCTCCGCTGGAGTAGTGCTCCTCTCTCCTCCCATGTGTACGCCTCCTGGTCTCCTCCTGGGCGTTGACCTCCATAGGTTCTGGTTGGGGACCTCTCCTGCTACCTCTCGGTTTGCGCCTGGGGCATTCCCTCGCGACGTGCCCCTGCCTGCCACACTCGTAACATCTGGTCAGATGACATTGTGCTGCTACGTGCCCAGGTTGGTCGCACTCGTAGCAACGCCTCTCCTGCCTTTTCCTCCGGTCTTCTGGGCCTCTGTTCGGTCTTTTCTCGAATCCTCTGTCTCCGCCACTACGTCTGAGTGAGTTCCTGAATTTTCTTCTTGGAGCCTTGACCTCCGTCCACTCCTCTTCCGTGTTCGCCAGCCTCGTTCCTTTCTTCTCACCCGCGTCTATGAGCTCGTGGGCACACTCCACAAAGTCCTTGTCTCGCGGAAGTGAGCCTGGCCGGTCAGCATAGTGGTTCAGCTGTACCTTTAGGATGCTCCTTACGAACTCCATCCTTTGTGCCCCCTCTGATTGGCCTAGCGTTTCGACCGTCTTCTCCACTAACCGGTTATATGAAACCAGAAGTTTCTCGGCGAATTCACCTTCTGATTGCCCAGGGATCCTCCGTTCCTTTAATAAGTAAAAGGTGTCCTCCTCCGGAGTCCACCTACCTCCGCCGTATAACTTCTTTAGGCGCCCCTTAAGGGTGTCCCATGAGTGCGTCGTATCTCCCTGTATTGAATTCAAAATTCGCCTCGAGATGCGACTCACTAGGGATGCCTCTAACAACACTACGTCCGACTCCAGTAGAGCCCCCGACTCCTTCCTGGATGATATCAAGTCTTTAATCTGGTCTCCTCCCTTTAAGAAGTGCTCCAAATCGCCGACGACTCCCGTGAAGGGCTCCAATTGTCCAATCACCTCATGGATGAACGCGGAGTTTTGTGTCCTCACCTTCAGTAGCTCTAACTGCATCGTTTCGGACGCCTTCGCTAGTTGGGACTCTAATTTATTCCTCTCAACCTGCGCTTGAGCCAGCTGATACTCGTACTTTGCCCGTTCGTCACTGTCAACCATAGTTCTTAGATATGGGTTACCGAAATCAACTGTTAATTACTTCGGACTTTAGCACAATTAACGTCCCGGGTTTCGGCACCAGTTATAATTAGACTGAACACTTGGAATAAAAGGATAAGGGACATAGAAACACTCGCGCTGATAGTAAAAGACTGACTTTATTTTCCTTTAGCTACAGCTTTTATAGATATCTTTTATTTACATCAACAGAGACTTAATCCTAACATATTCATAACCTATAATCCTTCTAATATTGTCATAACTTATATATATATATACTAGCTTTTACCCGCTCGTGTGGAATTTTATATATTATTTTATATTAAAGGTAGTATATATATACTAGCTTTTACCCATGCCTCGCGTGGAATTTGGTCGGCCACATAATGTCTTGTGACATATCATTTTAAATAAATAATTTTTTTATAAGTTACTCGTATAGCCAAAATTTCAGATGTCTAACTTCAAAACTGACGGATTCCATACAATCTTTGAGCCCCTATTATAATATGTGGGAAACCCTTGGGGGTGGAATTATCCAAATCCCTTTCTTAGTGCACATTTAAGCTAAATAAAGAACCTATCTTGATTTAAGGTATCTTGTTTTTAAATAATAAAGTAAATTAGAAATATGTATTTTCGCATCAGATATTGAAAAATAAGTTGGGAGAACGGCGCAGCAAGGTCTACACTACCCGCATGACCTTTCAGTCTTGCGGGCTTTGTATATCTAGCAGAGCGTCAGGCTGAAGGATGCATACATTTTTTCCTATACATCGATTATACTAATAAGTAGTTATGAAGTTACAGTACGACGTACTTTAGCGTACATATTATTATATTTAAAATTAACTTAATGCAACTCATAAATTAGGAACGAAAATAGTCTGGGTAAAGGTGAGTGAAATAATATCTTAGATAGGGTTCAACTACTAATTTTAAACCAACGTTTTGACCCATATTGCAGGACTTCTTCAGGACTGAATAAACAAGTACAAACAAATCAAAGTAATAAATAATAAATCGTAAAAAATATAAGAAATTTAAAAACATTAAGAATAATAAGTGGTTATTATCTAATAGGTAATAAAAAAAAATCGAATAAGTAAACTTGAAATGAAGGAAAGATAGTAAAACATACAATGAGACATATAGAACTATTATAGAAATCCTTTTAGTAATGAGTACAATAGTTAAAATAAAATATAAAAATAATTATATTGGAAAACATGAACAAAATTAGTGATTATCTAAACTATAAAATAAAATAAAGTTATTATTTAAAATTCTTCCACTCATCTCCACCTAGACAAGTTTCTTCCCTAACTTATATTTTTTAAAAACCTGTACCACTATAACCCGTAAATGGGTCCGGGATTCAGTACATGGTAGAGACTGTACTGTTTCATGGACCGGTCAGCTTTGATTACATTTTCTCTATTATTGCATTTTATTTATAATGTGCTATTTCATTTGGTTTCAGGTAACATTATGGACACAATACCGGCGACAGATATCTATGATATGGAGTTCTTCAATATCACTGACCTTTGGTCCACCAGAACTCCTGAGAGGTAACTAGAGATATGTTCTTTGTTATACTTTAACCATATTAATACATTGTTCTCATATTGTTTATTTCTTATTGACTGCTTACTTCCAATAGGTCGTTTCATATGAAATGTTAGTTTTCAAAGGAGAGGTTATTTAGAAAAATAACTTTATGGAATCAAAACATTTTTTTTCCAATTTTTTCCCTAATCTTTTATACAATTTTCCTAACATGTTATCGAAATTTCAATCATAAAAATCGCTGAAAAATTCAGGGTTCTAGGATGAAAAAAGTTTGAAAATGCACTTTTACTTGGGATAATTTTCTAAAATTTTACACATAAGGAAGTTGTCAAGATTTCTGAATAGAAGGAAATCTGTTTGAGATAAGCGAATAAGGCTGGTGTGGAAGAACATCATAACTCAGCTCGTTTAGTTTCATCACTGTCTGTCGTGAAACATGAGGTCATTTTGTCGTACAAAATTATACGACCCTTCCAATTAACCTATGCAGGTTGTTTTTTATATGTTTTTGTTGAATCATATCAATACGATCAGTGCGATGTGAATGTGATCGTTTCACCTCTGGATACAAAGGAAAAACAATTTGTTTATAAATCAATCAGTTTCACCGGCTGAAAATTTCTCAAACCAATGAATGGTCCGTTGTTACAACCCTCATCCCCGAACGCGGTGGTAACGAAACCTATTGGGATAAATCTGGTGAAAAAGGTGGGTGTGGGAGGACTTCGTAACCCACCGTAAATCATGAAGTGTGGAGTCTGGCATACGATGATCATATTTGTAGGCATACTCGATCGATTGTAGTGGTAGTAAATATGAACAAAAAGAGAGGATAAATATCAACTCATTTGTAATCATAAACATAGTAAACAACTAAAGTCCATTAATAATTCTCTAATCTTGAAAAATTGTGGAAAACTGCAGGATAAAAATAAATTCCCACAAATCCCTTTAAATAACCTTAACCCTCCGTCGTGAACCAATGACATCCAGTCCTCCTGTATCGTTTAATAACATTCCACTGATTCCTGTAGAAAAGGTCCGGTACCTAGGACTACTTCTTGACGAACGCTTAACTTGGAATCCTCATACTAGACCGAAACGACAAGAAACAGCTCGCCGTTTCAGGCTACTTTAACACTTACTAGACAAACGTTCTAAACTCTCAATTAAATACAAAAGACTCATATACTTGACAATCATTAGGCCCATCTGGACATACGGAATAGAGCTTTAGTGTGGAGACTAAACCATCGAATTCCTCTCGTATTCAATCCTTACAATCCAAAATCCTTCTTAAAATCATCTTTGTTACGAACAAAGTAATCCATAATGACCTTAAGTCCCATATATTGCTGATTTGGCCCGAATCCGATAGCAATCTTTTCATGACAAACTTCATTTCCACTCAAACCCACTAGTTTCAAACCTAGCAACCTCTTCAATACCTGATAATCCTCCGAGGCGTCTGAAAAGAAGATGGCCTCGTGATCTACTAAGTTGAACTTGCTATTTGAGTACTACCTTAGAGTAGTTTCTCTACTTGCCTTTATCCCATTTCTATATTCATCTTTCATTATATTTACCGGATGCATTCTATTATACAGTTGTAAATTTTAATAAATAACATTTTTTTTTAAATCGGCTCATTACCGTAAATTCGGAAAGAAATACTTCACAGAAGTCCAATAAACTAGCTGGGGACTACTATTGGAACTTTATCTAGTACTATTAGATAAATATTAGTTATAATTTAAAATAGATAGATGTTCCTTTTACATCTAGGCAATTATATTTACTATGACCTTAAAAATGTAATAATATTTAGACTTGCCTCCGTTGAAGAGGAAACGGCCTCGAGATCGCTATGATTAGCCTGGCCAATTAACCGGTTAAGCCCCTCCAAATTTGCTTGGAATTTCAGTCAGCTCGTGCACAGATTGGATTAACAAATTGGATTAACAAATTTAAATTGTTTCGCATTATCGTTGACGGAAATAGATTTTCAAGAATTATTTAGAATCCTTAATACGAAAAGTATGTCCAATAGCCTATTATTGTAGAGCGTATAGTATTTATTTACACAGACTACAAGCGGCGGGAAAATGGAAGAATGTAATGATTATCAATCAAATTTGTATGTTTCAAAAGCAGGTAATGAAAAAAACAAAACATGAAGAGTTCAGCACAAGACATAGAATGTACTGTTTCTAGGACAAAGATGTGCAAGTAAATGATTTGTCGGAGATTACGCCCAACCAACCCTAGTCACTCAAATTAATATGGAGACTGAAGATTCCATATGGTCATTTCATAACACATTAAATAATTTATTTACGATAGCTTGAATTGAAACGCATAGCGGCTCAGCGCTAAACCCAATGAGCTACCAAGCTCCCCCCCCCCCCTAAACAAGTAATTCACAGTAATAAAAAATAATTAAATGTTGCTAAAATTAATTTAGCATCAATAAATAAAATAATAAATAGACTGATGCTGTTTTGTTTTTCAAACACCACACTTAATATTAAAACATATGTTTTGAAATACACTCTCTGAATTCTTTTTTTTTCCTTTTAATGAATTTGAATTTAATTATTTTCAAATTATAAAAACAAAAAAAAAAGCTGGCTTTTAATGCAATAAAATATTCGTTTAGAAGAAAAAAACCGAAATGAACAAAAATTAGCTATTGACACCCGACAATAACCCATCTTTCAACTTCTGTTGTATTGCTGTATTGGTAATTATCCACCACTAGGCCTCATTTTATTTTTCATAAATAAAAATATTTTATCCTCGTTAAGAATCTTGTGGCAAACATTGTCTCCTTAATAATCTTCTAATTTTTAAGTGCTGGTTCCAAATAGCCACGACAAAACAAGGGTTAAGTGTAGATTTCTGTTTTGGGAGAAGTCTGGATGTTCACACTAACTCCTGCTATAACATTTTTTACGACCAAATAAAGACTTAGAATAAGTGTTTTCAATTATGGTCCACATTATACTATTTCTAAACACTGTCGCTGAAAATTTAAAATATGAAACCCCGATATATCTTGATTTGTTTCCATAATAGCATGAGTACAATAATCATTTTGAATATAAAATATATTTCACTTGCAAATACTCCTCAAGTTCTTGAAAACTCCTAGTATATCTTTATCTCACTCTACATATCTTTTTTATATAAAAAGATAAGATAACGAAACCTGTAACGAGAAAAGCGGGACGGATTAATCGGAAACGACTCAACGCACGCCTAATGGAACTTATTATAGGACAATGGAATGTTTTATCCCTTCATAGACCGGGAGCTCTACATCAGCTTCTAACACAACTGGACCGCTATCATGTTGACCTAGCTGCAATCCAAGAAATAAGATGGACTGGTCAAGGAGCATTCAACAAGAAAAGTCATACCATCTTCTACAGCTGCGATGACGGGAGGCACACCTTCGGAACTGCATTTATTTTGAGCAAGAAGATAAGTCAGTTAGTTATTGGCTTTGAACCAATTAGTCCAAGAATCTGTTATATCCGAATAAAAGGAAAATTCCATAATTATAGTATGATTAGTGTCCCTGCCCCGACTGAACCATCAGGAGATGATGCCTTTTATAGTAGTCTGGAGCAACGCCTTGATTCCTGCCCGAGAGCTGATGTTGAGATTATCCTGGGAGATTACAATGCGCAGGTAGGATAGGAGACAGAATACTTGCCCACAATTGGTCTAAATAGCATTCATGGCCATACAAATGATAATGGGATGAGGATGATAAATTTTTGGCTCCACTAAACCATCGAATTTCTCTCGTATTCAGTCCTTACAATCCAAAATCCTTCATAAAATCCTCGATGCTCCTTACTTTGTTACGAACAAAGTAATCCATAATGACCTTAATGTCCCGTTTATTGCTGATTTGGCCCGAATCCGATATCAATCTTTTCATGACAAACTTCATTTCCACTCAAACCCCCTAGTTTCAAACCTCGCAACCTCTTCAATTCCTGATAATCCTCCGAGGCGTCTGAAAAGAAGATGGCCTCGTGACCTTCTAAGCTGAACTTTTTATTTGAGTACTACCATTGGGTAGTTTCTCTACTTGTCTTTTCATGTCAATGTATTTATTCATTATATTTACTTGATGAATTCTGTATACAGTTGTAAATTACAATAAATACATTACAAAAAAGAAAAGAATTTCATCTAATGTGGTTGTTCAGAGCTTGAAAGGAATATAACATTGAGAACTATTTGAGGAATTATTAAGATTTTTTTTATTAAAGTATGAGATTTAATAAGCTCTTATGTCATGCTTAAGAAGGGAAGTCAAATAGGGGCTTGTAATAGGGACGTCAAATAGGGGCGACTTATAACAAATACCACAATTGCTAACAACTGCTTGGCTATAAACTAGTTTCTTTATTGGATAGCATAAACTTGCATAAAAAATAACAAACGATAGGTTTTGTTATTTATTTCGGTCTAAGTATTTATTGAAGTATTTTATGGCGTTTGTAATTTCCAGGTAATTTTTCTTATTTAACTATGTTAATCCTCAAGGTAGCATCCTTGGCCCAATCCTTTATACAGTTTATACAGCTGACATCCCAACTCATCCTAATACTATCCTTACCACGTATGCTGATGATACATGTGTATTATCTGTCAACACCAATCCAATTATTGCATCCCAAAGCCTCCAATCCCATATCACTGATCTTGAAGAATGGTGTCAAAACTGGAGAATTAAAATAAACTCTCAAAAATCGCATCAAATCACTTTTACCTTACGTCGTAAACCAATGACTTCCTGCCCTTCAGTATCCTTTAATAATATCCCACTGGTGCCTGTAGAACAGATCCGATACTTAGGGTTGCATCTTGACAAACGATTAACCTGGAATCCTCATACGAGACTGAAAAGACAAGAAACCGCTCGACGTTTCAGGCTACTTCAACACTTACTAGACAAACGCTCTAAGCTCCCAATTTATTACAAAAGACTCATCTACATGACCATCATACGACCTATTTGGACCTACGGAGTAGAGCTTTGGGGCTCCACTAAGCCATCGAATTCCTCTCGTATCCAATCCCTACAATCCAAAATCCTTCGTAAAATCCTTAATGCTCCTTATTTTGTTAAGAATAAAATCATCCATAACGACCTTAATGTCCCATTTGTTGCTGATTTGGCCCGAAACCGCTATCTATCCTTTCATAACAAACTTCATTTCCACTCAAACCCTCTGGTTTTAAACCTAGCTTCCACTTCAATTCCCGATAATCCTCCGAGGCGTCTGAAAAGAAGATGGCCCCGTGACTTCTTAGTTGAACTTGTGATTTGAGT
Source organism: Troilus luridus (assembly GCA_964056705.1). Lineage (NCBI taxonomy): Eukaryota > Metazoa > Arthropoda > Insecta > Hemiptera > Pentatomidae > Troilus > Troilus luridus. The sequence continues at coordinate 116,858,848 of OZ057414.1, read as the reverse complement.
ACTACCAGTGGGTATTTTCTCTACATGTCATTTTCACATGTCATTTTGTATCGCTTAGCCCATTTACTAGATGTATTTTTTTTTATATACAGTTGTAAATATCAATAAATAAATTTAAAAAAAAAAAAAAACTATGTTAAAATATCTAACAGTCTACGACATCCAATATCGTGGGTCCGCAGAAACGCAGGTAGTCCGGGCGTGAATTAGACTGAATAATGAAATATAAATGAATAGAGATTAATGAATAGTAAAATATATATTAGTAGAAAAGGGAATTTAATATAGAAAGCCAGATATGGAAACATGGATTTATTAAGTCTAATTACAAACATGAAAAGAATGAATTTTACACTTAAAGAAATAAGAAAAGAAATGATCGCTTATATCTATGAACAAAGAAATCATGAGTCTTTACAAAGGGAATAAGATCTTGAATATTATGATGTAAGAAACTGTTAACTCTTAGTTTTAACTAGAGTGAACAGTTATAGGCACTAAACACGGACATTGGGCGATAGAGCCACATGGGAAATTAAACTTAGAGGCTTTCCTCTCCAAAGGCGGACGTATGGTTATAATGTCTTTACACAATGGGCGAATCCACATGGGAATTAAATTTAGAATCTTTTCTCTCGATAGGCGGATGTAATGAGATATTGCCTTTAAAGGTCAGTAATGGCGGCTGATGCGCACATTCTTAGTAATGAAAAGGGTACTTACAGCTTTGAAGTGTAGGCCTAGGGCCCTTGATCTTACAATTTCTGGTAGTTCGGCGATCAGATGATGTCAGCAAGAGCAGGCTGCGAGTATGGCTTGGCCAGGTGCGAATACTTGGTGTACCAGCTCCATGAGGCGAACGGCGATGCGATGGCTGGGACAAGAGAGGTACTGCATAGGCACCTAGGTGCATATTTACATGCACTAACTATATAGGTGCATAGGAGGTGCAGTGCATAGGTACTGATGGGCTGGCAGCGATCTTCGGAGTGTCCGGCGACAGCTAGGCGACTCAAGAGGAGAGAAAGAGGTGAAGATAACGCTCTAACTCGAACCAAAACTTCCAAGAGCGACTGTGACCAGTGGGGCGAGATTACGACTGAACACCTTTTATCATCATCATAGTCGTTCCTCTCTACCTCTCTGTAGTGTGAGGTTTCTTTCTGTATAGCCCAGACCACACCGTACGATCTTCTACCATTTCTCTCCTTCTATTCCATTCCAGACTTCCCTTTGTGAAGCTTTCCTTAATACCATCTTCCCAGGTACGTAGGGCCTTCCTCTGGACCTTCTTCCTTCAACCTTAGCCTCATATTTCATCTTGGCCAGCCTGTTATTTTCCATTCTTAAAACATGTCCAAACCATTTAAGACTGTTTTCTTCAATGACTTTTTCGAAAGGGTCCACTCAGAGGCTTGATCTAATGATCGAGTTGCGATTTCGGTCTCGTCTTGTTTTTCCCTCTATCTTCCTTAGGAATCTCATTTCTGAAGCCTGGATCTTACTTTTATGTTTGGTGGTCAACGCCCAAGATTCCGAGGAGTATGTTAATATGGGGAGAAAAGTAGATTTGTATACTCTCAACTTTGTGACCTTGGATACTTCTCTTTTATTCAGGAACCTTTTATTTAGTGCATGGAACAATTTACCAGCTGAGTTGACCCTCTCCCGGATTTCAATGTCCATGACTCCATACTCATCAAGGTGTGCTCCCAGATATTTATGGAATAAAAAATCCTTGGTTATGCCGTCCTTTCGAAGGGAATTAAAACGGGGTCCCAAACCTGTAAGGTGTAAGGTACTCGCTATAGATCGCTATCTCAATTATACCTAGCTCGCACTGTATCATCGTCTGATTATCCATAGCAGCATAAAGTGACAGAAAATGAATAGTCGAAGTGACATGTATGACATCTTACATTCAATACTATTACAAATTATGCTGACCTATGTTACCATCTTGGTAATGTTTCAGAAAAGTGATTCGTCCTTTTAGCTAGGATATCACTGTAGTAAGGACTTCCTGTAGCACGTACTGAGGATATTTCATACTAATGTATCGATACTATAGCACTAATAATCGATTTCAGACTCGACTCTAGCTCACCGTGGGGACCCAGCAGGGACCCGCTCTACCTCGTAGTCCCGATGACCGTCCTCTACTCGCTCATCTTCGTGACCGGCCTCGTCGGCAACATCAGCACCTGCATCGTCATCTACCGCAACAGGAGCATGCAGACCACCACCAACCTTTATCTCTTCTCCATGGCAGTGTCCGACCTCCTCCTTCTCACTTCCGGCCTGCCTCAGGAGGTCTACATCCTCTGGTCCAAGTGAGTACTTCAAGGTTTTTAATATCAAAGACACCATGTACCTTTAGCAATGTTGAAAATGGCCGGAGAGTGCAGGCAATGAATTTTACACAAATATGTAAAACATATTTATATAGAATTTCTTAAGTTCAAAAGAGACATAAAATAGTTTTTAAGACATTAGTGGAAAAATTAGAACTAAGTGGCCTTACGTCTAAAAACTAAAAATATGAAAGGAAAATATCTTTCAATATCTCGCATCTACCGGAAACATTGACGGGTTAAAACACAAACCAGAATAGCTGAAATGTTAACAGGTATTTACCTTCCAGTTTTTAGTCTAGAGACTGAAGTCTTATAGTTACAATTTTTCCACTAGTGTCATAAAACTTATTCATTTGGTATCTAATTTGTAGATATCATAAGGGCAGACAAAAATAAATAAATAAAATTAGGCGAGAAATAATTATACGAACTACAATGCTATTATTGTTGGTTGTTGTTGTAGTTGACATATTATTGATGAAATTCTAAATAAGGTTAAAGATTTGAAATTTTTTATATTTGTTTAAAATTCATTTCATCATATTCATCATTCACTTCCCTACAGTTTTCAGCACTGCTCCTAATTTATTTTAGCTATTAATATTCCTTTCAAAACAGCTACAAAATATTTGAATATAACATAAATGATTAATAAAATAATTAATAAGAATGTTTACGATTATAAGATTAACTAATAAAATACATATGAAATATATCTTATATGTACCTTATAAGTTCATGATTACAATTATTAAATTTATATTTATTTGAAATTTTATAAATATTGAACTACCGACCAACAGATAAGTTCTGTATATTCCCGTTTACATAAAGGTCATCGTCGATATTAAAATAAAACGATAGAAATTTATAGATGCTGGGACAGAGATTATTATTAGTAGAAACTATCAATAAGATATCCTGTATTAAGGATATAATTTAGAACTCGGAAGAGATGCTCATTGTTATTATACTTTCCACTGTCTAATAATAATACTTTCCCACCACTTTTCCTAATTGTCATTCAGAAGAACCAGAAGGCAGGTGTGACTATATATAGGAAAATAATTTAAAAAAGTAGAATGAATAAATTTTTAAAAATTTGAAAACCAAATTACTTGTAATATTTTAATTTATGTTTTTTTTGCTTGTTTTTTTACTCGTGTTGGCCTACTAAGGACCGCTTCATTTCAACTGTCTTTTTTCTTCTTCACATTGCCCCAGTACTCCATCATTCGTCGCCGGTGCTGCTCCCTTCTTTCTTCTGCCCATCTCTATCCCGTCCTTTTGTTTTTCATGAAAACCCAGACGGGTATCTAGTTTCATCCTGAGAGGGTTGCTTTCCAAGAGATCCTCGCAGGTCATCCCCATCTCCTGTAAATCTCTTTCCACCTCTTCGAACCAGCCAGGTTTGGTCTTCTTTTCCTTTGACTATGTAAAAATACGGTTCGCCAGCCTCGGGGGTTTCATTCTTAACATGTGGCCATAAAATGATATTCTCCTTTTTACTTAAATTTTTTTTTTTTTGCAAGAGGCGCTTATTGCTTCTGCTCTTTTCTATGTCTGAAATCTCACACATATTAAAATATTTTAGTCTGACTAAAGGGTAATAGCCATCTTCAAACAGTTCCTTGATCTCTCATCCAGAATTTTTGCGTGCTACTTTTATATAATACATTTACATATATTTCTTTACATATATACATTGACATTTATATTTATATCATACATTCATGTTTTATAAATAGAAATTTCGATTTCTCTTTATCAGAATATCTTTTTTTTTAAATTTAATTTATTGATATTTACTATAATATGATTATAACTAGTAAATCTGCTGATATGTACATTATGACATGAAAAACACATGTGGAGTAACTACCCATCGGCATCACTCCAATAAATTTCTATAGTAGATGGTCTCGGAGCCATCTTCTTTTCAGACGCCTCGGAGGGTTATCAGGAATAGTATGGGAAGCAAGTTAAGAGACTAGAGGATTCGAGTGTGTATGGATCTTGTCGTGGAAGGATAGGTATCTAGTTTGGGCCAAATCAGTAACATATGGGATATTAATATCATGATGGATGAGTTTGTTTGTGACATAATAGGGAGCATTGAGGATTTTACGAAGGATTTTTATCAGAATATCAAAATTATAATACTGTCTGATTTCAGACATAGAAAAGGTCTTGCCTATAAGCATTTCAATCCGGGTTTCCGTCCCTTTATTAAACTCTTAAAAAAATTCATAGATTAAGTCCTAATTTGAAAGTTTATGGCAAAAAGTAATAAATCATATACAAAGGCCATTTGATGGCTTATATGATATTAAATTATTATTAGTCGAGTTTAATTATTTTTAAATAATATTGCTGTGGGTGGGTTTTATGTGCAATAGTGAGTATCTTTATAAATTTAAAAATATGACAGATTTAATTTTAGTTGTACACAATAAAATAATGAATTAAGTAAGCAAAAGTTTAGTAAGTAAGAGTTAAGAACAAAACCACCTTCCATATGTATGCGTATTATTATTATTTTTTTGTACAAGAGTTTTCACTCAACAAGAGTTCCCTTAACCTAGTGATTGGGTGGCAACCTTCCATATTGTCCTAACCAAGGTCCATTCTTCCCGGTGGACTACTTTGGGTAGCCTTCCTTCCGGCATTCTTTTCAAATGTCCATACCATTTCAGGGTTTTTTCTCAATATCTTCAAGCTTCATCATGGTTCTTTCAGCCTCCATCGTTTCTCTGATGGTCGCATTTCTTACTTTCACCATTCAGGATATTCACGCCACTCGTCTCCAGTAGTCCATTACTGAGGTCAGAAGTTTTTTTCTGAGGTTGCTCTTCAACGTCCAAGTTTCTGATCCTTATGCCATAATGCTTAGTAATATACTAATTTATACTTTTTTTTTTGTTTTAGGGATAATGTTTCTATTCCATAATACCGAGTTGAGCATGTATATGGATGTTATTACCATCTGAAAATTTTCTTTTTATTCCATTTCACATGGACCATTTATCTCAATTATGGAGCCAAGATATTTAAAATGCCTATTTTTTTTTAGAACCCCTTCTGGGTTTTTTATATCCTCATTATTGCCTGTCGTGTGTTCCGTTTTCTCAGTATTAATAACTGGCTCTCATTGCTGGTTTTATTAATTATTTTAATAAAATCAAATAAACACTTCTGAATAAATTCTAAAATTATTCAGGTAAACTGATTCGGATTACCTATGACTAATTAAGGAAAATAATAGAAAAAGTTGCTGCACTGCTATTGGATGAATAAATTAATATTCGATATATATTATGCTAGTTTCATCTAAATTAAATTGAGGGAAGCCATCCATAGATTTAGAGAATAAACCTATACTTTTTTTAGGAAGCATCCCATAACGAGCGAAACAATTACATTCAATAAACGTATCAACATTTATTCAGAGGTAGTTTTCCGAATTCTCTAACTAATTTCATGATGTGATGAAATACGATTTCATCAGGCTAACTAGATTGAATCTTTTTTTTTTTTTTTTAATTATTTTATTGAATTGTACAACTGTAATATATACATCTAGTACAAGGGCTGTATGAATTAATAAATACATGAAAGGACATGTAGAGGTACTACCCATTGGCAGCACTCTAATTACATTTCTATTATAGAAGGTCCCGAGGCCATCTTCTCTTCAGACGCCTAGGAGGATTGTCCGGGATGGAATTGGATCCAAGGATGGAAATTAGTGGGTTTGGATGGGCCTGGAGTTTATTATGGAATGATAGGTATCTGGAATGGGCTAAATCGGTGACATATGGAACGTTCAGGTCATTATGGATGGTTTTATTTGTGACAAAATAAGGAGCGTTTAGGATTTTGCGAAGGATTTTGGATTGCAAGGATTGAATACGAGAGGAATTTGATGGTTTGGTGGAGCCCCATAGTTCAATTCCGTAAGTCCATATAGGTCTTATAACAGTAACATAAATAAGTCTTTTGTAATTGATCTGAAGCTTTGAGCGTTTGTCCAGTATGTGTTGAAGTAGTCGGAAGCGTCTAGCTGTTTCTTGTCTTTTCAGTCTTGTGTGAGGGTTCCAAGTAAGACGTTTGTCTAAGTTGAGTCCTAGGTAGCGGATCTGTTCAACAAGAGTGGAGTACTATTAAAGGATACAGTAGGACAGGAAGTCATGGGTTTTCAGCGAAGGGTAAAGGCAATTTGATGGGACTTTTTGGAATTGATTTTAATTCTCCAATTCCGAAGATTGAATCTAATAACATGAAAATCGATTTTTAACAAATCAATGAGCAAATACTCGTTTCCAAGTGTTATATATGTGTGTATATATATGTATTTATATAAAGGGGTGAAACTTTAAGCCAATAACTTTAAAAGATACGGGTCTCCGGCTCCACGGGAGAATATACGAGGTTACACAAGGATTTGCGAAGCATGGGCGGGTAGGGAATTGAATTGATGGCATCGTGAAGATTAAAACGGGCTTATAAAGTTGTTCGGCTTAGTAACGAACAATTTCCTAGAAGGATAAATTCTCGTAGCGCTGAATGGGCTAAAAAGAGTCCAAAGTGTTGACCGAGACGAAGATGGGAGTATCACAATAATATTTGGGTGTAGGCCCTAGCCAGAAGATGCATGTTATCAACCAGCGATCGGTGGTATCGGAATACTATTATTATATATCACAATAGCAGTAAAATAAAACCGCTGTTGGAGCATAGTTACTTATTGCCATAACAATTGTAGAATGTATGGACTATTGAGGGTTTTGGAGAAACCTCAGCTATATTCGAATAATACGAGATGTATGGCGCTAATTAAGTTGCTGAGTCTAGATTGAGATTCACGTCATAGCGGAACGGCGCCCATACAAATTTTCATGGAAAGGGGAGAGGAAAACGAAGCAGCGAACTATCAACGGATCTTATGAATTAGATATAGTGTACAATTGTAGTTGTGGCTGTTTGATTTAAAATCTGAAATTACAGGTGATTTATGATTATTAATACTGCAGCCCTGGTGAATAAGTGGTTAAGTCGAATTTAATCAGCAGAGATAGTTAATTGAATATTGAGAGATAGGAAGCTGACTTATGCCATTCTCGAAATCGGTGTTGGCTGGAAATGCAGTTATAATGTTAGCAATAATTTGTTTCCCCCTCACTTAGCCCCCTATTGGCCAAAAAAAACACGATTCCGCTTCACTAGGCACAAGATATTCATTTTGGAGGAATGAAACAAGAAATTCTTTTAGGGAGTCACCTGTGGTATAGTGGTTGGCATAACAACCTACTATGACCAAGATCGCGGGTTCGCAGCCTAGCAGGTGGTGGCTATGGGATTTTTAAAGGGAGTAAAAATTGATTGGTTATCGAGCATGAGATCGAATAACAATAACTCGTCAATTACTAAAAGAATCAACAAAATAAAGTCCTTCGTAAGGGATGTAAAACCCTGTTAGATGTCAGGTAGTGGTTAAAAATCCCTATCCTAATTAATTCTGTATAGCAAAAACTTAGGACTCCCACCAGCTATACCATTCTCCGATTAGCCATAGCAGCATAAGGTGAAATAAAATTAATAAAAATACAATTCATTTTGGCGAAAATTCGACTCAACCACTTATGTAGAATTATTTTTGCAATTGATTAACGTAACAAGGGAGCGATTGATTGATTAACTAACAAGGGATAACAGTTTGTACAGCCTTGAGTTTATATATTGAGGGTGGCAGGTCCAAATCCATCTCTGGCAGATAAATTATTGGATCTGTTTAGAGGTAAAAAGAGATCGTGGGTAGTGATGTGGGAAATGATCCCTGCCTTCCCAATCTGTAAGAGGATCATTTGTTCAACAAAGCGCAAGAAATAAACAACAGACAACCTCCATTTTGCTCATAGTTTTCTTTTCAATCGATTTTAAGCCAGAATAATCATATTGATTTGTTGATTTGTGATTTGATTTTAATACGTTTTGTTGATTTGTGATTTGATTTTAATACGTTTTGTTGATTTGTGATTTGATTTTAATACGTTTTGTTGATTTGTGATTTGATTTTAATACGTTTTGTACCCCCAGGTATTTTTCTAGAGACGTAGAAAGAAATATGAAGAACGTAGGCTCTATAAGTTATCAAAGCTGATATTGACGTCAATTGAATTAAAAGGTCAAATCTATGAAACAAAAAAGCATTTCCCGCTACAACCCGTGAACGGGTCTGTGGTTCAGTACATGGTAGAGAATATACTTTTACAAGGACAACGTTTGTGCGGGGAGTTGATTTGTCCTAGATCACGCTCAACCGCCAGATTTTCCCCCTTATTTTTGGTACCCACTTTATAGAGGCTGGGTGAGCTCCAGGAGGATCCTAGATCACATTTGATCCATCTCCGGCTGCTAACAGACTAAATAAAAGTCTTGCCTGGAGCTGGATTTAAACCAGGATTTTAGGCATGGCAACTCTGTGCTCTACAACTGAGCCACTGTCCTCCCTCTAATCCCCAAATTTATGAATGTTCTATAAATGGTAAGCCTTGATAGAACTAGTTTATTTTTTAAAACAGTTATATTTATCCATAAATTTTTGGACATAAAAATGAAAATGTAAATGAGAAGAGGTAAAATGTGCTGTCAATATTTTTTTGTCCATTATGTTTTTCCGAAATCAATAAAAACGAACTGGCCTGGTTGTAACTACAGGTTATTGAACCAATTCTAACCGCTGTGGGATGATCCAGATTCATTTCGTGGTTCTGCTCATATATCTGTTTGATACTGAAAGGCTGTATAGTGTACTCACGGATGCTAAGATAATGCTTGAACGAAAAAAATAACTTATTCATTAGGCCATTAAGGTGTAGGGAACATCGTTGGTTGTGCAGTCAAGTATCCACACACCTGCTGCCAATATACTATTCATTAAAGTTTTCTCATAGTTACTGGTTTTTGGATAACCAATTAATCAGGTTATTTTGAAGTAATTCCAAATTAAATCAAAATATTTCTATTCTCTAATACTCAGTATTTACCAATGGAGACACGCATTGCCATAGCTAGTTTGGATGGATATATAGAGAAAAAAATGTAAACAATACACACAATCTGGCGGTTGAGCGTGATCGTGGACGAGTCACTTACCTGAGAAGCCATGGTCTTAGAAACAGACAATGCTCCAATAGTAGGAGACAGTTAAAAAAAAACGAATGATAAGAAAATCGGGGCATACAGTTTGGTGTTATAGCTACATATCTATCATCTCCATCCGAAATTCAATTATATCACTGGATAGCTAAAGGATCAAAGAATTCATTACGATAAGTGAGGACTGTGACGCATCGCGCGCGGTGGAGGGGTAAACGCCATATTGTGACAGATATTATAATAAGTTGTGTTTGCCTGGAAAAGCCAAATTCATATACAGAAATCGCATGCGGTTGGATAAGGCTTCTCAAGAGCGATAGAATTGTAACAATAAAATACCATATGACCGAGTCAAGCAGTCCCGGGAACGTAAAAGAATGAATCCGGTCGAGCGGATTAATGAAGTTGCCAGTACATCTGCAGCCGGGGCGGATGGAATTACGCAGAAGTATGATCAAATCGCTTCTATATCGACAACGGACTGTGTAGACATCGATAGTCTACGATCGTCGATTTTTAAGATTCATTGGACAGCAGCTAGTGTACGTTTCACTACGACGTTTTGCAACAATCCATTCGGACATAAGTGTTGGAAAAGGCGAGTCAAGCAGTCCCGGGGACGTAAAAGAATGAATCCAGCCAATGTGTGATCGTCTATGGTTTCTGAGCTCAGCGAAGCCAACGAATGAAAAATACTTACCGCTGTTAATAATACTTCCCCTGATGAGCCATTAGCGGACTCTAAACTGCGCGGTACGAATAAAAATCACTGAACTCGGGACAAAGTCCCCACATTGTAACGTTCGAACGGATTTGTGTATCCACATGAGCGCCACGAGTTGGCTGTATTAGATCCGATCAGTGCAAGTCTAGTATCAACGTGACCGAAATTCATGCAGACACGTAGCTTACGTTACGACGGCAGCTAGAGTATCATCAGACAAGTCATTAATGTACCCGATGATGTGGACACAATGGTGTAAGTTGGAGTTTCTGCTTGCAAGGCACATTCCGTGAACATTATTTATAACGTGTTTGGCAAAGAACTATCGTTTCCTTTGATTTAATACAAAAATAATAATATTTTACATAAAGATATTACCCGTTACGTAAATGTATCCTCGTATAACACACGGCCAGGTCCATGACACAACCACACCCCATTTTTTTTATTTTTTTGTATGTTCTGTATGGACTAAATAACCGTTTTAAAAAATGCGTAAAGGCATCAAATATTAGAAAATAATTATTAAAATAGGAATAGTTAGAGGACACTTCCTATTGATGCAGACGATGAAATCCCTAAGCTAATTGTTTATTAATACCTCTCGGCAATAGGTAATAATTGAGATTATTAATACTAATTAATGATTGAAATATACAAAATGCTATTGTAAAGTGCAAATTCTAGATCCTTCTAGCCACATTACACTTCTTATAGAATCTGTTTTTCGACAAAAACATTTCATCTTCTTGTCAAAATCCATTTGATGAACTTTTCCTTATAATTTTATCTTCGAAATTATTACGAACTTCTGGAAGTATTTTCTTCCCAAAACGGCAAATCCCAAAGTGTTATTTTGTTCATTTTATATGGAAAATAATTAAATTTAACAATACAAAAACACTACAAGCAATATAATGACGCATATACAAATAACTCAGATAAGAATAGTGATAAGAAGAGGTACACAAGACCACAAGGGATAAGAGGTAGGTTTCATGACGATCTGTTAAATTATAAGTACCCAATTTTCGTTCCAGATAGACTCTAGTTTATAGACCAAACAAAATGAATACAGAAAGTGATTTTAAAAATATCTATTTTACTTTTTTTTTAAAGATAAGAAATATTACAAAAAAATAAAATGTTCCTTCACAAATGTCTAAGTAATAATGAATTGGTGATGGAAAGTAAGTTTTATTTTAATTTATGTAAACGGAAGTTCTCTTCTTCAATATTGAGTGAATAGGGAAAGAGCCATTGGTAAAAACCCAGAAACTGCTTGCGAACATTTCTTAATTTGATTCTACGCTACGATTCCAGAGAACACTTTTCACGAACAATATTTGCGTTTGTCTGTATCCAGTTTACTCCATCGGATTATTGGCTTTACAGAGTGAATAAAATAAATAAATAAACAGAGTGAATAACATAGGGAAAACTCTAAACGAGGAAAAGCCTTCAAAGATAACTTTATTTTCCAATGCTAAATAGCACAATCCTGTGCCCTAGAAAACAAATTGTAAAAAGTCAACACAACCGTAATTAATTATATGTTATGATTGAGTATATAGCATTAACAAAAATAAATGTAATTTTTCTTTTTTATTATTATTATGATTATTTGTTAAAAACAATTCATAACATGTCACTTCACAAGGAAAACATTAAATTAACTCATGACTGGATATTTATCCCTAATATTAGAAAGCAGGAGAGCTCAGCGGTAGAGCGCTAATTAATATCAATCCGTTTTTGTGTGTGTTGTTTTCTAAGTATTACAAATTTATTTACTTATCTCCAAGAGTGTTATTATAACATTTTAAGAGATGAGAGAAGAAATAATATTTTTTTTTTTAAAACCTTTACCACAAAAACGCATGAGTTTCACTACATGACAGAAACTGTACTGCTAAAAGGACAACGGTTGTGCAGTGAGGTTGATTTGTCCACGCTCAACCGCTAGGTTTTTCCCCAAATTCGGGGGATTCACTTCATAGAGAGTGTGTGATCCTAAGGAGGACCAGTAGGTTCCACATGGTCCTTCCATATTAAGAGATTAAATAATTTATCTGTCAATACCCAATTTGAACCTGGCATCCTTGGCAGAGCAACTGAGCAGTCTACATACTAACCCGCTCTCGTTTTTTGAGTGTAACAAAAAAGAATTCATTGATTCCCGTTTTTTCTTAAATATGTCCTAAAAAGCATCTTTACTACAAATATTAACCTTGTGCATTAGTATGTTAAGAATCAATAAAAAGATTCATTCGCAGAATCATATTTCATATGACAATGAATAATCACAGACATTAGTATTGTAATAGCTTATAGATTTTATGTTAAGTGTTACAACATTAATAATTATGTAATATGTTGAATTTCATTAAAATCGCTATGTTTCCTTGGCTTGAGATTATCTCCTCTACCCTTTGGAATTAAATTCCACGCTTAACCGTGATGATTAGGACGATACGATCTTCTCTTGATTAAAGAGCAAATATTTTAGCAGGAGTTAAAAGCTATCTTCAGATGAACTTCACAGGATCTAATAATAACTGATTAGCTAAGATACTCAATATCCCTACTTAGGAGTCGTTATTGCATATAATTAAAATCTCTGAGAAACAACGTGAGACGAACAAGTCTTCACAATCACTTTACAAGCCTTCACAAGACTTCAAAAACATTCACAAATCAATTATTTAATAATGAATTCCGTATTACCATTTAAATCAATTCAAGTATCTGTAATGATAATTTATTAATTTCGTGACTACTTTGTCACCGCAAGGAGGAAAATGTGTTGTTATTTTTTTACTTATAGGTATGTAATAATTTTTTTGAACAAATGTCTTTTTAATCGATTTTGAAGTTTAATAAGATATAGTACTAACAAATATTCTATTAACTGAATTTATTCTTTAATAATACATAAATGGAGAAATTCCAACCAAAAAGCCTTAAATCTGTGAAATAAAAAAAATAACCAATCAATATTTCGGCAATTGATGCGCTATACAGATGCATGAATGCGAAATATTAGCAGGTATTTTTTTCTCCTGTTATTAATTTAGAGAATCAAGGTATTTTTGGTTTGACTTTTCCACTATTGTCTCAGCAAGAATTGTCTCTTTTGAGATTTAGCTTTTCTATATAATACGTAATATAATCTTTAATATTTAGTCATATAAGAGAGAGGGTTAGCTCTGTGAGTAGACTGCTGAATTGCTAAGCTGAAGGTCCTGGGTTCAAATCTAGCTGTGGCAAATAAATAATTTAATCTGATAAGTCCCATAGATAGACTCTGGATGATTTTCTGTAAAGTAGTCCAGGTGTGAGTTAAGGAAATGAACTTTGACACTCATTTTGTAGTTTTGTATCAATTCAGCAACCAACGTTTTGTAGTTTGGGTCTTTTTTAATTCCAAATAGCCTGTTACAAGTTTAAATGAATTCCAGGCATTTTTTCTTCCATTTCCATTTTAGTTACAAAGCTTCCTGATGTCAGGCGCAAGAAAGACTCTCTATTTCAGCTCAGCATCGGTTATACCAGGAACTTGTTCACAAAGATACTTGAAGCACTCTCCTTCTTTGGGTAATGCTTTCACAAACTGTTTTATTAGCTCAATTTGATATGAAGTGGTAGAAGTGAGATCTTTCTAGGATCCACTAAACTTTGTCTTTCAACATTTTTACCTCCAGGAATAAGAGCCTTTCTGATTGGCTAGGTCTGCTTGACATAGTGTTGTTTCCTGTCCCGGCTATCCCATTCACAGAGGAAACACACAAATGTTCCATTTATGGTCAGAGTAGCCGAGCTTATTAAGAACAAACTCAAGATTTTCGTAGCATTCTTTCAATTTAAAGTTCACGGCTCACTACATTCCTCACGACGTCTAGCAGGCAGTAGTATTGGGGAGGGAGCAGCCCCCTAAAAATAAGAAATTTGTGACTTTTCTAGAGGTTTTTCCACTATTTTTTCCGTAATAAGCACAAAAAATACTGTTAAACCCGCTAGTTAAATATGCTAATTTTTTCATCCCAGACCTGTGTAATTAAACATTTGAAATAAAGTAACTAATTTATAACCATTTATTAATAATTATAAAAACTTATATTGGCTGCTAAGTGTAGAAGTATGGTGTAAGCTGTTGCTAGTTCTCGATTTTCTGTCACTAAGGCAACTTAGATTAACCATTACAGTAACTTGGCTGTCGAAACTATTATCATCACGATGTAATTGGCTGTTTCAGATAATATCTAAACATAGAACCCCCTTCCGAGGTGATGGCTTTTAAGATTACCTCCCCATTTGTATCATAGTACCTACCTACTTTTATGATTTTTTAGTTTGATTTATCATTAAGTCCCAACCTCCTCATCGCAGGCAAAAATTTAAGAATATTCCATTAAAAATATATTTAAATGTAGCGAATTTACACTCAAGAAAAATATTAATGTGTGGAGTCCAAAACAAAAAATTAATCTTTAGAAAAAAAAACCAAGTTCAAATTTAAAATCCCACTATTATTGTATGTTATCTTGGTAAAATAAAGTCATTGAGATTACTGGAAATAGTTATTAACATTTTTAAATTTATGTTTTAGTATTTATTTATAATTTCCGTTATACCATCTTTTGTTGTACTAATTTTTGTATTTTATCACCATGTGTTCTATTTTATCTGCTCTAGAGATTCAATCATCTATCGATGTTTGTTTTGTTTTAATCGGACTGATATTAAAACAAATTATTATTAAAATTTTTATTACATTATTGTACTGAAAATTATGAATCAACCCTAAATGTTAGATCACTAAAATATATGAAGTCATTCTTATTGTGTGTCACAGTGTTTGTAACAGAACTCCTCCTAAACGACTTGACCTATTCATATGAAATTTAGTGTATATTCAGTAGGTCTGAGAATAGGATGTAAACTACTTTTTATACCCCTAAATGATATGTGTCCGCCATTATTATTGATTATGCGTAATTTGAATCCACCAATTATGTAATGGTACACGTTTGGTCATCAAAAATATCACTGGGAATGTTATTGAAGCACCAATGTTGACTGGAATCTTTAAAGGAGAAATCGTCCTGTAGCCACGTATTCCAATGATACCAGAACACATAATACCGTTCAAAAGACTTCAGTTTGATATACGCTTGGCTTTTGCGATGACCATCAACAACATTGCGGTTTGGACCTAGAACATCTATGTTTCTCCCATGGACAATTATATGTTGCATTCTCACGTGCACCATATACAGTATACCATCTAATCTATTTGTATTAGCAAAGGACAGATTAACAAAAAATATTGTGCATCGATTAGCACTCAATTAAATTTAAATAAATAATTATAATTTAAAAAAATATTATTAGCTATAATTAAAAATCAACCATGATATACCTCATTCATTAATCTAATGTTTATATTTTATCAGTTAAGAATTTTGTATATTATTTATTTATTACATACTATACTTAGATATAAGATGAATAAAATGTAAAATCAAAAATCTATTTAATTCATTTTTTCCATTCATTCATTGTTTCTTTAAAATTCAAATATTAACGTAATATTTTTAAAACTATTACAACAGCCACAGCGAAGCATGGCTGGGTCAGCTAGTATATATATATATATATGTATAGTACACATACAGTCTAGTAAGTGGGACAAATAGCTGTTTTTGCCATATGTAAGGAGAAAAACAATTATAACGTTAATATTGCCAGAGAATTAATTTTAAAAATTAATAGGTAAAAAATAATTTATAAAAAATATTTACTAATTTAAAAATTTTGTTTTGCCCCTTGATTCTTTGAAAATACACAACCCACAACTCTTAAGTCTTGCGGGTAGAGTATCCAGTAGCCCCGTTACCCCAACTGTCCACATTTATCAAAATTTGATCTTTTTCTTTTTTAAATTTTCTAAATAAAACAAGGAAGAAAGTATCAAAAATGGTAATAATTACTTTTTCATTAATAAAAAATAAACCTAATTATGAAAATAAGCCAATTATTTATTATTATAATTATGTTTCAATAACGAAATAAAAGGAAACCATAACTGCTACTAAAAAAAAAAAGAAAAAAGAAAAACAACCAATTTTCTTTCTAATAAGATAATTACTTCCTTAATATTTATTTACTTAGAATGGATTGCTATTTCCTTGTTGAAGTCGGTTACCATAATTGCCAATTTTTTCTCCTATTTTTTCACAGAGGTAACTAGATCTACTGAAGGATCTTCATGATCAAATATAAAAACATTCCGATAAATGTATTTAGCTTTAATTGTTCCTAGTTACAATAAAATGACATCCATAAGTTTCTAACATAATTTTCGTATCTTGAATATAAAAATATAATAATAAGTGTACAATTACTAATTACTAACTTATTTTTTACTTATCTAAAGTAAAATGAAAGAATGGTTAATATGTTGAATGTTTTTTGTATATTTTTTTCTTTCATTGTATATTATGATTATGTTTAATTATTAAACTTAGATTTATTTTAGTCACGAAAAACTTAAAATAATTTTATAATTATCTTAAAAACCTTGACACAATCAGCCAAGAATTCACCAGTGATTAGGTCTATAACAATTCAACTTTGTCACGTTTTAAATGCATGTTATTTATCTATTTTCATTAATATTTAAAAATACAATAGCTATAGTATTAGAGAAGACTGTTGTTGAATTTGACAAGTTCTTTAAATAATTTCAAATTCCCATCATAAAAATATAAGTCAATTTTCTTTTTTCTTATTTTTTTTTATTCGTTAAATTGTATTTAACTATAAATACATAATTATGACAGTTATTAAAGTCAACATCTCATCTAATAGTTTTATTTTTTAAATAAAAATAAAATGATATATTTATTGAAGTGAACTATTCCATTACAGCTTTCAAGTAAAAGTTACCTGTGAGACTAGGGGAATTTAGCGAAATGTTAGAGATAAAAATAAACATTAAAATTATTTTTTTCACGAAAACAAACTTAACATTATTTCATACATTTTTCAAAAAAGTAAATTAATCTGTCCAACAATCTGAATGATTCCAAAGAAGCTCAAAACAAATCTAGGATTAAGGAAGTTGGCCAATTTGCTAAAAGCCTATCCATGCTCTACTCATGCCATTTCCTAAATAGTTTCTATCATTCCTTATTTCGGAAACTAAAAAAAAATCCTAAGAAAAAGCTTATAATAGATATAAATAATGAAAACTGATTAAGGTATTAAAGAGTTTTATTGAAAATATATCTTCAATGATAATAACATAATTACAAAACAATAGAGAATTAATATAAATATAAGAATATTCCATGATGTTGAGATTTTATTAAAATTTCAGATAAAATAAAATATCACAAAATCAAACCGTTTGAAAAATTTGTTTAACGATTTTTTTTAATCATTTTTTTTTTTTAATTTACTTTATTGTGATAACACAACAAGTAAATGAATGATACACAATGAATTATGGGTTTGAAACTCACTAGTTTGAGTCGAAATAAAGTTAAGCATGAAAAGATTGATATCGTGACCGAGCCAAATCAGTAATTAATGGGACATTAAGGTCATTATATCTGATTTAATTCGTAACACAAAGTAATCCATAATGACGTTAATACCCCGTTTGTATTTTTGCTGATTTTCCCGAATCTTTTCATGACAAACTTCATTTCTACTCAAACTCACTTGTTTCAAACCTCGGACCTCTTCAATTCCTGACATTCCTTCGAGGCGTCTGAAAAGAAGATGGCCTCGTGACCTTCTAAGTTGAAGTTTTTATTTGTGTACTACCACTGGGTAGTTTCTCTACTTGCATTTGCTCTGGACATGAATTATCTTTCATTATATTTACTTGATGTAATCTGTATACAGTTGTAAATTTCAATGAATACATTTTTTTTTAAATCATAAAAAAAAAAAGGAGCTTTGCAGATTTTACGGATATGAGGACAGAAGAAAAACACTATTAAGGATACAATAGTCTGGGGGTGCAGTCATAAACAACACTAAATAATGTATATCATATTTAATATAAGTGCCGACGTTTCAGCCTACAATGTAAGCCATCTTCAGGACTGAGAAGGAATAACTGTTTTTCTGTTTTTCCTTCTCAGTCCTGAAAATAGCCTATATTGTAGGCCGAAACGTCGGCACTTATAATAAATAAGTTATACCTTATTTAGTGTTGTTTATGACTGCACCCTCAGACTATTGTATCCTTCATTACGATCCTCCCTTTAAACTGCTGTGCAGCGAACCCACGACCATGGGCATGAAAGGTTGTTATGCTAACCAAAACATTAGAGGTGACTCCTGGGATTTTCAAAAAAACAAAAGACATTCTAAAAAAAAAAGGATATAAGAAACTTGAAAAATAATATTTTTACTATAAATATTGCATATTTTTATGAGGAATTTTCAAGATAAATTATTTTTTTGTTACTTTAAAGCCGACATTCTTTAATTGAAGCTGTATTGTTTGTTTTATTTCGGGGAGAGGAGTGGCTCAGTGGTAGAGCACTGAGTAACCATGGCGGAAATCCTGGTTCAAATCCCGCTCCAGGCAGTTACTTTTATTTAGTCTGTTTGCGGCGAGAGATGGGAGATCTAGGACCCTCCTAAGGTTCACCCAGTCTCTATAAAATATTATAAAAATAGGGTACCCAAAATAAGGGGAAAAACTGGGAAAACCTCAGTTATAATTATAATTCATATCCATTAGGAATAACTAATGACTTAATGTTTCTTCACTTATAGCGCTATTATATTTTATATGCATTTATTTATTTATAGAACGGAGTAGCTCAGTGATAGAGCACTAATTTGCTATGTCAAAGGTCCTGGGTTCAAACCCCGCTGCTGGGAGACTTTTATTTAATCTGTTAACGGCCGGAGATGGAGAACATAAGATCCGGAACTCTCCTAGGGCTCACACAGCCCCTTTTAAGTGGATACCCAAAATGGGGAGAAATCTGGCGGTTGAGTGTGATCTAGCAGAAATCACCTCACTTTATGACCTTTGTTTAAGAAACAGTACAGTCTCTACCTCGTACTGAACCCACGCCCCTCCATGGTTGTTGTGATACGTTTTTTTTTTTAATTATTGATTTTACTTTAACTCTTTCTTTAATTCTTATTGTTTTTCTTTACCAAAACATACTTTTCAATTTATATTTATTTTTAGTACATAGGCTTTTTGCCTGATACTACTGAGCATTGGCGACTTATGTCCTGTTATTGTTTCAACTGTTTATTTATTTTGATATATTTACTTTGATATGATCTCAACTCCTGCAGGTACCCCTACATCTTCGGGGAGGTCTGCTGCTTCCTCCAAGGACTAATCTCCGAGGCATCCTCGAACGCCACGGTTCTCACGATAACGGCCTTCACCGTGGAGCGATACATCGCCATCTGCCACCCGTTCCTTTCACACACCGTCTCCAAGGCTTCCAGGGCGGTAAAGTTCATCATATTCATTTGGTTAATGGCTTTCCTGTCAGCGATTCCTCAGGTAGATACTAGTATTTATTTATTAGTATATTAAAGTAGCTTGAAAAATAATTTTACGAGGTGTTTGATTAAATTTAGCCCAACTTCATGATTGTCACGAATTAAACAATCAGGATCCATTCATCTTGATATTATTTATTATAATATATTCATATCATTAACAAATAACAGGAGTACACATTATAATAATATAATAATTTATATATTTAATGAGTTGTTATCATACACAAACATGTGAGCCATTTTCAGGACTAAAATTAATAAAATGTAGATTTAAAGTACCCCCTCAATTTAAAGATAATAAAATATAAGGAAACGAAATATATAACATTTCGATAACAGAAAATAATATATTTGAATTTGTTTTTAATTGTTTACCTTCTTTGTGTATAAAGTCCTCAGAATCGTAAATTAAAGTAAAATTAAGGATTTGATATTATTATAACATCGTCTTAAAAATTGTTCTTTTGCTAACCAGTTCCATTATAAATGAAACATTATTACTGACTCGCCGTTAATTATTGTACAGCATAACTGGTTTAATATATGCTGAAGACAAACTATACCGACATTTTTTTTTAAATGTCTTTATTGAAATTTACGACTGCATATTGAATACATCCAGTAAATATAATAAAAGCTAAATGTTGTCCCGAGATAAAGTCAAGAAAAGATTCTATCGAGTGGTAGTACACAAATAAAAAGTTCAACTTAGAATGTCAGGAGGCCATCCTCTTTTCAGACGCCTCAGAGGATGTTCGTAGCAATGGAAGGAGCATTGAGGATTTTACGAAGGATTTCGGATTGTAAGGATTGAATACTAGAGGAATTCGATGGCTTAGTGGAGCCCCAAAGCTCTACTCCATAGGTCCTGATCGGTCTTGTATATGTATATGAGTCTTTTGTAATTAATTGGGAGCTTAGAGAGTTTGTCTAGTTAATGTTGAAGTAGCCTGAAATGGTGAAAATAAAATGCGACTTAATTATTTCATGAAAATGTATTTAAAACTACTTACTGTTTTTATAGAAACTAATCACAATGTATTTATACTGTATGTGCCAGATGGGTGTCGTCACAATAATCCTCTAAACATCTATCCGAGCGAATTTGCCGGCTGTGAATTTAATAAGAACCAGATAGTTCTGATTCGGTGGCAATTTCCCCAAATACATACAATTAAAGCTAGAAAAGAAATAGAACAAAATTCATCAAGTAAATACAAATGAAAAAAAATACAAAAAATGAATAAATAATAGGTGTGTAATGCAAAAATAGAAAAAGAACAATTACAAAAATACCAAAGTGTGCAACTAAACCTAAGAAGATATAAAAAAAATATTTAAAGCTAAAGCATACAAATTGTGAAAAAGAAAATGCACTAAGCTCGTACAATTAATTTGTTATACAAAAAAAATGAAATTAACTTGATAACTAAAAAGGATGCGACTTAAAGCAAATAAATATGAATGGTCTGTGAATCAATTAAGAAGCTGATGTTCTTGAAAAGTGTTGAGTCGAGGTCTTGATGAGTGATGAGTTGGTGCTTCGATAGGTCGATGAGTTTGAGATAACTGAATGTCTCTTACCGGTAAGTCCAAGGCGAAGTGGAAATTACAAGAGATTTTACTATTACAACCTTCGGAGAGCGGAGTGGCTCAATGGTAGAGGACTGAGTTGCCATGCCGAACACCCTAATTCGATCCCGCTACAAGATTTTTATTTATCCTGTTTGATGTCGGAGATGGATCACATAGAATCTAAAACCCTCCGCGGGCTCACCGATCCTCTATAAAATATTATAAAAATAGGGTACCCAAAATAAGGGGGAAAAATCTGGCGGTTGAGCGTGATCTAGGGCAAATCACCTCCCTGCAGAACCGTAGTCCATGAAACAGTACAGTCTCTACAGAACCGTTCGCGGGTTGTAGTAGTACAGGTTAGTTAGTAGAGTTGCCACGTTCTCCCACAACTGCCTTGTTTTGTTTTTTAAACATCACACAACATAAAATTTCTAACATGTTTTAAAAACAATGCGAATATTAAATTACTATCTGAATTATTTTTTTATTTTAACTGGTTTTACTATTCCAAGAATTTTATAAAACGAAAAAATTCTCTCTTTTAATTAATGTAATAAAATGTTTCGAACTAAAAACATAAATAAATACCGATACCCGACACTGTATGATGAAATTGGTGAAGAAAAGGACGTAAAATAAAACTCGAATTTATTTAAAACGTGTGAATTGAGGAACGGTTTTTATTCTGAAAATACCGTCCATTTATTTGAATATATCCTGCCTTTATTTGTATTGGTCTTATTCCTCCCCTTTCCGCATTTTATTATTATTCCGTTATCGATCGAGGGACATTCCGCCGGAAGTGGACTCTATTCTCTCTTTCTTTTGTTTATGAAGTTTTGGTAGTTCATTTTCTCACCATTCTCAGCTTTATTACTTTACATGTATTAGCAATGGATAAACATTTTTTTTTACAGAAAAGTAGGTAGCCAAAGCAGTATGTTGGTAAGCCTACCATTTCTCAACGAAAACTGTATAGGTATCAGAATATCAGAATTGGATAGATAGCTACAAATTATTTCAACATCATTAAACTTTATATGGAAGAAAATCGTCCGGGTAGAGGTCCATAAATTTCTCTTAAATAGGGAGAAATGTTTATAAAAGAGCCAACGTTTCGAGCCACGGGGCAGGTCTTCTTCAGGGCTAAATTTGCAAAATACAGACAACTGAAAATTACAAAATTATTGAAAATTAAAAAATTATGGTAAATATTAAAGTTAAAATAAAAATTTCTTTGTGTTCTCTTGTTTCATTCTATGATTTCTCATATTATATAATCTCAGTCTCTACCATGTATTGAACACCAGACGCGTTCACGGGTTGTAGAGGTACAGGTTTTTTTATAAAGTTCCAAACATTTTATGAAACAAAAAGTAAGAATATACTTATGCCTTTTCATTGTATAAGCCAACGTATTGTTCAAATGTTTGAGTCATTTTCAGAACGGAATCCAAATAATAAATAAAACAAAAAAAACGGTAGTCTTTAACTACGATAAGAGATAATGAGGCTTTCAGGATCAAAAGCACATAACTCCAAATTTCAAAAATCGACTTTTTATTACTTTTTTTTTTCGATTTTTCGCTAGTTTAGTCAAAAAATACTATATGCTCATGTAAGATCAGGTTCAGATCCGGACTAAAACCATGGGAAATGATACGGCAAAGTGTAGTGTGAACCAAAATTGCTTGACTAAACCAGCGAAGACTGTGCAAAAGTAAATTTTTGAAATCTTGGAGTTATCCGCTTTTGATTCTGATCCCCTATTTATCTTTTCAACAGACTTCTGTTTCTTGTTTTTTGGGGGGACTTTTTATTTATTTATCATTTAGATTTCGATCTGAAAATGGCTCAAATGTTTGGACAAAACGTTGGCTATTCCAGTAAAAAGTTTAAAAATTACATAATTTAATCAAATTATTTTATTTGATGTTTATTTGATCTATTAATCTATTTATTCAAACAATAGTAGGGGATAACAAATAAATAAATTATAATAAGACTCTAGGTTATTTATGGGAAAATTCGACAAAGCCTTTAGTTTTACGTATAAGAGTTTACGAAAACCTGACAAAATTCTAGTTACTGTATTAACTGCCAATTTAGGTATGATGAAAACGGAAAACCACAAAATACCATTAACCGAGACAAATTGGAAGTTGCAATAAGGTTTGTACATACTCTCTCCAGTTGTTTATTTGGAAACCTAATAATATTATAATCAATAGATACAATTAATTTTCAATTATATTTAGTTACGGGGTATTCATTGAGAGTTTAAATGAAGTAGGTATTTTAATAATAGGGTTATTATTTCCTAAATTTTTGTCTGATTAAATCTTTCTCATTTAATACAGACATAATAATACCCTGTATTAATATACTCTAAGACATAATAATACCCTTTATAGAAACCTGTATTGTTACTCTAAAGGGACATGTCCCATAATAAATAAATACTTTATATATTATAATAAATAATAAATTTGTATAATTTACTAGGGGGTACTCCATTTTCGCCCATCAGCGAAGCAAACCGCATTTTACGGTACAGCTGTTCATTTAATTGTGGCACAATAAGCACTTAACGGGTTAGTAGCTAGAGGAACCCCAACATTATTCGAAAAATTGAAGAGTTTAATAATTATTTTGTACTCCTCTAATGTGCCTATCACAACATGGACAGCCACTTAAAATTGTTTTGAGACATTTTCCATTAAGTAAAATAATGAAACGTTTTGATTTTTTACTGTAGGTGTGTTTTAGGTAAACCAATAATGACCTCAATGGCCCATTTGTTGCTGATTTTGCCCGAATCCGATATCAATTTTTTTATGACAAACTTCATCCCGATTCAAACCCACTAGTTTCAAGCCTATAGCAATAGCAACCTCTTCAATTCCTGATAATCCTCCGAGGCGTCTGTAAAGATGATGGCCTCGTGACCTTCTACGTTGAACTTGTAATTCGAGTACTACCATTGGGTAGTTTCTCTACTTGTACTAATCATTCTATATACTTGTTGTATTACTGTAATACAGTTGTAAATTTCATTGAAGAAATTATTTTAAAAAAAAAATATCAGAATAAATATTAATCCAATAATATTTGCTTAAAAAAATCAAAACA
The DNA here is from genome assembly GCA_964056705.1 of Troilus luridus. Lineage (NCBI taxonomy): Eukaryota > Metazoa > Arthropoda > Insecta > Hemiptera > Pentatomidae > Troilus > Troilus luridus. Next base: position 116,834,338 of record OZ057414.1, on the reverse strand, counting down.
ATCATAATCTTCTAATCACAATTATTATATAATTGGGTAATCATATCTTCAACTTAAGTTTATTGTAAGTATTATATAAGGTGGATGTTAGTTAATTATATCCCATCATCATCATAATCCAACCTCGCCTTCCGCCCAAGCAGTGTGAGGAAACCCTTTCTAGAACCTTGATCCAGGAGCCTCTGTCCTGTACCAGAACAGTTCTTCCATTCCTCTTTGCCTGAAAGACTCCTTCCGTCTTCTCACTTTAGTCTTGGTCTTCCTCTCCCTCTCTTGCCTACTTTACTCTTGCATTGTATGCACATTTTGCTGTGTGGCTTGGCTCCATACGTAACATATGACCAAACCACCTGAGCCAGTTCCGCTCTATTAGTTCAGTGACTGGAACTGTCTCGAGATGTATTCTTATTGTTTTATTGCCTACTCGGTCTCTTCTGGTCTTCCATTCCACCTTCCTAAGAAACCTCATTTCGGTAGCCTGAACCCTTGATTTATGCTTGGTTGTTAGAGTATGTCAAGATCGGTCGGAATAAAGATAGACTTGAAGACAGCTATCTTTGTCTTTAATTGTCACCTCGCGACGGTTCGTGAATTCACTTTTCATGGCGTTGAACATCCTGCTTGCTGCCTCAATACGTATAATATACCTTCTTTTTTTTAAATATATCACAATTTTTTTTATTATTTATTTATTGATATTTACAACTATATTACAGTAATATAACAAGTAAATTGGCTGAGTGATACATAATGACATGATATAATGACAAGTAGAGAAACTACCCACTGGTAGTACTCTAATCGCATGTTCAACTAAGAAGTTCACGTGGCCATCTTCTTCTCAGACGCCTCGGAGGATTATTGGGAATTGAAGAGGAAGCTAGGTATGAAACTAGAGGGTTTGAGGGGAAATGAAGTTTGTTATGAAAGGATAGATACCGGGTTCGGGCCAAATCAGCAACAAATGGGACATTAAGGTCGCTATGGATGACTATATTCTTAACAAAATAAGGAGCGTTGAGGATTTTACGAAGGATTTTGGGTTGTAGGGATTGGATACGAGAAGAATTCGATGGCTTAGTGGAGCCCCAAAGCTCTACTCCGTATATATCACAATTTAAAAAATAACCTATTAGGAAAAACAATTCAAGATGTCAACGTTTATGATTACCTCGTTTACTTACATACTGCATTGTAGTTTATTTTTACTTGTTACCTACATCATGAAAACATTTAGAGGTAACTGAGCCACCGTTGATCTACGGAATGACTACATATGAAATATCCGTTTTCAAAAGAAAGCGTTATTTAGTAAAACAACATTAAGAAATCGAAACACTGTTATTAAAAATATTTACCTTAAAAATATTCCCTAAGTGTTATCAAATTGTTAACCCCAGAAATGAAAAATTCAGAGTTTAGTGATAAAAAAAAGCCTAAATTTACATTTTACTTGAGTATCATTTTCGGAAATTCCAATTTTCTAAACAGATGAAAATCTGTTGGACATAAGTCTTGGTGAATATGATGGGTGTGGGAGGACTTCGTAACCCAACTCCTTTAGTTTCTTCACTATTTGTCGTGAAACATGAGGTGTAGCGGAGACAGATTATTTGACCGATTTCCTATCCCCCCCACCACCACCATCCACTTTTAGAGACCGAGTGAACCCCCAGGAGGGTCTGAAGATCCCCCAGGGTTTACCTATGGATGTTAACAGATTAAGTATTTTACCTGCCACTCGGAGATAAAAATATCACACGAAAAATTAAAAGGTGGAAACAAATAAAACCTTTTGCAGATTCTGGTTACCCAGGAGACTGTCCTTCCGCTAGAAGTTAGGCCTTTTAGTAATGTACGACCTTCCTGGACTTTTCTATAACCATTCGCTCTCCAACTTACGAATAATACTTTATAAATAACGTATCCTAAAACTGTATAATTGCTAAATGTATTAGTACATTGCTGATACATAAGGAACCACTGTTCTCACAAATTCATTTCCGCCTAGGCCATCCAGTTCGGCCTTGTGTACGCCACTGACAACAAAGGAAACGTGATCTCGGAGGAGTACAAGCTCTGCTCGGTGAAGACGAGGACCTTCAAGCACTCCTTCGAACTCTCAGCAGTTCTATTCTTCTTCTTCCCGATGTCCGTCATCACCGTGCTCTACATCCTCATCGGGATCAGGCTGCACCGAGCTGGAGACAGCACTTCCGGAAGTGTCAGCAGGGGAAGCCGCAAGGGTAACGCCAAGTCGAACAAGAGGGTCATCAAGATGTTAGGTGAGCATAATCCATAATTGAAATAATTAGTAAACTATTAAGCTCTTTATTATCATCATAATGTTAATCATAGGTAGTATTATAAGCCATTAAGACATACACCTAAAGAAGAAAAATCACTACCAGCTTCCATTGGCGTTTAATGCCAGTGGCGCCGTTGGGAAAGGGCGCAGGGGCCTCCCGGACATCTGCTTTGCCCTCATTCCTGGGGAAGAAGCTTAGTACGGGGACCTCAGGCAAATTGTAAATATTGTAATTATGGTATGAGTGTAAGCAATTATTTTATTTTTAGACTTTATTTGTATCATCATTTTCGCAAGTATTTATTTCGTTTTGATTATCCGCGTGTATATATTTTTATTTTATCTCACTTATTTATTATTGGATGATTGTGGTATTTTCAATTGTATGGTTGTATAGCTACTTAGCGCTATTACTTATTGCCTACAAGTAGCAGATTGTAATATTAATTCAATAAAGTGTATTATAAAAAAAAAAGAAAAAGAAAAATCACATCAAAGAAGACTTCGGCAACATGCATCACATCTCATATCAACACTCCGAATAGTCCAAAAAACCGAGTTACTTTTTACAGCATTTTGAAAACTTAAGGCTTTTTTTCTAATGCATTCTAATTAATATTTTAATTTTGTGCTTTCATAATATACGGATTTCTTCACAATCTTTAATAAAGTTCATTTAAAAACATCAGGTTTTTTATTCTTTACATTTCATTCATTATATATAGATTACATCTAAATTTTATTTCCAGATAAAATGAAACTTATTCTTATTTATAATTATGAAAAATTAAACGAAATAAATATCGAATTCGAAGAATATTCATTATACGATTAACAAATAAATTAAGTATTTAAAATGGAGAATAGTACGAAACATTGACGAATGCGGGAACCAGGGCGATGAAAACAAGAAATACAAAAAGGTTTTATACTCTTGAAAATTCATATTTATCATAAATATTTTCGTAGTTGTAAAGGCTGTGAGAAATAATATCTCTAATAATAAGAAAGAGTATTTTTTTCAAATAAATTAAATTAATATTAATAACAAAAAAAAGGATGCCTAATTTAACTACCAGTGATTTCATGAGAATTTTTATTGCGTCTTAACCCAGGAAATAAAACTTAAGGCGAAAGAAGGTTTTTTAAACTTGATAAATTCTAAACAAGACGTTAATGAACAGTCTGTTTAACTTAGAATTGAATTAGAGAACTTCTAGGAAAGGGTTTTCTTTTTTTCTAAAATTAATCTCCTTGTTTTTAACGAAACTGAAGATAATTGAAATTCATACCTAACCTTGCAGGGAAAGGGCAAAGAACTTCTGATTGTTCGTTTTCTATTACCTTCATAAATAAAGTAATATTAGGAGTAGTAAATAATTTTTAAAATAACATGAATTCATATTTATTTTAAAAATAAATTATCAATTATTGTGAGTAGCACGATGTATGATAAATATCTTAACATATGACTTCCTAGTATACCTTTTAAATAATTAATCGGTGTATCTAAAAGTGTTCCTTGGATAAATTAAATCCCGCAAGTACTGCATCATGTATTACTAAATCATCCAGTAATTGGTAGAGACTATACTAAGTCTAGGACAACATTTGTATAGAGAGGTGATTAGTACGAGATCATGCTCATTTCACAGGGGAACAAAAAAAAAATAATAAACAAAAATTGCAACAATACATTCTTAATAACTTATATACATATATATATACCGGTATATATATGTGTATACCGACAATAAGGCGCGTTAGAGTACAATGGATGAATTTCTGAGTGCTCTAGGTGTCACCATGTGACAGACACCTCGCGCTATCTGTATTTGTATTTTGTATTTTGTATATATAAACAACAACAACAATAATATAAAAGAAATTGGTATCCTACCATAATAAATGCTTTGTTCTTTTATGTACATACCGCTTTGTACCATTTTTTGTATTGTTCCCAATATTTTTTATAAGTGGGTTTTTATTGTGTTTACATTTAAAAAATAATTGTTTGCATAGTTTTTTGATGAATATATTAATATAAGGTATACATAATTCTATACGCATAATTTTAACTTTAGTGTAATATGCATAATTTCCAGTAATTCTAAGGCATTTGTTTTGGAATATTTGCAGTTTTTTATAATTATTTTTAGACATATAACTAAATATTGGGCATGCATATGTTAGTATAGGCCGTAAGCAGGCTTTATATAATAATAACTTTTTGTCTCTGCTTAATTTAGAATTCCTGTTAAAGTACGTATATTTAGTACACAGAACTCTGTTAGCTTTATTGCACACATAATAAGTGTGGAAATTAAAAGTTAACCTTTTGTCCATAAAAAGTTCTAAATATTTAATCTGCGTTGTCCATGGTACATGCGTTCTGTTTTAATTCAGTTGGGGAATATTACAGGGTCATCTCTTTGTAAATAATATATCTTGGGTTTTATCCTCATTTATTTTAATTTTCCATTTATTATAGAATCTCTGTATTTCTTTAGTGCTGCAGTCAGTCTAATTGTGATTGTGTCCGGTATATAACTCGAAGTATAAAAAGCTGTATCATCTGCAAATAGGGATTTTTGTACTTTGAATGTATTCGGTATGTCATTAATATAAATAGTGTAGAGCGTTGGCGATAAAACACCACCCTAAAAAATTAATGTAAGGTAATTAAAAAATACGTTAGAAAGATCAAAACGTTTTAATTTCAGTCATGCTTAAAGGTTGGAAAAAATGAGTTATATAAATGTTAATGTTTTATTACTCACTTCTTTAAACGGATACATATACATATCGCCACCTCGATAAATAATTAGTAATAATCGCATTAATTTAAGTTTACGTTAATACCCTTAATCATATTATGTGATTTAAAGAGAATTAGTTAATGTTTTGAATAATTTCTTTTTCAGCATTCGATATAAAATGGAATAATAGCTCAATCGCAGCTAATAGTGCTTTGTATTTTAATAAAATCGTTATCTAATATTTCATTAACACAATAAAAAACCTTTATCCAGTCATGTATGCTTTTAATAAGACGTTTCGACATTAAATGTCATTTTCAATTATTTATATAAATAATTCTTGTAAACTTTCAATCTTAGTTAATAAATTGAAAAAGTTACAAGTCGTAAATATCTGTAAATTATCAAATACAACAATAATAATATAATAAATACAAATTTATAAAATATGTCCACAAATAGAAATAAGTATAGATATTTCCTTATTGTCATTGTTAATGTTTAAAAAGTTTTACTTAGAGGTCAATTATCCTCCATGGTTATCTTTTGTTAAATGGTTTACACTTTGTTCTGTTTTATACTACATTTGATTTACATTTTAATACTAAAAAAATTTTATTTAAAAAATACCATAATCAAATTAAAAAAACAATACATACAATTTATTAAATTAAAACTATTTTATTTTTAGTACATTCTTATCACATTTATAAATTCTTAATTTATATAAATCAGATGGAGAGATTTTATAAATTTGTATTTATTATATTATTATTATTGTATTTGATAATTTACAGATATTTATGACTTGTAACTTTTTCAAGTTATTAACTAAGATGAAAGGATACAAGAATTTTTTATATAAATAATTGAAAATGACATTTAATGTCAAAACGTCTTATTAAAAGCATACTTGTCTGGATAAAGGTTTTTTATTGTGTTAATGAAATATTAGATAAATTTCAATCCAGTTTACATCCTTATTATAATGTAAAATCGTTATACAGATTTAGTTCACATAAACATATTCATGAATTGAGTTAGGCAATTTTAAGTTTGTTTTATTTTTTTTTAGTTTACACATACTATATTTATTTCCCATTTTTTCATGTTTGAAAACGTACTATCAATAATTTATAAGAGATTACGAAATGCATTCTGCACTACCATTTTTCCTTATTTGGAATGCACTAATTTTAAAAGATTTTTGAGACCAAAAAATATTTTTCACAAAGGGTGAATTTTGTGACTTATATTTTCTTTTTTAAGATTCAAAAAAACTGAAAAGAATTCTGAAAACATTATACCCATCTGCTGGTGAAATTGAAATAAATACTAAAAATTGCAGTGGAAATTTAGTTGTAGTTATTGACTGTGCAATAGTGGGACATTACTAAGAACAAGCTATGGATCGTTTGTGGCATAGCGGATAGTGTGACTATCCCTAAGATTTTCCTATCCCCCGGGTTTTCAGTCCGGAAAGAGGAATTTGGATTATTTAAAGGGGGGTAAAAAATCTTCAAAAATGCCATCATTCGGAGGGGAAGTAAAATGGCAGCCTCAAGGCTGTGCGATGTTCCTGTTAGATACTCGTTAAAGAACTGTATAACAACATACAATAAACGTCTTTCAGTAAAATGTGACTGATGCGGTTACCATGGTAACAGCTGGGAAAGAAGAACCGGGGAGGTTATTCTGATTTGTGTCTTGTTATTTAATTAAAAGAAAACAGTTTTGTAAAAGGTGTGTGAATTGTTCACTTTATATGTTGTTTATTATTTTACAGGTAAGACTGTACAGAATAATGAGTTTACAGGAAATTATTATTGTAATAAAAATAAACTCCCTTGTTTTACAGAGAGAAACAGTTTGGTTTTATTTCGACACCCACTAAATTCAGTATGTGAATCAATCAACATCCCAACAATAGTTTGTCTACTAGTGTAAGTAGATTGTTGTAGAACTTAGGGTATTTATTTATTATTTCTGCTCAAGAAGATTATTTTATTATTATTAAATACATTTCCTAAACTCTTTTTTTTTTTTTTTGTTTAAATACATATCTGATAATGTAAAAAATAAAGATATTGGGTTGTTCATTTCAAATTAAAGGAATCGATTTTAACCTACTGGTTAATAATACTATAATATACGAGCTATTGAGGATGAATAAATGGTTGTATTCCACTTACGAGTCTGTATTATAGTGTATTACTACATACATTACTAAAGTCAATTGAATTTGTTAATTAATAAAAATGGAATTAGAGGGAGAGTTCTCTTAGTAATATCGCAGCCAGAAATTATTGCGTTGATAATTATTGTGAATTATTGCATTGGAAATGGCAGTCACGCGTTCTTGCATTCAACAGATCAACTTAATTTGTTTTTAAACTTATTTAGCTAATGTGATTTTTTATAAATGATATTTCAGGAAATATGATATATTACATTTGTTTATATTATCAGTAGTAAATACAGCAATATTTACTTTATATTGCCAAATACTTTTTTTTTTTCATTAAAACCTCTTCACGAATAAATAAAGTATTCAGGAAGATGAATAAATAAAAGGATTGGAGGCTGTGAGCAAATACGATCTCATCCCAACTCCTGTCGTGTTTTCTTCATTTTTCACTTTAAGCTTTATCCCACACTCTGGAATAACATGATTAAAAGTAACGAGAAAAGAAAAGGCAAGATGGTACCAACGTGAATTTTCAAGTTATGTTTAATGATATACAAGTAGTTCCAACAAAACTCCTTCAACAATGTCCATACAGTCAACCATAATATGGTCAACTGCTACACTCTTGAAATAACTACGGAATATTTCAATTTACAGGGAAGCATCACTATTTAAAAAATATAAAAACCATAAGGTTACCATTTATAAAAATATAAAATTAGAGGTGCTGAGTGATTATTTTTCCTTATAGCTCTCTCCGATCGTTTCCGATACAAACTATCATTTTAAGTATGGAAAATTGAAAAAAGAAAAATGAAATAGAGAGGACTTTATTTTCCCTTTCTATTCCTTCTTTTTTCCTTGTTTTTGTTTACCAGAAATGAACTATAAACATTAATGATACTAAAAAAAAAGGAGATTTATTTTATTTTTATTATTCACAGTCACTTCTCATAAAGTCAATTCCGATCTCTAAAACAAAAATTAACACTTTTTTTTTTATAACAGGTTCATATCAAATTTGTAAATGTAGACATTATTTTTTGATAATTTAAATAATTGAATCGGTGAATGGAGAAATCTCAAAAAATTAGAGGCGAAAGTATATACAAAAAAAAATTCTTCTTTTTTAGATATATTTTCATATTTTAATTTCAAGCTAGTTGAGACATCCCTCACTGGTAGTTGACAGATAATGGAGTGACGGTTATTGAGTTTAATGATAAATTTGTTCATTATTATTCCCATAAAATGTGTCGGACAGGTGGAGCTATGATCCCAAAAGCCGTCTATGTTTCAATAAAACTAAATCCACCAAAAATTTAAAAACACCTAAATAATGGATAAATAAAAAGTTCATCAATTAAACATTGATTATATCAAAAATTGAAAATAAGTTATTATTTTAGATATAATAAATAAAAATCATGATTTCAGAATTATTACTACAATAAAATTCATGTAAAAATAATTCTCAGAATGAAAATATATTCTGAGAAAATAAAAAATTCGAATCATGCGTAGGATTTAGTCAGACAATCTGAACGATTTAAAAAATAATAAATACGCAGTTATTTAAAATTAATTTAATATTAGCTGATTAGTTGAATCAACTCGACTAACCATTCATCAAAAATAAAATCCGGAAGGAACGGTGAATTTCTCCTTACTATTATTGTATTGGATGAAATTTATTTTCATTAAAACCCCCCGCCACACGATTCCCTTTACCCCCACCCCTACCGGAACTATCCAATTTAAAGGAATCCATTGGCCCGGGAGATATTGCCCTCCCCCAACATCATTGTATAGGGCAATGATGAATACAAACTGTGGATGAATACATAGGATCACTGATGAATACCACCTTTTGATGAATACTCAGTATCAGTGATGAATACTGCGCTACCTTCGGGAACACAGAAATCCCAAGCGTTAAATTACTGTGATTACGTCAATTCAAGTCATATCTACTACAATCTGTTGTAAAGCTTGTCGGCACTTGTTATTTACGATAACATACAACGCGATGACACAGAGTGATTCAAAGAGACCTTATTGCGAAAAAAATTATTAGTATCTCTGATAAGGCAAGTTCAATTTTATGCAATGCTATGTTTTATAGCTTAACATTAGAGTAAATTACTAATTTAGTTTTATAACTAAATTAGAGTAATCATTTAGGATGATAACACAATTTATTATTCTAACTTTAGCCTTAATTGGATTCTTTTCTAGAGGTCTGTCTTGTGTATACCATTTTACAACCATATAGTGCATCTGGGGTTAAGTAAGCACCGAGAGAATTAATATAAATAAACTTTATTAATACGATTTTAAACAAGATTAATGATTTAATATGTAGATTGAGAAGTAAACTTAAAGATTCAGATTTAATAGGCGATTGCCATATAATACATAACAGAACTTAAATTACGACTTATCTGTGAAACAGGGCTACACCTAGAGTTCTTTTTGGTGGGTGTTTTTTCCTGTTTTGTATATTGTTGGAAGATATACAATACATTCCTCAAAAATATGTTTCACTTTAAGAATGACATTACAATATTATCTGATGTAGTCAGAGCCGTGGTGCCTCGGCCAAGTAACGTAAGTGCCTCTCGGGTTGCCATATCTACGAGCTCATTACCCTTAATGACTATAAGACCAGGGATCTATATAAGATGTAAGGTATTACCTACCTCCACGAGTCTTGTAGGAAGAGATTGGATTTTAATAGCAAGTGGATGGTTGGAGTACATATCTTTCAAATCCTCTAAGAAGCTTAGCGAAAAATATGACTATTCAAAGGTAATTAAACCTTTAATTGGTAAAATATATAACGACGACCATTAAAAATATAATTCAAAATTTATAGGAAATAATTCGGACACTCGAATAAAATAATGTGAACGATACTAATATACATAATAGCAAAATAATTTTCTCTGGAACAAGGTCCCTCTAAAATAACAAGCATACACAGAAAAAGAGGAAGGCTACATTGATCATAACGTATTTTTTATAAAAGTGCCAAAAAAGTACATTTCGAGACAAAATACTAATTAGATTAAATAACAGCTCAAAAAATATATAAAATGCAAAGAAGGTACAAGATAAAATAAATAATAAAAGTCATTATCTATATACCTGTACCACTACGACCCGTGAACGAGTCTGGGGGTTCAGTACATGGTTGAGACTGTGCTGTTTCATGGACAACGGTTCTGCAAGGAGGTGACTTGTCCTAGGTCACGCTCAACGTCTCGGGTTTTTCCTCCTTATTATGGGTACCCTATTTTTATAATATTTTATAGAGGCTGGGTGAGCCCCAGGAGGGTCCTAGATCCTATATGATCTATCTCCAGCTGCAAACAGACTAAATAAAAGTAACTGCCCGCAGCGGGATTTGAACCAGGATCTCCGGCATGCCAACTCAGTGTTCAACCACTGAGCCACTCCGCATTTTCTACTACTGATAAATTTAAGCAAATAACTAAACCTGCATAGGGAGTATCTGTTTGGGAAATATGGGGGTATTGGAAAAGCAAAGGTTTAAAGAAGAATAGGAGAGAAGCATGGCGGATAGTAGGAGTTAGATTTAAAAGGTAATTAAACCTTTAAATGGGATAATGTGTAATGGCGATTCAATAGTTGTTAAATCTTTAAAAATAAAATTCAAAATTAACAAGAAATAATCCAGACTCTTGAATATATGAACGATATTGATTGATAAGATAGAATAGAATAGAAAAACAACTTTATTCTGTGACTAAATCCCTCGAGAATAACAAGCATGGACAGAAAAGGAAACATACAATACATATAGTCTACATACAGAAAGCTATTTAATACAGATCATAATTTATTTACAAAAAAACAAAATAAGTATTCGAAAAAGTACATTTCGTGACAAAATATTAAATAAATAAAAGAATAAATAAATAACACCGAAAAAATAAAACATAAAATGCGAAGAAGGTAATGGATAAATGTCTAAGCATAGAAAGCCATTGTTTTCTACTGATCAATTTAAGCAAATAACTTAACAAACTTAGAGGACATCTCTTTGGAAAGGGAGAAGTACAAAAATCAAGGAGGATATGGAAGAACCATGACGGATATTAAGTGTTAGGTTTCTTACTAGTAGATATGAAATTTTCCTACTACCTAAAGTAGAAGTTCTATGCTCAAATTTATTTTCCTAATGTACTACATATTTTAAAGATAATAATATAAACGTTACAAGATTAAAATCTATTCTACAAAATTAGAAAACAAAAATATTTCGTTCAGAATTTTTTACCTTGTTCCTTTCTCGTCATTCTTTTCCTTCATATGCTAATAGCTATATCCTTCCCACTATAGATAATCTAAAATTGATCCTTTGGTATAAGCAAAGTCGAAGGGGATTTTTTCCTCAGCTGCTTTGTATGCGCCATACGTGAAAAGACATTAGCCTTGCTGTCTTTGTCAACCACGTTCAATATATATTTTTAATTTATTAATAATATTGTTCAGGGTCGCTAGCTTATGGTATGAAGTATAATGGCATATTTTATTAACATTGGTTACTAAAAAATGAATTCATTAAATATTATAAATTGTAATCTGTATCGCCCTCCGTCGTAAAACAACGACTTCCTGCCCTCCAGTATCGTTTAGTAACACCCCACTGATTCCTGTAGAACAGGTCCGGTACTTAGGACTACATCTTGACAAACGCTTAACTTGGAATCATCATACTAGACTGAAACGACAAGAAACAGCTCGCCGTTTCAGGCTACTTCAACATTTACTAGACAAACGCTCTAAGCTCCCAATTAATTACAAAAGACTCATATACATGACAATCATTAGACCCATCTGGACTTACGGAGTAGAGCTTTGGGACTCCACTAAGCCATCGAATTCCCCACATATTCAATCCTCACAATCCAAAATCCTTCGTAAAATCCTCACTGCTCCTAACTTTTTAACCAACAAAGTAATCAATAATGCCCTTAATGTCCCATTTGTTGCTGATTTGGCCCGAATCCGATATGAATCTTTTCATGACAAACTTCATTTCCACTTAAACCTACTAGTTTCAAACCTAGCAACCTCTTCCATTCCTGATAATCCTCCGAGGCGTCTGAAAAGAAGATGGCCTCGTGACCCCTGGTTTTTGTTTTTCGTTAAAGAAATAATTCAATTATTATAGTTTTATTTTATTAAACAAAAATAAATTAGATAAATGCATTCATAATGAAATACCCAATGTTAACTACTTACTATTGCATTTAAATTTTTTAAATAAATAATTTAGTTTCTCTCTATTATAAATAAAAACTTTCTGTAATAAAATTATAAATATACAGGTGGATGAAATAAACATGTGTTTTATAATGTGTCTGCATTTGCCTCATTTAACGCTTAGAATCTAGATTTAAAAGGAAATGGGTCATATTAAATCCTTATTCCAGAAACAAAGGGGAATTGGTCTGTTGCCAACTACTCTCCTTGTCTATATAAAAAAAAAGTTTTACACATATAGTTATTATCCTTAATGGTTATAAATTATTACTTTAATTAATGGAAACTATTTTCTAACTAAATAGGAGTGAAGATAAAAAAAAATGTAAGGATAAGAATTGCTGCAAGATAAAAAATAATAATATTTAATACAAATAAGAGTCTAATTTAAAGAATTTTTAAGATTAAAAATGAATTATAATAAACTATCATAGGTGTATAAAATTGTTTATATAAAAAAAAATTAATTAAAACTAATTACTGATACGAGTAACGACTGGTCCATAAGAAGTAATGCTTCTAGTTTTTTCGGTTGGTCTCTGTGACGTCAATTGAGTGTGAAGCTCGAAGAACACAGGTCCCGATGTAGGCACACTGCGTGGTCGAGCTGTATTGGTGGCGGGCTGAAGGCTCCACACTGGTGATAAGTCCGTAAGCCGAAATGATGTGTTTTATATTTACACTTTTAAACTACTTAGTAACACTTTTTAAACAAAACACTGGATTAACAGTCAATATACACTCCAATATTTAATACTTCCCTTACACTGAGTTAGCCTCCATGATACCCACCCACTCACCCTTTTCAGCTAATACGATTCTTCACGAGTGGTTCCTATGTTACGAGTGGATGTTGCTATGTTAGTTCCTGAGCTATCATATAAAATAATAAATGTAACCTCAATGTTACCTTCTTCATATCATTAAAAGGTACTGTTCATCTAGATTTAACCAATTTTAATATCATTTTTCTATAATCCATTTTTATAATAATGTTTTATGTCTTATTTCAAAGTTACGCTAATCGATTTTGGGGAGGGGGCGAAAAATTCCCAATTATGTTAAACTAAATTAAGTGCTGGCAAGATTTGAAAAAACAAAAGAAGCTTCTAGCAAAATAGATCTAACAATTTTTTTATGGAAAGTATTAAGTCCTTTAAAAATTATTATGTTACTAGACCTCTGATTAAAATTTGTTTAAGTCGCGTGGGTTAGTTCCACTTCGTGTTTCTTATAAGGTGAAACTTTAATCTTTTGATTGCACTGAAAATTCTTTTTGGTATCAGTTCCGCAGGTTGTTCCTTCAAGTTAAGTCACTTTTTCCTTCAAGTTAAGTCATTTTTAACTTTTCATTCGTTCCCTTTTTAATATTTTCGAAAATAATAATAATCTTGAGTTTCAGTATGAAAAAAAAAAGAGTTTAATTATGAGAAAGGTGTATATTGAGCTATGTGTGAGTTGCTATCATGAGAATAGGTTATACAATATACTACAAATACTACATTCTGATTACAGGTAAAATATACTTTATTTTTATATTTTAAAATATAAAATATATTTGTGATTTTTTGTTAATAAACAGGTACTAATAAACCTAGTAAAAACAATTAATAGATAAAACAAGTATACAAATTCTACTACTTACAGCCAATTAAATTAGTAATAGGAATAGATTAAATCCACTTATACGCAGAATGCTCATATAAATTCTATCAAAATCATCATTAAAGTTCTTTGAAATGCAGCTTGAAAAGATTAATTTTTATTCAGATGATTCAATCGTACTTAATTACGACCTATTTTAATTTAATCGCATTTGCTAGTTAGAAATAACCTTGAGATATCCGACCCCAATTAAGTTACGGTTTGTCTTCTTCAAGTCGTTCCAAATCAGCATTTCATTTTCCATCAAGTCTCGAGAAGTTACTTGTCAAGAATTCTGAACAGGAATAGAAGAATGATAAACATAAATACTATGTTTGTATGTTTTATACTCTGTATACTATATTAGTTATTATTTAGTAAAATAACTAAAGATTGATAATAAGCAAGACAGAAGATTAATAAATTCAGAAGGATTATTAAAACCATATGAAAAAAAATTCCAAATAACAGAAAAAATCACAAAATTTAATGAATATTCAGGTCTTGAATACGGAACGAAAACAAGGATAGGACTGTGTACATGAAATATTCAACATTGGAAAAGGCGATGAATAGAACAGTGAGTTTCAGAGAGCACGGTTTATAGCTGTAACCCACTTCAAGTACCTGGGAAGTGTGGTTACAGGTAACAACAAAGAAGAGAGCGAAATACTAGCCAGGATAATAGCAGGTCATAGTTGCAATTCCTCACTGCAAAGATTGTTTAAATCGCTCTCAAATAGAATGCAACTCCAAATTTATAAAACCTTAGTATTGCAGTCATGTATGGGTGCGAGATAGAACCCGTGGCCAAAAAAATCAGAAGTTAAAGCCAACTCTTGAGAAAGAAAAATATTAAGAAGATTATGGCTGGATAATGTGGAAGCTGGGAGTTCGAAGATGGAGAAAATCTAGCTAAAGACTTATTAAAGTCATTAACCTTATTGTTCAGTTGAGCAACAATGTTCCGTAAAATATTTAAAGGAATACCCTAATTAAATAAAATTAATGTATCGAACAAGCCAAAACGGATTTTAGTAGAAAGGATTATAACAATAATTAAGAATTTAGAAAAAAAAACGGAAACGACAATTATACCAGGTGCCAAAGGGACACATAAGTAGGAAGTAATGGAACGTGGGAGGGGGAGATATCCCTGAAAAAAAAGGATAGATTTTAGAAATCCGAGGAAAAAGAAGATTGAGGAGATGTCCTTAACAAGAGTCTTAGCTGGCGAAGCACCCTAGCCTGTATGTAACCTTCTTAGAACAAATAAGTTTTAATTTAATTACATATTATACAAGGCTCTGAATCATTCAGGGCTATGTTGCAATCTAAATATTTAATAAGAAAACAAAATAAATGTATTGATTAACTATATTAATAAATCACTTTTATTTTAGAAACATAGCACTGCAAATATTAGGAGCAGAGATTACGTGGAATTGCGTAGCATACGTCTTATTGGAATAGTTGAAGTCGTATCATTTCAGCCTTTAAAATGGAAATTGTATAGTTCTTTATTTATGGTCGGTAGAAGCAGAATGTTACTATTCGGAATTGAACATTCGGCTTCCTTAGACATTTTATATTATTTTTTCATGAATAATGTAAGACAAATAGATTGTTAAAGTTCAGAAATCGATTTAAATTATGAATTTAACTGCACTGCCTTTGTAAATTGTATTGAGTTGCTCCGAATAAATGTTCGGCTTTAATCCGACTTTAAATCTCAACATTTAGGAAGGATTAAGCTTTGTATGTTGAATCCCAGCTAAATGTTTACCACCAATTGTTAGCTACATAGTCACTAAAATTTTATTTTTTTATTATTTATTATTTTAATAAGTTCAAACTTGGTCATTACACTGGCCAGGAAGTCCGGTATGTCAATAAAGCTTCTGATGAAAGAATTCCTAATGAAAGGACCATTCATCTTTAGTCCCGAATTAATGGCGATGAAAAGGAAAAAATAAATAATTTTTTTTATTTTTATGATCGACTTTTCTCAGTATCTGCGAAATTATTAGAAAATAATTATTTGTAAAAAAAGGTTACTGAGATACAAAACCAGATAAACAAATACACAACACATAAATAACCAAAATTGTAACTAGCACCAAACATTTCATTACCTTGTGAAGTTTAACATTTTCTATATTTACCAAAAATAGATATATATAATTTTTTGTTTAGCTAAATTCTTATCGCCTATTAACTGCTTACTATAATATAAAAAGTAATACAATTTCTCTAAAATATTTTATTTAAAACATTTAAATTCACAATCACATATGGTTCAAAAGAATTAAAAAATAAAGGTATTTTTATTTGGAATAATTATTAAATTAACTTCAACAGGAATGAGTAACAAATTATTTTTGCGTTGATTTTTTACTGATAAAAAAACCTCTACCATTACAGCCCATGAAGGGCCTTGGTTTCAGTCCATTGTAGATACTACAGTTTCTAAAACAACGGTTGTGCAAGGAACTGATTTGTCTGAGATCATGCTCAACCGCCAGGTTTTTCTCCCTATTAAGGGTCTTAGGTCTGGGTGAAACCCAGGGTATCCGAAGATATCTCAGGGTCCATCCGTGGCTGTAAACAAATTAAAACAAAAATGTATCTGCTACAGCCGGATTTGAACCTGGAATATTTGGCGAAGTAACTCTGTGAGTAAAATATATATAAATGTAAAGCGGAAACAATAATATCTGTAGGACTGGCAAAAAAGTGGTAAACTCAAATTCTGTCCAAAACGAGTAAATTATACTGAGGGAGTAGTTATTACTATTATATTTTAAGCAATATAATAGACTCGTTTAACTTTAAGATTGCGATAATGACACGATAAATTCAAAAGTACAAAATAAGTAATTTCTTGTTAAGTAAAAACAACTCTATTAATAGTGCTACCAAGGATAGCACTATTAGAATACAAAGTATTCTGTTATTTACCGTTGGAAGGTAATGAATAAACACCTCAAAGATAAATTCCACTGTAAGAATGGCGTTGAAATTTTGGCAAGAGGGAGGTAGCAGTTTTTTAATAATATCTGAGTGAGTGAGCCGAGTGTGGCCCAGTCTTAAGCGAGTCTTAACAACTTCCTGCTGCTTCAGCGCTAATTATAGACGATGAAAATTGTTTATCTTGCATTTCTGATTTAATTTTATCCCTGATGATGGCTAACAGGTAAGGGCCGAAACGTCATCATTCAGGATATTATTTATTACAAAGCATACTTGACTACTTTTCAATCCTATATACAGTACTGTTAGAGAAGAAATTCGTTGACTGTAGGTACTAATGAAGGATGGAAATAGTTGGGGGTGCAGTGAAAAATTTACACAATAAATAAGTGGAAACTTATTTATAAGGTTGACTTTTTGCACCGAGTAACCACTCCTGTTGGCCCTGAAGATGAGGTGGAAACGTTGGCACACATAAAATAAAATACGTTTCCACTTATATATTGTGTAAATTTTTGACTGCACCCACAACTATTTCCATCCTTCAATGTACACAGTACTATGCGAATTAATGTGAACACATGATAATAATACAATTTTTTGTTTTTTGCATTTGGCAACACGTTTATTTGTCAAAATGGTGGCTATTTTGTGTTTGTCTTTTGTCAATCAGTAAGTTACGATACACAACAGACGCGTTAAATTTTGTTATTTTTTAGTACTACAGTTTTTTTGCAGACGTAAACTTAACCACAGTTATTTCTTTCTTATTTTTGGAGATGTTTATTTCTCCGGAAAAACGCACTAAGATTGTTACTTTGAGTAAACACACATCAATGACTCAAATGGATATAGCCAAGGAGTGTGGAGTGAGTTTAGGAGCTGTTAATAAGATTTTGAAGCAAAAAAGGGAAACTGGGACGATTGAGGGGAACAGAAAAGGGAAATGTGGAAGGAAAAGAAAGACAACAGCAAGAGATGAAGCATTTCTCATGAGGCAAACTAAATTTAACCCTAGAAAAACCAGCCAAGTTCTTCAGCAAGACTTAGCGCATGCTGGGGTTGTTGTTCATGACTTCACCGTATGGAAACGTCTTATGGAAGGTGAAAGAAAAACAACTAGACCACAAAAAAAAGTTATTTAAGGCTGCTACGATGAAAAAGCGATATGATTGGGCGAAAACCTATGTAGGCTGGACTGTTGAAGACTGGAAAAAAGTGCTGTTCTCAGATGAGAGCTATTTTTTGGTGCAAGGACAGCGGTCTCGTTTCGTTAGAAAAAGCGACAATGAAAAACTTACAACATTTCGATCAAACTGTCAAACATCCATGAAAGAAGATATTCTAAGGCTGCTTTTCTTTTAAAGGTACTGGATCCCTTGTGCTGATCGAAGGCATGATAAACTCACAAAAATACAAAGACTTGCTAGAACACAAATTGGAAGCCGAGCTAAGAAAAGTTGATGCCAACGGTCAAGCAGTTATCCAATAAAATTCAGTTCCATGTCATGTGTCCAAGGTGATGATATATTTCAAAGAAAAAAAAATTACATGCCTTGAATGGCCAGGTAACTCTCCGGATCTCAATCCAATCGAAAATCTGAGGGTTATAGTTAAAGCAACACTTACAAAAATTGATTTCACAACAAAAACAAGGCTGAATGAGGCAATAATTCAGACATGGTTTAGAGACACGCAAATAACAAAAATGTAAAAAAAAAAACTTGTTGATTATTTGGCATAGAATTTTTACAAGAAGTGTGTATTTTACATGTACAAGAAGTTTTAAAAGTTAAGGGAGCACACATCTGGTACTAAAAAAAACTTAATTGAAATTGTTTCTGTGTATTTTTTCCTCAATAAAGAATAGTTCTATATATATAAATATATATACGAGTACTTCTT
This sequence comes from Troilus luridus, assembly GCA_964056705.1. NCBI lineage: Eukaryota > Metazoa > Arthropoda > Insecta > Hemiptera > Pentatomidae > Troilus > Troilus luridus. The sequence continues at coordinate 116,815,266 of OZ057414.1, read as the reverse complement.
ATTTCCTCCGACAGTGGTCGTGGTGGTTGCCTTCTTCATCTGCTGGGCGCCCTTCCAGGCACAGAGACTGTTCGCGATGCAGGCCCAAGGGAAGCACAACTCCCCGCGGATGGTCTTCTTCTACCAGTGCATCACCTACATCTCCGGACCACTCTACTACCTCTCGACCACCGTCAACCCTTTCCTCTACAACATCATGTCTCTCAAGTTCAGGGCAGCTTTCAAGGTAAGAACATTATATAAATGTTTATTTTATTATTAACTCCTTCTTATTCCAATTCCAAACCTATCTAGTTCAATCACATCTCCAAATTCATCTAGCATTCACAAAATTTAGAGGACTGAGCTCGACTATTAGATAACGTTATTATTTAGACGATTTGTTATTTTTCTTAAATAACTCAATTCTAACTCAGTCATAATCACCAAACATCAAAACGCGAGACGGACCTCACAAAACATACAACATAACTTACAAAAGTTGAAAGATTGGTGTCGACTACGGAAGATAAGATTGAACCGCTATAACTCACAACACATCACTTTCAGACGTGAAACATGCCCTCCCATTTACCTTCATAACTCATCCATCCCACACACGGACAATGTACAGTACCTTGGACGAACAAATGATAGGAGAAAGCCATGGGGTCCGCCTATTAAGAAAAAAACGCCAGTCACTAAATCTTAAACTCAATTTAATGTATTCAGAAAAACTCTAATTTAGAAAAAAACCTGTACCAATACAACCCGTGAACGGATCTGGAGTTCAGTACATGGTCGAGACTCTACTGCTTCATGGACAACGGCTCTGCAAGGAGGTGACTTGTCCTAGGCCACGCTCCGCCGGCAGATTTTCCCCCTTATTTTGGGTACCCACTTACAGAGGCTGGGTGAGCCCCAGGAGGGTCCTAGACCCTGTATGATCCATTTTCGGCTGCTAAAAGACTAAATAAAAGTCTTGTCCGCAGCGGGATTTGGACCAGGATTCAATGGCCACCACTGAGCCACTCCGCTCCCCTGATTTAGAAACAAGAAAAAAATTAAACATGTACACTTACTAAAACCAGTTTTAACCTATCTATTACAAATTTACTACATCAATAAACAGGCTCACTGAAAACGAACTTATTAATTAAAGATACTTATACTTATCACAAAAGCATCATGGTAAGTTAATAACAAAAATTTTCACTCTGTCATAAAAATCCTAACGGAGATGAACACATACGAATATACAACAAACGCTTTAAAGAAAACTACTCCGACACCCAAACCCGTTTATAGAACGAATTGCCACGATTCTCGTTCCTGAAAGCACTAGGAGAAGGCCAAAAAGAACGTGGATGAGAGATCTATTTCAGTAGGAAATTAAATCAGGCCAATGGTTCGTAGTTGACAGGTGTGGATAATTTTATAAAGAAAAAAATATATTCTTCTAAAATTCTTTCCATATTTATGAGTAAATTGTTAACCTTACACTGACTAAGCAGTGTATACAAATTATCGAGGTGAGCCAAACTTCTTTACTACATTGCAAAGTATCACGATTATTAAACTATAACGGTTATTAAAATATAACGGCCTGAACTATTTCAACTGACGTTGGCCAAAAAGTTATAACGAAACTGATATATGATAAATCAGCTTGTATATATTTTTATTTTAAAAGAAAAGATATGTCCAGGACCAGGACTCGAACCCGGGTCTTCCAGATCGCTAGTCTGGAACTCTACCATTTGAGCTATCCTGGCCCAATCAAGCACGTTTTTCTGTTGTGGTCATATCCTTTCTTTTAACTGATCCCAAGTCCCCGCGTTCTCGCATCATTTCTTTTCTTTTTTTTCTTTTCCATTCAAATAAAAATATTTAAAAATTAATAACAAATAAAATACAATAAATCAGTTTGGTTTGGCCTAACTATTTTTCTACACTTTGAGATATGTTAGGTCGGCTGAAATGTTCGTAGGCAGAAATATAATTGGTGTTACTAAAATTAAATCTATACGATTTTTAATTAGTACTAACTTTCAAAAGATACATAAATTTTATATCTGTAGGAAAATTGAATAATGAGATATAGCATTGTGAGTGAAGCAACCTTTGTTATTGTAAAAAAAATAATAAAAATAATTCATCGTGTACCAATGAAGCTTTGAAAAAAATACTGTTGAAACTAATTTTTTTGGCTCGATAAACATTATTCAAAATCTGCAAAAAGAAAATCAACCGCCAAAAAGTTGTTCACAAAATGTAAACTGGGTGAAATGAGCACCGAAGACAACACTCGAAGTAGGCTGTAATTGAAAAAAAAAACATTAAAAAGTTCACAAAATTATGAATGTCAGTAAATTCAAATAGATGTCATTCCTCACTACAAAGAGTGTTTCAGTAAGAATACCAATTCAACTGTACAAAACCATAGTAAGACCAGTACTCATGTATGGATGCGAGACATGGCCCCTGACCAAAAAATCAGAACTTATGGTCAATACATGGGAAAGAAAAATATTAAGAAGAATCTGGGGCGGAGCCGAAAATGGTGTGTGGAGAAGAAGAGAGAATGAGAAGCTCATGGAGCTATAAGGGGAGCCGGGCATGGTGGCGTTGATAAGAAAGCCAGACTGAGATGGATGGCACATGTGGAAAGAATGCCGGACCACAGGATAGCGAGGAGAATGCTCAATGAGAAACCGGACAGTAAAAGAAGCTGAGTACGCCTTCGGATCAGATGGCTAGATGATGTCGAAGAAGAACTGAATCTCCTGGAGGGAACAGACCTGGAAGAGGATAGCACAGGTAGAGGCCGGGTTCTTCCAGGACCGTAGAGCCAAAATAAGAATAATAATATATCACTAAGTTTATTGAATTACCTATTTTCTCTTATTTATTCATGGAATTGAAATATGAAAAGACACTGAAGCATTTAAAAAAATTAATACATGAAGATTGCTTCTGAGATTTGTATTCTGCGATTGTACAAAAATATTTATTCCATTTTTTTCCCACATAAAGAAGCTTATATTATTTATTTTGTAATTACTTATTAAATCTATCCATTATTATAAGCAACATAGGACTTTCTAACCGACTCTAGCAAAATTCTAGTCGATCATTCAATATTTAGTATCAATTGCTATGTTTAGTAACAAGCGGACATATTGTCTGCCATACTGAAGCTATGGATTCACATTTTGCTTCAAAATATATTTTTAATAACAGAATCCAACATGAAAAATTCTTTTCAGGAAATCACCAAGTGTCGTTTCGAATCTAGTCCCCCTAAGCAACTAACCGAATACACGTTTGCCAAAGCAGTCCATAGAATAGGAACTTCAAGGTGCGTAACGGTAAGAACTTACCTGCTTGAAAATACCAATCTCCATAACTTTCAATAATTAATTTTATTTATTTTATTTGAATTTAAAATTACAATAAATATATTAAATATTATTTAATTAAATACTTATGCAATTATTTATTTAATAAGAAGAGAACAGGGACAAGAAGACGAGGAAGACCTGGGATAACGAAGTGGAGGAATCCATGATGGTCTACGGGAAGAATGGACCTTAGATAGGACATAATGGAAGGAAGCCATCTAATCACTAGATTAAGGCAACCCACTATTAATGGAAACTCCAGTGAAAAAAAATTTTATTTAATATAATCTGTTCTCAATATATTTTTTATTTCACTAATAAAGGCATAACAAACTTTATAATTGAAGCGAAAGGCTTTACATAAAAGTACTTAAGAACAAGGAACTTCACAGAATCTTCTATCAAATTCCAATAAAAATATTTTGAATTTATTATTGACTATTAACAATATAATGTAAGGTTTACTCTCAGTTCTTAAGATTCAGTCTATTCGCTAATTTTTTTTTGTGACATTTCGAGACTATACTGTTCTCACATGGACCCGCCTGGGGCTCACCCAGCCTCTATAAAATATTACAAAAATAGGGGGGGGGGTCTGGCGGTTGAGCATGACCTAGAACAAGTCACCTACTTACAGAACCGTTGCCCGGGAAACAGTACAGTCTCTACAGATTATTTAATATAATTCACTAACAGCATTTTTTTTTCACTGTTATGGTATGATAATGAGAAGAATATAGTCTCAAATCGTCACCAAAAAAGTTTTTAACGAATAGACTGTTTCTCAAGAACCGAAAGCAAAACTTCTATATATATTGAGGGAAAAAATGTAATTTTACAAAAAGAACTAAATTCCAAACATCCAGTTATAATGGAATATTTCTGGATTGTCTAGAAATAGATTTCCTAGTGGTATAAAAAAGGACAAAAAAAAACCTCCAAGAAATCTGGGTCGACAGGCATTAAACTGCTGAGAATTGGATAGTGGAAAAAGAAAGGCACCCGTTTATAGCCGAGAAGAGGAACATAAGGAAAGCCTCACAACGCATCTCGTCGTAGGAGGAAAAGGATTACATATTCACGTTTATGTTTGCGCGCGTGAATATGACATCACATTGCCTAAACAATATAATAAGGAAAATGGTTAAGAAAAAAATCTTGAAAATCGAAAATTTATACAAAACCATGAATTACACAGTAAAACTATAATTTAATATAGTAAACCAATAAATGTGACCAAAAAGTTACATAAATTATAAATAGAAGAAACCTGTTCCACTACAACCCGTGAACGGGTCTGAGGTTCAGTACATGTTAGAGACTGTACTGTTTCATGGACAACGGTTCTGCAAGGAGTTGAATTGTCCTAGGTCACGTTCAATCGCCAGATTTTCCCCCTTATTTTGGGAAACCTATTTTTATAACATTTTGTAGAGGCTGGTTGAGCCCCAGGAGGGTCCTAGATCTGATCCATCTCCGGCTGTAAACTGACTAAATTAAAGTTTTGTCCACAGCGGGATTTGAACCCGGATTTCCGGCATGGCAACTCAGTGCTCTACCAATAAGCCACTCCGCTCCCTTAGATTTTTCCATAAATAGAATGCTACAGGAAAAATCCCTTACACGAAGCCTTACGTCACTAAAATCCTGGAAAAAAACAGTCAACTTTTCGCCAATCAAGCACACACCAAAATGAAATCACAATAAAGACAAGACATAGTGCAGCACATCTCACACTAATAGCAACCTTCCACAAACAGCTCATTGGTTTTCCTGCTTAGTTGATTGGTTAGTTTTTCCAGTATTTTAGAGACTTATGGCTATGTTTTGGGATTTTCCTGTTGCATCCAGTAAAATTACTTCCTATTAATACAGTAAAATTATAACGAGAAATGGAAATGAATAATAATGATAGATCATTAAGCATAGTATAAGAGAGTACACATTTTTTTTTCTTGTATAGTTTTGTTATTGTACTACTGTCTGTTGCAATTTCAATCTTGAAAAATTATTTTTTTTATTTCTGATTTATTTTTATATCAACACATGGAAACTCAAAGACTTCGGAAACACACGCTTCTTCTATCAATATGTAAATATTTCACGTGAACAGTAATGCTGGAATACTTAGGCCAAACTTTGCATAGTGTAACGTGTTCATAACAGGCTGAAAGCTGTATCACGATAGACGTTGGCAATGACAGAAACACTAAATGACAGAGAAGAGCAAAGTCGGGTCGGAAAATATAAAGAAATCGCAGACACTATCAAATAGCGGAAATTAGAATACCTTGGTCATATCATGCGAAATGGCACATATCGTCTACTGCAGCTGATAATAATGCAAGGAATGATTGATAGTAAGAGGGGACCAGGAAGGGGGGGGGCTCCAGGCTCCAGAGTTTAAGCCAATGGTTTCATCTCACAACTGTCCAATTGTTCAGAAGGACGCCAACAAAATTAAAATTGCCATGTTGATAGCCAACGTCGGAAACGGCTAAGGTAGAATAGAATAGAATAGAATTGAATAGAAAACAAACTTTATTCAGGGACCAAGCCCCTTTAGAATAACAAACATGAACTTAAAAATAAACACAATATATATCTTCCATCACAATATATATATATATATATATATATATATATATATATATATATAGGTACAGGAAGAAGGAGATTGGAAGCTTACTGGTATTTTTAGAATCAAAGAATCAATAGTTAATTATATAGTGAAGAGAGAAATCACTTTCGGCATTACCGAAAAAAAAAATCAAATTCATTTAAAGCAGAAAAAAAATCTAGCTAAAAATTGCGAAGATTTACAATTGCCAGGACAAAGATCTTAAAGCTTATATTAATCATAATTTTAGTTCTGATTTTGTTTTTATATAAACAAAATTGTGAAAAGTTTATAAAAAATTTTTACCAAATCCTGTTCCCAGCAGCGAAGTTGCTTAAAATGCCAATGAAGAAAATGATGAGCCTGAAAAATTACCAACCCCTGTTTCAAACCCATCATAGTGGGAAAAAAACTATAAATGTCGAGGTTGAGAGTTAAAAATACTATATAATTTCATAATAAAACTTCAACATTTATTTATGAAAATTTTAAATATTTTTGAATTTGGATCATGGGACTTTTGAACTTTTTTGTAGATATTTATAACTTTAAAATATATATTATCGGCTGATCAGTTTACTCAATAAACTTACCTCGAAATTTAGTATTGTGTTCCCAGTAATAATTTTTTTTTTTTTAGATTACCATATAGTCTTAACTTGGCTCCAATGCTGATTCCTTATTTAAGAAGTTTTTCTTAACTTTTCTTCGTTTCCCTTTTAATATTTTCCAAAAATATAAGATATCATGAGCTTTAATATGGAAAAGAGAATGTAATTGTGGGAAATTTGTATACTTCGCTAGTCATCATCCTTAAATGAACTTTTCAACATCCATATATCATCAATACTTCGAAATGTTAATTGAAACTTTTATTTCTTGATGAAATTATTATTATTTATACTAAAGATCTCGATAACTTATATTTTTGGAAAATGTTAAAAATTATACGAATAAACAGTAAAACTTTAACTCGACTCGAAGCGACAAACTGCGGAAAAGGTACAATTTCTTTTATTATTTTTAGTGTATTCAGTTATAATTATTTTTATTACATATTTTTCTACTTTCTTAAACAAAAAAAACTTTTAAACTCGCTCATGTCCGCCAAGCGTTTGATAAGCAGAGACCCAGTTAGTAGAATCAAGGCAGTAAAGTAGCATTATGTCTTTAATAAATTCTACTAACGAGGAATTTTTTTTTTATGAGGATGAAATTTATTATCAACTAGTTGAAAAAGATTCAATTAAATCTACAGTAGCGAGCCAACTATTCATAATTAAGGCGCTAAAGCAGGTCATTTAGCAATTAACCGCCAGGAGTAAAGGACTACTTAGGTAGGACTTTTTGACGGTGCAAGCGTTACCAGTTTAATAATGAAAGGGATGTTTCAAATAAATAACATTATTTTATTCATCTTTAAAACTATAAAAAGGGGTTTCGGCCGCGTCAAACCTGCAGTATACCATACAAAAAAAATGTAACTCTACAACTCAATGAAGATTCTTCGTTTCAATGCGTAGATACTTCAAAGATTTTTACTGTTTCTAGGAACTCAACGGTTGTGCAAGGAAAAGTAATTCAACGGTCTTGCACGAGATCACACTGAACCGCCAGGATTACCCCATATTAAAGGCACTCTCTTAATAGAGGCTGGGTGAGCCCCAGGAGGGTCTCCGAATACCACTGGATTCATCCCCGACTGTAAATAATAAAAGTCTGCCAAGCAGCGTTTTTTTAATATTTCTGCCAGAATATTCAGAAATAACGTCATCAAAAAGAAATAGATTTCCGCACACTTCTTCCCCTTTTTATGTGCAAATAGCGTTTTCACTTGTCACTATGGCCATAACATTGGAACATGATGGAGAAATCCTCAAGATTGTTGACCTGCACCACCTTCTCATAGAGTAAGGACAGGCATATGAGAGCATTAGATGAAACGAGCATTTATAAAAACCTAAAGACTTTAGGAAGCTTCCTAAAACTTATTAGGATGATAAGGATGACCTTAGGATAAGGAAGGGCATATAAGGAAATACCCCAGTCGTATTTCCCATGGCACTATAAATGGCTATTTATATAATAACAGATTACCGTTATAAGTGAGCCTCGATGTCATAACAATAACAACACCTAATCCACTTTAAGAAGAATACTAAAAATGTGAATAGGCAGGAACTAAAAATGGACTCGGAACAAACGAGATAAAAACAAATATCGTCCATGGAAATTACGATTGGTGTATCTCTCATGAGAGGAGGACATGATTTCGAAAAAGTTATAAACTTCAAGCACCTCGGTAGTAACAGAAAAGAATGAAATAGAAGAAGAGAAAAAGTAAAAAGTAAAAATTGTAAAAAATATTACATGGGATGCAAGAAAATTAATACGAGAGGAGGCGAATATACAAGACCGTCCTACAGTTGACAAACAGTAGCCTTTACTCGTAAGAAAGTATTTTATTGTAAAATGCAAAGATATAACATGATTGTACAAAGAAATATTCTGATTGACTATTATAATTATGGGTAATTCAAGTTGTTTAAATAAAGTATATTTATTATAATTCTTTTGGTGCTTACTTAACCCTGAAGCACTATATATTTATGAATAATATATTGAGGGTTTAAATAATTAGTTAATTGGTAAGCACACAACATACCTCAGGAAAAGAATCCAATTAATAATTAAGTTATGACGTTTGAAGAAATAATAATTTGAGTAATTGAATCGCTTATTGCAGAAACCCCATAAGTCCAGGATTTCAAATTTTTAGGACATTAATAAGAACTTCTAATTTCACAAAAAGGTAATTTTTTTTTTTTTCAATTATCTGAAAGTAGAGGAAGGGTCAGCACAACATGGGGTAGTCATATATTCACCGAGGTTGGAGTAGGTATGAGAAGGGGTAGAAAAAATCCCCAGTCCTATGCATTTATGGGGTTTCTGCAATAAAATACATACCCAACCTTGTTTTAATATTTTATGGGTAATAAGTTAGTTAGGGACACAAATTAACACAGCAGACTTTCTATAAACTAATTTATTGTTTGAAGAAATAATAATTTGAGTTATTATCTTAAGTGATTACACTGGCATCCTAAAATCAATTAGAATATTTAAATTATACTGAAGACTATAAAATATAGCACTCACTAATCTAGTCATACCATCTTCTCAACCTTCTGCTAATCTATAATTTCTATATTAGGAGAGGTATCTATACTTATAAAGAGAGAAGAATGTTTATAGTAATATAGTCAAGTAACTTTACATAGCTGACCATAAGGAAGCAATGATTCACCGACTAGTAGTGAGACGTGGACCAAAACCGACAGGAATGATACATTAATGCTCGGGAGTGGAAAATCCTAAAAAAATATATATTATTGCAAATACTAAATGATTCATGCAAAACTAACAGAATATGGATACAAAATAAAAACCATACAGAACTTAAGGAGTTGAATATAAACGCTGGGGGAGCGGAGTGGCTCAGTGGTAGAGCACCGAGATGCCGAAAATCCTGGTTCAATTCCCGCTGCAGGCAAGACTTTTATTTAGTCTAGACTTTTATTAGCAGCCAGAGATTGTTATCATCATGACCTTCGGGGATCACCCAGCCTCTAAAAGTGGGTACCCAAAATAAGGGGGGGGGATCTGGCGGTTGAGAGTGAACTGGAACAAATCACCTCCCTGCAGAACCGTTGCCATGTCCTGCGGATCGAATTGGGAGACCTTCTATATACACATTTAAACATACATAAAGTATATATATATATATATATATATATATATATATATATATATATATATATATATATATATATATATATAAGATTGTTTGTGCCTGTGTATTTATATTAATAACTTAAAATAGTTTAGTAGAAATTATTAGCTGCAGGGAGCGGACGGAAACCTGTTGATGTTATTAACCTCAAGGGTGAATTAGCTTTCTCTTGGCTTAAGTGACTGCACTAATGAGCCCGTAGCTATCGCGAACACAAAGGCCAAAGTGTTAATAATTGCATTATCATATCTTGATACATCGTACGAGTATTTTAGCGTTAAGTTCCTATCCTGAAGGCCTTCTTTCTACACCATGTTCAAATCCGGCTGTTGCAGATAAATAATTTAATAAGCTCCTGAAAAGTCATAGTGGTTATGCTATGCAGATGAAAAAAGAACTTCAAATACTCGGACTGCATGGACAGAGAGAAATTTAGAAGCCAACTCTAAAACATCAAGTTCTTGTGGGGTGGAGAACGAACCATGAATAAGGGGGGGGAGAGAAAAATTCAAAATTCAGAGAAAATAAAGGATTACTGGAGGAGTACAAAGAAAGACCTAAAACTATGATATCTGCGTGGTCATTTACAATTAAGTATAAATATATTTGAAACATTATATATAAATAATAGGAGAATTTATGCTACTTAACGAGTAGTATGTATAATAAAAAAATCCCTCTCCAAAAAGGCCAAAATCAGGCGTTACAATACAGTGGTCAAAACAGTGATATTGTACGAGACCTGAACTAGGCTATGTGCTTTCCTAGTTTAGAAAAACTTCTTAAAATAGAGAGAAGGATTCAGAAGAGAATCCACAGGCCCAAAGTAACACCAGAAGGATACCGGCTTAAATCTAACAAAGAAATTTACTGTGAAATACGTTACTTGGAAACAGACATTAGGGTAAGAAGACAAATTTTATGGTCACATGATGAGGATGAACGAGGAGAGATGGACAAAAAAGTGTTCACCAACATAATAGGCTACAAATACAAGGATACACGCAACAAATTAAATAACAAAAACACGGAATTATACAAGATTTATTAGAAAACAGAACGGAATATCGAAAATTCCTCAAAAATGCGATACTTTTGGCAGGCAGAAAAAAATTTCCGTCCAACACCTGGTCAGAAGAAAGAAGAAAAACCTTCAGTAAAATCATTAGGCAAAGATGGGCCGCGAACAAATTGAAAAAAAATACTCCATATTAGTCGCGTTGTCCTTCAGAGCTGTTTCGCGTCTATTCAAATAAATAAATAATACATTTGCATAATTTTTAAATATTAACACATTAAGTTATATGGAAGCAAAAAATAAATGTAATGTAAAATATAGATTTAAACTAAACAGCAAAAAAACAACGGCGCACGTTATTTTTTTCGATAAATATGTATCTAAATTACATTCTGAGCGTATTGTTTGTTTTGGTCTGGTTAGATTACGGCTAGAAAGACTTTCATATCAATAATCCCGTACCAAGTTCTTTATTTATAGGAATAATAATGATTTCCACATTAGTTCATCTGCAATTACGTTTCATTTTTACATTCCGTTCATTTTCGCACCTTTTTTTTTTTTGGAAGCCATTTTTTTTCTTCTTCTTATCCTGTTTGCTGTTCAGAATGGTTTTACCCACTGAAACGGTCGCGAGATCGCCGCGTTAGTAGAGGATGGGAGAAGCCAGCGTTATGTGGCTAGGTCCTTAGGGCTACCAGAAACCAACGTTCGGAGGGCAGTCCAGAGGTACAGACTGGTAACTTTGCCAGGAGGCCAGTTTCAGGTCGGCCCAGAGTGACTCTTCCCGCTGACGATAGATGTATTGTGATGCAGACGTTAATAAATCAATTTCAGAGACCCGTGGAGACCAATGAAAGGCTTCGAAATGCCCGAAATGTGAATGTCAGTGTGGATACGGAGCGGAGGAGGCTTCATGAATTTCACCTTCAATCACCGTAGCTATTTTTACGGGTTTTCTCTCCATAAGAACCTTCGCCTTAAAAAAAATATGAAATAAAAATTAGCCGAATTGGTCGAGCCGTTCTCGAGTTTTGCGGTTAGCTAGGAAATGGCGATTCATTTTTATTATATAGATAGAAAATAGGTAAGATTCCAGTTTTATTATTATATGAAGGACCGAACTCGGAATCTATTAGGCCTACAGAGCTGCAGTTTGGCTCAAATTGTAGCAAAATTGAACTACTTTAAAAAGGGTTACCTATGTTTTATTTCAAAAACGCACCGATTAGGAGAAACAGGCCAAAAACCGAAATAAATCCGAAAATTTCAATGTTTTTCAGCCACCGAAGGTTTCTCTTGTCATTTTTTCTCTCCATAAGAACCTTCTTTGCGCCTTGAAAAAAAAATTAGCCGAATTGGTTGAGCCGTTCTCGAGTTTTGCGGTTAGCAAGGAATTGGCGATTCATTTTTATTATATAGATACGAGTTTGGACTTTTTGTGAATAAAATTGTTTTTCTATTCAGATATTTCTTGTTTTTCAATCTGTTTCCATCTGTTATCTCATATGATGTATTCTTTACATGGCAATTACAGAAAAAAATGTTTGCACTAGGAAGAAAAAAACGACAAAAATTCAGCTGCGCCGGTTTTTTTGATGTTCAGTTTATTTTGGATCCATCAAATAAATTTATATGCCAATATGTTTTCCTCATCTCACTCTTTTTTACTGTATTAGCGTTTATCGCATTGTGTCTTTCTCGTGAACGAGGAAAAAGAAGCCAAAGGAAATACTTTTTCCTCCAAACTCGAAAACAATTTATAAGAAAAAACCCGCTTGATAAATAATGCTTTCCCAAGCGTAGGCAAATCGGATTCCAAGCATACTTGATGTCGATTGATCAAACACGGCTGTCAAGAATGCTCGACCATGTGTGTGGTCAACTTAGCCCCAGGTTCCTGGTTAATCAGCTGTTATTTCTGTTGTTTTGACCTGGTATTTAAAGGTCATCTGCTCTTTGGGACAAAGCTGCTACAGTTATCTGTGAGGAGAGCTTAGTCAAGCAAGTGGGCTTTTTGGTCCATATGTCCTGAAGAGTGTCTTCATGAAAAAAATAAAAATAAAATACAAAAGAAAGTGTAAAATAAATAAAACCTTACAACTAAATATAATAGTCTGAAAAACTAAAATTCACATTAATAGAAAACAGAAATAAAAAGTAGAAAATAATTTTGTCGTAAAAAAAAAATCGTAGATTGCAATTAAATGAATGTCTGTACTTTTTACTTTTCTAATTTGTACTACTGTACTAATATCAGTCAATAAAATATTTACAATTAGCATCAAGCACCCACAGCTTCTTTACGATAAAATCAATTATTTTGTTCATCCTTCTGCTCTTATACTCTACCCTCCGTAGTAAACCAAAGACTTCCTGTCTTCCTGTATCGTTTGATAACATCCCACTGATTCCTGTAGAACAGGTCCTGTAGTTAGGACTACACCTTGATAAACGCTTAAGGCTACACCTACATTGGATCCGATTCGGTGCGACGTGATTCTATCACATACGATGCTGGGGTGTATACATTATACACATTTTACTATACATTATAGTAAAATATAAATGTATTAAAAATAATTAATAAATAATCTTAATTTTATAAATTTAAAGAACCAAATGTTATAACTCTCGATATATTTCAGTCATTTGGTTTGCTAGCGACGTCTCATCGTATCGCACCGGATCCAATGTAGGTAGGTAGGTAGAACTGCTTATGGACACTCAACATCAAGGGTCTTCAGTGTCCGTCGTTCAATCTATATTTTTTTTTTATTTATTTTTTTTTTTGTCCTTTGTCCTTTGTCATTTTTTTAATTTTGTCAAAAAGGTTATATTTTTTTAGAAACTTGATGGCTGTGTCTATATTTTTATTATTATCGCCTAGTATAGTTGGGAGGAATCTTTGTAATTGAGCTTCCTGAAAATAACTATCCCAGAGGGGGCAGTCCTCCAGTATGTGTCTAATTGTTAGTTGTGCGTTATTACATGTTGTGCACTTCGGTGGACTGTCCTTTGTTATAAGGTAACCATGGGTAAGTCGGGTGTGGCCTATTCTAAGTCTTGTTACAACGACCTCTTCCCTTCTGTTACTGCGGTTGGAACTTTTCCATATTTTTAATTCATTTTTTACAGCTTTAAGCTTATTTCGTTCCTCGGTGTTTTCCCAAAGCTGAATCCAATCTTGTTTTACTCCATATTTTAAAAAGTGGCATATATCTGATGAGGTGTAGATACTTGTAATATCAATCGATGACAATGCTGCTTCCTTGGCAGCCCGGTCTGCTGCTTCGTTACCTTCAATCCCCACGTGTGATGGAATCCAAACCAAAGATATGTTCTTATTCATATCTTTTAACATTGATGCATAAACTTGTGCTTTCCTTATAAGATGGTCTGTACTATAAATGTTTTTAAGTGCCATAAGAGCAGATAGGGAGTCCGTGTATATTACGAAGTTTTCTTCTTCGCATTGCATAATATAATAGAGTGCCGCGCAAATCGCATAACTTTCGGCAGTGAAGTTGCTGGCCAGGGAGGGGAGTTTATACTTGCCGATCCTGGAGTCTGATACAAATGAACAACCAACATTATTATTTAATTTAGAACCATCTGTATAAAATTGTTTTCTATTACTATATTTTCCCTTAATTTTTTTATATTCTGCTAAATACATGAGTCCTGTAGTGGTATTTTTAGTGAATTTTTTAAGCGTTAAATCTATTGCAGGTAGTTTTGTAGTCCAAGGTGGGTAATTAAGTTCATTAGTTGTTGGTTCCAAGCAGCTGATTTTTTCTATATATTTACCAGCCCTAATACCTAATGGAGCAGGTAGTCTACGGTTTTCTTGAAATCGTCTATTCTTCGGTTTGAAAATGGGTTTCCATGCTGGGTTGTTATTACTATTTTTTAGCCTTCCAATGTATCCACAGGCGAATTGGTGTCTTCTCAAAGCGAGAGGAGCAATACCAGATTCAACACATAAACTAATCACTGGACTGGTTCTGAAGGCTCCAGTAGCAAGACGGATGCCTGCATGGTGGACTGAATCAAGAGCTGAAAGCAGATTTTGATTCGACGATGAGTAAACAAAGCTACCATAGTCTAGCTTTGATCTTATCAGACTGGTATATACCTTAAGCATGCCTGATCTATCCGCTCCCCATGAACGTCCAGCCAGAACTTTTAAAATATTCAGTCTCTTAAGTGTTTCTTCTTTTAGACATCTAATATGCTCTTTCCAGTTAAGTTTACAATCAAGAGTTAGCCCTAGAAATTTAACTTTTGTTTCGAAACGTAAGTTCATGCCTCTCTAGGTTAGCGTTGGAAAAGGAGTAGGCGTCCTGCGTTTAGAAAAAAGTAGACATTTAGTTTTTTCGGTGGAGAAATTTAGACCAGATTTCATAGACCATGCTTCTAAATTCGCTAAACAATTTTGTAGTAATATTTGCATTCTATTTACATTTTTAAATGACAGTAACAGAGCAAGATCGTCTACAAATAAAAATGTTTTGATTTGTTTAGGAATAATCTCTGTAACTTTGTTTATAGCTATTGCAAAGAGAGGTACAGCTTAAGACACTTCCTTGTGGGATTCCGTTGGTCATTTCTTTTACTGAAGACAGGTGATTACCTATTCTAACTTGGAAGGTCCGATTTCGTAGAAAGTTACAGATCAGCATGAGTAGCCGACCTCCAATTCCCCATTCACGTAGCTGTTGCAGGACGAGAGATCTTTTCAAATTATCAAAGGCTTTTTCGATGTCGAAATATATACCTATACATTCTTTTTTCTCAGCAAAGCTGTTGAGAATTTCATATTTCATTGTTACCAGATGATCTATTGTAGAGCGTCCTATTCTGAAGCCACTTTGTACATTCGATAATAAATTATTTTTTTCTAGTACCCAACTTAGCCTTTTTAAAACCATCTTTTCTAGCAACTTGCATATGCAGCTTGTGAGTGAGATGGACCGGTAACTTGAAGGAAACAACCTATTTTTTCCAGTTTTTAATACTGGTATTATGATTGATCTCCTCCATATCTCAGGAAATAGAATGCAAGAAGCGTGTCTATTGCCGGTATTGGTAGATTTTTCAACATATCATTATGTATTTCATCCACCCCTGGTGAGGATGGTTTCAGCTCTTTTAAACAGGAAAGTAATTCTGCTTTGGTAAATGGTAAGTTAAAAGAGTTTTCTTTCTGATCGTCAATACTATCTGTCTCGGTTTCTATTGTCGGTTGTGGTTGGGTGGAGTAAATATTTGAGTAATATTCAACAAAATGCTCGACCAATAAATCGGGATTTTGCTCTATTTTGTCATTGATTAGAAGGGTCGGTTGATAGTCAACAAATCTTCCCATAATATTATTTATCTTTTTCCAAAATATTCTGGGTGGGGTATTTGATGAAATGGTGTTCAAAAATTGTTCCCATGATTCTTTCTTCTTTTCCTTGATTATTCTGCGAGATAGCGAGCGGTTCATTTTATAGTTTATTAGATTCTGAAGAGTTGGTTCTCTTTGGAAGACTTTAAGAGCCTTTCTTCTCTTCTTAATCGCTAGTTTGCATTCATTGTCATACCAAGGGACTCTTTTCGATTTGACAATAGTGGAGCTTTTTGGGATTGAAAGTTCCGCAGCTGCTAAAATAGATTTTGTAATTTGATGATTGCTTTCATCGCTATTGTTTGTGGTTGATATATCAGAGGTAGATATCAGTATATTGTTTTGAAATGTTGTCCAGTCGGATTTTTCTGTTATCCATCTAGCATGTTTTGTAGATCCCGCGTATTAATGTATGGGAAAGTGATTATTATGGGGAAATGATCGCTAGAATACTGATCTTGAGAAACTTGCCAATCCAAATGAGTATATAAACTAGGTGAACACCATGTCAGGTCGATGCACGAGAATGAATGGTATGCTGGACTTAGATATGTTGGTTGTCCTGAGTTTAAAACTATCGAGTCAGTACCATCTATGATTCGCCTAATAGTATTTCCTCGTGTTGTGCAGTACGAAGAACCCCACGAGGTATGATGGCCGTTTACGTCGCTCATAACTATAAAAGGAGAACGGGTATTATTCAGAAGATTAACTAATTCTACCTCATCAAAATTATCAGGGGGAAGATAAACATTATAAACAAAAATGGGAATGTGAAGAATGACCTTGACTACCACTGCTTGGAGGGAGGTATTAATCTGAATTAACTCAGATACAACCCTTTTATTTACGGCAATCAAAACCCCACCACATGCTCTACTTCTATAATCAAAATCTTTTCTATAAATATTATAATCCTTCAGGGTAAAAGTTTTATTAAGGGGTAATTTACTCTCTTGTATACATAAAACTACCGGTTGGTATTTATTAATTATAAGTTTCAGTTCCTCATATTTTCCCGTTATACCATTACAGTTCCATTGTATTATGTTGGTTGGAGTTGTCATAGTAAAAAAGAAAATGTAAATAGGTTAGAATATCGTTGATTAGATTAAATTTATTAAGTATAAATAAAATGGAAAACCTATAATAAAATCAAAAACTACCTACTAATTGCTTTCCATTTTTTCTACACTTTGTTCACAATTTGGTGATTTTTTCCTGGTCGTACTTCTAGTTGTTTTTCCCTTTACTTTTGACCATTCGGTCTGTTGACCTTCAGGACACTTGTGAGGGTTGGAAGATTCTTGGAGAAGAAGAAGTAGAAGAATCTTCCAATGTAGGTGTAGCCTAACTTGGAATCCTCATACGGACTTGTCTTGCCGTTTCAAACTACTTATACTACATATAAATTGTAATCTGTATCGCCCCCCGTCGTAAACCAACGACTTCCTGTCCTCTTGTATCGTTTAATAACACCCCACTGATTCGTGTAGAACAGGTACGGAACTTAGGACTAAACCTTGACAAACGCTTAACTTGGAATCCTCATACTAGACTGAAACGACAAGAAACAGTATAGGAGAATATTTATAGGAGCGGAGTGGTAGAGCACTGAGTTGCCATGTCGGAAATCCTGGTTCAAATTCCACTGCAAGCAAGACTTTTATTTAGCCGGAGATGGATCATATAGGATCTAGGACTCTCCTGGGGTTATAAATATAACACAGCCTCTATAAAATGTTATAAAAATAGGATACCCAAAATAAAGGGGAAAAATCGTGATCTAGGACAAGTCACCTCCATGCAGAACCGTATCCATGAAACAGTACAATCTCTAACATGTTCTGAACCCCAGATCCGTTCATGGGTTGTAATGGTACATGTCATAGTTCGGGGTTGCTATAAAATTTTTTGGCAAAAGGGCGTTTTTGAAGGATTATTAATTTTTGATGCAAAATATACGAAACTCCCCAGTCGATCCTGCCAGTAATCATAGGCTTGTGACTATGATTAAGCCATGTATAAATTAGTACACGCCAAAATACTTGGCACAAGTACTCCAGTTTCTTTGGATACGAAAATTCCAGAACATCATGGGGAGGACAAGGAACATGAAGTCTGGCACATGTAAAATCTTTTATAAGTAATGATTGTGTGGCCATATATTTTACTGTCAAATAAAACAAAGATATATCAAGTTTGACAGGTTGTTTTGCCTCATTAATGCATGTTCTTCACATAAGGTTATTCTGCAAAATGTTGACACTTTTCCAATTTTGAAGTTAGTTCAATAAAGCACATAGCCTATTTACTTGATGAATTATTGTAATACAGTTGTAAATATCAATAAATAAATTTTTTTAAAGTTCAATAAAAACATTAAATATCCTAGATCACATTAATGATGAATTAGAAACACTTTTAGACCTTTAACAAAAAAATTTAAAAAATTGACTTTTTTTTCTTTTTCTGTTTCATTTCATTTAAATTTAAAAAGTCAATGGATACTAGTGCACTAGTTTTGTTTATTAACATGTACCGAAACAGATGGTATTGTTTTTAAGATAAAAGTTGTGCAGAGAAGTGATTTGTCGGAGCCAAGTATTTCCCAGGATTAAACTTACCCGCATTAGAGTGGCTGTGGGACCTTCAGAAGAGTCTTCAGATGCTACATGCTCCATATATGTCTGCTAACGGATTAAATAATTCATTTCCGGGTTTAAACCCGGGATCTTCAACATAGCAATTCAGAGCTCTACCACCGAGTTACCTGACTACGTTGTTTTACGACCAATAATAACGATCAAATTTACAAAAATTAAAATACGATTTTTGGTTTTTTTTAACCTATGATGCCATAGACTCGAACACTGAGAGCCACCATAAACGCACTAGATTACAAGTGTCTTGCTTTATCTATCAGTTTAGTTATGTGAAATAAATATTAAAGAACACTGTACAAATCATTTTTTATATGCTCCTTTCGAACACTCAGGGGCAATCGAACAAGATGAAGTATTAGCCAACATTTTATGATTGAATATTTCTATGTTATTGCAGAATAGTGAAATATATATACATTAAAATATTAAGCTAAGTCTACAGCATCACATAGGAAATTGTGTTTATGTTCGAAGAACTTATTCCTGATTGTTTCTATTTGTTTGTTATTTCATTCTTCCTTCTTTCTATTGATCAATTTTGGTGTATTGCCAACTGAAGTTCGACAGACTGAGATAGACAATAAACACTGTGTTGCAGTCGACGCTGTCGCGGTGCCTCAACGGAAGACAGTCGACGCGGTGCGAACTGTCGAGCGAGTGCAGGGGCCCTCGACACAACTACTCTGTGCTGAGCCAGCGCTCGGCCCGCGGGGCCCAGTCCGTGTCCTCAGGCAACTCCTTCGTCGAGGCCCCCGACATCAACCGCCGGCCTCTCGTATTCAACTTCAGAAGGCCTCCCAACTGTCCTGAGCAGAGGGAGCTCTTAGAGCCGCCAAGGTATGTCTTATAAATCTTTCTAAGATTTAAATTATTTTATACTAGGGATAAAATTTTATTCTAGATTTAACAGTCAATTTAATGATGTTTTTCAGCAGACAGAAGCATAATAAAAGAGGAGGACTTAAGCCATTTAAACTTTTTTAAAGTAAATTTATTAAAATTTACAACTGTATTATAACAATTCAACAAATAAACATAATCCCATAAACCAAAGTAGAGAAACTGCCTAATGGTACTCAAATAACAAATTCAACTTATAAAATCACGGGGCCATCTTCTTTTCAGATGCCTTGAAGGATTAACGGGGACTCAAGAAGTGGCTAGGTTTAAAACTAGTGGGTCTCAGTGGGAGTAGAGTTTGTGGGAGCTAAGGTAAGGAGGAAATATTGTTTAACAGAGATCAGGAAATGTATTCATGCAGACAGCGTCTCAAAATGGAATGTATGGTATTGGATTCTTTATATTAGAAAATATAAAAAGATAGGTTAATGGAATTTAAAGAAATAAACTATAGAATATCGCTGTTAAGGTTACAAATAAACTCCAGCAAATGTCGAACTATTGTACAATCACATGCCCATAGGCATTCTAAAAATTCTACCAAGCGTTAGAACTTGTAGTTTCCAGTTTTAAAAGAAAAAATAATGGGATATTGTGATGGAAGACTTCAATGGGAGGATAATGGATCCTTCTTATATATTTTTGTTGCTATATTGTTATAATATTTAATGCATTTCTTCATAGTTCTTAGTAATGTCTTTTATATAACTAATATTAATAGAAACCTTGATGTTCTATTTATTTTACTGACTATTTAATTAATTAATATATTTTTAGCTGTTTATAAACATTATATTAACATTACTTCTTATAAAATAAAAAACAAATCTGTACCGCTACAACTGAACGGTCTGGGGTTCAGTACATGGTAGAAACAGTACTATTTCATGGGAAACGGTTGTGCAGGGAGTTGATTTTTCTTAAATCGCGCTCATCGGCCAGATTTTCCCCTTTTTATGGGTACCCATTTAAGAGGCTGGGTGAGCCCCAGGAGGGTGCTAGATCCTATATGATCCATCTCCGACTCCAAACAGACTAAATAAAAGTCTTGCCTGCAGCGGTATTTGAAGCAGGATTTTCGGCATAGCAACTCAGTGCTCTACCACTGAACCACTCCGATCCCCCTTATACAATATAATACTTGTTATTGCTGCCTCCTTCTGTTGAATATAGAAACTAATAATAATTAATAGAATAAAATATTTTTCGTAAGCTGTCAATGTCGATACTGATATGATATGACCTGGAGGAAGCTAAGCATAGCTACAAAACTGAACCTTAGTCGGTCAAAGCTAATAAGACTGATATAAGAACTATCATATTCAACTAACAAGTCGTTTAATAGTTGCGAAAATCCTACTAATAATAACTTTCTTAAAAAATATATTTATTGAAATTTACAACTATATACAGATTACATCCAGTAAATATAATGAAAGATAAATCATGTCCAGAACTAAACTACCCGGTGGTAGTACTCAAATAAAAAGTTCAACTTAGAAGGTCACGAGGCCATCTTCTTTTCAGACGCCTCGGAGGATTATCAGGAATTGAAGGGGTTGCTAGGTTTGAAGCTAGTTGGTTTGAGTGGAAATGGAGTTTGTCATGAATTAATATTGGATTCGGGTCAAATCATCAACAAACGGGACGTTAAGGTCATTATGGATTACTTTGTTAGTAACTGAATAAGGAGCATTGAGGATTTTACGAAGGATTTTGGATTGTAAGGATTGAATACGAGAGGAATTCGATAGCTTAGTGTAGCCCCAAAGCTCAATTCCGTATGTCTAGATGGGTTTTATGATTGTCATGTATATGAGTCTTTTGTAGTTAATTGGGAGCTTAGAGCTTTTATCTAGTAAATGTTGAAGTAGCCTGAAACGGCGAGCTGTTTCTTGTCGTTTCAGTCTAGTATGAATAATAACTGAAAACATCACAACTAGTTAAACTTTTCGGTTCTCCTAAACATTTTTATTATTCAAAGAGAAAGACATTTAAGTTGCTAATTGGTGCTAATACACAAGAACTTGGATGATATATTAGTAATATAACTGTATACTAATTATTATTTCAATTAAGTTGTATTAAGTTTGTGCAGCCAATCACTTGTTTTGATTAAAAAATAAAATACTTGAAAATGTATTTAATTATTGCTCAGGGCGCCAATAGACGTGAAAACCAGACTAATTTTATGTTAGATTAAATAATTCAGGATAATTGATTCAGAAATTTAAAAACAGTTATTTCTGTTTTGGATTTTCACTTTGGCGGGAGTCCTCATGAATTTTTGTTATGAAACCATAATTTTTTTTTAAATCGGCTTTTTATATTCAAATTTTAATAATGGTATATTGAGAAAAAAATATCAATATTTGTGAACATTCACAGAGGAAAGTTTGGATTGAGGAATATGGTGGAGGTCATTTATGATCAATAAGGAGGTACATTCCAATTTCCTAAGGCTTCTTTTTAAGAAAGTTTTTTTTTTCTTTAATGCTAATGAAAAGTATTTTAAAACAATTAAAATGTCCTGTTTTTTTTTCAATTCAAGTATTTGAGAATATATTTTAAAAGCTCTTAGATCAATCCTAGTCCGTTCAGGAAAAGCCTCAGGGTTAAGAAGAAATGTCTACAGAGGCCTCTACTGAGATTTCTGGCCTACCATTTCTCTCACAAATAGCTCTATTTCTCTCTCAAATTTAATTAATTTTCCCGAAAGTTTATCATCATAGAAGCTTAGTCGTGGACTTATTAAGTACCTCCCACCTTTTATTTGAGCAGAATACAAATTTTCAAATATATTTTCATATATTTCCGAGAGAGTGGAAGAAAGAAATTAGTCAGACACGTTAAACCCGGCTTCCATTGTAAGGATAAGCTTAATTCAGTGAGCGTCTCTGCTAAGTAAAAATTTTCCAAACACTATGAAGATTCTTGGAAAATTACTAAATTTAATATTACGCAAGATATTCATATAAAATCTCCTTGCAAATGTATTTCAAAAAATGTATTCATATGAAGTTAATAATCCTTAACATTGCGCAATTATATCAACTTACTATTACTATATATGATTAATATTACTATATATGATATGTTAACTACTTATACACACATATACACAGGGTCAATGAGAATTTATTCATTCATTTAACGCCACTTTTCGCTACTATGGGTTATCCGATGATCCTACTTTGGGGGGCCCTAAATTTTGCCTATCCAGGTATAATTAGGATTGGGATTTTTAACAAGTAACTGACACTACACAGGCTCGAGAACCCATTTTCAGTCCCTTCCGAAAAACATCATATCCAAGGATTTTTTACTCTCTTTAAAAAAAGCTCACGTCCACCAGTCGGGCTGATGAACTCGTAATCGTGGGTGGAAAATTGAGCCGTTCATGCACAAATTTATTAATTCCATGAAACAAAAAGTGGAGAAATGCGAGAAAATAGTGTGCATTGGTTTTTAAAATTCCCTTTATAATATGAATTCTAAAAAACATTGTAGAATGCATAAGTAAAGATGTAGCATTCATTTAAAATTATATAAAATTAATAAGAAAAACTAGCCAAAAAGCTATCGTCAGAAATGATATTATTGGAACGATTTAAACAATTAGAGTATAGAGTTAATCAAAATGACCTCTGATAAAAATTATTTATTATTCAGTGGCCAAAAAATGTTTGCCGTTTAATGGTGTAAACCTGTTCGGGAAAGATTTTATTAATATAAAAAGTTATGACTATACCAAGTGCTTTTTTTACACTTAAATTTAAGATTTTTCAAAAAGTGGAGTAAGTCAATGACGGTAGTCAGTGAACGGCTTAATTGTAAATCAGCAACTTATTCAACGAATTACATTTTTAAAAATTGAATCAAATCAAGTAAAAGTATCAAGTATAATAGCAAAAAGAACAACAGAAAAAATGAATTATGTATGAGAATAGTGTAAATAAAACAAACATGACCCAGAATCCGTCGTAATAGATTACTTATTCTGAAAACCACACCCGTACAATAGGGTTATAAAAAATATTATTATGTTAAACCTTAAAAAGAAAGGTGTTCAAATACCATAACCCTATCACTAAGTCGAAATACCAAATATAAAATAAATTTAAATTTTATTACTTTATTATAATTCAGGAACTAAAGTTATCCCTTATATACTTGTTTTCCATTTATATTTCAACTAGCGACCCCCCCCCCGACAATTGCAAGGTTAGTACGACATATTATGCCCACATGTTTTGTCTGTCTAATGTATTTTATTATGTAGATCTATAAAAGAGGAATACACCGCCATGCATTGTTTTGTTATATGACAAAGGGATTAGGCAGTACCATCGATGAAACCTCCCTGGAGGCTATACTTTTTCCAACATTTCCGACATTTATCGTTGTATTCCAACCCATTTACACAAAACCTTGACAACTTATACACCAAACCTTCCTGGCGAATCACTATTGGTGAAATCCGCATTAAAATCCGTGCAGTAGTTATTGAGTTTACCGGGAACAGACAGACATAAGCAGCCGAGAACTTTGTTTTATAATATGTATAGATAGATAGATAGATAAAAGATATTAGTCAGCTTCTTCGAGGAAACCTCCCAGGCGGCTATATGTTTTCCTACATTTCCGACAATTATCGTTATAATATGTATAGATAACGTTTAAAGATTATCTGTAGATCAAAATTTAAAAAAACTTGTATATGTTATGTCCCATAAAAAAATAGTATATGTTATGTCCCAAATTATGGTTTGTATTGAAGTAAAGGACATAATTCTATCCGACGCTTTGTATTTCTTTACTTTACTATCACTCTATTTATATATTCTGTAATTCTTACTTGGTACTGCAAAGTTTTTATAGTTTTTTTCCTCTTATCTTTCTTAGCCCGGAGAAAATATTAAAAATTAAGTTTTTCATATTGGTGAATTATTGACATAAACTCTTACTTCAACTCAAATCATTGTATGGTAGTTTGTTGACCGCTTTATGTGGGCCCAATAGTGCTGCCAGATCATTATAATTTTTATTGTCCTGAACCAATAGATACGCAAAGGAGTTGTGCTTTTTTCTCAGTACTAACGTTTTTCAGAGAGCGCTGGTTTTGAAATCTCTCCAAATAATTTGTAAATTTTTCTCTCTATACATTAGATTGCTGGATAAATGAAATCAGATTTGACACAGTGGCATTGAAGTTCTTCAGAAATTCCTTGAATTGAGTTGGATCCATCATGTATCGTATTTATCAACAGGATTTCAATGAAATAATGACAAAACAAAATTTGACTTTTTTTACCTCGTAGCCAACTATTTTGAAATGAAAAGAACAGTAGATAATTCGAACAGTATATTAAATCGATAATAATCATAACATTTGAACATGAACATGAAGTAAAGGTTATAAGTAACTGAAGAATATCCAACAACAGGTGGAATCTTCTGGCCAGGTGTTTTCAGTGGTTGCCATGGATACGTCCAGTATGGACTGTATATTTTAGGAATATGATAGTTTCCAAACTCCAGAGGTCTAAAGTACTTTTTGCAAGCTTTTGAGAACTATACCTTATTATTAAAGTTTTCATTTGTTTGATTAATTTTTAAAAACAAAATTCATAAAGTTTTATTGTAGGATCCTTACATTTCCAGTTCGCCTATCAAGTTTCATTTCTTAAATGCCTCTACTTATATTTCTGTTATTATTCGGTGTATTTATAATTATCCACCTAGACTCATTTATGCCATTTATGTTGAGAATTTTGTCATGAGTTTCACTTTTCGTTGATTTATCAAATCTATCATAGCCCATATGGGAAATATCAATCGGTACAAGTAAAACAAGTATTTTATGATTATATTATATCCCTTTTTTACAATTGTCAGTATCACTATAACAGAACAATATCAGTGTAATTAGTTAATTCTTAAAAAATATTCTCGTTAAGAATAGATAAATCATTGATAGCATTGGATTGTTCATAACTTATATTTGATCTTACCTAGTATAAAAACAAGACATTGTTGTAATACAATATAACATTTCTTTTTACACAGAACGGCCTTAGAGACCACGCGAATATCATTATTTTCATTTCTTTTCATACCCCTTCTCTTCTTCCTTCTTTCTCCCCACCTTTTCCTCAATCTTTCTGTTGTTCTTTCCTTCTTTCCTCAGTCCTCGCTATTCCCTTTCTCCCGTCTCTCTTTCCCATAAGGACCTTAATTTCTTTTAGTCTTTTCACATAGTCATCCTTATCGAAATAGTCTTGGTCTGTTATTTTCAGTCTCTCAGTTTCTTCATTCATTTATTTGATGTACCCCCAGCACTCTCGTATCCTTTCATTTTATAGAAGATTTCACCATTTATCTTCTTTGAAAGCATCTTCACCATATGCCCGTAGAACCTTAATATTCTTATTCTTATGTCCGTTCCCAAATCATTTACTTATTTGTATATTCCCTTATTAAGTCTCAACCCATAGCCTTCCAGTGTCTTCTTTAGGCCGTAATATAACATTAGAACAAAAAAAATTATTATTTTTTCAATATTTCACTTCAAATATTAAAAGGCAGGATCAACGAGAGAAACCAAAGGAAAAATGATAAGAAATACAGGAGATTAAAAAATCTCTCCTTCTACCTTGTCTCAGAATACTGAAAGTGAGCAGCAAAACAGCAACAACAAAATCACAAAGAAAGTTAGGGCCGAGGACATTGCCACCTTCCTATCTCAAACGTGAAGACGCTGTAAACTGCTCAATGTCTCAAAAAACAGAAAATGTTCCCCTACTAAAAGTTAGCATTCTATCACACTTAATTAATTTTATTTTTACCTGTCCCACTACAACCCATGAATGGTCTTGAGTTCAATACATGGTGGAGACTGAACTGTTTTTAGGACAACTGTTATGCAGGTAGGTGCTTCGTCCTGGATCAATCTCAACTACCGGGTTTCCCCCCAAGCTGTTAACAGAATAAATAATTTATCTCTTACAACTTATAATATTATTATACCACTTTATTACTACTGACAAGAGAAAATTTAATAAAGAAGAAATAAGAATTATGGCTTCTTCTGAAATAACCCTTGAATATTCATGTAATTAAAAATTATGATCAACCAACGCTTAAAGAATAATCAGTTCTAAAGAATAATTTTTTTTTCTCTTTATATATTCATCCACACCTGTCAAAATCAAGTAATTGACATTCAGCAGATTGGCTGATTGGAAAATAATACAGAATCGCATGAAAGGCATGACGAAGAACAGTAGCCAGCTGTACCTCTCCACTGGCTTGCTTTAATTTCCTAATGTAATAGGTCCCTCATCCACGTTCTTTTAGTCTCCTTCTAGTGTTCTCCGGCTTGAGAGTCGTAGCCATTCGATGTATCAATGGGTTTGGGTGTCCGTGTAGTTTTCTTGAAAGCGTTTGTAGTACGTTCGTATGTGTTCTTCAACCCTTTGTATTTTTCAGTCCGTATGCAAAGTTTTGTTATTGACGTACCATGGTGCTTCGGTGATAAGTCCAAGTACTGTTGACTGAAAAGCTTGCAGTCGTTTTCTGTGAGTCTGTTTAGCGATGCCCTAACTTTGTAATGCATATGTTCAAACTTGTTTTAGTAAGTAAGTGTACGTATTTAATTTCTGTTTTAAGTCTAATTTGGAGTTTTTCCTGGATAGCGAGTACATTAATTTGAGTTTGTGATTTAGTGATTGGCGTTTCATCTTAACGTTACGACCCCATGTCATTCTCCTATGAAATGTTAGTCCAAGGTATTGTACTTTGTCCCACTGTGGGATGGGTGAGTTATTAAGGTAAATTGGAGCGCATGTTTCGTGTCTAAGAGTAAAAGTGATGTGTTGTGACTTTTCGTGGCTCAGTCTGATTTTCCATAGTTGGCACCACTCATTCACCTTTTGTGTGGTAAGTTTAGTGAGGCCTGTGTCGCGTCACGATGTAAAGAAGAATTAATAATAAATATAACCAAGTAAAACGGGTGGTTTATAGATTTTATAGATTAAAATGTTTATCTTGATAAAATTTATTGTAAAACTATTACGAAAGATCATTTTAAGAAGAGAATAATAAAAAGAAAAATACGTTTAAAACAAGGTCTTGTAACGAATGTAAACCACTCGAGATGGAAGGAAACAGAGAAATCTTAATGGCCTCGTCATTTGGAAGAAATTAAATGGACAAATGGTTAAAGTCAGGAAATTACACCACTTTGAAGGAATAAGATAGTCGTATCCTAAAAGTAAATGACGGCAATGAGATTAGCAACACGGAAACTGATCCAAGGATTGAAATATTTCTTACATAAGTCGAGGATTAAAACTTTGAATCCTTTAGAATGGACGAGAGGGATCAAGTTGTTTGTTCGAATCCATCCATATTTCATTACTTAATACATTTCCTTAACTTCAACAATTGAAGGAGGTATATAACAGCGAGCGTGTTTCCAGATATTAAACGTTCTTATACAACTATACCATTCATATAACTGATAAAAAAAATATATTAGTTATATATTAGGTTCATAAGGATATAGAAATAAAGATATCCCGAGGAGGGAAAATCATTAGGATCCTCAACTCGGTCCTTTGGAATAAAGAGGTCTCGTTGGAAATGGAAAAGAAAATATTTCTTCTCTAGTATTCTTTTCTACTAGGGACAACCCTATATGGGGCCGAAACATGGATAGTAAAAAGACAACATGTCCGTAAACTACTTGCTCTTGAGATGAACTTTCTAAGACGTAGCTGCGGCATCTCAATGCTCCAACACATACCCAGTAGTGCTATAAGAGAAACTATAGGGCAGGAGAAGAATATTTTAAACGAAATAAAGACCAGGAGGCTGCGCTGGTTTTCCCATCTGATGAGAATGAGAGACAATAGATGGCCAAAGAAAATCATCCTATATAAACCAGATTATAGAAGAAAGAGAGGAAGACCATGCAAGACATGGATGGAGGATGTAAAAGAAGGAATGGCAGCACAAGGGCTGCGAGAGGAAGAGGAAGAATTGGCTGATAGGAAGAATTGACGGGAAAAGATTTTGGGTATCGGGATACATTATTTGGAAAAAAAAACGGAATAAATAAATAAAATATTAGGTTCATATGAAATGTCCGTTTTTATTACTTTTAAAATTCAATGTGGAATTAGTCAACTTATGTTGGTTATTATGTTTAATTTTACAAATTGTAACGAACTGTTTTGGTCATTTCTTTTTTGATAATAAATATTTACGATCACTAAAATTGAACGAATATTGTTTGGTCTTCTTTCTTCTTAGGCTACACCTACATTGGATCCGATTCGGTGCGACGTGATTCTATCACATACGATGCTGGGGTGTATACATTATACATATTTTACTATACATTATAGTAAAATATAAATATATTAAAAATAATTAATAAATAATCTTAATTTTATAAATTTAAAGAACCAAATGTTATAACTCTCGATATATTTCAGTCATTTGGTTTGCTAGCGACGTCTCATCGTATCACACCGGATCCAATGTAGGTGTAGCCTTATTCAGACATCTCTTTTATCTTGCGGTGTAGAGATTTTGCATAAGGAGCGCCACCTGTCTCTGTCAAGGGCTGCTCTCCTGGCTGTCGCCCATCCCATCCCTTTTTATTTAAGGATATTTTGGAGGTTATTCTTGCAGGTCGCTCTCGGCCTTCCCCTGGGTCTTTTTCCTGTTGGTTTAACCTCAATAGCTTTCTTTGCTGTCTGGCAGTCGTCCGTCCTCATAGAATGTCAGAACCATCCAAGCTGCCTTTTCTGGATTATCTGATTAAGGGGTTGGATTTTGAGTGCAGTCCTTATTGTCTTGCTTTGTATCCTGTCTCTCTTGGTCTTCCCCTCTATTTTCCTCAGGTACCGCATTTCCATGCTATGGAGTTGGCTTCAATCAAAGTGCTTTATGGCCCACGATTCACTTCCATAAGTGAGAATAGGATCGTATATCAAGCGGTAAACAGCCAATTTTGTCTCTTTTGTGAATTCTTTCTTACTTAAAAACTTTTCATTTATAGCAGAAAACTGTTTTATTTATAGCAGAAAAATTATTAAAAGAAACATGATATTGTTTTGTATACCATCAAAAATAATCACGAAAACACGCGATTTTTGTGTATTTTTTTTTTTTAGTTTTAACTTGGACACTCGGCACCCCAAGTTCTAAGAAACATTACCACCGCGGTTCGAGGAAGGGTGTTGTAGCGAATGGACCATTCGTCGTTGATCTATGAAATTATCACACAGATTAATTCATAAATAATTCATTTATCCTTTCATCCAAGAAGTCAGATCATCAGATCCACATCCTACTGCAGCGATATTGGCATAATGCAACAAAATACAATTTGTATTGGTTAATACTCTTATACGACATACTTATATTCTTCTACGACAACGCTAGGACTAATGTATCACGACTGACAGTGAAGAAAGTAAACGAGCTGGGTTACGAAGTCCTCCCACAACCACTACATTCGTCAGGCTTCCATATACATATATATATAAACATAGAGAATAGTTATGGAGAATTAATGTCAGGTTATTGATTGGCGACGATTCAGCTGACGGCTCTTCTGCGCGTCACTAGAGTGTGTCTCATGAGGCAGTTCGCGTATTACCAGGAGCTGTTCCTATCGACCTTCTCCTGCGGGAAGATTTATACCGATTCAACTATAAAAAGGAAGGCTCAGCAGGTCTACCGTAAAATATTCGTACAAAAATAGCCGAGAACCCCAGAAAATGGAAAGGGATAATACGAGAAGATACCATTTATGAGTGGGATAGGCACTAGGCAATAACCACAAAAGGTGCAACGTTGAGAAAATACTTTCCCACCGTCCGGTCACGCCTATCTGCAAAATGGATTCTCACGGACTACTGGATTTCGCAATTCCGCACAAGACAATTACCAGTACTTCAAAGACTTTCTGTACGTGTGGAAAGCGGAAGTGGGAAGTACACTTTTCAATCTCGGAAGAAGGATCCATGGAAATGACCAGTAGGAGTTTTTTTTATAACTATCTAAAGGGTTCCCCATCATTGTTATATTTTTTATCACCCTCATCCCTAGATGACTATATATATATTTATTCTTTACTATATATTATTTTAATTTATATGTATCTTGTATATTTAACCCTGAAACAGACCTGCAATGAGGGTCGAAACGTTGGCTTTAAAGTAAATCATTCTTCTTACTAAAGAGATTTTTTTTACCTACAACCGGACCATTTTCTTTTTCTTAAATATAATTAAATAGTAATATATACGTGTATATATATATTATGGTTTGGTTCTGGTTAAGTATTAGTATATACTTTTTTATATATATATACTTCTTAATAAGAGTTATACTTGTCTGTACTTCAATAAGAAACATGTTACAGACATTGTATTAATAAAAGAAACGACCATTTTCTAAACAAAAACAAAGCAATTCCCTCAGAAATCCTTGGAACATTAAATCTTGCAAAAGGAATGAACTTGCTTATCTCAATCTAACCAGAAAACAAGCAACAGGATTTCATTAGCCTCACTATTCTAATAAAAAATCTAATACAGTTAATAAATTCACCTTGAATAAAACCATAGGTATATGTTCCGCAAGTTGTCGCTTCGAGTCGAGTTACAACATTTTTTAACTGTTTATTCGTTTCGAGTCCAGGGTTCGAATCCCGGTCCTGGACAAATCTTTTCTTCTCAAAATAAAAATATTTAAAAATTATAATAATTGTAAAAAATAAAATAAAATTAATTATAAATAATATAATGACGTAAGTCAACAAGATCCTAATTAAAGTAATGTTCAATGAACATTCTCCCTCTTGTATGCATCGCAAATTTCGAGAACACGAGGATACGGGATCGGTGAAGAGAAAGGATTTGTCTGACTGACGCACGTGCTAAAATAGCTCAAGTGGCAGAGTACCACGACGGATGCGTGGGAGACCCAGGTTCGAATCCCGCTCCCGGATAAATCTTTTCTCTTAAAAATAAAAATATAGATGAATTATGTTTGTTAAAACGTTCATTTCTAGATAAAATGATTACATTGGTATACATAAAAGGGAAATTAAATACATAAAATATGTATTAAAAGGGAAACGAATGAAAACTTAAAACTTGTCGTGACTTAACTGGGAATAATTACCAGTATCCTGTGGTAGTGGTAGTATCCTTAATACAGTTTATACAGCTGACATCCCAACTCATCCTAATACTATCCTTACCACGTATGCTGATGATACATGTGTATTATCAGTCAACACCAATCCAGTTATTGCATCCCAAAGCCTCCAATCCCATATCACTGATCTTGAAGAATGGTGTCAAAACTGGAGAATTAAAATAAATTCTCAAAAATCCCATCAAATCACTTTTACCTTACGTCGTAAACCAATGACTTCTTGCTCTTCAGTATCCTTTAATAATATCCCACTGGTGCCTGTAGAACAGATCCGATATTTAGGGTTGCATCTCGACAAACGATTAACCTGGAATCCTCATACTAGACTGAAAAGACAAAAAACCGCTCGACGTTTCAGGCTACTTCAACATTTACTAGACAAACGCTCTAAGCACCCAAATAAGTACAAAAGACTCATACATTACAATCATTAGACCCATCTGGACTTACGGAGTAGAGCTTTGGGGCTCCACTAACCCATCAAATTCCTCACGTATCCAATCCTTACAATCCAAAATCCTTCGTAAAATCCTCAATGCTCCTTATTTTGTTAAGAATAAAATCATCCATAACGACCTTAATGTCCCATTTGTTGCTGATTTGGCCCGAACCCGGTATATATCCTTTCATAACAAACTTCATTCCCACTCAAACCCTCTAGTTTCAAACCTAGCTTCCTCTTTAATTCCCGACAATACTTCGAGGCGTCTGAAAAGAAGAAGGCCACGTGACCTTCTTAGTTGAACTAGTGATTCGAGTACTTCCAGTGGGTAGTTTCTCTACTTGCCATTAACTCATGTCATTATGTATCTCATAGCCTTTTTACTTGATGTATTATTCTAATACTGTTGTAAATATCAATAAATAAATTAAAAAAAAAAAAAATTCCACGATTTTTTTGTTGATTTTATTTGTTTGCCATTACTTATCAGGCTTAAGAAAACCATGACTCCGGGAATTGTTAATAAAAACGAACAATATCAAAATCAATATAAAATAAAAACCATTGATGTTAAAATATAGAGAACTAGAAACTAAGTTGAAATACCGACATCTCTGTTGGCCTCACCTTCACAATACCCTTAAGCCCCCGAGCTACAGAACAATGCTCGAAAAACGAATCCTTCAATGTTCCAAACTTAAGAGTTTATAAGTAGGGGGGTACTTCTGGGAAACAATTATTTTTCACCTCTGAAAGAATCATTCAAACACTTTGGTTTTTCTTTTTTTATAAACTTTTGTTAGGAATTCCCTTTAAAATTCAACTGCCTCTTCCTTTACTTCTATTTGGTTATTTGTTATTGTAAGATAATATTTTACCCATAGACTTCTATTGGTTGTACTTTAAAAAGTTGTAAATTAAAAAAAGATTTTTTGAGGGGGGGTAAAAATTCCTTGGTTTTGTCATCTTCCGACAGGGATATAAAATAGAGGTCCCAAGCATATGTTGGAGCTTCGCCTTGATTAATTCTAGCTTATTAATCAGATTTAAGAAAAAAAATAAAATAAATATTCACATATAAAATTTATTAAAAAAATAAGATCGTTATAAGAGAAGAAAATTAACAGTGTCATCAGTTACTTCTGATGGATATGAACTAATTTATTATAACTGATTAGAGAGAACCTGTTTGGAGACTAAGGAAATGTAGTAAAAACATGAGTTTGAATGTGAATAGGGAGGAGAAGCATGGTGGACATTAGATGGGAGTCAGTTCTAAAATGTTGGTCGGGCGAGAAAGGAACGCTGGAATGTTTTGGTTCTGTAGGAACGAGTGTAAAGATCGGAAAGGTGAGACTTGTGCTCTGGGATTGGATAGAGGATTTGAATTGTAAGAGACGGTACATGTATGAGGGTTGTTGTGAGTTGATGTTTTAGTATAAGAATGAACCTAAGAAATAGAGCCTACGGATGGAGGGGAAGAGCCACTTTAACTCATCTTAAAGGCATCAAAGACAAACCATAATGAGCAGTTCATATTTCGCCTCAATCTATCCTCGAGCACATTCGAGAGGACTCCGTATACCAAAAAACCACAGTCCAAGTTTGGAAAGACGGGAAATGCTATATTGGCTACACTGCCCAAGCTATGATCTCAAGAAAGAGTCAGATCCTTTGATCTGAATTATATTTAAATAATAAAATGGAATGCCACCCTGAGATTGTTATACTTAATATACATTAATTCTATATTATTAATAAATAAGAGACATATCCTTCTCTTCTCCAAAGATTAACTTGGTTGACTGACCAGGAGTTGTTTATAAAATAATAATAATTATTAAATAACATTATATTTATTTGTGCTGATCATGGTCACATAATAACTTTAAAAACTACTTACAAGGAAAGGGGGGGGGCTATATGTGACTGGCTATTTCTCGACCATTGTTCATCCAGTTCCTTGCATCTTAAGTTGACCGTTGCTTCCCGACAACTGCTTCCTTATCTAGAGAGTTAAGGTAATAAACCAAGCGCATCTTCAATCTTCTGAACAGTTGCAAATCTAAACCCACATGGTTCATTGAAATTGAAAAATGTTGGAATTAAAAGAGATACAATCAAAAACAGAGCACTATATAGAGTAGCAGTTCAAAGGGCACGGTTTCGGGAGAGGAAGAAACCAACAACTAGAAGAAAGTGGACTCCAGAAGAGAAAGAACAACACTCTCGAAAGATGAAGGAAATTTGGAAGCAAAGGAAGTCGAACACAATGAAAAGTAACCAAAGTTGATTCATCTTACCCTCCAAATGGGTTATTCAATAAAATTAAATTAAAATAAAAAAATACCCGTAAGGGACATTTTACTTTTCCAGCCCTAGGCCCCTTACCATATTTACTTAGGTACTTCTAATGCTTCAGATAGTGTCACGTATAGCAGTAACGCGATACGCCATAATTTAAATCAAACTAATTCTAACAATCTTTTTGTGTGTTTTTTTTTTAATCTGTGTGAATATTTTCAATAAAAACTTAGACTTCTCATGATCTACATTCTACCGGCTAATAACATTTACCCATCGTTACATAAGATGTAGACCATGTTCTAGGTACTCCCCCGGACAGAGAAGACTGTATGGCCATTGCTACTCGCCGAGCCCAATGAGAAGACACTACATCCGACCGGTGGAGGACATTGAGATCTTCCAGGAGGTGATGGCACTTCGGGAAGAGTCCTGTCCTCCGGAGCGATCCCCTCCGCAAGCACGTCGGATGGAGGTCGCAATCAAGAAGTCTTTCACTGTACCATGCCTCAATGTCCGCTAACTGGTCACTTCAATGTAACTATCATATCTTGATACATTATATCTAATAATAATAATAATAAAGATTTTATTTATTTTGGGAAAAGTCCCTTTAGAATAACAATACAGGAATTATATATAACCTAATATGGTTTAGAGTATAATATAATACATTTAATTAATTAAATTAATATATATAGAAGAAATTAAAAAATGAATTGAAAAAAATTTTGAAATACCTCTTAAAAACAATATTTAAAGAAAACTATTACCTTTAAGGAAGAAGAAAATAGAAATAAGGTAAAAATGATTACATAGGGAGAAACAATTGATAGTTACAGATATATTTATACAAATTTTATGAAAAATGAAACAAAAAATAAAATAATGAAAGAAAAACAATACTAACTAGGATAACAATTTAAAATAAATAATAAAATATGTGACTGGAAGTGTGAGCAGCCAAATTAGAAGAGATAGAAAACACACACACACACACACACACACACACATATATAAACACATCATTCATCCATCAATTAGAAAATTTTAACCTCAAAACTGAACATACTATTTCCGATTTTTTGGGAATTGTAAAGAAATTAGGTGATTGAATACACGGGATTTAAAGGTTGAAAGATTATTGGAACAACGAATGGACGAAGATATACAGTTCCAATCAGTGGCGGATTATCCGTAAGGCAAACTAGGCACGTGCCTAGGGGCGCGTAGTTACAAGGGGCGCGCGAGCTCAGAATTTTTAAATAAATAAAAAAAATAACATATCGACAAAGAAAGAAAGAACTAAATGCTGATCTATAATATAATACAAGCATGATGCTATGATGCTGACAATCAGTTAAAATTAAGATGGCCATTTATGGCCGGTACAGGGGCGCCGATAAAGTTATTGCCTAGGGCGCTCTGGACCTTTAATCCGCCACTGGTTCCAATAGTAAAATAACCAACCATTTTTTAAAATTTTATGTTGAAATTTCAATAAATAAAACACAAATTGCTATAGCTTGATTGTAGAACCATTTTCAGTCCATTTCTGCGGACGACCTGTGGTATAGTATAACAACCTACTATGCCCAAGATCAGGGGTTTGCAGTTGGGCAGGTGGCTTTTTTGAAGGGAGTAAAAATCTTTAGTTATGCTTCGAAGGAGTTGTAAAATAGGGGTCCCATCTAAAAAAAGTCTTGCTTGCAGTGGGATTTGAACCAGGATTTTCAACATGGCAACTCAGTGCTCTACCACTGAGCCACTCCGCTCCCTTAATGAAAACACCCTGCATTATTTTCTGGACAACCTGATAAATTATTACATGTTTCCTAGTTAATCTCCTGGAACACAATATTATTCCAGTTTATCCCACTTCAACCTCCTAATGAATCGGATTATCCAGGATATAATCAGATACCCCTAAAAGAGATTCTACTAAACTACACTCTAAAGATATTAGCTATACAACCTTAACCCTCCCCCCTCAAGATCTGATCCATAAAATACTAAAATTAAGTCTTTATTTTATAATATGGGTTAATAAATATATAACGATTCTTTAGTTGTAAAACAGATTACATCTCAAATAACGATGCAATTAGCTCATAAAAAAATAATAATAATAAAATCATTAAAATTATCGTCAGTTAAATTTTTTCTAGGGTAGCTGCCAATAAATTAATAATGTTTGCAGCCGGAGATGGATCATACAGGACTATGATCCTGGGGCTCACCCAGCCTCTATGTTATATGTTATAGAAATAGGATACCCAAAATAAGGGGGGCAAAATCTGGCGGTTGAGCGTGATCTTGGACAAATCACCTCCCTGCAGAGCCGTTGTCCATGAAATAGTACAGTCTCTATCATGTACTGAACCCCAGACCTGTTCACCCCCTCCCCACAGGCTTGGGACCCCCATTTTACAACCCCTCCGAAGCATAACCAAAGATTTTTACTCCCTTTAAAAAAGCCACCTGCCCAACTGCAAACCCCTGATCTTGGGCATAGTAGATTGTTATACTAGACCACAGGTAGTCCACAGAAATGGACTGAAAATGGTTCTACAATCAAGCTATAGCAATTAGTGTTTTATTTATTGAAATTTCAACGTAAAATTTTAAAAAATGGTAGCATATTTTACTATTTCTTTAACTCCTCACTAGTTACTCCCCCCCCCCCCCCATATTTTTATTACAGCTCTCTAGCACACTAGGTATTAAAGCATATCATGAAATGTTTTTTCTTTCTTACATACATAGTATATTTTTCATTTTTAGATTTTGTTTGAAACATTGCTTTTTAAGTAGGATATCAGCTTCAAATTTGGAATTTAATATTTATATATTAATGGAAATCGTGTATAAAATTTAGGCTAAGAGTAAAATCCGGATAAAATACTTCATGTTAAGCGCCAAACAAATGTTTGCCCAAAAATATGTTTAAATATAAAATGGTTTTTTTTTAAATATGTTTTAACAATTGAATATGTATGGGAGATACTGTCGATAATACAAGCAGTGATACTTTACTAATCAATATTTTTCTTTATTAATCCTACCAATAATTTTTTTTTAATATTTTTTTTATTATTTATTACTTATGTGATTAATGGTAAATAATAATTTGATTTGATCCATGAGCCCTTTTCGAGCCACTGATTTATATGTAATAGGCGTACAATTGTCCACATTAAATATTTAAGGATTGCCTTTGCTATCTTAAGAAGGTCTCATGTGTAACAGCTTTAAAGCAAGTTGAAATGGCTATTCCTTTCCATCTTTAGATAACATTTTGACCAATCTTTCCAAAACCAATCCATCAATTTTCACATCTACGATCTTCTGGCTTCAGAGGAAAAAAGATCTTGTCTTTCAGAGCTCTATAGCCATACCTATCTTCAATCAAATCCCTTCTTTTTCAACACCTTCCCACCTATCAAAACAGAAGCTCACTAATTACCTGGGTTTTCAATAAAAATTAACAATGCTCACTCATTAATTGGGTAAGAATGAGGCAAGCCTCAATTTTTAATAAAATTATTATATTATATTTTTTTAATAAATGGCTGTTTGTTGATCAACATTATTAAAATATATTTAAAACAGATTTGAAATAATACTTTTATAAATAAAAATCAACTTAGTTGGAAATAAAGACAAGCTATTGATAAAGTAATAAATACTTTTTATTAATTAATAAACTTTAAACACTAAACATAATATTATCTTATCTAAACATAATATTATAATATTATGATCGATATTATAATCGATATCAATCGATGCATCATAATATTATAACTTTTTTTTTTAAGTAATTTTAACTGATTTTAGCATTAGGGCAATCTATAATCCTGATGTAACGGGCAATCACAAATCACGCATATTTTACAAGCAATAAATATTTTTCATTATAATACAATTGATTATAATTATTACTTATGCATTCTAATATTGTTTTTCTTTTTCAGATTCTGATTTGCAAGACCTTATTTAAGAAGCAGTTTTTAAAATAAATTGAACTGAAGATGTGATTTAATTTATTTATATTTTAATAAGTGTCATAATATTTATTTAAATAGATGTAAAATTTTTTTTCAACAATGAATCTGCTACAGTGTTGCTAGAATTAGAACTTAAACTCCCTATTTCAAATACAGATACATGTAAGATTATTGTTCAAAGGATTAATTTTAAATATTCTTCTTTAGATAATTAAAAAACAATTACTTTTAATTGGAAATTAAATTATTTTTTCCACACTAAAATTAACTGACATAAATAAGTTTTTTTTCAAAAAAGCTGAGCGAGCTGGTGCACATGAACCAATCATAGCAGTTATTAATCCCTCCAACTTAAAACCCAACACAGCTCTTATTCCATCTTCCAGCGCAATCATTGGGTTAATCACACCAGCTGTTAGGGTTGCACTATAAATATTTTCTAATTATTTTAATCATAAAGTGAAATAAATCGGTTTTTTATTATATAAAGAATCTAATGCAAATATATTTCTATCAAGCTTATTTATATTTCTACATGATAGAGTTTTTGTTAAGTAACAAATAAAACCATTCATAATTTATCTAAAACAAAGTCTTTTAGTTTAACAATAAATATTTATAATCAGTAAAGTTTAAATATATATAACCTTAGCAACACTGTGAGGAATATAATCAAATGAATTGTTTAATTTTTAGACATGGAATGGCATGTAACAATTCCATTTCATGTATAAATATAAGAAAGGTTTGTTTAA
This sequence comes from Troilus luridus, assembly GCA_964056705.1. Lineage (NCBI taxonomy): Eukaryota > Metazoa > Arthropoda > Insecta > Hemiptera > Pentatomidae > Troilus > Troilus luridus. The sequence goes on along the minus strand of OZ057414.1, from coordinate 116,775,737 downwards.
TTTTGCATCATATATTATAAGGTTAACCTGCCTATTTAATATACAATATATATTTTTTAAATCTCATACAGCAAATGAGATATTTTTAAAGAATTTAGAAAATTTAGAGAAAATTAAATGTAATTTTTTGTTTTTAAAGATGGCTGTGAATTTAAAAATGTTCAATGTTAACGAAGGATTTATTGTTCTTTTAAAGTAAGATGTTTATGTACATGTACAAATATATACAACAATATCAAAAGCATTAAATAAATTGACTTTCAATTAAGTTACAAATAACAAAAATACGAAACATATTTAGTAATTAATTATTTGCTTTACTAATATTTCTTTCTGATAAACAAAACTCATTGTAAAAAACAGAATACATTGTTAAATCAGCTAACACAAGAATTATCATGAATCATTTAAAAAAAATACCAATCATTCTAGCTAGTTCAATATTTGTAGATTCCATTAAACATGACCGATTTGCTATTAAAAATAAATAAACTGAAGCTGAAACTAATTGCACTATGAAATCTACATAAATATTTCAAATCAAAATATTATGAGATAAACATCATTTGAAGGGGCACACAAAATTCATCCAAATAGCATATACAGCAAAGAGAAAAATATTTCGGTAGAAAATCAACATTTGGATTGGCTCGACCAAAAAATGAAATACTAGTTATCAATTAAAACCACTTGAAATTAAAAAAATAATAATCTTGTCATTTTTTTTTTTTAAATAGTCAAAATATATGATTTTTGTTTTTAAGGATTGAATATTTGTCAATCTACTGAATATGTGATTTAATTGTGAATATAAACAAGCCTAGAACATGTAATATTTTATTGACTTTAAGTATAAATTAAATATAACTGTCAAATAAATAAAGAAAAAAAATATTAACAAGAAAAACTTGAAAAAAAAATTCTTTAAATTGTTGAAGTTCATTTTGTTACACTAGAGATGTAAATACATATTGTATTTTCATTTAGAATATGATGATGTTCAATTTTATTTATTGAATAGTATATGTATGTTTTGCTCAACTATGAAAAATAAAAATATAAAATCAAGCCATGCAGATATTTATACCGAATTATTTACCATAAATACCTTAAGGTTATATTAAATCTGTACCTATATCTGCTTCTACTGCGAATAAATCAAAAATGTAAATAAACCTTGCTACAAAAAATATAAAATTACAAAAAATAATAGTTATAAAGTTTACTTTAAATTAAATGGGTTTATGTGGGTCTCAAAAAATAAGGTGACAAGAAAAAATCACAAAGCAAAATAACAAGTTATTTTTTTTAAATAATTCAATTTGAATAAGATATTGAAAAGAGTGGAACAAAACTGTTGAGGAAGCCAAGGCCGAACCCCTTCTATATATGTACACTATGTACCCTTCTATATATGTACACTAGTAGTAGTGTTAGTTATAGGTTGACAAAATAGATACTTTTGATGGATAACATTAGCTATGTCAGCTTATTGTGAAAAGTTTAACTAATTTGAGATCCACAAAATGATTACGATTATGAATATTTTATTTTTCATTAAATAATTATATTTTTGGTAGATTCTTTTCAATAATAGAAACATCACTATTGTGTTTGAATAATTGCGAACAATTAACTCTTTATTTTACGAATCCCAAGTACAAGGGTCATTGATCTGCTAAAATAAACCCAATATCTTTTTTTTTTCATGCATTTTCTCGTCCCTAAATTAATGAATGAATACTATTCCACTAAGTGACTAAAACCAAAAAAGAAATAAAATCTTAACCATGGTTGAAGCTTGGGTAATTTATTTATTTTTTAAATACACTTTATTGAAATAGTATTACAAACTGCCACTTGTAGGCAATAAGTAATAGCACTAAGTAGCTATACAAACATACAATAAAAAGAGAAAATACCACAATCATACAAAAAAAGTAAAAAAAAAAAAAATAATAATAATAATAAAAAATAAATAAATAAAATAAAAATATATACATGCGGATAATAAAAGCAAAACAATGATAATCAAAAAAAAGTCTAAAAGCAAAATAATTGCTCACATTCATACCATAATTACAATATTTACTATTTGCCTGGGGTCCCCAAACTTAGCTTGTTCCTCAGGAACGAGGCCAAAGCAGGAGTCCGGGAAGCCTCATGTAATATCACTGGCACCCTGTAATAATCACAAAAAATAACAAAATAGTGTAAGAACTACTAGTAAGAAAGACCACAAGGAATCAATGCTGCTTTTAGCTTCAGAAAATTATGAAGCTATGTATCACACGATCAAGATCATTCTGTATGAGAAAAAGTGTGAAATCTTGAGTAATTTCAGTATAAATTCCTGATTCTGCTTACACTGTGCAACTTTAAAGATTTAACAATGCTCTTTTATACTTTCACAGTAGCTATACAATATATTAGTGCAATATACAATAGATCAGGGATAAAGAGTTTATTTTCGCTTTTTTAAACTTAGTTGGAATATATTAGTAAAAATATATTAGTAGGAATATTCCAAGAGGGTTACTGTCCCCCATCCATTTTTAAATAGAAAAATATACAATTTCTTGAATAATTATCGGTTGCCGGTATAAATTTTATGGAAGAAGGTTAAAATTATTTTTTAAATTGTAACCAATTACTCATTATAAAATGCTCCAACTCACTCTGCAGGTCTTTTATAGGTCTTGGTAATCACCAGTAGAGAATGGGTGAAAGTGAATCACTTTCTGAAGAGCAATAATTTCTCCCACTCTCTCAAATTTGTGACTATTAGGCACTGATGAAGATCTGCAATGTGGATTGAAACAAAACTTTATAACGATCAATTGTTTATAACTTAAAAATTTAATTTGGCCTTCACCTGGGCCATTTTATCTTCCATAACATTAATTTTTGATTGGAAAAATGCTGTTACATGATTCACAAAATAAGAATTTTTTATTAGATTTTTCTTTAAATTTTGGACACGATTGAAAATGGCCTAAAATAACACTTGGAAAGATAGTTATAACATTCTACAGTTTGTGAAAGTTTCTGTGAAAAAGTGAGAATTCTCATATATTAATCAAGGTGAGTATTTAATTAATTAATTAAATTAACTACTAACAGTGTTATTATCAATTTATCAACATGTAATTTCACAAATGTTTTCATATTTACAAAAAATACCAGGCTATATATAGCAGTAATAGCCTTAGCATAGCATGATCTTCATAATCTTGGTGAAGCAATATTTAAACTGAGATTCCAGAAGTGTTACCAAAACCTACTACAACAAACAAAAGTAGTCGACATAGCCTTGGTAGCTATTACAGAGAATTTAATATCTATCTCATTAATCTCCAGGAGATTATACATATTAACAAATAAATCTTACAATGGACAAAATGAGAATGATCTGTTCTTAATTTTAACTTTTCAAAGTAAAGTTAATGAATTCTTATAAAGTAAAGGTGTTCAACAGTCTCTTCCTGAGGATAATATGGTGAAATGTTTATTTATTTGAGAAAAATTAAAACCAGAAATCATCATGTAATGACGACAGGTAGAAATGAAGTAGTTTCCTTCCTCTCCCAAAAAATGGTAACACTCCTGGATTGAAACTGTGTAATGAAAAAATTTATCATTAAGAAAAATGAGCCAATAATGGGTCATTGTTACCTATTCAGTTACTGATTAGTAATATACTATACAGTACCTGATTAGTAATGTTTTCCCACAGTAATTACTTCTATAACAACGACTTAAGCCACTGAAATTAATGTGAGAATTCTGATAATGTTCATGGGATATTGTGAAGTACTACCAACATAAACACTGACAAAAATTAAACTTAAGAGAATTCACACCACGCTGTTTTGCTCTTCAAATAATAAATATAAGCTAACAAAATAATTCACTTATCACAATTTTCTTAACATTCTGAATTTTGGAAAAATATTCAACAGTGACAACTCCAAATTAGGGATTTATGGAGAAATAATTAGCCATAATATATGATTCTGAATCGTGAATGATGTCTTGGACGTTAGATGAGAAGTTACTGGTATTCGTCATTATATTATTTATAATTTATTTAATTTTTTTTTTTTATAATTTTAAAATATTTTTATTTTGAAGAGAAAAGATTTGTCCAGGACCGGGATACGAACCCGGGTCGTCTGAATTTCCGTTGCAGTGCTGTGCCACTTGAGCTATCCTGGCACGCACCTCGGTCAGAAAAATTCCCGGACCTGGACAAATCTTTTCTCTTCAAAATAATAATATTTAAAAATTATTAAAAAATAAAATAATATAATGACGTAAGTCAACCAGATCCTAATTAAAGTAAGGTCCAATGAACATTCTTCCCCTTGTATACATCGCAAATTGATAGAACACGGGGATATGGGATCGGTGAAGAGAAGGGATTTGTCTGACCGAGGTGCCAGGATAGCTCAAGTGGCTGAGCACTGCAACGGAAATGCAGACGACCCGGGTTCGAATCCCGGTCCTAGACAAATTTTTTCTCTTCAAAATAAAAATATTTAAGATAAGGAAATGTTTTTGCTCGAGATAAGAAAGAGTGGTGAAAAGTGGTAAGAGGTTCTTACGTTCTTGAAAGATAGTAGCGCAAAGAATAAATAAATTCCAAAAAAGTTTTAGGTTGAAAAGTGACCATTGTTTTTTGAAGCAGAAAGAAAATATTATGGTTTTATAAATAAGCCAAAGATATTACATGGATGTTATTTATTTATAAATCGTTTAATATAGTTGAATATATTGGTTATTTAGAAATCCAAAGGAATCAGACCACTTGGGGGTATCTATCAATTAAAACCTCTTTGGCGGCCCAATCTTAACATTGAACAATATATACACCCTATATTATTTAAAATCCATTATGGAACAAAAAATTATCATTAATGAATAATTATTTCAAGTAAATGAAAATCATTTGATGGCAGTTATAAATCAAAAAATATTTTATCATTAAAAAAATACTATCGATAGTAATCGAATCTACTGTCATTTCGAGAATTTCTAGTTTGACAGTCATTTGTTGTGTTATCAGTGGTTTGATTTTAGTTATAAGTCTCAATATTGAATTTCAGCCTTTGTCACTGGTATGTCTTTATAATTTATTGTGTAATTATTTACTACTTATAGGTGTATTAATGATTAATAGTATGAAAAGATTTCACTTAATAGAAAATGATCATATCAGTTTATTCATTTTAGTTTCCATTATCTTTGGGTTTTAATAATCATTGCATTATTAAGATATTAAGGTAAAAAACTATCAATTTAAATTGAATAATGCAGGTTAATTGTTTGTATTCTATTCTATTAAAACTTATGAAATTAACTTGGGATATTTACCAACTAAACTAATAATTTATATGTTCTTAGTTTATACTTTATAAATGTTAATAACTAAAAGCAATAAGTTCCAATTTTCACTATCCAATTGTTATAACATATTGAGTTATAAATTCCAGGTTATGGAGATGATTTTTCTATGAGTGAAGCTTTCTCTTTTTATTTTTCCACATTAATATATTTTTTTATTATGGCTAATATTAACTAATTTTTCATTTTTTGTATCTGGCTAATTATATTAAATTATATATTTTAATGTATTGAGGTTAAATATTGAAAATAACCTATAAAGAAAAAAATCCTCAAAATATGTCGAACCGTGTTAAGATTGAATAAATAATTAGTATGGTGTGAGTGTAATATGTATTATTCTGAATGCCAGTTTATATTTAGTGCATTCTGTTTATTCGTTCCATCTTGAAGATCGCACTCCACCAACCAACATCGATAAGTGAAACTGTTTTTTTTGTACTTTAGTTTTTCACTTTTATTATTTACTAGGAGAAATATTGACTCAATGCTTATTATTTATATATAATCATCAATAAATTATTTAATATTATGGGTATTATTTCTGTGTTTATTTATTTTTTATTTTATTTTTATTAATTGTTATTTTTATGGTAATTATTTTTAAATATTTTTGTTTTGAAGAGAAAAGATTTGCCCTGGCCGGGATTCGAACCCTGGTCACCTGCTTCTCCGTAGGAGTGCTCTAAGCCATTGAACTACCAGGGGTCGTATCCAAGTCAGACAAATTTGTGACATTACTAATCATTAACACGAAATACAGTCAACTTAATTGAATTATATTATATTTACAACCTTATATCAATTTTTTCAGTTCCAGAAATATTCAGATATGTTATTTGAGCCTGTATTAACAAATATAAATGACTGCTATAATAAAAGAATGCACATCAGTTCCGAAGATTGTCGCATCGAGTTAAGTCACAACAAGTTTTAACTTTTCATTCGCTTTCGTTTTAGTATTCTTGAAAATAACAATAATAATGAATTCTTTCTTTCTTTCTTTCTTATTCATACATCTCTTCTACCTTGAGGTGTAGGGATTTTGCATAAGGAGCGCCACCTGTCTCTGTCAAGCGCTGCTTTCCTGCCTGTTGCCCATCCAATCCCTTTTTTTTAAACATATTTAGGAGGTTATTCTTCCTGGTCACTCTTGGCCTTCCCCTAGGTCTTTTTCCTGTTGGTTTAACCTCCATAGCTTTCTTCGCTGTCCAGCAGTCATCCAACCGTCATTTCATGTCCAAACCATCGAGCTGCCCTTTCTCGATTATCTGTTTAAAGGGTTCAATTTTTAGTGCAGTCCTTATTGTCTTGCTTTGTATCCTCTTGGTCTTCCTCTCTATTTTCCTAAGGTACCGCATTTCCATGCTTTGGAGTCGGCTCCGATCATAGTGTTTTAGGGCCCAGGATTCACTTCTATAAGTGAGAATAGGAACGTATGTCGAGCGGTAAACAGCCAATTTTGTCTCTTTTGTGAATTCTTTCTTACTTAAAAACTTTTTATTTATAGAACAAACATCCTTCCCGAAGTGGCAATTCTCGCACTGATTTCATCATTTAATTTTCCATTCTCACTCATGGTCACACCCAAATACTTAAAGGTTTGGACCTTTTGAATAGACTTTCCATTAATTTGAATAAAAATTTTCTTTTTCGTTCTGGATACAAGCAAACACTTGGTTTTTCCAAATTCTTCTCTCTAAATTTTTGGTTTATCTAAATTTTCTTGTAGGTTTTCTTCACTGTCACCGATTATTACAATGTCGTCAGCAAATGCAAGCGATGTACAGTTTATAGTGTTTCCTTGGTTCGCTGCTTGCATTCTTTAACGACATCATTCATAAGGGTAATAAAACATAGATGGCCCGCTATGTCTCCCTGCCTGGGCCCCATTGTGGTGACAAACTCAGCAGATGTATGATGGGGCATTCATACATAATTTCTGCATGTTTTACAGAATGATTTAATTCTTTGTATAAGAGCTTCAGACACTTGTTTATTTCTGAATGAATTCCATAGCTCATTCCAACGTACCCTGCCAAATGCCTTTTCCAAGTCTATAAAACATAGGTAGACCTCTTTGCTGTATTCGATGAATTTCTCACATATTTGGCGCAACGCAAAAATGTGGTCTTGAGTACTCCTACCAGGTCGAAAGCCACTCTGCTCCTCCTCCATTTGATGTTCTATCTCTTTCCTCAATCTTGTTTCTGGAATACGTGAGTATATTTTTCCTGGAGCACTTAGCAATGAAATTCCTCTATGATTGGCACATTCTCTTGTGTTGCCTTTCTTGAAGATTGGGATATTTATTGAGATTCCCCAATCCTTCAGAATCTTCTTATCTTTCCTAACCGGCTCTAATACTCTGAACAGTAGTTCATCTCCTGCTTCCCCCATGTACCTAAGCATCTCAGGTGTTATTCCATCATGACCTGCTGCCGTTCCCATCTTCATCTTTTCCAGTGCGTCCCACATTTCCTCTTTTTCTATCGGGTCATCTTCCCCTTGTTGCAATGCAGTACTATCTTGATTTTTCTCCGGATAATTCTCCGGTTTCCTGGTTCCTTAATTTAATAATGCATTTTTGTATGAAAACAAGAGTCTAATTATGGGGGACAACGTATGTATTTTAGTAATCATTTCATCAAGAAATAAACGTTTCAACTAACATTTCGAAGTATAGATAATATATGTTTGTTGAAACTTTCATTTCTTGATGAAATATTAACCGAAATATAAACATTTCTTATAATTACATTCTTTATTTCATACTAAAACTCTTGATTATTTTTATTTTCTAGAATATTAGAAAGGAAACAAATGAAATGTTAAAACTTGTTGTGACTTAACTCGAAGTGGCAACCTGCTGAAGTGGTACCGAAGAATGTAAAAACATATACAATTTTAATATTCTTCTTATATTCTACAGGTATAAATACCCCGACTCCAACCATCCGCTCTTCATTAACTGACTAACCCTGAAGAAGCTCACAGCACGATGAGCGAAAGCTTGGTTTATAATACCAACATGACACGGTCCATCCCGGAAGTAGAATATAAGAAGAATATTAATGACCGTGGAAGCCTACCTGAAAATTTAATATTCGCCATAATTGAATGAAATTTAAAAAGTAACAAGAGAGAATGAAATATATGAATGCTATTATATTGAGTGTGAAAATAATTGATTATAATAATTATTAAATTATAGGATAGTTGCATTTATAATTCTACGATAACTGTAAAACTGCTAATTATGATTACTTTTAACTACATAATTTTCATCAATTATTTTTCTCTGTCATTACTACAGCCACTTCTGCTATGGTTACATTTTTTTTCTCAGTCCAGATAATGGCCTTAACTTTAGCTCTTAATAAAAAATAAGTTGTACTAATTTCCTTTTAAAAAATATATAATTACTATTTACTTAAGTTGTTTTTCTTATATTATTTAATTTTTGTCTACAGAATCATGTTAGACAGTGAAGAATTACGAATTGCAGTCAGTTCCCATGATTACAACTATTGGTACTTGACTAATTTATACATTACACTGGTGTGTTTTTAAAGATTAAGGGATATTTGTCAATGTAATAAAATTCTATTGTATTTTTTTTTTTTTAGCAGAATGTGAATGAAAATATAATATCTTAATTTGCAAATATTCAAACTGAATGGAAATGAATTCTAATGATCTACTAGATAAGCCAACCGCCATTGTATGGCCAACAATACTCGAGGTAATGTGTCTTTTGTTTATTGTAAGTGTAACTAAAAGCTGTTATTAAAATAACAATGTTTGTAGGACCAGAGTTCCGTTGATGCTTCAATCAATGCAACTGTAAGTTCTATTTTTTTTCCTTTTTTTATCATTCACTTTTGCCTGAATTATGATTTCTATCTATTATTAATATTTCAAGAGAACTGTTAGTTTTTAAGTAATTGCAAAATGATTCTGAGATGAATTTACTTAAATAAATACTCTTAATCATTATTATATTGGCATTTTTAAAATTATCTATAGGAACTTAAAACCTTGTTCAATGTTTTAATGGGAAGTGATTCATTATTCCAATTTTGTGGCTCAATTTGAATACAACAGAACAATGGTAGAAAATGAAAAAATAAAAAGCTATCTGAATAATAAAGATGGCTGAAGTGAGACAAGGAAATCATTCTACATTTTAATTTTCAAAATAAACAAATTAAAAATCACTTGTTTAATGCTGAGGAGCAGAGCTATACATGGGGCGGTGGGTTACTAATCTGTTTGGTCCTGTGGGTACTTGTGTATTAGCCGGTCTGTGGAGACTGTTATACTACATTATTCATAACCTGAACACTGATAACAGCTATCTTGTTACTCTTATTAATCGAAATACAATGAACATGAAAATATAATTACAAATTTTATTTGATAACATTTTATCTATTATGACAAAATAGCTTAAAGACCAGCCATAAATAAACTTTGTTGCTGTTATAATTGTTATTCTAAACCCCTCTAGCCGTATTCCTTTTCTTATAGCAATTTTTTCTATACACATTCGACAATAACATCTCCATTTCATGACCTTTTTTTTCGTTATTTCATCCTTGGAATTATTCTGACCTGAAAGTATTTCACAGCTTCTTCTTCTTAAGAACCTAACATCCAAAGTTCCACTCTGTTCATTTTAAATAGTCAATAACATAATTACAATCAATAACAAATCAGCAATATACACTAAAAAAAACCATAGGGTAGACAATTTAATAACAAACAAACAAAATTAACAAGGCAAAACACTAAAAAACTATACGTAAAACAATTTAATAACGCACAGAGAAATAAATCAAATGAGACAAGTGATATGAAGAGGTTACAGGAAATAAGATGTGATAAAGAGGAAGGTTTAATGCAGACGAGCTAATCCACAAGTACCGTCCCGAATTCGAGACCGACTATTGCTGATAAATTGTTTATTCAGTTAACTAGCTTCTTTAAATTGGTGGGAAAACCCTAGTTTTTAAGAGTAAATTTGGCCAAATTACATTCTTGACAATATATGGCTTAAAACAGTATGTTCCTTCCCTTGCTCTGAACTCAGTACTCTTCCCTTTTGTTAATGTTGTTTACTTACAGAAAAAAATAACTGGCTAACCATCAATATTTGAAATAAAAATTAGTGGTCAACTTTTATTTGAAATAATTTTTTAGTTTGGTTTAATTTTAATATGTTGAATAGTTAGGAACACATATTTTATCTATTCAACATCTCAACACTCACAAATTGATCTATATCCATCTGATTTAACCAAAAACTTTTCCGAGATAAATTCTTCATCGCTTTTTCTTTCTCTGTGTTGTATTGATTATAGAATTGTAATATGAATTTTTAAATTCTGTTGGTTTTTTTTAATTTTGAGTTATGTTTAATTACTATGGTTTGTGTTTCTAAATTTGGGAATTGTTTCTTTCTTTATTATGATTGAATATAGTTGAAGCAGTAAAAAATATTTATAAAATTCTAAGTGCATACTTAAAACAAGATTTTTTTTTTAGAAAGGTGCCGAGGAAATGTTGTTAAAAGCTGCTTATGAAAACAATTCTGCAGCTGTGAAATTAGCATTAGCCGGCGGAGTTGACCCTAACTGCTGGGACAGTAACGGTCTGACGCCACTCCATATTGCAGCAGCTCGTGGGCATCATCTTCTTGTTGACATGCTACAAGGTCAAGGAGCCATGGTAGACAGCAGGGCTTTCGGTGGCTTCACTCCCCTCCACATGGCCGCGTTCAGTGGAAGTCCAGAATGTACCTCGCTTCTGCTTGATGGCACTGCGGATCCGAACCCAAAAGACACTTACGGTTTGACTCCTCTGAAAGTAGCTACCCAGTTGCAGCATGAAAAAGTAGTATCCCTTCTCAAGTCACGAGGAGGTCATGATTGAATTAATTGTTATTCAATTGAAATTCGAAACATTAATTGCTACTTCCGAAATCTTAATAATATCATCACATTCTTTATTGAATAAACTTTTGTTATTAAATAAAATAATCATAGTTGAAGGGAATGCGTTTTTCTTAAATGTATAGTTTTATACTTCGTGTTTGATTTATTTATAAAAACATGATAGAAACATTAATTGTTTAAGAAACTATAATGTAATATGAGTATTCCACCAAGGTAGACTGATGCTCATATATTTTTTGCCATTTATTCCATCAGTTGTAAGTGATTTTTTGTTTTCTTACTTGTATAATTGTTATAAGTTTTACAAATTATAGAAAGAATATAATGCTATGAAATAAATCCTTTATTTTTTCATGATTTTTTTCCCTTCATTCAGAAGTTTTGCTGAATAATTCTCGAAATGTTCTTGTATATTTTATGTATACTATTAAATCCACATGACATAATTTTTTCAATTTCATTATTTCACTATGCATTCTTTCTATGAAGTAGGGCTATCATCACATGATATCATATAATGGGAATCCCGAATGTATAATAAGCATCTCTTTAAGAATAAAAAATAACTTTCACAAGAAATATTAATAATAGTCTTTATAAATATTCATCAATTTGTTTTTTGCATATTTTTATTAGTTTCTGAAACTTATATAAAAACTTAAATGTCTTCAAAATTATTGCACTACAGTTATCAGACTATTCATTTATATAGCTTTTTCCAGTGAAATTCATAATTTGTCAAATAATTCCATAATTTTTCCAATCAAATTTATAATTTTTTCAAATAATTTGGTACACATAATTTAATGATGGTGTCTTTTCATAAACTCATGTGGATTTTGAAGTGGAATAGAGATTTAATTATACTCCTGGTTTTATTTATTTTCCTTGTATAATATCACAGTCACAGTTATTCGCCTGTTAAAGTGGTTCATCCTGTTAACAGAGGAAGACATAGACTGTGTGAGTCTATTTCTATAATTGTTTTCATAGTGAGTCTTTATCTGCATCTTTGTTCTTAATTACTTGTAAACTTACACCTTACAAGAAATAAAAGAGAGAAAAGAAATAAAAATGTCTCAGCGAAGCATTAATTAATCAATTGATAACGATACTTTATTTTATGCAAATGATTGAAAAATCATGAACTTTGATGAAGAAATTATAAATTTTTCTGAAAAAAAGCTTTATTTCTGACCGTTAATTCATATATTTTACCTTACATCTGTCAACAAAATCTTTTAAAGATCAAAGTTTTCATTACATCATTATCCGATGTGCTGTAAGTATTTTTTTGCCCAGCAAATGGCCCTAGGATCTTTTAAAAAGCAGTAAAAAATCTATGGTTATGCGGTCTTTCGGAAGGGACATAAAACTGGGGTCCAAAGGCTGTGCAACGTCAGGTACTTGTTAAGGATCCCTATCCTAATTAAACCTGGATAGGCAAAATTTAGGGCTCCCACTGTAGCATAGTCCAATTAGCCATAGCAGCATAAAGTGACGTTAAATAAACAAACAAGTATTTTGTTTTTTGCTTTACACTTTGAAAAGCTGTTAGAGTCATTTTTTAAATGTTAAAGTAAACTTATTTTAATTATGTAAATTAATAAGTTTAATATTAATACAAAATTATTGATACTGTTATAGTATAATTATTATAGCAACTGTCTTAATTAACACCGCCTCTTTCCTCCCACACATTAGAACCATTTTGTTTTAGATCACTGTCGAGGTGTATAGTTGTCTGGATGGTCAACTTTAAAGTCAAGCCTAATAGTGTAATATGTATAAGTATGATATGGCAGTGACAGTAACTGTCTGATGATCATTAAATGGTTTAAGATTGAAGTATCTGGCCATTACAGAACTCTAACTGTAAAATTCTTATTATAGTTATCGTTGCCCCTGTCTTTTCCTGCTATTTTAACATTGAGAATGATATTGATTGTTTTTAAAATAACCCAGATGATTTGGATTATTGGGAAGGTCGACTGAAATGTTTGTCGGTATAAGTTCAAGGACAAACGGAAAATGAAGGTTACAGTGTAGGACAAGGACATACACTTCAGTTTAGCTCGCGGTTTGAATAGAATTTTCTTTAAATGGAATTTGAAAGTAAGGATTAGAATACTAAAACGTATGGTCATGATAGATAAGATGGTTTTACATGTGACTTTGTTCAGTTCATGTCAGAATATTCTTAAATGACACTGACGTAGGTTGTGTGTGAACATGCAATCTGGAAGGTTAGTTATATATATAACTCAGTTCCGTGAATAAGTGGTTAAGTCGAATTTTGTCTATATTGAGTTAATTGTATTCAGGGAAGTGGAATCGTTATGTTCTTGTAGCTTTTGGCTTGAAATAGAGTTGTAATATTTGCAATAACTCCATTTCAAGGACAATGTCTAACTTACCACCTTATTCACTATGAAAATAACACGACCTCGATTCCCCGTAGAACGATTTGTAAATTTTATATATTAATAGAAAGTATAAAATATCATTTGGAATTAATGGAAAAAAGATCGTTGATATCCGAACATCAAGATATGACCAAATGAAAAGAGAAGAAATACAGATAGGGAACTCGGTGATGAATTCGGTATCTTACAGGATAGTATGATAACGTATGAGAACAGTAGATGAGGATATTAAGGCACGAATAGATGTCTGTTCAGTATACAGAAAATATTGTTCTGTAAAAGGATGTCAAGAAAGGCAAAGTGTCTCATATACAAAACAGCTGTGAGACCAATCATGACTTAATGTATGCGAGGCCTAGTCACTGACAAAAAATTGCAAAAGGATATTACAGATACGATACGATATAAAGATACGTTTCTTTCCCATGCATATAGGAGAGAGTATGGGAAAGAAAAGTTCTGCGTAAAAATTTTGGACCTATCAGAGTGGAGAATCAGGTTCAATAAAGAGTTAAGGGACCTCCACGAAGAGTGAAAGTCATCCAGCTCAGAAGACTAAGATGGTTAGGGCAAGTGGAGAGGATGGACCCAACGAGAATTCCAAGAAGGATGATTTACGGGAAACCGAATGATGGTTTAAGATTAAGAGAGAGGCCCGTCTCATGTGGCTCGACGATGTGGAGGGTGACCTGAAGGCGATGTGTATAAACCAATGTAGGCGCCTTGCCGCGGACAGAGGCGAATGGCAGAAGAAATTATCAGAGTTCGTGGTCCTCCAAAGACTGTAGAGCCCAGTAATAAATAAAATAAAATATCATTGGATGTACTAAAAACATCAGGTAGTCGTTCTTAATAAACCGGAAACCAGGAAGGATAAGGTAAAAATAAATAAGGGGTGAACTTTAAAACACACATTAAAATCCATGAAATGTCCAGGGACAAATAAAAAAAAATACCTCTGCAACTCATAAATAGAGATGAGAAGTACGTGAACGAACTAGATCCGGAAAATGAACTATTAAGAGCGCTCTCTGTTTTGGTGAACTATAGTTCTTTTTAGTTCACACCACTCACCAGCACACTCGGACAGGGAACCGTCGGTGTCTGACCGACGATCGAAAGACGAATTACTGAACTAAGTGAGCTATTGGGTTGTCACACATGAAATGTCCGATTTTTTAAATCTGAATATTTATAGAGGATTAAAGCGTTCCCTAGTCCTCTTCATTAAAATATATGAACAATTAAATTGTTGCGCGATACCAAGAAGTCAGTACAAAAAACAAAATATATACATATATTATGATCATCACATAAAATTTTCGAAATCGGTCCTACATATCGCTACATGTTTCTTGATATACGAGACAACCTTTTTTTATTTTTATTATAAATATTATTTTTTACGAAATTAATAAAAGGAATTTAAGATTTCTACCTGTCCTCAATATAAAGCCTTCAACTTAATAAAGAACGTCACAGTTATGTTTGAACAAACCAGTATTCTACAACATAAAATACTTATAAAAATATAACGCTGTGAAAAATTATATATAAATATATATATATATATATATATATATATATATATATATATATATATATATAAAATTATAATTAAAAATGTATTCCTTGACCCTGTAATGCTACATATTTTAACGACAAATGAAATTAGGAGATAAACTTACTAAAGTAGTAACATAACTTAATATTTCGAAGCCAAACACAAAGAATAATGAACCCATAATAATTGAGAATCCTGAATAATTAAAAAACGGTCAAAAGGAAACCAGGAAAATTAATGGCCAGCTGATCAGGAAGGCATTGGGCGTGGTGTCCGGAAGTCCTTGGCTGTAGATCAGGTTCCTTTATCATACGTTAATAAATAGGCTGTAATATAACCTGCTCTTCTTAAAAATATTTTATCATAAGAATGAACTGAAATTAATGTTCCTATAATAACAAGCAACTTTTTTAATATAGGTAGCAAGGATAA
The DNA here is from genome assembly GCA_964056705.1 of Troilus luridus. Taxonomy (NCBI): domain Eukaryota; kingdom Metazoa; phylum Arthropoda; class Insecta; order Hemiptera; family Pentatomidae; genus Troilus; species Troilus luridus. Next base: position 116,759,949 of record OZ057414.1, on the reverse strand, counting down.
AATATGTCGATTTGATGATTCTCAGAAATTTATTACTTACAGGGGTTTTTTTTTTGTTAAATCACAAGATAGTTATCTAAATTATTTGAAAAAATATTTGTCCTACAAAAGGTATGGTTTGATCAAAGAGTCCCCTCCTTCCAATATGTATCGATAATGAAGTCAAAAAAGAAGAAGTAAAAAAAAAAGAGCTGTTTAGTAATCATGTTTGATGACCTCGTTATCGATACATGTTGGAAGGAAGGGACTCTTTGATCAAACCATACATTTCGTAGGACAAATAATTTAGATAATCATCTTGAGATTTAAAAAAAAAAACCCAGTTAATAATAAATTTTTAGGAATCATCGAATCGACATATTGTATCCTTGCTACCTCTGTTAGCTACCACAATCGAGAATTTTCGCACAGGAAATTGTTGGGCGTCTTATCGAAACGAAGCTATTCACGAAGATTCAGCTTGATACTAATCAAGTGCAAAAATGGACCTTGGATCCTGGACCACTACTCTTATTTAGATTCCGCCTTAAGCTGTTGGGGTCCATTCATATCACTTGGATACAACCTTAACAGACGGCAGAGCAGCGTTGCTCTGATAAACAGTAGGAAACACCGCACCCACTATTTGCCCTGAAGACGACCTACAACGTAAGCCGAAACGTTTGCACGAGTAATACAAAATATATATTTATAATTTTAATTAAAATAGTTCACATTAATTTTAAATAATTTACAAATTAAAAAAATAGAATACGCGATGATAAGTATCAGTAGAGAGCGATTAATTGGCAAGAACACATTTAAAATTCATTAGAAAAGGAAAGGCGTAAACTCCAGTGGCGGAGCTGACACACACTTTTTTTTTTATAATTTATTTTATTTTAGTTGTTACTAATTTTTAAATATATTCATTTGAAAAGAAAAGATATGTCCAGGACCGGGACTCGAACCCGGGTCTTCCAGATCACTAGTCTGGGTGGTAGAGTCCCAGACTAGTGATCTGGAAGACCCGGGTTCGAGTCCCGGTCCTGGACATATCTTTTCTTTTCAAATGAATACTTTTTTTTTTAGTTTGAATGTGTTTATTTAGTAACTCTATTGTTCTTGTTCCTTACGGTGAGGACTACTAGGGATCACATGGCAATTTCAACTCTTCTCATTCTGTTGTTTTCTCTTCCGTTTCTTCGATTATTCTTTCATCCTTTCTTAGTGCATCTTCTTTCTGTATTCGGACCACTTCGTCCCAGCTTTCTTTTTCACCCTTCCCTGGAAAAGCTCCATACACAAGACCTTATTTCTAAAAATCGTTCAGCCCACAGTATCGTCTTCCCTTAAATTATTTCTATCTAAATTCAATAACAGTATACATTTTTGAAGAATTATTTTATTTGCATTTTATTAAAAATAAATTAAAGTATTATAACTGTAAGTATAAGTGTAAATATTATATTTTTATTTTGAAGAGAAAAAATTTGTCCTGGCCGGGATTCGAACCCTGGTCTTTCGCTCTCTATTGCGTCACTCTTCCAACTGAGCTACCAGGCTCGTAACCAGGCCAGACAAATCCATTCTCTTCACCGATCCTATCTTTTCTTAAATCTTTTCTCTTCAAAATAAAAATATTTAAATAATCACCATCAAATAATAAATAAATAAAAAATGTAAAAATTATAATTTTTGTAATTATTATAACTTCGGAAGTCACGTAAGCATATAAGTATAACTTCAACTTCTTTGAGACTTTGAAAATGAAAATTCGTTCGACATTCGTTCACTGAAATGTTCTAATTAGTTCTGTTAAATTATCTAGTGGATAAGATGATATTATTATTACATATTATAATATTTTTAAGTATTTAATTGCAACTTCCTATTCATATGTCACAGCAGAGAAAGCGAGCATTGTCCCTTAACGAACTGTCTTGGGCGGTGTGAGGTGCACTGTCAAGGTGAACAAGAATCTCTATAGCTTTCTTCAGAAATTTCTGGAATTTAGCCATTGATTTTTATAAAACTTATGAACAAATATTTAAACAAGATAATTTTAGAAATGCATAATGCTATTTTGGTTTATTATTTTAAATAATAAATTAATAAATTAGAGCAAAAGCTCAAAAGAGACTTAAAATTCTTGTTAAGACGTGTATGGAAAAGTTCCAAACAAAAAGCTGTAACTAAAATAACAACAGGATGCAGAAATACCTGTCGATATTTTTTTCCCCTACGATTATTTTTTATCTGTCCTACAGAATATTAATTATCTAAATAAATGCCTGAATAGGCGAATTATTGACAGGTATTTTAGGCACTTAAGGCTCGTCACAATTATTTTCAGTAATGAGCCTTTGTGATCGACCAAGAAAAACAATATCCTCCACCCCCCTCCTCTTCAAAATTTGAGGTTTTGCTATTTATGAATATAATTAGTTGTGTTATGTATCATACCTGTCGTTATTATCGAAATAAATATGAATTTTAAAAATGAGCAAAAGACGGTTACAAGAACTACGTCACCCAGGCAGGTAGCAAGACCCCTTGGTGAGGGAGGTTCAAGAGATACGACAGAGGGGTGGTCCACGACTGGACTTAGGGAAGGAAACTTCTACAGAGATACGAGAAGACATGACAGACATGAGCTGAAGAGCCACTTCTCGAAGGGAAGCTGGAAACAGAGGCCTAGCTGGAGATCCCTGCCAAGAGACTCCGAAGGCAGCCTTTTCATTAAAAAAATAAAACAAGCTGCATCACATTCCCATATTTCCATTTTAGGACTCTTATTTGAATACAGAGAAATAAGATCTATAAAACAAATTATACTCGCATATTGGACATTGTAAGGCATAGGAAAACCGGTTTACACATTATAAAACTGAGAATATTTTAAAGATTATTTCAACCAAAAATAATTAAAAAAAAAAATACGTTTGTGATAATCAAATAGACCAAAATAAATAATTACGTTGCGACACTTTTCTTTCCCTTAGTACGAATTGCATAACAGAACTTCTCAACACCTCCTAGTAAGTCGGAGCTATGAAACCCCTAAAAAAGAGTTCTGCAGTTGTTCTTGTTTTACTCAACGGAATAACGATGACTTTTTCCTTTCATAATACTGTTTCGTTCGACTCCCATGTTGAATGAGGGCAAGGTTATGGTTTAATTTTATTATCTTTAATAAAATCTTATTTAATAGGCCTTGTTAAATTTAGAATTAGAGCTTTCCTTGTTTAAATGGCATATTTACTGTTCTAGTAAGGGAGATAAACTAGGATATTGACCCAAATACATAACAGTGAACTGGACCTTATTCTTTGTAAGCAATATTATTGCAGGTAATTTCAAAACTGAGCCTACTTACGCCATGTCCAAATCCAGCTAAACAGAATTTCTACCTTGAGTAACTAATATCCATTTTTTGCGACAACAATGCTCTATATTTTATATTTTTCCATGTCGAAGGATGTATTTGAAATTTCATTGTTGTTTTTTACAGAATATTTTATTCTATGACGAAATGGCAGTGCCCGCCTAACCTCAAACTTGTAATAATTATGGAAGTGTTTCGTTGCTAGGCAATAGTCGTCGTCATCAGCTGATCCTGAGCTAAATAATAAAATCGGTATCTGTTTCGCAAGTTGTCGCTTCGAGTTACATGTTTTAATTGTTTTTTCGTTTCATTTAATATTTTCCAAAAATTAAAGTTGTTGTGAGCTTTAGTATGGATAACAGGATGTAATTATGGGTAATGTGTAGATTTCGGTAATCATTTCATCACGAAATAAATGTTTCAACTATCGTTTCGAAGGATAGATGATGCATGTTTGTTGAAACGTTCATTTCTTGATGAGTCAATTACCGAAGTATACACAATTCCCAAAATTACCTCCTCTTTTCCATAATAAAGCTTATGATAACTTGTGTTTTTGGAAAATAATAAAAGGAAAACGAATGAAAAGTTAAAACTTGTGACTCAACTCGAAGCGACAATCTGCGGAATAATTACCGATTCAACTCCCTGTCCTGAAGATGGCCTAAATCTTAGGCTGAAACGTTGGCACAATAAAATAAGTCATTCTTATTTTGTGTAATTCATTAACTGCACCCCATGACCATTTTACAATAAACTTTATTCTACATTATTTTTTATTTTTATTTCCTCAACAAATATTTAGGTGTGATAAAGAACTGTTCCATGATACCTCTCCATGTATATTAATTGATATACAATAATTATTGAATCGAAAGGCATTGTAACAAGAATTGTTATTTTATTTTTATTTTTATTATTTTTAGTATAAAAAAATCGAACTCAATTGTTCAATATAATAAAATAACTGAATTAAATGTTGTAGTGGTTTCGAGAATGTTACAAATTGCTGAAAAACTAAACTTAATTTAGAAATACTGTGTATTTTTTTGAACCTGAAGATTTTCTTTTATAATATTAATTTTTGAATTTTAGATTAGAAAAGTTTTCCATTACAAGTTATTAATACAAACAAAAAATATAAATGTTAAGATTTTACTTCATAACTCCATAAATTTTATAGCAAAAGATTTTTGTTTTGTATTATTAAAAATCATGTAGATACATATTTTACTTTAACAAGTAAATTTACTTTCAGATTAGATATTGTGATATATAAGCTTTGGGGATTAACTTAAACACTAGAGATGAGCAAGATGTACTTGTAGCAGGACGTCACGCAAGTCCTAACGGTGTTCCTGGTTTTGTATTTCATTTCTTCAGTCCGTTTCCATCTAATGGAGATTCCCCACAGGCTACCGCATCTAAATTCATCAGGGTGTTTCGCTATTTATTTTCCTGAGGATAACTTCAATTTTCAAACTCGATACAACTCAGATACCTAGTACCTAAATATACCTAAGAGAGGATACCTTATATATAGTTAAAAAATAACTTTATTTATATATATATATATTTTTTGTATTTGGACTTTCACACATTTTTTTTCATATTTGTACTTGTACATAAATGAAATATGTAGTGATGTGTTAGCGATGGGCAAACATATTGGTTCCGAGATAACGAAAATAAACGTTTTAAAACGCTTTTTAATCTAACATATCAACTCCCACGAATCGGTCTGTGTGGGATATGGAAGAGACTCTTTTTAATATTTATCAATTGTCTCAGGATTCTAAAGTTTTTAATTTAAGCATGCAATAAAAATATACTTGAATTCCTTAGAAATAAAAAATCTAACAGGTTTAAGAATGTAGAGAAGGACATGAGAGAACTCGAGGTTAAGTAGGAATAGAACTGTCACTAGTATAGCCCGAAACAAGAGGATGAGGTTTGAGGCGAGAACTAGCGGACGATCAGAATCTCCGATGAGGAAAGGAAAATGAGATCAAAGAGGATGAAGAGATAGTCGGCGTAGAGAAATTCGAGTAACAATCATACAGATTAATCCGGAGTACGATTGGATGACAATTTTTCATATAACATCAGATATAAGAGCTAACTTCATATTTTATTTCTTAGTTGTTTCTATAAAATAAGAAATAAGCAAATATTTTGAATCTATTCATCAAATGTCTCTTCTGGTTTCGACCGACTGAGTCTCATACTAAGCTTGCAGTCTGCCTAGCAAAACGTTATTTTTTGTATTATTATTATTCAATGATATTTACAACTATTACATTTATACTAATACAACAAGTAAATAGGATGAATCGTACATATTGGCAAGAAATAAGACAAGTAGAGAAACGGCCCAGTGGTAGTACTCAAATTAAAAGTTCAACTTAGAAGATCACGAGGCCATCTTCTTTTCAGACGCCTCGGAGGATTATCAGGATTTGGCGAGGTTCCTAGGTTTGAAACTAGTGGGTTTGAGTGAGAATAAAGTTTGTCATGAAAAGATTGACATCGGTTTCGGGCCAAATCAGCAACAAATGGGGCATTATGGTCATTATGGTTTACTTTGTTCGTAACAAAGTAAGGAGCTTTTACGCAGGATTTTGGATTGTAAGGATTGAATACGAGAGGAATTCGATGGCTTAGAGGAGCCCCAAAGTTCTACTCCGAAACTCTAGATGGGTCTAATGATTGTCATGTATATGAGTCTTTTCTTATTAATTGGGAGCTTAAAGCGTTTGTCAAGTAAATGTTGAAGTAGCCTGAAACGGCGAGCTGTTTCTTGTCGTTTCAGTCTAGTATGAGGATTCCAAGTTTTAGCGTTTGTCAAGGTGTAGTCCTAAGTACCGGTCCTGTTCTACAGGAATCAGTGGGATGTTCTTAAACGATACAGGAGGACAGGAAGTCATTGGTTTACGACGGGGAAGCAAAACGTTGGAAAACAATTTGACGACACGGTCAAAACCAGATGAAACATTTGATAAATGGATTCAAAATATTTACCATGGCAATAGAAGATAAAAATATATCATCTGAATTAATGACTATTATATTCAACTGGTCCATATATATTAATGCCAGCTATATTAATGGCAGCTATACACTAAGATATTTAACACTAAACACATATAAACATGAATAATTGCTATACCAACAACAACTTTGTTTGCAATTTTACATATACAAGCAGCATAAGTGTGAATACATGTTCCGGACTTCCTTTACATGTTTAAAGAACAGTGATTTTAATTAATTAAAGTTATCTTTTATAAATAAGTTTTACAATAGCAGGCAAAATGTTGAAAAAACCCTCTTAAAAAAAAAATAATAATAATAAAATTAAATAAATAAAAATGATAATGAAGGATCCTTGAATGACAAGGAACCAAGGGGAAAGTCGTTAGCAAGCCCAATATCCTGATCAATGAGGAAGAATACATCAAGGAACTTGAAGCCAATAAATTATATAAGTATTTAGGCATGCATCAGCATCTTAAAATTGCCCGAAAAGACATGCAACAAGAGCTTCTCAAATTCTCAAAATTAGGTTACGAAAAGTCCTTAAAACCCAGCTAACTGGAAAAAGAAAAATCAAAGCCATAAACACCTGGGCTATACCTGCTCTCAGTTATAGCTTTGGGATATTGCAATGGTCAACCACCAGCCTACAGGAGATGGATCGTCTTGTGAGAACAACTCTCACACAAGAACGGGCCCGCCACCCAATATCATCGAAAGTTCGCCTGTACTTGCCCAGGAGAGAAGGGGGACGTGGCTTGATAAATATCGAAGAAGCTTGCCGCAAGCAGGAAGTGGCCCTACGCCGATATTTCCTCACAAAAACAGATGGAGTTTCTGTCACTATTTCAAGGTTGGATTCTGGTCTAACTGCACTAAATCTAACAAGAGATGCGGAATCAGTAGTTCTTACAGAAAATGAACGGTTGACGGAATGGAAAACAAAGTCTTTACATGGTAGATTCTATCACAAATTAAATGATAGCTCCATTGACAAGGAGATGTCAGTTGATTGGTTAAAGGATGGCAAGATATTCTCCGAGACAGAGGGGTTTGTTATCGCTATTCAAGACCAAGTTATCGCCACCAGATCATATAGAATGCATGTTTTAAAAGACACATCAACACCAGATAAATGTCGCCTATGTTCGGCTACATTGAAGTCAATCCAACACATCACTGGTGGATGTGGAGTGTTGGCTGGCACTGAATATCTTCAGAGGCATAACCATGTGGCCAGAATTTTTCATCAAGCCCTGGCGGTGAAATACAACCTTCTAGATGTAAAGGCACCATATTATAAGTATCAACCCAATAGACTACTACAAAAAGGTCCCCTTAAGCTATATTGGGATGAGTCCATTATAACGGACAACACTGTGCATCATAATAGGCCAGATATCCTCCTTATAAAGTCGAGTGAGAGGAAAGCAAGTATAATTGATATTGCGATCCCTAACGACAATAATGTGAACTCAACTATTGGAGAGAAACTTCGGAAGTATCAGGAACTTGCGGCTGAGCTAAAAGAGCTATACGATATGGAAAGCGTGGTAGTAACACCTATTGTAATCTCCACGAATGGATTGGTTCCTAAATCCACGGTGGAGGGCATTGAAAAACTGGGAATTCCGGTCGAGGTTTTAAAGGAGTCTCAACAGGCAGTTCTTCTAGACACAGCCAGGATCGTTAGAAAATTTCTGAATATTTAGAGATGGAAAATATAAAAACCAAAAATAATAACTGCAGATGGTTGGACTTGTCCCCCATCTCTGTTTTGAACCCGCAAATGCGAGAAGAAAATATAGAAGTAAATAAATATAATAATAGTAATTAAATATAAAATAAGTAAACAATTAAAAATAACTATAAAATAAATACAGATAACTAGACTACAATACCTGCAAATAGTGATTTGTTAAGAAAGGAGTATATGTTTTGTTATTTTGTGCGTGTAGCGTCGTAGCGAATGTTTATCATAGTTACCGATTTCTCGGATTAATGGGTTTTCGGAAGCTGGAGTTTTTTCGAAGTATGATTTTGTTTGGGTTGAAAAATATTGTTTTATAGTGGGAAGTTCAAGATCTCTAAGCATAGTCGATATTTTCGTGTAGCGGGGATAATTATTAATAATCCTCATGCATAGGTTTTGTAGCCTTTCAAACTTTCTATAATTTGTGGCGCAGGTTGAACTCCAGACAGGTGAGGCATAGGTTATCAATGAGCGGATTACTGTTTTGTAAAGGATTAGTTTGTTTTTAGGGCTTAGTCTGGATTTTTTATTAAAATAGGGAAACATTTTGTAGATGTTTTTTTCGCTTTTTCGGTTTTCCTGTTGATGTGCTCTGTGAATGTTAAGGACTTATCTAGAATTAGACCGAGGTATGTTACGGATTTAGACCAGGGGACGTGTTCGGAATTTAAGATGATGTGCTGATCTATGTTAGGTCTGCGCTTTGTGTTGTTAAAAGTGTTGTTAACTCTACACCAATATAATCTAATTTAAGGCTTAAACTAATATCGATATTTGGGAAAAACCTGCCGGTTGAGCGTGATCATGGCCAAATGACCTCCTTGCACAACAGTACAGTCCCTTACAATGTACTGAGCCCAAGACCCTTCATGGGTTATATTGATGCAGACCATTTTCATTAATTTTTTTTTCTTACCAATCTAAATCTATTAAGTAGTCGTCAAACAATTTAAATATCGATTTTAGTTTAAGCCTTAATTTAGATTTTATTGGTGTGGAGTTAACAACACTTTTCATTTGCCTTGTGGGATGTGATTTTAACCGTGCCCATGTAGTTATTGTTAATGTTTAATTTTAATTTATTTAGTACTGCTATTTATTAATCACGTGATTCATTTTTAACATAATTTGAGTTTATGGAAATGTTATTAACAGTGTTCAGCCTAGAATTATCAGGAAAATAATCATTAGGCAATTAGTTACGCCGATCAATACAATGAAAATAGAATTGTTAATTCCTTATAAATATACAATAGTTATATGTAAATATATGATATACTTATAAATAATTGATAACTTACATTTTATGGTGTTGATCAACCGAAGACCTCTTGAAGCCTACCATTAAGAGCGAAATCCTTGGGCCCGCTACGAACTTAAATATTTCCGGAAACAGACGTAGGAGGTTGTGGCTTCCATGGCCACCTTGAGTAATGCCGAATCGTTTTAAACTTCTCAGATATATGTTTGTTTTTTCTTTTTCCTTATATAACCTCTTTGTTCCCCCATTTCTATTTGTTGTACCTTTCTTGTGAATTTTTCGGTTTCTTAACAAGATAAGAAAACTACAGTATTTTATACATTTTTTGTTTTTAAGTTTAATTAAATATGCAGAATGGCTTTTACCTTCACCACCTATTATTTTCAGATAACCAAGTCATCACACCCCTAGACAAAGAAGACGCAGAATATATATGTACGAAACTGATGGAAGAATATAATAGGTGGGGAATGAAAATGAACATTGCAAAGACTGGGTATTTGGATACGGAGGACTAATGGGGCGACCATTGGAGGTGAACGGTCTACAGATCAAAAATGTACCCATTTTTAAATATTTAGGATCTGTCCTTCAAAGAGATGGAACATCTGGAGTGGTTTTGGCCCGAGGAACCAGAGAAAGACGAAAGCCATAGCCATGCTCAATTCCGTACTATGGAGTAACAATATTCTATAAAAACACACAAAAAAACAAAGATTTTACATACTATTATAACGGCTATAATCTTATATGGCTGTGAAACATGGGAATGGGAAGCAGAGATGGAATTATGGAGAAGGTCAATCGGGATTTCTAGACATGCTAGAATATCAAATTCAGTATTCCGAGAGATAGTGGGTACTAACAATACCATTCTAAAAAAAAAATACAACAAAGCGATTAGAGTGGTTTGGACATCTACTAAGGATGGTGAGTAACCCAAAATGACAATGTACTGGTGCCATGAAGGAAGAAGAAGAAGAAGACGACTACAAATTTCATGGATGAACCAAGTCCAGGAAGACATGGCCTTAAAGAAGAAGACGCATTTGACAGAAAAACCTGGGAAAAAATGTTACTCTAAAATTTGGTTGGAGAAAACCTCAACTTTGGGCAAACTCTCAATAAATATAAATATAAATATAAAATAGTTTAATTATGTCTAGTTCCATTTTTGAACTGCAGAAAAGTCAATTAGAAAATTCGAGATTTTTTCCAGGTGGCAAACATATTACCTATACTAATATTGATTGCGTATGTGACCTTAGCAGTAGGAAATTTCGGGGAATAAAATGGTCCGGGTTGAGATCAAAGACACGATTTTCATACTTGTGACCTTAATTACAAGCCCTGAAGAAGACCTCCAATGTGGGTCGAAACGTCGGTTCTAATAAATATTTTATCTCTATTTATGGAATTATTGCTTTCCTCCACCCGGACCATTTCCTTCCGCTCTTATATATATAAATTCAAATAATCTTATTCAAGATATATTTTATAAAAATTAATTTAAACTAATTAATAAGTGGTCATTGTGGTATTCCGTAAGGCATACACGTATCATTTTTATTATAACTTGCATAGTTATATGGAATGCATTATAAATTAGGCTTACAAAGTCGGTGAGAAGATGGTTGGTAAGACTGACCGCAATATCCAATAGATCCGCGATCGGTCAGTTACGGAAGGGTGATGAAAGAATCTCTTACAAAACTCTTCACCATCCTGGGACCTAATATATTCCATAGAGCTTCCACAGAACCCAATCTTACAAAACTGCTTCATTACACCTTGCATTTGCAATGCCTCCTAGAGAGCTGTGTGGGAGCGACCGTGAACGTGCTGGATGCCTTGACATTGTACCCCCTACGGCGTACTTGTTTTATTATCAACGCCAATACAGAGACCTATTGTCACTAGTAATGCAGTAGGTCTCTGGGACAATGGCGATCTACCTGGGAACTAGAAGAGAGGAATGAACCTGAAGTCTACTCCAAGTGTTTTGAACGGTGTTGATGCAAAAGATGTCACAGACATTCGCATGTTATTCGATTTTCGGAATTAATAACTTTAAAAAAACTATAGTTCAAAGAAGAAAAGAAAACCAGTAAATCAACGAAACATATTTTTACATTAATTTAATGTTTTACATTGAATTTAAACTTTTTTTTTTATAACTTTAAAAAATTTAATCTATACATACAATATGCTTTGTCTTGAATGAGTGAGGGATCAACGCACAGCCAAATTCTACCCCCAAGTTGGTATGCTTGCTCACGTGTTTCTTACTCGCAAAACCTACATATTTTCGCTGAACAAAACAAATCAAGTAACATAGCTCACTTCTCGCTGCTGCCGGACAAGTGAAACCGTTATACTAAGTAATCCTTTTCAATTAATTCAATAACAATACATACGTATCCTTTAAAATAAGGATTATAAGGCTATTGCCTTATAATACCCAAAGGTAAAAGAAGACCTCAGCTACAAGTGTTATATTGTATTTTTTTGTATTGTAAATTAAAAAAATAAATAAATAAACTAATCCTTTACTGACACGAACAAGTTGTGCTGCCGTACAACAAGTGAAACCGTTATAATTATTTGTGTAAATAATTACATGTAATCCATGAAATCCTGTTGCTATATAAAAGCAGGATCCATAAACTGAATCTCTAATGCAGAATCTTGCTTCTATATATTCATAAGCTTGTAATATTGTAAAATATAATCCTAATATTACTGTTAATAAAAGACTTTTTGTTGTTTCTGGATAATTATTATTTATTAATCTATGATGAGCTCATGTTACTGTTATACCTGAACATAATAAGATTATAGTATTTAACAGTAAACTTCTGTCCGTCCCGTTTGTTAATCAGTGTCAATGTATGTTTTACGGCTGTGCTGATCCGTCTGTGGCGAAATTTGATATGTATAATCTCAACCCTGGGGAAGGACATAGGCTACTTTTTATCAACACACCACACGGGCGGAGTTTTACGAATATAAAACTGTAAACTGATTGACTAACACTCCCAGCGGTCAACGCACAACAAAAATCACTGAACTTAGCATCTTGAAATTCGCAGATAGGTTCTTTGTATAGCTTAAATGAGCACTAAGAAAGCAATTTGGACAATTCCACCCTCAAGGGTTTCCAAGGGTTCAAAAGCTAGTATAAAATAAAATGTAAAAATGTTGTTTTTTTATGTAATAAACACACAAGTAGGAGAAGGAGTTGTTGTAGAGCGGGTTGGCCATGAACCAAACTGCGACAAATAAAAAGTGTTCTTATTTCTATTTAATTTATTTTATCCCAATATGGTACAAAAACATGTGTTTTTGGCTCAATTAATTAGGATTAAAGTATGTCTTTTCTCCCTGTGCATAAAAAATTGAGTCAAAAAGTTAACTTTATTCCATAGGGAATAAAGTAAAAAGATGACAACCTAATTTGTCTAAATAATGTAGGTTTTGTACTGAAAAAGTTCATGGTTAGGTTGGTACACACAGGCCATTAAAATCAGCTGTTGTTTCAAAACATCAAAACTGATAAACAGAAGTTCATTTGTGTTCAGGTTGTGTAAGTTATGGATCCACCACATATTGTACAAGAAGCAAATATTGCAATTTAAAATTTATTGCCAGCTAAATCAAGTCAGATTTATAATAAAACGTACGATGACTTCAAAAAATGGATGAAAATTTAACAATTCGAAATTGTAATAATTGCACACTTAATTTCAGTTTTTTAATTTATTGTAAAGCATAACTTAATATAAAATATTATAGCGTATAGATTGCCTTTTTACATCCCATCTGGAGATAAAATCTTGTATGCCCCTCGGGACTATATTGATCATTATTCCCAGCAATACTTTACTCCCTCGGCTAGGCCTCGGAAATAAACTCGATTGTTCCCTCGCATTCGCTCGGGTATAAACTTACAGCTGAGGGAATAATGATCTTCTTTAGTCCCTAGGTGCATAAATAACTATATTTAACAATGAATGAATAAATTAAGACATTTTCTCTTTCCTTAATCTCCGAGTTGGTCATTTTTTTTTTTGTCTTAATGATGTAGTCTACATTTTTCACCTACCTGTTTCTTTTTCCGTTTGTTTAAATATCGTCTGTAAGTTAAGTATACGTATTTTTTTGGGCAGGAGTAAAACAAGATGAAGCCACGCCACCGTCGGATAATCTCGTTTTAATGCATTAATATTTTTATTCGATTGGTTAAATAATTTTACTTTTATTTTCTAGCACTTTTAACAATATTTTATTCATTGATAGGCATCCAATGTCAAATGCAGTTTTTTTCAAAAGATCTGTCATTTTCTGTGTTACCATTCTCACTGTCTTTTGGACGCCATCCCACAAGTCTACGTCGGAAATTTACGGCTCTTTATTATTCGGAATTATGTTCTCAATGTGATTCGGAAGAAGGCGATTCCAACAGACAGGAGGCGTCATGGTTTGAGGAGCAATAACAAGTTCCGGAGATTTCTTGATTGGAAGGCTTTCTAGGACAATAGTTGTGGAGGAAGGTGAATTGGTGAAAATCTCACTCATCCACCAGGTTTTTCTCTCAAATAAGGATAGTTACTTAGATTACAGAGGCTGGGTGCGCATTAGGAGGGTCTAGAGTAGTGTTCCCAGCCTTTTTTGTTCACCCCCCTGTAAAAATGAAAACCTTCCACGCCCCCCTATTCAGATAAAATTTGTATCCCCCCCTTGAAAAATAAATTGTAGGGACTAGACAAAAAAAAGCAATAAGTATTATATTTAAAAACAAAACATTTAGCTTTACCGTCACAAGATACATCATTATAAGCTTCAATTTAAGGTAAAGAAGTACTGGTAAGAGAGAAATAACTAAAACTTTTTTATTATTATTAAATTTATTTATTGATATTTACAACTGTATTACAATAATACATCAAGTAAATAGGCTATGTGATACATAATGACATGAGTTAATGGCAAGTAGAGAAACTACCCACTGGTAGTACTCAAATCACTAGTTCAACTACGAATTTTGGTTACGTGGCCATCTTCTTTTCAGACGCCTCGGAGGATTATCGGGAATCGAAGAGGAAGCTAGGTTTGAAACTAGAGGGTTTGAGTGGGAATGAAGTTCGTTATGAAAGGATAGATACCGGGTTCGGGCCAAATCAGCAACAAATGGCACATTAAGGTCGTTATGGATGACTTTATTCTGAACAAAATAAGGAGCGTTGAGGATTTTACGAAGGATTTTGGATTGTAGGGATTGGATACGAGAGGAATTCGATGGCTTAGTGGAGCCCCAAAGCTCTACTCCGTAAGTCCAAATAGGTCATATGATGGTCATGTAGATGAGTCTTTTGTAGTTAATTGGGAGATTTTAAGATATGAATTGTGATGTGGTCGTGTCAACTAAAACTAAGTAAGAATTTTTCATTTTCAACTGATCTCGCGGACCCCATGACTTACACTCACGCCCCCCCCCCCTGGAGAGGAGCGCCACCCAGGTTAGGAACCAGTGGTCTAGAGATTCCAATCATGGTTGTTAACAGATTAAATAATTTATCAGCCACTGCTGGATATGAACCCGGAACTTTCAGCATAGGTACATAGCATATAGTATTGGAACCTGTGACAAATGTAACGAATTATACAAACAGTTATAGCACAAGCCGGAAATTCCCGTTACAGCGAATTGATTAATTAATCCTTTCTAAATTTCAACCCATTTGGACCAAAATGTACACGTGCGATGTGTTATGCTCGACCCAGAATAAAAAAAAGATAAAATATATGTAATCAACATATTTTCGCTGAACAAAACTGAAATCAAGTAACGTAGTTCACTTCTCGCTGCTGCCGTACAACAAGTGATACTAAGTAACCCTTTTCAATAAATTCAATAACATTACATAATAATCCTTTACTGACCCGAACAACAGTAAACTTCTGTCCGTCCCGTTTGTTAATCAGTGTCAATGTATGTTTCACGGCTGTGCTGAACCGTTTGTGATGAAATTTGATATGGATAATCTCAAGCCTGGGGTAGGGCATGGGCTACTTTTTATCAACACACCACACAGGCGAAGTTTATATAAAACTGAAACCTGCTTGACTAACACACCGAGGGGTCAATGCACAGCAGAAACCACTGAACTTAGCATCTTGAAATTCGCAGATACGTTCTTTCTATAGCTTATATGAGCACTAAGAAAGGAATTTGGACAATTCTACCCCCAAGGGTTTCCTCCTTAATATAATAGGGGTTCAAAGATTGTATGGAATCCGTCAGTTTTGAAGTTAGACATCTGAAATTTCGGGTGTACGAGTAACTTATAGTTAAACAAAATTAAATTATTTATTTAAAATGATCTGTCACGAAACTTTATTTGGCAGACCAAATTCCACGCGAGCGAAGCAGTGGGCAAAAGCTAATAATAATATAATAAATAAATTAATACAGAAAATAAATAATTTTAAATGCTGTTATCTATATAAAAAGATTTTGATGACAGATTAGAGCCTCTTTTGGTATCAGTTCAAAAAATCATGATTTTTTCCTAAGAGTTACCATTCTAAGACTCAAATTATACATGATATGCACATATAAGCCACGTATACACCTAATCAGGCACTTAAGACAAGTACAAATACCTATTTATGTCTCTTTTATATATATTATACTATTCTGAAAACATTTATTCAAAAGATAGTCAGTAATTGATCGAACGGACTATCTACTGTCAGTAATTGATCATCTTAAGCGGATAAAGGTTGCTATTGTGGTCAATAACGTCTATTCATATTCCTCGTTTTACATATTTTCCCATCATTCTGATCCCTATACTCTTTATTGAGTATGTGCCCCAGTTTGTGTATATACAAAATTGTATTTATCGTTTACCTTTTGTCGGTTTAGTTTATCTTATACACTTGGTTATTACCCAATTTATTCTTCTTAAATATGCGTATTATATAAACCTAATAATCAGAAATCCTCATAACCCTAGGCATTTATTAAACATATATAGAAGGCACCCCCATCCACCTCAGATCAAAATGCGATAAGAAAAAACGTTCACATTAGACAAAATTTAGGACTCCCAATTCATCATCGTCCGATTAGCCATAGTGGCGTTAAATAAACAAATAAAAATTATGTAATATCAATGCAGTCGATAATTCACAGAAAAGTTGTCAATTTTTTATGAAACTTATACTCATAATATCACAGTTGTTATTGAGCTATATGAAGACTACATGAGAAAAACGAGGTAACACGATTTATTCTCAAAATTTGTTAGTAGCGGTTTCTGATCTTTCGATGGTGAACACAATGATTTGGTCAAAAAAGGAGAAAAACTAGTTCATTCGAATGGTGCCTGGGGAAAAATGAGGTAAGGTAATTTCCACAAGTCGGGTTTTAAGTCCCTCAAACGTCCTCTTCATTTTAATCCATTCATCGCGTGTTTCTTCTGGTTTCGACCATGTAGTCAAATTCATTGGTGACGTTTCGCTGGCCATACTGCAAGGTTCCTCAGGGAGACTGATTCTCGGATTAAGCCCTGAGGAAGCTTGCAGTATGGCAAAAGAAACATCGGCAAAGAATTTGACTACACGGTCGAAACCAAAAGAAATACGTGATGAATTGATTGAAAATATTGGCCTTGGTAATTTAAGAGAGAATCTTCGTAATTGCCAGATTGACAGAACCAGCGATCCGCATGGATTTAAATAAAAATAATAATATCGTTATAAATAATATAATTTTGTTTTTTAATTCACTCCATTTTCTCTGTTTTTGATTCACCCTAATATTTCCAATATTACATCATGCATTCCAGATTGTTTATTATAAGATTTGCCCTTGGAACAAATATCAAAATAACATTTATCTTACTGGTAATACAGAAGATATAATGTAATACATAGATGGTTCTACATCTCGCGTGGGGACAAGGACCCGAGATATTTTACTATACCTTATTCGTATTATAAGGTTTATATGATCATATTGTCAATAAATATTTGGGTACTTTATACATGACTTCTACATTAAGGGACTCTTCGACATCTTGGTACATCCAACCACATCCTTCCTCGTACCATCCGACATAAACAGGATGAACTCCTCCTTCTTCCTGAAGACACTCCTGGAGCTGTCGGAAGTAGCCCTCGTGTGGGCAACGATCCCTAATCCTGGACCCTGAGAACAGCACTGGAGGGTGGGGCCACTCAAGGAGAGGCTTGCTTATATAAGGGAGGCTTCCCAAGGCTTACGGTCAGTTAGCAACACATCAGCCGCCATGTTCAGGACTGTAAGTAGATCCAAAGGATATGTTATTAATAATTATATTATTATTGTTATGAGTGAAATTAGTTTAAAATTAACAATAATAATAATAATTCAAGAGATAGTGAAGGGTTTAGTTTCGTTTTACGATTTCAATTTCAAATTCACCTTCATAATTTATTTATAATGAAGATGGAATGTACATTTCAAGGACGACTTGTTTTATTGAACAGCTTAGTAATAAAATGTATTTTTTATTAATTAAAACTAGTGATATATTTCCCTAAAGGATAATAAATTTATATATATTATACATTTTACAGCTAGTGTTCTTGAAGTATTCATCCAAAAACTTTAAAGAAATAATTATTTATATTAAATACAATAAAAGCAGAAAAATATCGATAAATCATTTTCATCGATCCCCCCCCCTAAGTTGGTGGCATTGGTTTATTCCTAAAGCCAGATATAAATTGTTTAAATTTTATGAAAATCTATTTCATACATACATAACGTATAATATGGAAAAAAAAATGTTTTAGTAGAATAAACTGTACAGTCAAAATAAAAAATAAAAGAATATACAAATGAAACTTCTCAAATATTATACGATTAACAAATAAAGCTATCTAATTCAGGTAAATTCGATATGAATGTAAATCCATAATTGTGTTACTGTTTTTCAATATTTTTGGATTAATAACGAAAATTCGTCTCCATATTATTAACAAAAAAAGATAAATAATTAATTGTAGAAATAATTCGAGAAGTTGGTGATTTTTTTTGTTTTATAATTTTCCTTTTTAGGTTAATTCTGAAGAATTCTGAGATTATAGCTATTTTTGAAAATTTAAATGGAAGATCAACATAAAATATATAATTAATAATAATTAGAACATAGGGATTTTTTTTGTTTTGTTTTTTATTCAACTAAAATTGATGAATAATTGCATTATCAAACACAAAGTATTCATATTAAAAATTAATAGACAACAATTTATAACTTTAAATATTTTTATTTTGAAGAGAAAAGATTCGTCCTGGCCGGGACTCGAACCCGATTCGTCCGCAAAAGAACAGCACTTAAAAAGAAATTAATTAATAACGATTATATTGTCACTGTGAAAGTTTTGATGTAACGTAAATAAATCCATATTTTATTCTAAGTTGCAGAAAAATCATATGAAATTTCTCAATTCCAACAATTAACAGTACTTACAGTAATTACAGTGGAATAAAGATACTGAGAAAAAAAAAAAAAGAAAATGCCAGGGAGGTGTTTTCAGAAAGGATAAGAAAATGAAAAGCAAAATAATCTATAAAGAAACTAGATTTCAAAAATAGGTTTTGAAACTTGAGTAACAACTCTTAAGGAACGAAAAGGAGTCCAGTTCAAAGTGGAATGAAGAATGAAAAATGATAAATGGTTATTAGAAAGAACGAAAGAGAAAATAACAAGCAACGAAAAAGTGAAATTTTAACCTGATCCCTAGTAAGTGTTATCGAAAAAACAAAAAGAGCTCGAAAAATATTACTAAATTGGTTGTTATACCTTATAACTTATTAAATGTATTTATTATCTTTAGCTACTTAGTATTTTGTCACGATTCGTACTTTTTATTTAATTTATTTACTTTTTTTGGCACTTTATGATTTGTAGTATGTAGCCTTCTGGCCGTATGTATATCATGTTTCTTTTTATGTTCGTGTTTTTTATTCTTAAGGGACTTAGTCCCAGAATAAAGATACTTTTCTCTTCTATTCTTTATTGTTATATAATTAGTTATATTTCATGACGAAGAGAGCTTACTATGCAAGACAATATGTTAAAATTAGTTACGTAAAATGGTACCATAACTTATCAAAGGCTTGCACAATGTCCGATCGTGGCCAGTAAGTTCCTTTCTATCACGTCCGGGATAATCAAATGTCATGGCGTGAACAATGTCTTATCAATCATAAGTCATAATCTAATAAGCACCAATATCCTTGTATCATATGCAATAATAATCCTTTTGTTGAAAATAATAAAAATAATTATTTGAAATTTTGAATTATGTATAAACTTTCACTGAATCATTAATTCTCACAAAATTGTTATCATAAAACAGGTTTTGGTTACGGCTTTTGGCCTAAATTGTAATCTCTGGACAATATTTATATCATTTTCATTCAAAACTATTTACTAAAGTCTTTACGTAAATGCCGATCATTAAAATGGCAATAAGTTGCTGGTTAAAATTAAAAGATTCTTTTCTTCTCTTTCATTCATTTCTCATGTTTTTGCTTTCTTTCTTCAGTCCAAATTGGGCCCTTTTTTTATTTTTGATCTTTCTTGAAAGACCTGAGGATTCTAATGGTCCTTCCTAAGTGAAGAACATCCTTCAATGCTATCCGGAGAGACCTCCAGCACTTTCCTTAATCTCCAAGATGGTCATTTTCTTTTTTTTTTTTTTTGTCTACAGCGATACGCAAATTTTCAAGCTTTATTCCTTTGTAACGCTTACATATGATTTAAGGTAGTAGTGCATAATCTTAAATCTTTATAAGTGCGCCCCATAGTTAATCAATAATATTTTATATTGAATTTAATGTCCATATAATAGATTTTTTATAGTTTTTAAACTAGTCCTTATAGGCTCCTATTTTTTTAAATAAAATTATATGAAGTATATAAATGTCATCATATAATGATTTAAAAATTAAACAGGCAGTAGTATTTAAAATTTCAATTATATATGAGTCTATGAATTTATGAACTTTTGTGATACAAAATAACTGATTGCGTATTATGAATTCAAATGAGATTAGTTTAATCTTTTAATGTATTTCTAACCCGATGGCATAGGGAAACGATTTTTTAATATCTTTTATATACCTTAAATATAATTTAGAAGTTGTATTTAAATTTAATACGCATACATACAGTCGCACTCACACACAGAATCATTAAGTCATTATTAATTCACTACCGATTCCTAAGCTTTCCATTTACACTTACCGTTATATATCGTTGCGCAAGGTCGTAGAGGAGGAATGTGGCCTCCACCCAGGCAATAGTACACTGCTAATGTTTCCTAGTAACTTAGGAATAACGGAACAACTCTACTTTAGCCAGGTTATTAGGTTTGTTTTATTATTATTATATTTATAATCATTTAATATATATATATCATATATTGCGTAACTGATTGATGATAAATTAATCAATTCTTTGGAACTTGGCATGAATATGAGACTAACCTAGTCTCGAAACGTCGCCTAAGGAAGTTGAAATAAACTGACTGAAACTCAAGAACCGAAACATAATATTTCCATAACAGTCAAGATAAGTAGAAACCAATATATATATAGTTACCTGCATATAATGTTGAATAATATTAGTTGACCGTATATTTATGGGAAAGAAAATGTCCCCATTGGAAAAGGAGCCCTGAGGGAGACCTGCCATGTGGGTAATCTATTTTTTTCGAAATTATTTCAATTCAGATAAAGAAACTAAAAAAGAAAAATTAAGAATAGAATTGGTCAGAAGGTGCAGTCAATAATAACACCAAAATAAGAAAAACTCATTTTCTACTAGTGCCAAGGTTTCGGCCAACGGTGTAGGCCATCTTCAGGGCTAAGAAAGAAAAACAGAAAAATTGCATCCGAACTACAACTATCGGAACTGTATTAAATAATCAATAAACACGTAACTGAAAAAAAAATACTGTTTCTTTCTTAGCCCTGAAGATGGCCTACAACATAGGCCGAAACCTTGGCACTCGTAAAAAAAAAATTTCTTATTTTGGTGTTATTATTGACTCACCCCCAGACCAATTCTATCCTTCATTAGATTCTTCCAGTCAACTATTTTCCTCTCTAACAAATAAAAAAATACAATAGTGTATTATTATTAATGATAGGATGAGGGCTGATTAAAAAAAAATACAAACTCGACATTATACTTGTCACTTTATATGTCATTAATATCATACATAATTATCTTTATGGAGGAAATAATTCCATAAAATATAATATAATTCCACAGGATGCAGAATACTACCCAAATTACGTTAAAATTTCCTGGTAATAGTCCAAATTAACTACTATTTCTTACTATGTTATCGTATACGGACATAAAGTGTGTAAAATGAGATAAAATAGATATATAATTGCAGCTGAACTTAGGGTTGAAATGCATAATTTATCTGTCTGAAGATGTATGCACATTTAGCGATTTTATAACTGCATCAAATGAAGATATCTTTAAATCAAGAATTTTTTTTTTTACAAAAAACTTCAGTTGTTTCTTCTGGTTTAGACCGTGTAGGTGAATTTTCTGCCAACCTTTCGCCAGACATGCTGCTGACTTCCTCAAGGCTTAATTGAGACTGACAACTTAATTTATTTTATTTTATTTTAATTTATTATTAAGCTTAATTTTTTTTTTGTCTACTTTCATCGAGATATGACAATTAAAGACAAAACTTACGACATCGGGATTACAAATTGTTTTCTTACACCGATAGGAAGTTGCAAGATACATTAATCAGTGCTGGGAAACATTGCATGAGAACTGCAACTATCGGAATGGTATTAATTAATCAATAAAAGAGTAACTAATTACTTCAGAATATTATAGTGGAGCAATATGCTAGTATATCTGATTGTAAGTTGCAAAGTCTAATATTACGATAAGAAGTGGGAACGACAGTTCGGCAAGAAGTTTGTTCACCTATACTTATTTACTTTATAATTGTCATCAAAGAAACTCGAACTTTCATTCTTATAAGTTTCAAATAAATGGTGAAATGTTTTTGAAAAAAATTTATTTATTTATAATTTAATTTTCATTTGCACCTGCGCAATTGCGCATTCAGCAAATTTGATACTAGTGTTTTTCACCTTGATTTTCTACTTGAACTTCTTTATGATGATGCAGTAAAAATATAAATATCAATTGGTAAGAAAAAAATAAAAGAAATAATAATTAAAACCAATTAAATTCTGAATAAATTTATCAGTATAAATAATAGTGTTATTTATATCTTTAAATCACGTTATATCTTTTATGCATAGTTTTCTATGCTCCTCCATGTTACATTACAACACCAACCTCGGTCCAATGCAAAGTTTCTTATGTTCGGGCGCCAAACATTTCGCTCTATTTATCATAATTATCACCATCACAATCTTTAATCCTTGCCTACCGCCTATGCAGTGTGAGGAGACCCTTTGTAAGCTTCTGTACCACATCATATTTTCCATTCCTCTTTTCCTGAAAGCCTCCTTCACCCCGTTCCCCCGCATTAGTCTTGGTCTTCCTCTTCCTCTCTTACCCTCTACTCATTGTATGCACATCCTTATTTTCGCTACATCTCATACAGTGTTTTCGGGATTTTTTCTGTTCATTCAAGTAAATTGGTTGTTTATTTAAAAAAATAATAATCCTTTTTTTCTGTTTTTTAGGTTTGTCTATTAGCACTAGCAGCCTATGCATCGGCTCAGTACCAGAATGATCCAAGGAACGCAGCTATTCTTACCGAGGCGAGATATCAACAAGGAGATGGCAAGTTCGGCGCCGCCTACACCCAAGAGGACGGAGTAGAGTTCAAAGAAGAGTCCGACGCCGATGGAACTAGAAGAGGAAGCTACAGCTGGGTCGACCCTACCGGAGAGAGGCGTACCGTCAGCTACGTTGCCGGCAAGAATGGCTTCCAGGCCAGCGGAGCCCATCTTCCAGTCGGCCCAGCCCAGGTGCCCCCAGTAGCACCACAGCCACAGTACACTCCCTTGCCTCAATACAACTCTCCTCAGGAGCCTGAGTACAGGGCCCCACAGCCTCAGTACAGGCCCCAGCCCCAGTACAACCCAACTCCTCAGCCACAGTACCAACCCGCTCCACAGTACAACCCACCCGCACCTAGGTACAACCCACCCGCACCTCAACCTCAGTACAACCCACCCGCTCCTCAACCCCAGTACAACCAACCCGCTCCACAGTACAACCCCCCAGCACAGCCCCAGTACAGGGCTCCCAGCTACACCACCACTCCACCACCTCACAGGTTCTTCCCACCCGGCAAGCTCTCCCTCAACAGGTCACCAGACGGCTTCAGCTACACCTTCAACAAGGCCTAGTCACCATCCTATCGCTGCATCCTCCTTGTACATATTTCCTTCGCCTAGTTAATAAAGTCATAATTTAAGCGCGTTCTTTTTTTACATGATGTTATCATTTATATACCTTACCCTCTATAACATCCAACATACTGAAAAAATTCAGATGAAATGCTTTCTTTAAAGGTTAAGCCTAAACTTATCAAAATTTTCAGGAATATAGAAGAAAAACATAAGAACTGATGCTTGCTACAAAAGACACAACATCTGAAGCTTGATTCTTTCTAGCAACTGTCGTCTTAAAATAAATGAAATAAATATTACAATATAAAAAGGCAAATATTTGCACTTCTGTATTTTTTTTTAAATTATTGAGGGAAAAAAGGTAATGTATGTGAGGTGATATTCTTTTTCTAAATAATGTCAAAATATTAATCAATTCAGTCACCTCGAATGAATGCCTGATGAGTCAATCCCAAAGAAACTAACGGCAGCTATTCGGCCGGAATAGAGTTGGGAGACGAAGTCTGGGATGGTTGTATTGTGCAGCATTTGAAACCATATATCATACCTTATAACATTATATTATATATCAGGGGTGGCCAACCTGCGGCTCTTTGAAGGATTATTTGTGGCTCTCGATAAATGCACCCGAGTTCCCTTTTCATTTTTATGCTATTATATTTTAAAAAATATTATCGTCCGGTATTTGTTTCAAAGTGTATTTTAAATTACTGACAACAGATATGAAAGACTAAGTGCAACGTTGTAACAAATTTCATTTCCGTCCAAGTTAAGAATGATGTGACTCATCGAAAACTGCGCGAAAGAACATAAACAGTGGCATAATCGTCCATAATCGAACGACTCCAGACCTATTTTGAGTTTGTAAACTTTCATTGCAACGGACAGTTGACATTGTGCCCTGGAGGAAACAATTTGTATCACTCTTGGTACGGATATAATTTGTAATCTGGAATTTTTGGTAAACTGACTAAATTTGTTTCGTAGTATGTAACTGTTGTTATTGTTTTAATAAAACAAAACTTTTATTTTCTAAATTTATTTTTTTATTTCCGGTTATTTTAAAAATATCACGACAGAGAACGAAAATAAAAATATAGAAAATAAGAGCAAGAATAGAAGTTATATTAGAGTGGGAGGAAATTTTCTATTTTATTGACAATAACGGAAAAGCATTATGTTATTTATAATTCTACGATCAAAAATTCTAAAGCTACCAATTTACATCGACATTATAACCCAAAAAGCATCTGGAGAATTAGAATTAATAGAAATGCAAGAAGATCAAGCTCTACAATTAAAATATAAGTCAACATCAATTACTGAATTTTGGAAATTTGTAGCAGAATCGAAGTATGCTGAATTAAAAAAGGCTGCTTGTCCAATGATTTCAATATTCGCAACAACGTGCTTATGTGAATCATTTCATTCAACTTTAAAATTCGTGGAATACAAACACCGATCAGTATTAACTAACCAGTATCTCAAATAAATACAGCAAGTGATGACACAAATTTTAATGTTTTAAAGAATTATCAAGAGAAGTAAAATAAATGTTTTTAATATTTAAATTCAATACACTTATTTTGAACTTTTAGTTATCTGTTTTCAATAAATACAATTTCTGCAATACAATTTTAATACCTTTTTTGTATACCTTTTAAATACGTGTTTAATTGCGGCTCGCGAAAAATTTCAAATTTTGAAAAATGGCTCAGACTATCTAGGAGCTTGGCCACCCCTGTTATATATTATCACAACGTATATGCTAAATAGTAACTAAAGCGATTTGAGGCATCACTTTTCTTTTTATAAATATAAGGAATACATACAGTATAAGAAATTTTTTTTTTTTTTTAAAGAAATAGTTTTTTTAAGAAGTAGTTTTTTTTTTTTTTTTTTTTTTTTTTTTAAGAACAGCATAAGAAATAGTTACAATTTGAAGCATTAACATTTGTAAAGAAAGGCAAAGGAATGAAAGAAATGCCTTTATCACTGCCACCCATCTCAGATTGGTGCTTGATAGAAATAGGTTATTTCAACAGCAATGTGTTCATACAAACTAACAACTACAAGGTTCTTCACTCGTGCACTAGGCACATTATAAAGACAGGATCGTCTCCTCTTGTTAGAATGTCTGTTAACTTAGACTGATGGAAAAAACTTTACTCGTATCTCATATAAATTTAAAAGTATAGACTCCACCAAGAAAATGAAAACCAGCATATGAAACAAACTAATCCGAAAGTAGTGGGAAAAATTAATATGCAAATTACTTTGTTTGATTATTCATTTCAAGGTCAATTCATGGACCTGTGGATAATCGGACGAAGCTCGCGGATCTTTTACTCCCTTTAAAAAAATCCTAGAGCCACCTACTAAGCTGCGACCCGTAACCTTGGGTACAAATGGGTGTTTTGCAAACCACTACACCATCAAAATCAGTTTTTTTTTCATTTTCTTGCTGGATTTTAAATAAATGTCAAATTTTAAAAAGAGATGAGATTTAAAACGAATTTTGCAAATAGTTCCAGAGTGAGGTTATATCCAATTACTTATGAGCTCTCATTTGAACCAAGTTCCGGTCTATGGAATTTTCTAAGGTTCAGAAAGGAGAGATCTAGTTTTAAAAGAACTTAGGCAGGGAACTTTGAGATTAGAGAATTGTATATCAAATTCCTCAGGAAGGTTTGTAAAGTACAAAGAGAAATAATGAATTCAACTAATTATAATATTGGTGGAAGAAAATGGTCCGGGTAGAGATCAATAAATTTCTCTGAATTTTAAGAAATATTTATTCAGTAGCAAACGTTTCGACCCACTCTGCAGGTCTTCTTCAGGGCTAAATATGCAAAATACAGACAATTGAAAATTAAAAAATATTTAAAAAATGGTTATTAGCTACTGAATAAATATTTCTTAATATTCAGAGAAATTTATTGACCTCTACCCGGACCATTTTCTTCCACTATTTCATCAAGGTAAACTATTTTCATTCAAACTTATAATATTGGTTTTAAGAGACTACCATACGCGAGTCTACCAAAAATTGGATAGAGGAACAGAGCTGACATAATTAATTATGGTCTATAAGTAAAGGGGGTGCTCAATGTGTAATTGGAGAATGTAGGAAAAGATTGTGGTTTTAAATAAGATGTAATTCTTCCTGGATATGGTCCAATCAAGGATGACACTAAGTAGGATCAATGGAGGAATCATGAATGTCAAGGAAGTAGCATATACGACTAATGTGGAATAGATATAAATGTGGCTTTTTGTATTACATCAAAAATACGACAAGATTGTCTCCTTCTCTATATCACAAGGGCACCTGTGGTGTAGTGGTTTGTAATAAAAAAAAGTAAAATGTCCTTTCATATGCTGTCCTTCATAAGTACGTAAGATGGGAGTCCAAATCCTGTTAGTTACCCATTAAAGATCCCTATCCTAGTTAAACCTGGTTAGGCAAAATTTAGGACACCAAATGTAACATTATCTGATTAGCCATAGCAGCATAAAGTGATGTTAAATTGATAAATTGCAGCTCCTCCATATCATAAAGTCAAAGGCTCTCTCAATAAACTAAAACTTTGAATCTAACTCCCTTTACTACAAATGAGAATTAACCTTTTTTAGTCCTACATGGCATCCAAAAAAGACATGGTATCTATGGTATCCATGGTTACATAGTATCCATGGCATCATTTAATATGTTTAGTTACTATTTTATCTTGACTATCAATATATTGACTACTATGTTCAAATCCCGTAGCCAATCCTTCACTAGCTTTAAAAATCTCCACCAGGCTGTATTAAGCAATGTAGAAGTCCCAAGGCAATGCAGATCTCGTTGCCTTTCTCTAATTAATTGTTTTTAATTTAATATCGCATTCTAAACAATAATATAACAAACACAATGGTAGAGGAATAATGAAATCAATTATATAGGCAATATTTAATTGTTTATAAGAATCCAACAGCCTATATTTAAATAAGAATCCTATTTAGTCCTTTTTATTTAATTCTAGTATTAAATTATCAGCTAGATAAATTAGAAGTATTACAAAGAAAAGTTATTCGCAAAATTCTTGGTCCACTAAAGGCTATAGAATTCTGAAAAGTAAGAAAGAATAATGAAATAAATCGCAATACGATTTTTTTTGAGAATTTTATAGAATGAGTGGCAACAGGCTAATTTAAAAAGGAAGATTTGGAAAGAACCAATATAAGATAAGTCATTATATTAGCAACCTTAAATGTCATACATATTTTTTTGGAAGAAATAATTCCATAAACGATAATATAATTCCACATGTTAGAGAAAATTACTCAAAATCCCTAAGAATTGCCTTGTAGTAGTTCCTAGAATATGGATACGGGACACAAATAATTTATTTATAATTTTTTATAAGTGATCAACTGAAGGAAATAGGCTAATAGGTAATAAAGCGGCTTTCATATTTTTGGTAATCCAATTTTAGCACTGAAAGTACCTAATAGTGAAATAAATAGAACATTTTACTTGAACGAATCAATACAAAAGATGCGATTGATTTTTTTTCTTTGGCAATTATAATAAATTAAGGACAACAGCTTAATCAAATAAACGACCTGGTTTCCCGAACTTAAGAATATTTGGAAAAGAAACAGTATCAGAGAAGAATATAATAGAGTGAGATATTTTTAGCAATAGAGTATTGGGAATGGAAGGACTCCAGTGCACCAAGTAAAAGAAAATTGCCTTGAAACAGTCGGAATGAAGAAGACGATGGATAGAGTGAAGAAGGAAGAGAAGGAACACCAGGGGAAAGAAGAAGAAAGAACGTAGCTATTGTAAAAAGTATTTGTTCTCAAAAGATCGATAAGGTAGAAGACATTTATTTAAAACAATGCCGATTAAACTTTTTTTCTTTTACACGTGTATACACAATTGTTTCTTTTAGATTCTAATCTTAAAACTGAATAAGATCCTTAATTAATCCTTTAAAACGAACAAGCAGAATATGTATTACCAGTCTGTGTTTCTTAGATCATTTAAAATGACAACCTTGAAACGGTCGATTATGTGACAGGAGCTTGTCCTAGGACATTCACTTTTAAGTTTTAATATACTCTTATTACTCAATCAAATAGCTGTTGGGTAGCAACAATGTTTCCTTCTTATATTATTAAATATAATTATTAAGTGTATTAATAAATTCTATATCCTACATTTGAATTTAGTAAAGCCATCAAAAGGAAAACCTGCATTACTACCTTCTGTATAAAAAATAAACCTAGCTCCTACAACCAATGAAGGATCTTTGGTTCAGTACATAGCAGGGACTAGACCTTTCCAAGCCTGGGTTGAATTATTAGTACCAAGAATAACAAATTCAAATGTCACTTTCTTCTTTTCAGACTCCTCGAGGATTATCAGGAACTGAACAGGAAGTTAGGTTTGACACTAAAGGATTTGAGTAGGAATAAAGTTTGTCTTGAAAGGATTGATATCGGGTTGGGCCAAATCAGCAACAAATGGGACATTGAGGTCATTATGGATGACGTACCAAAGTAAGGAGCATTGAAGATTTTACAAAGGATTTCGAATTGTAAGGATACGAGAGGATTCTATGGCTTAGCGGAGCCCCAATGCTCAACTCCGTAAGTCCGAATAAGTCTTATAATAGTCATTTATGTGAGTCTTTTGTAATTAATTGAGAGCTTAGAGCGTTTATCTAGTAAGTCTTGAATAGCCTGAAACGTCGAGAAGTTTCTTGTCTTTTCAATCTAGTTATGATGATTACAAGCTAAACGTTTGTTAAGAAGTAGCCCTAAGAATCGGATCTATTCTGTAAGAATCAGTGGGATATTAATAGAGGATACTGGAGGACAGGAACTCATTTCTTTAAGACGATGAGTAAATGTGATTCGACGGGATTTGTGGTAATTTTTTTAATCCTCTAGTTTGGTACCATTCTTTAGTGATATGGGATTGAAGAGCATTGGTTGAAATAACTGGATCAGTGTTGAGTGAACATGCACATGTATCATCAGAAATTTCAGGTCGTTTCATTCTTGTATCAGGATTCCATGCTAAACGTTTATCAAGATGTTGACTTGAGTATCGAATCTGTTTTACAAGAATCAGTGGGACATTATTAAAGGATACTGGAAGGAAGGAAGTAATTAGTTAATGAAGAATGGTTAAGGTATTTTAATTCTACAGTATCGACAGGATTTAAAACAAGAACAACTAGGCAGCGAAAAGATGTTACTCTTGGTTTTGGAATTTTTCGCTATCTCAACCGGACACTGAAGTCGAGCTGATTAAAATAAATTTCAAATTCAAATCAATCCAAATTTCCCCAACATCCTTGACAACTGGTTCCATTACTCCATAAAGTAACATTTGGGAAAAATATGCAGATGGCATTGACTGCGATCTTTGCTGAATATAGCCTAAGCGCCATATTATGTAAATGGCGATGACCACTCCCAGATAAGAACGGGAAGACGTCCCTGGGAGGGAAGAGGAAGACAAGGGTGTGGAGGAGATGTTAACGGTCACCTCAAGGACGTCTGCGCGCGCATCACGTCACCAGCTGTTGATTAATCTATATTGATAATGAGTAGCGTCATGTTATACATAAAAATGTAGTAAAGTACTATTTATTACTCAATATCTTAAAAACAGTAATTTACCATCAACAATGGATGAACAACACTAACAAATAGTTCATCAGTGGTTAACAAATAGTTAATAATAATAAAACGAGAACATTATCACAGATGCGTGTTGCTTCAAGACGCATAGTTCCATTGTGATGAACGAATTGGGAGTGATGTTAAATAAATAAATTACAGCTCCTCCATATCATAAAGTCGAGGGCTCTCTGAATAAACTAAAACTTAAAACTCAATATAGGATGGAAATAGTTGGGGGTGCAGTCAAAAATTACACAACAAATAAGTATTAACCTATTATATTTTATGTGTGCCGAAGTTTCCTTCTGCCCAGGAGTAGCCACTCCTATTGGCCCTGAAGATGGCCTACACAGTAGGTCGAAACGTCGGCACACATAAAACATAATAGGTTTCCACTTTTTTGTTGTGTAATTTTTGACTGCACCCCCAACTATTTCCATCCTACATTAGAACCTACCAGTCAACGAATTTCTTTCCTACATTAAAACTCAATAATCTAACTCTCTTTATTACAAATACGAATTAACCTTTTTAGGTCTTACTATCCATGGCATCATTTAGTAGTTTTAGTGACTATCTTGACTATCAATATATAATAATAATCTCCATATATAACAATAATAGTAATAATGACTTTATTTATTCTGGGACAAGTCCCTTTAGAACAACAATACCGGTGTTGTAAGGTATTATGCCTTAGAGTGTAAAATAATTACATTTAATTAATTATTACAAATAATTTAGTAAGTGAGAAAGAATAAAAAAATTCGAATTACCTCCAATAACAATATTCAAAAAACAGATTAGAAGAAGAGAAAAAAAATTAAAATAAGTTAACTATAATTATATAAGAGAAACAATTTATATTTACACACACACATATATATCTATATATACATATATCAAATTTTTGAAAGAAAAAAATAAAATAAAAATATATCAAATGTATGCCAAAAAATAAATAAAAAAATAATGAAGAAAAATTAAACAATACTATCAGTGATTTACATTCAATTCCTTTATTTATTTATCTAACTAGATTTATTATGGCCAATGTATGGGATTGACTACCTTACGATGCAAAGTATGCATAAAATTGGTATTCCAGGCAAGGATTAAGTGGCTTATAATCGCTTTACTCCAGAATACCTCAGAGGAACTTGTGGGATAAAAGTTTACCGAAATATGGACCATTAGTCACTGACCCTAATGGTCTATATCTATACCACTACAATCCTTGGAGTATATTATGTTAATTTACATTGTAGATATCGTAGAAATCAAAATACAATGCAAAGGTCTATCTGTACATCATATTTTTGTTAATGCATGATGAAGTTAAATATAATAGACCAATTTATTTTTAAATACTGACATTTTTTTAACGTTTATAAAACTTAGTAAAAAAGACATTGTAAAAATTATCGTGGCCCAATACATCGAATTAATGGATTGAAGGATCGTAAACTTTCTATACGACACACACACACACACATATAAAGTAGCTTAAACAATGACCCATGATTGATCATACGTAAGAGTTTGAAAGGAAATGACCATGAATTCCAAACCGGTTCAGTCCCAATCGAAAAGTGTAAGTCTTTCATTTGTTGTTCTTTTTTTATTATTCCAAACGACTTTCCAACTTCTACAACATATTTCAACAATCATCGAAGAAATATGTAATATTAAATATAAATTATTACGAAGAATTCCTATCATTAATTTTTTTTTTTAAGTGATTAGTATTTATTAAGTGAAGGAAAAGTCATAACAATTTTTTACTTAGCTTTTATTGGTTGTTGTATTTATTTTAAATATAAAAAAGGAAATAGTCACTTCTAATATCATCATAATGACAACACATATGTATTTTGTACCAAATACGTATATAGTACCAATTTAGAACACAAAATATTTCAAGTATCCAAACCGATTTCAAAAATAAATAATAATAGTTTTAAAATCCAACCAAATAAATTTTTTTCAATTGGCTGATATGGAAACAATTACCATAATTTAAATTATTCAGAAATCATTTATTGGTTTTGAATAATTTCTTTATCCTAAAGTACTTTTATAAAGATTATTCAGTAAGCGAATTCAACATTCAACATAATTCTGTTGCTCATTCCTTGTGGTTCGAGCACGACCCAAAGGGTCATGGTGAAGACTATTATACTCCAACCTTAGCAGGAAGTTGAAGCCAGTAATCGCTTGGGGAAAATTATTTCCGAGTTAGGCATTATTATATATATATTTCAAAACTGGGATGTGAATCTGGCGGGGAGATTGTGGAAGAGGTATGGGAAGAGGACGACTACATAGACGATGAAGAATTGGAGGATGCTCTGACAGATATGAAACTGGGGAAATCAGCCGTAATAAATGAAATATCTCCTGAGATGTTGAAATACATGGGTCATAAAGGATAACAAGTTATGAAACACCTATTTAGCTTGGGAAGAAGGTTCCCAAAGAATGGGAGATAGCAGTCATAGTTCCAATCTTTAAAGAGTGAGATAAGTAATCATCGAGGCATTTACCTTTTAAGTGTACCGTGGAAAATTTACTCCAAGACCTTGAAAAGAGAATCAGAAGAATGGTTGAAAAAAAGCTAGAGGAGGAACAGTACGGATTCCGTGCAAATCGAAGCACTCAGGATCTCATTTTCACCAAGAAACAAA
Organism: Troilus luridus; assembly: GCA_964056705.1. Classification (NCBI taxonomy): domain Eukaryota; kingdom Metazoa; phylum Arthropoda; class Insecta; order Hemiptera; family Pentatomidae; genus Troilus; species Troilus luridus. The sequence goes on along the minus strand of OZ057414.1, from coordinate 116,726,724 downwards.
TCCAAGAAAAGGTCTCGGAGAAAGGAAAAGAACTGTCTGTTTGCTTCGTATCTAATAAAACTAGACAAAATACAGAAAGGAGATGTCTCCAAAGCCTTAAGAGAAAAGAATGTGGACAGAGGACACATATTGGCGGTGGAGAGTCTCTATAGGAAAAACAGGAATGTAGTCAGATTCTCTAACAACTCCTCAAAAGAATTCGAGACATCTCCTGGGATTAGACAAGGTTGCAGTCTTAGTCCACTACTGTTTGTTTTGGTCCTGGATTCTGTCAAATACAACTGCAAGGAGAAATTCAAAAAGTTCTACCTAGGGCATTTCAATCTGACTCTACTGGAGTTTGCTGATGACCTCATTGTGTTAGCAGATCATGATAAAGATCTTCAGCACAATATTAGGATACTCCAAGAAGAGCTGAAGTTTATTAACATGAGTATCAACCCGGCAAAAACAAAAGTAATGAGGATAGGAAGGAAGCCAAGCAGAGCTACGAGAGTGATCAGAATTAACGGCGAAATAATTGAACAGGTAACTTATTTCAAATATCTAGGAGCGCACCTGCAGGAGAGTGGCTGCATCGATACTATACGGCAGCAAGCAGAATGTTCAACGCCGTGAAAAGGGGCTTCTTAAACCGCCGTGAGGTGACAAAAAAGACCAAGATGGCTGTTTTCAGGTCTACCTTTGTTCCGATCTTGACGTACTCCTCAGAGTCATGGACTCTAACAACCAACCATAAAACAGGGCCTCAGGCTACCGGAATGAGGTTTCTTAGGAAGGTGGAAGGGAAGACCAGAGATATCGAGTGGGTAACAAAACAATAAGGACACATATCGAGACAGTTCCAGTCACTGAACTAATACAGCGGAACTGGCTCAGATGTTTTGGTCACTGTTAGGTATAGAGCCAAGTCGCACAGCAAAATGTTCATACAATGCAAGAGAGGGAGAGGAAGACCAAGACTGAAGTGGGAGACGGAGTGAAGGAAGCTTTCAGGAAAAGAGGAATGAATTGGAATAGAAGAAATGTCCTAGAACAGGACAGGGACAGCTGGGTCAATGTTCTACAAAGGGTCTCCTCACACTGCTTAGGCGGTAGGCGAGGATAGAAGATTCTGATGCTGATGGTATTTCAAAACAAAAGATATATGAAAATGTGGTAAACTAAAAAAACAAAACAACTATAAAAATTATAATGAAGAATACGAATAGCCTGGGGGTGCAGTCAAAAATAACACTAAATAAGAAAAACTTACGTGACGACGTTACGGCCTATAATGTAGGCCATTTTCGTGGCAAAAAGGAGGGAGAAGTGGCTGAGCGAACTGTCAACTATATCTGTTATAGAACTGTTATGTATATCTGTTGACCAGAAAAAGTTGACATTCGCTCAGCCGCTTCTCCCTCTTTTTGCCCTAAAGATTGCATACATTGTAGGCCAAAACGTCGGCACGTAGCTTTTCTTATTTAGTGTTATTAATGACTGCACCTTCTGACTATTTGGGCCGGATTTTCAATTATTTAAAAGAAAAGAAGACCAAACCTGCCTGGTTCGAAGAGGTAGAATAAGATTTACCGGATAAGGGGATTACTTACGAGGATGTCCAGGAAAGCAACCGTCTCAGTATGAAACGGGAAAGAAATGGACGGAAGAAAGAAGGGGACAGCACGGGTGTCGAATGAGGGAATACTGGAAAATTATTAAGAAGAAAAAGAAGGCAGTTGACGTGGTGGTCCAGACGTGGTAGTAGGCAAATATGAAAAAAAAAATTATAATATAAATGAATACTTATTTTCATTTGATAAGCCTTAATACAATATGTATCCTCTATATTCATACATACTTTGGAGCGGAGTGGATCAGTGGTAGAGCACTGAGTTGCCATTTCGAAAATTCTGGTTCAAATCCCGCTGCGGGCAAGACTTTTATTTAGTCTGCAGCCGGAGATGAATCATATGGGATCTAGGACCCTCCCGGGGATCATCCGCCCTCTATTAAGTAAAAATCTGGCGGATGAACGTGATCTAAGACAAATCACCTATCTGTATAACCGTTGTCCAGACTCTACCATGTAATGAACCCAAGACGCTCCATGGCTTGTAGTTGTACAGGTATATATAAATATATATGCATACTAAAAAGGCGCTGTGACAGTCATCCTGACCGCCGCTAGGACATTCTCAAGGCCGCGGGACTGGATCGAGACCACACCCCGCAAATAAAAGCTAAAAGAGAAGTACGAACAGTTTTCCAAGAGCACAACTCTTTACCAGAAGCCACGTCCTCGCCATGCTTCCACTATCCTTGACCTTAACCACTTCTTCCTGCTCTGGCCAGTCGTATCCGCGTCAGCAACTAGTCCCTTAACGGAACTTGCCGTTCAGAAGTTGGAAGAAATCTGCTGATTAAGCTAACACCTATGCTCGTCATCATACATAATTTGAAAAATGGTAAACCACCAATTTTGATTACCGATTTCCAATGATTTATGCTGGTAAACAAATAAACTCATTTTTCTCAAGGTTTTGACGGCCTCTCAATGAACATTACAAAACAAAAAAAATAAGCACTATATGCCAATCTTGTCTGAACTTAATTTATTAATTACAGTAACCAATGGCAATCCACTTACATCAATATTCTATAATTACTCTATACTTTCATTTCTGTATCAATAACTGCTGTGTTCAATTTGTATTTTGATTTTTAGTATCATAATAAAAATCTTGGATATAATTCAATGACACATCGCTCTTAAAAAAACAATGTCATAACTCAAAAAACCTAATTTTTCTATTGAGGTATTTGAAAGTTCCGTGTGAGTTATAATAAAAATTAGGGTATTGTTAAAGCAAAGCATTCCTGTTGTATCACAACAGGATGATAGTATTGATATCCTTTTATTAATTATTAGACAATTTTAAAAAGCTTGAAACTTTTTTAAATTTAACTTATGTCATTATTCCCATACTAAGTCGAAGCAAGATACAACTCAAAATATAACTTATATTAAAATGAAATTAAAATAAAACATATTGGTAACAGAATATCAGATAAGTCGTTCCTGAATTAATAAGCTTTAACCAATTTAATTCCTATTGAAGGCTTAACTCAAAAATACCAATTTTTATGCCATTCTTTAAAAGGAGCATTATTATCAGCCTACAATTAACTTCTCCTCTAATCATTTTTATAGCAAGTTATTATTAATTTTCATTGATCAGTAATAAGCTTCTCCTTTTTTAATTATAGATCATGTTTATCATAATGGGCAATCAATTAAAACTTAATATGATAAGGAAAACCATAATTGCTCTGGTTGTTATTGTAGGATTGTCAAAAACTTTGGAGTCTCTAGGTGCCATCTAGGACAATAATTTATTTATATTTAAAAATTTATAAATAATAATTTACAATACTCTAGCGCCTTACTCCGACCTAAAGCAGAGGAACTCAAACCAAGAGTGAAGGCTTTTGAAAGGGAACAGTCATTTACAGAGTTTATTGATTAGTAGCTAGATTGGACATCGTACAGTCCGTTGGATGCTGGGGCTTGGGACTGCGGCCTGTATTGAGATTGAGGCCTGTACTCAGGTTGGGCTTGGTACTGCTGAGGTTCAGGGCGGTACTGAGGTTGAGGTTGAGGTGCTGGGGCGGCGGCTGCTGGACCGGCGGGTGCCACTGGAAGGTGGGCTCCGCTGGCCTGGAAGCCGTTCTTGCCGGCCACGTAGCTCACGGTACGCCTCTCTCCGGTAGGATCGACCCAGCTGTAGCTTCCTCTTCTGGTACCATCGGCGTCGGACTCTTCCTTGAACTCTACACCATCGTCTTGGGTGTAAGCGGCGCCGAACTTGCCGTCTCCCTGGAGGTAACGAGCCTCACTGAGAATAGCGGCGTTCCTGGAGTCACTGCCCTGGCTGTATTGCTGTGGCTGAGACCTGTACTGCTGAGCTGGTGCCTGGTACTGAGGCTGAGGCTGTGGTTGAGGTCTGTACTGTTGCTGTGGTGCTGGTGCCTGGTACTGTTGTGGCTGCGGAGCCGGCCTGTACTGCTGGGGCTGAGGTGCTGGTGCCTGGTACTGGGGTTGTTGTTGAGCTCTGTATTGTGGTTGTGGGGCCGGTGCCTGGTACTGAGGTTGAGTTTGTGGCCTGTATTGAGGTTGAGCAGCGAACTGTCGTCCTCCCACATCGTTGCTGACGGGTGCCTCGTACTTGTCCTCACTCCAGGAACCGTCATCACCATCGTCTGTGGCAGGGACCCCGTGAGTCGGCAGCTGTGCCTGTTGGCGCTGCGCAATTGCGATGGCGAAGAGCGCGCAAAAGATAATCTGAATAGCAAAGCGAAATACATTAATAATTTGATATACTTGTTCACTTATAACTCTTACGATTTTAAATTATTTATCAGACAAAAAAGATAAGTGTGCATCATCACAAAAGTCTCCCTTTTTTGGATTTAAAAGGAAATAATGAATTTTACATAATATAATAAATTTAGTCGCTCTATTATATTATTATGCATATTAGTATTACTATCGTGCGAATGTATTACTATTCTACGCGATGTAGAAACAGGTTACGGCCGAACTGAAGGTGCATTCAGGGCTAACAGGAAAAAGAAAGTACAAACTTAATACCCATCTAAAAATAGCAAAAATTAATTACAATGCTATAATTGATCTAGAATGGGGCATTTGATAATTAAAATTTGCCATGTAGTAGTTGTCAAGTGGTCGTGGTAATTTTGTGTATTCTAATTTCTAAAAATTTATAAATTTTGGCCTTGAATTCATTTTACTTCATTGCGTCTTTCGCCAAGAACTATCATTTCTCATATTTGGCATAACAACTATGCACTTCCTTTTTGCTAACTTCATGTCCACTGCAAGTATATCAAAATTTATATTTTTTTTATAATCTGTTTTTTTTAAATATAATATAATAGTTTTGTATTACTGTAATAAAATTTTTGAAATCATGATACTTTATTTGAAACTCTTTATCTGCTTTCTAGCAAAGTGGTAAGGGAGGTTTAGTAATTGTACTAAAAATCACCTAGCCATATATTTTCTAATACTTATTGTCCCTACTATTTTTTTATATATTTTGCTTTATTCTGTAATAAATGATTATACATTAATATAAACAATTGATGCGATACCCGCATATTTTAATTTAATTCAAGATTACTATTTATGGTTTAAAAGATCTACAGCTCAATATAATTTATATATTTGTAACATGTGATTATAAGGAAATGATAATCGTAATTTTATTTTTTTTATTTTTAGTAGTACTTTGTTACTTGATTTTTTACCTATTTTGCCATTTTAAAAAAAATTGGTCTGACAAAAAAAAATGCTTTCATCATTCCTATATTTTATTATTTGTTAGGACTTTAAGATGGACTTTTTATAACCCAATAAAATTATTTCAAATTTTAAAACATTAAAGTACCTTGACTTGAATTTATAAGAATTCATATTTATATCTGCTGTTCCAGTGAATAAGTGGTTAAGTAGAATTTTGTTCAGAAAGACGTGACTGTATTGAGTGCAGCGGAATCATGTTATTCTCGTAGTTTTTGGTTTTAAATGTAGTTCTAACATAAGCATTAACTCCTTTTCAAACCAATACTTGACTTCACTTATTCACCACTAATATAACATACGATCCCACTTCCTTAAGTACAAGAAACACAATTTGAAGAAAATTCGACTTAACCACTTTTTTACTGGGGCTGTAGTTATATTCCTAAAATTCTTCTTAAAATGTTTTAATTGTAATGTTTTTTGTAAACAGATTACTACTATTATCTGCTACTAAATTTTTAAAATTTATTTATTGAAATTTACAACTGTATAATAAGAATGCATCAAGTAAACAGAATGAAATATATATAATGGCATGATATAAAAGCATGTAGAGAAACTATGAAAATGAATTGCGTTTCCTGGGGTTCCGAACATGACCAAAGATAATGTAAATATATTTTATAATTAAATTTCCAAATTTCGATCTGTTAATAAGTATTAATTTAAATAAAATGCTCACCTTGGATACCATGGTGTGAGATGGCTTCTGAGCTACTACGTCAATCGATCGTGCAACTCTGGCAGAGTGCGAGGGTGGTCCGGAGTGTTATATACCAGTCCCGATCCCCACCAACTTGCTGTCGCTAAGTGGGATAGTTCCTGTCGGGTTTTCGGCAAGTCGAGGAACTGATTATGGGAGGACAAAGGGCAATCATTTGGCACAAGTATGGCGTAGGATACATCTATATTTCTAATCTAGATAGCTACAAAGCAACCGTCGATTTATTTATTTAACGTCACTCGATGCTGCTATGGCTAATCGGACTATGCAACAGTGGGACTCCTGAATTTTGCATAGCTGGGCATAATTAGGATAGGAACCTTTAATGAGTAAACTAAAAGACCACATGCGCCCCCAACCATCAATTTCTTAAGGAAAAGAAGACAATTAATGTCCACGCTAAGTGCGTGTTTTATTTTTGTTTTAAACTTTATTTAGAGGTTTGGGACTCTCCACTAAGCCATAGAATACCTTATAATCCCAAATCTTTCTTAAATATCCCATTATTTAATAATATCCCATAATTAAATAATATTCCACTATTTCCTGTAAAACAGATACTTTGGAATCCTCATAAAACCTGTACAACTACAACCCGTGAACGGGTCTGGGCTTAATACATGATAGAGACTGTACCAATTCATGGACAAGATTCTGCAAGGACGTGACTCGTCCTAAATCACGCTCAACCGCCAGATTTCCCCCCTTATTTTGGGTACCCTATTTTTATAATATTTTATAGAGGCTGGGTGAGCCCCAGGAGGGTCCAAGATCCTATATAATCCATCTCCAGCTGCTAACAAACTAAATAAAAGTCTTGCCTGCAGCGGGGTTTGAACCAGGACTTCCAGCATGACAACTCAGTGCTCTACCACTGAGCCACTCCGCTTCCTTTAGTAGTTGAATCCTCATACTGAAACTACAAGAACAGACGCCTGAAGCTCCCAAATTAATTTCAAAAGAATCGCATACAAGACTACTATAACACCTATTTGGGCTTACGGATTAGAGCTTTGCGGCTTCACTAAGCCATTGAATTCCCCCTATCCATACCTTACAATCCAAAATCCTTCGTAAAATCCTCAATGCTCCTTGGTTTGTTACGAACAAAGTCATCCATAAAGACCTTAATGTCCCATTTGTTACTGATTAGCCCCGAATCAGATCAATTCTATCATGAAAACTATATTCCCACTCAAACGCATTAGTTTCAAACCTAGCAATATCATTAATTCCTGATAATCCTCCGAGGCGTCTGAAAGAAGATGGCCTTTTGATCTTCTAAGTTGAATTTGTTGTCCGAATACTTCCAGTGGGGTAGTTTCTCTAGATGCCTTTATATCATACCATTATATATTTTTCATTTTATACAGTTGATGTACAATTATCATGGAGCTGTGAATTTCAATAATTTTTAAAAAATAATCTTTATTTCTTGGTTAGGAGTTAATGACAATAATAACTTTTTTGGTAGGAGATAACAATAGTAATAATCTGTTAACAAAAAAAACCAAAACATAACAATTAAAACATCTCACTCATTATAACCCCGATGAATAAGTGATTAACACTTTCTTCAAAATGAGTTTCTCGTAAGGGGGAGTAAGATTGATGGGTCAAGTAAGGCCTTAACTCGGAATGGAGTTATTGCACATGTTACAACTCCATTTCAAGCCAAAAACTCGAATAATGGTACGATTCTACTTCCTTCAATACAAGAAACTCAGTCCTGATTCTCCTTCAGTACTCATTCTCGATAAATTTCTACTTACCTACTTACTCACAGGTGCTGCAGATTTAATGGACAAATATTTATAAGCACTTCGAAATGTCTAATAAAATGATTATAATAATGCTTTTTTAGGATGTAGATTTAAAAAATGCCAATTTAGGTAACTTGAAAATCAGCAATGATGAGCCCGAATCGTTGTTTACATTTGTGAAATAAAAATAACGATAAACGACTTATGGTTATCCAAATATTTGAAGAAAATCCCTTCAATCACTCTTAGAAAACTTCCGACAGACAACCTAACTCGAATCCCTAATATCACACTAAATGCAATCCCTTCACCTTCGCCTCGGTATACCTTTCGAACAATTACCATTCAACTCAACGCTTGCTAACTTTTTAGGAATGCCTTCGTTAATAAGCCAAATATTTCAAATATCTCAACTTTCGCAATACTATCACTTCAATTATGTTAGCTGGCTACTTACTCAGGAATAACAAAACTTTTACTGTACACATCAACGTTAACGGGAACGCTTCACATCCATATGGAACATTTGTAAGGATTGTGGTTTTATAAATATTAATTATTAAATTTCGGGACATTGAAACTAAGAAAAGTAAAAAAAAAAATAAAAAAAAATAAGAAGCGTTTCCTGCTTTTAAGTAGACCTAATGTAATTAAACTTCTCGACGTGTTAAAACTTATTCCCATCTACTTCTGCATCACCAAAATCTATCCCTTTTCTGTTACTAATCATATACCTTATCCATTACATGCATCCATTAAATTTACTATCTATACATATAAAATGCTTTGTCCTGAATGACTGACTGACTGACGGATCAACGCCCAGACTAAACCGCTGATCGTAGAGACCTGAAACTTGGAGAGTGTGTTCTTTATATGACTTAGGCATCCGGTAAGAAAGGATTTACCGAAATTCTACCCCTAAGGGGGTGAAAAGGGAGGGGCAACGTTTGTGTGCATGCTCATGTGTTTCTTACTAGCAAAATCTACATATTTTCGCTGAGCCAAACAAATCGGGTAACATAGTTCACTTCTCGCTGCTGCCGTACGACAAGTGAAAACGTTATACTGAGTAATCCTTTTCAATAACATTACATACTAATTTTTTACTGACACGCACAACAGTAAATTTCTGTCCGTCCTGCATGTTAATCAGTGTCAGCGGCTGTGCTAATCCGTCTGTGATCAAATTTGATATGGATAATCTCAAGCCTGGGGGAGGACACAGGATACTTTTTATCAACTTATAACAGATAGGGGAAGTTTAGATAAAACTGTAACCTGATTAACTAATACACCCAGCGGTCAACGCACAGCAGAAACCACTGAACTTAGCATCTTGAAATTCGCAGATAAGTTCTTTGTATAGCTTAAATGAGCACTAAGAAGGGAATTTGGACAATTCCACTCCCAATGGTTCAAAGATTGTATGGAATCCGTCAGTTTCGAAGTTAGACATCTGAATTCGGATGTACGAGTAACTTATAGTTTAAAAAAATTAAATTATTTATTTAAAATGATCTGTCACGAAACTGTGTGTGAAAAATAAGACCAAATTCCACGCGAGCGAAGCCGTGGGCAAAAGCTAGTTTACTTATAAATTTTTCACGTCATCACCCAACAGAAATTAATCATCTGGAGCCCAAATCGGTAGTTTTACTACCCAGGTTCAAATTATAACCTTATTCGGTGCGTATCACCTTTCTAATGAAATATTCTAATGCTAAATCTAAATTAATTATTATGTAATATTGTATCACCTTGTTTTAAACCCAGTCATAACAGACCCTAAGTACTTAAACTCGACATGTTCAAATTTATTCCCTCTTGTTAATTATCTTAACCATACACTTTGGTTAAGTATGCTCTAAGTAGGAGAAGGTCGGATTATCTTAGATAAATTGAATTTGAACAAAACCATTCCACCTCCTATAGGTATCATCCCCTATTACTTGAACTTGTTTTTTTGTTTATTATTTCTGACTCGTATGTAACTTAAATATTAATGCTAAAATTAACAAAATTAAATTTGTTGAAATTAAATGGAAACGGCTAAAAAATAAATTACCTAATCCGAGTTCACAAGACCCGCCGGTGGTTTGCTCAATCTCCCGGAATGTTTCTATGGGCGCTTTTGGTTGTTAATATTATAGATGCTTGCCTAATATACGTTTTTTATCGATAAAGTATTTTACTACAGTTAATTAGGAATAATGGACTTCCGAGCAGGTCAATAAGACAATACCTTCGGCAACAATGAGACAGAAAATGCCTTCACTGAAGAATAGCGTGGTATAGTTACTAAATTTTGTAGCTGATATTATATTTCTGTTAAAAATAAAAAAAATAATTTAATGAGGAAGAAGATATCTATGAAATATGTCTCAGCACTTCTTCTATTCAGATAATTCAGAACATCTAACTCCACTAGGGTAAAATGGGGAAGGATGGTCACTATACTCCTAGAAAAACAAGGGTATGTTTTGACAATTTAGATAACGACTTGCGCAGACGTCGCCTCTGGCAGGGTGCGCATAAGCACTTCGACCCTAACCCCTCATTTTGTTTAACATTATATTTTAATACCCTGTAATATTATGTGGCTAAGAATTATTTGGGTATGATTAGACCTGAATCAGTTATTATTTCTTACGTAACTTTATCAAATTATCATGAGTATGCAAAAATGCTAAATAACTGAAAAGGATAATCTTCGCTTTATAATATGACTTGTATTGGGGTTAGGCTGAATGTGAAGTCATAATCAATTTTCAAGTTTTTAATAAAATTTGTAAGATAAAAATAGGAATTAATGAATAAAACAGTACATGTCAATACAGTACATTAGAAGAAATCAAAGGAAAAATCTTTAATGCCAACAAATAACACATCTCTTTTAATTTTCTTAGCTGTAACAAAATACCTAAAACTGGTGCATTTTATCAGCTTTTAATAGAATGCAATTACTGAACTATGTAGATTAAATAATGAAACTCTCACATTGGGAACCTCAGTCGCGCTGCGTTCTCTCACTTTCACGAAGATGGTGTTAGCTCATTTTTAGGTTAATAAATCAGCTTTTGTCTTGAGCAAAAATATGAATAGTTTGTCAGAAAATTATTCTTTTCTAAGTAAATTTATTAGAAAAAATTTGCTTCTCCATCTTGTAAAGGTCAAGAACGAAATGTACACATGTCGCAAAATGTCCTTTAAAGACCAAAATTAATCAAAATTGATTTTAAATCTTTATGTCGGATAATATTTATATTATTATATTAATAAGTGTAATAATATTGTATTCGACACAATTATTTGGGTCTTTTCTGAGAAAGGTTATAAATAAATCTTTTGTTCCTTGCACCAATTGGTTTGTAACAGACTTGAAATGGCTGAAACTCCATGACAAAAGTATTTGCTACATTAACTATACATTACTGAAATCTAGGACACCTTACATAGGTTTTGGTCGACCTCAAGCCCCTGGTAATTAGAATGGCATGCGTATCTCCAGACTAAAGCGTAATAAACTGCACAAAGGTGAATAGGGATACGATTAATTTTGTTGTAATTACTTTTACTAGCGTTTTAATATTATTTTTATTATAAAAAACATTAATATTTATTAAAAATTATACTAAATTAAATATTAATGAAGTTATTAAATATACAATAATATAAACGCTAAGTAAAGCATTTACTACAAAATTATCAACATCGCTATTCATTTTGCAGTATATATTAATATTGGGCTTATAAAGGTATTGTATATAACAAATTTACATAATAAATTAATATTATATAATAATTTGTCTTTTGTTAAAAGTTGGGAGTGTTTATTGAAAAAAAAACAAGCAAGTCATGTTGCTAGGAATGTTATTGGCTCTATTGTCTTGTGATGTTTTCTACATGTTAACGATTTGTCCAGTTTCATACATAAGTAATTGATGGGATTGTAATTTAATTAATTAATATAATTAAATATATAAATGTTCCAACTTTACAAAATAAACCGTGCACTTAATACAATAATGTTAATACATTAGTGGAAAAAACTCCAACTAAAAACCTTAAGTCTCTAAACTAAAACAGGAAATTAAAATACCTGTCCAATATTTCGCCTATTCAGGCATCCTCAGGCCAGAAAGAGAATAATAGCAAACCAAAAGATGAATAATGCACCCAAAAAACACACATCCCACCACCTCCAAGACTCAAATGCAACTACGAATCATGGGGAGGGTTACTAGATTCCCAGTTCTTGTAAGTAACCTTCCCCATGATTCAGTAGTTGCATTTGAGTCTTGGAGGGAGGTGGTGGGATGTGTCTTTTTTGGGTGCATTATTCATCTTCTGGTTTGCTATTATTCTCTTTCTGCCCTGAGGATGCCTGAATAGGCGAAATATTGGACAGGTATTTTTAATTTCCTGTTTTAGTTTAGAGACTTAAGGTTTTTATTTGGAGTTTTTTCCACTAATGTATTAACATTCATTTGATGTCTCTGTTGACCGTTCCCTTTTTAAATATATTAATACAATAAGTTTTAATGAGAGCTTTTATTGTATTGCTTTATGCATTGATGTGTCCTTAGTTAGTTCTGTTCATTCCACAGATGGATATGAGGAGATGTATGATATATTGGTTGAGAGAATTGCTGAGGAATCTTAGACCTTGAGGAAGATCAGGCGATAGGTGATGGATAGAATTACAAATTAATTAATAAAATTAAGATAAAAAACTGAAGAATCCGAAAGCTAAAAAATAAATTGAGATACCAACCTATGTACTTTTTATTTCTTTTAATTTTTATGTAATAATTATATAATTAATCATACTTCCATCGTATAAAATAATTATATTATCAGCTGATTAAAAAGTAGCTAAATTAAATAATTGATCAGCTGATTAAAAAAACAACTAAAATAAATAATTAATCAGCTGATCAAAGAAAGTAAGGAGCCCAAGAAATCATGCTCTGGAAGCAGTAACCCAAAGCATGGACCGGTTTTTCATTCCTTGAACTTGAGTTTGTCCCTCATGTTTCGAGCACGTGAGCTTTGGTTCAGAGTGACAAAAGAAGTCGGCGGGGATTGCCCTTAGAGGAATGATCTGCAAGATTGATAAGCTTTAAAGTATATATTTAGAATAAGTAAAAACTCAAGATGGATACATAAATAGTATCTTGCGTTGTATATAAACGGAAATATTATGTAATTATAAATCTATTCGTGTCTGTTAGATACTTATTATCTTAATATTTGCTTCTAAAACTGTGTTTAGAACAACCCCGACCTAGTAGCGATATCACAAATTAAGATATTTAAATGCCTATGTTTACTAATGAACAAGCTGACATATTTCTCTGTACATATCCCTTCATTTTCAATTATCATCTCATTATTATACTCAAGTTGACGTCTTGATCCACCAATACGCTGCACATAAAAATTTACAGTAGATATTTAATAAACCCAATTATTGTAGACCAAAGTGATTTATCATCTTTGCCTAGCTGAAAACCTATCAATTTTTGGAGGAAGGCTAGTGGAGAGGGATTTATTAATAATTTTATTTTTCTGGGCACTTTTCGATTTGAAATGTTCAATTTTTAAATAGTAGAGTTACTAAATTGATATACAATTAAAATGCAAGGACGAATTACAGGATTTTTCCTTCTTACACTATATTGAAAAAAATAGTAAAATCTTAACAACAGGATACGATGTAAATTACATTTGTACAATTTAAGCAACAAGTAAAACAATTAAATGGATAGTCCTATAATTGTACAACGGGGATTGGTCCTCCTTTAGGCGGACATGTGGTACCCCATAGTAAATAAAAACGTTATGTACAAATAAAAAAATCAGCGGTTAGCAAAACCAAATAGTCTATTATATTCAGTTCAGGCTCCAAATACAGAATGTGATTCTGTACAAGGAGGCAAATAGTTATTATATGGAAATGAGTGGGCATGTTATCATTGTATACAATGCATTGTAAATCTTGTTGATGTAAAAACCAATAGTTAGGTTAAATTTGTATACTTTTTTGTCCGAAAACTGAAATAATGTAACTTATAATTTATTAATAAGTATATATATTATTTAATCGGAACTTATTGTCAACTCCTAGGAACGAAAAAGTATTAAAAAGAATATGGGGTGGAGTGACTGAAAATAGGGTATGGAGAAGAGGAAGGAACGAGGAAGTGATGAAGAGCCTGACAAGGTGGCAAAGATAAATAGAACCAGAATTAGATGGATGAGACATGTAGAAAAAATGCCACAGGATAGCATAGGAAATGCTGAATGAGAAACCAGACTGCAAACAAAGTAGGAGACGTCTTCGGATCAGATGGCTGGACGATGTGGAGGAGGTCGTAAAGCTGCTGGGTGTACAAGAATGGAAGAGTATAGCTCTGAGATTGGGTGGCTTTTAAGGAGGAGGTTCTAGCAGGAACGTAGAGACAGTATAATAATATATATTATTTATTCGATTATAACGATTAAATTATTAATAAGTGATTTACAACTTTATTTAGAATTTTGACAGTCTCCGAGTTCTGTAAACTTTTTTTACACGCTTTTATTAGCTTTGCCTGTATGTAAGAGAATTATTGAACGATTTTCAGCCCCTTCTAAACATCAAATTAAAATTAAACTTTGCACACTTCTCAAGGACCGATGGCAATACCTTAAATATTTTATTTGAAAAGAACATCAAGCGCCCCACGATTTTTTACAATAAAATGAATTGTAGTTTAGTTTTCTATCAAAGTGTGTTTTTTAAACTATTATTTATTTTTTACTTTTTAGTTCGGGATCCTGGTTCAAATCCCGCTGCGAGCAAGACTTTTATTTAGTCTTTATGCAGCGGGAGATGGATCATATAGGATCTAGGACCCTCCTGTGGCTCATCCAGCCTCTATAAAATACTATAAAAATAGGATACCCAAAATAAGGGGGAAAAATCTCGCGGTTGAGCGTGACCCAGAACAAGTCACCTCCTTGGAGAACCGTTGTCCACGAGAACGTAACCATTGTGGGGCCTATATATTTATAAATATATATTTAAAAAATTATAACATCTAACAATAAAATAAAATAAATAAATAATAATAATATATAATGACGTAAGTCAACAAGATCCGAAAAAAAGTAATGTTTTAAGAACATTCTCCCCGTGTATACATCGCAAATTTCGAGAACACAGAGATATAGGATCAGTGAAAAGAACGAATATGTCTGACCGAGAAGCGAACCAGGATGGCTGAGGTGGCTAGGCCCCACGACGGTTACGTGGAAAACCCGGGTTCGAGTCCTGGTCCTGGTCATATCTTTTATACTATAATAAAATAATTAAAAATCCGATTCTTCTTTACTATGAAATTATCATCGTTAAACACTAAAAAAGCAAAAATAAATATATTTTTTTTAAAAACAAGCTATAGATAAGCTATTCATAAAAAATGAATCCTGTACCACTACAACCCGTGAAGGGGGATGGGGTTCAGTACATGGTAGAGACTGTACTGTTTCATGGTTCTGCAAGGAGGTGACGTCCTAGGTCACACTCATCTACCAGATTTCCCCCCCTTATTTTGGGTACCCTATTTTTATAATATTTTATAGAGGCTGGATGAGCCGCAGGAGGGTTCTAGATCCCATATGATCCATCTCCGGCTGCAAAAATACTAAATAAAAGTCTTGCTCGCAGCGGGATTTGAACCAGGATCCCGAACTAAAAAGTAGAAAATAAATAATAGTTTAAAAAACACACTTTGATAGAAAACTCTAAACTATTAATGCAGAAAATAATTTTCTATTTATTTTATAAATTACTTACTTTAAGTTAAAAATAAAAATAGAGTGATGAACAAAACAATTCATTTTATTGTAAAAAATCGTGGGGTGCTCGATGTTAATTTTTATAAATATTTCATTGACTCATGTTTGTAAAAGTAGAGTCATTATGAAAATATCTTAAAAAGCAACCCACACTTTTTTCCAATAAAATGAATTTTTTTTTTTATTCGATTCTTATAAACTTATTTTCTACTTTTTAGTTTGGTTTTCTATTTTTGTGTATTGTTTTAAACTATTATTTTTTTAGAGCTTTACTATCGCAATGTTATTAGTTTTATGATGATGCCCAAAAAGAAGTTGGAAGAATCTAATATTGGTAAAGACTTGAAAGTAAATCCCTTAATAATAATCATAATAAATCTTGTAATAATTGATATTTCTAATTTTATAACATTAATACTAAGCTATATTAAATATAATTATATTAAAAACATATAATTCGTATTTTAGCATCGAATACAAACTTGAATTTTTTCAATCAGCGTTATAGGTTTATGTTTTACAGTAACAGTTAGGTGATATTTCAATGCGTTAATAACCCGGGGTGAAAGAGAGACGTGAAGGTCTACAGCTTTGGTTTCCGGATTTACCTTGACTTCCGTCGAGTCCAGTCAGCTCCCCGATCTGTCGATTCAAAATAATCTTAATTCATTTTTAAAATGTCGTTCATTAATGAATAATCAATTCATTAAGGACAAAATTCCTTTTTATTTAAGTGGAATCTATGAGATTAACGAGGTGTAAAAGGTTCATTCAGACTTATGTTGTATGACAATGGTTGGGAGGAAACAATCCAAAATATAGCACTACAATAAAAAATTGCTTAGGTCTTGTTATCATTTGAGTTGGACAACCGGCAACGGACTAGTGGGTTTGGATTTATTGGCTCGTTTCATATGAAATTTCCATTTTCAAAGAAAAGGTTATTTAGTAAAACAACTATGTGAAATCTAACTCTTCACCCTACTTTTCTATACATTTTCCCCAACATATTATCAAATATCCAATCCCAGAACTGAAAAATTCAGGATTTTGAGATGAAATATAGTCTGAAACAACCCAGATGTTGATTTGAGAATCATTTTGAAAATTTTTACCCTTAAAGAGGTTGTATAAATTAGGATAGAGGTCTGGCAAACAAGGTGGGTGTGGTTTTCTTAACCCATTTCGTTTAGTTTCTTCGCTGTAGTGAAATATGAGGTCTAACAATGCCATATAAGGGTATAGGTCCCTTCCCATTAACTCATGCAGGTTATTTTTGTTGTACAATCTCAATATCCCAGGAGTGCGATGTAGATTTGAAGGTTTTACCTTAGGCTAGAAAAAAGAAATGTTAAAGTTAGAAACCATTAGCAAAGGATAGCCAATCATTCCCTTGAAGAAGGAAATTATTACACGTCTTGCTTTGAATTGAAGAAAAAACAAAATATTTACTTCATTTTGCCTATAATTAGCACTAACTTTAGTTCAGTTCTATTTGAGCTACCGAGGTGATAAATTCTCCTTCGGCAAATGGTTTATATGACTTTGCAAATTTTGAACTAACTATAAAACTAGCTGTCACATTATCAAATTGTGTTCATGGTTTATGAAACATTTGCTGCTGTTTTTCCAAATTTGCGGTAGGCTTCTGGATTTTGTTTTTTCTTATTTATCCTGTCAGTGAGAGCAGCATAGGATGCTTAGTTGATTAATGCCTCTTTATATTGAATTCTTTCAACACTGAAATGGATTCATTACACATCAAACAAATAGGCTTATTTATTTATATAATAGGCGTATTTATTTCCTGCGGTGTAGTGGTTAACAACCTAAAATGCCCAAGATCACGGGCTCACAGCACAGCAAGTGGCCTTAAAATCCTTATTTATGCCATCATTTGGAGGGGACGTTAAATAGGAGTCCCGAGGATCTTCTAACAGGATACATTTGCCCGATCTTCAAAAAACGTAACAGAAGGCAATGCCAGAATTATAACAGCGCATAAATGCAGACCTCAGTAAGCAGAATTATCGGGAGACTAATAAAGGATAAGCTCCAAGATAATTACATGGAAGCCGTTAGAGCAGGCTAGATTCACTGCAGGGAGATCCTTCATGGACAATATTTTTATACTTCGGTAGCCCATTGAGAAGTGGAGTGCGATGAATAGGAAGCTCCGTTTAGCCTTTATTGATCTGCAGCATCCTGAGATAAGCCCTGCAATGAGAAGAGATGGTGTTCATGAATCCGTTAAGTAAGCAAAGAAGTGATTTGTACAGAATTAAAATTGGGAATCGACCATATGATCAGGGTTGATGGACCAGAGGAACGTTTTTCTGGGGTAGTTGTCTTTAGGTTAAAGTTATTATATGAAGCAGCTCAAGAAATCAAGATTGGAGAGAGTCCAAAATGAATGAAGCGGTTAGGCAGCGAATGGGGATAGTGGAGACCGTCACTGAAAGAATCGGGAAACGTACTGAAAAAATAAACTATTAAGAACTAAAGTTCAACATCATTCATTTTGACATATGCAACAACAAATAAATTACATCTCTTTTTTTTTCAATTCACTTTTATTATCAAACTAGATACAATAACCAATGCAGTGCGGGCATAATGGATTTATTTACTTCGCCAAGGCCCTTAAGAGGTAATGAAAATATATTTACGTACTAAGCATGTGTCTAACAGCAAAAAAACAAAACAAAATAAATAAAAATAGATATGGCAAATTTACATTAGAGGTAGGCAAAATTCATTATTTTGCATTCCATAAAAAAAGTATTGAACCCTCTCCCTCACTTCAATACACAATTATTCAAGGACAAATAATTATTACTCAATAACGCACTACAATAAAAACTATAATCACAACTTATATGAGTATTCAAAAAACAAAGATACTTAAACAATTTATTCTAAATAGAAATTATTACAGTAATACATAAATTAATCACACATATCAGTTCTATTTACTTATATTTAATAAGTAATAATTGAAATTATAAATAAAATGCTACCATAGCATGTATAAATATCAAGTAATTTAAAATAAAAATTTTTATAACAAAAAAATTGTATCATAAAATCGATTTTTGTACTGCTGTTTAAAATTAGCTGAAATTAGATCAATAATCCGGAAGCTTATAATTTCAGTTGGAAGCCCGGTTATTAATTTGTTCTACTGAAGATACAATAACTGCTCGACAATACAACAACTTATCATGGATTACTGCACAAATAAAACAAAATAATACATCAGATCAGTCATCTTGAGATCTATATGTTCTATTATTATTACAACCTCAAATTAATAAAATATAATAATTACAATTAAATTACCACACTTAAGAACAAAAAAAAAAAAAAAAAATATATTACATGAGTAGAAGTTCACCTTAAGTACCATCCAAGGTCAATCATTTATTCTAATACATTTCAACAATAATTATCTTAAAACTTTTTTGTCCAGTAAAAAAAAATAATAATAACTAACAACTAATTAATAAACAATAATGAAGTCACTGTCTTATACTAAATAAACTTAATAATAAACACGCATCAACCACATAATAATGCATTGGTACCTCAATAAACTAGAACTATTGATTTGACTAAAAATAAAAATAATGATTTAGTCAAAATTGAGGGGTGTAGATCAAAAACTCACACTCTCCAGTTTTCATAACTTTCAGTAAAACGATAAAAACCGATTCTGTTATAAATATACGAGTCACAATTTTTTAAGAGAAGAGTTAAAAATTCTCCTAAAAATTCTGATTAATTTATCTCTTATATTTATAACAGAATCGTTTTTTATTATTTTACCGAAAGTTATGTAAAGTGGAGAATGTGACTTTTGTATCTACACCCCTCAATTATCAAGACCATGGTGTTTTAATATGGCGTTTAATAAATACAGGCTTTAAGATAAAATACTTAACTACAGCATAATAAATAGTCTTAATGGACACATAAAGGAATTATCTGTCAGGACATTTTAAGAATAAATTATTTAACCTATTTATATCTGCTAATAAAAATTTATCATTATTATTTTATAAGCAAATAATTTACGATACAGGTCTTTTTACCTGTTTTGCCAACAGGTTAGGATTTTATTGGTAAAAAATTAAATTAATCTTTTGCTCAAAACTAACCTGATAAGCTTAAAGGCCTTAATTTCAAATTATTTTTTTGAGTATGTCCTGGTAGGTCTAAAAATTTAACATCCACAAAACATTTAAAAAGTCCTATGGCAGTGTCAAAATCACTGTTTTCGGGGAGTTCCAATTTCATAAGAAGTTCCATTTTTTAGACCAATTCCAGTAATCTAAAAAATAAAATTTTGGAAAAAAAAGGAGTTTCTGTCCTGATTTATCTTATTAGGAAAGAAAATTAGCAGTGGTTTGAAAATTAGTTTATACTTAAGTTTAAGTTGATAACCAATGTTATGATAACCTTCCACTTTGTTTATAACCTTTTAGGATTAGATTATACTATCAATACTATGGAATAACCAAAAATAAGGTTCTTTTTAACAAGATAATGTAGATATAATTTGCCAATGTCTCGATAAAAGACTATAACTGAGTTTAGAAAATATCATATAATTTTCTTATAGAGGTACCAACTAATCATAAAAATATTTATATTAATATAAGCGTAAAAAACTTATTAAATTGTATTAATGATCAAAAGACCACACATATCAGTAAAGGAACGACTGACTAAATATTACTACATCAAATTAGTCAGAAAAAATGAAATAAAATAAAGAGTCAAAACGGCAACAACCAAACAATGCTATCAAAATAACACTAATTGTAAAGGAAGAAAGCTAGAGAAATTTGACTACATTTCATTTTTCTTTTAGGAACAATGATCTGGTTGTACTTTAGAAAAATAAATGCTAAATAATAACAATCTATGTATGTACAAGTATAAATAAATTAATTAATTATATGTATACAACTGTTTTTAAATAAAATATATTCAGAAATATGCATCAAAATATTGTTAATTGATTTTAAAACCAATTCCATTATTCTTGTTATGTATTAAGTTACAATTATTATTTTTTTAAAGAGGGAATATTGTATTGTATATGTCATAAGCAACAACTATATTGTAGATGTTACAAGCAACAACTGCTAGAAAAATGTTACTTAAAAGTATATGTGGACTTGAAATTTTTTTTTTATCCAATCAGTTAGAACTTCACTAAGTTGGGACAAAAATAAAAACTCATATTTAATACTAACAGCTTAATACATAACACTTCCTAAATTCAGTCGAAGACAAACGGATCATAAACATCCACCAAATAGCACTGTTACAACTTGATTAAAATTAACATTTGTTGCTTTTTTTACACTTTTTTAAAAGTGTTATCTTTAGACAATTGTTATCCTTAAAGAAACATGTTGTATTATATTTAAATATTATAAATCTGGATAGGCACTAATCAATAGTATATAATAATAGCATTTATAATCATTTAATATTTATAAAAGTTTGATAACCTGCAATTTCATAACTGATTTCACTTATTCCCTACTTGGTGTTTACACTTTATTAGGATGTTTTGGCTCATTTTCGAATATTCTCCAAGGATAAACTATTTGAAAATTTTAATAATTCATTTAGAATAACACTAAGGCAAAGTGAAATAAGGCATCTAGTACTATATTTAACAGTTTCAAAGGTGAGTAATTTTTCATTACTACTAAGACGTTCAAACTTAAGAAACTCAACGGTAAATTAATGATGATATGCAGAGCAAAAAAAAAATTACTGAAAATGTTGATCATTTATGAAAAATAGTAGCTAGAAAATTAGCCAAATATTTCATTTGATTCCACCATTGTTATAATTGTTTTATTTTTTATGTTTCAGGAGTATTTGCCCCCACAGGGGATGTCCCTACATCTATATATGTATAGTTATAATTTGAAGACATAGTCTTTTAATATAATTTAATACAGTTATTGCAATGCTTTTCAAAACATAACATTTCATGGCAAAATACAATTTTTTGGTAGCTAATATTTAACAATGTAAAAATATGTTTAAGCGATTTTAATCAAGTTGAGACGTGATTACAGTAGTTTATTATATTGTGTTTACTACTATAATTTTAACGAAATCTGCGAGAGCATGGCATTTTCTAACACTTTCAGGGTCAAAACACTTAAAATCATTACCAATTCCATGTAATCATCTCTAATTATTTTAAAAACCTAAAACTGGATCAAACCAAAATAACAGAAGTAACAAACATACAAATATAAAAGAAAAAACTCTTTACAAAAAAATCAATCAAACAATGAAAGATTATTTTTTAATAAATGGCCTTTTAATTTTTCATAACATAGCTCATGTTATCCCTTACAAGTTACAGTATTAAGAGGAGGTTTTATGGAATAAATAGAATATAAAGATTCCAACTGAATGATTTCTCAATACCTCCTTCTAATTTCTAAAATATTACCTTATTCAATACAATACCTTATCTTAAAACTGACACATTTAACTTAAACCTAAAAGCTATAAAGATTTATTAAGTAAATGTAGTTTAGATAGCTAAAGCAGAGCTGCAAAAGAAGGGGAAAAGTGACGCATGAAAGAATATAGAAAATCATAGGGAAAATTAAGATGAATAATGTTTTGTAATCAGAAATATTAAAATTAAAATTAATGTTATAAAAGTAAAATCAAAGTTAATAAGCCTCTATTAATTGTTGAAACTGAGAAAAATAAGTTAAGAATTTAAAAAAGTTAAGATCTAATGCCATCTTGATATCAGAAATGATATAAGCAATGTGGCATTTTAATATATTTTTTGTAAAAATCCAAATTCATACGGTAATTAAAAATGTTGCAATTCATTTGTTCAAAAATCCTCATCGATAAGAAAATGGACATGATTTAATATATTGAATTATTGAAAAAAATGCGCAAATAAGAATGTAAGATTATGTATCGTTCAAGCATTACCATGTAATTCACTAAGCAATTATTTAATTAACTTCTATTAGCAATATTTCAGCCAGCTTTCCTAGAATAACTAGAGAATTCTAATTTTTAGATATCGTATTGAGAAGGAAAGAAATATTCATTAGGTTTATTAAACTCTTAGTAAACTGCTATTGAGAAGTTTCTAATTTGAATTGTAAAAAATATATGTTAATATAGTTATTTAAACTTTATAGTTCACAGCCAAAACATTTTTTTTTTCCAATCCTCCCCTAACGCAATGAATAAATTTAAATTAATTTATTGTATAAAATTAATTTTAAAAAAAGAAAGGAAGACATCAAGCCAGTAAGAAATCATAGATTACTCATTGTAAGGTTGTTTATTTTTCTTTATCAATTTTTAAGCTTCAGTTCCTTTACTTAAACTAAAAAATACGATCTTAAGATCACAAAAAAAATAAAGAATAAAAAATGCAAATCAAATTTATTTTTAAAAATAGTTACCATAGACAAAAATGGTATAATGAATGCCATAAAAACTAATGATCTTGGTAAGTAAATCTGGAAACTATTAAATATAATTTTCCCAATATTTTCAAAATCCTTCCCAACATCAATTTTCCAATTAATTTTGCAACCCTCCGCTCAAACCTGGACCTCATACGAAAATATATAGCTCTAGAGCGGTCCGACAAAGAGGGGCGTGGGAACTCAGGTACAGAGGCCTTGGCTGTTTTGCTCAGCACTGACATCCTGCGACTTAAAATGTGCCCTGAGGTGGAACATGAACTCAGTCCTGTCAGAAAAGTCTTGCCGACACATGAGGCAGTAATGTCTATCGGGCGAAGGGTAGGGCGGTGGCTGATAAGGAGGGGGTCCCTGTGCCTCCAGGTGGGCCCGTGCGTGCGCAGACCACTCCTCCCGACCGGACAGTACACGCCCGCACAGCTCACAGCTCCAACCTCCATTCTGCTGTAACCATAGAAACCGTATCGTCCATTAAACAAAAGAAAGTTTAAAAAAATTATCATATAATTATTATCAGGCTAATGAATTAGGCCTAATTTAGTTGATTAACATTAATTCAAATGTCCATATTCCGAAAATACAGCTGAAATTTCATTAATCCAATAGAAATAATATATTTAATAAACAGGACAATATAAGCTGTTACTAAGTCAATTAGACCACAAGAATAATTAGAATAAATACAGTAAATATCTGTACAATTAATTATTGAAAAATTGAATGAATAATATTTGAAACATAATACAACTAAGTGTAATGAATAAAGGAGAAAGAAAATAAAATAAAACATTTTAAAAAGAAAACTTCAAACAAGATCATATTGTTATTCATAAACCTCATCTCAAACAAATGAAAAAAGAATATGAAACAGTGAAAAAGGAAAAAGGTTAATTATAAAGAATACATGCAGTTTATTTCCAAAAACAACTCAATCAGTACAAAATTAATTGTTACTTTGAACTTTAATTAGCTTTGGATATTCTTCCACAGATAATAGAGACAAAACCACTAAAATATAAGCGAATTTGCAAAAATACTTTCGCAATCATTATCAACTTTATATTTAATATTGGGCCAAATAATAAATGTCACAAATTTAGCTTGAAACAAAGAAGCTGCATGATCTATTATGAAATATGGCTAAATTAGTCTGATTTGAAGCTCTTTGTACGATTAAAAGAGAAAAATATTACCTACATGTCAAACCTCACTCCCTTTTCATACTTTTAATGATTTCAAGATGTCTAGTAAAATTTTCTTGGAATATGTCTGCCCCCACTAAGAAAAATTCTTCAGGCAGCCTTGTCAGGGCCTGAAATATACAAACAGAAAATAATATCGAAGAACACATGTACAAACAATTTTCATTTTTTTTTTTTAATAATAGTTTCAAAACCCAATTTTCATCAAAGGATGAACATTTATAACAACAATTTGATACCTTTGACGGCCAAGGCATCTGATATGAATTTAATGTACACAATTACTCTAACTATTTAAAAAAAAAAAAGTTTTTAAAAATAACGGAAATAAGACTGTATTCCAATAGTGATAACAATACTGCATTAATAACCATTCTGTAATAATAACAGCACTAAAATAACAATAGAAAATTAAAACTAATCAGACAAAATAGGTAATAGTTTGAAATTCATTCATTTATTTAACAGGATAGTAACAAATATAAAGTACAGATTTACCAAGAGGAAGCAATGATTTTAAAAGAAAAAAAATGTTGGACAACAGTTTAGGAGATAATAAATAAAATATCTCACTCGTCACCTGACCAATGGCTGACAAAATAATTGGAGTGTAATATTGGTTTTTTCATGGCACCGAAAACATAAAAAATCAGGAATAGTTTCATTCTTTCCGCATTCCAGATACCGATCATTACCCAATCTCTTTTAACATTGATTTTATCTTATCCTAGGTTATAGAGTCCTGAGGAATATCTATAATGATATTAAGAGCTATTTTATTTCCTAAGGCCAACTATCAATATGAAGGAACAATAAAATACCTCAAAGCTTAACTAGGCTATATTCGGCAAATAGAGCTACTAAAGAGTTTGCAGCTAACAAAGCAGATGTCCAGAATACCAAAAGAAAGTAAAAATAACAACAATTTAAAACTGTATGGGAAATATTGATTTTTTTAAGATCACCTACAAATTATATTGACTTTACAATTCTTAATTGTCAATTTAACTGAATTTATGTTATCAGTAGTGACAACTCAGACATACTAATAAAGGCTAATCTACCTGAAAAAAATTGTTTGGTCATATAGAGGCCATAAAAAAATCAGCTATTAGGAGTCTAACTCTTTTCTAATCAATCAATGGATTTAAAAACCATGAAAAATGCTCAAAAAGTACTTAAAAAGATTAGATAATCTTTAGTACAACATTCAGTCATAACAGTCTTTAGATAAATCATTACTGAAATTAATAACTATACCAACAGATAACAACACAATTTTAAACCATAACTTAAAGAACAAAACTTGATTGAAACTATGTTGCTACAAAATCCTTTTTACATTCAAATGAAAATAATTTTAAAATCGCCTAAACCGTTACATAATTAACTACAAAATGATTTCATGAATGACAAAAATCTCTTCTTCTAAAGCATTGAGATACAATAGGAGAATTCTAATTTATATCTATTTTGACTAGCACAATACCAAATTTGCATTAGTATTAAAAATCTAACCATCCTGGAAGAGTTCTTCTCTTTCCATTCAGAGTAAAATTATGGAAAAATTCCATTGGATTTACACATTGTTTTATTTACTTTATCTTCAGTTCTACTATCTTCTTTGATGATGCTAAAATAATAAATTTACTATTTTGAATTAATTTCCGAAATATGATTTATATTTTTATCCACACTAGTCAAATACACACAAAAATAGAAAAACCAGATTTAGTTTACTTCCATTATAGAATCTTATGAACGTGCTTTTCTTTTACAGATATAGAATTTAGAATGGTTGGATTCTTACGCTAGAGATTTTGAATCAATAACAGACTGTAATGGGAGCAGGTAGGTTAACAGATACGGAAATAAAATTTCACTTTTGAAGGAAAAAGAATGAGATCGTAAGTTTATTAAATATTAAGGAACGTCTCTTAAGCTTTACAGCCGATGCTTGGAAATATAAAAATGTATTTACAAAGGTAAAATACCACTTGTCCATTCTATAGTATAGATATAGACAAAGAAATCAATGAAAATTAATAACTAAAATAAATAATAACATAAGTATCAAAAAGGACTTGGATATGCAACTATTTGGTCGGCTGTTTGTGAAAGGCCAAAATAAAATAATGAGCTGATCTGTGTTCATGTTGAGAAGTCCTAGCATTACCTTAACAGCAAACTGAATTTTTTTATTTACAATAAAGATATATAGATCTACTTTTATTAAACTATTTCATATTTTAAAAATTGTAATAGGTATAAATCATATTTTATAATTGTAATTTATAGAATAAACGCCTCAAAATCGAGCCATGTAAGCTTCTCTCTACGCAAAGCTTCGTATCCAGCAGTCAAAATTGACAGCAACGAAGTACCATCCAAAAATTATGTACGTTATCTCGGACTATACTTGGAGAAAATACTTACATGGAACGTACATACAAAATAAATAAGACAAGAACTGACTAGACGGTACAAACAACTATCACATCTTCTTGACTACAGATCTTCACTTGACTTACGTAACAAATGACTTATGTATAATAGTATACTAAAACCTAGTTGGACCTATGGAGCAGAACATTGGGGTTCAGCAAAAAAAAGTCCACATACACAAGATACAAACAACACAGTCAAAAATTCTCAGAAAAATTGTTAAAGCACCACGGTATATTTCGAATCACAACGACA
Source organism: Troilus luridus (assembly GCA_964056705.1). Classification (NCBI taxonomy): domain Eukaryota; kingdom Metazoa; phylum Arthropoda; class Insecta; order Hemiptera; family Pentatomidae; genus Troilus; species Troilus luridus. The sequence continues at coordinate 116,699,608 of OZ057414.1, read as the reverse complement.
TGACATTCCACTCATCAACACAATATCACCCAAATCCACTCGTTCTTCCGCTTTCCTACTCCCTGTTACCTGGACTTGATAAGAGAAGATAATGGCCAAGACCAAGACAAGAATGGTCAAGACATTGGCCAAAAGACCTACTCAACTATTGATATTTTTATTCCAAAACTCGATGATCACATAGAAAAGTAAAGAGAAAAACACTTGGATCAAATTTGCTGAATGCGCAATTGCGCAGGTGCAAATGAAAATTAAATAATAATTATTTATAGAAAATTTGTTGTTTGGAACATCAAAAGGAATTGAATAGTGAACTAAAAATAACAAAATTCAATTATTAACTACTTATTATGTATCCCAATCATCCATCACTCCTTACATGTTTATCAAAGATATATTATTAAAGAAAGAACCAGTATATCTTCTAAAAACTAAATAAAATGTTCCCCACCAGGAAAAAAATAGTTTCATTGTTTCCTATTTTTCTACTATCTAAATCATAATTACATAACCAAAAAAGACGAAGAAAATTTCATAATTTGCTCACGGTAGTTCAAATGTTTCGACAAAATACGTAATTGATGCCTTGACTTCATTTATTAAGATAATTATCAGTACTAATGAATGAGTTTAGTGTATAGTATACAATTTTCGAATAAGAAGGTTGAATATAATTAATAATTAAGAAGTAAGATATTAAACTTTTATACATTGGGTACATGCATTTTCACTTTTTGGAAAATAATCTATCAATCATTTATCACTGCTAACTCTTTGTGGAAGTAGTATTCAGGAATGTGTAGTTGATTTTTTTATAATAAGGAAGGGTACACATTTAATAAAAATGCTTGTGTAGTACATGGCCAAAAAACATGTAGTATGCCCAAGCACCAGAATATAAATCAATGTTTTTGATAACTTATCAGCATACTTGGTATGGCAAAAAAAAAAAAAAACAGCTTTGACTAAAATACTTTTAGTACAGTAAAGTTTGGATCTATCGATATGAGTAGCAACCCATTATTCGAATCCTCCATTGCGCAAACACATCCCCAATTTTATATTAAGTTAGAGTCCCTACATGTAAAACTTTGTAGACCAAAACCGAAACATGGAAGACCTTCATTTGTTTATTATATACGTAATTAGTGACTGGCAACACATATAATTACATTTATTAATTTCACATCATACATGTTACAGTTACTCTGTATTTTTTTTAAATAGCAAGTCATTCTCCATTACATAGTCACAATAATTATTTCTTTATTACTGTTAAAATAAACTTAAAAGATTCATGAACTCAGACTATAAATGCTAAAACTAACTATTCCTGCTACAACCAGAAAGAGTCAACTGACAGTGAATGGGAGGACATGTTAATGAACATTATTGGTATTCTATAGTAGAATATTATAGTTATCAAATAGAAAATAATTGTATTAACTACAGAAAAAAAATCAAGCATACCTAAATAGGCCTATAACTTCAAGTACTATTTATAAAGCCAATACCCAACCAGAAAACAAGTACAAAAGTTTTTATAGAACAGAAAAAGATTGTAACAAGGAAATATAAACACAGTAACACAAAATAAATCACTCAGAATATATCAAACCAATGGCTCAAACTGTAAGCAACTACTGTCACTGTCACTTGGTTTGTTGCAATATTTTATCAAACATACCGGCAGATTGGTAGGAGGCGGCGAACCTTGCTGTTCTTCTTTTTCCTTTTTCTCGTTTGATTGGCCAGGAGACTTCACCTCAAGAGGATGACTTCTTTTGGCCAAAGGCGCAAGGTTCGAAGGTGTCATATGCTTCATCTTGTTTACGTGAATAACTAACTTATCCCTCCGCGCAAATGCTTTTTTACAAACTTCGCAAACATATGGTTTCTCTCCAGTATGAATTCTCATGTGAATAACCTGGAATATATAAGTATATATGTTAAGTTAATACTGGTAATGTTAACTAAAGCAGACTCCTAACATCTAGTAAGAAACATAAAATATAATGTAATAATTTCATTACAGTCTAGTTGCATGCGGGTTGATGAGCTAAACTAATAATAAGATATGGATAGAAAATATAATTGATTTCTTGAACTTTCTTATATAATTCAGAAGATATATTGTTATAAGCTGGGGGTAAGAACATGGAGAAGAGCAGCGATAGATCGGTCAAAGTGGAGGAGAATTGTTTAGGAGGCCAAGGTCCTCCATGGACCATAGTGCCATGTGATTGATGATGATGATATTGTTATAAGGCATATTGCCAACTGATAATGAATTTCAACCATCAAAAGACTATAAGGGAACTCGTAGCCATTTATTGGCATTAGCATTGGCAAAATGTATTGACAACCCATGAATAAAGAACAAAACGGCCTGGAAGCCTCGATCCATAATTATCGATAATAAAATAAATAAATATATAAGTAATTAAGTAGATAAACAAATACTAACCAACTTATCTTTCCGCGCAAGTCCTTTCCCACATTCTGTACAAGTGAAACTCTTATTATTATTTTCAACTTTTGGTTTTGGTTTTGCAGTTTGAGATTGAGTAGTTGAACTGGACTGAGTTGTTTTGGTCCTTTCAGGCTCAGCATTAGTAGTAAAAGTTGCTTGTTCTGTCGTAAAAGAACCACCTACTTGGTTAGCATAATCTGGAGCCCTAAAATATTACAAACATCAAATAAAATGAACAATAAAAAATAAATAAACATTTTAATAAAAGGTAATAAGCATGAAAAAAGGACCTTTAATTATATAAATTGACTCAGAATTAGTTGTAATATTCAATCAAATATTACTTTTATTAAAAATAAACATTTTCAGTTTAAGTAATTCAAATAGTGTAACAGTCAGTCTACTATTTATATATATATATATATATATATATATATATATATATTTAAATTAAAAATAAAACCTATTTATCATCACTAAAATGGTCACAAGTAACTTTTAGTTTCTCAGCAATTCCTGTAAAATGATACTCGTGCAAAGCAGTTTCTTACATTCTCAATCTACAAAATACCGCATCCTTAATCTTTTTGATGCAATTTGAAGTAAGTGCAATGGGATAGATAAATAAATATTTTTTATATAAAATTTTCATTTTTACGGTCGAAGTTTACGATTTATTTTAGCAACTTTGTTCAAGACAAAATTATTAATTATTAGTACTAATTAATTATTAGTTATCACTACTGTTGCTTGGACAAACAAATAACAATAAGGACACCTCAAGGATCATGCTTGTCTCCTATCTTGTGGAACGTGTTGATGAATACTATTTTTGATACTGACTTACCAAACTCAACGACAATTTTAGTGTATGCTGACGATGTTCTACTACTTGTTAGACGAGGCCAGTTTGATGAGTTACAGACTACAAACTTAGCACTGATACGACTTGCACAATGGACTAGACGGAATAAATTGCAATTCAACCCTAATAAGACTAAATACATCATATTTACTTGAAGAAGGAATCCTCCTCAATTGAACATAAAACTTAACAGGACCCTACAGACTAAACATGACACACTTCAAAATCTTGGTGAACTTTTTGATCAAAAACTCAATTTGAATATAGACAACATATATAACAAAACACTGCAGACTATAAATCGAAAGTCAATTGCTGCAAGAGTTACTTGGGGTTTGAAGTATAATGTTTTAAAAATTATGTATGAAGCAGCTTTCATCCCCAAAATAATTTATGCAGTTCATTTATGGAATACAGGTATAAAACGTAAAATAAATGTGACCAAACTCCAAAGGCTTCAGAGATTGATCACAATTAAAATTTATAGAACACTTTCGTTTGAGGTAGCAACTATTTTTGCTAGCATAGTTCCACTCACCTTGAAAATAGAAGATGTTTCATTATTTAATTTCAAAAAATGTCAAACAAATATTTTAAACCTGACCTACAACGAAGCAGAAAATAAAACCGACTGTTGTAATTGGTTGCATCCAGCTCGCTATTCACTCATAAACTCACAGACCAATACTTCAACCACTAACTGTACTCAGATATACACGGACGGAAGCAAAGATGACGACAATGTGGGAGGTGCATGGTTTGGAGAAAATAAATCTGGCTGAGTTATCGAAAAACTGTAAAAATTAAGCTCCTGGTGCTAAAAACACCAAGCTGAGAAATGCGCTGTTTTAAAGGCTGTAGAGTTTCTAAATGAACATTGGTCACAGACTTACACGCACATTACCATACACAATGACAACTAGAACATCATTCATTCCATTAAAAATGCTAACATACACGACCCTTTAACAGAAAACATTAGATTAACTTTGGTAAAATTGACGGCGATAGGAAAGAGGGTAATGATAGAGTGGGTTAAAGCACATGCAGGGGATGAGGGCAACGAAAAAGTAGACCGTTTAGCCAAAGAGGCGTCCAACAGCAACCTCTTGCCCTCTTACAGTAAGTTCCCAACATTTTACCTCAAGAAATAGCTAACAGAAGAAACAATTAAGAAATAGAACATTACCTGGACTTCATTAACAAAATCACCGAGCCTACGCAGATACTTTTCTCGCATAACACTCGAAAATTACAAACAATTACACAGTTCAGACTTAAAATTAACACAATTTTTAATAAACACAAAACAGTATTGAAACGATTTAATATTATAAGAACAGACGAGTGAGATGAAGATGGACAGACCCACACTTTTGACACATACTGTATGACTGTTCACGATACGACAGACAACGAATGAAATTGATAAAAAACATAATACTCTGAGACTAGAACTATTAATTTTCTCTAAATTTAAAACTGACTTACTATCATCTATAAAAGACATTGATTTTGATCAACTCTAAGACATAAGAAGGGCAATTCGTTAGTTATATAGTTTTTCATTTTTTAATTGTAACTTTTTGTGTATACATTTTTATTAAGTACTGTCGCTAATCATAATGTTCTATATTTATAACTTATGCATTGATGTTTTAAATTATATAAATAATATTATAAAACCTTCTTGCTGTGCCTAAAATACTAATTTTGTTTCATTCATATTTGTTAATTTTTTTTATTATTATATAATTTATGATTACAAATTTAATTTTAATTTTATTCTCAAGTGTAAATTATCAATTTAGTCAAACTGTACATTTTTAATTTCTTATATTGTTAACTTATACTAAAATGTATTCTGTAATTATAATACTAAACTGATCTGTAATTATTAAAATCACATGTAATGACATGCTTATATAAGCATGGAGCATGTCTTAATATTAATAAATGGTCCCTCCTATATGGGGTTACCATGGGGGGAAAAAGAGGGAAAAAAATATATTTATGTATATACTTCACTTATTACCAATCTCAGAACAATTATATTTGTAGTTAATGATAATTATTTATAATCATTCCGCTTTGTTAAAATGCAAATTTAAAATGACAGAAATTTTATAACTTAACGAGAAAACATAATTCAACAAAACAAAAATATGTTTCAAGTATTGTTCAATCTAGAAACCTAACAGTAAATAAATATTTGCATTTTAAATCATTTTCCATTATTTAATTTGGTTTTATTTAATTGTATGTTATTTAATTTAGTGTATTATTTAATGGTAAATTCATTTAATTGGAATTGGAATAACTAAATGCAGATCTATTTATTGGGTTTGTTTTTCTGAAGACTTAGCTATTTTTGTCAGTCACTTTATACTAAACTGGCAACATATCAATGAATGAATCTAACTGCATAGTTTCTTAAAAAGAATTAGACTCTTAAACTTTTTTGAGGACAAAAACCAAAATTATTAATAAATTTTGTTAAAACCTTAATTTAATAAATAAAATAGCATAATTTAAAAAGTTAATGTTATTTTCAAATTTGATTTCATTCATTCGTAATACCTACCTCCCATTTACAAGAAACAAAGGTGATGACTGAATGTTTGCAATACTTAAAAAAAAAAACTGAATATTTCACATCGCTCACTTAATTACTAATTTAAAAATTAAACTACTACTTACACTTGTTTCATTAATGATTTAATTTATTTATTTTATGAATAATAATGAATTAGCACCTCATTAGCTAATATATAGTAATAAAAACTATAAAAAATTTACTATTGCTATTTTTCAACACATGTACTTTTGGAATAAAGTTATGTAATAATGATTTTTTTTTTCTTTTTTCAAATAAATTCATGCTTCCAGAAGCATCTTATCCAACACGTACTTTTTCTTAAATACAGCATTTAGTAAATCTACGATTTTCGTCAATGAAAAAATTTATACTACAATTCATGACATTTTGAAATCCAAACATAATAATTGAAAAAACAAATCCAAACAATTTTTTTCTGTCTCTTTCCTCTTGAACTTGTCCTACAACTGTATTTTGTTCCATGAAGTAAGTAGCAACTATGTTTTTATTTGTAGAAAAAAAAAATCCATGACATTTTGAACACCAAATATACTAATTGAAAAAACGAGTTCAAATATACTAATTCCATCCAAAAATAAAAATTCTATAAAACTTTTAACAAAAATTAAATTAATGGTCTTATTAACAAAATGTGATGAAATAAATTTATTAAATTAATCTAACTTTTGAGTTTTAGATTCAGGTAAAGTTGAAACATTGAAAATCTACCTTTTAGCTATGTCTTATTGAACTAGAAAACTCAGTAGTGAAGTGTCTACTGGGAATTAAAATCTATTTAAAAAATATAATGAAACAAATAATTATAAAAACTAATTAAGTAAAATTGAAACAATGCAAACACAAATAACTTTACATGATTTGAATTGTAACCCATTCATCAAGAAAACTTGGTCTATTCAGGTATGACTATCCAACATTCCTTTATAGCTTAACCCTGCCCGTAACTCACCATTCACGGTGAGAGTAATTAAATGCCAATGAAGAATGAAGAGAAAAATGGAATCAAGGTGAAACAAACAGCTGACTCTGGAAAGAGCTAAGTTGTATCGTAACAGAAGACTATTTAATGTTTCAATCTTAACAATAAACTATAATAAGAAACTCATTCTGGAATAAGACTGAGAGTTACTTAACCAAGCCTTAAATGATTAAGTATAGCTCATCTTTCTAATAAATAGGTTTATTTTTAAAAAGTGCCTACCACGTTCCGATGGAGCGAAGAACCCTTACTCCATCATCATAGCCGAGACTTCCGTCATCAGCAACCATAGTAAATGTGTTGGCATCTTGTGTTTTCGGTTGGGTTTGTGGTTGAGGTACCTGAGGAACTTTTAGAGTTGGCACATATTCTAATTTAACAGTATGCTGTTGTTGCTGTTGCTGCTGCTGTTGTTGCTGCTGCTGCTGCTGTTGTTGTTGTTGCTGTTGCTGCTGCTGCTGTTGCAAACTAGCAGCATGTGCCATTTGTTGTTGCATTACAGCATGAGCCTCTAGATAGGCCGCTTTCTGTGCATCTGTCATTTTATCCATCTGTAATTAAGGCAGAACAATATTATAACAAATTATTATCATATAAATAACATTAAGGGGTTTACTTCAACACACTAAAAAAAAAACTAATCGATACCTGATTAACGTTATCTTTTATTTGTATAAGATACATTCTTTAGTATTATTGATGAAATTCAACGTCAAAGATATCTGAAAATGAACAATTTAAAAGGAATAAAATAAATCATGAGCTATCGTCTAATTTTTCAATTCTTTTAGGAGACTTTAAAAAAAAATTTCAATGTATTTCAAATTATTTCTACATTATTTTGGCCGATATAAAAATAATATTATATGATATTAGCACAGTTAAAACTAAATAACTATAACTAATTATCCCATAAAAATATTATTTAAAAAAATTATTAGTGAATTAAGCATCTTGTATGTACCTTAGTGAGAAAACAATAGATAGGAGGCAAAAAAATATGTTACATAAAGTATGTCAGACCTGGTAGAAGTGTGCATATATAATATGTATGTTCAGTGATATAGTAGATGTAAATAAAAGTTGCCAAACGATGCTAACAGTTTACAAGAGGCTAAAAAGGCTAAATCTACAAGAATGGGCGGTTTAATAGATCGATTCTGAGGAAGACTCACCTCACCGAAGACTTATATGCGTCCGAAGCGACTTTAGTCACTTAGAAAATTAAAAAACATCTATAATAAGCAAGATATAATAAAAGAAAAAGACAAAGCAAAACTAAGCCGATCAATACAAACAGCCGCCTCTGAGGGGGGGAACAGCGATTGGAGGGGGGCGCTTGGAGGGGTGGAGGGGAGGAGGGGTGTGGCTTCGATCCATTCCTTATCTCTTTGTTCTTACGGACCTGTTCCATTTCAATTTCTCATTATATTTTTGGTAACTATTCCGCAGGTTGTCGCTTCTAGTTGAGTCGCAAGTTTTAACTTCTCATTCGTTTCATTTTTAATATTTTCCAAAATTACAAGTTATCATGAGCTTTAGTATGGAAACTAGAATTTAATTTCATTTGGGTTATCCTTTCATCAATAAATAAAAGTTTCTACTAACATTTCGAAGCATAGATGATATATGTTTGTTGAACTTTCATTTCTAGATGAAATTATTACCGAAGTATACTCATTTCCCATCACATTCTCTTTTCTAAAACTCATGGTACCTTTTATTTTTCGAAAATATTAAAAATGAAACGAATAAAGTGTTAAAACTTGTAACCCAACTCCAAAGGACAACCTGTGGAACAGTTACCATATATTTTTTCTATTCCCTTCAAGACTGTAAATAATCAATAAAAATATGTTCAGTGGTTCACATTAAAAACAATACACCTGGATATTGATTTGAATCTTTGGTGTAAACAAATAGCTCAACTTATATCAAATTAAAAACAATAATTTATTTTTATTACTAAACATCCTTGTCATAAGTTCATTGTGTATTAACATATAAAAATAGATTTAACAATAAAATCAAGACAATTTGTTTATGATTACCAAACTCACAGTGAAAGTGATGCACATTTGTTTACCTTTAACTATTTTCCTTAAGTTAAACTCCGGTATCATTAGGTTCTTTTCAAAATCAGTTCCACAAAATCTACCCCATATTTGAACTTTTTTCAATAATGGGAATACACACAACATGAGTGAGGCAATCAATCATTTGGTATCTGTTCTGCAGGTTGTCGTTTCGAGTTGAGTAACAAGTTTTAACTTTTCATTCTTAATATTTTCCCAAAATACAAGTTATTGCGAGCTAAATATGATCATAAATTATTAATATTTAATTCGCCCAGTCCACTTAGGTCTTTATTTTATTTGGATTATATTATAAACCAGCGCATAAGACCCTAATACAATAGATGTTGTTTCAAACCATACAAGCTTACCATCATGAGCTTTGTATGGAAAAGAGAATGTAATTATGGGTAATGAGTAGTCTTCGGTTATCGTTTCATCAATAAATAAAAGTTTCAACTAACATTTCGAAGTATAGATGATATATGTTTGTTGTTCATTTATTGATGAAACGATTACCGAAATCTACCCATTACCCATAATTACATTCACTTTCCCTTGCTTAATATTATTATAAGTTCATGATGACTTGTATTTTTGAAAAATAAACTAATGAAAAGTTAAAACTCAACTCTAAGCGACTACCTGTGGAATAATTACCCTACATTTTAATGATAAAAATTCTCAATCAAATAGCAGAAATTATTTTAAAACTTTTAACTGTCTAGCCTATAGTGGAGAGATTCAATAAGGAAAATCGCATTGCCAGAAAATAAGTTATTAGTGATAAGAGATGAGGCTTGGATCGTCAGAGAAATAACACAAAATCCACGATTGAGTGTACTTAACAAAGTGCATTCCACAAAGAATTGAACTAAATTAATAGTTAACTAGATACAAATTGTATAAATTAATAGTACACTAAAGTTCATAAGAAGTGAGTTTCACCTTACCTCACATTGTGACCGTAAGGTGAAATTATTAATTTTTTTTTAAATAATCAAAGTTTAATTATAATGCAAATGGAAAAAACCACAAGCAGAGCCTTATGTTTCAAATCTGGTGTAAAATACAAACAGTCGACGTTTCGCCTATTCAGGCATTATCAAGACACAATAAAAAGTAAGTTCAATCACATCTCAAAACAGAAGTGCAATACATCCCAACGAATAATCGCTCAAAAAGGCTCATAATCCGGGACCACACCTCCACCCCAAGATGTTCAACCCAAAACGTTTTATTGTGTCTTGATAATGCCTGAATAGGCGAAACGTCGACTGTTTGTATTTTACACCAGATTTGAAACATAAGGCTCTGCTTGTGGTTTTTTCCATTTGCATTATAATAAAGTTTAATGTTTCATTTTGAGTTTTGGCTCTAGTTTATTAATCAAAGTTTAATATTTTAAATTTTATAGTTTGTACAAATAAATAGGTTGAAGACTTTCTGTAACCATTAAAATTTTTCTTCTTTCAATATACAGTGTGTATCAATTTCACTGTGAGCTACTGTATGTCTGCAATTCAATTATCCAAAATTCTTACATTATTCAATCGAGGAGGGTTAGAAATTTTAAACTCATCTAAAATGAAGTTAAGTTATACTTTATATATTACTAAAAACCATTCTATGACAACAAAATCACATGATTTTCTAATATTTTTCAATAGAGGTTAAATTTACTATATACTAAGAAGTTTCACTTTTTATTTTTGCCTGTCAAAGGTTTTTCTTACCTATTTGTTTCCTTGAAGATTTTTATATTAGGCTGTTATTTCAATGACTTTTTTTCATCATTAACTAAAAATACTAGTGAATATTATAAACACTTCTTAATTGAATCTACAATATTTAATTTCGTTCCTATTAAAGAAAATATGCTACAAGAAGTATTCAAATGTGCAACAAGCTAATCTCCATGTAATTAATCATTATATAAAGCTACAAATTTTTACTAAAATAGATTAATACACAAAACGGTATCAGTTCCATATATTGTCGCTTCGAGTTAACTCACAGATTTAACTTTTCAATATTTTCAAAAATAAAAATAATTTTATTTCTGACTGTATACAGTAACTATTACTGACTGTGTGTAGATTAAAGAGCCAACTTACACTTACAGCTAATGTTACATAATCATCTATACTTCGAAATGATTGTTGAAACATTTCACATTACATTTTTTTCTTCATACTTAATGTAATTTATTATTATTCTCGAGAATATTAAAAAGGAAATAGATGAAAAGTTAAAAGTTGTTATGACTTGGCAACAACCCGCAGAGCCACATTACAAGAAATAATGGGTTACTAGAGTATAAATATTAATTATAATTTCATTTTAAATGTTAAAATTGTTTTCCTTTTTTGAGGTCGCATATCCTAGATTTTTTTCATCATCAAATTATTGTGGTTTCAATATAGCTTACTATAAATGACTTTAAAATGTTGATACATAATAATTAGTATGTTCATTTGAAAAGAAAGAAAAAAAGAAATTAGTAACAACTAAAATAAAATTAATAATAATTAGTATGATTCTCCTCTCACTTCATCTAAAATATCTCTTCTTTTAAGAAAAAGGGAAGAGATAGAATTTTGCTAGATGGAAGAGCAGGCTTAATTTTGTTACTTCCCCTTTCACCAACAATAATAGTTGATAGTTTTTATATCTATAATTATTTTGTAATATTTTTCTGTATGACGTTATCATTTGATATCCCGGACTCATTTTATTGTCTAATCAAAACAAATACTTCTGCCTGAAAATATCATTTTTTTCTCAAAATATGCTGTCTTGTATATTCAATCAGCTGACTATCAATTGTTTTTATTTAACAGTTATGGATGCAAATATAAAGAGAGAAAAAAATAAATTTGTAAACTCACAATTAATTTCCAGTGCTAATTATGTCATTTTATCGATATGAAAATAATCAGTTTTATAGCTCACAGATTATTTTCTTCCTTCAAACTATCATATTTAGCAAAAAGTAACTTTCTATTCATTAAAAAGTTTATGTTAACATTATTTATAGGACTATAAATTAAATAATTATTATTTTTTTAAAACCTGTACCACTGCAACCAGTGAACGGGTCTGGGGTTCAGTACATGGTAGAGACTGTACTGTTTCATAGATAACGGTTCTGCAAGGTGACTTGTCCAAGGACACGCTCAACCGCCAGATTCCCCCCCCCTTATTTTGGATACCCTGTTTTTATAACATTTAATAGACACTGGGTGAGCCCAAGGAGGGTCATTGATCTTATATGATCTATCTCTGCCCACAAACAGACTACATAAATGTCTTGCCCGCAGTGGGATTTGAACCAGGATTTCCAGCATGGCTGCTCAGTGCTCTACCACTGAGCCACTCCACTCCCTATTATTACTAAGCAATTATAAATGATTAATATACTGAGGCCCTAGCTTACCTTCTTCAGGCATACATGCTCCCAACTCTGTTTTGGCGTGGCCCAACTCTTCAAATAACCTCATGATATCACTCCTTCATGACCCAGATAAAATGTGCATTAAGGTTATTGCGGCAATAGTGGAAGAAGTAATCCAGTTTCAGAATTAATTTATTTTTAAACAACATTTAAAGTACCTCTTAAATACTAAAATACAGTACAATTAAAGAGAAAAAATATTTATAAGACATTGTGTAGAGAACACCTGTTCTAACAGAACCTTTAGTTAATACATTTGGTATTGGTTTGAGCAGTCCAGATAATTCCCAAAAACAAAAAATAATCCTAACTTCTAAACATTCGCTGTTTCATAACAATGGTCCTTATCTAAGCTGCTATTAATAGCTGTTGTATAGTTGGAAGGGTAACTTAATCTTTAATAAAATTCATGGGGCAGTGATTAACTTTTAAAAAAGTATTTATTTTATGTTTTAAGTGTAAAAATTCAAGACTATCTCTAATATCAAAGAAAATTCTCAAATAGTAAGAAACTATTGATTAAAAAAATTATAAGGTCAGCCAATAATTTAACATTATGTCTTATGTAGCGTAGTCCTCAAGTTATATATTATATGTTTCTTATTCCCTTCAGTGAATTTACAAGAATTCAAACATCTTCTTTATTAGTTTTAAAATACTATGTCTTTAAAAACATATAATATTTTAAATTTTAAAAATAGGAGTTGTATGTGAATATCAATTCACTTATTACAACCAAGTCTGTCACATTTACATTTAATAACAGATAATAAGAGAATACCACAATATTAAGCATTTAAAAATTGTAATTAAATCAAAGTAACTATTTACAAGATTAATTAATAATTTTTATAAAATAAAATCAATTACAGTTTTCTTTTTTATTTATATTTTAGTAGTACATGTTCAACAACAAACGTGGCGTTTTCTACAATAACTTTAGTTTGTTATACAAAACTGATGTGATTAGGCTGTTGTTGATGGAGCCCCTTTCTCCGACGCCCCTAGTCTTCTTGGATCTTGGCTAGGATAGTGGACAGTAGTCGACAGCTGAACAGCAGTACCTGGCGGAGCAATGGCAGATTCTGGTGGAAGGGGTGGTGCAGTACCAGGAGGACAAAGTGGAGGCGGCTGAGGAGGGAACATTGGCATTGTCATTTGAGGAGGAAAAAAGAAGGGAGGAGGCGCAATCGTAGGCCTCAGCACCGCCGCAGCTGCAGTCGGCGGTCTCACCGGCATGAACATCGGAGGTGGCTGCAGAATGGAAGTTCCAGCCAGGTCCCCAGCACTAGTAGACGCTGAAGGCGTGGTTCCGCTGAGGTTGAAGAAGTTATCCCTCAGTTCCACAGGAGGAGGTGGGAGAGGTCCTGGAAGACCTGGGACAGGGTCGTAGGTTTGTTCACCACTCGGCCCCTGGCGTCCTTGTGATTTACCCCATTTGATATTTAGCCTACGCCCTCCCATAATCAGCTTGTTAAACGTTTTCTCAGCAGCCATTTCTGCAGGATGTCGATTCACATACTGGATGAATGCACACATCTGTCTTTGTACCATTGTAATACTTCTAATTTCTCCATACTGATAAAAGTGATCCCTACAACAAAGCATATAATTTACATTAATAAAGAAACACATTTAAAAAAATAAATATTGTAACTTTAATTATATTGTAACAATCTATTTTTAGAAAAATAGACGAAATGAATAGAACTATTGAATTTGAATCATTCAGCTAAGTATTAAATGATTCTTCAAATGTTATTAGTAAAAAAAATTAACTATTACTATGCTTAATTCTAATAGATATAAATATTCAATACCTCAATTCTTTCTCTCCAATCTTATCACTCAAATTTCCAACGTAAAGAGTGGTAATGCTCTTGTCTTCCGGTGGTTCTAATTTTGGCATAGCAGAAGCTCTTCGCATAAGTTTGTGTGCCACTGGATCATTAACACCGTAGTATCTGAAATGTAAAATAAAATAAAAATAAAATTATGTCAAATAAATGTTTACTATTTATTAAGGATAAGATGTTACAGATTTTAAACAATTTTTTTTAAATATTATATATACTTATACGTAAACTATTAATTATCCAATAGTCTCTATTAATTTTTTAATGAAGTAAATAAAATCATATCTTTTTAATTTTCTATTCTCCAAAATCATATTTCACAACCCGGTCATATTCCACAACCCAGATTTAAAGGCAAGCATTATCCCTAGTACACTCAGTACATAGCTTACTTTTCTAATAAAATACTCTAGAGTTAAATCAAATAGTGTAGGTGAAAGCTAAGCTCCTTGTTTTAAAACCGAGCAAACCTCGAGCTTCCTTAAGAATTTCATTTTAACATTACAAACAGTTGAAAATCAAGCAAGCCATATTTTGTAGTTTTAAGTAGATTATATGTACTTAGGTGCATTTTATATTAAACATTTAACAATATTTAAACATACAATTAAATATTTACTTATCTTGAAGTCATTATTTTTATAAATCAAATATTTGTACCCTTACAAAGTTGTAAACAAACGTTTTTTTTAAATTAATACCTAACAGTACCAAAATCATATCCTTCGAATTATTATAAAATATTCTTCTATTTTTATAAGTATTTTTCTATTACTAGTTTTTCTTCAGTCTAATAAGGTTTTAATTCTAAACAATGATATTTTTGGATTTGTTTAACCTCCTCTTTCGATAGTTTCCAAAGAAATCTGCCTTATTTTACTCATCAAGTTTTCTTTTTATTATTAAAAGCCACAGTAATAGCAACAACTCGAATGTTAACAGTTTTAATTTCAATAAGTCAGATTATTATTTAATTAAATTGAAAATGATGTATTTAACAAAATGATTCCCCCCTTATTTTTTCTTACAATGGTATAATTGTGTATTTTCTTAAGCATTTACCAATACGAAAAATATTAAAATGTATAGTTTTGTTTTTGTGTGGTTCCTGATAGATAAAAGCACAGATTAATCTAGATATGCATTAAAATTGCATCCCTACAAAGAGGTTAGAGAAAAAATTAATTCGAAATGTATTTTAAAATATATAAAAAATACCTGTCTTTGATATTCTGATCAGCCAAAGGATCATCAGGATCTGTTGGGGTTTCGTGCCGGTAAGGACATTCTTCGCCTCGATGACACTCGCCCTTAACCCAAAATGAGCAAATGTGTGGTCTGTTCCTTTTATAATAAGGAGTTGTTCTAGCCAGCTTCAACAAAATATCACTAGCAGCTTGGCTTTTACCTAGCTGGCCAGGAGGCATTGTTTTCTCTAGCTTATTTATCTGAAATCATAATAATGAATGTATTAGCCTAAATTAATACTAGATAATTTTAAATATACAATAATTCTTTTTAAAGAAATATGCCAAAATGAGTATTCAAATAAAAAATTTTCATTTATAACTCAACCTAAATTTATATGAAACAGTTAATAATAATTTAATAAGAAATATTAAATAATTAATAATATAATAAAGGGAAAAACAAAACTGAAATGATAAAAATAATGTCATTCTTCCATCCTTATGAACAATTTTGAGCAGACATTTTCTTTTTACGATAAATGAATAAATTTCTAATACAGTTTTATAAATTATAATTTGTTTATTAAAAATTTAAAACCAGTAATTATAATCAAATAAATACTATTTATATTGTAATAAAGAACAGTATACAAAAGGTTTAAGCTATGCTGGAAAAATTAAAAGATTAAAACTTGTCACTTTTCATCATTTTTAAAATGTTAATAACAATTTTCAACTAACAAACTCAATAAAATTTCTAAATATAACTATTAAAATAAATGAATAAGCAAATTATTTATAGTAATAAAAATATTACATACCTCAGCATCGATATTTTGGATGTAATACTCCTTATTTACTTCTGATCTAGGTAAATCATCTTTAATTTTCAGTGCAGCATCCCGAACTTGTATAGGGAGACCATATTCCAAATCGAGGAGGCAAGTTTGACAAACGTTTTTCATACGACTACAAGTTTGACAAACTTCAGTTTTCTTATACCTCATACGAGCACCTGGGCACCAGCGAAACACAGTAAAAGGACGGGAACAGATTTTACACTCTTTCCCATACCTTTCTTTAGACTAAAAAAGAAAATTAATCAATTAGAACAAAAAAAAACAAACATTATAGTTATGAAGGGAATAGAATCTAATCACTGAAAGTGTAGAAAAAAATAATCACAATCTATATTCACAAATGAATATATTAATGGTCAATAACTGTAATGAGTGATAAGAAAAATGTTACCCAATAATGAGAAATACTAGATTATTACTAAAGCCGTATGTGAGAAGTTATGTCTTACCCAGTGCAACATAAACCAGTAAAACAAAGATGTTCCATATACTACATATGTGAAGCCCACTCCTTGGGGGATGTTTTTATAGTATTACTTATATATAAATTTAAATGGTATACACTATTTAAATACTTATATTACGCAGTGGTAGAGCATTAAGCTGCCATGCCGGAAATCCTGGTTCAAATCCCACTACGGGCAAGACTTTTATGTAGTCTGTTTGTGGGCAGAGATGGATCATCTAGGATCTAGGACCATCCTGGGGCTCACCCAGCCTCTATCAAATATTATAAAAATCGGGTACCCAAAATAAGGGGGGGGGGAATCTGGTGGTTGAGCATGACCTAGGACAAGTCACCTCCTTTCAGAACCATTGTCCATGAAACAGTACCGTCTCTACCATGAACTGAACCCCAGACCCGTTCACGGGTTGTAGCAGTACAGGTTTTTTTTTTTTAACTTATATAATATATATAATATGATCCTCATTTACTTTCAGGGCAACAGCAAGAAAGTTATATAAGAGAACTGTTATATAAGAGAAATAAGGAAATGCTGAGGGTCGTATTATCACTGGAGTTCTCAGATAAGTTACAGTTAATTATTTGAACTTTGCCACAAAGTTTATTAGCAGAAGCAGTTCCCCAACGTTAGTTATGATCAATCCATTTCAGTAATAGATATTGATCGTTTGGATTATGGTGTCATTTTCAACAGAAACATTTATCTCAAATTGCCTATAGTTAATTAATATATGGTTCAAATTTAGTATTACTATTGGACAAAAAAATATTTATCTATAATGGGACAAAAAATATTTCTAAACACTAGGTCTATTCTTGAAGTAAACAAATGATACAAAATAGTTGACAGTAATTATTTTGACAGGGTGGCGGGGCATGATTTAACTTTTTCATAATTGGTTCATTTCATCAACTCTTTAAAAGTATGTTAGTATGAGCAGTACAGTTCCAAGCATGTATGGAGTATTAATTATTAATTAATGAATAATTATTATTTTAGATTCTTATACGTATTCCAAAAGACATTTTAAAATACCACATACAAAAAAAACTGATGCAGTACACTCCTATGCTTCTTTAAGCAGGGTTTCTATCTTACAAAATAATTAACATTATAAAATCAATACAGACATTGTTTCCTTTAAAAAGCAGAGATAAAGCAGGGGCATGAAAACACTAGTTTTAGTGGCATAACCCTATACAAGATGTTAATAATTAAAATTATTTTAAAACAAAATGTATTCTTAAACAAAAGTGATATTTGATATTTCAGCAACATTGGCTTAGTTTTAAGATTAAAAAATGTTATCTTCATCCATAAACATGGGTACTTACCATTCTAATGTAAGGGTTGTCACCAAGGCATGTCTGGCAAAGAATGGGAAATTCCTAGGCAAAAAATCATACACAAATATTAATTAAACAACACAGAAAAAATCAGATCATATAAGGAAATACGATATTTTCAAACTACTCAGAATGATTAACAAAAAATCATAACAAGCTTAGTTAGCATTAACTTAAATTATACAGAATTAAGAAAATTATACTCACTGAGTCTTCCCAATTCTGCCTGTTATATGTATTAGTCCCCTTGGATGTAGCCATCAAATTAATTTACAAGCCAATTGAAAATAGATGGAACTAAAATTCAGTCCAACAAACACTAGTTCTGCGAACGAAGATATTAGAAAATTAATGAAATCAACACGCTCATAGAGGTAGCAAAGTTGGCTTTGGGGGATAGGTGGAAGTTTATCCTTTACTCTTGTCCTGGACAAGGTCTGTTGTGCAGAACATTAAGGGGAACCACAGCTTCCAAAACTTAAAGTAAAAAAGCAACAAAAGAGACTAATGGAATCACATCCCTAGCAAAAAAAGTTTGACAGTAGAAGTTATTGAGTGGAGAAAAGAAATGACAACTCTAAGGAAGATAAATGGCTTCGACTTATGGCAGATGAATATTTTTATCTGATTTGACTAATAGTGTTTTAACTTTTTTAGAAGACCACGTTAACACGCCGTTGAGAACAGTTGATATTTGTAATAGGGGAAGTATGTATATATCTATGTATGTATCTATAAGTTATGGTTGGGTAACACATCACCTTTTATGTTCAGAAAAATTCCCTTTAAACGGAATCGTCATTAAATGATAATAAACATATGTAGAGTTTTGTTAGATGAGGCATGGTAAAATGTCAGAAAATCATGACTAAATCATTAAAGGAAATGCTGAGAAAAAGTGATTGTAACGTGTACTAAAAAAAAGAAAGAAAAAGATTGGTCTTTATTATAAAAATATAAACGCCAACTAAGTACGACAGTTGTACCAAGGATGACCTTTTTTTTAAAAACACTGAAAATATATCTGCTGAGTTTGACTGAAAGACAATTACAGAATATGAGAAAACTACTTGAAGTATGCATATTTTGATAAAATTTGGTACAGCTAGGTATGAATTAGTATCATAAACTAGTTTGGCTAGACGAGTCCACCAGAGAGGGTGACCGAGAAGTGAAAATAATAAAAAGTCAATCTGTCAAAAAGATGTATACATAGGAGCTCCAACTTTATGTAATTAATTTAGGCAAAACTAGGACTCATTAGAGTCCTATTAGTCATAGCTACATAAAGTGACGTTAAATGAATAAACATTGGTGGTGCCATTAAAATTCATCTATTGTATTGGGGTCTTATGCGCTTGTTTAGAATATAGTCCGAATTAAACTTATATACTTAGACTGGACGAATTAAATATTATTTACCGATGATCATATTTAGCTCGCGATAACTCTTCTTTTTGGAAAATACTAAAAATGAAACTAATATACAGTTAAAACTTGTTGTAACTTAACTCGAAGCGACAAACACCTGCGGAACAGACACCTTGTATTTAATCTATCATTGAATCACATTATATTGTAAAATAGTTTATCCAATACAGTTCATCATATTAAATGTTTTTATGGTACCTGGCCTTCCTTACTAACATTAAATTATTTCTATTTTACTTTTAAAATAAAGGGGGGTGTAATTCTCAACCATCCAAAAACTTCTGAAAATTAGAACATGGTAATGAGTAAAAACGTGGTAAATTAGAAATAACATCACCATGTGAAACTTTACTAATAAATTAGTTCTATGCAATCAATTCCACTCCGACCTTAAGCTTTTAAATATCGTTGAGAATAGGACGGAGTATCTGTATTTATCGATATATTGCTAAGAATCATAAATCCTTTAATTTGTTGTTTAACTGAGGCTCATTTGAAGTATCCTAAAAGTAATCATGAATAATGAAACTAAAGAGAGGCTAAATGCTGTATTAGGTTTAGTCAGGACTGTATTTCAATGGGGTTACATTCCTGCTATTATTTACTTAGGTTAGTCTCCCTCATTATCTATTAGTTATCTGTTTTAATTTTTTAAGGAAAACTTGTTCTAGTGATATTTGGTAATTTAATACAAAAAGTAGATGCTCTTACTTGGCATGAAATTAGAATTAAATTCAAAAAAACTATTAAATTCAAATAGTATTAGTTTGTTTTTTGAGTTTTGTAGGATGTACAGAGACATGCACCACCCAGTTGTTAAATTACTAGTTCTGGTTCAAAAATTATTTTTTTCAGTTACAGATGAAATAGTATCCCATGATTAAATATTGCCACCTCACTACCAAAACCTCTGGAATTTTTATTCTAGACTTTTTTTTATTTGAGGTTATTTTTACATAATAGTAATCTTATTTAATGTTAATCCCTAATACTATACTCCCATCTTTTGGAGGGGGAGAAAAAAGATCCCTATCCTAATTTTACCTGGATGAGGATAATTAAGGGCTCCCTCTATATGATCCTCCAATCAGCAATAGCAGCATAAAATGACGTTAAATGAAACTAACTAATCAATATTATTATTGCTGCCTTCTGCTTGTTATGATCACTCAAAAGATTAACAAAACTGAAATATTAACTAAAATCAGTGGTTTTTAATCCCGAGAAAGTTTTAATGAGGGGAGAAAAAAGAACTGTTGGCATTGTAAATTTAAATGTAGATACCTAAAGTGAAGAAATTATAAATTTTAGTTTTAAAAAATTCTACAATAGAAAATTTGGAGTTGGGTGGGTTTTGATAGGCTCTGATATTTATGTCTCGTAATATTTACTAGTATTATATTTATTAAATGGTTTTTATCCTTGTCTACTTTTAATTAGAGACAAGAGATAGTGATTAATTTGTTGGGGCAGATTTAATAATCTCAATTGATACCCTAATTTTTGAATTATTACTTCTTATAATAACGCTTAAGTAAATGTATTTGTTACAGGAATTAAGAAAGGTGCTGATCCTGGTTGCCCTGAAGTTAATCTTTCTAGGTATTTGTTTTTCTCTTTTAAAACTATTTTAGTTTTGTTTTTGTTTTCCATCAAAATCGTGATCTACTTAGTTATGTGTGATTCTCCTAGTTAAGATCATTAGAAATGGTATTTCTGTTTACATATCTTATCATATATATATTATACTGAAGGAATGATAACTTACAGTTTAACAATGTCCATACCAAAGTTCATTTTTCCTCCTAGGATTCCTTTGAATTAAAAATATTAATGTCTTGAATGTATTATGTCAGAGGTGAACAAACATTACATATCCGGATAGTTTAAAAAAAATTGATTGTTCTTACCAGACCCCCGACTGGCCACTTAGGGCAGTTGGTTATTGCTGAGGAATGTTGACTGTAGTTATCCTTCAACCTATCTATAATGTTTACTTACATATTATTCTACCTTTACTATTTTATAATTTAAAAAAAAAACAACCTGTACCACTACAACCCATGAAGGGTCTTGGGTTCAGTACATGGTAGAGACTGTACTGTTTCATGGACAACGGCTCTGCAAGGAGGTGACTTGTCCTAGGTCACGCTCAACCGCCAGATTTTTCCCCCTTATTTTTATTATATTTTATAGAGGCTGGTTGGGCCCCAGGAGGGTCCTAGATCCTATTTGATCCATCTCCCGCTGCAAGCAGACTAAATAAAAGTCATGGCCTGCAGCGGGATTTGAACCAGGATTTCCGGCATGGCAACTCAGTGCTCTACCATTGAGCCACTCCGCTCCCTTTATAATTAAAATAGTATAAATAAAACACCAGTTAATGTTAACTCTTGATTAAGCTACATTAGTCTGTCGAAATATGCATTGGCACCAGTACATGTTATGTTGCTGATCAAGATGCCTTAAGATACTACCAGGTTGTGGACCTTCTGTCCGCAGTGATTAAACCACTGAGAAAATACAAAGCATATTTAATTTTCTCCGATTCAGTAAAAATATGGGAAACAAATTATATATTCTAATCAAGGAATTAGCTAGGGAGTAGCTAATTTATTAGAGCATTAATTTCCCATGGCAGGAATCCCGGGTTCAAATCCAGCTGTGACAGATAATTTATTTAATCTGAGATAAGCCCTGTAGGATCTGGAGACCATCCTGGGACTCACCAAGCCTCTTTAAAGTGAGTACCCTTAATTGGGGAACAACCTGGTGGTTGAGCGTGATCTAGGACAAATAACCTCACTGCACAACCATTGTCCTAGAAACAGTACAGTCTCCCACATTCTGAACCCAGGCCCTCCATGCGTTGTATCAATACAATTTTTTTTAAGCAATAATATATATGAAAAATATCCTATCAAAAGTCTATATATCTAGTTTCATAAAGTTACTTTTTAAAAAATGGGTATCTCATTTAGATTAGTTGAATTTTTATTGAAAAGTCTAGTTCTCAATAATTATCCCGACAAGCAAAACTTCGATTTTGGAAGAAAACTAAATAATCTATCTAGCAAAAGCTCTGTCAAAAAATGATTATGAAAAGTAGATATTTTATCTTTTGATTATGCGAATAATTATTGGCAAGATTATTTTTATATTTTTTTGATTATATGACATCTCACTTTGCACAGTTCTTATTTATAATTTGCAAGGTATTATCCATTTAAAAACAATATTATTTTATATATTATGTTTGTTTTCTCTTAAGAAGCGTATGTACTTATAAGAAGCTTATTATACTTATAACTATTCAATTTTTTTTTATTTTTCAGTGTTCTCTGGCAATAAAATAAGAAATTAAAGAAAAGCTGTTGCAGCTGGCTATGAAATTCTTATGAAGAAGAATAGTGTATTAAAAAGTACAATTTTCCTATGTGTATTATAGTCAATATTTTCTAATTAAAAACAAAATTTATTGAAAAAAAAAATTATTTGTCCTACTTGTTCTATCAATCAGCTTGTGTTATTTGCTATTATTAGTCCAGTCAACAAATTATTTTCAGAAGAATCGAATAAGGGAAGTATTTATTCCGCAATGTTTGAGTACTGGAACCTGTAATAAATAATAATGAGGCAAAAAAATTAACTTTTCTAGTTTTTTTGCTTCTAACTAGCAGATGGAACCAACTCTTTCAGTTTCATAATATATATATTTTTTTTATAACCAAGTTACAAGTCTTGACCTTCTCCAACCGCTTCCTCCAATCATCACAGTCCTGTGACGATGCCATCTAGTTCCTAACTCCGAGGGTGATTTGAACATCATTTGACCTTACTTCTCCCTCTTCTTTTTTTCCATGAATCGGGATAGTCTGGAGTATTCACTTAATGGCAGCCTCTTTCTTGTCTAATCAAATACAATGTTTCTTCCTAAAAGGAAAAATGGAGGTTACCCTCTTTGGAAAATCTCTTCAATTTTATTCCTAGGATAAATTCAAAAGATGTGAGCCAAATCAGAATTCCCTCCTAGGATGTCTATTTCATCTACAAGAGAGTTTCTTCTTTGAAATCCAGATAAAAATATTGGTTCTAACTGAATTAATGTTTAGTTAAAAGGAAAATGTCTTTGGTGCAGCAACATATGTTCCTGGACCCTGCTGTTGGTAGCAGATAAAAGTTATGACATGCTGTGTTGTCTACCATTGAGTTCTGCTTTCTACTGAATTACTTCAAGTTCCTGTAATCTTAAAATGTGCATCAAATATTTTTGGTATCCTCCACCATTCTAATGAGGTTTATGAGATGTGGTTCAACTGATCATCAGTATTTCCTATGACATGATTGTTGGAAGTTCAAACAGTGAAAACATCTTTGTTAGATACCAATTGACAGTTGCTGAAGAGATATTAGGAAAAATAAAATAACGAAGAAAGGAACCCTACTAAATTTATCAATTACAGTGAAGATGTAATAATTTTTTCTGGGCTTAATATCAGTAGTAGAAGAAAATTTTGATGCCATGTCAGCTATAATTTAGTTTTTACACAGAAACATTCTTCTGGCCAGTGATAAGTTAGAAATGCTCTTATGGAAGAGTTGCCATTCAGTTCATCTAATGGCTCCACCATTGCTTATACTTACTTTTCTATTATAAATTTTTATTCAAATAAAGTGTACGGAAGAAAATGCAAGGGGACCGAGATTTTATATTCGAAAGCATCAGTATATACGATGAAAGACATTCGTCCATGGAACTAAACAACTTTGTGTGATTTGTTGTTTATGCCACACAAAAGCTCCAATGGCTTCCATGTCTAGTGTCAATGAACAGTATATCCACTCAATTGATCAGTGTGTCCGAGTTCTCTATATCCACTTGGGATAAAACGAACCCTAGTACCTGTTTAAGGGAGGAAATGTTGAAATGAAGGAGGGGGGGAAAGGGGCAGGTTAATGCGGAAGTTTCTCCGTTAAGGGTCATGATTTTCGTCCTAAAATGCTGATTGTTATATACTCGTATGCTACATATGTCTTCATTGAGTGTAAGATGGTAGTTTTTTTAGCGGCTTTGAGGAAATTTGGCCATGTTCTTCGTCATTGGCTCCATACATTGATATATGATCCAGAAAGTAAACGTACCTGCCAGCTTTTCCTTGTGGATATTGTCACCAATTATCCATTAAAATGCAGAAAATCCGTTAGAAACACAAAAGGAACCCTAATAAATTAAAGTTGCCCATTCAAAGTGTACGACCTTTCTTCAATTCTGGCAAATACCTGAGGATATGTGCTTCCTATGTCAATACTGCTAAAGAACTGAGAACTGAAAAAGTTGTTGAATGATGGTAACGATCCGTGAAAGTGAGTAGGAATCCGATAGTGTAAAGTGATCGATCATTTGAGGATAGACACCATTCTAATTTTTTGATTTGCATTGAATGTTATTTAAGGTTAAGATTATAGGGTAGATGGAATCTGCAACTTAAGTAACAGATTCCTTTGTTTCTTCGGTGATTCCTTCGTTTAGCATTCTATTTGTTTTAAAATGCATGAGATTAAGGTCATCTTTGACGTATGAATGGTCCATATGTGCAACAGATTCTATGATTCGCAAGTATATTCTGAATCTGGTTTTTATTTCTGTGTCGAAAACGTTAAAACCAGACTGGCCTCTCGATCCGCGCAATTATTGGAATTTTTAAACAGCCAACATTCTCAAGCGTTTTTATTAAATTTTTGTAAAAATCTAAATTCGAAATTGTCTATTCTTGATGGAATTCCCTTCCTTTTAACAACTCCTTTGTCAAATTATGGGAAAATTGATCGGTACTACGGAATAAATATATTTTAATAATTAGAAAATAAAACTTAGAATTAGCAAAGAATCAACTTAGTTAAGCAAAGTATTT
Source organism: Troilus luridus (assembly GCA_964056705.1). NCBI lineage: Eukaryota > Metazoa > Arthropoda > Insecta > Hemiptera > Pentatomidae > Troilus > Troilus luridus. Next base: position 116,674,077 of record OZ057414.1, on the reverse strand, counting down.
ATCATAATTCTTGAAGACTTTACTAGAGATATTTAAATTAATATTTAAGATTCTGAAAGTTGTGAGCTAGTAAAGATGCTAACCATGTACGCGTATCGTTATATTAAGTCACTAGTGGCTCGGGTGTAGGATGGGAGGTTGTAATTTTTATTGACAGATTCCACTAACCAAAATTTTAGTTCAAACTTAATGATTGTTTATTGTTATGAAAGAAGACGCTCAAATTTCACCCAGTACTGTGACTGTGTTAATCAAATAATGTAATCTCCCTGTCAATTACTAATCTGTAAATAGTTCTTTTATGACAGAAGCCATGAGTATTGTACAGGGTGGATTAAGTAAACTTAAAAAGAAGCATATCCGGGTTAAACATCAAAAAGTCAAATTATTTCGAGCCAATGAACCAATATTATCTGTATTTATGTGGGGAGTGAATCATACTGTAAGGCTTTCACTCATTTGTGTTTTATTTTGACATTGCAACAGTAATTAATACATTATACTTTTTTTAGATAAATGAGTTGAGTCATGTTACAATACCAGTTATGCTCCTACCAGATGATTTCAGGGCTTATTCTAAGCTCAAAGTGGACAACCACTTATTTAACAAGTAAGAGTTTATGAAATTAATTGTTGCCAAAGTTTTTGAAGGATTTATTAAAATATTTATGTTCTTAATAGAGAAAACATGCCCAGCCATTTCAAAATTAAGGAATACTGCCCACTGGTGTTCAGGAACTTGAGAGAAAGATTTGGAATAGATGATCTTGATTATAAGGAGTCAATGACAAGGTGATTGTGATTATAATTGTAGAGGTAGTGTAGATAGTTTTGTGTATCACTTACTTAGTTGATTACGTACTTTATGCTTTCTTTAAGCTCAGTACTGTCATTTATATTGAATAGTAAATGTAATTAATCACAGAATCTATTAAATTGTTTAGTTTACGCTACTGGTATATTAAAATTTGTTTATCTTATATTTCTGCTTTTGTATGATTAACTTATATGTCATAACGTTTTTATATGTGTACAAGCTTCATATCTACTGCCATTTTATTGTTTTAATGTAATTCAAATAACTTAAATTTAATGAAGTCCATTACATTTATATTTATAAACAATGAACATTACATAATTAAACCTTTCAAACATAATTAGACTTTAATATTGAAGTTCTGGAATTCAACTTGTTTATTAAATAACTTATGTAGATTAACGGAAAACAAGCAGTATTGTGAAAAAAGTAAAACAAGATTCCTTCAACGGTCTTCTACCGAGCCAAGTGTTTTGAGTAGTTTGCCCAAAAGATGCAGGTATAGATTTAGATTTGCTTTAGTTGTGCTTAACCAGGGACTTGTTATTCTTACATTTCTCTTAACATAGTTTTAAATGTGCTAATGGTTGTTTGTTTTGTTTTTCTAATAGTAATTATCAACACAACAATCATTTCCGCTAGAACAGTGAGTGATTAATATGCCGGAGCTTGCATTCGAGTTGGCAACCTGTATTGTCTTTATTTGTTTTCAGTGGTTCGTGTTTTTGTCATTATAACCTCAGTTCATCTTGATTCTATACATTTAAAATAATTTTCCAGGTCTCAACCTGTTGTGATGGACAATCCAGGAAAATCTGGTGCAAAGTTCTATCATTCTTATGACCGTCTTTTTGTTATAAAGACTTTGACTAGCGAGGAAGTTGAAAGGATGCATTCTTTCCTAAAACAATATCATCCAGTAAGATATATATTTCGCATTTTTCTGTAACATTAAATATTAACTACAGTACTTTAAATTAATTATTGTAATGTTACAGTACATTGTTGAAAGGCATGGGAAAACATTGCTACCACAATATTTGGGAATGTACAGGTTGACCGTAGATGGTGTAGAATATTACATGGTTGCTATGAGAAATGTCTTCAGCAATCACTTAGCTACACATAGGTGAATTGAATGCTCAGTAAATTTAAATTATTTTTTTTAGTCAATACTGTAATGTAAGTGTAATTTAATGGAATATTATGCTTCTTAGGAAATTTGATTTAAAAGGATCAACAGTTGACCGAGAAGCATCAGACAGAGAAAAAGAAAAAGATTTACCTACTTTTAAAGATAATGATTTTGTGAAAGAAGGCACAAAAATTTATATTGGTGAAGATGCTAAAGAAAAACTTCTAGAAACCCTTACTGCAGATGTTGGTGTAAGTTTCTAAGTTCTTATTGAATAAAAAAAAAATTTCTATGTAAACTTATTTAGAAAAATTTCCTTTATTTGATTATAAAATGAATTACACTTTAAATCAACCGTGTTTAACAAATATTTAAAAAATATTATTGTATATTTCAGTTGTTCAGTATACACTAAGAAATTGATGTTTCGAATCCATATTTCAAAAATAACTAAGTATGAATAATCCTTTTAGTGTCTCAGCCATAACTATAGTAAGCTATATCTGGATTTGCTGCTAATATTAGACTCCTTTTTTGAAAAAACAAAATAAACTAATTTTGCCATGTCCTTTCTCCTTAAATTTCAGGGATTAACTTTTTTTGGTTTATGTTTGCCATGCTTTTAAAAATTAAAATATAATTTTTTGAAATCACATTACATTTTTCCTTTAATTATGTGAAATAAATTTGTTGTTATGTCTCCAACAAATTGAGTGTTAGGTGTGTTATCTTTTCTTTATAATTATATCCATAAAATAATAGGATGTAATTAGTTGGGGGTGCAGTCAAGAAAACACGCAAAAATAGGTGAAACTATTGTATTTTATGTGCCGACGTTTCGACCTACTGTGTAGGCCATCTTCAGGGCCAATAGTAGTGGCTGCTCGGGCAGAAAAGTAACTGACCTGTTATATCCATAAAAGTTCAATTTCATGTTTCATGTTCACTCAAACTTCATGTCTTGATTCTGACATCCTACATCTAGGTTTTTGAAAATCACTGCCACCGTACATATTTACATAAATACATCTACAAGGAGCTGTACATACCTAGCTGTGGTTATAAATATAGTAATGGGAAAATATTTTCGGGTGATATCCCTAGCTTTTCAGTAGATTCCAAAAATATTAGAAACTACAAACTATTAAAATAAAATTGGTGAAAATATTCTAAAATTTGATTGTATTTCATGCTATTATCTTTGATCTCTGGGTTGTAAATATGTTTTATTTGATTATCAACATTTTCTATTTCAAATTAATTTAGACTGTAAAACAGTATAGTACCTTTTTTTATTATTATACGTTTTCTATTGAAACTTAGTTGGTGGCTGGTCATGGAGAATAAAATTGTGAAATAAGCTCTGGGGCGGAAAGGTATATATAAATATTACTATATTTGTCTTTTCACTTTTATGGCGAATCTTTGAGATTAAAACGTATGTACCTCATTTCAAATTGTTATACAGGATTCAAGCTTTTAACGTGAATGGCTGATTTGTAATTTTTTGGAAACAGTTTTTTCTTTCAATCTGTTTACAATTACTAAAAAGCTAATTATCTCAGATTTTATTTTTTATATTATACAGTCAACTTTATAATGAAACTGATCGATATTTATTAGGAGTATGAATTAATATTAGCTGGAACGTTTTCTTGATTATGGACAAAATACTAGAAATCTAATGTATAAATAAGGTTATGTAATGTAATAAATCATCGGAATGTTGATTAATGAAAACTTATCGGTTTAATTTATTTTTGTTAATTTCCGAGGTCAGATTAAAGTTAGTTAAATATTTTTGTAGAGAGGGTAACTCAGTTATTGATCTTTATGTCCTGAGTTTACGACCATTGTCGCAGATAATTGTTTATTCTTTTAACAGGCATGAATCGACCCCATGAAATCTAGAGAACATTCTGAGGTTTGTTCCTTATTCCAAGAAAATACAAATTGGAATGGAAATTTTATGATTCGGAAACTTGCCAATTTCTAAGTATTTTTCCTTTTTGAATCCATAAGCCTCTGGTTTCAAATTTCTAAAAACACTCGCAGTGCTTCTTTAAATACTTTAAACGTGAGAATGTTACCAATACTTCAAATTTTAATATAATGTTAAACTGATTAAGATTTTTTTTAAAGATGTGAGATAATTTTGTTTATATCTCTGATGAGTATGGGCTAGGTCATGAGGCCTCAGGCTTAAAGCAACTGATTACTTCTAATTTAAATATAACTGGGTATACTACTATCTAATCATATGATATTCTTATTAGACAATTTAAAAATAATAATAATAACTAACCAAAGATAATTAATTAATTTGAAAGTAAACATAGCTTATCATCATTGGATTAGAAATTCCAAGAAACCAAAATCAGCCACTCCCTTCTGTGACTCAGTCCTCTGCTTTTAGAATCCCTGCCTGTTAGTCACTAAGTTTTAATTATTTATTTATCTTTTTGTTGAACAGATGATATGTAAAAAGAAAGTAGACTCCCTTATATGGCATTGTCCAGAATGAATTGCAACTTGAAAAATTATATTAATAATCTGAAAATAAAAATACTTGAGAATGTTTTGATTGTTTTTCTTCTAAATAAGTAAAATATTGATTGTGTCTAAACTTTAAATTTGAGTGTCCTCCTTAATTATACTGAAATTAATTAAATATTAAATTTGTTTATAATCATATGGAGAGTTGTTTGATCGTGTAAGTAACATAAGTTTTTTAAGTAACTATGAGCTAATTCTTTATGTTAGTATGAATCGATGAAAGATTTCTCATCCTAGTGAATTGCCTTAATTTTAAAATCTGTTTATCTTGATGGTGGACGAACCTCCATTTTCCAAATTATACTGTGTTTTAGAAAATTATTCTAATAATTAAAGTTCAGATGAGTATTTATTTTGTATACACCCCTTGTGAGCCTTTTAAAAAAAAAATATGAGTACCCACTTGGTATTGCTTTGAGTATTTGGCATTAAATGAAATAATGATTTTTTTTTAGTTTGATGAATAGATTAAAAAAAAAAAAAAACTATAGTTTATAAGGAAAATGTCTTAATTTCATTTCACTGCAGTTAGTATTGAAGTAACTGTCCTAATACAGAAATATTCGAAGAAGAAGTACCTTGTTTAATTTTTTAAGCGATGCATTTCATTTTTTCCATTTATTTTTTATCTTTATATATATATCGACACCTCTCAAGTAATGACAAAAGAAATCAGGAGATTTGCCATCAGAAATATAAAACAAAATAACAGAGAGGCTTGAAGGAGAACAGTAGCCAGCGCTATCTCTCCCATTGCTTGATTTAATACTCTTATGATCCCACATCCACGTTCTTTTTAGTCTCCTCCTAGTGTTCTCAGGGATGTGAGTCGTGGTCATTTGTTCTATCAATGGCTTTGGGTGTACATGTAGTCAATTTAAAAATAGTGCTATATTTTGTGTAACAACTTGAAGAAGTCAAGATTTGCTTTGCCAATTTTTATAAATATTTATAATTTAATTGATAGAGCACAACTAAATACTAACCAAAAAGTAGTTCCTCAATCTGTTGCTAGGGAACACCGATAAAATATTACAACACTTGTCGAAATCAGTAATTTTTGCTAGCTTGCAAAATTAGATAAATTGTTTATAAGGACTCAGGTTTAATTTTGTTATTATTAAATAATGCGATATTGTGTAATCTGTTTGATTGAATTATCGCAGATCGAAATTTCTGACCAGTATTTTCGATTTATTTTTAATAATAAAAAAAGATTATCGAAGTAATTCAGGATTACAGAATATTAATATTACATTTAGCATTTAATAATAAAATTTTAATAATTCATTCACTCAATGAAAACCTATTTCCAGTCAGTTTTTTTTTTTTTTTTTTCCATATAACTTTATTACGTGGATACGTTTCGACTATATGTCATTTACAATCCATCAAGAACTTCTTTAACTTCTAAGAAGAGTTATAAGTCATCTTTTTTCTGTAAATTATTAATTACATACAATCATAACAATATAACAAATATACATTTCTTAAAATCGTCCATAATGGAAAAAGATGACTTATAACTCTTCTTAGAAGTTAAAGAAGTTCTTGATGGATTGTAAATGACATATAGTCGAAACGTATCCACGTAATAAAGTTACATGGAAAAAAAAAAAAAAAACCGACTGGAAATAGGTTTTCATTGAGTGAATGAATTATTAGATAATGCAATCCAGTTTACATCCTTTCAAAATGAATAAAATTTTATTGATAATTAGTGAAAGTATAATAATCGGTTCATAAATTTTCATTTGATAACATAATTAATGTTCAGTCACTTTATTACATAAATAACATTTAACTAATTTTTTAGATCTAATTAATGTGAATAAAAAGAGCTTTTGAAGACAATTTGAGAACAAAGGAGATTCGCAATGAGATGTATAGTGTTAATTAAAATTATTCTATAAAAAAAAATTCATTTTAATAGATGTTACTAATGTAAGTTTATTGTTAACTATTATTTCTCCTTAAAGGAATATTGAAGGGGGGAAATTCATTATTACCTGTCTATAAATACTAATTATACACCATAGCAGCCAGTGATATGATAATTGAATTAAGATAAGGATTATTAATGAAAGAGTATCAGATAGTTTTATCATGAAATTACTAAATCATTTATTAATAATTAGTAAACCTCATTTAATCTGATTGTTTTGTTTTTTTAACCAGTTTCTTACAAAGCTTCATCTTATGGACTATTCTCTCTTACTTGGTATCCATGACTGTAATCGAGCTGAAACAGAGGGTTATGATATGGAAGAAGTGGAGGGGGAAGAAGATGAAGATAGTGAAGGCGCTGGAGATAGGGGTCCTTGGAGCTCAACACCACCTGATTCTCCTCATCAGCTGTTTAGGGAATCCAGCTTGCAATATGAAGGAGGAATAGTTCCCGAACTGGATATATATGCCATCCCAAGCTCAGAAAGTTTGTATCTTTAATCTACATATATATTATAACTTAACTATAGCTATAAGGGATCATTTCAGCAGGTTGTAGCTTCGAGTTTAGTTACAAGTTTTAGCTGATCATTCATTTCCTTTTTAATATTCTCCAGAAATACCTTGAGCTTTTTTATAATGGAAAATTAATGTAATTATGGGAAATGTGTAGATTTCAGTTATGATTTCACCTAAGAAATGAATGTTTCAACAAAGATATACCATCAATACTCCGAAATGTTAGTTCATCATCATCATCATTCGTGGCGCTACAACTCCTGTAGAGTCAAGGCCTCCTGCAGCTTGGTTCCCCAGTCTTCTCTATTGGTTGCCACTGCTCTCCAATTGCGAATTCCCAAGATGGTCCTGGCATCTGCCACCACTCCATCGATCCATCGGAGCCGAGGTCTTCCCACTCTTCTTGTCCCATAAATCCTTTCGTCTAGGACCATTTTAGGAATCTCATCCTGGGTCATTCTAATTATATGACCTGCCCATCGAAGCCGGCCTACTTTTATTACCCTTAAAATATCTGGGCTCTTGTAGAGTCTTGCTAGCTCAGCGTTCGTCCATATCCTCCATATCCCATTGGTGCAAACTGGGCCATAAATTCTCCTCAAAATTTTCCTCTCGAACCTTAGGAGAAGGGCTTCCTGAGAACTGGGTAATGTCCAGCATTCGGAGGCAAAAGCGAGAACTGGTCTTACTAGGGTCTTATACAAATGCACCTTCGTGTTTTGGGAAATAGCCCTGCTTCTAAAATGCTTCAGTAACCCGAAATAGCATTTATTTGAGGACATAATTCTGCGATGGATTTCTGCTTTTATGTCATTATCCGCGTTCACCTGCGATCCAAGGTACACAAATTCCTTCACCCTTTCAAATTTAAACCCTCCAGCCATAAAATGCGATGGTTCATGCACATTCACTTGTGGGCCTGCGTGCATATATTTGGTTTTTGATTCATTGACCCCTAAACCTAATCTAGCTGATGCTATCTGGAGACTGTTAAAAGCATTTTCTAAATCTGTAGGGGTTCTTGCCACAATATCTATGTCATCGGCGAAGGCCAAAATCATAGAAGATCTATTGAATATAGTTCCCCCAATTTGTATTCCAGATTTTCGCACTGCACTTTCAAGAGCCAAATTGAAGAGAAGGCATGCAAGGCAATCACCCTGTCTCAGCCCTTTGTGAGTTTCGAAGCTTTCAGTCAGGTCACCTTGAACACGCACTGTGCATTGTTCCTTCTTCATCGTAGCCCTAATCAGTCGTATCAGCTTCGGTGGTATTCCCATTTCCAGCAGCTCCCAGCTAAGTAGGACATCGAAGTAAAGCCGCCACTGTTCCAGAACCTGTTTCCTATTTGTGGTGAGATTACCCTCGTTGTCTATGCAGGCATTTATTCTAGGTTTGAATGTCTGTCGGCTGTTGTTCATTTCTTGGAAAAACTTTCTCATTTCATTATTAGTCCGAAGTTCTTCCATCTGCTGGAGGCGTTCCCGGTGCCAAGCCCTCTTTTTCCTCTGGTGGGTGTGTTTCTCTTCCCTCCTTCTGGATCTGTATTCCTCCACTGATCTTCTTGTATGCCTTCGCTGTAACATTGTTTTATAGGCAAGGTTCTTCCGGCTGGTCACTTCTTGGCATTCTTCGTCAAACCAGGGTACTTTCTTAGTTGGTCTTTGGAATCCAAGCACACCAACTGCCAATTCTTCCATGGCTTCTTTACATTTTTGCCATTCTTGATCCATGCTATCAGCCTGACACAAATCTTTAATTTTGACATTCATGCTGTCAGTAAAGAGTTGCCTAACCTCGAGATCTTTCAGTTTTTCCGTGTTAATCTTCGCCGATTGTGCTCTATTTTGATTTCTGATGTTGGAAATTCTAGCCCTAAACCTGGCGATCATGAGGTAGTGATCAGAATCGATGTTGGCTCCTCTGAAAACTCTTACATCCATCAAACTACTGATATGACGGCTGCTTATTAACACATGGTCGATTTGATTACGTGTGAATCCGTCATTGGAGTGCCAAGTCGCTAGATGAATGTTTTTGTGAGGGAACATAGTACTGCCGACCACAAGTCCGTTCGAAGCAGCAAAATTTATCATCCTCATCCCATTATCATTTGTATGGCCATGAATGCTATTTAGACCAATTGTGGGCAAGTATTCTGTCTCCTTTCCTACCTGCGCATTATAATCCCCCAGGATAATCTTAACATCAGCTCTCGGGCAGGAATCAAGGCGTTGGTCCAGACTACTATAAAAGGCATCTTTTTCATCATCTCCCGATGGTTCAGTTGGGGCATGGACACTAATCATACTATAATTATGGAATTTTCCTTTTATTCGGAGATAACAGATTCTTGGACTAATTGGTTCAAAGCCAATAACTAACTGACTTATCTTCTTGCTCAAAATAAATGCAGTTCCGAAGGTGTGCCTCTCGTCATCGCAGCTGTAGAAAGAAGATGGTATGACTTTTCTTGTTGAAAGCTCCTTGACCAGTCCATCTTATTTCTTGGATTGCAGCTAGGTCAACATGATAGCGGTCCAGTTGTGTTAGGAGCTGATGTAGAGCTCCCGGTCTATGAAGGGATAAAACATTCCATTGTCCTATAATAAGTTCCATTAGGCGTGCGTTGCAGGTTTCGTAATAGTAGGGTTTGAAATGTTAGTTGAAACTTTTATTTCTTGATGAAATGATTACCGAATTTTACAAGTTTCCCATAATTACATTCTTTTTTCCATACTAAACCTCACGATGATTTGTATTTTTAGAAACCATTAAAAACAAAAACAAATGAACAGTTGAAACTTCTTATAACTCAACTCATGGCGACAAACTGCGGAACTGATACCTAATTAACCTGGTATGGTGGTACTTTCTTTATATACATGCATGCACTGATAATATTACTTAAATTCTGACCCTAGCTCCTCGGTTTAGGAATTTTGACGTAAAAAAATATTTCATGAAGATATAACATATGCATATTTAAATTACCTATAAACTTAGATAATAATATTTCTGTATTATTTACACCCCAATTTAAGGCTACAATATCTGATCTATCCTTAAATAGGTCCTTTTTTTTGTCCTTACCTCAAAACAGCAATTCGATTATGTATAATTATTAATAGTCTCCATTGGTTCAACTTTCTTTCTTATTTTGCCACTTGGCATTTGTTTGTTTGTTTTGTTTAATGTCATGCTGCTGTGGCTAATCGGACGACCACTTAAGACTTTCAATAATTTGAGTATTCACGTTGTTTTCTGGGTTAATGAAATTGTATGAGTAGTTAATAATTGTATTACTCAATTTGCAAAATGTTTTATAAATGAAAAACAACAAAGGTGTGGCAAACAGAAAAAGTTCATCGACCCTAACAAACTTTCCCTCACATATTCAACGATTTTATTACTCAATGTGGAGAATGCTTTATAAATGAAGAACAAAAAATAGGACAAACAGAAAGTATACACAAACTTCAAAAGGTTAAAAGTCAATGATGGTGCCCATATAAGAGGAAAGTACGGTATGTGGAGGTGTATAAGTGTAAACAATACACCAAAAGAAATGGCTCTGTATTAGTTAAATAATTTCAAACAAATCCAGTTAATTCCTGGGTAGTTATCAAAAACAAAAAAGCCTTAGGTGAAATATTGTCTTTGTTTTAATAAAACTACTAAAGTGTTTTTATAATAGCGAGGAGAACGTTGACTGGAAGATCTGAGTAAGGAAGGAAATAGTTGGGGGTGCAGTCAAATTAAACACTAAATAAGTGGGACTTATTTTATTTTGTTTCGACCCACTTTGTGGGTCATCCTCAGGGCTAATGGAAGCTGAGGTTAGACTTGTTTTTATAATATGTTATAAAATATGTTTCCTTTCCAAAATTCAATAAATAGAATGTCAGTGGATTTAATAAACTCTGTTTATGAATCCGGCTACCTTACCTTCCATGGACAGTTCTTTAACCAAATTTCTGGACTTGCCATGGGTAATCCCCTCGCTCCTGACCTCTCCAATATTGTTCTAAACGACCTTCTTGACTCCATTCTACCCCAGTTCGTTGACGAGATCATTATTATTAAAAAATATGTGGACGACCTCCTCCTTATCCTAAATCCAAACATTATTCCAGAACTATTATCAGCCTTCAACTCATACCATCCCCGCCTCCATTTCACTTTTGAACTAGAATCGAATAATTCACTACCCTTTCTTGACCTCCGTATCATTAAAAATCCATACCACACCTTATCCACAGATTGGTATACAAAACCCACTTATTCTGGCAGACTCCTCAATTACTACTCCCAACATCCGCACCACCAAAAAATTAACATCGCCAAAAATATCATCCACCGTGGCTTATCCCTCGCTGACCCCTGCTTCCATAACACTAACACCCACCGAATCAAAAAAATCCTTTTAAAAAACAATTTTCCTCCGTACGTTATCAATAAACTCATTCATGCCTATAACAACCCACCCACCCCCACCCTATCTCCACATCCGCCATCTATCTCTATATACAGATCCATGCCTTATATACCCACCCTCTCACATAACATTCAAAAATCCTTACGTTCATCTATCCCCAATTTACGCATCGCCTTTAAATCCCACAACAAACTCTCCAATATTTATACCAAAGTAAAAGATCCCATTCCCCTTAAACAACGCTCCCATGTCGTCTACCGCATCCCCTGCTCTACTCCTAATTGCAACTCCTCCTACATCGGCGAAACTAAGAACTTCCTTAAAGACCGTATTTACCAACACAAATACTCCATTTCCTCCCAAAACCTTACCGCATCAAAACTCTCCGAACACGCCTTATCCCTTAAACACAATTTTGACTTTGATAATACATCCATCCTAGCTTCTGTTCCCAACCATGATAAACGCATACTCTCTGAAACTATCCACATAAATTTAGATTCCTCCACTGTTAACCTCAAGATCGATTCAAACAACTTATCCTCTTTCTACTCACAAATTTTCAATTTACTAAATAAACCTTGAATTAGTTTACCTTGTTATTCCTTCCCATTGTCATTCTGTTACTACTATAGTCTCTTTCCTATTATACTTATTTTGACCTCTTGACATCAAATCCTACTGTTTTATCACCCTACCTTTTCCCATTAATTTAGTCATTATTTTTCGTGGCCCTCTATAAAATAGTCATGATACACATTTAGATATAATAAAATAGTCAATATTTCTTTAAAATAGTCAATATTTCTTTAAAATAGTCAATAAAAATTAGTATTAATATACAATTAAAAAATAAAAATAAAAATTAGTCATATTTTTGGCCATCAGATATCGCTGGCAACACCTCCATAACGTATTTTTTGGTCAGTTAGACCTCTTGTCATTCTTGCGTCAGCCTCCCGCTTGTCAGGTATGCCCATTTTTATTACTCATATCTTCTCCTCACCCTTTTCCTTCTCCAATTTACACACCTTTTTCTCATATTAGCCTTTTGGCATCCATCATATGTTATTATTATTTGAGATTTCATTAGCATTTAACATCACTTTTTCATCATATGTCATTCTATTTCCATGCTCATACCATATTGTTACTTATATTTCTATACGTTCCTTGTATATTTATGTCATACTTTTATACCACTCCATACTATATGTATGCATTTCAAAACTGTTATACTCTATATTTATATCTTGACTTGCTACTGTTATTTTTCCTTTATTTACTCTTTAATATCATTTTGGCTATACCTTCTTTCATTTTACTTATGTAAACTCCCCAGGAGTCTATTACCTGATGTTTATATTTTTTCTTTTTAAATACTTTCTGTTTACTTCCTTCCTTTATCTTTGTAAAAAAAATCTTTTTGGCATCACCACCATTGTGTACATTTTCTCTGTAAATTTATATTCATATATATCCCTCACTTTTGTTCTACATTTCTACCTCTCTACATATATATTTTTCTCATTTATCATATACTTAGTCTGCAATGTATTTTTATAGTTCTGTTATTTTGTCTGTTTTTCTTTCTTAGCCCTGAAGATGACCCACAAAGTGGGTCGAAACGTAATTAAAATAAGTAACCACTTATTTAGTGTCTTATTTGACTGCACCCCCAACTATTTTCTTCCTTACATCTATCATCCAGTCAACCATCCCTCGCTTCTCGTAATCTCTTATACTTCAAATTAAACAAGTTCTACTGTAGTTAAGCTTATATTATTTGTTATTTATTTTTAGGTTATTTTCAAATTTCCCTAAAAAATTTATTATATTTTTAAGATGCTCCTGTTAAAGAAATATACTTTCTGGCTTTGATCGACGTCCTGACCCATTATGGAGTGAAGAAACAAGCAGCCAAAGCTGCCAAAACAGTCAAATATGGAGGAAATGTCGATGGAATCTCTACATGTGACCCGGAACAGTACGGTAAGAGGTTCATCGAGTTCCTCAGCAAGGCGATCGAGTGATTTGCTAGTTCCATCCAATGATTTCTTTCATTGCCTCTTATCTAGCCACTGCGCACACATAATTGTTTATTTTTGAAATCAGTCACTGTTATTTTTACACCTTTTACCCTGAAAAGGGTATCTTTCAAGTGTTACAGTTTTTTGTTTTTTTTTAAGTTTAGTCTAGAGCAGCTCTAGCATCACAAAATAAATCCTCCCTCCCCTTCTAAAAAAAAGGGGTTTTTAGATTATATTTTTTTGTATGTAAAACCTTACATTCCCAATTTTTTATTTGATTATTATTTTTCTCTTTATTTACATATTATTTTATTATGATCATATTCATATTAGTATATGATTTGATTTGATGTTGCCGCAGTCATGTTTTTATAACTAGTTCAAAGAAGTAGCTTTGTTAAATAATAAATACTTCTAAGAGAATATTTTACCTTTTACCATTCCCTTGACTTTTTATTTAAGAGCACAAGCCTAGCCTACTTAGTCCTTTTGTTTATCTTCTTCTAAATAAATGTTTCGTACCAAAAATTATTGAATGTTATCATCTATAATAGCTCATGCTGAAAATTCTTTGAATTAAGCATGCTTAAATGTATATTCGAAAAATGATTAATCCATCGATTGAAATTGTTGATATTGTAAGTTTGTTTTAAAATTCTATCAAGCGTTGATGTATTTATTTCATTTATAGATGTAGTTATAACTGTATACTGTATTCGCTTGAATCATTGTAACATATTTTATTTGAAAATTCGCCGCCTGTGCTGTTGATTTTTAAAATCGTCTTACACATTTTTTGTATTCAATGAATTTTATCATAATTACAAAATAAAAATGTTAGTGTAAAGCTGATAAGATAGATGATAGAGCTGTGTTAAATGTCTTTGCTATGGCTAATGCCTTATATGTGAAAACAATTATTGTATTGTTAATTTTCATTTGTACAATTTATAAACTTTCTCAAGACTTGTATCTCTATAAGTGTATTTATTTAGTTGGTTTCTGTCAAAGGCTAAAATTTTTTATATTGCATACTAATAACTTTTTTAATATCATATTTAAACTTTTGCCATTGTATAAATTTAAATTAAAATCACTCTTAAATATCACAAATTCATTTTAAAATCATGAAAATGAGCTATTTGTAAGTTTTTATATCCACTTATGTTTTGTTTTTTATGATATATATAAATAATATACATCATATACTTAGCATAAAACTGAGCTCTTACTTCAGGCTAATATTTCCACTATCAGACCATCAAAGTTTTCCATTTTTATTAACCATTTAGAAATTGTGTGATCCTTAATATTTCTTTTTCAATAATGAAGGAGCTTAGTTACTGATAAATAATTCAAAATTTAACTTTTATTATATTTGTGGATTAAAAATCCATCTTCCTGGGTTATTATGACCATTTTTGAAGGACAGGTGTAAAGCTGACTTATAGCACAAAGTTATCTCAAACATTAGAAATAAAATTTATTTATTCTTTTATATAATTAAAAAACTTAAGTTATTTTTCCTTCCCTCTCTTCCTTGCAGATTTGTTTGTATTTTTTTATCTTAATTATGTTACCAAAATTGATAGTAGTTAAAAAAAAGAGATAAATTTTAAAATTTATTTATCGTTTGAAATGACACTGTTTGTACTACCAGTTGTTAATTGCGAATTTATGCCTGTATGCTCAACTTTATTGAATAAATTTAAAAATTAAATTTATTCAATTTGTCTGAATTTAAATGATTTATCTTCTATTAATCATTTGTAATATCTTGCTGGACATAAAGTTTAGTATACATCATTTATAAAAAGTAACAGAGGCATTTATTTCTTATATGAAATAAACTGTTGTCATTTGAAAGCATCGATGTGATATTTTGATTTTAATTTTGTATTTATCTGTTGTATTGTATATTTGTATCTATTATTATTATATTTTGATAATTTTGAAGTTTATTATTGTAATATATAACGCATTTAAATATTTTTTGTTTAATATGAGAATTTATCATTGCTGTTTGCTTTTGCATCATGGCTTCTTTTTCAGTCTATGAATATACTTTAAGTGTGAAAACCTTCATTTGCTTGTGTTTTTGTGGTTTGTGATACAGATGTTTTATCAAGAGTTCAGTGTTAAATTTGTGTGTAATAAAAATCTAATTAATAAAAGCTTGTTATAATTTGTCCAGTATTAAACCCAATTAGGATCATTATACAGATATATTCATTGGAGTATAATTATCCAAAAACTCAACTATTAACCTATCTTTGACATTAACATGTCTTAAATTTGGAAGGAACAAAATGGAATATCTTCACTAGATCAGGTCTTTTTTTTTATCCATCTATATTTAAATTTTTAATTACCCTTATTTGTAGCGACTTTAATATTCAAGGTGCTACGGCTGAGTGGTCGAGGAAATGTTGGAGGATGGAGCTACATATTCAGAATGATTTTTACTTTCACCACCTATTATTTGCAGATGACCAAGTCATCATAGCACAGGACAAAAAAGATGTAGAAATCATGGAAGATTATAATAGGTGGGGAATAAAGATGAAATTCAAAAAGACTAAATATTTAGATACTAAGGACGGATCATTGGAAGTGAACAGTCTACAGATTAAAACCATTACCTATTTCAAATATTTAGGATATGTCCTTCAAAAAGATGGAACATCTGAAGGGGGTGTAGCCCGAAGAACTAGAGATGGAAGGAAAGCTATGGGAGCATGATCAATTCCGTAGTGTGGAGTAATAACATTTTAAAAACCACCAAAAGAATTATTTTCCATGTAATAATACTGGGCCTAAGGTTATATATGGCAGTGAAACATGAAAATTAGGAAAGGGAAGCAAAGAGAACTACTAGTCGCGAAGATGGACTTCTGGAGAAGGGCAGCTGGAAAACCTAGGCATGAAAATATTTACAATTCAGTAGTCCGAGAGATAATAGTTACAATACCATTCTCGAAAAAATCACCATAAAGTGAGGATGGAAAATAATAGAATACTAAAAATGACCCTGCACTGGTGCCCTGAAGAAAGAAGAAGGGGCCGATCGAGAATTCAATAGATGAAACTTCAGAAAGACATGGCAGGATACAGTCTCAATGAAGAAGATTCTCTTGACAGGAAAACCTGAAGAAAAATAGTATCCTAAAATTTGGTTAGAGAAAACTACAACATTAGGGAAACTCAGTAAATAAATAAAAAGTTTCACTTATTTTAGTTCACTATTCTGCATTGACAAGCAGATCATTAGTGACAATAAAAAAGTTTCTTTATTATCTATTTATTTTTTCAACTTTTGATACTGATAGATAATTTAGTTAACCAAGAATTTTTAATTTATTTCAAATTTGTCCATTTCTTTTATATTGCTTTAGCCATTTTAAATTTGTTTTATTAACCCTCCTAATAAGGTCGCTAACGACCCCAAGCTCATATTTTTGACTCTCCTTAAGTCAAAAACAAAGTTATGATCACGAGGGTCAAGGACATTTATCCTTAGACTATATGTAACATGAAGAGTAGAGCTCTAACGAATTTCACGCTCAAAATAAATTACCGTGGATTGATTTTTTCCAAAAAACGAGCATGGGGTCCCGGAACGAGCCCACCTGGTTACTGTTAGCCTTATTTCAGATCGCCGAAGTCACTGACTGTGGCTTTTCAGGCTCTTTATATAATTTCCTAGAAGAATATTTGCCGGTGTGGGTTCCAATTACCACCGTAAATATATATTATTATAGTTAAGTAAATATTTACTGTATGTCGTTCAAGCTTTGGTGTTCTTTCATTGGAATTCTTTCTATTTTGCATCCTTTGTTCAGAAGCTATGAATTCTTTGATGTGTCTCAGTTCCTTGATATTTCTCAGATGAATTAAGTACCTAAATAAAAGAGAGAAAGTGTGGCGGGGGGACTAGATTTTTCAGAACTCTACTTGCAGAATTTCTGTCATTTGCTAATTATCCCAGCGGAAACATCTTCGAAAATGATTTTGAGAAAAACCCTGACATCATTGCCCATTCCAATAACACGAAATGAGGAGTGGACAATCTTGACAGAATGATAAGTGAGTATACTTGTCAGCGGCAAACTAAAAGGTGGCCTTTCGCACTTTTTATGAATCTGATAGATATTGTTACAGTAAATGCATTCGTATTTGGATTGATCTACACATGGCTTATCAACGATTTTTTTTACTTGAACTCGGAAAAAAATTCGCTGCACCCATGATTCAGAAATGGTTATGTGAAAAGAGGGCAAGGTATTTCTAATGCTCAAGAAAAAATGATACTAAAGGAAACCTTGTTAGTAATGTATGCAATGATATATTTGTAAAGAGCACAGAACCACAGCATATCCATGCCTTCATTGTAAGTAGGTAATTTAGGTTCTCTTGGAACATGTTTGTTATTCACTAAAATGAGTTATTTAAAAAAAAAAAAAAAATTAAATTTTGATAGTTCAAAAATGATTGTTATTGCTTTTCTACAGTCCTATTCTATCATAATGACAAGCAATGGCTCTTAGATGGATGATATCATCGTTGCTGATGGCAGAAAACGATGGAGTCCTCCAGCGACCCCACCTGGTATTATGTGTAACTTTTTTCACCCGGTATTACCTTGTTGTAACTCATTTCTCTTCCTGGTAAAAGCTGTTGAGTCAATATTAAGTATCATTCATGGCTATTTCTGGGTGACTCAAAAAAAAAATAATCTTATTTAGACAATTGGTATGAAATAACCAAGGATATTTTTATTTTTTTTAATGATTATATAAATTGATTTGTAAGAAAGGTGTTTATTATACAAATAAATATCTTACAAGAAACAAGCTCTACTATACAAAATATCTTATAAGAAAGATTTTCTGATTAAAAACTAAATATCTACATTAAAATTTCAAAAAATAACTATTTCTTAGCTTGAATGTCCTCCCTCTTATGAGTACCATCACAGAATGGTCGATTGCCGGTTTGTTTGCAGTTGCAAAGCCAATAATCTTTCTCTTCGGCAACTTTGAAACGAACAGGTCTTAATTTTATTGGTACATATGGATTTTTATGTGTTCCATCACACATAGGCTGAAATAAGTAAACATGAGGTAAGACAATAATTATTAAAAAGCATAATTACATAAAAGACATGGTAGGGGGGAGAGTATGCATTTATCTGATGGTAAAGGATCTAACTCAATATAACATGTTATATTACTCTCGTGAAAGAAAATATATGTTTATTTTAAAACCTACTTTTGGTTTAAATAATGAAATAATTGAAAGATTGTTCTATAAAATGCAATTTTTATTGAATTATATCTTTGAAGTTTTAATACAGCATGTCAAGAGCAATATTTTAATATTTGTCAAGAACAAATATATTTCTTCTAGTCATAATTTTCAAAGATAAATTTATGAAATATTCAATCAGTGCCACTTCCTGATAAAAGGGGGCAATGCCTCGCTAGTCCAAATTGTTCAATTTAAATCTCCTTATTATTTTTTTGGGGTGAATCTTCCATTTTTAAATTTTAATATTAGAATAAAATAATGATAAGTTTCAGTATGGATAAAATGGTGTAATTGTGGAAAATTTGTATATTTCCGTAATCATTTCATCAAGAAATAAATGTTTCAATAAACTTATATCATCAATTATACTTCGAAATGTTATTTGAAAGATTTATTTCTTGATCAAATGATTACCGAAATAAACGCATTTACCATAATTACTCTCTTACCATAAAACTCATGATTTTTTTTCTCTCAAGAATATGAAAAAGGAAACAAATGAAAAGTTAAAACTCGTTCTGACTTAACATGAAGAAACAACCTGTGGAACTGATACCTTAAATGTTTTGAAAAATGTCCACCTAATTGACTACACTAGTTCATAAATATTTGTTTTGTTTTTTAAAGAAGAAACATTTTAACAAAATGGGCTTTTAAAATGACTAGAGGAGTAAGTACCGCCTATCGCCACACCAAACCCCCACCCCCATCATTTCAATTGTATAATGAATCAATTCTTTCAAACTCCCATTGTTATAATATCGTTTTAATTTACACTAACTCATAATTTTATTATTTAGAAACTTAGAGAGGCCGATTTGTAAAAAGAATGACAACATTATTCCTCGACTTCAGAGAATCTAAGCTTATAATAACTTAAAACATATATATCTTCTTACGGATCAATAAATTCATACCAACCTGATTTTTGCTGTGGCCACACAGGCACCAATTGTATGTTTTATTAGGAAACAGTCTAATTTTAAATGGTTTTTTGTCATATATTACACCATTTTCTGGTTGACTAGTAGCACTATGAAATCCTTCTAAAACATTTTTTGGCATTTCAGGATTATCTTTAAAATTTTTAGAACAAAGAGAAGCCTGTAACAGATATTATAATAATGAAATTATTACTAACAATCATTATTCACTGTAATAATTCATCCACTAAAAATAATAATCTTTATCGAGCTTGCATCACTACTTTTTTATATTATATATATTGTTATGTTGATTTAACCTGATTTAATAAAAGTAGGCACAGCCTGATATCTAACCACTTGTCAGCTCTCTGACTATCAAATTCGTAACCCTTATCAAAGTAACATGGGAATGAGCAGGTTTAAAATAATATTAGTTTGAGATAGATATGAATTCAAACCACATCACACATAACCAGGTCCATTGAAATTCTAGCTTCAACAACCTTGATTTCTGCGGTAAAATTGTATAACAAGCGATATGAAGAAAACATTACCGAGCTTTTAAATTGGCGTATTTGAAGCCTGTTGAACCTGGCAATGTTCATTTTGTTATTTTAACTTAACTACTCCCTAGGAGGTTCCTACAATACAGGTAACTAAAACCTCCCTCTCTAATAAAAACACTTGAAAACCAAAGAGAAATACAAAACTTGTCGAGGAATTAATGCACTTAAAAGTTCAATTAAAAACAAAGTGCCACAAATTAATTATTACATGAAGAAATGTAATTAATACCATAAAGCCAATCTTTTAATTTATATTCTCCGTAAAAAAATAATCGCTATATAAAAGGTTTTTAAATATTTTAACAGATTCTTAGGACTAAAAGTAAAGCTAGATAATACTCCCTAAAAAACTTGGATGTTAGCATACATGAAAAATTTTCTCAGCCCTATTGGGATCAACGAAATTGGCTATTTACGGGTCAATATTTCTTCTTATTCTCTCTTAATCTTCAGAATACTAAACACCCCTAGCTTCAAAGTACAGGACCTAAATTTCGTCTTTGAATTATTTTCTTAAAGTAGTCTCTTTGTGGAATGTCACAGGAATAATATTAGAAAGATCTTTAACTTAATGCATACATTTATTAAATATGCTTTTCGTAAGGATGGCACCGACACCAGCAAACAAAAAAATATCTCACCCTCAAGTATAAATATTCATGCCTTTGATCCAAGCGGTATTAGGCCTTATCATAGGTTTCTCTCGTTGATCCGCTGCCACTGTGTGTGCTCGGTGTGTTCATGAGCATCTCTCATTTGCCTTTACGAGTGTTTGTTTCCATTAGAGGGATCTCTCCCATTTCCTTCAACTTCATTTGTTGTTAGTCTTATGGTGTTCTTTCCTTGAGGTTCTGCCTCAACCATGTTTTTGGTCTTATCTCTCCCTAAAATATGTTGTTCGATCTCATCATTGGCATTTCAAGCCCCACTTAGTAACATTTCTTGCCTAAAAATGTCATCTGCCAGCAGAGTGTGATTATAAATTAGAATTTTCAATAAATATAAATTATCATTAGCTCATTTGTCATTAACTTACCCGCAAGGGTACAACCACAATATCACCCGATATAAAAAAGAAAACTGGTTGCTTTAAATAACATTGTTATCTTCTTTAAATATTTTTTTCTCTGTAAACATTTATGCAATTACATTTCTTATTATGAAACTAAAGCAGAGAGATGTTTTGACATAGGCCAAAACAATAATAACTAACGTTAGAACTCTCAGTGCCCATTTCATTTTTGACATGGCTTACTTTATTCAACTTTCCCCTCAAGTTCTTCCGAATCTGCGCTTACTGAAGGTGAACTACATTGACCAAGCATTAATGATCAACATATCGTTTTCCTTCAACATTTCTTTATTTCTCTACCCTCCTCAGCTCTTGTAGCAAAAGCCCCTCAGTTTTCATATGTACAGTCCAAATTCTCCTAAGATTGTATTTCTATAATCTTCTAAGTCAGATCTGGAGGGTTGTCGTCAGACTTTACTCACTTATTATTTTTTCCAAGCTGATGAGTATTAAAATACAGTGATTGGTTTTAGTTATTTGGGAGTTCATTTTATACGACCACTTTTCTATTTTGTTTATATCCTGTTCTTATTGTATCGATTGTTATAGATACCACACAATTTTTCTTCTTAGAGTTATCTTGATTGTTCTTCAATGGAGATAAAATATGGAATACAATAATAGCGCTATTAACGAATTATATGTATACACACAACTTCAATTACAAAATGAAATAGGATGATTCATAACATGCATTTGATAGATCACTACATTATGATTATATGCCTCGAAATGATTAACCTGTTCCACTAAAGCCCATGAAGAGTCTTCAGTTTAGTTCATAGTAAAGCCTGTATTTACTGTGTTAATCTAACGTTGCTCTAGTAAGTGATTTGGCCGAGATCTCGCTTAACCGCCAGGTTTTTTTTCCCAACAGAGGGTACCAGCATCTCAGATAAAATAATTATTATACTTGCAGACCAAACTAACTGCATAGGGAGCGACCTGTAGTCTAGTGGTTAGGATGTTAACCTACCAAGCCCATGATCGCGGGTTCGTAGCCGGGCAGGTGGCCCTAGGATCTTTTAAAGGGAGTAAAAAAGCCGCGGTTATGCCGTCCTTCGGGAGGGACGTTAAATAGGGGACCCGAGCCATTACGATGTCAGGTACTCGTTAAAAATCTCTATTCTAATTAAACCTGGATAGGAAGAATTCAGAGCTCCCCCTGTAGCATCGTCCGATTAGCCATAGCAACACAAATTGGCGTTAAATAAACAAACAAACTAACTGTATATAATTTCCTTGAATGTTATCTCCGTGTAAGTTTTGATTCAACGAGTTTCATCTCCCAAATAGTATGTACTACGCAATTACATACTAGTGGGCGGATTTTTTTTTTACACGTGTATCATTATCCAAAAGGGGATCGGCTTGATAACATCTGTCTTAGATTTTGACGACCACTAGGAATGAGTTAGTGTTTATGACATTTGTAAATTGAATAATTACAACATTTAAGTCAAGATTTCCATAATACCAAGGAATGTGGCATAATGAATTTATTAATGATAATTTTGTTTTAAAGTAAGATTGAGAGTTGAGACTTGTTACTCAAGGTTATGCAACACTTTTAATTAAGAAAGTACGCTGAATTGTAATGTATTTCTGGACCAAGGGACATTTTAAAAATTGAGACACCAAATGAAAAACACGGCGATTCTCTAGATGGCACTGCTAAATCGTTGCAAATCGACTCCATAAATTTTTACAACTAAACCTAAACCGGGTCGGACGCCATATTAAGTGTGTGTTAGCGTGTTGTTTGTAGTGTAGTCAAGTTGTTATTGTAACTAAAGACAGAATGAGTTCGTATTTAAAAGTTGCGGAAGACGAAGGAGAAGAACCTATAGAATTACCGTCGGAAGACGACGGAACTTTATTGTTATCGACATTAGCGGCACAGTTTCCCGGTACTTGTGGACTCAAATATAGGAACCCAGAATCCAAAGGCATTAGAGGAGTGCGGTTAGTCGAAGGAAGATTGCACCCCCCTGATGAAGGATGGGGTCAAAATGTTTATTACTGTGTATTTCCTAAAGGTGGATTATTATTGTTAATTACCTTAGCCATTTAAGAGTAGACAAGGAATCATTTCAAATGCTTTACATTTAACTATATCTTTCAAGTACTCTATATAGTGTATTTATTAGAAGTTAGTGTGTTAATGATATAACGAATGGAAGATACTAAGATTTGATAAGAGTTAGATGTATTGAAAGTTCATCACAAGCCTACCTTGCAAAGCCAATATCGAAACCCTTCAATATATTAATTAAGTGTATGGTGGGTAAATTGTTACAATACTATTGATATGTGCAATGTATTCAAACATGTACATACATACATTTTATAATATTTTCTTTAAGGTTGACTTATAAGTGCAATTTTCTACTCTCCAGTTTGTTTATTTATTCTGTTAATGAATTTTAAAAGTTGAGTGCTGTTTCTCTTATAGTGTAGTATCTTTATTTCTTATATTCATACAGACTACTTAGTTGTTATAGCTTTGGCTCAATGGGTTTGAATTCTGATAATGAAATATAAACATGTTTTTTATGAAATATTTAGATTGTTTATGAAATAGTTAGATTGTTTATGGTTCGCGCTTCATGTGCAAGTTATATAAATGCCAATTTATTATTATTTTTTTAACATCTTTTAGGTAAGTTAATACCACGTAATATTTAAAGTGTAACTATTCATTTAGGGCTCTGGAGGCAAACTGAAGTTTTATTATCCGTAACATCATATATCAGCCAGCAAAGTTGCTATTTCAGTAATTATGCTGCTGGTTGTTGTTGCTGTCGGCGAGTCATCAAGTTGTTTGTTCATTTCATTTTTAATATTTTCAAAAATACAAGTTATCGTAAAATTTAGTAAGAAAAAGAGAATGTAGTTATGGGTAATGAGTAGATTTCGATAATCATTTAATCAAGAAATAAAAGTTTTAACTAAAGTTTCGAAGTGTAGATCATATATGTTTGTTAAAACATTCATTTTTAGATGAAAAGAATACCGAAATATACACATTTCCCATAATTACTAAAGCTCATTGTATTTTTGGAAAATATTAAACTGGAAACAAATGAAAAGTTAAAACTTGTAACTCAACTTGAAGCGACAACCTGCGAAATGATTACATTTTTAGAAAAATTTTCAGTTCATGCCTTTCTCTTTACCATTTGTTGACAGTACTTTTCCCAACGCTCTGTTCTTGAAAGTTTTTTGCCATAGACTCAGCTTTTGTTTGTCTGGTTCTGTGCCTTCATAATTATTCATTTCATAGTATTTTCGCTTTACAATTCACACTAGACTAAAGCTGGTCTGAAGTGAAAACTAAACTAGCAAAAATTTGAACTATTATACCAGAAAACAATGCGATGTTATATTGTTTCCAATAAACAACTGATCCCTGTCACCTTCCAGGAAGCTTTTCCTTTTCTCTGCCATGTCAATTGTTTTCACAATTGATGGGTAGTATAGGACATATTATGGAGAGCTGTATTAACGATGAGACAGGTTTCTGCCTTTCCATTAAAGGAGTACAAAGGATCATATTATTATTCTTTTAAGTTTTTCAGAAAGGTTTGGGATGGCACAGTTTAATTATTAATATGAAACTTTTGAATCATCACAACCTAGAATGTTCCAACAGTTTTTTATCTAGGCTTTGGAATCTATTTTATTTTTACCAAGACAATCGTGAAGATTAATTACCAGGAATTCAAGGTGTTTACTATCGGGTTGGGATGATTTAGTCTTTACTGAATTAGCCCTGTGATAAACTGCAAACTTCTAGAGTTTGTAGTTTTAAGGAATCCTATCCTAAGAGTATCTCCTATAAACTAGTTTCTAAAAGAATTTATATATGCTACAATCATATTGTATATAGTAAGGCCAAATTAGCTTTTTAAACAAAATTAGATTGATAAAATAGGATTTCCAAAATTAATGGGAGTATTTCTGATATTTAGTTTCTAATTATACAGTTACTCTTTAAAAATATTGTGGTGCTATGACTTATTTTTTTAAAATATTATTTTGGTAAGTGTAAATATTCCCTTGTTAATTCTATTTTACTTGGGTAGTTTTTATGTTACCTTAGTATCAATGAATGAATATCAAGTAATTTTATAAATTACAAAGTTTTTAATTTTGTATTATTGTATAATTTTATAAATTAGTTATCAATGATATACAAATAATATTTGTAGCTATTCTCAAGAATTTTTTACTTGTGGTCCTCCCAAAATTATGGAAAAGTTTTGTTTAAACTTATGGTAGGATTGAGGGTTACTCAGTAGTAGACCTTCATGTTTGAAGTTGTCATTTTAATATTTTTATAACACTTAGTGGTTGTATCACTCTTAACCTGCTCAGCCAACCCATGTCCTATCACTAACATGCCCGTTGAAAAAACTATTTTTAGAAGAAAATTGTTTGGATAGGGTTCAAAATAAATACGTCAGTCTCTAATATGTAGTTTCTTAATGTTTGAGAAGTTATTATGACCTTCCCCTAGATCATGTTCTCCTTAATATAATTTATCAGACCAACAAATAATTATTCAAGATAGAAAAATTATATTTGATTGTGGTTATAAAATAATTAAATTACTATCATTTAAGTGGCACGCAAGTAACTGATTCGTAAGATCTGGCAAGTAATAACTGTTTTAACTTATTTTTATTTAATTTTTGTGCTTTAGTTATTTTGTTGTAATGAAATTTAGCAATATGAAGGTTGTATGAAAAATATTTTGATTTGATTTTTTTTTTTAGAAAATAAAAGAAAGTCAGATGATCATTTAGAAAATTCAACGGCCAAAACGAAACGTATGGAAACAAAAGCAAAATGTTCTGACCTTATAATCCTTGGACTACCTTGGAAAACAACAGAACAACAGCTCAGGGAATATTTTGAGTCGTTTGGAGAAGTTTTAATGGCACAGGTATATTACAATTTATATTATTAGTGTTAGTCGTAAAGCTCCCAAAGTGGAAGACGCTAAGAAATGATGGTTCACGTTTGGGGGCTTCATGTTGCTTCTTATTTGCCTACCAGGTTTTCATTCTTTGCGAGAATTAAGCTTTTCTTTCTTCGCTCCATTTTGTTCAAGTTCTCAGTGCTTTTGTCTCGGGCTTAGACTCCCATTTTTCAACTTTAAGTATAAAACTGTTTCTTGTTTTCTTATTATGTATGTTATTATTTTATAAAAGATCAAACCCCCCCCCCCCCATAATTTCTTGTCAAGGTGTGTAACCAGCAAATCTGTATTGTAAAAAAGATAAAATCTCCAACATTAAATTTAAAATTGTATATTAGATAAAGATTAAAGCATATTCCCAAAATAATTCCTTAGTTCTTAAATATATTAATATCATTTGAAGACCAATTCATTAAAAGTTTAAATAAATATTTTGTTTAACATTACTTTATGCTACTATGCCTCATTAGATGATGCTACAGTGGGAGTTCCAAATTTTTCCTATCCAACTTTAATTAGGATAGGCATTTTTAAGCCCGACACATGCTTGGGGCCCTCATTTTATGTCCTTTCGAAGGATGGCATAACTAAGGATTTTTTACTCCCTTTAAAAAAATCCTAGGGCCACCTGCATGGCTGCCAACCCGCGATCTTGGGCATATTAGATTGTTATGCTGAACCTACTAGACCATAGGTGACCCCAATAAATAAATATTTATTTCGATCAGTTGATCTGTCAATATCATTACTACTCATTTTCTTTTTTTCTTAATGTTTTCGCGTTAAGATGTTGCTTATACTTACCATCTAACACAAGTAAAGAGAATAGCGGAGGATGGAAATTGTTGAGGGGTGCAGTCAAAATATGCACACCAATAAGTAAAAACTTATTTTTTATTTGTGCCGACCTTTCGACCTACTTTGTAGGTCATCTTCAGGGTCAATAGGAGTGACTGCTCAATGAAAAATGAGCATTTTTGTTGTTGTGACAGTTTGTTTCTTGTTCAGGAACGGAAGTCTTTAATTTATTTTTTTTTCAGGTGAAAAAGGATCCAAAAACTGGTCAATCCAAAGGATTTGGTTTTATTAGGTTTGCAAATCATGAATCACAAGTGAGAGTGATGTCTCAAAGACATTTAATCGATGGGAGGTGGTGTGATGTCAAAGTTCCTAATTCTAAGGTATATATTAAATATTTTCTTGTTATTATAATTGAAATTTGAATTTTTTTTATTTATTAAAATACTTATGTGGTACACGTGTACTTGAGACATGAAGATTCAAATGGGATAAATCCTTGTTTTGTCATTTTTTATATTATTAATGTTTTCCGCCCTTTAGCTTTTTTGGAAGGTAAGCAGGCAAAACATTTTAAAATAATAATAAAAAAATTTAATTTTTATTATGTTATTTTATTTGCATTGAAAGGTAATTGAAAATTTGTAAAATTTGTGATTGTTTATACAATACTACCTTCCCAGGTAAAAGTTTTATTTTCCAAATATACAGTTTAGACTATTTCTGGTTGCATCGCATGATAAAGATAAACACACTCCCCTGAAGGAAAAAGTCAGGTTATCCGATCTTTTTTAATTTCTTGTTTCAATGACATTTGAATGAGGTTCAACAATGGAATATTGTCCCCTCTAGCCTTTATTTTACCAATCAATGCCCTATATCATTTCCCTGCCCATGCACTTCTCAAACATCTGTATTTTAAACCAGCAATCATCCAATAATTCTCAAAATTTGAAACCAATAGTGTTGAAAAGATGCTATCATAATAGAAGAACATTCCTGTTACATCCTTAAAATTCATCTTTATTCTATTTTTTTATTTATGACTTTCCCTTCTATTTTTTTCCTTAAGTATTGAATCATTCATTCTTGTGAAAATGATTTATCATCAGTGATGTTATCTTGGCTAGCAAATCGTGTAGAGTTGTAATCAATTCATGTATACAGTTGGATTCATAGAAATTTATACTAAGATAAAAGATTATTAATCAATAGTTGATCACTATCCGTAAACGGTCGATAGTATTGATTATTCAGTAGGTGCTCGCTTTAGGCGAATAAATATTACAATTTTATTTTATTACTTATTATTAATATTTTTAATTATTTAATCACCTGACAAGTTATCTATGTTCCATCACAATAGTTAATTTTTCTTTTTACAAGTAAAAGTGTTTGGTACTTTTTGGAAGATTCATGGTGTATGTAGTAAATATAAAGAAGTATACTATTCCCTACGGTTTTATCCTTGTTAAATTTGTATTGACCCAAGATATGCAAAATAACCTTTGAATAATTACCCATTATGATGTATGTATGATTTAGGTTAATATGCAACCATTTTTTACCTACATTTTCATTTAACTGGTTCAAAACTATACACACGCTACGAAGACTTTTTCCTTATTTCGCTCCCATTTTATTTAAACATTTTCAAACAGTATTTTTACTTCTGTTATCAAGCAGTAGTTAAAAATATTTGTATGGGTTCCAAGTGTAAAGTTGTTATAACTATTAAATTTGAACATTTTCTCGATTAATTTATCGTTAATGCTCAGTTTCTATGGTTAGTAGTGTGATGTTCTAAAGCCTAAAGCCTTCCTCAATACTTGTTCTGTCTATCGCGTTAATAATTTTATATTCAATGCAACTACATGTGTAGAAATATGATTAAGATAGTACTTTGGTAGTAATTATTCGGTACTTGTGTATTAAATCCACCACCTGAAAAGGCCGATGTTGTACGCATGTGCAAGCAGTTATATTTCGAACAGTAACAGTTACATTGTTTACACATTCGTTGTTCTTTGTTTCTTCGTGTGTTTTAGAATTGTTGTATCTTCATTTTTGTTTGTTGTTTGTTTGGTTATTTGTTCTACATTTGGTGTTGTTTGCTGATTTTTATTAAAATGCTTATTTGAGATTTGCCTAAAATAGAAGAAGATGCAATTTCATTTTTTCCAGAGAGAAATATTTTATAGAAGAAAAGGAAATGTACCAATTCGCAGAAAATGAAGCTTTATTTTGGGCAACGTAAGTTTTGGAAACGTAATTTCAAAGAGTGTGGCGAGCAAGTGGGTATTAGAAAAGACAGCTGGTTTGAGGGAAGCAGAATTCCAATTTGTTGAGCTTTAAGATTTATATACTGCTGGTGCGAGGAGTTGACGTCAATTAAATTTTGTGAAAAGCAACTTCATTTATCCAATAAAACTGTTGTAGACTGGAATAATTACATGCCTGAATTATGTATGTGTATTTGATATGCATGTTATGTTTTGCAAATTCTAACCCCAATAAAAATATTTAAAAAGGTTATCCAAGGTAACTGTTAGAAATATAACTGTTATAAAACGTAACTGGTTGCGCATTAGGCTTTACAGGTGGTGGATTTAATAAATAAGTACCAATTATTCTTTAAGAAAGAGGGGGATAAACACCATTCACAATCTATAGGATGACTTAGGAGGTAAAAAGAGAAGTTGTGCACTGAGACGAAAGACTATTGCGGGAATCAAATATCTATTTTTTTCTATCGAACTATAGATTTGAATTTATTTATTTTATAAGAATTCTGTGTAAAAATACTGATTACAAAGTATTGATTAGAGATGATGATAATCCGAGATTGACCAGCTGACTGGTCGAGTCCAATTGGATTCCCGGCTGGCTAATGTGATTTAAAGAAGCTTTGATCTTATCTGATCTATTATTTACTTTGTATTTAGTTATTCAAATAGGATTTAATTACTCTGATTGGAATGAAATTTAAAATTTTTAAAAATTAGTCTCAATGTAAAATATCGTACATATTTCAAAGTGTATTCTAGTCCTGGTGCGAAAAATAGAATTTTTAAATTAAATCATCTTATAATTTATTTGTATATAACTTACGTTATCGACATATAACTTCATCTAATCAAGTAATAAAATTTTATCATTTCAACAAATAAATTTTAAATTGTTTTATCGATGAAGAAATAGTTGAGCGTAGATATCCTGAGTTATATAGAAAATGGCCCAGGGTGCAATCCTGTATGAAGGTACTGATTAAAAAGTATTGATTAGAGATGATGATAATCCGAGATTGACCAGCAGACTGGTCGAGTCCAATTGGAATCCCGGTCGGCTTATGTGATTTAAAGAAGCTTTGATCTTATCTGATCTATTATTTACTTTGTATTCAGTTATTCAAATGGGATTAAAATTTTAATCAAAATAAAATACATTTGTTTCTAAATGTAAAGTACCCTAGAGACTTCCGAGCGTCAATATAGTCCTGTTATTATGATCTTAATATAATATGGTGTTTTCTGTTTAGTCCCTAATAGCAATATTTTGGCCATAAAATGTAATTGTTATTTATATACAATATTAAAATTGATGACAGTCAGTTTTAGTTTTATATAGTGTTAACACTTTTGGCAAGTCTAACTTATTTAGGAGCTATTTAAGCTTTGTTTGGCTTGACATATCTGGGCTTGGTTTCAATCTCTAGTTACATCCACATATTTTTGTAATTTTCTTATTTATTTAAATTATATTACTTATCTCCTTTTATATATTTTTTCGTATATATGTTTTTATTATTATAAAGCAAATATAGTTGAAACTAAAAGTAACAGCCAGCAAAATCTTGAAGTAGTATTAGCCGTATGAGTAGAATATGGATAGTCTTCTACAGTTTTTTTTGTTGTCTCATTACACATTTCTGTTTAAGTTGCTTAGGCTTGCCAAAGGTTTGGAAATACGCCTCACAGCCTTTTTTTATTATTATTCTTTGTACTGTTCTGACTTTTGTGTTTTATTGAATTATATGCTATTCTTTTATTGTTGGGAAAACAAGCAATTGAAAGCAGCCCCCCAGATTGTACATAGATTGAGGCTATGGTAAAATTGTGATATCTTCGTTGATAATGCTTTTATAAAGGTTATAATGTATAATAACATTTAATATGCAGAGAATCAATTTTTTTTTAAATTAAAAAAAATCTTCTATTTCACCCGCCTTAAAAAAAGAATGTAATATTAAATTATTATTTATAAAACCTGTACTACTACAACTGTACTGTTTCATGGACAACGGTTCTGCAGGGAGGTGATTTGTCCTAGATCATGCTCAACTGCCAGTTTTTTCCTCCCTTGGGTACCTTATTTTTATAACATTTGATAGAGGCTGGGTGGGCCCTAGGAGGGTCCTAGATCCCATATGATCCATCTCCGCCGACAAACAGACTACATAGAAGTCTTGCCTGCAGTGGGATTTGAACCAGGATTTCCGGCATGGCAACGTATGGCTCTACCACTGAGCCATTCCGCTCCCTTATATAAGTTATATAATATATGTATAAGTAATATAATATAAAATATATATAAGTAATACTATAAAAATATTAGGAGTTTTAACTTTTGTTTGAAACATAATATCATTTTTACTACCTCCTTGGAAGTGCATCCCCTGAGGAGCGGGCTGCAAACAGACTAAATAAAAGTACTGCCTGCCAGCGGGATTTGAAACAGGATTTTCGGCAAATGGCAGCTCAGTGCGAATTATTATTTATACTCACTTAAAATAAATTGAGTATTTGCAATTTTTAGTTCAAATTATTTGTATTCACCAAGAATAGCTCAAACAATCTGTTTTCAAACTCGATTAATAGTTCTTTATAATTTTTTCACAATTATTTAGCTCAGCTAAATTGATTTTACCAATCTGCTACTGGTTTGTCTTTTAAGTAATTTGTATTTGCTGCATTGATAATTTCATCATTCATTGAACATTTCATAATACTCATTAGAAATGAAATGGATGAGTATTCTCAAATCTGTAAGTTAAATCATTGCTCTGCCACCAACATTAGATTGTTTTGCTAAGTGATTCTCTACTAAGTTTTTTAATCCTATTTTGACCATACTGAACGAATTGAAACTTAATTTGACTTGTGCCCCAGACAAGAACTTAGACGAGACATGGTAACCAAATTTGTATTGTAGAGTTGGTTAACATATTGCATGGTAACCTATGACCAACACCACTAAGTAAAAAGCTATTAACACCAATACCAAACATTTAAAAGTTATCAATAAAACTTCCTTATTGTATCTAAAAAAGAACAGCACTGTTTTACATATAATGGCTTCAGTTTTATTAAGTTAAATTTTCAAATTGGCAATGTTATGATTCTTGCAATTCTTTATTTTACTTTATTGTTATGCACATTCTTCATTTCAATTAAGGTTGTTAGCTTGAAAAATTCATGTGCTGTGATAGTGTTTTTGTTTTAGGAAGGTGCTCAACAGCAGGTCCCTTGTAAGGTATTTGTGGGACGATGTACTGAAGATATTAGTGCTGACGATTTACGTGAGTATTTCTCCAAATTCGGAGAAGTGACGGACGTGTTCATACCCAAACCATTCAGAGCATTTGCTTTCGTCACATTCTTGGATCCTGATGTTGCTCAAGCACTGTGCGGTGAAGACCATATTATCAAGCAGACGTCGGTTCATGTTTCTGAGGCATCCCCAAAAACAGACTTTAATAATAGATACAATGCTGCGATGCGTGGTCAGAGAGATCAGAAGGGGTACGGGGGAGGTGGCTACGGTCCGGGCGGAAATGGAGCCCACATGTATCATCCACAGCAACATCAAGGTAACATGCAAGGTGGTCCTGCACCATGGGCTCAGGGCGGTCCTGCTAACCGTGGTAACCTAGACATGCCGAATCTGCAAGCTCTTGGTATCACTGGTCAGGGGACGGCTGGTGGCGGTGCTGGGGGGCAGAATTTAACTAATCCTCTTGGTATGGGGCTCAACCTCTCTGCCCTGCCAATGAACCCCGCCCTGGTTGCTGCTGCCCTCAATCAAGCTGGCTGGGGGCTGATAGGGAACCTGCAGGGTAACCAGGGCACAGGCGGAGGGGATGCAGCACCACCTGCCCCTCAGTACCCTAACTCTGGGCAGTTTGGCGGGGGGCAGCAAGGCACGGCACCTCCGCAACCCCCTGCCACCGCCGGCGGCTTCCTTAATTGGATCAGCCCTGGAGGAAACCAGACAAACCCAGAAACTGCCCAGAACAATACAGGCCAGCAACAGGGTCCCTGGCAGCAAAGGGATGGTGGTAAATCACAGAACTTCATGAAGTATGAAAAATATGAGTAATATGGTTGTAGTGACATGTATTTGTTTTAACTATTTATGTATGTACGCGTGTTTTAATATAGGAGTGATCTTGATCAAATAACTTGAAAAAATTATTATAAATTAGATATATTTAGAGAAAAAATGTTTTTGATTCAAAGTATTTGAATAAAAGTAATGATTATTTATTTTTCTTTAGAATGAATTATATAAGAATTCGGTTATTTCAACACTATGGTTTTCCTAAACAATGTAGTTTTACATTAGAGTTGATTTGAAAGATCTTTTCTTTATTTAATCAGGATTTAGTTAAATGTTAGCCAACGATAATGTAACTGATTTCTCTAAATCGTTTCAGGATGGTGGAATTAAATGTGATCATTTTATATGGTTTGCAAGGTCAAGGTGTTTGAGTCATGTGTCATTGAAACAAGAAGAACTTTGTATGGTTTGCAAGGTCAAGGTGTTTGAGTCATGTGTCATTGAAACAAGAAGAACTTTGCAGAAATTTTTGAATGACAGAAATATAATTTGAGTGATAAGCTGTGAATTGTGTCAGTTATATTTTTCCAGTTTAATTGTGAACTTTAAGAATGGTGTGAGGATGTTTATATTTATTTTAACTTAAAAACTCGAATATAGGGTAATTACTTGTTTTTATCACATAGGCGTTTACATAACACAATCTGTTTTGTAATCGAGTGTTTATTGTTTCCTAAAACAATATTGTCACCAAAGTGTAATGTTCATTAAATTTTCATTATTATAACTTTTATGTTTAAAAAAAGCAATTAAGTCTTTTCTTCCCCTCTAGCCTCTTTAAAATAAAAAAAAACATCAAACAATATTTTTTTTCCTTTTAATTCTTTTCCATTGTTTAAATAAAAATAAACTAATTATTTTTCTTTCCTTATTTATTACTTAAAAATTTGGCTCTAGGTTGTATGGTTCCATATGACCAATTTTATTAGTTCAGTCACCAATTCGAAATAATAATTGTTTTTATTTTCAAAGTTATAACCATTTATTAATATTTCATAAATCGTTGGTTTTCAGATAATGGGGATTATCCATACTGAACAGTTTAATAATTTTGATTATTTAAATTAAAAAAATTCGAGTCCTCAGCCTTTAATATGTTCTTAAAGGGGGCATAAACGATCAAGTCATTTGAAGTAAACATTATGCCTGCTGCAGTGAATTTATTAATCTTATTAAGCGGCCAATTCAGTTGTGTCTATTTTTTGGAGTAATGTCGGCACAAGCTCAATAGTGGGAATTAGCTCGAGTGTGATTTTTAAGGAAGGAATTGAGTGTTGTTTGGCAAAAGATAAACTGAATGTAATAGTACCATATATGTTTAGTAAGTTAAGAACATTAAAACAAAATGTTTATATTTACAAATTTTATAAAATAAATGATTTATCTTTTATAAATTTCATTTTTACATCCAATTAAAATACATCATAATTTGATAGCTAAAAATAAATATTACGAGTAAAGTCTGATCACTTTTATTATCTGAAATTGAAATATTAATAATTTTTGTTCCTTAGATGAAAGTTCTTAATTCCATAGTTTTATAAACAGTTGTAATAGTTAATATATATATAAAATAATTCTGTGGTGCTTGGGTAAAGGGGAACAAGTAATTTCTTTCGACAATTGATTTAAATAATATTTTGTTCTTTGTATAGAACTTTACCTTTGAAAAAAAATAAATGAAACAATGTTGGTATCTTAAAACATGTTTTAATAAAGCACAAAATATAGCTTAAATCCATTGTAGCAAAAATAATACCCCTTTATTTGAATACCCCCATGGTAGTTTTTGTAATTTTTAATAAGATTAGCCTTTTAGAACTTCAAATATATTAAGTTGAGATTCAATATTTGGTTTTTAACTTAATCTTCTTTTTTAATGTTTCTTTATATTTAAATCAGACTTAAGTAATATAAAGCAAAAATTAAATTCTAAAATAGTCGTTTCAGCTTATCCTTTAAGATGTCATTTTATAGTGGAGGTAGGATTAACGACAGCTGTACCTTCGATGAATAATTTCTTAAAGTACAAGCCAACTTAATGGGAATGTAGCCATCGAACAATAAAAAACAAACAACAATAAAACAAAAACAAGAAGTTTTCATTTTACCTATTTTACTTGGCTTATATATATATATATATATATATATATATTTCTAAGAGGAAGATAATATGAATTTTTAATTTAATATAATTTTAGTTGGTTATATGTATACCATCCACTAGAGCCACAATTAGCTGAATAATGTACGAAGTTGAAACTAAACTTTTCATTATTGCTGTGGTAATAGCTGTTTGCGAAATTAAAATCATCCTGAACAAAAATAAATGAAACTGATAAAATATTCCAAAAAAAATTACTGCGCCATAATTTCTAGAAACTTCACTATTTTTCTTTCTTTTTTTTATTCTGTTACATCAATCATTCATAATATATATTATGTAGCTAAACTCCATTAGGATTAGTATCATTGAAGGCATAAAAGTTAGAATGCATCTAACTCTTGAAAGTACTTGAGAGCTGGCGGTGTAGCTGTTGGATTTTGACTGTGTGGTGGTCTTGAAGTGGTGATGAATGGAGATAAGTCTTCGCTATTGTGTATAAGGTGAGAGAGTGAGAGTTTGTGTGCTCCCAAACTATGGATTTACATTAACTGAGAATGTCACAAGTGTGGGTTTTTGTATATTTGATTGATGGGACTGTATGAGATTAACTCTACCTGCGGTTAATGAATGACTCAATAAAAATAACTCTGATTTGATATTTTAAAAACCTGTTGTGTGATTGATGTAAATGCATCATGTATGTGGAGCACTATTAACCCTATTTAACATTTGATTGTGTATTTTTACTTGCATATGCATTTTTATTTTATTTTTATAAATTTCAAAAATCTGATATATCTATTTTAATGTACATACATATATATTTTTTGTTTTACAGGTTTTTATGCCCGGAGGAGGTATTAACTGTTGAAGACAATGATCACTGGAAAATGTAAATTATATTTATGTTGTTCTTTGTTGTTAATTTTTCTTTTGTATTTTTGTAAAATATTCTAGTCATTTAATAAAAGAAATATAATAACGATAAACACTGGGGGGGGGACAAGAAGGAAAAAAGTACAAATAAATTATTTCCCAATGTTGGTTCTTGTAAATAAATATGACCTATTTGTTTTTATTATTTTTACAGTAAAAGATTTTAAAAATTCTTGATAAACGTCATTTTATTTACCTTAATAATATGGTTTATACTACCATTACTAACTTATGGTAATTTTAGTTCTGTATAGTTTACCTATTCATACATAAAATTAATTTTTTCCATTTATGGAAAAAAAAGGGGGGGAATTATTTAGCAAACAAATTTAGTTTGGATTGGAGGATTTCTGAACCAACCTGAAAATGGTTCATAATATATTTTAATAGTGAATAGCTGAGCCTTTACTATCAGAAGTTAATGAGACAAATTGTTCAAAAGCCACTTAGTGTTTCAGTTAGAAACAATTTAAGTATTTTATTTATCACCTGGTTTAACAAGAATGGAGACTAAAGAGAATGTAATAATCATCAAGAATCCTAGAAGTAAGGATAAGAAGATTGGTCCACTGCCACATTGGAGAGGAACACTATGGCTTCAGAAACTGGGGGGAACACAAGACCTGATTTTCACTTAGAGGCAGGTCATAAAGAAATTGAGAGAGCTAAACCCAGATTGTGACGCTTTTTGTTTAGGAATCTTCAGCCTTATTTTTTACATCATTCTTGCTTTTGCTAATGAAATAGTCATTTTGCTGCGGATGAGGATTTTAAATAATCAGGTGCCTATATCGATAGAGAGGTGGCACAAAGACTGGAAGCCGGTGGAAGAATATTCCACTCAATCTTGACAGGTTTTCTCATCAGAGAGAGATGGCAAAGAAAAAAATGATATCCCTTTCTAGGCCAACTTTCTTGCCTATACTTTATTATTCCTCACCATCATGGACACTTACCTCTTTGCAGGGAGGTTATTTGGTTTTTTTGATCAAAATAGTTGAGATCTCCTTTATCAAGAGTAGGCCAGAAAAATTTAAACCATTGGAACTTTATTTGTATATTCCTCCAAATTGCCATTTATTTTATAAACCAAAGAACAATCAATCAACTATTCTGAGTGTAGCAGGGATAGTGGTGATTACATGACTACAATTGGTCTGGAAGTTCAATGTGCATTACACTTCTAAATCATTTAATTATCTTGTTTTTTAATTACTGATTTATGCTGAACTCATTTAGAAATTATTCGAACCCATACAATATTATGGCCTTATCCTAAACTTACTGTGCAAACAATGAAAAACTTGCATCTGTTAATGAATATGTTTCACCTCTCAAAATTCTGAAGGCTTATAACTTCAACATTGAGAAGTTTTCTTTTTCGACTGAAGAACTCAGAGGAAATCTTAAGACTGTAGATATACTGATCCTCTCTCAGTAAATGAAAAGGGATAGGGAGTTGGTTAATATATAGTAAGAAATTGATTCTCAACATTGCATGAATTCGTTTTGATTGCACCCTGACTATTCCTTTTTAAAGGGTAGCATCATCTGCGAGGGATGGTTTTGAATACAACTCTTTCCCAAGTTTCCAAATGGCAGCTGTCCTATAGGAATTGTAATGGCTTCCTTAATAGTAGAGGAGTTAATCACATTATATTCATTTCTTTAGATAGCAAAGAGAAAAGGTTGGTTTACTTAACACCTTTGGTTTGCATATCAGTTTCTTAATTCCTATGAATATAGAAATGGACAGGTACTCATTGTCCACCATGGTCTTCCAGAAAATCAACCAACATTTTCATGAATATTTAAATAGTTTAAATATAAATATTGGCTCAATATTTTGTGCCGTACATTTAATTTAATAGTTGCACAGTATTAATTAATTATTAATAGTATTGCATAGTATTAATTTAATACCAGCAGCAGACATATACATGGAAGACTTTGAACAGAAAGCACTCTCTACTGCAGCCGAACAACCTGAATGCTGGTTCAGATACGTGGATGATACCTTTGTCATCTGGAGACACGAAAGAGACGCATTGGACAGATTTTTGCTCCATCTCTACAGCATCACCCTAACATCCAATTCACCATGGAGTTGGAGAAAGATGGCAAACTCCCCTTCCTAGATGTCCTGGTTGAAAAGAAAGGCAAGTACTTAGGACATAGTGTATACCGTAAACTGACCCATACAGACAGATACCTCCATGCCACTTCACATCACCATCCCGCTCAGAAGTTAGGAATTATCAACACTCTACTCAACAGAGCCAAAACGATAGCTGAATCGTCTCAGCTTCCGAAAGAGAAGAGGTACTTGAGAAAAGATACAACCGAGAAACCATCAACCGGGTAGAAAGCAAAAGAAACAAGGCAAAAACCAAACAGACAATGAACCTGTAACTCAGACGACCATCCCCTACATTAAAGGTACTTCAGAAAAAATCGCCAGAATCCTAAAGAACCAAAACATCAAAACCACATTCTCTACAGACAAAACAATAGGCCACATCCTACAGAATCCCAAAGACTAGTTGGGGCTACGTACCCCAGGCATTTACAGTATACCCTGTTCCTCCGGCAAGGTCTGCATAGGACAAACAGGAAGGACCATTCAAAAAAGAATTAAAGAGCATATATATTGCGTCAAAAATTTCAAGAAAGAAAAATCGGCTGTAGCAGAACACTTCCACAACTCCAACCACCACATACCCTTTGAAAACACTACTATCCTTACAAAAGAAGCTAATTACCATCTACGTAAAATAAGAGAAGCTATTGAAATTGTCAAAGAACCCAATAGGGAAGATGGCTATAAGCTTAGCAAAAACTCGTATCCGGCCATCCAAAGCAAGACCCATACACTACCTCACCATCCACATACAGATGAACCCCACCCCACCGAACACAACACAACCGGTACAAGCGAACCAATGGGAAGGCCGACTTCGATCGAGACCACGCCCCCCAGGTATAAATACCCCGACTCCAACCATCCGCTCTTCATTAACTGACTAACCCTGAAGAAGCTCACAGCACGATGAGTGAAAGCTTGGTTCATAACACCAACATGACACGGTCCATCCCGGAAGTAGAATATACGAAGAATAATTTATTGTGTAGATGCTTAATGGAGAAAACCAGATACAGGAACGGAAACAGGTTCATGGTGTTTCTAGACATAAAAGCAGAATTCAACACAGTCCCAAGGTATGAAGTACAGAGATTTTTTAAGGCTAAGAATATCTCCAAACCTTGTATATTCTGTGAAATCAGAGTATAAAAACCCAAACGATATTATTAGAATAATTTGGGTGGAATCCAGACCTTTTGACGTGAAACAGGGAAATTAAGTCCTTAGCTGTTCATAAATTTCAGGGACGAAAACATAGAATCTGCAAAAGAAGAACGGTTAAAAGCATAGGAGCCTATGGAAGATGAATTATGTTCAATTCCAAGCATTATTTACTCTTGGCAGAAACTACAGCAAGCTCTGCTTGAATAGGTAGAGGAGTTGAAAAGAAAATACCTCTCTATCAAACAAATGAAGTAAAGTACTACATCTAGGAAGGGAGCCTCAGGCATTCAATATAATATATAATGGCTAGTAATTTAAACAGACTGATGACCTTGGAAATCTATGATAAGATCAACAACATGATTAGAAAAGCTAGTAACATCTACTACTTAATCTGCAACTCCTTCTTGGGTAAGAGAAAAGGTGGAAGAGAGGTATAGTTAAGGGCATATATAAAAAGCAGTGAACCAATCAACTTTGCCATATAGTAATGAAAGCGGTGTAACTCTAGACAGGTATAAAAATAGAATAACCACATATGACATAACATATTTCCGAAGAGTGCCTGAAAAACAAGACGGGCTGCATACGAAATATCAAAAAGAGAAAAGACATCTTAAGTGGTATGGTCATGTCTGCCAAATGGGAGAATACAGAGCCCAGAAGCTTTTATGAAGCCTGACCAGCAGGCAACAGCTAAGGGTAGATCTAATTTCCAGGCTAGGACGGTCACGAGAGAAAGCGATAGGAGAGATGAATTGCGATAGCTAAATGAAACTTCACGTTGAGAGGCATTAGGAGAAAGGAAAACGAGAAAAAGTAAAGTCAAATATTGAATGTCCTTATGTTATATTCCTAATACAGTCAGCACTGGGAGTATCCATGGCAACCACCCCTCGCCAGAAGGTTCCAGCAGTTGTTAGACTAACTATTATGAAATTAAAAAGCACTGTTGATATTTGAACATAATATTAAATTTATAATAATTACAACACTTGATAAACATTAAGTAAAGGTTATAATTATGTACATTAGTCTAACAACTGCTGGAACCTTCTGGCCAGGGGTGGTTGCCATGGATACTCCCAGTGCTGACTGTATTAGGAATATGACACCTTATATATTCTTTTGTGAGGTAAAAAAATAAAGCAAAAACGTGAAGGAGATGTGAAACTACCAAGCCTTTTAAGAGATCCAAAAACCCTTCTTTTTTTTAACTTTAGCAATTTAAATGAATTATATGGAGGTGGAAGTGGTTCTGGTATAGGTAAAAAATAAAGTCATACATAGTAAGAAACTATTCATTAGAAACCCACTTTACAGTTCTTCATCATGGCTTGTCATAAGTATGGTTGCAGACTCTCCCGAAACCTCCAATCTGGGTAGAAGCATTGGTTTATAATAAACTAGCTACCCACCCCAGCTTTGCTCGTGTAATAGGCCATATTATACCTACATTATTTGTCTGTGTAATGTTTTTTTTTTTTATCATCTTCCGGCCACTAAGGACCACGCAAATATCATTGGTTAGGCTTTTTTGGGAGTCTTGATTTTCTTTTTTCCCATCTCAACTAATGTACTTTATTTTATAAAAATAAAAACAAAACCAAATATTTCTTCATATACGAATTTATTATCTTAAATTATTAAATCTTCACTCTATCTATTGGTGAA
Source organism: Troilus luridus (assembly GCA_964056705.1). Taxonomy (NCBI): domain Eukaryota; kingdom Metazoa; phylum Arthropoda; class Insecta; order Hemiptera; family Pentatomidae; genus Troilus; species Troilus luridus. The sequence goes on along the minus strand of OZ057414.1, from coordinate 116,632,553 downwards.
AACCCATACAGTGGTTCTTGAGTTTACCGCAAACAAACGCGGCCGAGGACTTTGTTTTATACTATCTAAGTTTTATACTTACTATTTAAGATTTCATTTTTGAGCTCCATCTCGATCATATATTCTGCTCATTGATATTAATATGTCACCCAATAATTATTCAAATTAAATGAATTTGAAAAAAAAAGTTACTTACATTTCTTTATGTGTATTTATACTATCATATAAACCAAATTATTAGTTCTTTTACCTTAGTATTACAAGGTTGTAAAAATCAGAGATTTTGTTATCAAATGGTTCTATATGATGTAAACTATTTATAGATTTAAAAAAAATCGCGACAGAGTAAAGACAAAAAATACAAAGGTGTTTGTCGTGAAGATTTTAAATCTGAGTCATATAGTCATATGTTCCACATAGAACCTTGTTATTATAAAAATGTACGACTTCGGAAGCACATGGGTTTATGTTATTGCATCCACCTATGTAATTCGTTAAAGCTCCGAATGTTTATCCTCAGTACAACTAAAATGAGTAATCCACTAAAAAGAGGGAAAGGGAAATAAAAAACAAAAACAAATAGTTTCAATGTTTTTTCCTTTTGATTAATAATCGAGTTCAGTTCTGCAAATTATTATACACTAGATCACTACGCCTGAAACCTATATATACTGTACAAAATCATGCAACAGAAACAAACACTTTTCGAAATAGTATGCAAGGAAAACATAAAAAGAAATATACTATAGATGAAGCAGCAGATCTGGTAAGGCATCTTATCAACTTGACTCCCTAAGTTGAGAGTCATCAGTCGTGGAATAGGTTCTAGTCCTGTCAAATCAAATGTTTATCAGAAAATATTTTGCAATGAGTATAACTTTTCTTTCAATAAACCGTCGAAAGACCTATGTTATCTGATTGCAGAAGCATGTCTTGAAAAAAAGAAAAAAACTTTAAGTTAAGAAAAGAACATTATATTAAAGCAGCATCTAATAGATAAGAGATGCACTGATGCTATGATGATGAGGCATTGATTGCTCAATATGCTACATATATTGTATAATACATATACAAAATTTTAAACATGGTAATAAAAGATTTTTCCTTAATGGAATAGTTGATATTATGGAGTGATAACTGTGTTCCACAATTCTGCAATATTTTGATGAGCTTTTCCATTGCTCATGTTCTACAAATAAGTCTAAATTTGAAAATAATCACAATGAAAATTTCCGTACTCAGGCATTCATGCATTTAGGAGGTGCAATTGAACGGAGCTTGAGACAATCAGAATATTTCTCTGCCTCACTTTTGAGAGTATTATAGAAAGTGAATGCGAATAAGCATTACAGAATACTTCAAATGAGAGACCAAGATATTCCGGATCTGAACTAGTTCCTAGACTAGGAATCCTGAACTAGTTTTCCAAAATGCCATATATTGTAGTTCCGCTTTCAAAAGTCGTATCTCTAGAATTCAGCACACCATTTTACGAAGTGAAGTGCCGAATGCTCTCAAATATCATTAAAACTGTTATTCTGAGGCAATGAAATCTGTAAATATTAACAATAAAAAGTGAAGGAATACCTCTGATTAATAAAATTGATGATATAATAGCTGACCTACACCAAATAAGATAGATACTCTGAAGTCCATATCTAAGTGAATGCCAGGATTGGAATGACGATTTTATGAAATTAGTTTCGCCAAAATTTGTAAAGATTTGAATAGAAAGTAAACTTATGCACAGGCATATAATGGTTCCATATTATATTGTCATAATTATTGTGTTCATTATGGAGCAACAAAGTTCTATGTTATTTTATTTCTACAATAATTATTATCATTCTTTTTCTGCTGTCCAAAGTCACCCGATTGCGCAGAAACAAAGCTATAACATTCCATCGCCTAAAGAATCCGTTGGGCAGAATCTTTGACATTGTTTTTCTCATTTTCATATATGTGTGTTATAAAACTTTGTAATACTAAGGTAGCGAAATGTTAAAAATTAAATTGAAAATTGTTCAATTTTCAAAGTTTAAGAAATGTTAGGTATGTATTTAAAGATCGATTAGTGGATAAGTGATCGTTCGATTGTGAGTGTGCGTCGCTGCGCCTTTCAAGGGTGATAGGTTTCAGAGAAAAGGTTGATAACTGCTCTCCGTTACTGTCTTGTGTTGGTGATGTATGGCATTTCTCCAAAGGATTCTGTGGTGTGAACTTGTGTTATGTTAAATTGGAAACGTTTTATTGTGATTGAACTCTTAACCGGTTGATGTCACTCTGTAATTTTAATATTCCAGCATGATTAAAATACTCTTTTTTGTATTTTCATTGTTTCATTTCGGTTCTTGTGATGAATATAAATTTGAGAACTGTATTCTTCATTCTCGAAGTGACAGGGTGATTATAGATCTTTCAGGGTAAGTCTAAGTTTGTTTATTTTATTTTTTAAATTAGTGTGTTTGATACATTATTTATGCCTCCTGTCATTTTGTTTTAATTTTGATAGGCAATTGTCAATTTATTTATTTGGCTAGTGGGAATGAAAAAAAAAAAAAAAAATATACATTAGTGTAAAGTATTTAAAATGAAATGCATTTTATTAGAGTTAGATATATTTATTTTTCCAGGATATCTTTGACCATCAACCCATTTTGTTTATATTATTTAAATGTAATTTCTTAACACATTAATTTCAACAGGATATAGATATTTATGCTGTCATTTTTGTTTTTTGTATTTAGAGGAAGTATTAATGTTGCAAAAATATTTTAACAGAACTAGTATTGTGCCAATATATACGCTCATATATGTAATAATATCAATGTAATATAAATAGATTATTATTTCCTTCTGAATACCTCTTTAAACAAAAATTATATATTTTTTTCAATTTAATTAAACACAATTTAACGGTATTTTTAAAATGTTTACTGTCATTCATAATTTCATACATACATATTCATATATTTATTTATACTTCCATACTTCCATTTTTAGCCTGTCATTTTGAAAATTTATTATTCTCTCTTACCGATGGTAAAGGATGATGGGATAGATTCCTATATTTATCTAATACCGGAAGCCTGATAGCTGGAATCTTGGTAAAATTTCCCAAAGGAAAATAGAGGTCTATGAAGAAATAGAATTTAATTGATAACACTAATTAAAATTGCGTACTTGAAATTAACCATTAATTTTAAACATGGCGTAATTTATAAGTTATATCCTTCCAATCTCTCTAATCATTTCGTTAAGATTTGGACGCTATTGTCCTATTATCTATTCGAAAGAGCGGAAATGCTGTAAGGTTGAATATCAAACAGTACATTTGTATGGAGTAAATAAGAGTAATTTGTTTATATATTGAGTTTTTAATGCGTAAAATACGAACTTACATGCGTTATAAATTTTTATGTCTATTAAATCTATTTTACTAAGTAACTTTTATTACTAAGTTTACCTTCAGGGAAAATTTCATTTATTAATGAACAGTTGTTTTTCTTAATTAAATGTTTTAACAATGAGTTATTTGTAGTCGATACATCGAATCAATTCAGAATTTTGATTTCGTTTAATTAAAAATAATACTAATATAAATATTTAGTGTCTCCTAAATTTATATGCTTTAATGATAATTTGTTAAGGCCTATTTATAATATTTTAGTTTACCTGAATATTAAGCCTATGTATTCAAAAGCCTTATTTACATTTCATGAATGAAACTATAAACAAACAAAATCTGTAACCGACAGCGCTGTCGGTGTTTTGAAAAAAAAGTGTGGATTGGTGCGGAATTATAAGAAAATTGTTTATTTTGAATTTTTTATTTATATGTTTACCTATTAAGTTATGAAATTTCAAGTTTAGGCACAAAGGCGCTTTAGTTCGAGGTCTCGTCGGTAAAATAAGGCGACTTATCCCATATTTTTATGGAATTATCATTCTTTCATTTGTTTTTATTTAAATCAAGACGTGATTTAAATTGCCTTTAAAGTCTGGCAGCTTTATTTGAAGTTTTGGTTTAATTTTTCATGAAACTGATTTTATTCTTCAATACGGTGTACCACTACAACCTTAGACCAAAGGGGTCTCGAGTTGAGTACATGGTATATATTTACTGTTATCCGCGGAGGTTATTTTACCCCGATTTCCCTCAAGCTTTAGGTGTTTATACAACTAAGGGTAGAGGCTGGGTGTGCCTCAGGAGGGTCTGCAGATCCTATAGAGTACATCACGGCTGTTATTTAAACAGATTAAATAGTTTGTATATCCAGCGGTTGCAGCTGGATTTTGTTTTTGGTATCATCAGACCAGCAATTCAGCGTTTTCCTTATATATTGAGCTTACCATGCTAGCTAATTTGATTTAAATAATTTATAAAATACATCTGTGAAAACCAGGAACACATTCCACGGTTTTCGTGACGGAAGTGCTACTTATTAGGATTCTCTTATTAAGGATGTTATAATTTGCTATTCTTAAGCATCAGTTTTAGCGAGGCGTAGAAAACAAGTCAGATAATGTTTCCTCCACATTGTTTTGTCCACTCACAGGTTCCGAAAACTATTAGATATTGGTTTATTTGCTTCTATAAAGTTAAAAAGTGTATTGGATGGAGGAGCAGAGGAACAGAAGAACTATAGGTACTTCAATAAGCTCTTCCTCAATTTATCTTTCATTCTACAGAATTTCTTATAGAAACTTCCATGCGCCAAACTTCCATTCAAAAAGATTAGTAATATTGAGTACAGATAGAGCCACTTAATTTAGCAAGATATGGTACTAATCGTCCGGTGTAATCCCGAGAATTGAACCTTCTAGCTTATAGTATGTTCCTTCTGTGAAACTATATTCGAGTCTGCAGATTGGAAAAGAGGATGTTAAGAGAAAAAAATGACGGAATAAAAGACTACCAATCTCAGATTTTTTTTTCAAGCAAGTACCCTTCTTAAAATCCATATCATCCCGATTTCTGGAAAACGGTATATTGGCTCAGTAGATATTTCCTTTGGGTTTAGCCTTAGCAGCTTTTAAATGACATTAAATAAACAAACATAGAAACAATATTGTATTAAGGAAATCGACATTAACACATTAAATTTCACTCTTTCCAGTAAATTTCCCTATCCCATCATCCTTATTTATATACGAGCTAAAAATATATACTCTATTGGGGTATATATTTTTATACATATAATAATTATAAATAAATATAAAATAATAATAATTATAAATATATAAGGTGAAGAGAACGGATTTGTTCTGGCTGAAAGAGCCGGTATATTTATTATTGATATTGGTATATTTATAGATTACCGGTTGGTAGTTCGAATGGTAAGAGCACTGCCTCGGAGAGGCGACCCGGGTTCGAATCCCGGTCAGGCTCAAGTCTTTTCTCTTCAAAATAAAAATCTTTAAAAATTAAAACAATTAACAAAAAATTAAAAATACATATATACGTTCGTTTATATATCATTCATTTCTAATCGTATTTATATGTCATTATTTTAATAATATATGTTAATTAATTCTTTTATAGTCACTTTATGCCACAATGGCCAATCGGACAATGTTACAGTGGGAGTCATAAATTTGGGGTATGGACCAAAAATTAGGATAGGGATCTTTAAAGAGTTACTGATGCCGCACAGGCTCGGGCCCCCATTTTACGTCCATTCCGAAGGAACAAAGTGTTTTACAAAAAAATTCTATTAAAAAATTACAGATGCTACAGTGGGAGCTCTAAATTTTGCCTATCCAGGTTTAATTAGGATTAAGGATTTTTATCGAGTACCTGTCATCGTTCAGTCTCGGAATTCCCGTTTAACGTCCCTTCTGAAGGACTGCATTACCAAGGATTTTTTAACAGGGTCCTAGGGCCACCTGCCGGATTACGAACCCACGATCTTGGGCTTAGTAGTTTGTTATTCTAACCTCAAGACAAGAGGTCCTCCCACTGCGATGTTCCTCAATTTTTTTAATAAAATGATCACTTTCTAGTTTTTGTATTAGATATGGACACTATTATATTTTCAGGTTGATCACAACTTCCTGATGAGCCACCTCAGCAAACAACTCCTTTGAAGTGAGAATCTTATCTACCATATTTTTTTTTCTTTAGTTGAACAGATAGCGGACATAAGATAAGACGGTTGAGTGTATTGATAACGTCGTTGGAGAACGGTCCAACTAAGATAAAGTCTACCTCTACTTAATGTCACCAAAAACACATACACACACGTGTATATATTCGTATAATTCAATGTATATGTTTTACATATATATGTACCTATACTTGTGGTTTTCGAGTTTCAGCCAGTTCTTTTTGCGCGACGTTTATGTTTTAGAAAAAATTACACGTTTTTTCCTGGCAAGTCATCTGGGGATCGTCAATCTTAAAAGCCAATGCCATTGTACCATTGTCTGAAAGATTAAATACCTACAAATGTAATTTTTCTTCCTTTAAAACCTAAAATTAAAATGATGCATCCCTACGTTTCTTACGAACAGAGTGATCCATAATGCTCATAATGTCCCATTAGTTACTGATTTGGCCCAAATCCGATATCAATATTTTCATGACAAACTATATTCACACTCAAACCCATTCGTTTCAAACCTAGTAACCCCTTCAAAAGGTTTTTGTCGTCAAATGTTTGTTTTCTTACTTATTTATTGAGAAGAATTGGAGGGGGGGGGGCTGGTACAAGCTGGTAGCCTGCGGAACAGGTACCCAAGACCCTAGGATCCCCACTCATTGGACAGCATGGCCTTTTTCTGATCCAATTCTGCTTTCGAAAAACTGGCCGTAAATTTTCCCTCCTGAACGAATTTACTCGTAATGTATTTCTTTAGCGATTTTAGGTATTTGCGGCTGAGTGCTGATGCATTGCTGCGCAACAGCTTTAAACTTGGAATAGTCCTTGTTATATCAATACCAATATCAATAGTGCTGTTCACTTTCTATCCACCATCCCTGGTACAGTTCCTTCTGCCTTATTTGTTAAGTGTATTACTAATTGTACAATAATACAATTGTACCGTATTGAAACGGAAAAACTCTAAGTAGAGTCCCCACCACCTTTGAAATGGTGAATATGGGATCCCTTCAATGATTTCGCATCCGGTCCCAGTATTTCTTGCTATTATGGCACCTTGATATTTCTTTGATCAAACTACCTGTAAGAAGAGATATAGGTTGCTGGGCTTTATTTTTTATTTTCAACATTCTTTTGTTTCGTCTTATTTCTGCCGGAAATCATTGGCTATTGTGCCATGGCCAATGTCCCTCGCAGGGGCTCTAGAGCAGTTTGTATCAGGTTATTCTCCTGAACAGCACGATTACAGAATGTTTGGGCGGTTTGGTATACATTTTATTAAATATTTCAAGTAATAATTAAGCAATTTAGGCGTAAATAGGATGTTTTCATTTTCATTCAATTGTTTTCAGTTTTAAGATGTCCATAAACTATAATAAACATATACAAAACATTCTATTTTTTTTTCCTATACCTATTCACGTATAAACAAAATCAACCTTTAGTTGAGGTTTTAAGTTGGATTGTTTCTTCCTCTCACTCTTGCAAGCAGACTAAATAATGTACCTGTCCCATCCGATTCCACTCTTTCCTTTCCAATGTTACTCTCTTCCAGGCTGCCCCTCCGCAGCTCTTCTTCATCTCCTTGTCCCAGTCTGTCCGGTGGGCGTCCTCTCTTTCTTGGGTGCTCTCTTGGATACCAATCCATAAGCTGCCTGGTCCATGTTTCAGCATTCCGTCTGATGACATGTCTGGTCCAGGTCCACTTCCTTAAATGGACTTTTTCCATAATATCCGGGAGGTCAGTCCTTGATCTAATCCACTTATTTGGTTTTCGATCTTGTCTTGATATTCCGAGAAGGTATCGCTCCATACCTGACTGTCACTCTCAACTTGTGGCTAGTCTTCTTGTATATTATCCATGTTTCGCAACCGTAGGCCATGACCGGAAGTACAGTCCTCATCCAGAGTTTCCTCTTGAATTGACACAGGGGATCTATATATACCCTTAAACTTGAAGAGTGCGCGCCATCCTTGAGTACATCGCCTGCTTATTTCTTCTGTTTCCCCTTTAATAAAGATAAGATGCCCGAGGTATACAAATGATTCTACTTTCTCTATAAGATGCTCTCCTATTATTAAATTTCCGTCAACCTTTAGTGTTATGTATTTTCGCTTCTTATAGTTTATTTTGAGCCCTATGTTTTCTCCTGCTGCTATCAGTTGTTTTGCCATGGTTAGGATTTCTTCTTTACATTTTCCTATTAGTACTTGATCATCCCCAAATTCTAAATGGTTTATCCATTCTCCAAGAATGTTTATTCCTTTGTTCTGCCAATTCATGGTTTGCATCAGATCAATCAAAACTAATGAATTTTAATATTGCATCATATATATAATGGCCACAGGGGAAAAACTAGGTAACTCCCTTTTTCCTAAAGGTTCTGTAAAGCAAATTTACCTCGGAATCGGTATTATTGTTTTTAATAAAGTCCGTGCGGATTGCTGGTCCTGCCATCTGAAAATGAAGAGAATGTTTGAGGGGCTTAAATCCCAACTCGCGGAAGTCACCTTACCTCGATTTTCACTAGGCACTGTTCAGATAAACTATTTTTTCCCCATTTATGGACATACTTTTTCTGGCGTTTGAACTGGTTTTTCTTCTGTTTGACCTCACCGTCGTGTTCGCCATCGAATTATCCAGAAGAAACCGCTGTTAACAAATTTCGAGAAACAAAATAGAGTTACCTCATTTTTCCTCTGTAGTCTTCGCCCATACATATTATAAAACAAAGTCCTCCGCCGCGTCTGTATGTCTGTTCGCGATAAAATCAAAAACTGCTTTACGGATTTTTATGCGGTTTTCACCAATAGATATGAGTGATTCCATGAGGAAGGTTTAGGTACATAATATGGGAAGTTTTTTTGTCACGATAATAGTTGGAAGTGTTGGAAAAAGTATGCCCCCCTGGGAGGTTTCATCTAAGACCCTGCTTAATAGGCCAGCGGCCAGGTACCAAAAAAGGGCTTTAGGTCGCAATAAGTTGAAGAGAGCTGAATTTTTGATATGTTGTAAGGGCATGTCTGACTAGTGGAAATCCAAGTGCTACCGAAAATCGGATGGGAAAACTTTTGGCGGACATGCCCTTACAACATATCAAAAATTTTCAAGTATAAAAACGCATTTTGAGTCGTTATTTCATCACAAAACCCTGAATTTAAAATTAAAAAAGAAATAGAGCATGGGAAGTTAAGCATCAGAAATAGGTCAGATAGAGCAAAATAACCTGACCCATAACCTACAAATAGATTAGATGATTAATAAAATTTTTCCAATTAATACTTAAATAATATTTCATGTTTTTAAATTAATTTAATAATTTAATTGTTTGAATGGAAAAATTTAAATAAATACCATATTTGTCTATAATAGTTTGTTTTTGGGTTTTTTTAGAGTACATTTGTTAATATATTTATATTCATAAATGAATTTAATTTGATCTAGTATTACAGAGATCAAAGTTTGGTTTTTAATGTAATACATATTATATATTTGACCATGGAAGAAAGTTGAGTTCCAGGAGTTTATATATATTTATTAATTTTTAATTTGTTTGACCTCAAGGTATCTATGCTTATTTTTATTGGTTATTTTTGATAAATTATTTTATTATTGTATTTTAGTGTACTTTTATTATTTTTACACTAATGATTGGACTTGTAAATTTGAAGGATGTTGTGAAGAACTGCTAAAATTGAAAATGACAAATAAATGTCGAAACGTTTTTTAATCTTTTGTTAATTTTTTAACAACAATTGTTGACTGGAATAAGGTTTTTTCTTCATTATTAAATTATATAAAACCCTGAATTTGATAACACTTAAAGAAAATGAGGGGAATTATTTCTAATAAAAATGTTTTGATTTCATTAAGTTATTTTAATGTATAAATTTTGCGTTAAAAACGTAAATTTCACGAAAAGTAATGATACGACCCAATAGAATAATAAAAGAACTTCTTTTTTTTTGTACTGATTAATTTTCATTTACCGAATATTTATTTAAATAATATTTTAAATTTAAAAATATATTTTGCAGCGAATTGGACTACGACGACTGGTCTCCTGATGGAGTAGGGATGCCTAACACAACATATTATTTCAATCTGTGCCCTAAAAGAAAATCCAAGTGTCCCCTTAATAGTTTTTTCTGTGTGAAATTACACAACGGAACTATTTTAGATCTTGGGAATACATATAATGGTAAGTGTTTCATTACTCTGTTTACTTTCAGTTGTGTTTATATATTTATTTTCTAAAGACATTTTTTTATATTTCAGGACCATCTGATTTAGTCGTTGGTGATAGTGTATATTATACTATGTCTTTGAAAGGGGAACACGGGAGTGGCGAAGTGAATTTACATTGCGATAAGGGCGGTGTAAGTTCATTTTTTTCTTATCTCCTTTTAAATATAATTTATTAGTGATATTTATTTATACTAACTATTTCTCTGAATAAAAACGATTACACTTCGTTGTTAGAGTTCAGTTTCATTTTCAAATTATCACTTCTGTTAAGTTAGATTATAAAAATCGAAAGATCTCCTTATAAGAAGAATATATATTTTTTTAAAATAATTTATTCAATGAAATTTACAACTGTATTATATTAATACAACAAGTAAATAGAATGATTGGTTCGTATTATCATGAAAGACAAGTAGAGAAACTACCCAGTGGTAGTACTCAAATAACAAGTTCAACTTAAAAAAGTCACGAGGCCATCTTCTCTTCAAAACTCTCGGGCAATTATCAGGAATTGAAGAGGTTGTGCTAGGTTTGAAACTAGTGGGTTTGTGTGGAAAGATTGATATCAGATTCGGGCAAAATCAGCAACAAATGGGACATTAAGGTCATTATGGATTACTTTGTTCGTAACAAAAGCATTGAGGATTTTACGGTTTTTGGATTGCAAGGATCGGATATGAGAGGAATTCGATGGTTTAGTGGATCCCTCCAGGTCATCAAAAATGATTACTAACCAGCTGATTTTTTTTTTACTTCTTCTTTTTTGACTTCGTTATCGATACATATTGGAAGGAGGGGACTCTTTGATCAAACCATACATTTTGCAGGACAAATATTTTTTCAAATAATTTAGATAATTATCTTGAGATTTAACAAAAAAAAAAAACCCAGTTAGTAATAATTTTTTGAAAATCATCAAATCGACATATTTTATCCTTGGTACCTCTGTTAGCTACCACAATCGAGAATTTTCGCACAGGAAATTGTTTGGCGTCTTATCGAAACGAAGCTATTCACGAAGATTCAGCTTGATACTAATCAAGTACAAAAATGGACCATGGATCCTGGACTATTAGTAAAACAACGTTATCTCCCAATTTTTGAGTTTATTTACATTAAAAAAGTATGTATACATTCAGGAGGCCTTGACTCTACAGGAGTTGTAGCGCCACGAATGATGATGATAATGATGTATACATTAGTTTCATAATAGATTGTTAACAATTATAATAAAAAAATAAAATGTTTAATCAATGGGGAAAAATCAACTAAACACTTTTATTAATCCCTGAGTATGTACAAAACAAAATTTATCGCAGTTGTAGCTAAACACTTATTTTCTTTAGGCTTGGTGGAAGGTAAATTATTTAAATTAAAATTCATAAATTAATTATTAAACTGGGCCAACCCCAAGAGGAACTGCAGATCCCTTGAGGACCTCAATGGTCGTTAACAGACTAAATAATATATCTGCCACAGCCAGATTTGAACTGCGCTCTACACAACAATAATAAAAAGTTAAGCGTACCCAAAAATAAACACTTAAATTCAACCTTAACCCAATCCTCCCATCTATTCCATGAGCTACCGTTTTATATAGGTGCGTCTTGTTAAAATTGGAATTTTTTTTGTTGCCATTTTATTAATTTTTCCATTTGTTTTCAGAAAGTAGATCCTGTGTTATCATATTTCACCCAGGATAACAAAGATGGACATCCGCATTTTGAATATATAATCTCATGGAACTCCATTACCAATTGCCCCTTGAAGCATTTCAGTGTTGAGAACAATTGCATCCTGTATACTCATCCTCGAAGGTGAATTTGGTTTTATTTAAATTTTATGAATAAATAATTTTATAGACCACAAATGATATTTAAAATCATCATCAACAGTTACGATTTGAGGTCACTGCGGAGGGCACATCGAGTATCAGGAGCCGGTAAAGATTATATCATAAATATATGCGAAGTAATGGATCCTAACTGCCCATCATATGTTTGCGAAGTTGATAATGGCGTTCTTCCCAAACCTATAAGTACTCGTTTCGAGTTGAGTTATTTGGAAAACAACGGTCTAAGGTTCGTTTATTACACTACCTTGACAGGTATGTATTTTAGTTTTGTACAAATCAATTATGAAACTTAATATCTAAGTGATAATATTCTGGCTTTTCATAAGTCCTGTTTCTCTTTTGGATCCTATTAGAACTCTACAACAGTATGCAATATATCCTTCTTGTAATAGTAAAATATATATAAATCTATTGCCCCGGTAAAAAATTCGGTTTTTCTCCGAAATGAGTTTCAAGTACCGAGAGTTGCTTAATCGTGTTATTTTCGTAGTGAATAAGGGGATAAGTCAGGCATTGGCTTGAAAAGGAGTTGTTGCTTATATTACTACTCCATTTCAACTACGAGAATAACACGATTCTGCTCCCCTCAATATAACCAACTCACTCTGGGAAAAATTAGACTTAACCACAAGGTTAAATCCAGGATTTTTTTCTGGGGGGGGGGGGTACAACGAGCAAGAAAATCAACAATAAATTAGAAATAAAGTTGTAGTATTTTTAAGAAGCGAGGAGATAGTTGACTGGGAGATCTGAGTAAGGAAGGAAATATTTGGGGGTGCAGTCAAATTAAACACTAAATAACTGGCTACTTATTTTATTTTGTACCGACGCACAGTGGAACGAATCAACGCATTTGTTGGACATTGGGCCAATTCTCAAATAACTAAATTTGTCCTTTATTTTGATCTTAAATTATACTTTATACTTCTTCTCAACATAATCCATAGATAAATTAATTGTGAAATTAAATCTTATATGAGAAATTCTGAATTGAAATATAAATTTTTCTAAAAACTCATATTTTTAAAGCAATCTATTTTTTGATGTAATGCATACAATTAATCGTGCACCTACTGGACAAAAATCCATCCATAATAAGATATTTTAGGCAAATAAAACTTGGGATTATTTCAAACGTTTGGGAAATTTCGGTGAAAATTGGGGTATAAAACTAAAATAATCAATTGCGAAAATCGCTCAAAATCGCCCAAAAAATTACCTTCACAGTAAATAACTAGAATGTTTGAAGTTTTTTTTCCAGTAGTCGGATTCTGCTACTAGGTGCTATTTTCCGAGAAAATGATTTTTTCTTTTTATTTTATGGGCCTTGAGAATTAATTTAAAATAATTTCTGTTGATATTGGCGTCTACTTTTCGCATGTTTTCTTTAGTTTACCAATGTTTGTTTACATTCTTATATCCGAATAATCCTTATCTAACATAATAGTATTTACAATGAAACTCAGTTTGTGGGTGGCATTTGAACGACATATGTGTAATGGTGCACATAGGTGCAATAGTCCCTACAACAAATCGTGAAGTTTTTAAATTTTTATTTTTATTTCGTTATTTAAATTAAACAATTTTATATAGGCACCTACATTTATTATAATTTTGATGTATCAATTATACCTAGTGTATTAACTAACATAAGTAATTATCAATTATTATATTCATTTTGTTTAATAACTAAATTATTTGGTTTGTTACTTTTTCCTTTGTATAACTTTATTTAATACCTATGTATCTGTCTTTCCATAGAATACTGTATTGTACCCATTCTAGTAATATATAGGTACAATGTAAACATCGAAATATCAAATCTAGAATTTTTACACGTTTCCCCTAAAATGTTTGATCCTGTTTATCATATAATTAAATAGTCCATTCAAAAAGCTTTAAAACCGTAGCAATAGCCTTACTCTAGGAGAACCAGAAGCGGAGATATTAATAAATGTCCAGGCCTCCCTAACGCTCGTTCCACTGTGCGACGTTTCGACCCACTTTGTGGCCATCTTCAGGGCTAATGGAAACTGAGGCTAGACTAAAGTTTATATTTACAAAGGTTTATTTAAATATCAAAACAATAGAAAAATTACATGTTTAATAAAGACAGTTTTCTTTTGTTTTCTGCTAAAGATGTTTATTAGCACTTCATTATCGTTCATTTTTGTCGCAACGTCCTGATGGATATGCATTAAAACCAGTTCATTCAAACGGTCTTCTGTCAGCTGCGAAGATATGACTTTAATTGGCGTAAGGTGGAGAAAGATCGCTCGGAAGTGCTTTGCTATTTGCAAGTGAGTGGAAGGGAGGCCAAGAACAAATTTCGCAATTCCTGCCAGAAATGGACAAGAGTTTCACACATGTTCTTTCTGTTATTTTATTCATATATTTTAATAACTATAATCATGTGATTTGCCCATAAGTATGTGCTGTAGTGGATTCTCCACTGTACATAAAAAACCGTTTGAGGAGGGGCACGTGCTCCTGTGCCCTCCTTAAATCGGGCCTTGCTTAACCACTTATTCACCGGGGCTGCAGAAATAATCTGCATTACTGAGGTCGGCTATTTTATAAAATAAAATGATTGAAAATATAACTCGCTTCACTTACAAATTATCAATTTTTCTTCTTTAATACCTAAACACAAGGTAGTATATTAAAAAAGGCTTAATAAGGAGTACTTTGTCAAATACAACTTCTATTTTGATGAATTTTTTAGGTTTTCGACTTATCAAACCGCTCAAAACCTCAATTATTTTGTTTTAGAATAATTTTAAACTACTACTTAAAAAATTATCGTTTTCGATCGGCAAATGATGTGATTATGTTACTTATATCACTTTGACCACGGTATTAAATATTCAAATTAAATCCAACACACTATAACATCGAAATAATAAATATTACAATTTTACATAAGGGCTATAAACATAGTTGTAAAATAAATGTATGTAATAATAAATAACCCTCGCGTGAATCCTTGAAGTTCCTCCCGGCTAAGTCCGATTGACTGGCTGGCTAATAGTGAGTGTGTCCTAGGGTTGGGCGATAGTCGATAGTTAATATTGATACATCAATAGTCCCTGCGTATCGATGGTCACTATCGATAGTGTCGACCTATCGATAGTTGTGATATTATTACCCTCAAGTTTTGAAACTCTCGGAATTATGCTGATCTGTCTCTGTCCAGTGTCGAGTTCTTCTGAAATTGAACTCGAAATTCCTAGAGCTTAAGGCTTCTCTTCTATATAACTTTGATGGCGCACCGGACGTGTCATTATTTAATTCGCCGAAATTACTAATTACTTTATGTTGGGCAGTAAACGTAGTCTCACACTTGTGCAAGCAACCCAAATTCGCGCTATTGAGCATTGGCTCTTCTAGGTTTTTATAACCTCAACTTCTTCTTTAATTAGGGATCTTTTTCTACAATTCTTAGATGTTCAACTAGAAATTCAGTTTTTCTTTCGGGAATATGTGGCTCAATGAGCACACTTGACTCTTGAAATGAACTATTTCGTGATTTTTCTTTTCTGAAGATTTGATTTGTTCATTGTTATTGTTAACATGTAAATTGTAAATACTTTCTAAATAAAAAAAAATACTTTTTTTTCTCATCTTTCTGATGATTTATAATCCTGGAACTTTCAAATAGTAGGTAGGTAATTGAATATAATTAAAGGTAGTTGAAATTCTTTATTGAATATGTTTGGGAAAAAAAGAAGCAGCTATCGAAAAACTATCGTAAAACATAAATGATATAACATAACATAAAAGTGCTAACTATCGAGTATCACCTAACCCTAGTGTGTCCCCAGGATTGCTGGAGGGACGATCTCTGTTAAAACGCCCTATTCACATTATTTAAAAAAAAAAAAAATAATAATAACATTGTATATTAGATTGCCAATTTTTTTCACTAAATGATATAATCAAACTAGACTGCGTTCTGATAGGTCTATTGTATCATGAAGTAATCTTAACAGTATAGTATATGTATGGGAGGAGATAGTTGACCGGAAGATCTGACTAAGGAAGGAAATAGTTGGGGGTGCAGTTATATTAAGCAGGACCCTCGATACTACTTTATAATTGTACATAAGGCTTCAGTGATTTCTTCTGGTTTAGACCGTGTAGCTAAATTTTCTGCCAACGTTTCCTCAAGGCTTGGTTGACGCCGCGGGTTAGGGGATTATCTTCATTTTCAACCGAGCCTTGAGGAAGCCAGCTGCATGTCTGGCGAAACGTTGGCCGAATATTTAGCTACACAGTCTAAACTAGAAGAAATTACTGAAGCCGTTTGTAAAAATATTAGCCGTTGAAACATAAAAGAATATTTACTTTATAATTATTTCTTAATGGGCATTAGATTTGAATTAAGGCTTAATGTGCATTTTACTTCCTATTTTTTTTTTACGTTTATATTTTTCATCTCCAAATCGGTTAATTTAATTTTAGGACATATTTTACGTCTTTCTAAAAATCGATATGACTTCTATATTTTTTTCTCACTTCAGTTCGTTTGTTTATCGGTAAGATAAGCCCGTTCTGAGAACTACAAAATCTTAAAAGTAACATATTGGATTTTCGTTGATAACTTTGGGTTCGGTATAGATAGCTTTTTACTGAATTGATAACGCCAATATTTATGAGGCATCTGAAAAAAAAATATTATATTTATATTTTTTTTTATTCAGTCAATTCGTATTTAGGATTTTTCAGGCTCGAAAAAAATATATATTCCACACCAGTGGTCACAGCCTCCACATTGCAGTTAGAAAGAAAAACCTTATTAGGGTTTTAAACTAATCTAACTTTTCCCCGACCTATTCTACTGCAAGTGTCTTTTTTTTTTTGTACATTTAATACTTACCATTGACAGTGGTTTTTATTATCTCTCTATTATATTGAAACAAGTTTCGGACATAAAATAAAGTTATGAGACTGCGTAGCGACGCTGTACGCTAAGCGGCCAGGGAGTGCTCCCTACTTATAGATTTTAAAAAATAAATCGATTGGTAAATAAGAACTACGAAATTCATGCTGGAAACGATTGTTGAGGTTATATTATTATAAATTATTATGTTTTCGGCTCCTCAGAGCTCTTTGGAAAGAGTATCTCTAACACTTGCCTAATGTTTTTCGATTTATAGGGTCGTTTAATCTGGAGTGTCCATTTTCGAAGGAATAGTTATTCAGTAAAACAACGATATTTAATCAAAACATTTTTATTCAAAATATTAACTCTCATTTTCTGTACATTTTTCCAACATGTTATCGAATTTTCAACCCAAGAACTGAAAAATCCAGTTTTTTTGTGGTATAAAGTATAAAATTGCGTTTTTAGAATTTTAGAACGAGAATCATTTTTTAAATATTTACCCTTAAAGATGTATTGAATTTATGAATTGATGGAAATCTGTTGGAAATAAGCCTGGTGAATAAGAGGGGGTGTGGGAGGACTTCGTAACCCAGCTCGTTTAGTTTCCTCACTGTCTGTCGTGAAACATCTCGTCTGGCGTTGTCGTGTAAGATAGGTCGTTTCGGATTAACCAACGCAGGTTTTTTTTGTTTTTTTCAGAAGTTCTTGTTGCATTCCAACAACATCCCTCCAGTACTATTTGGACTTGATGGTTTCCCCTCTGGCTAGAAAGCAGAAATGAATTATTTATGAATCTGTGTCACCAGTAGAAAAAAGCCAACGACGAATGGTCCTTATGATACAACACCCTTCCCCGGACGCGGTGGTAACGTTTCCTGCAGCAGATTGGGCTGCCGAATGTCCAAGTTTAAACTTATAAAAACAAAATTAAAAGCGTGTTTCCATGGTAATAATTGATGGCGTACTAATCAAAGCTTGTTCAGTTGTAGCGATAGTAAATAACTATTATAAAAAATAAAAAAAAGTTAGAGCATTAATAGCAGCTCATAACACTATGTTAACATAAAGTTAATAAACAACAGAATATCACTAATTACACTTCGTATGTAAGAAATAATTTAAACGGACATTTCATTAGAAACGACACAATGATATAAAAGATTACAGAATTAAGTTCATTGAAATCTGTGATTGCCCTTGACGAGTGGAGTTGAATGGATCGTTCACACTTGACTAATTCGCTTTATTTATGTGCAATGAAATAGAGCGCATAGCTGCTGCATTCGATAAATACGTAGCTATGTGTGGGATTGCTGACCTTACTAATTGATCTGGTGAAGGCTGTTATAGTGGGCCGAATGCATAGTTGCACATGAGCTCTAACTTAATAGGAAAAAAAAACTCTTTGAAAAGGGATGAAAGCCGACCAGTTCACATGTTTTGCGAGTCTAGGTTACAGCTGATAGCAAAAAAGATTTTTCATTTATTTTACGAATGGGATTTGAGAAGCACGTTATCATTTTCGGTCAAGTAGGTGCCTAATAATCGCCCAGATACGTCGCAATGCATTGTTTTTTTTTTTTTTTATTTGAAAAGAAAAGATATGTCCAGGACCGGGACTCGAACCCAGGTCTTCCAGATCGCTAGTCTGGGACTCTAGTAACTGAGCCATCCTGGCTCCATCAGGCTCGCTCCCCGGCCATAAAATAAATAATATAAAATAAAATCATTGTTGTTTTTGTTTGTTCGTTTTTATTTGTCACATTATGGTGCTATGGCTAATCGGACGATGCTACAGTGGGAGCCCTAAATTTTGCTTATCCAGGTTTAATTAGGGTTAATTAGGGATTTTTAACGAGTGTCTGTCATCGAACATGTTCGGAACACCTGTTTTACATACCTTCCGAAGGACGCCATAACCAAAGATTTTTTACTCCCTTACCTGGCGGGCTACAAACCCGCGATCTTGGGCTTGGTAGGTTGTTATGCTAACCGCTGCACCACAGATCCCCCCGTAATGCATTATTGTTTCTATTCAATGGATTTGTTTTTCGGGTGTACTTCTCTCTTAAGGCGATGGCTACTTATAAGATGGCTGAACCTTACATTGTAGGAGTTTTGACGTAATGGAATATATCACAAACATATAACTTTTTTTTTATTAACACAACAGTTATACTAAATTAATTAATTACTCTTATAAACAAATAAATAAAATTGATGGCATTAACAAATGATACTCTTGTAGAATCTAAACAGGTTTCAGTTTTTAAACCGCACGTACTTCTGAAACTTCTTAGTGACACTTACAAATTATTTCATTTTTCAATTCATTCCAGTTACAAGCTTCACCTAGCCGCGACTCCTTCGATTTGCCCTGAAGATGACCTACAAAGTATGTCGAATCGTCGGCAATATCAATAAAATAAGTCTCACTTATTAGTTGTATATATTGACTGCACCCCCAACTATTTCCATCCTACATTTCATTTTTAGATAATTTCATGCTGTGACCCTTTTGACAACACTACCTCCGAGGCAATATCTCTTTTTCTTGTAATAATATAATTGCCTCAAACTCGAAGGATCCCACATTTTATTATTTAAAAACAAAAAAGGCGGTAAACCCACTACAAACACAACAATAACAATCGTCAAAAGGTTCCAACATTGCTATATCCTCTACTTATATTAGTAGTGGCCCCGCTCTAACAGAGAAGTACCGTTTTTTTTTTTTTGCTGTGTATTACAATTACAATTATGACTTAAAATAGAGTAATTAAAAATAAATTCGAAAAATCATAGTTAAAAAACATCTTTTCTCCGCGTAAACATATGCAATAGCATGCATGCTGCATACTGGGGAAGCACTAATATACAATGCTATACACACAGTACGCACGTGTGTGTGTCGGTTTTTTTTTCTTTCCGGGTAGGGGAAAAATCTTTCATAAGACGAAGTGTAAGAATTTAAGAAAAAAAGTCACACAACAGTGTGAAATTCCTACTCACTAAAAAACCACCTCCCAATTCTCCTTTTACCATCCCACGGAACAGCCTTCAAAGATGACTTCGTGGGGCGGGGGTCAGAAGGGCTATGTGCCTATTTCTTCCTTGGACAACTTATGTCGGATTAGCCAGAGCTTGGCCTCTTCTTTCTCGCTCCTGTATTCTGAGTCTTGAGGCATTCCAGCGTCTCTGTCATCTTTCAAGGGATGACTTCTTTCATCTTTAGCCAATGTTACCCAGTTCGCATTCGGCTCTTCTCGTTTTCTTCGAAAAATCCGACTGCCTTCATCTGCCAAAAGATCTATCGGAGGCATATCTGCTATTACGCACAAAGCATCATAGGACACAGTGCGAAAAGCTCGAGCTACACGCAGGGCACTTCTTCGACGCACACTGACAACCTGACTACCATAAGACTGGACTTGGCAGGCTTCTGTCCAGATCGGTGCTGGGTACAAAAGTATTGAATTGCCTACATTAGCTAGAAGCATCCTTCGATTTTCCCTTGGTCCACCGATATTCGGCATAATTCTGGCCAATGTGTGTGTGTGAACTGTATTTCCTATAAAAAGTTTGTGTTTAAAGACGTAAAACCCGTAGGCCATCAAGGCCTATGGTTCCTTGCATAAAATATTGATATATTTAGCGATGAGTAACGACCACACACACGAAACAGCCGCGGCAGGTGGGCTTAGGATTCTTTTACATTGAGTAAAGATTCTTTTGTTATGCCGCCTGTAGGATGTCAGGTACTCGTTAAAGATACCTATCCTAATTAAACCTGGATAGAAACATTTAGGACTCCTAGTGTAGCATCGTTCGATTAGCCATAGCTACATATTGTGACGTATGAATAAACAAACGAACGCACAGGTACACATACTAACATCCATATATGGACGCATGCATTTAAACTGAATGAAGAGAGGAAAATAAGGAACAAATTTTTATAAAAACTCTAATTCAGACAGTAGGCTATATATTTTTACCCACACTTGGCAAACACAAATAATTGATTTTCTATCTTCTCTTCAAAATAAAAATATTTAAAAATTATAACAATAATAAAAAAAAATAATAATAAATTACAAATAATTGACAATCAGCAGATTGGCTGAGAGGAAAATAATACAGAATGACATGAAAGACAGAAAGAACAGTACCCAGCGTTACCTAGTAGGCTATATGATTTCAAAAACTGATATACTAACGGGATGGTAGTTTCGTTGTTACCAAGTGGCTTTGATAAATTTTAAATTTCTGAAAAGAATATTAAATATGCTATTTCTGTTTAATTAATAATTATTTATTGTTAAATATTGTTTCTAATTAGTATTTTATGTATTTAACGACATGAAAATAAATATAAATATTAATTTTAATTATTTAACGACATGTATGTAATATGCTTATCTAAGCATGACGCATGTCCTAGGAAGGAAAAAAGAAGTCATTTTTTTTACGATAGGTATGTTTTCATTAATTGCGGGGTTTTTTCTTTCGTATTGGCCTACTAAGGACCACGTCATTTCAACTGTCTTTTGACATTGGACCCTGAGTTTTGTATCTTCGAGTTTTAACTGTCTATTCGCTTTATTTTTAATATTTTACATAAATACAAGTTATCTGGAGCTTTAGTATGGAAAAGAGCATGCAATTATGGCTAATGAGTAGATTTCGGTAATCGTTTAATCAAGAAATAAAAGTGTCAACTGACATTTCGAAGTAATGAAACGTTCATTTCTGGATGAAATGATTATCGAAGTACACATTTCCCTTTGTAACCTCCTTTTTTCCATATTTAAGCTCATGATAACTTGTTTTTTTGGAAAGTATTAAAAGGGAAACAAATAAAAAGTTAAAACTTGTTGTGACTCAACTCAAAGCGGCAACCTATGGAACAGATACCAATAATGTTAGTAGGTAAATCTTGTAAAATTTGGATCTTTTTTCTACATTAAATAAAATATTATTATTTATTTCTGCTGTATCTTGTTTTGTATAGTTTTAAATTTGGTTGAAATCATCAATCAGACCTTGACCTTAAAAGCTAATTTTGGCCCAATTTTAATTATTGTAATTAATTAGTATCAGTAATATTAATGCCTCCCTGAAGATTTTTTCTATTAACAAAATTAAATTTTTTGGCAGGTTACAAATGTTTCTCATTAATTATTTATTAATAAATAACAATTAATTAATATAAATTGTTCAATGAATTTAAATATAGGTGCTAATTATATTTATTATTATTTTATATGTAATATTCAAGATACATAGTAATTGTAACTAAAAATATTTTTTTTAATAGGTTGCCTCCTGGGACAACATGCGGAATAATTACCGAATTTTTGATCTAGGGTAGCTGTAATCGATATGGCACTTTTCAATGCTATTACAAAATTTAGTGTAAAACAATTAACTCATCTAGTTTGATATATTATCAATTTAAAATAATTTTTTGTATTTTGAAAAATTAAACCACGACTCCGCTTGGCAACCCTGATTTAAAAGTTATTTGTTTCATAATGAACGAATTTCAGAGAGAACTTTTTTTGTATTCTCGTGTGGCATATCTCCCCCGTCTGTTTTTATACATACTTATTTTCTGATCTGTTATTTAAAAATGAATGATAACTTCATTTATGGTTTAAGATTGTACTGTTTACCATCCTGAACACCTGATGTCAGCAGATGCACCTATTCCGCGAACTCCTTCATAACCAGTTAAGCGAAAGTTCTGTGAATTACAGGTTCGTTGCTAACGTGTTGGATCGTTTCAATTCAGCTCAATGCAGTCAAGGTCAAAAATCTTGGATGTAGTAATTATTCTTCTGATGTTCAGAGAAGAATTTAATTTATTTAACATAAATTTTTTTATGATATAAAATGTTATTCACTTTTTTATTCTTTTTTTAAACAGCTGTACGCACCCAATAGAAAATATAATTTTAGTTACAATTACTTTGCATCTAGTATATTACAGACATAATAATAACTATATTTAATATTTATGTTTAAATTTATTAAACAATTTTTATTACTTAGTTCTTATTTATTAATAATCAATTAATGAGGAACGTTTGTAGCCTCCTAAAAAATATATAATTTTTTACAGTTAGTATAATTCTTCAGGGAGGCATAACCATTACTGTTACTGATACTAATTAATTACACTAATGGATCTAAAATTATCTTTTAAGGTCAAGGTCTAATTGATGATTTCAAGAAAATTTAAAACAATACAAAACAAAATACATGAGGTATGAACATTTTGGGTAATTATTCCGCAGGTTGTCCCTTCAAGTTGAGTCACTAGTTTTAACTTTTTATTCCTTTCTCTTTTAATATTTTCCAAAAATAAAAGTTATCATGAGCGTTAGTATGGAAAAGAGAATGTAATTATGGGAAATTTGTTTACTTCAGTATTCTTTTCAACTAGAAATGAACGTTTCAACAAACATATATCCTCTATAATTTGGAAAGTTTCCTGAAGCTTTTATTTCTTGATGGAATGATTACCGAAATCTACTTATTAGCCATATCTCTGAGTAGTGCAAATCCAATATTGCAACCGAAAAAACGGATGGGAAAACTTTTGGTGGGCAAAAAACATCGTCATTTTCGGAGGTATTTCAGTTTTTGGCTTGCATCTCATAATCGGTGCATCTTTGAAAAAACCCACCAGTAACCATTTTAAAGTAGATTAAATTTGTTACAATTTGAATCCAACTTCAGTTCTATAGGTCTAATGGATTCTGAGTTATGCCCCTTTGAAAATTGGTCTTTTTTTCAATGGGACGTAACTCAGAAGCTATTAAAGCTACAGAGCTGCGGTTGGGCTCAAATTTAATCTACATTAAAAATGGATACCATAGGTTTTTTTTTTATGAAAAGCGCACCGACTAGTAGATAAAGACCAAAAACTGAAATAACTCGGAAAATTTCGAGCTTTTTCGGTCACCAAAAGTTTTCCCATCGTCGTTTCGGTAGCTAACTTGGATTTCCTCTAGACAGAGATGCCCTTACAACATATCAGTATCAATATATCAAAATGCAGCTCTCTTCAATTTATTGCGACTTTCAAGTACCTGCCCACTGACCTAAACCTGATTTCTATTATACTGTTTAATTATTGAATGAATAATTAAAGCAAATGAAAATATATACCTAAAAAAGAATTTTTGACATTGATTGACTCTCAAGATTTTATATTAATTTTTACATGAAAGCTGTTAAAGAAAATCTGTTATTGATTTTTTATTTATCTTATGAATTAAGTTTTTATTTATACTATAAAATTCATCACTGTGCTTGATTCCTAGAGAATAATATATAATGTACAAAGATTACTTCTTTATTTTTAAGGTGGAAAGATAGTTATCAATTTATATTGTTCACATGATCAAGAAAATAATACATTGAACCTGGAATCCAACAATGAACATGATCTGTTTTTTTCTATCAAGACACCATTGGTTTGCGAATTTCCTGCAATTAATTGTTTGGTATTAGTATTCTTATTTAACAATTCATTTTGTCATAGATTTTCTGTATTCAGTTGTTTTATTTATTGCGATTTCTTTTTCAGAAATATTTTGAGAAGAAAAATATTGCTTACGATCTCAATCAATTAAATAAAATAATCGATAATTATGACTGGAAGTTAGGGAATGGAAAAAGATTACTATTGAATATTTGTGGACCGTTAAATTATATTCCGCAAGTGCCATGTGCAGGTATCTTAAATTGTTCTTATAGCAAAACTAGTTTCTACCAGAATTTTATATGAATATATATATATATATGTGTGTGTATGTATGAATAAGATTCTTTGTTATTACTTTTATTTTATTTTTGTTTGGTCTCTTAAAGAATAAAACTAAAATCACCACCATTACACTATTATAGAAAGAAAGCCTAATTAATTCCTGTAAAATAGTTTTATTACAGATGGTATTAGATGACTACATATATGTTGTTGTTGACCTCAAAAAAAAAAAAAAAAAAAAAAAAAAACCCTCCACCATTACAACCCATGAAGGGTCTTGGGTTCAGTGTGTGATAGAGAGTGCACTTTTTCTATGACATCTTTATCCTAGATCACGGTTAACTGCCATTTTATTTATTTTAAAGATTTTTTCCCCAAACTAGGGCAGACTATTTCTGATGTTTTGTATTCATAAGTTAGGTCATAAGCTATAAACAAAAAACTAGGCATTAATAAAGGAGGTAAAAACTATTATATCATTCACCAAATCAATAAACCGATATAAAATCTAATAAAAAGTGAATAAATAAACTTTTCAGTTTCAAAAGACAAAATCATAAATACCCAACAACTTTTCTTGTCCACTAGATAGTTAATAATACCCTGACATATTCTATAAATAATTGATCTTTAAATCAAATTTTATTTTTCTATTTTTACTTAACCCAATTTCTTGTTTTGCTTTTTAAATTTTAAATTCACACCTTCAAACAGAAAAAGTATGTAAATCACACACACAAAAAAGAAAAATAAATAAATAAAAATTGGAATAAGGAAGCAAATAGTGAGATAAATATTTTTGTCCGTTACAATGTTCCCATCGCGCTACTTCTACTATTGATGGTGTTCCACAAACTGGCTGTAACTTGAAGACAATTTGAAAACTTAAAGCCAGTCAGGATTTAGTCAGGATTACTTTAGACTTATTAAGTAGGTCCATTGCCTTCATTTTTGATTGACATGCAATCAAACAAATTAAAATCCGAAACTAAGTGAAAAGTGGTAATTATAAAAAGTTCCATTTTTAAATTCTTATTTGACTTTTAAGTTATTCGTAAAGTTTCCCAAGTTCAGAGTGTTAGTTAAGTCAGTAATAATAACCCCTTTTTTACTAATTTTAAATTATATTGATTTGTACAAATATTTGTTTTTTATAGACGGCTTACAGAATTTTGGATGTATAGTAGATAATAAAAATCGTACCGAAGCTGTGGTAACATTTGGTAATGTTACTGTACTTGGACCAGGCCATATTGCTATGATTTACAACAGTAAAGGTATTGCTTCTGTTTTATTAGTTTATTTTTCAATACTATTTATTTCTGTAAAGTTTAATCATATAATCTCTTTTTAATTTTCAAGATACTAAAAAAAAAAACCTCTTTCTAAATATCACATTCAAATGTTCTAATGATGTTAGTATTAGCCCAACGCTTTCTAAAAGTGATAATAGCTACAATATTTATTGGAAAACTTATGCTGCTTGCCCCTTGAAGGTACAATTTAATTATTCTTTTAATAAGTTTATCTCTTACACTTGAGTAAAATTATTAACAATGAATTTTTTATATATAGTACAAATGAATTGCTAACTGCAGAAAGGCAACTTGTCTAACTATCGAGATATTTGTTTTTAAAACTTTAAACTTTTACTAGAGAAAAAACGTATTGCTTACTATAGAAAGGCAATATCCACAAGACAGCACAATCTTGACAGTACCTTCAATGTTTTGTTTACTACAAGGTAGGAAACTATTCCACAGCCAAGATTCCCTACTTTGTCTCTGATAATAATTAGAAAAGTGGAATAGTTGCCTTTCTGCAGTTAGCGATTCAAATGTATTTTACAAAATATTATCCTGTAATTATTTTATGATTCAAACAATTCATTATTGAATGTATATAATGGTCTTCTAATTGTGAAACCAATTAATAATCTCTGTTTACTTTTCAGTATTCAATTGGAAAGGAGTGTGAAGTTAAAAATGTATACAACGAGAGTAAAGTGAACCTTGCACCACTCCATAACAAACAAAAAGATTATTTTATCATGATTGGTAAAGAATCATTTAGGATAAACATTTGTGGTGCATTAAATCAAAGTTGCTCAAGGGTAACGCTTAATATTTAAAGAATTTAATTTTATGTTTCAAAATCAGAATTCAGAGCATTTCCTTAAAATAATGTTTGGTTTCAGAATCCAAGCGCTGCAGTGTGCTTCAAGAATTCCAATGGTACAGAGATAGCGATAGGTGAAACTGGAGCTTTGGAACCTAATTTCATAGATGGGCAGTTTATTTTTAATCTTGAAGGTGAACCTTGCCACAAAAATGCCACCAAAAGTAGAGTTAAAATTATAATGGAGTGTGAATTGGCAAGTACTTCATTAACAAACCATTCCCCTGAACTATTTCCTAGCTCAAAGGTATTTATTGTTTCTAAATTATAATAGATTTTTATAATATTTAACACTAATGTTTGTAATTCGTACTAAAAGTGAGCTTTTATGCAATTCCAAAAGAGAGAGTGAAAAACTATATATATATATATATATTATATTTGAGTGAGTTTAGTCCAAGTAAAAATACAATATTACATTCATACAATCATCCCTAAGAGTAATTTTATTTTATACAACCATTTTAATTTTATTAGTATTTAAGTGTATGAGTTTTTTATTTTATTTTTTATGACTCTTAGGAGAATGAATGCATTTATTACTTCTATTGGAAAACACCTCTTGTTTGTGGATCAGTCGTGTCTTCTAACTGCACCTTTTCAAATGAAGATGTTCAATATAATCTATCCTCCTTGATAAATTTAAAGGAAAATTATATTATAAATTACAATGATTCAGATATCATACTGAACATATGCCATTCAATAATACCTGGTCATAGGATTCACTGCCATGAGTTGTCAGGAGCATGTCTTAAAAATCATTCAATCAACTCAATTATTTCTTCTGCTTATGACAATTATGAAAAGTAGGTTTTTCTTGTTATTCTTATTAATAATATATTTATATTTATTATTGTTGTATTTAATATATTAATTTTATTATTAAATAAAAATATGGTGTATTATTTATATATATATATATATATATTTAATTTATGCTTAACTTTTTTTTTCTATAGTGATCAAAATTTAGGACTGACAAGTGAAAAAGTGGATTTTGAAATAATTGACGATAAGATCAGTTTAATCTACAGGAATGGAGGAGTTTGCAGATCAAGTAAAGAGGAAAGTGTATATTCCACAAAGATTGATTTCATCTGCGATAAAACTGCATCTGTAAGCTTTATTTTTAATTTAATCAAAACAAGTTACATTGTTAGTACCTGTTGTGCGGTTAAGGGGCTCATTGGGGACCTGTACTTTAGTCTAACAGAAATATGTTATGGGTGGATAGTGCAGTAATGGTATTCAAATAAAAAATAAGGCTTTCTAAAAAAAATATTAAGTAACATGTTTCTTCAGCATGTTAAAAAATTTCTCTATGTGAAACTAAGTAAAAAATAATAACCAATATGGAACAGTGTGTGAAGATTATATATAAATGTGACATGATTGTGTCTGGTGAAAAGTTGAACTCAAGGCGGAGTCTCACTCAGTTCTAGATTTTGAGTCCAGTAGATCAAACCTGCAGAGTTTCAGTACCAGATGCTTATTTAATTGGGATTCATTTTAATTCTCCAAATAAAACCTCCAATATTTGCATAAACAATATCCAAAATTTCAAAAGTGATTTAGGCTACTTTTTATACAGTTTCCAATTACAAATATAATATATCTAATAATATCTAAAAATCTTGTTTGATCAAAAAGTACAAGTGTAACTAAATGAATAATAAATATTAATATTATGAGACCACTGGGGAATACAGGAGATTACATATCATGGAATTTCGAAACATTAATTAGATAAATATTATTCAAGTGATAGTGTCACGAAGATTAAGATGGGCCTGTAAAGTTGCAGGTCTTGGTAACTAACGAATTCCAACAATGTTAATAAGCACTGTACCGTCTGGGAAGGGTCTGAGGGGTAGACCAAGGTGTAGGTGGGAGGATTGTGCTAACCCTTTTCTTGATAATGTATCCGTGGAGATACATCTATTAGCATAGAGCCTTTGGGTTCAGTAAGCCTTATTAATATTGTTATGGGTCTACAGTCCTGCAGAAATAGTTCCTTAAATCAGAAATGATTTCTAATAACTAGTTTATCACTATTTCTAGAATTATTTCTTGACCTCCCCCTGGCCAAAAAATATTAATAATAAATTTATTGATAATAATTTAAAAGTTCTGAATAAATTTTTGAAAAGTTTGTTACATCATCATTTGCTGAATATACTATTAACGGCAGCTCAAAAGTTTTCTTTTATTTCTACTTTTAATCACAGAATAACTTAAGTAAGGGAAATAACTTGTCTCCTATTAATAAAAGGAATAAACTTTGGATAAAATAATTCGATCATGAAAATTCAGGGATTTTCTGATAATAAGGAAAATGCTCGATTGTTGCATGTTACCTCGTCGTCCAAAATAATATCAATGGTGTTCAGCAAGCACCTTAATTAAAAATTTACAATTTCATTTCAGTGTTAACACACATATAACAAAAATTCAATACTTCAATTTATCCCCTTATAATTTGTTAATTAACTTGAACATAATATCGCATTACCATTATTACCTCCAACATTTAGTGATTAGGTATTGGCGGTTGTTTAATTTATTTAACCTTGTTAGCAACACTGCACTGTCCAATGGATGGCATAGGCACCTTAAGTAGGTTCAAAACCAACTCTTAAACAGAATATAAGGTGTTTTCTTTTGTTTGCTTTTTCTTGAGTGATAATAGTTGACCTTGTATTCAAGAGCCAAACGCTTCGACCCACTTTGCAGGTCTTCTTCAGGGCTGAATATGTAAAATACAGACAAATGAAAATTACTAAATTATTAAAAGTTACTGAATTGTGGTAGATACATAATTATGGTAAATATATTTCAACTTAAATTTTTACTTTTGAGAAATTTATTGACCCCCGCCCAGATCATTTTCTTTCACTTAGAATATAAGGTGTCTTTAATTCAGAAGATTACGCTCACTTTCCAGACCTTTGGCCTTATATTCAAATATTCACCTATACCTAAATGTTAATGATAAATTTTCAAATTTTTGACATTTAATAGAAAAAAAATCCTTATTTTAAGACTTATATACAAAACAGAACTTTTCTGTGATCAGGAAACAGTCATAATAAATAAAACTTATTTCTGGTACCATAAATGCCCTAATGATTAATTGTTATTTCATCATCATAACCATTTTTTTTCTTATATTGCTAAATATTTTTATATCTTTATTTTGTAAGTTAAAATAATGGATTGTTATTAACTAGCATACTGGACCGGAACTTACTAGGGTAAAGGATTGTGAATACAGTTTTTCATGGAAAACTTCTGCTGGATGTCCGACGTACAAGAACAAAGGCACTTGCTCAATTAATGTTTCTAATAAGACGTATGTGTAGTCTTTACTTTTACATTTGTTGATATATTTTTCATTCATAACATAATTTATTTATTTTTATGCGTGAATAGGTTTGATCTCTCAAAATATATGGGTAAAAATTATGATGTTAACATTGACTCCGAAGGACCTTTAAGTTATAAAATAACTATTGGAATATGTAGCCCTGTTAATATTACAGGGTGTTCAACCAATTCAGGTAAAGATATATATAAATTTACTTTTTTACTTGTCAAGCAATTTTGCCGCCTTATTTCTCATGGTTTGATTCCACGCTTCCATGTTATAAAGTTTCAGGAGCATAAAGCATGGCTTGATACTTACTTAGTTTAGTGTAATATTTATTTATTTAAAGACGAATGGAGCTGAAGAAACACAAAAATATTGCAAACCAAATAGTTAAAAAACATGTTTGTTCTAGGTTCCTGCTTTGCTGGAGGTGGAGTTGCTGAAAATCTTGGAAACTACAATTCAAAAGTTCAATATGCCAATGAATCTCTTTTGCTGGTTTATGATGCTCTGGATTGCAAATCTACTACGATTCAATTTAGTTGTGGACCATCTGAATCTTCAGGACCTGTTTTGATAAAAAGAAATAATTGTTCAACTATTATTTCTTGGCCTACAAGATTGGCATGTCTTGATGATGTTTGTATTATCAATCTATTTTTTATTTAAGTTTAAATTATTTATATTGTATTAAGTAAATTTAATAGTTAAATACTCTCTTAAATTTTTAGTCCATTCAACGTGTGTTTCTTCTGGTTTCAACCGTGTCATCAAATTCTTTGCTGACATTTCGCTGGCCATACTGCAGGCTTCCTCAGGGCTTAATCTGAGACTGAAAATGTTTGAAAATTTCAAGAGAGAAGATGGATACAAATTAAGTAAATTATGGCTCCCAAACATACCAGTGGCCAGGAAGAACCCAAAAAACCTTTAAGAGAAGACAAACCATTCAGAAGTCAGCCAATTAGAAACCAACCATTCAGATCACTAGAGGAATATGCTCTGCCCCAGGACCCAGAAAGGTATAAATACCGAAACAGAGAAAAAACATTCTCAGCCTTAGATTAAGCCCTGAAGAAGCCAGCAGTTTGCCCAGCGAAACGTAAGAATTTGATGACATGGTCGAACCTAGATGAATCACCTAATGAATGGATTAAAAATAAATTTGATAGTGTTTGTTTTTACAATCCATATAATACTGGAACAGTGGGACTTTCACTTTCATCTGCAGTAATTAATGACTGTATACTGCCAAGGCAGTTCAAACGCAAAGCAATCTGTTGTATAAGAAGTTAGGGAATAAAATAGATTAGATTATAAATTAATCATTGTGAAATAAAGTTACATGAGAAATAATTTTATCGATCGAAATTTGATTTATATTATTTTAGTATGCATCAAATGAAATGAAATGCTGTCAGGGTATTGAAGATCTGTGTGAAAAACTGAACCAAACGTACGAAGTTGATATAAACAAAGAAAAAGCATTCATAAACATTTGTAAACCACTGTTGCCGAGATGGGGTATTATGTGCCCTTCAGGATCGTTATCTTGTTTGGCCAACAACGAATCGTTAGATTCTTTTTCTTCAGAAAAGGTCAGATAGAACATTATTATTCTTATGAATTCTTATTTAATGGTTATGCTTTTTATATCTTATTATTGTTTTTATTTAGAGCCTAGGTTCTTTTATGTTAGCTCCTGTGTTTTTGAATGAGAAGACAACATTATTAAAATACTTTGATGGTTCCATTTGTCACAAAGATCCTGATATAAGATATTCAACATCAATTACATTCACCTGTGATGAAAATGCTGAAATTGTAAGTTAATTTAAATACTTTATTTATAATTTTAGGACTAAAATGTTGTAAATTCCTTCAATAAAATATTTTTAAATACTCCTCTTGGCAAAAATATTTCTGAATGTTAAATTTTCATTTAGTATCTTGCTTATTGATTGCAGTTCCGAACTTCTAACTGGCTTATTTTTTGATACAAAATTGTTCAAGTCACCTCTATCTCTTAAAAATATATCAATTTAAACTTATTAATTTTCAGTCACCTCTATTGTATCGAGTTCCCATATTCTGTAAAATCAATAACTTTATGGGATCAGTTTTGTGATATTTTACTTTTTTATATTCATTTCAAGTGATTTGATTTTTTTTTAAATATTACTATTATTAGGAATTTATTTTAACAATGTAAAGCAATTAATATTTGTCTGCTCAAAGTCTGCTAACTAGAAGTTTTTGAGTTTCTTTATTTTTTTTATTAAAGGAAAAAAGTCATAAACAACATGCAAGAATATGACAAAAAATTGAAAATATTCTAAAAACAGTATAATTTTTCATGATATTTTTATGGAAATTTATATTATTACTCACTGTGTCTGCTAAAGTGGTGCTAATACGGCTTCAACAATGTCTTCGGAAACTGAGATCAGGCGGATATTAAAGTTCTTTTTACTTAAATTACAAAATATCTCTAATCATTCCTTTACATATGATAAGCTTACTAGGAACTTATATCACTTTGGTTGTTCGAGCTAGAAGCTAGATATTAACCTATAAATATATAATAGATATAACCTATAACCAAAACCTATAAATAAATTTATAGCTGGCAGTGAGCCTTCTTGGTTATTGATTATACATTGTGTTTTACTAATGATTATAAACCCTTATAAGGCAAATTGTCTTATTATAATTTGGTAAATTATAATTTAAGTATTATAAATATCATTGTTATACCTGTATTTTTGCTAACCATCATTCAAT
The DNA here is from genome assembly GCA_964056705.1 of Troilus luridus. Lineage (NCBI taxonomy): Eukaryota > Metazoa > Arthropoda > Insecta > Hemiptera > Pentatomidae > Troilus > Troilus luridus. The sequence goes on along the minus strand of OZ057414.1, from coordinate 116,599,342 downwards.
TCCTTTACAGGGTAGACCCGTGTTTGTAAATATTAGTGAAGATTGCCAATACGAATTCAATTGGGCTACATCTTTGATGTGTCATGAAAAGTGCAAGTTACCCAATGTCTTGCAGCAGTTCCGGAATTGGAATAAAAGAATAGTAATATATTATTTTTAATATGAAATTCATAATTATTAATTTTAGTGTAATATTTAAGAGACACATCTTGAAAGTAAGAGTGGTCAATTTTTAGAATATTGTTTTATGTTCTTGTTTTATTTTTATTCTACACATTTGTATAGTTCTTAACACCTAAACCTCAACCCATGATTTGCTATGGACACATATGTGTGTCTAGCAAAAGCAATAAGTGGGTACTAAGAGCTTATATATGCGTCTGTTGAAAGCCACCTACAGGGACTTATAGATGGATTTTTCAATTTTTTCGGTTTTTCATGTAATAATTAGGTGAAATTATGATTAAAATATTACGTAGTACTTAATATGGGACAGATATACTTGTTGAGGGTTATATTAAAAAAATTAAAATAAGTCAAAATATTAAAGAGTTTAAATTAGTTTCAATATCCTCATATTTTTAATAAATTTTATGAAAGATATTATTGATGTATTGTTGCTAATTGCATGAGGTACTAAATAACTGCAAAGGCACTCTTGATTTTTTTCTTATTTTTATGTTGTAACAATGTAAAAAAAAACTACTACTACAATACGTCTGAGGTTCAGTATATGGTAGAGACTACTGTTTCTTGGACAACGGTTGTTTGGGGAGGTGATGCTAGCCAGCAGCGGGATTTAACCCAGGACCTTCGGCATGGCAACTTAGCTCTCTACCATTGAACCACTCCATTCCCTTGTAACATTATAAGTTTTACTAATTTTAATAGATGATTGATGCTTGAAAATGGCGTTATAATATTATACAATCTGGTGCTAAAGAAATATTATAATGATTTATTAGTCGTACCTTGAACTTTTAATCAAGCAGTAGAATTGGTACGGGTGAAAACTGTTCAGCCCCTATTTGCAGTCTCTCTAAAACGAGGATCTAGAGCATGTACGATGCCAGGTAATCATTAATGAAAACTATCCTAATTAAACCTGGATCGGGAAAATTCAAGACTCCCATTGTAGTATTGTCCGATTAGCCATAGCAGCATAAAGTTTAATAAATGTTAAATAAACAAGAAAAAATTGAATTTTTCTGTAAAAGAAGGAAACATTTATTTTTGTTTTTTCATCTGTAATTCTTAAATGATGTATTCAGTCTAAAAATTTATGATATACAAAAATTAAATTCTGTATCTAATGAGTACCCCAACATGATATTAAGGAATGTGGTCAAAAGCTTATAATCTTATAATCCCGTGAGAGTATATTATATATATGAAAAAAAAGCTCATTTTTTCACTGTCAGGGCATGAATAAGAGACTAACCTAGTCTTGAAACGTCGCCTTAAGAAGTTGAAAGAAACTGACTGAAACTCAAGAACCTAAACATTATATATATATATGTTTTATTAAAGTGCCTAACCCACTTTTAGGTACCTTCTATTGGCTGTCCTAGTAAAATCTTACCCTTAAAAAAAAAAAATTCCCCTATTGTTCAGTTACACCATGAAGTAGGGAATAAAATGTTTTTTATTTTATTTTCGTGTTTTCAGGTTTCCAAAAATAGTACGGACTTAAGTCCTTACATGTTAAATTTGTGCCAAGTTTCTGCCGTGTGTGGAAGCCATATTTGTAAACTAGACAGAACTTCCAAGTGGCAAAGTTTTGCTGAATTAAATAGTAATGAGACTGTTAAGGTTTCTGATTTGAAGACTACAATTTTCTATAAATATCTAAGGAGTACATCAAAAGGTAGTTGATTCATTACTTATGGCATTTGATATTTTATTAAATATATTTTTCATTTTTATAAATTTAAATATAATGTTTTTATTTGAAAAGAAAAGATGTGTCCAGGACTGGGACTCGCCTATTGGTCAGTTACACCATGAAGTAGGGAATAAAATGTTTTTTTTTATTTTTGTGTTTTCAACATATCTTTTCTTTTCAAATAAAAATATTTAAAAATTAATAACAAATAAAATACAATAAATTATATTAAATATAATGGTTTGAGCTTTTCATCAATAAAGGTTAATTTATGTATTTATTAATGACAAAATGAGGCTAGCTCGCATAATGTTGAAGTTGGAACAGCATTGTCTAAATTTTAAAAAAGGTTTCAATAATAATTCCATTATATAATAATGGAATTATAATAATAATTCAATTCAATAATTATGTAAAAACATTATATTTATATATATTTTTTAAAGTAGTTGCAATTGTTTTGAAAGAAAAATTTATGATAAATATGTTTCTGACTATTAATAATAATATTGTTTTACATTCAATTCTTAGAATTTTGTTGGGAAAATTGTTACAATACTAATGTTTTTAACTAATAAAACCAAGGTCACGAGTTCGACTGGTGGCCTTAGGATTTTTTAAAGGGAGTAATAAATCCTTAGTTAGAAATATGAATGTAACTTCATTCTGGGACCAAGTCCCTTAAGAGTAACAGGCATCAACAAAAAATGAAACATAATATGTATCTGGGCAGAAGGCTACCTAATACAAATCATAAGGTTTTCCTACAATGCCAAAAGAAGCAATGAAAAAATAAATAAAAAGAACGAATCATTATAAGATATTAAGCAGTTTAAGAGAATAAATAAATTAATAACAACAGTTAAATGGATGCTTAATTTCTTAACGTAATGTATATCTTCTTTTTGAAAAAAAAAACAAAACAACTAAACATCAAAATAAATTATTCAGTGCTGATTCATTTAAGCAAATGATTAACCTGCTTAGAGAGCAGATGTTGGAAAAGCAAAGATTTAAATGAGGATAGTGAAGGAGCATGCCGAATTATAGGAGGGATTGAGTTCCACTCTGTGGTGGAGCAAGTGAGAAAGGGATGCTTGAATGTTTTGGTTCCGTGGTAACGAGCATAGAGATCGGAAAGATGTTATGCTGCCATTCAGAAGGGACATAAAATAGAGGTCTCGAGCCTGTACAATGTCAGGTTCTTGTTAAAGATCCCTGTCCTAATTATACCTGGATAGGTAAAATTTAGGCCTTTCCAATCTAGCATCGTCCAATTACCCATAGCAGCATACAATTATTTTTTGAAGTGTACAATTATTAGAATTTCCAAAATATACAGTAGGTAAGAGAATCGAGATTGTATTCATTGAATGAATTATTTTGTTTTACTTTTCCAGATTCATGTGGTGCTCAAGTTGACTTAATATGTGATAATAATGACAGAGGTCCTGGAAGGCCAAGGTTAGAAGAGGTTAGTCTCTAATAAATCAGATTTTCTTATTTTTTCTGTTCTAAAAGTAAGTTTATTAAAACACATCAAATACTACACATTCAACACTACAAGTATTTCTTGAGAACAGTTCATGGCACATAAAAACATTTAAAAAATAAAATAAAACTAATATTTTGAGCTTAATTATTATTTACAGACACTCTAAAAACTCTAATCAGTCTTGTCCATTGGTACACAATACCTATGTGTAGTCTTTCAAACTTTTTTTTTTTGGAATTGTTTAAGATTCATATCACAGTAACTGACAATTATGAGTATCATTTTTAAAATTTGTACAATAGGTTTATTTGAATGGACTAAACCGTTGTAAAACTCACTTAAATTTTACAAATAAAAAAAGTATATATTTACACCCATTGTAAATTACATTTCAAAAACTTAGTCTTTGATTTCACAAGCATATTAACTTTAGAAACAAGTTTTTGAACCTTGTGACTTTTATTTTATACAATTTCTCATATCCTTTATTTACACACAAACAAAATATTATCGTGGGCATCTGCTCACTGAGCAAACCTCTCTGCTCGTAGGATGGTTTGAAAAAATTTATGAGACAGCATTTTGCGTATTTTTTCTTCTTTATCAATTTAAACTGGCTTTGAATTAGATAATGTCTTGAGGGGGTCAATAAAAATGGTATCTGCTGGTGGTGTTGTAATGGCCGGAGGTGTAGAATTGGGGTCTGTTCCGTTCATAAGTTTTTCACCTGTATTTCTTCTAATGGTCGGACGTGAAATCAGAGGTATTCCTTTGGATAGTTCTGGAGGGTGTGGTAACGCATAACGGAGTTTCTCCCAGAACCACGGATCCCCCCATTTCACATAAGTATTCATCGAGAGATAAGCTTTTAGCTCAGGGTCAAGATTGTCTGTTGGCCCAATATCGCCATAGAGTATGATGATTACTCTTGCTCTTCCTTCGCTGAGTGCTTGAGAATGTGCAGCTCTGAATTCCATTCTTCCCCATACACTTTCTAAAAAGTTCGGAGAAAGTACAACCACAGTCCTGCGTGATTCTTCAACAGATCTAGCAATCTGATTTGGTATAAATTCCCCAACGACCCAGTCTCTATAATGAAGACAAAGTTTGAATTTCGTCGGTCCATTTTCAAGACCTGGTACCAAATCCTCTACTACAAACTTTTCGTCTTGGTGCGAGTAGCTGACAAAGGCATCGTATAGCTTGTCTTTATCTAGTTCCTCTTCTGTCACAAACCAAAGGCAGATGTTATTTGCATACAGCCAGACTTTTATCTCTCTTTGATAACGGTAATAAACGGCTATTGAACCCCCGATCAATAAACAAACAAATGCCAAAGTAACACTCATTGCTACAATCGCTGCTGTTGCTGTTGGGCACAGTTCACTTGCTGCCACCTCACTGAAGTGAACACCATCAGAACATGTAAGATTCTTTAGGTTTGGTATCTGTAAAAAAAAAAAAAAAATGTTTAATTTTATCAATTATCGAAATAATTGATCTTGTCCCTACTATTAAAAATGAACCAATCTTTTGTTCCAAATCAGCTTATCTGTCTAATGAAATTTTCCTTAAAGTTGAAAAAACTACCTTAGTAAATTTAAATTTAATTTTTATAAAGCTATACTTGATCTACAGATTAAAATTTACATTTTATTTTAACTTCTGTCTAATGCAGAAGGTCAATTAAAATTTAAGTATTTATTTTATACATTCCAGATTAACTGGTGAAGTGCCGATCTTCCCTGAGACAGATAAACATTGTATAACTATAAATGTTCCAACTATTTTAAAACTATTATGCTTTTTAAAAATGTTCTAATAGTTTCACTAATTGCTTAAAAGGTGATACTCTACCTTTTTATAGTTAGCTTGAATAAAGTTGAGGAATACTTTTGTCGAGCAATCACAAATCCATGGATTATTGTGCAAGGATACTTTTTTGATATGTTTTGATTTTTCTAAAATGTTTAATGAAGTACCATCCATTCGTGTCAAATTATTGTTATCCAATTCAATGATCTGGAAAAAAGATTTAAAAAAAATAATTATTTGACCGATCCATGTCAAAATATGTAAAATGTTTTTTCAAGCTAATTTATTTTGAGAGATCAATTAAAAGTAATAAATATCTCTTATAGGTCTACATATTATATATAGATAATTTTAAATTACCTGAAGCTCATTGCTGAAACTTGTCAAATTTATGCTTGTCAAGTTGTTGTAGGAAAGGTAGATCTTGGTGGCTCTTGAGTAACCATCGCCTAGCTCGTTTGGTAAGAATGTTATTTTGTTTCCAGTCATATCTAGTTCCGTATGGTTGACCGTCATCCATTCTCCCAATAGAACCGACGTTGGTAGTGATGGTGGTATACTCGTCAAGCCTCTGTGTGAACAGTTAACTAGGAGAGCTGTTTCGCTGGGCCAATAGTGACATGAACAATTCTTTGGGCAATCGTTCTTTTCGACTAGTTTTTCCATCGGACACGTGAGTTGACGGGGATCGAGGTCCATTACTTGAGTTCCCTTTAATTCTTCAGGGCTATTGCAATAAAGCTTAGAGCCGTCTATTGCCACCAACAGGTTTACTTCTGGTTCGAGCTGGTCTTTGAAGTATTTGACCAAATGATATGCGTTGCAATCGCATACAAACGGATTTTCTTTTAATATAAGTTTTATACTGTTGTTAATAGGAATCGCACTTGTTATACCGACATATCGAACTTTAGCCAATACTTCTGCTTCGCTCATTAGTACCATACTGATCTTATTATTGCTTAGGTCTAGCTTTAGTTTGGTTGATGTAAACTGAAGATCGCCAATCTGAAATTGAAATGACATAGTATTAGCGATGAGAAGTTTAAAGATTGAAGTAAAGTACATTACTTATTATTACTGTTTCATTCATATGTATTTTCCAAAATGAGCATGCTATTCTATTTGATTATTTTACCACAAAAAAAACACATCAATAACCTAGTGTTTGTTCATCTATTGATACTGTTAATGAAACTTAATTGTTCCTAAGACTTATGTAAAGTTTATTTAGGTTATTATTTAATACAAACTATACTAATGATTATATCTTTCGAGTAAGTTAACAATTTATGAAAAAGATTATATTTTTTTCTATCATGTTCCTATAATCATTAATTAGGAACAAATTAAACATAATACTTACAGTAATATTTGTGAAGTCATTGTGACTTAAGTCTAGAAGTTGAAGGTTGACCATGGAAACCCGCCAGTCAGAGTAGATAATTGACAATTTATTGTAAGAAAGGTCAATAGTCTCGAGTTTCACGCATGTTTGAAGGATACTCCCTAACTCTTCGTATGCGAATTCTCTATGAATTACAGATAACTCATTATGAGACAAATTTATAATCTTCAAAGCCCCTAGTACTTCGAAAGCTTGTGAATGTATAAATTTTATTTCATTGTGTGCGAGTTGTAGTACTTCAAGTGTATGCAGTGAAGAAAACAAACCTCTGGAAAAAATAAAATAAAATATTATCTATTTATTCGTAGAGAAATATAGAATAAAAGTTTTAATGCCTTTAATTTTATCCTTACTGAGATATATTGGTGAGCTTATTGTGAGAGAGATCTAGAGTCTTCAGTTTCTGCAGTGAAGAGAAGAGAGAGTCAGGAAGAGAAACTATATTGTTATAAGACAAGTTGATCATGGTTACATCCTTGATATCTTTGAAGATCTTGCCTGGAAGTTCTGTGAGAAGATTTTTCTGAAGTGTGAGATTTTCTAGAGATATGCATCCCCAGAGAAGGTCTTCAGGAAGAGAGCTCAGATTGCTATCCTTCAGGTTAAGTTCTTTCAGTTGGGTGAGATTAGCTAGAAATCCTGGTGGAAGAGTTTTTAAAGTTCTCCTGTTGTTATGAATTTGTACTTTCTCAAGTAGTGGAGTGTTCCGGAAAAGACTTTGTGGCAAAGCTTGAAAATTATTTGCATATAAGTTAACAAATTTCAGTTTAATTAAATCTGCAAAAATATCTGGAGGAAGGGTTGTCAGACCGTTGGAATTCAGATCTAGGCTTTCCAAATTCGGTACATCGGAAAACACAGACCTGCTCAAATTTTGTAACCTGTTTCCCCAAAGGTTTAGTAACCTCAGTTTCGTCAAGTTCCTAAATATACCTGGCTCTAGGTATTTGATGTTGTTACTTCCAAGTTCTAAAACTTCGAGTTTCGGAACATATCTGAAGATGTTCTTTGGGAGCTGAACATTATTATTTTTGAGATCAAGCCAGATAAGGCTTTCCAGATCCTTAAAAAGATCATCTGGTAACTTAGTAAGAACATTGTTATTAAGATTAAGTTGATGCAACTCGTGGAGGCCCTCTAGGTGCCTGCTTGTAAGAGTATCACTCAAATTGCTGTGGGATTGGACCTGAAGGTCCTTAGTGGAAGGTATACCGACAGTGGCCATGAGCTCTTTGAACGAGATGCCAGGAAGAGGACAGAACCTCATGATAAAGGAGTTCACAGAACCTATATTGAGGCCACTCAATAAGCGTAGATCTTCCCATTCTTTCATTACCGTGCATTGCAGTTGCATAATCTGATTTGGATGGACGGTAGCTATCAGCGTTGGCTGATTTGAAGCTTTCGGGCATAATAGTTCAAAATCGCCTGACATTCTTTTTGAACACGAGCAATCAGCTGTTCCAGGGCATTGGAAATCAGATAGCACTTCTTGTGATTGAAACCACAAAGCTCCAATCAGTACAGTCACCAGCAACATTCTAAAAAAATAAAAAACACATTTAAAATTTCATATATTAAACGTCTTAAAGTCATAATTATTGTTTGGATATATAAATATTTCTTCTTAATGTGCGATCATAAGGTCAGCTTATATAAATGAATTGTTAATTTTTGAAACAACTTTTTTTTTAATTCTGTCGAACAATGGGAGTTATTTGTAAAGTTTTTATTTCCCTTGTGTATTTCAAGACTAAACCAAGTTATTCTCCTTATAAAGTATAAGTCTGTGTGAATTTACCCAAAAAATGATAATAAAATAAGATGTACATTATGAATCCAACCTGAGACGAGACCATTTTGAAATTCAGTTATCTGAAAAGCTTCTTTTCAGATGACCAAAGCTTATCCGTTGGATTGTATTAATTTCTTGTTATATTAACCAGAGGTATGTTTGTCTCTTTTAAAATCCCTACCCATATATTAAAGGGGAAACGCTTGGGGGTAGAATTGTCCAAATTCCTTTCATAGTGCTCATTTAAGCTATACAAAGAACCTATCTGCGAATTTCAAGATGCTAAGTTCAGTGGTTTCTGCTGGGTGTGTTGGTCAATCAGGTTACAGTTTTATAGAAACTTAGCCTGTGTGGTGTGTTGATAAAAAGTAGCCTATGTCCTTCTCCACCCTTGAGATTATCCATATCGAATTTCATCACAGCCATGAAACATACATTGACACTGATTAACAAACGGGACGTACAGACGTTTACTGTTGTTCGGGTCAGTAAAGGATTATTATGTAATGTTATTGAATTTATTGAAAAGGATTATTTAGTATAACGGTTTCACTTGTTGTTCGGCAGCAACGAGAAGTGAACTATGTTACTTTATTTGTTTTGTTCAGCGAAAATATGAAGATTTTGTGAGTAAGAAACACGTGAGCAAGCATACAAAGTCTGCCCCCCCTTTTCACCCCCTTATGGGTAGAATTTCGGTAAATCCTTTCGTGCCGGATGCCTACGTCATACAAAGAACACACCCTCCAAGTTTCAGGTCTCTACGATCAGCGGTTAGGATGTGCGTTGATCCCTCAGTCAGGACAAAGCATTTTATTTGTATAGATTATGCCTCATCCCGTTAGTTACATTTTTTTGTTAAAATTTTCCGCGATAATTATGACTTTAACTCGTAGTTTTTAAGCATAAGTTCGGGACTAAGCCAATACTGATATTGATAATAGCTCAATTGTCGAACCCAATTACCAGTAACTCAGTAGCTCTTATCCCGGATCTTGGAGAAAGTGCTGAAGGAGCGTTGCGTGACCATATATAAAATAAAAAGTGAGCAATAGTTATATAACCAAGGAGTTTTAAAAAAAATATAAACAATATATACAGTTTGAGAAGGATTGGACATGAGATGTATGGTCATTATGTACAGTTTGATCCTGTTAAATTTACTTTATTGAATTCGTATTCATAAATATGACTCTGGATAACTGATAAACTGCCTCGTAACACGAACATTCGCCTCAACATTTGTTCTTTTATATGCACCATGTTTTTGTGAAAGTGGTTACTATTATCCGTAAACCCATTCTTTGCTCATTCGCTCGTAAAATCTCGTTACAAAATAATCATAATACGATATGCTGTGGTAGAAAAATATATTATATTAAATTAAAAGCACAATCAATATTTTAACTTTTAGATTGATTTATTTAATTTTACGCAATACAATATTTGTTATCAGTTCCGCAACTCGTCGCTTCGAGTTAAGTTACAAGTTTTAATTTTTCGTTCGTTCCCTTTTTAATATTCTCAAAATTTAAAATAATCGTGAGTTTTTGTTAAAAAATAAATAAATTTAGTTCTGGGTAATGTTTATATCTCAGTTCGGTTCTAGTTATGTACGTTGTTTCAACAAAAAAATTTGAAGTATAGATAAGGATGTAACCTATATTAATATTAAGTCGCTTCTTTAATATATATATACAGTCAGTAATAAAAACATTTTTATTTTCGAAAATTATTTGTATGATTACTAAAATGTTTATAATTATACGTTATATAATTGAATATTATGTATTGGATTTTGCTTTATTTTCTTTTTTTTGTTTATATGACCAATTAAGGAATATTTTTTTGTTATATTGGCATGAAGCGTTTTACCTTTTTTTTTAATAATTAAAATTTCTTATTTAATGAACTAGGAGTATATATTTGTCGTTTATTATTATGATTTGTATTGTTATTATTAGAAAGTAATAATCAGCGATTTTTAAAATATATACTGAGCAAAAATGAATAGAGATATTGCTAATTCTGTAGCATATACCTAGCATTTATATTATTATATATTTAATAACTACATTAATATTTAACGTAGTATAATATTAATAATAAATATTAAACATGCTTTTTATAATAAAGATAATATCGAAATTCTAGGCAAAGTAAATATAACAAAATTAGGGGTATCTCTATTCATTTTTCTCCAGTTTATATCGGAATGTTACTTAGGACGGAATACTTAGACAAGTGTATTTTAATTTTTGATATATAGGATTCTTGAATTATCGATGTGGCATTGCTTATTTTTGATCCAATTGATGTGCGATTGTTTATTTTTCATTAAAATGCCTGAAATGAAGTAGGACACTCCCCCACCTCGTTACGACAAGATGGTCGACCTTTTCTGAGTCACTCCTCAGCAGTTTCACTCGACATTAATATTCCGCTGGCGGTAGTTCTGTCGATCTCTGTATGTGAGAACTGCTTTACCTCCGGGACGGGCGGACATCTTATGCCTTTCTATAACGGCTAATTTTGTTGTTTATTCATTTAACGTCACTTTATGCTGCTATGGCTAATCGGACGATGCTACAGCGGGTCCGATTTGCCTATCCAAGTGTAATTAGGATAGGGATCTTTAACGAGTCCCTGGTACCTTACAGGTTCCGGACCCCCATTTTAAGTCCCCATTTGGCACCTTGGTTATAGTAGGTTGTTAAACATACCACACCTGACCTACTCATCCTGGGTTAAGCTGTGCTAATATACCTCACATGCCTTTATAATTAATCGCTATGATGTCTGTCAGTTTACCTGTCAGTAAAATTAAAACGGGGCATGAAGAAGAACAGAACCTTGCGGTATCTCGCCAGTGGCTTGACTTAAATTTCTATAACAGATCCCTCATCCACGTTGTTTTTGGGTATTTTCAGGCATGAAAATCATGCTCATTTCTTCTATTAATGATTTTGGATGTCCGTGATTTTTTTTTTAATTTTTAGTACGTGTAATTGTAGTAATTAGACGTGCAAACTATAAGTAATGCTTGTCGCTGAATGTTGGTACAAAAAGTTTTAATTTTTTATTTGTTTCCTTTTTAATATTCTTGAAAATAAAAATAACTGAGAGTTTAAGTATGAAAAAAAGTCTAATTACGGGTATGGGAATTGTGTATATTTCGGTAATCAATTTATCAATAAACGGACGTTTCAAACAAGCATATATTATCATTTATATTTTTTAAATATTTTTATTTGAAAAGAAAAGATATGTCCAGGACCGGGACTCGAACCCCCAGATCGCTAGTCTGGGACTCTACCATTTGAGCTATCCTGGCCCTAATCAAGCACACTTCTTGGCCGTGGTCATATATTTTCTTTTCACTGACCCCAAGTCCCCGCGTTCTCGCATTTTTGCGAAGTATACCAGGGGAAGAATGTTCTTTGAACATTCTTTTAATTTGGATCTAGTAGACTTACGTCATTATAGTTATTATATTTTATTTTATTTTATTTGTTATTAATTTTTAAATATTTTTATTTGAAAAGAAAAGATATGTCCAGGACCGGGACTCGAACCCGGGTCTTCCAGATCGCTAGTCTTGGACTCTACCATTTGAGCTTTCCTTGCCCTAATCAAGCACAAATGGTAGAGTCCCAGACTAGCGATCTGGAAGACCCGGGTTCGAGTCCCGGCCCTGGACATATCTTTTCTTTTCAAATAAAAATATTTAAAAATTAATAACAAATAAAATAAAATAAATTATAATTATCATTTATACTTCGAAATGTTAGTTGAAACGTTCATTTCTTGGTAAAATGATTACTGAAATTTACACTTTTTCCATAACAGCATTATTTTTTCATACTAAATTAAACCCACAATTATTTTTATTTTCGAGAATATTATAAATGAAAACTTGTGACTTAACTCGGAGCGACAACCTGCTGAACTGATACCGTTTATTATTCCAATTCAGATGGTTTAATTTCTATATATAGTCGCTTGGACATGTATATCTTATCGGGACTCCCCAGTTCCGAAAACTGGTATTGGTAGACCATAACATCAGCTGAGAGTGGACGGTGAAACTACTGGCGTATTAATAGTGAGTGGGGTTTTTCCCGAGGAACACTAGGTCAGGAAAGTCAAGCAGACGCCTGAAGGACGACGAAGCGGGTTTAAGGCTGTCGACCTCTTTGCCTCCGCCATTCCAAACTGGGTGTGTGTGTGTATACAAATACATGTATACATAATGATTCACTTGGTTCAACGTATCAAGACTCTATCAACGATTTTATAATAATTTACTCCACGTACAATTAAACTTACTGATTAGAAATTTAGGCCAGGGTCCTCTGAAGGTCGCAATAAATTGAAGAGAGCTGCATTTTTGATGTTGTAAGGGCATGTTTGCCTAGTGAAAATCCAAGTTTGCTACCGAAAAAACGGATGGGAAAACTTTTGGTGACCGAAAAACCTCGGAATTTTCGGAGTTATTTCCGTTTTCGCCTATATTTCCTAATCGGTGCGTTTTTGATTAAAAAACAGTATCTATTATTAATGTAGATTAAATTTGTTATAATTTGAGCCCAACCTCAGCTCTGTAGCTTTAATAGATTCTGAGTTACGCCCCTTTGAAAATTGGTATTTTTTTTCCAAAAAGTCCAAATTTCAAGTTTTGGCCGACTTTATGGAGGAACGCCGGCCGAAGGAGTGATAACCAATTATTCTAGAAAAATTCGAATGTTTTAGTTTTGTGGGTATAAAGGTCGGAAAGGGGAGATCTTGTTTTGTGGTTGTGTAATAAAAATTTGAATTGGAGGAGACTGTTTGAATTTGAATACGAATAATAAATAATAGTTAGAAATAAAATAAAAATCTCGCTTTTATATAAAACAAAACTAAGAAGTAGAAAATGATTTTTAATACGTTTAGTACAAGAACGAGACTGAGCTAACCTATGATTAACCTCACACCACTTGTCACGACCTGGGGATTGTGCTAATTTTCTAATTAGGGTTTCTTTTCTTTTCGTTGTGCCACAGAAGGGGTTCGAAACCGGTCGTGTGACATTAGTGAAGACCCTTTTCTCTTGAGACACCGGCAAGAACAGATTTCTCACACCCTTATTGTATATTACTCAATCGGACAATGCTACATGGGAAGCCCTAAATTTTGCCTATCCATGTTTAATTGAGATAGGGATCTTTAACGAGTAACTTACACCGCACAGGCTCGGGAATGTACGTCCAAGGAATTTTAAAAATCCTAAGACCAATTGCCGGACTGTGTAATATCCGTCGCGTAGTAGCTTTATTTAAATTAATTGTTTGATTTTTTAATTTATCGATTGAAGCATGAAATTATTTTTTGAAATATTCCTTACTTTATGAGTTTCGGACTCTAAAATACCTGAAAATTATCTGTGGAAATATCGATAGCTTCCCAATTATCTAAAGATCACATACTCTCCCAATCTCTTTTTCGAACTTCCTCAAGAAGGAAAAAAATGGGAGAAAGAATTGTCCTAGGACCTGTGACGTAAATAACATTTAAATAATTTCCTTAAATCAAAATAAAATTAGCAACAATTCTATAAAATAGGTTGATGTTCGTAGAAACCAATACTACAGAATATATTATTTAATATAATATGCGGATTGCTTAATTGTTTTATATTAATGAAATTTTTATTATTGTTTTAATTCATATATTATTTTATTTTATAATAACCCGAGGGTTGAGTGTGATCATGACCAAATTACCTTAGCCATATCCATTGCCTTAGATACGTTACTGATGATCCAAGAATCTTAATTATTTCTTGTTGTAAAATATGTATTATAAACTTGTAGTATTAAAGGGTTTAAAGAGATTCCCTGTCAAATTGAATACATTATTAATTGTCGTTTTAATGTGTTACATTTATTTATTTGGAATTTAAAATCGAAGAACGACTTAAAGTGAGTAAGGACTCGTGTCAAGGACACTTAGATTTTATTTCTTATCTTGTCATTGGTCAATCTGGCCACAAGGAATAGCTTTCTCCAGCCCGGTTGCATAACCTCATTCTTCGACTCCTTTAGAGTTGAAGGCTTCAGAGTTTTCACTAGTTTTTTGTAGCTAATTTTCTTTTTCATCACGTGAATTTTCCTAGTAAGGAATGTTTATGTCTTACATTTTTAAGATTGAAATTCCTCAAAAGTTCACTGGTTTTCGTCAGAGAATTATTGTTTTATCAGTATTAAGCTTATATCGAACGTAAACAGATTCACAAACTTGATATGCATTTGTGAACTTATATAATTTATAATAATAATAGAATATAATACAATACAGGTCTTAAGAATCAACCGTTAAAAATATTTGTATAATTTTATTAGGTTAAAAATTGTTACGCTAAAGGTCTCGGGTTTAAATACATGACAAATTATTTAATCTGTTTAGAACCATGGATGAACCTTGTGGGAGCTCCACAGACCTTCATGTGGCTCACCTATTAAAGTGGGTACCCTTAATGGTGAAAAACTGAGGGTTGAATATGATTCCGGCCAAATCACCTCTGTATGCATCGACTGGCTTAAAAGCAATACGGTTCCTACCGTGTACTGAACCCTTCGTGGGTTAGTGGGGAAGTATGTTATTATTTTTTAATTATTGTGTTAATTCATTCCGTTGTAGACTACTAGAATATAGTGTTTTCACATATACACGTTGAAATATAATTCACTTTCTTACCTTGAAGAAAACACGTCGGTTATTACGTTAAAAATTCCTTAAAAATGTAAACTCATTTTTTTAACATTGTATCTTCAAATACAATTCAAAGTTTGGTAGTTCATTAATTCATGATCCATATGGTATTCCATCTATGAATTGAAGGCATGCTCTTATTGTTTAGGCCATTATATAAATATGGTGTTTACATTTGCTTTATTCGAAAAAGAAACCTATTTTTTTAAGGGCATATAATTATTGTCTGGGTCTTTTATTTTGCCTTCCAGACTATTCCAGAAAATATTCTTATAAAATATGGTACTACTCTGCCAGGGTATCCACAACGGAATGTTTGCGATTCAACTTCAATGAGCTTCTTCGAAGGACTTTGGAAAAATATTTGTTGCTTCCAAATTGTTGCCGAGAGGTAGCGAGACAGCCTAGGAGACAATGTAGTCGTCTCTACCTGAACCTTCTGCACCTTAGTACCTTTCAGGTCGAAGGTTCCCAGGTTCCACACCTTTCTGGAGGTACTGATTCTCTTTGACGGACTCCTTTGTGGCACCCCTCGGCCCGGGCTCTTCTGAACCCTAGGAGAGGATACCGGGAAAACCTTCGGGAACAAAGGTAGTTTACTTCTGACCGTGGAATTGTGTAAAGAAGGCACCTAGAGTACCTTTGAAGTTGTTGCCATTCCTTTCCAAAAAGGTCCGGTTTGGGAACCTATCGTTCTATATGAAATTCTGTGCTTTCAATTTTTAAAATATTTTTGACGGTCAAGCTAAATCAAACTCCTGAAATTTCGTATTGTGATGATTAAAATAAAAAAAATTAAATACACCTTTCACTATTGTATAAATAAATTAACCACAAAACTGTGTAGTCTTCGGAGACTTCTGCATCATGAAGGTCTGCAGGTCCCACAATGTACTGTAATGTAGCTGTTAACAGATTAAAATTTAAAAATTTAAAAAAAATTTTAAAAATTTAATCATTAGTGATTTAATCATTTATCTGTCACTGTAGGACATAAACCTGGGATTTTCTGCACAACTCATGGAAATAATTTTCCCCGTACTACACAAACTTAATGAGATCGTACGAATATCCATATCGGATCATTTTTCCTATATTATTATTATTATTATGTTGTATTTTTAATAATAAAAATAACATTAACGGAGCTTAAATTTAATATGTAACCGATACATAATTATATCTAGTGTTATTTGGAAATGGAACTATCAATCAAACGGGATTGATTCTTTACGAATGGTACCATAATAATACTTTTTATTCACAAGCTCATTTTTATTGTGTTTTGTTTTACTTTTCTATATAAATATCTTTAATTGCCATTTTCCTAAACCCTATCAGTAGTAGCTACCGTTAAGAAATCATCAAAAGATTGTTAGAGCAACTCTTTCTAGCATAAATTCAAAGTTAGCAAAAGGAAAACCGAACATGTCAAAATGACGCCATATTCTTTATTTCTATTTTAATTACTACTACTATATTCCTATTTTGATTAATAACTACTTTATTTTAGTCATTAACATTATTTCGAAAGTATCAGTAATTTGTTTGTTCATAACTATTTGTTTCTTTTAGATTTTTCTATCTTCATTAAATACAAAAAAAAAGGTTCTATTTATGTGAAGAAGTTCGCTGAGATTAGTCATATTTCCATTACACAATTTTAAAGTTAGTAAAGAAACCACCTACCTCAACTGAAAAGGATCAATTGGAAATTGGCATATCTTCTGAGCAAACCTAGTGAGCGGAAATCGATATAGTTTAAAGCAATAATTCTTTTAATAATCCCAATCAATACAACATATTCTATTTTTTATAAAAATTTTAAAAACAGATTTAGGTAATGAAATTTATTAATTTATAAAAAAATTAATTGCGATTATTATAAAGAAAAAAATTCGGGTTATAGAAGTGTCAGGTTATAAGAGGCCACAGACCACCTGTTATGTTAGATCATCTTAAATAAACCTGTAAAAATCCAACGGAAGGTATTGCCAATTCTTTAGGTGTCACGTGGTACCTACTGTGAATCCATTGGGTTTGGCCTTGTTCGAAATCAAGGGCTATTTTTTTGTAAAGGAGTCACGTATTTCACAACACGTTCTTTGTCGCTTTTGAAACCGAAGAGTTTTAGTTTTGAATCTCACTGATCGCTGGATCTTCACGAACGATTTGAGTTATCTAATTTGATGATAGTTTGAGACATTTTTTTCAAAAAATCGTTTCATACATTAATTACAGTTAATAAACCTGTACCACTACAACTCATGAAGGGTCTTGGGTTCAGTACATGGTAGAGACTACTGCCTCTAGGACAACGGTTGTGCAGGGTGTCCGAGATCACGCTGCTCCCCCCCAATTAAGGGTATCCACTTTATAGAGGCTGGGTGAGCATGTATTCACCTCAATCAAAAAATACCTAACTAATTTTTCTGGAGTACTCATTTATTCATGTAGAAAATTCATAATTTTCTTTATTATATTCTCAATGTTTTCTTTAAACTGAAACAATATGGCGTTTTTAGAACATTGGCTTAAGTTTTATCATATTAAAAACATTACAATTTATGACAACACGTAAACAGAAGTGGAAAATATTTGATGATGCAGTCTATACTTGGATCAGTTCCTGATGATTAAACTGCTCAATGAGTAGCTATTTCTGATAAGGTTGATAAGCTTTCTTACTATCTTCAATGATGTAATATTATTTATCCACTTACGCAATTTTTTTTTTTCAAAAGAATTTCGAACCCTAATTTTTTTTTATTGTGGATTAATGGAGAACATAAAAGCACTAAAACGCTATAAAAAGGGAAAATTGAAATTTTTTTCGACTCGAGTTAAAATATTTTTTTGATTGTATAAATTAAAAATTTTTAAGGTTATATTTTAGTGCTAGTTTTTTTTCATTTAAATAAAAATTGGGTTTTATAATGAAACTTTGAGAGAACCATGTTTTATATTTAATATATTAACTTTGCTACTATAATACTAAAAATGGTACATTAATAACAATAATAATAATGTTGGTAGTTTTCGACTCATTATAAAGGAAAGGCCCAAACATAAGCTAGGGAAGCTGACCTTGAATTCAGGCGATTGCATTTGTTGTTTTTTTTAACCGGCTGTAGGAAAACACATGTCAAGTCTGTATCGGAGCTGTTTTCATATTCCATACCTTGTTAATAATATACGACTTGAGATTTTTTTAAAGGGTTTTTTAAGAAGATATTCAAAACATTCTTAATTAACTAATATTTCCCACTATTTTATAAATATTATGCATTGATATATAATAATATCTTTACTGTTTGACACAACTATTGTTGTGTGGGAGTGTAAATGAAGTAGAGTGGCTCAGCGGTAAGCCATTATGCTCCTGATCCCCTGAATTAGAGACGGACTGTCATAGATGATTATTTATTCTTTTATTATCCGTGGATCACCCATCTGACTCTACTTAGGCTCACCCAGCCTCAATTATCGGGAAAGTTATAATTATTGGACATATCTTAGGCTTAATCATCTTCGTGAATAACCAAACAGAAACTACTTTTTACAATTTTTTTCATGGTAGTATAAACTTATTTGATATTAATTTTTCTTTTGTCCTGGTTCTAGGTAAGGTATTTCTTATATAAAATATGATGGTTAATTCTATCGAGTTAGTTAAAGGTGATTAGTGTCGTTTCCTGTAAATTTATTTTCCTTCTTATGTATTTATAAACATCCGTCGTGACTACATCGTACTTGAAAAAGTACTTATAGCACACGGAAAAGAAAACAATTTGAATATTTTTAAATAAATATTTATTCATTTTTATTATGTTTCAAAAAAATATACGTGCATTATTTGTGTTCATTAATTCTTCCATTCTCTGAGGACTTTAAAAGCAGCCAGTGCTTTGATATATATAAAACCATTGAATATGTACATATTTATGTGTTTTATATTCATAACTTCCACGGTTATGTATATCTGCGCAGTTATAATGTATTTGGTTGTGTATACAATCATCTATTTGATAATAGATAATAGGTGTAGTGGAGTAGGGATGAGTCCATCCGGGCTTCTACGTGCGCAGAAGAGATTTCACTATTGCAAGGCCGAGTTGATGTTATGTTTGTAATATTTATCGCCACATTAAGTGGAATAATAAATATTTATTCCGTTAACTGTACTGAATCGATCCTATTTGTGTCTAGAGACACCCAAAGGTACACTCAGTCCATATTTAGTGGGTCCTAGCGATGCATATCCGTTGGCTTAGAAACAGTACTGTCACAGTACGTACTGTTCCCCCATCCTATTAATGGTTTGTAGGGGTACAGATTTAAAAAAATATATATAAATTACATTTCTCTCACAGACTTCTCATCTTGAATTAAACTATTTATCTTCTCATTCGCACCTGTATCGAATATAACTTTAGTTCAGAGATTTTGTCTTGCAATAATTTAAAGTAATATGAATTATAAGTTTTCTGAGAAAGACTGGTGTTCTCCGTCAAGAATTGCTAGGCATTTTTCTTTGAGATATGGCACGCACGCTTTTATGCTCTGCTCAGAGAACTAAAAAAATACTACGTACATTATACTCTGTAAATATTTCTTCTAAATTCATTTTTGAAAGTATAAAAAAAAATCTTGTGATTTATTTCTTTAACCATTTCAAATATTTAAACCTATTAATACACATTAATTTTTCATGTATAGAAAATATTTTATTTTTTTTTAATGTCAACGGCGTTCTAAATTATGTTTTAAATGGACAAAACCATAACTAAATAATTTATAATAACATAGTAATAGTCTCTCTATTTATAAAAATGTTTTTAGTGAGGTAATATTTTATCGGCGTTGCCTAGCAACGGATCGAGGACTACTCTTGTTCAGTCATTTGTCGTTCGTGATCGAAGATAGAAAATATATTATTACTTTTCAATGCCAGTGCGTTCTAAATTACATTTAAATGGAGAAACCTACATTCAAGTAATTTATAATAACAAATAGTCTCTCTATTATACACTTTTTTTTAGTGATGGTATATTTTATGGTCGTTGCTTAGCTACGGATCGAGGAGCTACTTTTTGTTCAGTCTTTTGGCGTGCTCGATTAGTTTGTAAATATTTTTTGTCAAAACACAAAGCCACTTTTCCTGACTTCTTTCACCCACAAAATACAGCTCTGTTTTGTTTTTTTTAAATTTAAATGGAATGCATCGATTTAAAAATAAAACAAACTATCTCTTGTTACATTTTTTCGATTTTAGAACTCTTATTTCAAATGCAGTGAAAAAAAACTACAAAATTATTTCATTTATTCCGAAATAATCTCAAAATAATACCTAGGTATATACATTTAGTTAATTGGTTTACTAGGGGGTAAAAGATAAACACTAAACCGAACAATTTCTAGAATATTCTGAGGGTGCTATAACGTTTATTAACTACTTAAGTGCAATTAAACTAATATTATAATTGTTTCCGCCGTTAGGTACCCTTTAGTTTATCTAAAAAAATGTATCCATTAAACATATTGCCATGGTATTTGCCAATAAATGTTTTAAAACATTCCCGGATATTGTTGTACTAATTCCTTGACCCTGACTACAAACCATCTTGTCCCCCCCTCTCACTGCCGCTGGAAACCATTGACGTAACTTCTTTAATCACTGTATATTCCTCTTTTCTGTATTCATGTTTGGATATTTGCGAGCGAATAACACGTTTGGTGCAAATATTTTATAGAAAAAAATCTGAAAGGTATAGTCGAATACTTCAATTTTAATTCAAAAAATCGGCTTGAAATTTATTGCGCAAAAATGATTAGGGATATTGCTAATTTTCTATTATATACTAGCATTAATATTGTTATGGAAAGTTTTTATAATAAATTTAAACGAGTTAAAAATTAAATACATATATTCATTTTTTCGCAGTTTAAATTTGAAATAGAAAATTAAATTTTGTCTAGTATATTTATAGATATCTCATCATTTTTTATATATTTGTTTTTGTTTTTTTAATATTCTATAGAGTATAATATCGTAGGTACGTTTTAATATTTTTTTATTCAAATTTTTTCTTTAGGAATCTGAACAAATTTATTTAATTACGTAGTATTATCGTTAGTCTATTATTTTAACAAATCTTGGCCAATAACATTGTTTCTTACCCTACGTATAGTTCATTATCGTATATTAGTAAAACTATAGTTCTTCCAAGTATCTCATGTACTTTATTATCTTAGGAAACTAAATTTTACTTTAAACGTTATATGAAAGTATTTTAAAATGAAAGCAGTCTTTCGAAAAAAAAATTATTGTAAAAAAAAAAGGAATGCTCCTGGTATTGGTGAATCATTCGTTGCCCATTGTCTAGTTATTTTCCATGATTAGTTTATTTATTTTTTATATTCTTATTGAACGTTATGGATTGCAAATTAAATCAATATGATATTCTATATTACACTAACATCAACAACATCTTGTTACTTCGATGTTTTGCTAGTATCTCTTGTGCCCTTCTCTTAATCTTTTCTTCCGTTCTTCCGAAGTCCCCTTTGTCTTTTGAGATCATCTCCCAATTTAATATTTGAGTTTAAATATAAACAGAAGCTCGTAGTTTTTTTTTGTGATTTTTCCAGGTATATTACTCTCCACACCTCTAGTTCTTGATTTTTATTTTTTTTAAAAACCTCATGATATATAATAGATGAAGTAGTAGGAAATATATGTACAATAATTGTTTTGATAAAAAATATATTGGGTTTAAAATCAAGCGGCAAGAGCCTAGTAATTGTGGAAAAATTCCCCGGAAAAGTCTGTTTGATAACTTTAAACAAGTTAAAAAATATTACATATGCTTATGATTGAGGTGGGATCAGCATTTCAATCATTAAAATGTTTCCTAAAGCCTAGTATCAGTGAACACAGACCGAATCCTTCCAATTGACTGTTATGATTATCGAAGAACGAGTGAAGTTGTTAGTATTAATCGCGAATGCGGAACAGTTCTCGTTGTGGAGATCGGCGCCAGAGCATTTCTCGGTAGTCTAGAAAGCTAACTAACGCTTCCAGGGAACCTTTTTTTTTGCTTCGGAAAACTACACGAAGACCCTGTTGTCGGCTTAGCCACCTGTCTTTTAATTTAGAAACTGACCGAGTATGTAAAAGAGTTTCACGGTTTTATTTTATAGATAATGATTACCTCCATATGACAATAAAATAAAAAAGTATCTGTTCCGCAGGTTGTCTCAAGGAGTTGAGTCGTAAGTTTTATCAGTTTATTCGTTCCATTTTTAACATTTTCCAAAAATACAAGTTAATGTCAGCATTAGTATGGAAAATAGAATTTATTATGGGTAATGAGTAGATTTGGGTAATCATTTCATCAAGGCATAAAAGTTTCAACTAACATTTCGAAGTATAGATAATGTATATTTGTTGAAGCATTCATTTCTGGATGAAATGATTACCCAAGTATACACATTTCTCATAATTACATTCTCTTTTCCATACTAAAGCTCGGGATAACTTTTATTTTGGGAAAATATTAAAAGAGAAACCAATAAAAAGTTAGAACTCGTTGTGACTCAACTAGAAGCGACATCCTACGGAATAATTACCAAATTTGTTATTACTGACTATATATAGATTAAAGACCCGACTTACACACATTGTTTTGGATATCACATCATCTATACTTGGAAATGTTAGTTGAAACGTTTATTTCTTGATGAAATGATTACAGAAATATTCACATTTCCCAAAATTACACTCTTTTTTTTTTATACTAAAGCTCACAATTATTTTTATTTTCGAAAATATTTTAAAGGAAACGAATGAAAAATAATAACTTGTCGTCACTTAACTCGAAGTGACCACCTGCGGAACTGATATAAAATATCTGATGTGTAAATATGATAGGGTATCAAAAATTGTACAAAAGGGTAAATTGTACAGCTATCAAACTATAAATTGTAACCTAAAAAAGCGACCCAATGAAATAAATTAAAATATGCCTATTATGATATGATTAGTATCAAGCATTACTAATTTATAGGCCATTATTTGTTACAAAATACAGGAAAATATATTTAAAAAATAAACATAATCGCCAAAATAAGTATAGATTGTTTTTAGAATGATTTTTTCTATAAGGATCGGGGCTATAAGGAAAGGGAGTTTAGAATTTTAATTTTTTTAAATATCACTTAAGATTTTATCAAGTTTAATTAAAATTTAATATGGTTTTACCTTTTGCTTTTTTTGTTAGTTGCATTGCTATAAAACTTTAATATTAAATTAAAAAATAATTCACGTTTCCAGAAGAGATAACATTCTATAAAAATATTTTTTATTTACTCTGAACATGAATATTTACGATATTTTGATGGACACGTTCGTCAGAGTAAACAATGATCATAACTAATAGACTAGACCATGCCCTAATGCTGCTGGGTTTTCAGCTGCATTTGTTTATTTTTCCTTGATCCATTTTTATTACAATTAGATTAGTTTAACGATGTGTTAATTTATATTTTTTAAATTAATTTTTCGGATGCTCGTTTCAATTATACGTTCTATCCCACTTGGGAAAAATAGAAAACATATCACTTGTTCCTCTCAATGACCTTTAAACATGGGAAACAGATTGCAGCACTGAACAGGAAACAATAGAAGCTACAGTATCATAGTTACATACAATATTTCGTTATGTAGATTTATTAATCTCTTAAAATTGCAAATAAATAATATAATAAGCTTGATCAATGAGACATTTTCAAGAAACTGGGCCGCGACAATTATAAATTTGCCCGCAAAACTATTTTGACTTCACAATTTCTATATTTTTTTTACTGACACAAATCATTTTTACTAAAATTATACTAGAGGAAAAACTTTTTGTATTTGTTGTAAATTAATAAGTTAATAATTAACCCATGCGATAATTATTAAAAATTTAAATGCTTTGAATTAGGACAAGGCCCACAAAAAAAAAATTATTCACGAGAGTATCTATTGACTGCATTAGTTTAACAACCACTACTTTTAACAGGAATAAGTTTCCATGGTATCACATTACTGTATATTAATATAATAATTTTCATATATTACTATTTAATTGTAATGATATGTGTTCGTTCCATAATTCCAAACTTACTAATATCATTCCACGCTCATAATAGACTTGGTAGGAAGTTGTGCCTACAACAAACACAAGTGCACCTGTTCTATGTATTATCACTTTTTAAAAACTATAATTATATAATCGGTCGATTTTATTATGATTAATGGACGTAATGTATTTAATTTTTTTAATTACTGGTTCCCGATTAGCTGTTAATAAAAAGCGGGATTTATTTATTTAATGGTATGATGAACGTTTATAAGAAATTCATTATTGATTATGAATATAATATTATCATATTATCATTATTAACATTTCTAAGCAGTATTGTTTAAACTGTTAGTATTTAAATAATTTATCAGCCCAAGACCATTGTTATGCATCTTTGCGCTTCAGATATATTTCATTAAAGAAACACGAAAACTTTTTAATGTTTTTTTTTTAGGTAGAAACTTTATAATACAAAAACGCTCTCCTATAATTATGATAATAGTGATAATATCATTTTTGATATTGTTGGCGTGGTCACGAAGTCAATGAACTAATTGAGAGAATTCCTGTTAAGCGGTATTTTCACTTGAGCAAACTTTCGTCACAGAGAATAAACAAAACTTGATCAACATTTATTCAAGAGAATAATGAGAGAAACAGGCGTAATGTTTAAAAAAAAAAAAAGGCTAAAATATCTTACTATTATTCGATACTTTTAAAATGCGATTTATGACTAATATTGCTGAATCAAAGCGTTGTAAAAGTCATTAACGTGATAAAATTCAATATTTTGATCAATTTAATGATCATTAATATCTTCTAGTGGAATCCACATTTAAAGAAATATGACTTCTCATCAGAACATATTTTGATTTACAATAATAACCTTACAATAGCTAAAACCTGAAAATAACCTTAACCTTAGGTAGTACCCAATGGCATTAGGATGTGAGAATCCCAAGCTTTGTTCATTTGATTGATTAAAATAACACAACAAAGATAATATTTCAATTCTAATCTTGAATGGATTAAAGTTTTAAAAAATAACTTGAATTTATATTAATGGCTGATTAACTGACTCAAATACTTAACATTACTTTTAAGAAAATATATTATATTGAACTAATTATAAACTTCAAAGCGTTTTTTAAAATTATATTTTTGGAAAACTAGACAATGGATATACAGTCCCAGTTTTATTCCATTTTTGTCTCTCCCAAAGAGATAGGTAGGTAGTGTGTTTATTTCGGTTTTTTTTTTGCTGGATAATAGTTTATTGTTGTGTTCTTAAACGAAATTTATTATCATATGTTTTCGGTAAAACAAAAAAATAAATCATAACCGGGAGTACACAAATATGCTTCTGAGCTTAGAAGGGCTTCTGTCTTAACCCGACGTCGTAGTCTCCGCGGTTCAGAAGTATGGATGTTAATGTTTAAAAATTGAAGAGGCTGGGTGAGCCCTTCCGGGGATCTTCCATTCACGATTACCGAATAACTAACTTATCTGCCCCGAGCCGGTCGCTAAATTTATTTGTTAACATTGATTTCCACTAGAAGAAATAGAATTCATCGTTGAATGAGAATACATAGTGATTCATTACACAGGAAATTGCAGCCTCATTCGATAGAGGTAAGTTCTTATCATGAGCGGCTGTTATTACCTAAAAGAACCATTCACGAAAAACCTGTTCTGATTCATTTTCCATAATAATAGCTTTACTGACTTTCATTAAGTTTGATGACAATATATTCAGTTAATTAAACAGCTAACAATAATTCAATCAAAATTGCCTAGTCGATGATAATAATGTAATTGGAAAATAAAGTATTAAAAAATAAATCATTAGACGTAAATAGAGACTGTATAATATATTTTATAAGAATATTGCAAAATGTTTAAAATGCTAATTCTTAACCATAGTAATGATTAGGATATTGTTAATTCATATAATTTAATTTTACTGAGATCTTTAAATCGTTTAAATGTATCAATAACGTTTATTAGTTATTGTTTGTTTTAGTAACAATATCATATTACGTGCGATATTAATATTTTTCATAGGACTTGCCTCATTTCTATCTAATCCTCCTGAAGTTTTCATTGCAATGAATTATGTTGTTTAGCCTCATAGCTAAGAAACTACTAAAGAAAGTAATTATTTCGTATTATGTAAGATGAAGTGAATAATTGAATAACTCTAAATCTTAAGTTTGATTTTATTTTTTATTTCTAATTGAAATGTGGGTCTTTAATAATCGTCTCTAATATATCTTATGTATGTCTAAATATTTAACATTTAAAATTGAAGGTTGACGTTTTATATATACTGTTCTAAAATGAAAAGGGATATTGCTAATTTTGTAATATATACCTGTCTAACATTTATATTATTACGGAAATTTTTGCACTTTACAATATTTAATGTAGTATAATTTGTTATAAATATTAATGATTTTTATAATAAAAATAATATTAAAATACTAGGCAAAGTAAATAAAACAAAATTACTGGGATTTCCCTATTCGTTTTTGCGCAGTTTATATATCATACAATGGCTTTTGGTTGTGAACAATCGTGAGGAAGCCCTTTGCAATATTTAAATTAAAATTATATATGAACTTAGTATAGCTTGGGTAATAACGGCATTTATGATTGGTGTTTGTTTGTTTATTCCATTAACGTCCCTTTATTCTGCTATGACTAACCGGACAATGCTTCAGTGGTAGCCCTAAATTTTGCCTTTCTAGGTATAGTTAGAATAGGGATCTTTAAAGAGTACTGACAACGTAAAGGCTTGGGACCCCTAATTTACGTCCTTTCCGAAGGACGGTGTAACCAAGGGTAGTTAAACCTAAAAACCTAGGGCCACCTGCCGGGCTCTTCGAACCCTCGATCTTCTTGGGCATAGTTAGTTATGCTAACGATCTGTCGTCGTCTACAGGTAGTCCAAACTGATTTATTTATTTTAAAAAGTTGGAAAAGAATAATTTTAATTAATTAGTTTTATTTAATTTTTTTTATTAATTGTTATAATTTTAAATATTTTTATTTTGAAGAGAAGATATGCCCAGAGCCGGGATGGAGCACCACAACGGAAATGTGGGAGACCCGGGTTCGAATCCCTGCCCTGGGCATATCTTTTCTCTCCAAATAATGAAATCTAGTACATTTAAATTCGACAATTAAAAATAGGCCTACCCTATGTCATGACTAATTTGATTGGCGTTATGAATTCGGTGCTGATGAGAATTAGTATCGACTAATTAATAATTATGGAGAAATTATCCTTGTGTATATTTTAAATGCAAGGATGTATGACAGGAAGGTATTTCGGAACTCGGGCATATAGATATAATAATTAAAATATATTGGCATTGGAATGAATATTATATTATACTCGAGTATATATTATGTTTATTTAATTAGTTTTTTGTAAGTAGCAAGGCCCCCCTTTTTTTCTTTTTGGTTTGTTACAAAGCCCACATTCTTCTCACATTTCACACGGTATATTTTGCATCATGTTTAGTCTGTAAACAACTGTTATATATTTTGATTCGCAAATTGAAAATAGCATCGTGGATCCTGCTATCTAATGTTGATAAAAAAAGGGAAGATATCGTAACCAGCTGCCTCTGTTGTTGCAGATAACATTCAATTTATTCATTTGGTACAATTTTTTACTCTCTTATTTATGTAAATATACTCTAATAATTTCTTTAATTTTCGTTATCAATTTTGTTAGCATTACTGATTATTCATATAATTATAGTAGTTTTAACTAATTAAGTGTATTTTATTTTAATTAAAACTATTATCCAGTTCAAGCATTGACAATTTTATACATTAATTATACCAAAAGAAATAAGAATGAAACGCAGCAAGGAAAATTATTTCTATAATAATACATCTTGTGCATGCCTTGACTGGAAGGTTATGCAAAAGTGACCTTTATTACATGTTGTCTTTAGCAATATTAATAATACTTCCACAAACAGCAGAAAATATAAACACAGGTTATTTTGTTATGTTTTTATCATTCTTTATATAAGATTTGATGTGGAATTACATAATATAATAATTTTCTATCTACAAAAAAAAAATATTATAAATTTTAAAAATATTTATTATTATTGTTTTAGCAAATTATAGGATCTTGTGAATGTAACAGGTTGGTGACACAACGGTACATTTTGAAAGGCATTACTCATAGCATCAATTATTAGTTTGTTTGTCTCACTTATTGGTTGAATTTTATCAAATTATTTATTATTATATAAAAGATAACAATAAGAATTATAAGTAAAAATTAATTTAATACTGTAGAGAGTTAATAAATTATGGTGTTGTGTAAACAATGCGTATATATGCTGACCTTTTTTAAAGTAATTTAGTAATTAAATGCATATGTAAGTAGATAAAGATATTTACGTTTGGAGAATAATGGTACATGAATGAGATATATTTACCTTAATATTTGATATGACACACGTTTTTCTTTTAATGCGTTGCTAACAGGACATTTTCCCCTAAACTGTTGATTCTGCTGGTTGGACCCTTGTGGGTTACTTAGACGATCATCCTACACCTTGGACTACAAATACTAAATTTACAACAATGAGACGAATTGTGATGGACCGAAGAGCGGTGACCTACACACTACTACGTGGCTCGACAAGGACTGAAGTGGCGGGGCGTGGTGGTGGTAATGGTAATGTAGTGGGGGGAAGCAGTGCTGCCAACATCAGTGAAATCAGGTTGGTCGTTTAAACAAGTTTCGAGTTTTATTTTTTATTTACATTTATTTTTAAAGATACTCAGAAGGCTCATTCGTATGAAAAAAATTAAATAACTCTTTATTTTAATTCAGCGAATTTTGAGACAATGGTGGCTATCAGTCGACGTCCTTAAATTCGGTTCGGAAAGTAAGATGTTCGATTCCCAGCTGATTTAGGATTAATATCTATGCAATTCTTACTTGATATATATATTTATCAATATAACTGGGTACTTATTTATTAGGTGGTCTCCAGAGACTGTAATTGTTTATAACCTGAGCATTAATAATTTTGATTCTTATAACACCTATTTCACAGCTTCTTCTTTTAAAGACGGCTCTGCCCAAATTGTTATTCTGTTCATTTATAGGTGACAACAAAAGGGATAAGACAAAAATACAAAATTAAATTTAATAAATAATACAAAAATAGATGATAAAAAAAAATTACCCAGACAAAAACAATACTAAAAACGATAATTTTAATTAATTAGTTTTATTTAATTTTTTTTATTAATTGTTATAATTTTAAATATTTTTATTTTGAAGAGAAGATATGCCCAGAGCCGGGATGGAGCACCACAACGGAAATGTGGGAGACCCGGGTTCGAATCCCTGCCCTGGGCATATCTTTTCTCTCCAAATAATGAAATCTAGTACATTTAAATTCGACAATTAAAAATAGGCCTACCCTATGTCATGACTAATTTGATTGGCGTTATGAATTCGGTGCTGATGAGAATTAGTATCGACTAATTAATAATTATGGAGAAATTATCCTTGTGTATATTTTAAATGCAAGGATGTATGACAGGAAGGTATTTCGGAACTCGGGCATATAGATATAATAATTAAAATATATTGGCATTGGAATGAATATTATATTATACTCGAGTATATATTATGTTTATTTAATTAGTTTTTTGTAAGTAGCAAGGCCCCCCTTTTTTTCTTTTTGGTTTGTTACAAAGCCCACATTCTTCTCACATTTCACACGGTATATTTTGCATCATGTTTAGTCTGTAAACAACTGTTATATATTTTGATTCGCAAATTGAAAATAGCATCGTGGATCCTGCTATCTAATGTTGATAAAAAAAGGGAAGATATCGTAACCAGCTGCCTCTGTTGTTGCAGATAACATTCAATTTATTCATTTGGTACAATTTTTTACTCTCTTATTTATGTAAATATACTCTAATAATTTCTTTAATTTTCGTTATCAATTTTGTTAGCATTACTGATTATTCATATAATTATAGTAGTTTTAACTAATTAAGTGTATTTTATTTTAATTAAAACTATTATCCAGTTCAAGCATTGACAATTTTATACATTAATTATACCAAAAGAAATAAGAATGAAACGCAGCAAGGAAAATTATTTCTATAATAATACATCTTGTGCATGCCTTGACTGGAAGGTTATGCAAAAGTGACCTTTATTACATGTTGTCTTTAGCAATATTAATAATACTTCCACAAACAGCAGAAAATATAAACACAGGTTATTTTGTTATGTTTTTATCATTCTTTATATAAGATTTGATGTGGAATTACATAATATAATAATTTTCTATCTACAAAAAAAAAATATTATAAATTTTAAAAATATTTATTATTATTGTTTTAGCAAATTATAGGATCTTGTGAATGTAACAGGTTGGTGACACAACGGTACATTTTGAAAGGCATTACTCATAGCATCAATTATTAGTTTGTTTGTCTCACTTATTGGTTGAATTTTATCAAATTATTTATTATTATATAAAAGATAACAATAAGAATTATAAGTAAAAATTAATTTAATACTGTAGAGAGTTAATAAATTATGGTGTTGTGTAAACAATGCGTATATATGCTGACCTTTTTTAAAGTAATTTAGTAATTAAATGCATATGTAAGTAGATAAAGATATTTACGTTTGGAGAATAATGGTACATGAATGAGATATATTTACCTTAATATTTGATATGACACACGTTTTTCTTTTAATGCGTTGCTAACAGGACATTTTCCCCTAAACTGTTGATTCTGCTGGTTGGACCCTTGTGGGTTACTTAGACGATCATCCTACACCTTGGACTACAAATACTAAATTTACAACAATGAGACGAATTGTGATGGACCGAAGAGCGGTGACCTACACACTACTACGTGGCTCGACAAGGACTGAAGTGGCGGGGCGTGGTGGTGGTAATGGTAATGTAGTGGGGGGAAGCAGTGCTGCCAACATCAGTGAAATCAGGTTGGTCGTTTAAACAAGTTTCGAGTTTTATTTTTTATTTACATTTATTTTTAAAGATACTCAGAAGGCTCATTCGTATGAAAAAAATTAAATAACTCTTTATTTTAATTCAGCGAATTTTGAGACAATGGTGGCTATCAGTCGACGTCCTTAAATTCGGTTCGGAAAGTAAGATGTTCGATTCCCAGCTGATTTAGGATTAATATCTATGCAATTCTTACTTGATATATATATTTATCAATATAACTGGGTACTTATTTATTAGGTGGTCTCCAGAGACTGTAATTGTTTATAACCTGAGCATTAATAATTTTGATTCTTATAACACCTATTTCACAGCTTCTTCTTTTAAAGACGGCTCTGCCCAAATTGTTATTCTGTTCATTTATAGGTGACAACAAAAGGGATAAGACAAAAATACAAAATTAAATTTAATAAATAATACAAAAATAGATGATAAAAAAAAATTACCCAGACAAAAACAATACATAAAACAATAAAATGACACACACACAAATAACTGAAATGAATTGAGTGATAAGAAGAGGTTACACGAGATAAAGGATGTCGGATTTATGGAGAACAGCTAATACACAAGTCCCGAAAACTGTTATTAAAAATATATTATATGGTGTATATATTAAAACTGGTTCGTTCCAGAATAGCATGTATGGCTCAAATTAATCAGCCTTGTTGAAAATTCATTCATGTCTAGTTTCTGATTTCAGTTGATAGATTTGCAATAAGAAAAACAAAAAAAAAAAAAAAAAAAAAAAAGATGACTTATAACTCTTCTGAAATGTTAATGAAGTTCTTGATGGATTGTAAATGACAAATTAGTCGAAACGTATCCGCATAATAAAGTTATATGCCAAAAAACTGACTGGAAATAGGTTTTCATTGAGTGAATGAATTATAAGAAAAACCTGTACCACTACAACCGATGAAAGGTCTTTATTTCAGCTCGTGATAGAGACTATTCTATTTCTAGGACAACAGTTTTGCAGGGAGATGATTTTTCCCAGATCACGCTCTAACGCCAGGTTTCCTCCTTATTAAAGGTCTCCAAATCCCACAGGATCCATCTCCGGCTGTTAACAAATTAAATAAATTATCTGCCATACCCGATGTCCTTAATTCGAGACCTCTTGTGGCTCATATAAATTATTTTTTCTAATATAATTGATCGACTCTGTGGAATCTGGAGGCACACCTGGTTCTCATCAAGCCACGATAAAGTGTGAACCTTTATAGGGGGCACACCTTGGAGGTTAAGTGTTATCGCCCGAATCATCTTCCTGTACTATTGTTGACTTAAAAATAACTCACCGTTGTACAAGTACTGTACCCAACATGTTATGTTTTATTTACTTTAAATTCTTTGAACTTGATTTCTTTAACAATACCATTGACCGATTATTAGCCCAACCCAATTAACTGGTTACTCAAATCCTCATATTTCAACAGGTAAGATAGAAATCTATCGGTTTCCAGGTACCTTTAATAATTAATCTTCCACTTTTTTTTTCTAGTTGATATGTATCGAAGAACTGATGTGTCCTCTTCGGCTAGTTCGGTAGGCCGTTATTCTTCTTCTTCTACTTTTATCTCTTAATTAGACCTGATTGACCGAAAGCGGCGTATATTGAATATTCCTGGTAATCTCCATCTTCGAAATAAGAATAAACAAAAAATGTTATGAAATACTGCATCTGATCATATTTTAACCATCTGATTGCCTTTTCTTGTCCTACCGATTTACACCAAAGTTGACACCACCTCATAAAATTACGTAGTAAGGTCCAAAAGTTTCCGCCCCGGGATAGAAGGAAAGGTGAAAGAAAAAAACTGGTCTTACCGTTTTTCAATATATTCTCCACTAAGTTCAACACACTTGATACAACGCTTTGTCAACATTTATATACCATGAAAAAAATGTCTTCTTTGTTAAAAAAATGTTCTTCCACGGCTGCTTGGAGCTCTTCGTCGGTGTTAAATCGCCGAAGTTCATTGCACCAGTGAACTCGTTCCTGTTCTTGAGCAGCTGAAAGAATTTTTGGATCCCACCTTGCACTAACCTTGTTCATATGCAAATGTCATTTGATGATTCTCAAAACACTTGTTTTTGAATGCCCAACCTCACTGCTATTTCCTTGGTTTTCAGTCACCGGTCATACTGCAATTGCAGATTCCACAAGTCAGAAGTGACAGCTTCCAATGGGCGACCGGGACTCGGGTTATCTCCTAGACTTTCTCTCCCTAACTTAAATAATTTTGCCCATTCTTTCACTGTGAAATACGAAGGGGAGGACTGCCCGTATACACAATCCAAGCGCTCTTCAATTTGCGCAGGAGTATGATCCTCATAACAAAAGAATTTAATAACCGCACGGTACTCGAATTTGAACATTGTAAAAATGGGAAGTTTCCTTCAAGGCTGGACACTGACTGACAGGACTGAGGAAGTACGGGTGATGGGTATGGAGTGAGCAGAACCTGCATAATTATATTCAGGCATGGACCTCAATAGGAGTGCAGGTCCCGGCTCGTTTGAAGGAGGGGAAGCAGGGCAGGCCGGAAACTTATGGACCTTACTACGTAATTTTATCCTATATATACTTTTAGATAGTTGCATTGCTAAAGGTTGAGGTTTGAAATCCAGCTGTGATAAAATATTTAAGTATTTAAACCACCATAGATAGGTTCTGTGAAATCTCCAGACCCTCTTGGGACTCACCCAGGCTTTATAAAGTGGTTACCTTAATGGGGGGTTGAACCCTCGTGGTTTGAGTGTCATCTCGGACAAATCATCTCCTTGCACATACGTTGTATTAGAAGCAGTTCAATCTCTACAATTTACTGAACTTAAGACCATGCATGGGTTGTAGTGGCGGTACAGGATACTTTTGGGTTGTATATAAACTTAACTCTGGACATGATGTAATCTCGTGATAAAAAGTACATAACAGTAACTATTTATATATGAATGTTTCTTTTTATTTTAAAAATATTGGCATCCTTGGCAAAAATGGGAGATTTAACCCTTGGGGGTTGGGAGTATGATAATCACCGCGATCACCTCCTTGCACAACCGTTGGCTTAGAAATAGTCCAATTTCCACCATGTATTGAACCAAAAACCCTTCATGGACTCCAGTGGTACATTTCATACTAACCTTAAGATTGTCTTTGTAAGTAACAATTGTCTGTAATACCTTGTTGATATTATACACGCGCTGCCTGGAAAGGTTGGTTTGGAGGGTCCACAGTCTTCTTCTCATTTTCCCGCAATAATAACAGCTTGAGGAACTAAAAATAAATTTGTCCTGTCCAATGTATGTATCCTCATAGGAATCCATGTGGTACTGAACTGGTCAAACAAGATGAGGCAGTGTTGTGATGCCTGCTAACAAAGTGCCAGTGATTTACATATCAATGCCTTAGGTATGGGTTATCGAGAAGGGCCTTTCAGCCTAGCGATTGTTTGCTAGAAGTGGTGATGGTCATTCATCACTGATGAACAATTGGCTAAAGGGGGGGGGGGCGAATCACCATTCTTTATTTCGCAGAAAGTTAGTTGCATGTATAACTGTTTCTTTATATTTTGCATAACGGTTAGATATAATAACATTCAGGCTTTGCGAACCCGAAGGCTCGATGCCGATACCAGCAATCTTTGGTTACAAACTTCCGTCCAAGGACCGTGCCCAAATCCAAATCCACCAGACCCACTCTTAGCGTGATACTCTCACCTACGCCTCGGTTTATCCCTCCCTCAGACTTATACCAGTCGGCCCAACGATTATCAACTTTTTAAGAATTCGTTCGTTACTAAGCCCACCAACTTTACCATCTTAATCTTCGTGACGCTATCACTTGAATAATATTAATATTATGCTTCGCACTTCCTCGTTATGTAATCTCCTATATTCCCCAGTAGTCGCATCCTTTTTTGGACCGAATGTTCTGCGCAAAACATTATTTTCGAAACCTTAAGACGTTCATACTTCAGCGTTACCGGCCACGTTTCACATCCGTAAAGAAGAGTTGTAAGGGTAGTGTATGAACAATCAAATTCAAAATCAAGAAGTTTTACGTAATTCTAATTACGTATTCAAAAGATGTGAACGTGTGCTTCGAATATTACACTTTTATTTATTCCCGAAATCGACTTATGAAACTGAAAATTGTATAGTTAAGTAGTTGATTCATTTAATGGGAGTCCTAAATGTTGCCTATCCAGGTTTAATTAGAAGGAACGAGTCGAAAAAATCCTTGGGCATTCAAAGGGGGCCATCAGAAATTTTATATGTATTTCTGTTTAAAATATATGTTAAAAGTTTGAAGTTTTTTAGCCTTCTCTAAAATATTGGAGACTCACTAACACACGACCTTTCGTTGTTTTCGCTAACTTCTGGACAAACTCGTTATATTTTTTCAGAAATTTTCAAATAAACGAATGAAGATGCAGAATTGACTCGAAGTATATAAATAATATCTACTGCCCCAGTGAATAACTGGTTAAGTCGAATTTTGTCCAAAGTGAGTTATTTGTTTTGAGGGGAGCGGAATCTTATCATTCTCGTAGTGTTCGGCTTGAAATGGAATTTAAGCAATAAATCCATTTGAAGCCAAGGCCTGACTTATGTAATATGAGATACGGTACCGCTTCAATAAGTACTATGATTTTGAAGAAAATTCGACTTAAACACTTATTCACAGGGGCCGGAGATACGTCCTTTTAAAAAACATATACCCTTTACAAATCTTTATAACACCTGATGAAAATATATATTTTTTTGACATTATTGCATAATCACTTTTTTTTTATTTATTCCTTTATTAATGGAATACTTTAAATTAAATTGATGGAGTATATTGAACTAACTACTAGTTAAGCTGTTATCTCGGAATTGGCTTAGTACAAGTTCATTTGTAAAGAACAATTCCCACGGTGGTGGTTTGACCGTTGGAAACGCATCTGCTCTGGCACTTAGTGTATGTTGCCGGATGAAGGTGTTGCTCTGTTTCAAAGAAATTATAATAATTATTGTAAGAGTTGTATAACGGATAGTTTCTAGGAGTTATTTAATAATGTAATTATAATAATACTCCTGAGCTTTTCTATTTAGTATTGTCTGTAATAAACATTAATTAATAAAGGCACTTATGAAAGTGAGAATGCTGGTTTTGAATTAGGATTTTCGAAGTTTAGTAATTACCTTGTAAATTAAATTAATCATATTTTGTATTATTAATTATTGATGTAACATATTCAGTCAAGTATTTTGGGCATTGCGAATAAAATACTTTTTTTTTTAAAACGTATTTATTGAAATTTACAACTGTGTAATGAATACATCAAGTAAATATAATCAAAAAAAAATAATGTCCCTAGACTAAGGCAAGTAGAGAAACATACCCAGTGGTAGTACTCGAATAAAAAGTTCAACTTAGAAGGTCACGAGGCCATCTTCTTTTTAGACGCCTCGGAGGATTATCAGGAATTGAAGAGGTTGCTAGGTTTGAAACTAGTGGGTTTTAGTGGAAATGAAGTTTGTCATGAAAAGATTGATAGCGGGGCCAAATCAGCTACAAATGGGGCATTAAGGCCATTATGGATGACTTTATTCTTAACAAAATAAGGAGTATTGAGGATTTTACGAAGGATTTTGGATTGTAGGGATTAGATACGAGAGGAATTCGATGGCTTAGTGGAGCCCCAAAGCTCTACTCCGTAAGCCCAAATAGGTCGTATGACGGTCATGTGGATGAGTCTATCGTAATTAATTGGGAGCCTAGAGCGTGTGTCTAGTAAGTGTTGAAGTAGCCTGAAATGTCCAGCGGTTTCTTGTCTTTTCAGTCTCGTATGAGGATTCCAGCTTAATCGTTTGTCAAGATGCAACCCTAAGTATCGGATCTGTTCTACGGGCATAAGTGGGATATTATTAAAGGATACTGAAGGGCAGGAAGTGATTGGTTTACGATATAAGGTAAAAGTGATTTGTTGCGATTTTTGAGAATTTATTTTAATTCTCCAGTTTTGACACCATTCTACAAGATCAGTGATATTGGAGGCTTTGGGATACAATAACTGGATTGGTGTTGACTGATAATGGACATGTATCATCAGCCTACGTGGTAAGGATAGTATTAGGATGAGTTGGGATGTCAGCTGTATAAACTGTATAAAGGATTGGGCCAAGGGGACTACCTTGAATAACACCAGCAGATTGGAAAAAGAGGGATGAATGGACATTATTAAGGTTTACTTGGAAAGTGCTGCTTGTGAGATAGGATTGAAGGATGAGGAAATATCATTAATTAAGTGAATTTATTTTATCCTAATAAAAAATAAAAATGCGAACATTTTAGCTACAAATACATGAGAAAATGCAAAGCCACCTAGGAAACACAATTCTCCAAGATACAATGCCTGTCATTATGGTCCAACACAACAATGAGTCCTTGTGAACGTCATAATCAACTAATTGAATAATGATATAATAAATTCTAAAGGTAATTATATATTTCTTGTTTATTCATTTAAGGTCAATTTATGCTTATATCACTTAATTACATGTCACTAAGGACGAGTTTATTAAGTAAATTTTAAGTTAAAATTTGTATTTCTGTTGCAATTTTTGGAATAATTATCTTTATTTATATAGCTGAGCTACCATGCCGGAAACCCTGGTTCAAATCCCGCTGCAGGCCATGATTTTTATTTAGTCTGTTTGCAGCGGGAGATGGATCATATAGGATCAAGGATATAGGATCTCCTGGGGCACACCCAACCTCTATAAAATATTATAAAAATAGGGTACCCAAAATAAGGGAGAAAAATCTGGCGGTTGAGCGTGACCTAGGACAAGTCACCTCCTTGCAGAACCGTTGTCCATGAAACAGTACAGTCTCTACCATGTACTGAACCCCAGACCCTTCATTGGTTGTAGTGGTACAGGTTTTTTTTATATTTATATATAATTCAACGCTGAGATTATATATTACTGAAATTATTTTAAAAAGATGATTACTCTTATATTACATATATCCGTATTTCATAAATTTTTAAGTTCATTAAAAAAACAAAATACCAGCGCTTAATCGTTATGATAGTGGTATGAGCGTGAAGATTCGTGAGGGGTCGCGAAACCAGTTGAAAAAAATTAATCTCACTTAGTTCTAATTATTTTTCTGTTACCAATACTTTTTATAAATGTTTTGTTTTCAATGAAATATTACATATGCACGTACAATTTATTTTGCAGGGGGCGTGGTAGCCTTTCCTTTGAACGGGGAGGGGATGCGAGATACATAAAAGGTTGGGAACCCCTGCTTAAAGATATCTTAGTTTGAATTTAGACAGCCTTTCATTGATATATATATATAAAAGACATGTTAGCTCTTAACGACAAGGCCGGTAGTACTAGCTGAACATTATCGTTATCCATATCCATTATCAAAATGAGGTCGGGTTTTCCAATTTCTCCCTGTGTTTGGGAAATGTAGGAAATGATTAGATACTGAATGATAACGATTGTAAACAGCGGGTCGCCTTCCGACAAGGCTGCTCTTCCAAGTAGCAGTCTCCGCTGGGGAATTCCATGTTGGCAACTTGTGAATATTGTGTCATCGCATTTTTCTTCATTACTAGATAACTCGTAAATTAGTTTTAAGATAAATTCTTCAGTAGCCTCTTTCAAGTAGTGACTAAGGAATGAATTAACAGGAATGATTGAGAAATTGTTTGCTGTATACTGTTAGATCATTTAAATTTTTATTTACAAAGAAATACTAATATTTACCTTTTTTTAATAAACATGTTTTGCAATTCAAATTCTAAAAAGAGTTCATATTCCACTTTCATGAAAAACCTATTGAAATTCAATAAATTAAGTTATTTATTAAAATACTGCTTGAGCCTTTAAAAAAAATATATATATATTTAAAATAGAACGAAATAGTCTGTCCTACATTTTAACAACATATTTGAACTTCTGAAAACAGAACTTCCTTTTTATAACAGATCTTTAAGCGCAAAGATATTTAAGCCACTTAACAAATTGATAAAAGAAGAATATTTAGTAAAATTCTCCAATCAATTTCGAAAATTAAACAACTTTCAAATATTTCATTTTGAAGAGAAATGACTTGTCTTGGACAGGATTCCAACCCAGGTCATCCGCATGTCTAGCGCGGTGCTCTAACCATCGGAGCTACCAAGCCAGACAAATCCATTCTCTTCACCGATCCTATATCCCCGTGTTCTCTCAATTTTTGCGATGTATACACAGGGAAGAATCTTCATTGAACATTAATTTAATTGGGATCTCGTTGACTTACGTTAATTTTATATTTTTATAATTTGTTTTTTATTTATTGTTCTTTTGATGGTGATTATTTTTAATTGAAATACAATAAAAATATTTAAAAATAACCACAATCAAAAGAACCACTATCTGTACCACCATAACCCATAAAGGGTGTCGGGCTCTGTACGTGGTAGAGACTGTACTGTTTCTTGGACAACGGTTCTACAGGGAGGTTACTTCCTCTGCATAAGAATTTAGATCATTTATTTTTTTTTTTTATTATTATTTATTTATTGATATTTACAACTATATTACAGTAATATAACAAGCAAATTGGCTGAGTGATACATAATGACATGATATAATAACAAGTAGAGAAACTACCCACTGGTAGCACTCAAATCGCATGTTCAACTAAGAAGGTCACGTGGCCATCTTCTTCTCAGACGCCTCGGAGGATTATCGGGAATTGAAGAGGAAGCTAGGTTTAGATCATTTAAATTTTATTTAAAAAAAATACTAATATTACCTATTTTTACAATTCAAATCCTAAAAACAGTTCATATTCCACTTTCATGAATAATCTATTGGAATTCAATAAATTAAGGTAATAATAATTTTAAAAAACCTGTAAACCCTATCCTATTTATTTATACCTGGATAGGGAAAATTTAGGACTCTATAGCATCTCCTGATTAGATTTAACAGCATAATGTGATTTCAAATTAATAAACAAACTAGTTCTTTGTTAATAGCCGTATGTCGGCTCTCTTTGATCTGTATAACCTTCTGGGGCTCACCCAGGCTCTTTAAACTATGTACCCGTAATCGAGGGAAATTTTGTTTTTAATTAATTAAAAATATATATAATTTGATTATTGGGATTTTACATATATCTAGCATTACCCCAGACTTGGTATCAGCGCCCACTAATCCCCAACTACACACTAACACGACTGGAGCTAATGACCCGAGAAGAGCCGCTTAGGTTAAACCGTCCATCGCCTGGTGTCCACTCCTGGCTTACAATAGCCATAGCTTATAGTCCTCTCATTCGATTAGACCGATACGCTCGAGACTTCCGGTAAAGTTGGGGGTAGGTAGTTGAGTTTAATTGTGTCGTGGGAGAATCGTTTTCAACGGTTGTTTCGTTCAGCACACAAGGCACTCTGATTACAGTGCTTAAATATTGAATATTGATATGTATATTTTAAAGATGTTCACTTCAAGTAATTATTAATATACGATAGTAATTTTTTTTTTCATTTCAAAGAGTAACTGGCATGTTCGAACCAGCTTTGATAGAATAATTACTTATTCTGTTAAAGTTCGTAGATGGTTGTGTGTGTTCTGCAGTACACTCCAGGGCTCCCCAAACCTCCATAATGTAGGTACCTCAATTTTGAAAAAAAAACATCTATTCGAGCGTGGTATGTTGAAATTAATTATATTTGACTCCCCTAATTCTCATCTTGGGTTCGGGGTAGTTCAGTGGTAGAGCACTTGATTGCTGTGCGGTAGGTCACGGGTTCAATTTATTTAATTTGTTAACAGACGAGGATGAATCCTGTGGGATCTGGAGACCCCCCTGAGAATTATAAATTTAATACCGTAATTTAATGTACCGTTAATTTGGGGAATAAGCTTGGGCTATTGAGCGTGATCTAGGACAAATTATTTCTGTGCACAACCGTTTTACTAGAAACAGTACAGTCTCCACCATGTTTTGAACCAAGACCCTTCACGGGTTTTAGTGGTACATTAGTGGTGGTGGTTGTACCATTAGATAATCATAATTGTCAAGTGTTTTATCAAGCAAACACGAGTATTATGTTTTTTTCACTCAAATCATAAGATCGATAAATTATAGGCCATAGGTCGCCCCCTACTTTGATTGAACCGTATCACGGTGGGTTGAAAACGCTAAAAAACGCTCAACAATCATGAAATCCTCAGGAGATTGAAGTATAGCCTAGAAATTTGGCAGACTTGTTTGTGTTACCTAGTAGTTGGATAGCATATATTTTGAAACCAATTCGAGGATAAAGAAGTGTTCAGTATACAAGACAGTTGTCGAGAAATAGAAAAATATTTTTCAAAAATGTTGTGTGATGTATCATTCCAATAAATGAATTCATATTATATTAACTTGTGTGGGAGGCCATGTAATACAAATGCAATTTTATAGGTATTATAAATGTAAGAATTTATATGAAAGAAAATTTATTTAATTTATATACAAGAAAAAAAAAGCTACATTAAAACTAAACTACATCCATTGCAGTTTCATTAATTTCACTTGATGCTCCCTTAACATGAGAAATTAACTGTTTACCATCATCCTCAAGATCCAGTGCGATTGGTAGCCATTGAGTCCGTGATGAGGATTTTGCCCATTATATCCTCGTTCGTAGAAATGCGGGAACATTTCGTTTTGAATTTATTAATAATACTCAATCTTAACTTATCTTCAATTAACTATTGATGAAGATCCACTTAATATTTAAATAAAGTGTGCGCATTTTGCCCTTTGACTTCAATAATTCTTCCGCAAGGACAAGGATTTTTACTTTTATCGATGACATGTTAAGCCTAATCAGACATATAAACGACAATTGACAAAATATCAGAATGGAGTAAAGAATAAAAGGATTACGATTTCCCATCCCTCATTTGTATGTTTACACGGGCATGGGATTGGCGAATTTTTTCGATTTGTTTGGAGTCACTATCCAAAGTTCGCAGGTTTACGCAGTTAATTATTTTTCAGGATCTTCATTCTGACCCTTGACGACTTGTTAATATTTATTTGAAAGAGTTCATAAGAAGCCATTTTTTTAGAATAGAATAGAATAGAAGACAAACTTTATTCTGGGACCAAGTCCCTTAAGAATAACAATAAAGAACAAGTAAAATAAACATAATATTCATCTGGCCAGGAGGCACATAATGATACAAATCATGAAGTAATCATGAGTGACAAAACATAATAGAAATAGAGAAAGAAAAAAAAATAAATAAATAACTGATTAAAAAGTAATAGACTTTACAGGAATTTAACTTTTTATAATGTTTTGAAAAAAAAAAATTCTTTGAAAACCTTGGAATTACCTAGTTTTTCGTCGCTGATCAATACCAATTTTCGGTTTGAATATTGGATAATTCATTTTCTTCCTCCTATATTTTTGGACGAGAGAACTTAAACATACCCGCATTTAATAAGAACTAAAATTATAAACTATTTGCCATAGCGATTTTTTCGATTTGTTTAGGCTCAGGATCCAAAGTTCACAGGTTTACGCAGCTAATTCCCTTTCAGGATCTTCATTCAGATCCTTGACGACTTATTAATATTTATTTCAAAGAGTACACAAAAAGCCATTTTTTAGAGTGTTTTGAAAAAATAATGCTTTGAAAACTTTGAATTCCCTATTTTTTCGGTGCGGATCAATACCAATTTTCGGTTTGAATATTAGATTAGTCATTTTCTTCCTTATCAATGGAGAATATCTGGACTAGAGAAATTAATTTTATCCGGCTTTAATAAGAAAAAAAGTATAGACTATTTGCTAGAAATTATTTTAAATTCCCGCACTCATGATTCTTCACCGTCTAAAGGCTCCCTTTAGCTTTGTAGTGAAAAAAGGGCTCTAAAATTTCAGTTCTGATTGCCTAAAAGGTAGGGCCATGCAAATTTACTAATCCTCAATTGATTGAATATAATATTTTTAAAAAACACGGTTTTAAGCGCATTTGGCGATTTCGCCCCACTGTGCGTAGGTTTTGAATAAAACAATTCTGTTTGTTTAAATATTCCCTTTGACCATCATTTTTAATGTATAATTCAGTATTTTTCAATCAATTTTTTTCTTTTTGATTAAATTCATTTAGTATTTTAGATTAAGTAGCGACATGCTATTCTTCATCAGCTTAAAGATAAATAGACACCGAGCAGTCGCCAAAGCCATTAAGACCAACCGCTGCAGAGGCTGGCGGTCAACCGCGTGGCTGTAAAGAACCCTGCGCTAAAACCAAACAAAGGCGCTCTCCGTTATCACCGCCCGGCCTGCGTTCATTAACGAGGGTTCCTTGATTTATATATCGATATGTGCATCGATCCCACGGCAATAACAGAGCGCCATTAGCGGTCACCAGGCTCTGTAATCGTTTGTTGCGGTGAGGCTACCGACTGGTAGTTCTGTTTATTCTGGGATTAAATGTCTAATCTGCTGGGAACCTTCTCTACTTTAATCCTCTAGATGACCGTGCTTGGATAAGAGCTTTTTTAATCATAATCCATATTGCCGACACTGTTAGGGTTTACCATTGTAAGTACTAACCCCGTTTTTTTTTATGTTTTCGTCGCCTAAATGCTATAGAGAGTCTAAATATTTTGCATTTTTAAGACATTTACATATATTACGTATAAGAATCCTAGGGCAATCAAAGGGGGCGATCAGAAATTTGAAAACATTTGTCAACAGTTTGAAGTTTTTTAGGCTCCTCTAAAATATTGGCGGAAAACTTTTCGGTAACTTCAAGACAAGCTCGTTATATTTTTTCAGAAATTCGTAAATAAACGAATGAAGATGCATAATTGACTCGAAGTATATAAATAATATCTACTGCCCCAGTTAATAAGCGGTTAAGTCGAATATTGTCCAAAATTAGCTTCTTGTACTCAAGGAAGCGAAATGGTGTTACTTTTGCTGGAATAAGTGGTTGGTGAATAAGCCAGGAAATGGATTGAAATGGAACTAACTCCATTTCTAGCCATAAACTGCAAGAACGAGCCGATTCCGCACCCCTCGGTACAATTAACTCATTCTGGACCAAATTAGACTCGACCGAATTTAATTTAAGCATCATCTCTAGATGACAGTGTAGATTATTTCAAGGTTTAGTTTTTCTTATTATCAGTCTTAAGTGACTATAAAGACAAAAGTTTTCGTTAACTACATGGGTTCTATTAACAAACATCATCAGACTCAATACAAAAAAAAACAATATATTGTCATATACTACAACCGTCCACGGGTTGTAGTGGTACAGGTTTTT
The DNA here is from genome assembly GCA_964056705.1 of Troilus luridus. Taxonomy (NCBI): domain Eukaryota; kingdom Metazoa; phylum Arthropoda; class Insecta; order Hemiptera; family Pentatomidae; genus Troilus; species Troilus luridus. The sequence continues at coordinate 116,554,667 of OZ057414.1, read as the reverse complement.
TAGGTTTTTATTTATTATGAACATACCACATAATTTTCACTTCACAATACCAAAGAGTCCACTCTACCATATACCATAAAAAGGGATGGTAGGTTCCCACTTTAAGCAATATTACTCGAAACAACCTCGGTGGGCCGATGCTTAAATGATTCTCCGGAAAGAAACTTGGCAAACTACTGTTCAGAACTACGTTCTGTTAAGTTATCTTCCAGGTATACCTTACATTCCTTTTGGTTATCTTCCGAAACTTGATGCTATTTAGGAAATAAACAAGCATATATGGCGAAAATGAAATTTTTCATTTGACATATCCGTTAGGCTGTAGCTCAAACAAAACTAATGGCAATGAAACTAAACTTAACAGTTTCGAATAACGGACCTTGATCTTTCATATAGTTGTAAAAAAGTAGAGGCATTTGAAAACGATTCGCACTTTAAACAAAACCCGAACGAAATCTTGGGATCATTACATGATGAAAACGGCAATGTTCCAAAGTGAACCGTTGTGCAGGGAAATGATATGGCTAAGATCACGCTCAACCATCAGCATTTCCCCCAATTAAGGTTACCAACTTTATAGAGGCTATATGAGCCTCAGGAGGGCCTGCAGATACTTCAGAACAGAAATAATAATTAATTTACCACTGCCGGATTTGAACCCGGGACCTTCATCACAGCAACTCATGGGTCCATTCACCGCTCCCAATATCCAATTAAAGCAGTAATCAGTTAATTATTCTAAATTTTATGATTGAATACAAACCAGTTGTACCGTATTGTAACGATGTGTCAAAATTTCAACTTATGTAAGGTTACAAAACATTTAGATTTTTTTTTCAGTGGGTAAAAAAGAGGTTTTAATTTTTTTTTTTGAATTTTTGGCACGTTTTAGCGTTTTTATTGCTTGTTTTAAAAAAAAATTTACTGCACTTATTCGTTATATATAATGCTATTTTACCCTTATCCCAATGATATGAGCTTTATAAATACGGTCTAGAGACACTTTTTTTTCTCACTGCTGTTGGCGATTCGTCCCTGACCTGCATCACCAGGGAGCTCTAGTCGAATTAGACCGTCGGCATTCCCAACTGCTCACCGAATTAAAGGCTAAGTGTAGCGATATATATGATTACAAAAAAAGTCTATATTTATTTATTAATTTTTTATTACATTTTTTAAAATATATTGTTGCATATAATATTAAAGCCGGTTATATTTGGCCTAGTTCTGACGCTCTTTCAGGTTTTCGCTTTAGTCTGAGGTAATAATAGTAAGTAATAAAGAATACAAATAAAGCATTAGTTAATAAAATAAAAATTAAGGCAACAAGAATATATAAGGTATTGCAAATAAATCTAATGAGATGGAGAAATACAATTAAGCAATAATAGGGATAAAAATTGTTGATGAAATGTTGTAAACGGTAATTATTAGATACATTATGTAATAACTGGTAAGAAATAATAAGAATGGAGAACATAGTTAATTACTGGCAATGATATACACAAAGTGTATAAAAAATTTTAATTTTAAAGTTACAAAAAATTATGGTAATTTTTTTTATTTATTCAAGATAAAAATCATTATTAATCGTGATAACGCTCTTTTTTGAAAAAAAAATTCTTACTCTTACATCCTTTATTTACTTTTAACCATAAAATACAATAATATCCTTAATTTTTTAAAGGCATTATAAGTTAAATCCCACACACATGCGGTGATGTAAGCAGAGTACGCTCAAGGAAAAACCTGTTGGTAGCTTTACTGTCGTTTTTATTCTATTTAATTTTCTAATGTTTTTTATACAAAATCCCTCGCTTGAGGTAAAACCTTTTACGTCTTAAGTAAATATTTATTGATCATTTAATATCTAGACGTAGTTGATAGTATTTATAAATTGATTGATAATAGTGATAAGCTTTATTTTCATAAAGTAATTTGAGACAATTTATAACACACACACACACACATATATATATATATATATATATATATATATATATATATATATATATATATATATATATATACGTAACTCTTAATAAATACATACACAAATCCTGAATTTCATTTTCCTCCACATTCGTTAGCAGCCAAACTCAACTGTGGTAAACATTTTTCAGTTATCGTTAGTTAGGTACAGTTATTTCAGTTATAATTATAATATATATATATAATCTCAAAAAAGAGGGTTATCACGATAATTATTACTTTATTGTTATTCACGATTAATAATGATTTTATTTTGTCTTGAATAAATAATAAAAAAAATTACAATAATATTTTGTTACTTTAAAATTTAAAATATATTTTTATACACTTTGTATATCATTACCTGTAATTAACTATGTTCTCCATTCTTATTATTTCTTACCAGTTATTACATAATGTATCTAACAATTACCCTTTACAATATTTCATCAACAATTTTTATAGATTATTATCCCTGTTATTGATTAATTGTATTTCTCCAAAAAAAATCGTAAGGAAGAAAATTGTCCGGGTGGAAGTCAGAAATATTCTCTTAAATAGGGAGAACTGTTTATTTGATAGCCTACGTTTCGACCCACATTGCAGGTCTTCTTCTGGGCTTGCGTAAGTTGAAACTTTCAAATAAACAGTTCTTTTAAATAATGTTAAGAGAATTTATTTGACCTCTCTGAATGTTTTTCCTCTTAAATTTATTTAACTTTTTAGTCTAATAGTTTTTGTGATAAATTGATGTGGTTGTTTTTTCTTGGAAATTCTTATATAGGTTCTTCCTAAACAAATATATGATTTAGTTTAGTATCTAACATCTAAATGATCTTGCTCGTATTAAAAAAAAAAGGCTGAATACAATCTTCATAATCTCAATTGTATCGAAAAACCTTTATTATGCATTGTACCATAACAGCTTTTTTTTTATCTTACGAATTATAATCTTTATATTTTAGTTTAATAGGCATATTTTCTTATGTTCCAATCGTTTTAACTTAATCCTTCGCAGACTAAGAAAATGAGATGATCACGAGATCTTCTAAACTACTTTTATAGCATTGATAAACCAGATCAGTTTGTTAGCTTATACACTAATAAGCTGTGAAATTTTTTTTCCAGTAATGTCTTAAAATTATGAGAACTAGGTCTTCAGTAGGTCTTTGAAAAAAATAACTAAACTGAAGCTTTTTTTTTAAGAAGTCCAGTGTTAGTAAACAAGCTTAGAGAAATCTCTTAAGGGATTATTAAGTGTTGGTAAATAATAAATAGCATTAAAATATTTACAGTCTTTTGAAATCTGGAGTTTGATATAACGGTCATTTTTTTTTATACACTCAGTTATTGTTAAACAATTTATAATGTTGGATATTCATTATTTAAAATTGTTTGTCCTAATACTTCTTCGGAAATGAAAACTTCTGAAGAAACGAGATTTTAAATATTGAATCGAAGTACCCCCGAGATAACAGTCGTAGGAACCTGTTCCAATTTGCAATCAATTGGCTTGTGCCCGAGTTGCAATTATTTTGTGATGTTTGTAGCGGTTTTTTTCTTCTGCGGTCTGGCTAATGTTCCAGATTGTGTCCTGCTTTCAATTAGTTATTGTAAAGGTGATTTAGATTCTCTTGATCGTATATCGTGGTTTCTAATAGAATCAATTATAAAGATTTATTTAACATACGAATTTGTTTTATTATCCTTATATAATGATGTATAACACATATATTATATACTACGAGAATGCGACGGTTCCGCTTCCTTCAGTACAACTAACTCTCTGTGGGCATTATTTGACTTAACCACTAAGTAATATTATTCACTGGGGCTGTAGATAAACTGGAATTTATTAATTGATGACTGATTGTGATATCGCTTCTTCAAAAGAACAATACCATAACTCAAAAACCTATTTTTTTAAATAGAAGCTTTTTAAAGTCACATGTGAATTAAAAAATAAATTGGGTATTGGTAAAGCAAATCATTGTAAAGATAGATTTTTAATTCTTTTATTAGCCATTAACACATTTTTTAAAGCTTGAACCGTTGTTGATTCTAAGTTATATCATCATCCCATAAAACATCAAGTTCAAACATGATACAACTCAAATATAAAAAAAGAAAAACGTTGGAAATAGAATATCAGGTATGTCGTTCCTGAAAAGCTTTAACCAATACGATTGCTACTGAAGGTTTAACTCAAAGATGTCGTAGTTCTTTGACGGAGCGATATGATTAATATGATAGTAATATTATTGAATAGAAAACAAACTTTATTCTGGGACCAAGTCCCTTTAGAATAGCAAAAATGAACGGGAAAAAAACATAATATATATCTGGTCAGAAGGCTACATAATAATACACTGTTATTTAACAAGTGACAAAACGTAAGTAAAATAAAAAAAAATTATTTTTATTTTATTTGTTATTGATTTTATTAATTTTTAAATATTTTTATTTAAGAAAAGATGTGTCCAGGACTGGGACATTGACAGAGGTCCAGGCTAGTGACCTGGGCCACCCGGGTTTGAGTCCCGGTCCTGGACATATCTTTTCTTTTCCAATAAAAATATATAAGATAAACATAGAAATGAAATAACTGAAAAGTAGGAAACTTGACGGGATTTTAACCAATTGTCGTGAATAAATATATTAATAACAACAGTTACTAAATAAAATAAATGATTGGGATAGCGTGCGATAAAGTCTTTACATAGTCTATATCTTCTTTGGGAAAAATATACAAAAATGCGTAAGCAACGAAATCGATTATTCAATACTGATTTATTTAAGCAGAGGATTGACCTGCTTAGAGAATATTTTTGGGATGTCAAGAGATGTTGGAAAAGCAAGGATTTAAAACAGAGGTCCCAGCCTTTTTTTCTCATAGACCACTTTCAAAATTTAGCTGGTTCCGGTGGACCCCCGCAGCTACATTTCTATAATATTCCCAAAACTCGACAAAAAATTTGAAGATTTAGTAATAATAAGGCGGTCTTACTCAACAAGATTAAAAGATTTTATTAAAACCATTTTTTGACACGCCAACGTAGACCCCCGTCGAGTCTCCCGTGGACCCTTGGGGGTCCTCCTTGACCACTTTGGGAACAAAGGATTTAAATGAAGTCAGTGAAGAAGCATGGCGGATGATTATAGTATGTTAAATGACTGTTTAAAATATTAGAGTATATGAAAGGACTGTATATCGATTGTTTTGTTTTTAGTAATCGATTAACCTCAATACTTAATGAAGATATATTATATCGGCGTATATATATTGTAATATTGGCACCTAGCTAGGTACTGTAACCCATTATTACCATCATGATATCTCTGACTTGATGATTACTCCCCTGGTACAGTGCAACACAAATGCACAAGTGGTGTTATTCCGATGGTAATTTATGGAAGCGAAGTACTCCATGGATCTTGTGATATTTAAATCTACAATCAACATCCAAAGCCAACCGGAAGCCCCTTTAATAAACAGATCATGAATTTTCATTAGACAGGAAGCGGTTATTAATACCGAGAGTGTGGGGGGGGGGGGCAATATCCCTTCAACCCCTGCGTTCTGTGCCTTCGTGATATTTCATATCTCTGTGTTACGCGATCGTTTTGGCGTGATACGTATTGGCGAATTCTTTATTATTGTGTCGTAATGGAAAGCGGGACTGATGGATTTGGATTGTATCGCTCCGACGGGGCTTTCAATTGTGTTGCATTGTGACAATTCTGAACATCTGGATGGATTTTATGGAGGCCCAGAGCGCGACAAATCGCAACGTAAATGCCGACTGTTTATTGAAGGCAATAATAGTTTAATGAATTATATACCAACTTTATTACTAATGCTTTGTCCTTTTGTGCGATATTGTTTAGTATTATTGTTGTTTTTTCTCAATATTGATATTGACTGTATGATATATGGTAGTGTTACACACACAGATATATATACACACATATATGTAAAACCTATACAGCTACAACTCATGAAGATGGGTCTTGGGGCACATTTTATGGTAGAGATTGTAATGTTCCACAGCCAAAGTGGTGCTAATTGTACACTCTTTATAGAGGCTGGGATCTGCAGACCCTGTTGGGGCTCAACAGGGTCTGCAGATCCCACACACCCCATCTATGGCTGTTAAGAGATTAAAAAACTAATCTTCCACAGCCGGATTTGAACCCGGGACTCAAATATGACGCTCATCGGCTGTTATAGGTTTTTCACTCTACATACTTTTAGGCAGCCACCTTGTCAATCATAAGTACATGTTAGATTTTTATACATTGTTTTAACAATGTGCATTAATTGGTAGATTGATTGTTATTTCGTTTGCAAAGCATTATTGTTATGATTGTCCGCATGAAAGTTTTATCGTAACTGGGTATATATTTAGTTATGTTGTTGTTGTAGTACGTTCCTATTAATTATGTACTGTGGTTTATTATCTTGTCCAAATTGATCATAGGACTATTCCTACACAGTTTTCTTGTATATACCATTAAATATTTCATTTTTTTTTATTAATTATTATAATTTTTAAATATTTTATTTTGAAAGAAAAGATTTTTCCAGATTTGTCCTTGACAAATCTTTTCTCTTCAGAATAAAATATTAAATGTTTCAGTTAATAGTTTACAGTACTGTTATGATGTACATGTTTGTTGTACTGTACTGATACTAAGGTTATTATAATTTTTCAGCTAAGGCACACAATCTGCATAAATTAATAGTTTTACAAATATTTATTTAATAAATAATGTCATAAAAAAATATTTGTGAATATCGAATGCTTATGGAAATTTCAAGGATATTGGTCTATTAATAGACCACTTGTTGCATAGATGATATTTTTGTCTGCTTTTCTATTCTTATCAAGGTTTTCCCCCTTATATGTTAACGTAAATTATTTTCTTGCTATTGTTTACTGGATCCTCAAAGTAGCGAGCGAATTTGGCCCAATAACAACCAGTTGTTGAAAACTTGCCTACTGTATATATAATCAATACCGGCCTTAATTTAGTTTTATGAGGCCTGATTGGCTACTCTTTGCTAATTTGGTTTCAGTTCCCTACCACAGACCAATTTAAACCGTTATCCCAGAAGTTACTACCCACAGAGATGGGCGCTTTGATCTCGTATAATGGCCCCTCCCAATTATGTCTGTGTATAATATATGTATAAATAAATAGCAAAAGCTTAAATTGTCCGTACTGCACTCAGAGGACTTGTGGATAAATATAAAACCTTAAAATACCATTATCCTTAACTTAACATTTTTTGGGGGGGGGGGGAGAATATGGTCCGGGTGGAGGTCAAAGAATGATAAAATATATATCTACAGCCGCGGTAATTAATTGGTTAAGTCGGATTTTGTCCAGAGAGAGTTAACTGCTTTCGGAGATAACCAAAATCGTATCATTCTCGTAGTTTTTTGCTTGAAATGGAGTTGTAATATAAACAATAACTCCTTTTCAAGCCAAAGCCTTACTTAGCCCCTTATTCACTATGAAAATAACTTGATTCTATTTACCTAAGAACAAAGAACTCATTTTGGAGAAAATTAGACTAGGGGTGTAGATGTAGTAAGTGATAGTCAATTACTATATGCAGTCAATTATAAAATTATTTTTATTTTCGTGAATATTAATAAGGTCAAATTCTTTTCCGACGTTTCTTTGGCCATACTGCATAAGAGGCGTAATCTGAAACTCAAGAGGCACCTTAGGTTTTTATAGTTGTTAGTATTTAATACGCTATTAGAGACATATATTTATACAGTTATATCGATTTTATTTATTATAATGACAAAGAACTATAGTAATTTGTTTTAATGGTATTATTATTATCATTTTATAATATCTTGATTCATTTAATTAAAATTATTAATGTTTTAAAATTATGTTTTTATATTGTTACAGGTAAGTGTTATTTATTCTGATAGTTCTCATGTAGCGTAAGTACGTCTTTATTTTTATAATTTCTAATGGTTGATTGTTGTTTTAATGTATAGAAGATTAAGAATGTTTTCTCTTTAATGTTAGCTGAACCTTTAAGATGAAATAATCTTTTATTCCCTTATGTTTATTTATTTTGTCGTTTCATGTACGATATATATATTATCTTTTAAAATTGTCAGGATATTGGATATTCAGTTTAGGTCTCTATTTAGAAGTTTGAAAAAGAATATTTTTGGTCATATTGATTCTTTTATACCATTCTGATTTTCAAAAAAAATCCTGTATGTTGAGGGAGTCGAACAAAAATGCGGTAAAATTATATTTTTACTATTTTCTCGACTATTTATATTCTGAAATTTATCCTATATTTATTTATTTCTCCACTGAGTAGAGTATAAGAGCTCCAGTAAACCTTCTAATTTCTCTCGTATCCAATCCTTACAATCCGAAATCCTCAATGCTCTTACTATGTTACAAAGTTATCCATAAATACCTCAATATTCCATTTGTTGCTGCATTGGCCCGAATCCGATATCAATCCTTTCATGAAAAACTTTATTCCTACTTAAACCCACTATTTTCAAACTTAGCTATTTCTTCAATTCCCGATAATCCTCCGAGGCGTCTGAAAAGAAGATCTCGTGGCTTTGTAAAGTTGAATTTGTTATTCGAGTAACAAGCACTGGGTAGTTTCTCTACTTGCCTTTATCCATGCTATTATTTCTCATTCATTATATTTACTTGTTTTATTGTTGTAATACAGTTGTAAATTTCAATAAATAAATAACAAAAAAATATCCTATCTTGGCCATTCCCCTATAAATGAACATGATTTATTGGTTTCATCGAGCCTCTAAGCCGTGGGACTGATACAATTTTTTTGTGATTCCAAAACCATTAGTCATTGTTATTTTACACAAAGTGTACCGTGTATGGCGTTGTAATATGACAAAGATAGAGTATAGGCGAAGGGAGATCAACGGCACAGTATGCCATAGATCTATCACAGGCCTGGCTGCTGACAGCTCGAAGCGGGCGGCAGATGTGGATTAGAGTATCATCCCTCTGCAGGATCCTTCAAAGATGTCCTTCTCCCTTTGATATCTATCAAAGGACGAATCCTTTGAGCGCAAGGGCTACTATTTGTAATGGAAACTGTAACTGCCTACAGCTCTTGTGAAACAGATGATAAATATTTACGACATCAAAGCAACTGCAGGGTGCCAGATTAAGATATTTGTAAAATAATAAATTGCTGATAATTAATTTATAAAAATAGTATAATAATTGATTGAAAGCTATGATTGATTACTAATGTTAAAAGTTAATAAAGTCAACACAATTTTTAAATAATTTTGTTCTAAAATATTTCCTGTTGAGAACTACGTTTTCTCTCCGCAATCAGTTTTTTTTTTTTGGCTTATCACTTCGCAATTCTGAGTCAGTAGTTCCTCGGTGAGAGATAGATCACATCTGTTCGTTGGAACTTATCAAAATGTTCAAATTCAAGGTCTTATTCATCATTCTTTTTTTTTTAATTTTAAATTTTGGGCTTAACTACAAGAAGATTTATTCCAGATATAGTCCAGGTTCCATGGTCCATTTTTGCACTTGATTACTATCAAGCTCAATCTTCGTGAATAGCTTCGTTTCTATAAGACGCTCAACTATTTCCTGTCCGAAAATTCTCGATTGTGGTATTCATGACAAAACAATGAAAAGCAAGCTTTAATGAATTTACAGGATATAGTTATGGATAATCTGAACATAAAATTAAAACATATTTATACATCATAATTAATGGTGGAAGAAAAGAAGGTCAGACAAATAATTCCTTAATTAGAGATATGTATACTATTTATTATAAACGGACGTTTCGACCCGCATTTCAGGTCTTCTTCAGAGCTGGTTGGATAAGATACAGAGATATTTAAATTAAATGATTGTAATAGAAACAGTTTATTTATAAAAAAGTAAAATAAAGAAAATATAATTTATAAAATTAAAACTGTGGGAGTGATCAGGAGTCAAAAGTATGAATAATTTAGATTATAAAATATTTAAAATTTTCTATAAGTTTTATTTAAAAGTTTGAAAAAAAACAAATGGCAATCATGTATTTAAAATGAAACCATGTGTGTAAAATAAATTGGCGTACTGCAACGCATAGTGAGACACACAACATTAAACAAAACAAAAACGGACCTTCTACACACTACTCTCGACATACCGACAGTTGCAGACTTCATTAAACGTAGACACATTAAATTTTTCGACAGCCTGAAATACTGTACTAACCCTCTTTTTCGGACACTCACCCCAGCAGGACGGCCACAAACGTGGCAAAATCACGTACAAAGTCTCAGCCTGAACTGAGAAATTAATAAAATCAACAAACAAAAGGAAAAGGACACGGTGAGCCCCATCACCGGAAAAATCTAAAGTTAAAAATATAAATAAATAAATTAGAACCTTCCACCTTCTCATCCTCCTCTTAAAATGTACATCGTACAGTACAAGAGATACCTCTCCGTCATATCTTCCATTCTACATAGAAATCTTCAAACCCAAAGGGGCTAAGAAAAAAAAAAAAAAAAAAAAAAAAAAGAAAAAAAAAAAAAGAATTAGTTTATATATATACTAGGTCAAGTTATATTATTCAACATTATAATTAATAAGGCAATGCTAATATATAAATTATATGTCCAATTTTTGATGGAATATTTTACAATTGTGATCCTGGAGTTCACCCAGTCCCTGTGTTGTAATCCACTTACTTAGGGAAAAACTTGAAGGTTGAGCGTGATCTCGGCCGAATCACAACCTTTTGCTTAGAAACTGTAACGTCTATAGCACGTACTGAACGTGTCATGGGTTGTAGAGTGTTATAGTTTCAGTGAATAGTGGTTTGTAGTGTGTAGCTAATTCAATGTGTGGTTTGTAGCTAAGTCAAATATTTTATATTTATTATTAAATTCAGCATGCTATTGTTGATACTGCAGCTGATTGAGGTTCATAGAACCGGTGCCATCATCCCCAAGTACCGCCCTGACAGTGACAGGACTGAGTGCTAAATTTAGCGGCAGTAAGTTGGGCAGATATATTGTGCTGTCGCCCTCGCATTAGCACTGCTCGGTGAAGCCATTCAGTGTGTGTGTATTAGCATAGCAGTTCGCTACAGGGTACATCATAGCATTGCAGTTCGCCAGCAGATGTGGGGGGGCAGATGTTCCTGGAGTGCGTTTTGCGGTTTCATTTTCGGCCGAGTGGACATTCCCGCAGATTGGCCCATCGTGTGTCCGATGATGTAATTAACGGTTAAAAGCCAGCAAGTAATTTTATATCTAATCATTATAATAGATAAGAGCGATTGAGATAGTATTTAGGTTTATTTGTTTATAATCAATCCTGTGGTGTTGACTAAAGGATTACAAGTCATATTTCTGTAACTCTGATATATTTATTAAAAAAATTATTAAATTAATCTTTGAAAAAACACTATGAGTCATTGAAATAGGTTTCGCATAAAATGTGAAAACTGTACCGCAACATCCAACGAAATCAAAGGTGGCCTTAAGAGTTTTTAAAATGAATAAAAATTCCTTGTTTATGCTTTCCTTCGGAATGGGCATAAAATGTCGGCCACTAGGCTGTGCCATAGCAGTATATAGTAATGCTTAGTTTATAACAACCAAACAATAATCTTTTCGGATTCAGTGAATGACTGAATGTCAAATCCATTAAGAGTTTGTTGCCCGTGTTTTGATATTTGATGTGTTTCACGAGTATCTTAAATACCAACAACTGATATAAGAGTATAATTGAATGATCTACTATAGCCTTACCCTGCCTTCTTCGTTGCCTTCTGCCTCCTCGATCCGTTTCCGTCAGTCCTCCCTGTCCATTCCAGCGGCCTTCCGGTTTCTGGCTCCTGGAGTCTACATTGAACTCATCCACCCATCGTAGCATGTGTTGTTCGCTGTACATTTCCTTGCATTATTCTTCTGGGTTCTTCGACCCTTGTCATTCTGGTGATGTGACCCGTCCAGCGCAACCTACCAAACTTAATTACTTTGACGTCAGAGGCCTGGAATATATTTGCCTGTTCCGCATTGGCACGTCTTCTCCATGCTCCCCCCTCTCTAATAGGTCCACCCTTTCAAAAGTTTCTCAGCGGCTTACGTTATGATCCTGTATTCTGAACCGTATACAGTAACAGTAGAACAGTAACAGAACTTTTTGTAGAGGATTATTTTCGTATTCCGTGGCACATATTTTCTCATTATATGTCGGTGCCATTACCGAGATTATGTTCAGATGTGACACTGATTGAGAATAAGGTAAGATTTGAAACTATCTTCAATTAAGAGATCCCAAAGCTAACGAATAATGGGAGTTGTATTGTATTTAATTTTACCATCTAGTTGCATATTTATAATGAGACTATTTGTGCATAGGCTTTTCAAAACGGTTTATTTTTCTAAGGAATTTAAGTTTTAATTCTTAATTACTCAGTCAAACCTGGGACTTAGGCTTTATATCTTATTATTAAATTATATCAGGACCATCTCAAGGCTTTTAGCCTATTTTTCTATTACTCATTTCTCCTTTTCAATAAACATTTTTAGCAAATATGCATTATGATTTTATGGTAATATCTTTCGAAATAGCACCATTTTATTAATCGAATTAAGAGAGCGGGGTGGCTCAATACGTAAGGGCGATGAAGATAAATAATTTATTCTGTGAATCGGCCCTGTGGGATCTACGGACCCTCCTTGGACTCATCCAGACTCTTTAGATTACCCTTAATTGGATGAGACATTTGGCGAATGAACGAGATGATGACAAAGTCACCTTCATGAACAACGATTGGTTTAGAAACAGTACAATCCCAACCATGCAATAACCTTAGCCCTTTTATGAGTTATAGGGGTACAGTTTTTTCATAGATAATATGTTTAGAAATATTTATTATCATTTTATTGACTGAATTAAGGAGACTGGTCAACAGTACGTAAGGGGCTGTTATCCTATATTCGGTCTGTGGGATATGAAGGCTAGCTTCCTAGTGCTCGTCTAGCTTCTTAATTGGGGGGAACAACTGAACGTTGAGCGTTATCTCTATTGAGCCAAATCACCTCACTCTTCCTTGCACAACCCCTGGAAACTGTACAATCCCTACCATAACTAACTAATTTAACTGATAAATGGATGATGTGTTTTTATTTATAATAATATTTACTAGTGACCCACCCCAGCTTTGTTCGGGCAATAAGGCATATTATGCCTACATAATTTGTCTGTGTAATGTATTTTTTTTAAGCACGTACCAGCTACTAAGGACCACGTGAATATTATAGGTTACGCTTCTTTGATTTTCTTTCTTCCCATCTCAGCTAATGTACTTTATTATATAGAAATTATAAAAATAAAAACAAAACTAAATATTTCTTTATTATCTTGCCCGTTAGATAATTGCACGGGATTAAGCAAGCAACGTCTTCGGTGAAACCCATCGATATTCCAACCTATTTACACAAAACCTCGACCAATTATATGCCTAAACCTTCCTGGTGAATCACTCTATCCATTGGTGAAAACCGCATGAATATCCGTGGAGTAGTTATTGAGTTTACCGCGAACATACGCTGCCGAGGACTTTGTTTTATAATATGTACAGATATGATTATTTATGTATGTGGAAGAAAATGGTCCGGGTAGAGGTCAATAAATTTCTCTGAATATCAAGAAATATTTATTCAGTAGCCAACGTTTCGACCTACTTTGTATGTCTTCTTCAGGGCTGTCGCATAGGGTCTGAGCCCAAACGAGTCTTTCGTAAGCTACGTAAGTGTACTACATCAAACGGAAAATTAATCCCATTATACTCTTAAGAAAGAATATAAGTCCCTTCTTGTCCCAGAATAAATAAAGACTTTATTATTGTTATCATTGTCTAAACCACGGGTGCACAACCCTCGGCCTGTCTCAAACATTTTCATGGCCCGCGGGTTTTATCACACTTTTCAAATTTTATTTATTTTATAATGGCCAATGTAGTAAAAACCAATTTATTGGCATAAAGCTTCTTAGATTGGAACTGTATTGATTGATTAGGTATCTGTGCGGTAGCAAACAGTTGCTTCTGCATAGAGTTGATGCATGGTCTACATAACTAATTAGTGTTCTACATATTGAGAATTTTGTTTTTGCATAATGCATTTGTTATCGGTGGCTGTTGTGCTTAATATGAATCAGAAATGTTATTTGATCACACATTAATGTTAAATGTATCATATTATATTTCTTACATTATGTATTATATATATTTCATTAGTTCGCTTCGATTTGTCTTCGACGCCCCGAGGAGGTCTCATGTGTCCCGTTTTTACGCTGAGGTAAAGTGGCTTTTCCCTTCTATCGGTAGACTTTACTTCCTTTGTTCTTTCTTATATCAAACCATCAACTCACAACATCCACTTGTATCTACAGTCTCTTACAATTCAAATCCTCTATCCAATCCCATGGCACAAGATCTCGTCCTTCTGATCTTTATATCCGTTCCCATAGAACCAAAACTTTTGAGCTTTCCGTTCTAGCCCGTTCTATCTCTCGTTGGAACTCACTCCCTCTCGATATCCGTCATGCGTCTTCTTTAACCTCATTTAAATCCAAACTTTTCCTACATCTTCTAAATTCCCAATCAGATGCTTTATAATCAATAAATAATTTATAGATATATTCAACTTGATCGGTTGATGAACTACTGTAAATATTCATGTGAGAAAGAAATAGTTGACTGTGGGTACTATAATAGGATGTTGATAGTTGGGGGTGCAGTCAAGAAAACACGCAAAAATAGGTGAAACTATTTTATTTTAAGTGCCGACGTTTCGACCTACTATGTAGGTCATCTTCAGGGCTATGAGAAAACAGACAAAAAACAGAATAGACTGTAAAAATACATAAAATAGAGGTACAGAAGAATTAACAAAATGTAGAGATATAAAAAAGAATGATATATAATGAAAGGATATATGAAGGTATATGAATATATATATACATAATATATATATATATAATAATGTATATAGGTATATGAATAAAGATGATTACATGGTAGATGGATAGAAAGGTGATAATGCAAAACAAAATACAAAGAGAGCAATGAAGTTAAACAGAAAAAAAAATAAAATGAAAAAGATATGAATATAATGAGTATGGACAATTTAGTATAATAAAGATAGAAATGTATTGCAAAGAAAACAATAGTATGAAAATAGACTCATGGGGAGTATCATAAGTGCAATGAGAGAACATGAATTAAAAATATGATACCTACTAATACATCGAGAAGAATATATTATAGAACGTAAAGAAAAGGAATCTAATGTATGACAGGCCGAGAAGTGAAATATAAATAAAATTTTAAAAATATAAGTATCAGAAGTTATGTAAAGGTATAAATGTTATATAAAGGTATACACTATACATTATATAACAGATGTTGTATCCAGGTATACAGATATTATATAGAGGTATACATTAGGTATGAAGTTATATAAATAAAGATGAAAGAATACAAGGAACAATACATGAGAGATATAAGATATCAGTAAGTGAATAGAGATATATTATAAAAAATAATGATGTTCTGTGAACATGAACTCTTTGCGTATATTTTTGCGTGTTTTCTTGACTGCACCCCCAACTATCAACATCCTATTACTGTAAATATTGTTTTATTTTGATGTAGGCCTTTGGCCAGATAAATATTTATTTAATTTTGTTCATCTCTGTTATTCTAAAGGTACCTGGTCCCGGAATAAAATTATTTTTCTATTCTATTCATTACGAGGGTACTAGTAGATCCGTTATATTAGTTCAGCAATTCTTGTACCAATGATAAAAAATAATACTGAAATTAATTCCTAATCGGACGAACCTGATTGTTTCAGAGTCTGTTTTTCTTTAGTGCCGTCGATACGCATATATCTCCCCCAACATAAAGTATTATTCGAATCATTACTTACTTCCTTCCATACTTACTTACTTACAACTGGGCGCTACGGTGCTACAAGGACCTGGGCCTCCTCAAGGACCTTAAGCCAGTCATTTCTGTCCTTTGCTCGTTCTCTTCATTTCCTTACTCCAAGATACTTGAGGTCTTCTACAACTTCATTCAACCATCTCATTCTAGACCTACCTCTGAATCGTTTCCGTCCAATGCTTCCGTTTAACAGGCGTCTAGGCATCCATCTTTCTGGCATCAGTTCCACGTGTCCCCCAGCTATCTGAGGCGGGATTTTCTCATTTGAATCATAACTTCGTGTAATTACTACATAAAAACCGGAAAAATTTAAAAACCTTTCTATACGTCCATGGTCCCTGTTGTTGACTTTTAACAGACGCTAAATGAGCTCATAATCCCCACAGATTGGTTTCGCGGGACTGATATATTTGTCTTAACACACTTTGTGGATTAATAATAAAAAATATTAGAGAACCCAAAGGTTCTTTGACCACCAATCGCTTCTTTCAACCTTTCGTATTGTTGTAATGTTAATGTGAAATAAGTGAAAACTTGTATGTGATAACGTTTATTTATGATAAAAACTTTACTGATCTTTAATCAGTAATCATTAGCCTTGAAGTATTTACAGAAGAGTCAAATGATATGTAGTAATATAATTAAAAATAATATTGATTATTAGCTAACTTACTAAATGTTAAGCTCAGTAATCAGAAAATAAAAAACTTGTAGTACAACCCGTGAAGGCGTCTGGGGTTCTGTACATGGTAGAGAATGTAGTGTTTCATGGACAACGGTTCTGCAGGGAGGTGATTCGTCTTAGATTTCCCCCCTTATTTTGGGTGCCCTATTTTTATAACATTTTATAGAGGCTGGGTGAGCTCAAAGAGGTTCCTAGATCCCACATGATCCATCTCTAGCTGCAAACAGACTAAATAAAAGTCTTTGCCTACTGCGAGATTTGAACCAGGATTTCCGGCATGGCAACTCAGTGCTCTACCACTGAACCACTCCGCTCCCTGTATTCAGGTAATACTTAACGTAAATATGTATACGAGTATATAATGAATTTGTAGAATTGTCACATGTCATGTTTGGGCATCTTATGGAAATTTGTCGAATTATAAACTCAAAACTAAAACTTTGATAAGAAATAGATATTTGTTTTTAATATATTGAATTTTCTAAACCACCAGATAGGAAATTACTTGAAAATATCACATCAAAATCTGAAAATGTAACTTTTGGTAATAAAAGGTCATGATCGTGACTATAGTAGTCACTGTACTCGCAGTCTGGGAAAACCAGTCGTTACGTTTTGATCTCCTAGCGTCAGTCAATGCATCTTTATAGTACAGTTTCAGATGTCATTGACAGATTGCATGCGATCGTTTTAGTTATCTATGTTTTCCCAATTTTGTTAAAAATATCCTTACTCCCGGTAATGAAAGCTCTGTGTATACAAGCTAAAATAACTATTTATGAGACCCATAGTTACATATGGTAGTGAGTCCTGGGTATTGACAGACGAAAGTAAAAGGAAACTCAATGTCTGGGAAAGGAAAATAGTCAGGTATATGGTCAAATAAGAGAGAACGGTATGTGACGATCAAGGAAGAATCGTGAGCTCTGCACAATATATGGACAACCAGATCTGGTATCGTTTGTAAGAAAATCCCGCCTCAGATGGCCGGGACACGTGGAACGGATGCCAGAAACAAGGATGCCAAGACTCCTGCTATACGGAAGCATTTGAGGGAAACGACTCAAGATGAGATGGTTGAACGATGTTGAGGGGCAGGAATGACTGGCTTAGGGCCCATCAGTAAGTAATTAAGTATGTACCTGGTAATTTGAAGTCTTTAAGATGAATGAAAATTATTTGAAAAGCTTTCTTTACTGCTATCTATATTGATATATAATATTCTTTTATAAAATGTCGGTTACGTTTTGTTTTTACTCGATGCTTTTAGACGCTAAGTAAAGGTAGTTCACGTTTGGGGCATCCTGTTCTTCTTATTTGTCCACCAGGTTTTCCTTAGTCTTTTATTATTATTGTTTTTCGCACTTAATCGGTTTTCACTGGGATCATTAACATCATTTAAGTCCAAGGGTCTCTACCAAAATTGTTCTAGTAATACTGCCACTCTCTAGTATAACTACTTTTTATCCATTCTAGGATATATTCAGCGAGTTCCAATTCCTTGAAGGTTCTACACAGATTTTATAAGATTCAAAAATGTCATTAAACATTTATTTATAAATTGTCATTAATAAACTATAAACCATAATCACCAAATGAAAAAAACAAAATTAAATTAAATTAAATTACCTTAAACAGCGAAGTAACAGAGAAACGGCTATTATGTGGAAGAGGAAGTTGGCATTCCTCGGACATCAGTGCAGAATGATTGACCAAGCAAACATTCCAGTAAAACATGGACTGAAGATATTAGGAAAGATTTAGAAAAGTTGAACATCATACATGTTAGAAAGAAGTGAATATAAGAGCAGATTTAAAAATTTGGAAGGGTTTCAGGTTTAAGGAAGAGCAGAAAAGGTTGGAAGAATTGAGAAAGATCTAAGAAAACATTACAGTGAACTCATGAAGGAATTTTGGAGGCAGAGATAACTTTAGCAGAGGATAGGAAATAAATAAAGTTGTTGCGTGATGTAAACTGTTTGTGTTATCTATTTACAATACCAAAATCAATACCAAAATATAATGAAGCAAGCCATAGGCATTTATGACTTCAGGGTTATACGACTTCAAACTCCAACAAACAAGCAAACATCGGCTGATGAAAATTTCGAATCCCCAGGCGACCCAAAAAACATTTCTTTGAAATATTTGTTTATAAATTGTCATTTATTTTATTTTTATTGTTTAATTCGAAATATTTTCAGTTATAAAACCACAAATTTTGGTGGTTTATACTGGCAAAAATGGTTAACCAGAATTAATTTAACGTTTTATATTAAACAAAATGGTGTGCTACTTCCGTTCGTTTGTCAATGTAATAAGAGAAATAAAAAAATCCATTAATAAAAAATAATAAATAAATGTAATGCAATATAAAAACCGTGAAAAAAAAACTATCAACTACCGCCTAATAATTTGTAGTTTCATTTTGCAATTACCCACATTATATTTATGATAGTCATGTTGTTGTAAAGCAGTTTTTCAAGGTTACTGTTATTAAATGAATTAATGAACCAGGGAAAAATTAAAATTATATGAAATATTTGGTTTTTCCAGAGTTGTCGGATTTCAACATCTCCATTAATTAGCTATATATTAATGACATTTTTTTTATAGTTGATTGGAATGCAGTATACATATTTATCTTGAATAATTTTAGTTGACCTTCTATGTATGAAGAATAAAATGGTCCGGGATATGCTTATTTTCCTATTTTAATCACGCTAAAATTCGCTTAATATTTTTAGCAAAACCGAGAACTTACCATATCGTCGCTATCAAAACAATCCCGCTTATCTACAACTTTTGGTGAAAATGTGTTAGTAACGGATAACGCATTCTACAGGTTGAATTACACGCTATTAAAACAAGTTTTCAAGGTTGAACGCAAGGAAGTGCTGTAATTAGCAATTGTTAGATAACCGATATACATAAGATAATATCGATGCCTTAGTTCAAAAATGTGTTAAGTGCAATTTTTTCAAAAATAGGTTTTGTTATTTAATTAATATTGTAAAGTTGTGATCAGGAAGTCATAGATCATATGTTGATATAAAAGTAATAGAGAAGCTGTGAAGGTTACAAAAATATATTGTGTGCTTAAACTTGAACTGTATTTCTTGTGTTAAATAATTATCAAATTTGACTCATGTAAAACCTTTTTTTCGGCACTTAACACATTTGTGAACTGAGGCAACGATATAACTAGCATACGGCGCGCTTTTTTTTCTCCCCTGTAAAATCGCCCAAAGTGTAGATAGGCGGTAGTGTCTTGAAAGCGACGATATCTTTTCTTTATTTTTTGTCCAGATTCTTTTGTTGGATTTATTTACTTTTTTGTATGCTCTTTTTTACCTTGTTTTTATTTTTTATTTATTTTATTACCAACAATTGCCTTTTGAAAGAGAAATATAGCTTTTATTATGTATATAAGTGATTAATAATCACTTAAATTTAGCATCCATTGAATGTTAAATAATTGCTCTTGGATCTCTTTAGTTTTAATAATTGTAAAAATCGTTGGTAGAAACAGAAACATTAGGTTCGAATCTGAATGCGAATCTTTGTCCATCTTAACTATGTAAGGTAATGAATTATAGAGAATAACTAATTAATAATTTTTTTAACTAATAATTAATTACTGATACAGAATAACTAATCATATACATGTTATATTTAATGATTCCTCAAGGTAGTATCGTTGGCCCAATCCTTAATACACTTTATACAGCTGACATCCCAACTCATCCTAATACTATCCTTACCACGTATGCTGATGATACATGTGTATTATCAGTCACTGATCCAGTTATTGTATCCCAAAGCCTCCAAACTTCAAAAATCTCTGATCTTGAGGATGCTGCCGAAACTAGAGAATATAAAATAAATTTCAAAAATCCCATCAAATCACTTTTACCTTACGTCGTAAACCAATGACTTCCTGCCCTTCAGTATCTTTTAATAATATCCCACTTATGCCTGTAGAACAGATCCGATACTTACTGTTGCATCTTGACAAACGATTAACCTGGAATCCTCATACGAGACTGAAAAGACAAGAAACCGCTCGACGTTTCAGGCTACTTCAACACTTACTAGACAAACGCTCTAAGCTCCCAATTAATTACAAAAGACTCATCTACATGACCATCATACGACCTATTTGGACTTACGGAGTAGAGCTTTGGGGCTCCACTAAGCCATCGAATTCCTCTCTTATCCAATCCCTACAATCGAAAATCCTTCGTAAAATCCTCAACGCTCCTTATTTTGTTAAGAATAAAGTCATCCATAACGACATTAATGTCCCATTTGTTGCTGATTTGGCCCGAACCCGATATCTATCCTTTCATAACAAACTTCATTCCCACTCAAACCCTCTTATTTCAAACCTAGCTTCCTCTTCTATTCCCGATAATCCTCCGAGGCGTCTGAAAAGAAGATGGCCACGTAACCTTCTTAGTTGAACTAGTGATTTGAGTACTACCACTGGGTAGTTTATCTACTTGCCATTCACTTATGTCATTAGGTATCACATTCGATTCAAACGTGACTTCCTATACGGTTTCAGTCTCAAGTGACTTATGTTTTTTATCTGAAAAAAATTGGGTTGTTGAGCTGACCATGTTTCTAGCTGGTATAAACACGTAATATTAATGTAAATAAAAGAACCCAGCTATGCATATCTTGGTAACAGTCTGCCATTTTTTAGGATGGCAGAACCTAAATTATCATGTTTAGAGTGTTAGGATAGTGAAGGAAATTTTAGAGAATTGGTTTATTAGGAAAATCATTGATTGTTGTGCTCTAATATTAATAAATCTGATCACTGAATTAGGAGTGCCTACCATCTTCACCAGCTTTTCTTCGATTTAATATGAAAATAACATCAAGATTTTGGAGAGGTATTGAACCAACTTATTAACTTGACAAAGCTAAGGTTTGCCATTTGTCGAGAGGACCCATGCCATAGTTCGAGAGATGATATTAGACCTTATAAAAGACTTAGGCCTATCTTTAACTGTTCTTGAACAAGTACAGAAATCTGTGTTCCTTGGAATTACGAGTATTATCAGAAAATTAATGAATTTACAGTTTTTAATTACGGAACGATGAGTTTTTAGTTTGAATTATTTTGTATATTTATGTAATAATTAGTTATTCATGGGGAAATTCCAAGATCACAAACTGATTTTGCCAACAATACAATAAAATCGTATCTCCTTATTTAAGTATCTCCTTTTTTGTTAAATGTTTTCCATTCCCTTGACTTTTTAAATTTCATGATTTTGATCTAATTCCTGAGGAACGAGGAAGGGAAAACTGGAAATTATAATAAGTCTGTATCACTACTACCCTTGAACGATCTTTGGGGTATAGTGTATAGTAAAAACACTATATTTCTAACCCAACGGTTGCGCAGGCAGATTTGGTCAAGAACATCCTCAACCGCCAGATTTTTCCTCCAGTTAAATTAGTTCAAATCTGCAGATCCCACTGGGTAAATCTTTGGCTGCAGATTAAATTGGTTTTAGGCATACATCGTATTTTTGAATTTCGGTACAATTTAATTTTTTATTATTCAAATTGATGATGCATTAATTTATTCCAATACGACATTAGGACCGACATGCCAGTCGAGGACCGAATGTCACGGCCATGTCATTAGGGAGACCGAAGACAAACAGAGGACTGAATCAGTGGCACTTCACCCCTCCTGTGACAGGACAAAGCTCTCTGCTCCTGGATCTGTTACAGGCACTGTTAAATTATTCATCCCTTGGCATCTGCCTGAGTGCTCCCGCTAATACCACAGCTGTCCCTTGGGAACATCATCAGCTGTTCTGTCACTTTTTCTATTTCACGCCGTTTAGGGCGGAACGAATCTCCCCTCGTCTGTTTTTCCATAAAAAGCTTGGTCAAATGTCATTCATCACGAAAGTCAATGTTTACTAACATATTCCCTCCTGGAATACCAACAAATATTTTGGTTACCATAATACCTTAACATAATCTAGAACATCACAACTTATTAGTACTAAGCATCAGGTGATATTACTTTCCTAGTAATAAAAAGTTAAATTTTGAATTTATTTATTATTCTTGATACTTGCATGCTGAGCCGTAACGTGTGGCGTTCAAGGTAGGTTCAACTTAGTTGGCTGGACCATATTGAAAGAATGTCTTAGATCTGGTTGATCAACATGGTTTTTTTATTTTTTGTTTCTTTTTTATCCTGTAGGGGAGGCATTGGTATAATCCGTACAGCCATATTTAGATCAGCTTGGTTGTACTGAGAGTGTTTGGTTTCCATACAGTTACTGTTGCAAAGAGGGAGCGGAGTGGGTCCGTGGTAGAGCACTGAGTTGAAATGGCGAACTGCTGAGAAGACTTTAATTTAGTCTGTTAGCAGCCGGAGATGGATCACATGGGATCTAGGACCCTCCTGGGGCTCATCCAGCCTCTATAAAGTGGGAACCAAAATAAGGGGGGAAATCTGGCGGTTAGCGTGCTCTAGGACAAATCATCTCCCTGCACAACCATTGTCTATGGAACAGTACTTACTTACAGTGTACAGCGTACTTACTACAGTCTCGACCATGTACCTAACCCCCTTGAACCTTAGACCCGTTCACGGACCGTACAAAAACGAGGTTTGTTCAATAAATAAGACTAATATTAATATTACGTGGGATATATACATTCGATTTCTTTTTTAAAAAATATGTTGCTACACATGCGTCTAGCATATGTTGGCATTATTAGCCATCTTGTATGTTTGTATTGTTTATATCAGACAAAGAGTAACCGTCTTTACTTGTACGTGGCGATTTTTCATCGTTTAAAAAATGGAGCAAAGGATTTATGTTAAGTTTTGGCTAAAAACAAAATTAAATATTCCGACCAACTGGCCATTCAAAGTAAATAATAATAATGCCTAATCACCCCTGTTTCCTCAATCTGCTGGTGTCCCTCAAGGCAGCTCGCTTCAGGCTACTTCAACACTTACTAGACAAATACTTGAAGCTCCCAATTAATCACAGAAGATTCATATACATGACAATCACTAAACCTATCTGGACATGCGGAGTTGAGGTTTGGGGCTCCACTAAGTCATCGAATTCAATCCACACAACCCAAAATCCTTCGTAAAATCCTCAATGCTCCTTACTTTGTTACGAACAAAGTAATCCATAATGACCTTAATGTTCCTGATTTCGCCCGAATCCGATATCAATATTTTCATGACAAGCTTTATTCCCACTCAAACCCACTAGTTTCAAACCTAGCAACCTCTTTTTCTGATGTTGTGAAAATGGTAACTCTGGCATTTGACGAATCTTTTCCAAGTTAAAAAAAATATTTACAATAATTTGAAGAAAGCTGAGACGAATTCGCCAATTGGCGCCTAACTCGGTCAAATGTGAAGACATTACTCACAGTTTTCTTTGATTTGGTCCTACGGTAAATAAAGAAAATCACCTTTAAGTTATGCGCCAGTTGCTTGGAGTAATAAGTAATTAACAATCCATCATGTCGCTAATGCCCCCCCCCCGCTCAGACGGATTGAATTTTTTTTACTAATAACTACAATCATGCCTAGCCTCCATATTCACCTGATTTAGCCCCGTGCGACTTTCTTTTTTTTTCCAAAACCTAAATGCAACCTCAAAAGGCAGAATTTTTCTACGATTGAGCAGATAAAAACCGATTCGCTGAAGAAATTGATTGAAAAGTACTTGAATGAGAGGAAAGAGCGCTGGGATAACTTTGAATGAACAACTTAAATATATTGACTAATAAATAAATATTTTGTTAAACATATCAAAATTGGTCTTATTTATTATATAACATACCTCGTAAATATAAATCTATATGTACACTTTACGATACATTCATCCTGCCTTTTAATTGATTGATTGGATTTAATGATGAATTTCGAGTTCCAAATAATTCGGTCGAGTTTAAATAGACTTATATCGTTCATCTGAAGTTGATTCTGTTTGTTCTTACAAGATAAATATTACTCACCGTAACAAGTGAGTTGAAAATTACCTGTAATCTCTAAGGACGTCATTGGTTTTATTTATAACTTTTTTTTAAAGATATCTCATTAACGATTACGTAGCAATCACGCGGGAAGATAATCCCCAATTGAAAAAAAATTGTGAAAGGAAAAACCAATGATTTGGAAAAAAAACGACCAAATGTTTCTTCCAGCCAGTAAAAGTCGAAAGAATAAATATGTGGGTATATTATTCTTGAACGTAGGATTCCTTATGGAATATGGTTTCTTCCTTGATTAAAATAAATAAAATAAAATTAGTCAAATAATCATATTTTTTCTCTTTTTAAATCATGACATAATAGCGTAATTTTACCCTGCTTTCATAAAACGAACACGAAATATTTTAATTTTTGCACCTAAAAATATTATCACTATTTAATGGATGTTAAATGTATTAGTTGATAATTAATAATTTCAATAATTACGTCCCTTAACAATTTTTTTTTCTTCAATTTAAGGTAAAAATGAGTGATATGTATTCGTTCTTCATTACTATTTAGTGAAATAGGCTATCTTTTTAAAGTTATCTGAAAAATTAAGAAGCAGAGGGTGTTTTAATTAGTTTTGTAAGTCCTAGTTATGATTTTTTTATTATTATTTTTTACCAGATCTTTTAGATAATTTTTTTAGTTTTTGATAGCAATTGATTATGGGGGGGGGTATAGTCTCGTACAATAAACACCCCTAGCTAAATACATCGTTATAACTATTGGTTAACTGTCTACAAATCTACAAATATAAAATAGCTGGAAAATAAATTTAAGGTAGTTTCACTTTCTATATATACTTATACAACTTATAATAAGATGTCCTGCTGTAACCTGGGTTTTAGTCTTCGAGATGATGTCTGCTTTCCTATGCTGTAATTTATTGCTCCTTTAACTGCTGGTAGTTGGGTGTGAAATTTTCTGAATCTTTTTTTTATGTGGTCGTCTATTGTTTCTATTAGTAGTTCACGGTGCAGTTGACTATTTCTGATGAACCAGGGAGCATCCACTGCGATTCTTAGGACCTTGTTTTGAAAAGTTTGCAATATTTTTCTTTCCGTAAAGGATGCGCTCCCCAGACTTCACAGCCGTACATCAGTAATGGCCTTAGGGCTGTTTTGTAAATGAGAATTGTTATCTCTGGTTTTAATTTGGATTTTCTATTTACGATAGGATAGAGCATTGATAACCTTGCGTAGGTTTGGGTTAATTTAATATTGATATGGCTATTCCAGGTTAGGCGGCGGTCCAGATGAACTCCAAGGTATCGTATAGCTTCGCTGGCAGGGTTCCATTTCACGTTTTTACCTACGAGGGTTAGCTCAGGTGGGTCTGGTGGGCGCATAAGCGTAAACACTTAGGAGGTGCATTTTTCGATGTTAAGAGTAATCCTCCATTTAGCAAAGTATTTCTAGTTATGATTAAATAAACATTAAAAGGGACTCACAATTTTCAAAACTTTATGGTTTGGTATATATTTACTACACACCTCGCTTTACATGAATGAATGACTTTTTTTTCCTTATATATTCAAAGTTTATCTAATATTTCTTTAAAAGCTTAAATATGTGTTTAAAATTCCTAAGGACGTGCTCTTGAATCTTGGTTGAAGTTGTTAAATCCTAGATTAACCGCGTTATGGTTTTTTAAAGATTATGTTGTAAAATAATCGATTGCTAATAATAAATTAATGATAGGTTTCTTACATCCTTGTGATATTTTGCTGTCAGGCATTTCCCTATATTCTTGCGGGGATTTCCCATTTTGATCATTTCTTCAACCGGCACACGATCGCAACTATTGTTTTTTAAAAATTTATTTCGGTATAAATTGATATATATTTTCGAACAAAATCATGTTAATATGTTCAAACTGTTGTTTGGATTTATAAGCTCATTCTAATTTTTTCTATGTCTTTATTGCAATACATTTCTTAAGGTTTTACAGAACGTTTGGGTCTATAATAATTAAAATAAACCTAATAATAAAACAACATATATCGCATATTCAAAAGATCAACGACATAACTAAGCATATGTCATTTTTTAGTTAAGCTTTTAGTAACAATCGTATTGGTTGAAGGCCTTTACTTCAGGAACGACATATCTGATATTCCATTTTCCACCTGTTTTTTGTTTTTTTTCAAGTCATATTTTGAGTTGTATCATTTATGAACTTGAGGTTTGAACGACATAAGTTAAAATAAAGAAGTTTCGAGTTTTTAAAAATTGTCTAATGGTTAATAAAATGATTTCAATGCCGTCATTACAATATGAATGCTTTGCTTTACCAATACCCAAATTTTTATTTTTTTAACTCACGTGGAATTTTAAAATACCTCTATTGAATTTATTTTTTTTTTAGTTATGACATTGTTATTTGGAATCGTATGTACCCAAGCTGCCCTGCAATGATTTTTTTTTATTGTATCCTGATATTGCACCAAAGAAATCGAAATGAAAATCATTCAAAGGGATAAAAATCCATACAATACAAGCTATTATTTAATATTCTATAATTCATAAATATTCATTGTTTTAATAATAGTCAAAATCGTAGTTGATTTTCAAGAAGTCGTTGGTTCAGTTAAAATTTTAATTATATTTTGAACCTCAAACCAGTAAATGGTGTATTAGTTGTATTTGAGTGAAGATATACTTAAATTTCACAAATAATGCATATTTCTTTGTTATATTCCCGTTTACATTAGTAAATTCATGATTATTTATATTTTCTAATTACTGATTTTTCTTATGTAATGGTGACCATCACAATTGTCGAACAGAAATTTTTGCTTAGAAGCGTAATTAAGAATACATTTTAGGTATAATTGATCAGTTATGGCGCTTGATTACAAACATTAACAATATTGCAATAAATAAGTAGAATTTTCTGAAAATAGGTCGTAACTGCTTGAGAATAAGAAACCTGTAAACTTTTACCACTACAGCCCGTGAAGAGTCTGGGAATCAGTACATTGTAGAGGCTGTACTGTGCCATGGACAAGGGTTGTGCAGGGAGGGGATTCAGCCCTAGATCTCGCTCAACCGCCAGATTTTGGGTACCCGCTTTTAGAGGCTGGGTGAGCCCCATGAGGGTCCTAGATCCTATATGATCCATCTCCGGCTGCTAACAGACTAAATAAAAGTCTTGCCTGCAGCGGGATTTAAACCAGGATTTTCGGCATGGCAACTCAGTGCTCTACCACTGAGCCAATCCGCTCCCCAAGAATGAGAACGTATAATTCTTATTCTTAATAGAAAGTAAACGGAAAAATAATATGAGCTTTTATGTTTGAAAATGATTCTGTCTATTTTTTCTAATAATTCCTTCTCGCAATAAAAACCTTTCTCCAGCCATTTATGATATATAATTTTAGTATATAAAACGTTTCGACAATTATATGTCATTTTCAATCATCCGAACAACTTTCTGCATCATTTCCTCTTTATCATCATCTTGAAAAGAGTTGCAAGTCACAAATATCTGTAAATTGTCAAACACAACAACAACAATATAAAAAATACAAATTTATAAAAACAGTCCATAAATAGAAGTAAGTATAGATTTATTGTCATTATTTATAAGTTTTGCTTGGAGGTCCATTATCCTCCATGGTCCTTTTGTTTAATAGTTTAAACTTTGGTCTCTTTTATGCTATATTTGATTTATATTTTCATACTAAAATTTTTTTATTTAAATATACCATAATCAAATTAAAAAATTAAAAAATCATTACGTAAAATTTATTAAATTAACAACACTATTTTATTTTTAATACATTTTTCTGAGTTATATATAGAAGGAATTATTAGATTAATTCAGTCCAGTTTACATCCTGTTAAAAAAAAAAAAATCTATTTTTTCTTTTCACGATATCTAAAGGTTTCTATTATTATTTTAAAATGATATGCAAAAGTACCAATGTTTTTATCACTTAGCAAAGAGTGATCTTTTTAACCCTTTCACGCCTTTCAAATTTTAATATGAAATAATAATCATTAAAAGATTTCTTTTTTTTTTTTAAATACACTTTATTGAAATATGATTACAGTCTGCCACTTGTAGGCAATAAGTAATAGCGCTAAGTAATAAAAAGAGAAAATACCACAATCATACAAAAAAATAAAATAAATACAAAAAAATAATAATAAAAAATAAATAAAATAAAAATACATACATGCGGATAATAAAATCAAAATAAATAATAATAAAAAGAAAGTCTAAAAGTAAAATAATTGCTCACATTCATGCCATAATTACAATATTAAAAGAATTAAGGATTTTTTTTAGATGCATAAGGACTTCTACCACTTTTAAATAAAACAGATTATATGATGATCATCTCAAGTATATTTTATTATAGTATTACTCTAGTTCTCAGTCGAAATAATATTTATTTTTTCGAATTTCCTACTTAGGGGCTTCCTTGCGTCTTCTCCAATAGTCTCTCGTTCTCTCCAATGTTGCATTTTTCCTCTCTTCCGAGATTACTATTTTTAATCTCTTAACTTTGTTAAGACGAAAATTTCAGGATTATCGAATCTATCTAACACCCCAGTTTCAAGATAAACGACAAATTTATTAGGTTATTCCACCACATAAGGAAAGTCACACACCGCAAGCCGGATTCAAACCAGCGCATAGTGATGCATAACCGCAGTCTTCGCGAAATACTATAGACTGCGCAGTTCCTTTTTAAAATTTCTAAAACAAATTGAACTTATTCTATGTAAAGAGCAGTATTACAGAGCCGTTTGACAATTTCATTGGGTGTCAGAAAGCGGCCCAATTTCGTCCACATAACTTCTACTTTCGCACATGGTGGGATGAAGTTCTGTACATGATACGCATCATATTGGTACCGTTCAATTACATGCATGAGACGTACAATGCACAAATTGATTAACTCCATAAAACAAAATGTGCAGAAATGCGAGAAAATAGTGTGCACTGGTTTTTAAAATTCCCTTTATAATATAAACTCAAATAAATATTGTAGAATGCATAAATAAAGATGTAGCATTCATCTAAAAGTATGTAAAATTAATAAGAAAGACTAGCCAAAAAGCTATCTTCAGAAATGTTACAATTTTTATGTGACCGGATTTAAATAATTTAAATTCAATGTTTAAATTTTTAAAATTTATTATAATTTTTTCATCATTGCTTTAATTTTTAAATATTTTTATTTTGAAGAGAAAATATTTGCCCCCAGCCGGGATTTCGGATCTCAATAATGACGTATGTCAAAAAGATCCTAAAATTAAAAGTAATCTTCAATGAACATTCTTCCTCGTGTATACATCCCAAAATTGCGAGAACACGGGGGATGTTGGATCGGTGAAGAATACAGATTTTTCCTAGGTAGGGTAGCGACCCCGGTGGCTCAAATGGTTGGAGCGTTGCCACGGTGAGGCGGAGATCTAGGTTCGAATCCCAGCCGGGGGCAAATCTTTTCTCTTCAAAATAAAAATATTAAAATTTTTAAGCTTCTAATCACAGTAAAAGTTAATTAATTGATATTTTCAACAAAAATGAATATTAACAGTTTTGGTATATTATATTATTATTTGTGATTAATTCGCCAGCAGTATAAATGATGCCTTCATTATCAGCGGTATTAAGGACTCGTCATTTTGATTTCTTCGCAAGTTTTTAAAGTAACCATGATTAACAGGAGGAATAAATTTCATCAGATCCATCATTGTATTAAACTACTTTATCGTTTAATAACTACGCCTATCATAAGTTATTGGCTACATATGTATATATTATAGCAATAAATGTATGTTATAGTTGTATTATAAGTGTTATAGTATAATATAATTCGCTTAGCAGAAACGATATACAACATAGTGATAAGATAAATTTCCTGTCTTGATTACTTCGAGGAAAAGATAGAAATGAATGAAGACTTCGAAAAACAATGATTTTATGCCAATTATAAATACAGCTATCCGCTTTTGATCCTGAATTCCTCATATGAAATAGGCTTTAGAATAAAATCCAGCAAAGAAATACCTTAATTTTTTGAATTAATAAACATTATTATTTGGGAGTAAATTACCTACAGTACAAAGCTGATTTAAAATATAATTAATCCTTTAAAAAATGCACTAAATTGATTAATATATGAGCCGTTCACTGCACAAATTGACTAAATCCAGTTTTTGAAAAATCTTAAATTTAAGTGTAAAATTTCTTGATATTGTCATACATTTAAAAAAAAAATCTTTCCCAAACAATAAACGTTAAAACCATTAAACAACAATTTTTTTTTGGCTACTGAATAATTAATCATTTTTTTCAGAGGTCATTTTGTTTGACTCCGTACTCTAATTAATGCAAATCGCTGCTATAATGACATTTAAATACCTTAGAAAGCGCTATGTGATGAGTTGTATCTAGTTAGAAAGCAAACCAAACCACGCCTTATCCAATTTAAATGTGACTATGATGATGATTCACAATTTAATGCAATCTATATAAGGAAACCTTTGACAGATAGACCACGAAGTTTGAAAAATGTAGATCAGCCTTTATTATATCCTAAAGGTAGATCTATAACTGGACTTACGGAGTAGAGCTTTGGGGCTCGACTAAGCCAAGCCATCCAATTCTTCTCGTATCTAAACCTCCGTAAAATCCTCAATGCTCCTTACATGGTTACGACTAAAATCATCCATAATGACCTCAATGTACCAATCTTCGCATTTGGCCCGAACCCCATACAATCATTTCCTAATGAAACCCCCACTCAAACCCACTAGTTTCAGTCTTAGCCACTCCTATTCCCGTTAATCCTCTGAGGCGTGTGAAAAGAAGATGGTTTCGCGACCTTCTAATTTGAATTTCTTATTTGTGGACTACCAGTAGATAGTTTTGGTACTTGCCTTTATCCACAGTATTTTGCATCATTCATACATTATATTTGCTTGTTGCATTGTTATGATGCAGTTGTAAATTTCAATAAATACATTTTTAAAATTTATGATTTTTTTTTTACTTATTTAAGTCTTTATTTACCAAATTAGAACTCGATCTTTAAGTATTTGCTACCCATGATGTGTCCTATTCTTCGACAGTATCTGTCCGAGCGTGATTAGACTGAAATAAAAAGGATAAATAATAAAATATATTAGTAGAAAAGATTCGGGGAATTAAAGAATTTGGCCAGATAGTGAAACGTGTGGAGTTTATTAAATCTAAATATATTTACAAGGTTAGGCATTCTTTACTCTTAAAGAAAATACAGAAATTATCATTTTTACATAGAAAGAGAAAAAAAAAAGGAATGATTTATAATAATGTTATGCAAAGAAATTATTAAATATGAATTTTCAACTCGAAACTATTTTCTTATAAACAAACTCCTACATTGGGCGACAGGGTCATGTGGCGTGGAATTTATAGTCTTTATTTCGTACGGTGAATGAAAATGCTTGTCTTTGAGGTTGATGATGGCCGGTGAACAGCTACCTCTTACTAATTGAATGAAAAGATGAACTTACACTTGAAGCGAAGGATTCGATTCCTGAGCTCTGATTGCCTCTGGTTAGCAGGCGATCTGGTGGTATCAACAAGGGTATACTTCTTGTGTCTTCTGGTGCTAGGCGATCTAGGGCTATGGGCGAATATCAACAATGTCCTCCATGCGGTGAACAGTGAGGTTATCTTTAGTCGAGCAGAGCAGAGATATGTAGATAGCTTCCAGTCTGAATCGGAAGTCAAGTGAATTGCGAGATGACGGAGTAGGGGAAACAAAGTCCCTTTTATCTGTGGCCAAGGTAACAATTGTGAACGAGACCCGCGGAGATTTAAATTTTAATTTATGAGATTGATTTGCGACTGAACAGTATCCTTTTACGCAGCGTATTTGTTGAATTTCTTCTTCATGGTAAGTCGATCCAGAAAATTATTTCGCTAATTTCCATAAACGATCTTAATTATGCAGTTTAGATTTCGTCATCTATTGTGCCTTCGATCATTGCGCATAACTTAACGCGGCGACCATTCTCCCCACGCCCTAACATCTTGGCTGTAGTTTTGCATTCAATGTTCCTTTCAGTATATCTCGCCCACTCCCATACTTGATGACATTAGTAACTATAACTTAATTAGTAAGAAAGCTCCAGGTTGTGTCAATAACGAATAATGATACATATTATTTTACAAACATTTTAAAATAAATGCCTTTTGTTGGATAGAGTATCCTTTGAAGTGACTACTGAACTTACGAAGGGCCGTGGTCAGTGATAGTAGTCTCACTGAACTCGGGATCTCTGACCTCTTTGGAGCTGGTCAGCTGTCTCGAAGGAAACTGTAGAGTTTAACATATGGCTATTAGTTTATTTGGCCGCCCTTTAATGTTCAGTCATGAGGGTGCTCACTCTGTTGAAGAATGTCACATACATAGTCACTGATCACTCGCGGCACTGTCATTTGTTCACTTAATTGTCGAGAGTATATCTACCTAAGGTGGAGAGATAGTGATAATATATATTGATGCACAAAGTCCATAGATGATTTAGTTCCAAGAGTCGAAGTCGCTACGCTACTAACGTCTTAAAGACCCTCCTATAAGCTCAACCAACCTCTATAAGGTGGGAACTCCAAATTACGCGTAAAACCTGGCGATTGGACATGATCTCGCAAAAATATTTTTTTAATATTTTTCTTTCATTATGTTTTTTTTTTTACTTGACATTAAATTTGTATACATAGGTAACTATCAATTGATCAATTAATGAAGTGTATTTACATTATACTCTAAGATATAATAACATATATATGAATACTGTATTGGTATTGTTCTTCTAAAGGGACTGGTCCCAAAAAAAAAATATAAACAAAAAACCTGTACCACTACAACCCATGAACGGGTCTGGAGTTTAGTACATGGTAGAAGACCGTACTGTTTTATGGACAACGCTTCTGCATTGGAGGTGACTCAACCGCCAGATACCCCCCAACTTATTTGCGGTACCCCATTTTTATAAAAATAATAGAGGCTGGGTGATCCCCAGGAGGTTCATAGATCCCATATGATTCATCTCCCGCCCCAAACAGACTAAATAAAAGTAACTGCTGCAGTGGGTTTTGAACCAGGATTTCCGGCATGGCAACTCTGTACTCTACCACTGAGCCACTCCGCTCCCTTGATTTATTATCCAAGGGGGTCTGAAAAGGATTTTATTTGAACAGAAAAAAAGGTTGTAAGGGCATATTTTAAAGGAATGATCTAGCTAGAACAAAGGGATGTGAAAATGTGGTCTTCCTCGCAAGGGTTTCTACGGCCTTGAGATATAGTGAACAATATATTAATACCATAAAAGTTATCAAAAATATCAGAATACTCCCATTTGAAACTATTAATATATTGACTTTTTTGTGTTATTCTCAATAAACATTTTTTTTTTTTACTTAGTTGATAAAATTTATAGAGGCTGGGGGAGCCCCAGGAGGTTCCTAGGTCCTATATGATGTATCTCCGGCTGCAAACCGACTAAATAAAAGTCTTGCCCACAGCGGGATTTTAACCAGGATTTCCGGTAGGGCAACTCAGTGCTCTACCACTGAACCACTCCACTCCCAGAGAGAGAATAAATAAATACTTTATCATTATTATTCGAAAAACAAATCACTTCGGTGCACAACCGTTGCCTTATTACAATCTCCCCATGGACTGGATCCAAGACCCTTCATGCTTTGTAAGTGTACAGTTCATTTTTTATTTTTTTTATGAGTTCTATTATTATTATTTTTCAACTTCATCAGCATTTCCTTAAGCCGTTGATGTTTATTTAATTACGTAATTATAATTTTCATATATTACATAATTATTTTAGATAAATAAATAACTAATTCTGTTACAACACAACTTGAAATATATTGTTCACGAATAAATTAATTTTTTTAAATATACCACATGTATTCATAATTAATCATAATAATTATCCCACGTAATTTGTTTTAATGGCTTCTTAATATCTATTCCTCTACTTGATTATTATAAATTTAAATGTGTTTTAAATTTGTTCCCATGGCGATTGTTCAAAGCTAATGCATGATTTTCTTACAACGATGCTTATTAAATAAGAACTTGTTTTTTGGTTTGGGAAATCCCGCGATGTCGGTGTTGATCATTTCCGTCGTTGATGGAAAGTCCGATATCTTGTTGACCTCCCGGTCCGATTGTCCTCTAATTATATTAATCGTTCTTGTTATGTATTAAATTAACGGGATTGCGGTTTTGTAAATCTCAGTTTTATTTCTGTCTTTCGTGTCGCAATTTTTATTACTTTTTCCCCTTTTAGAATACACCATTTCCAAGCTGTTGACTCTTGCAAAGTGCTCTGCCCTTTTTAATCCTGCGAAGGGGAGCGCTTCTTTCCTTATGGCCTAAAACCTTGGCTGATCTTTTGAAACACAATAAAATAAATTTCTTATACTTGTCTGTACTTATTGACCGCACCTCCAACAATACTTCCCTACCATATATATAAAAATATCTTCGGAAAATAATGAAAGATTTTACGATTTCTTTAAATTACCCCTTCAAATAGTAAACTGTCTTATGTTTATTGGACTTTTGACTTTTATACATGTAAATACTTATCAGAGTCGTCAAACGATCCCGACTAAGATGGGCTGGACATGTGGCCAGGATGAACGAGGAGTAAATACCAAAACGTTTACTGACGGAGGTCATGGATTGTGGTGGCTGAAGACGCGAGGATCTTGGGCAATAGCACTCAACAGGGATTACTAGCGAGTGCTGGCTGAGGAGGCCTGGACACGTCAACCTGTTGCTATGCTGAATTAATAATAATATAATCCCTATTGGGATGGACCCGTTATAACTGACCATATTATGCGTCATAATAGTCAAGGGTCCATGGTCCATTTTTCACTTGATTAGTATCAAGCTGAATCTTCGTAAATATCTTCGTTTCGATGAGACGCCCAACAATTTCCTGTGCTAAAATTCTCGATTGTGGTAGCTAACTGAGGTAGCAAGGATAAAATATGTCGATTTGACGATTCTCAAAAATTTAAACAAAAATTCCTAAAGAAAACAAAAAAAAGCCTTATTTGTCTTATTTTATTTGTTTATATTATTTTTTTTCTCGTCCTCCATATTTATTTATGTTATGTACTATATGCATTATAGTACATAATATAAATAAATATGGTGTTAAATTAAATTTAATACATCGCCTTTTATATCTACAGTGGCTCACAGTGAAATCGATACTCCCTGTAAAAAGAAGAAAAAAAAAAAAGAAAAATTTAAATGGTTACAGGGAACAAAAACAGAAACTCTGAAAGACATTTATTTAGAACATAGATTTAAGTATGCACATTTAAAAAAAAAATTATTTTATTGAATTGTACAACTGTAATATATACATCTAGTACAAGGCCTGTATGAATAAATAAATACATGAAAGGACATGTAGAGGCACTACCCGTTGGCAGCACTCTAATTACATTTCTATAATAGAAGGTCCCGAGGCCATCTTCTCTTCAGACGATGGTTTGCTGGAGGCCCATAGTTCAATTCCGTAAGTCCATATAGGTCTTATAACAGTCACATAAATAAGTATTTTGTAATTGGTCTGAAGCTTTGAGCGTTTGTCTAGTATTTCTTGAAGTAGTCGGGATCGTCTAGCTGTTTCTTGTCTTTTCAGTCTTGTGTGAGGGTTCCAAGTAAGACGTTTGTATAAGTTGAGTCCTAGGTAGCGAATCTGTTCAACAGGGATAAGTGGAGTACTATTAAAGGATACAGTAGGACAGGAACTCACGGGTTTTTAGCGTAGGGTAAAGGTAATTTGACGGGACTTGTTGGAATTGATTTTAATTCTCCATTTCCGAACACAAAAAATAAAATTTAAAATATCCAACTTAGATTATTTAAAAAAATGAATAAATAATTTCACCTCACAGTCAAAATGATATACCTCACTTCTTATTAGACTCTGAGTAATATTGGCTTATATATCCAATCAATATCAATGTGTATCATTTTGACTGTGAGCCACTGTATGTATCGATATTATTTTCCACAGTACCTTCTTACATATTGGAATCTGCTATTAGTTTTAAAACCAATAGCCACTTAAAGCGTGCCGACACTACACCATACCCACCATACCCTCATCCGTAGGCAGGTGAGGGAGCTTGGAGCGGAGCCAGTTCCATTTAGCAGTCTGCAGCCTCTGTGTAATTGATTCGAGAACACTCCCAGCCAGTCGGGTTCATGGTCAGGGTATGGGCCTATTTTGTGAGATATGTTTACGCGGCTGTGACGTTATAAATCAGACTTTAGTTAATAGATTGATAACAAAGCTAGAAATGAATAATAATGATCAAAAAGAGACTTTAATTATAAATTAGGATGTGGTAGAAAACGCCACATTCGATAAAACTCCTCTGTAATTACGATGGCTATTTGAGGTGTTGAGAATCAAAAGCTTATAACTCCAAATTAATTGACATGTTCACATTTTCGCTATTTGCTTTATACAGGGTATCTCATGGTCAAGTGGCCAAAATGTAAATTTCAAAGCAAGAAAAAAATTGCTATGGAGGTAGGTCCATAGGATAATTGATTCTTGTGAAACAATAACATATCCAGTGCCGTTCTGCCATTGCCGCTGCTTAAGAAAGATCCTGAGCTTGTCTTAGTGTTAATGCTCATGGAAACCACTTTGATCCAAATTTAATATGAATGTTAATGTTTACATTTAATGAATAATGTAGTTGACAAGGGCGGATCCAGGATTTGTTTCTGGGATGGGGCCCCAACGTGCAGACAGGCAAAAAAATCAACAATATCTGTTAGAAATTAACTTATAGTATTTATTAAAATATCAAAAGAATAGAAAAATTACATGTTTTATAATCACAGATCCACTTTTGTTTTCTCCTAAAAGTTCCAGCACTTCATTAGCGTTTTTTTTTGTCACAGCGTCTTAATGGGTATGCATTGAAGCCAGCTCGATCAAACGCTCTTCTGTCATCCAGCTGGGAAGATATGACTTTAATTGGCATAAGGTGGAGAAAGATCGCAATACTTTGCTATTTGCAAGTGCGTGAAAGGAACGCAATGAACAAATTTCGCTATTCCAGCCAGAAATGTACAAGAGTTCTTTCTGTTATTTTATTCATATATTTTAACAACTATGATCATTTGATTTGCCTATAAGTGTGGATTTTCACAGTACACAAAAAAACGTTTGGAGGAGACACGTGTCCTCGTGCCCCCCTCCCCCTTAAATCTGCCCTTGGTAGTTGGAACAAATAAAATATGTTTTATTTTTATACT
Organism: Troilus luridus; assembly: GCA_964056705.1. NCBI lineage: Eukaryota > Metazoa > Arthropoda > Insecta > Hemiptera > Pentatomidae > Troilus > Troilus luridus. Next base: position 116,516,597 of record OZ057414.1, on the reverse strand, counting down.
ATGCCTTTATTCATAACAATGAAAATATTATGTGTGAATTCTTCTGAACAAAGCGTTAGCAGACATCCTTCCATAGAAATTGTTTTTCCTGTTTTGAGGTCATTAGTTTATATTTTCAGTTTAACTACTTCACTCTGAAACACCCTGTATAGCAATACTTCATGCTCCCGAAGAAACTTCAGGTTCGAAACCGGGCTAAAAATGAGTCGGCAAAGGGTCGGGTTAGACAAAATTGTTTGACTAAACCTGGTGAAAAAATAAATTTTTGAAGTTTTGGAGTGTCCCGCTGAGTGCCTTATATAGATAATTATTCCAATTTTTTAATTTATTTGTTTTTTTTATTCTCCGATTTGTTACGTAAATAGTTTATAAAGTTGTTGCATAATTTTATACTTTTGAATATACTTTACCAATTTTTAACTTAGTATGTATTATATTAACGGTTGAAGTTATTTTATCAAGTTTTTATTAGCTTCGCCTTTATATATATAGTAACGAAATCTTGGAACTCGATTTTCGGCCACTTGAAAACATCGGATTAAATTGAAAATTTCTACAATTTTGAAGGATCGATGACAATATAATTATTTAATAAGTTTGTCTGATTATCCTGAACAGGATCTTCAGGATTAGCGATTTTTCATATCCGAAGACACGGTAGTGTCTTGTTCCAAGTACTAAGGCACACGCGGTTTAATCTTTCAGACAAGCGTTTGACTACTGGCGGGATTTCATAAATTTTCATCAAAACAAAAAATATAGCTTGAAAAACTAAATCGATGTAATGAAACTAAAAAGAATCACATGAGTTGACCGTTTGCTTCTTTAAATCGTTAAGGACGGAAAAGGCTTAAATAAATAGTTTAAAAACGCGCTTTAATATGAAACAAAAGTATAATTTTCAATGAGTTTAGAATAAGACTGTAGTGATGAACAAAAAACATTATTTTATCGTAAAAGCGTGGGGTGCTTTTTATGATATTTTCATAATGATTCTAACTATACCAATATCAGTCAATAAAAATATTTACAAGAATTAGCATCAAGCATCCCACGCTTTTATACGATAAAACTTCCCAGTTGATCCTGCCAATATTCATATGCTTGTCTCGAAGATTAAGCCGGGTATGAGCCTTAGTACTTGGCACAAGACATTACCGGGAAAAATCGCTAATCCTGAAGGTCCTGTTCAGGATAATGAGACAAACTTATTATTATATTGTACTGTCATCGGTCCTTGAGATTTTCACTTTTCAATTTAATTCGATGTTTTGAAGTGGCCGAAAATAGATTTCCAAGATTACTTTATACAGGTGAAGCTAGTAAAAGCGGATTAATCACTCTATTATTATTTTAAACTTATTGAAAATTATTTTTTCCTGCAACTATTGAGTAACGCTATCCATTACTCAACTAATACTGGTGTGGAAAGTCAAACTTCCCCCGCTAGTGAGGTAAAGTAACAGCCACCTAGATCGAATTTGACAATCAGCCCTTTGTTATTTTAAATGTTAAATGGCGGTATTATAATATTATTCATTTTATATTCCTAAAATGTTAAAATAAATATTATAATTTATTTGATTTTATTTTTTATTAATTTTTAAATATTTTTATTTGAAAAGAAAAGATATGTCCAGGACCGGGACTCGAAACCGGGTCTTCCAGATCGCTAGTCTGGAACTCTACCATTTGAGCTATCCCGGTCCTAATACATCAAATGGTAGAGTTGCAGCGATCTGGAAGACCCGGGTTCGAGTCCCGGTCCTGGGCATATCTTTTCTTTTCAAGTTAAAATAAATAATTCTAGAACTATTTTATTTTTAACTCAATATAGATTTTATTTATTTTGAAGCGATATTTAATATAACCTTAAATGTATTAGAACCTTCACACACCAGAAATTTGGAGATCTAGCATTAGCATTACCGACTAGCGCTAGTGTAGTTTGAACAAATCTAAAGTTTCACCTTTAATTTCTTAATTTTTAAATGGTTGCAGGAAAAATGTAATATTTAACACGTGAGAAAAGTGCTTATAACACCATCGTTTAATTACCATTAAACTTCACTCGGGGTAATAAAGTGGCACTTTCCTCACTTGTCGAATAAATAACCATTTTTTCAATTTGTTGTTCAAAGTGTGTTTTTAAAAATTTATAATAAAAATTAAATAATTCGATCAATAAACCGGCCAGATGGTTTTAAAACACCATCTCCATAAATAAGTAAAAAATCAGTAGTTATACAATGCTTGTAAAGGTGAACAATTAAATTTTTGATTTATGAGGGTAATAAAAGGTTTATTACAACTTAACTGGAAGGAGCTGAATAGGAAAAAAAAACTGCACTAAAATGGGTAGCTGTTTGCAACGAATCGTAAAGAAAACTGAACAAAACATGGAACAAAGGCTGGGACAAATAGCCTCATAATAGGTAGAGGAGAGAGGAAGCTGAATAGGGCTTAACGGTAATTTGTACTGCGGGAATAGATTTAGCGAAGGCTTATATTGTAGTAATGGATGTGTGTGTATTGTAGTAAGGGTACAATATAATAATAAAGGGCTGTTTAGCGATCGCTGTTTGTTTAGACAGCGGGGTATGGCGGCAACAGGGTCTGCTTCGGCAGCTGTGGACCTGCGTTGTCACCCTTTGTGGCACTAGCCACCCGTTTGGAGTAAAAATTGTAAAAGATAAAAAAAAGAGAGTCCGATCTCAGTTATTCGAAAATGCAGTGCTAAAAAAATGAAAATTTCTTAGTAAACTAAAATTACTGAGACATATCTCAATTCACTTTAATGCCCTTACTCAATAAAACGGATGAAGGCCACACCGACAGAGAGGATGGAGAAGATGGGCTTTAATTCGGCGGATCTGTCGCAAGTGGTACCCCTGCTTTTTGTATAGGAAAACCAAACTAAAAGGGAAAATCTGTCCCTTAAGTCCAAAAAGAGAGCCAATCAAGAGGGAGAAAACCTTATACAAAAATTACCCGGCCCTCCGGTAATTTGGGGGTTAGTCTGGCAATCTCATACTCTTATATGCCAAACAAATTATTATTTATTTATTTAAACACCCTTCCTTGGTTTCTAAATGTCTCCTACTGGCCATTTCCTTGGGTTCTCCTTCCAAGAGTGAAGAGTGTTATTCCTAATCCTGCTTTCCACTCGTACACAAACTCTCTGAAGTAAGGGTAATTGTCTCGAGTCATTAATATATTATAACAAATATATATTAAGTTATTACCTACCTGAAAATCAGACTAAACTATAATCAAGTAGAGCAATGGCCCCAACTGGCGATCCGTAAGAGCTTCCTGTAACTTTTGCGTATCACCAGGTGGGAATTTTAATTGTGCGTGCATTGTATTTTTCAAGAAATAATAATTTGTTTATTTATTTAACTCGACTTTTATCTCGATATGGTGGGATCTCTAAATTTTGCCTAGCTAGATTTAGTTAGGATAGGGATTTTTATCGAGTACCTGATACCTTATAGTCTCGGGACTCCCGTTCTACGTCCTTTCCGAAGGACGGCATAACTAAGGATTTTTATTCCCATTAAAAAATCCTAGGGCGACCTTCTGGGCTACGAACCCGCGATATTGGGCGTAGTAGGTTGTTATGCGAACCACTGGACCGTAGGTCGCCCCTAAATAATAATTTAATGTTTACATATATATTATTAACGATTTATCGCAGTTTTTCTTATATTCCGCCCCTCCCGATTGAGGTGCAATAATACTTTTATTACCTTCATAAATCTAAAATGTGTTTGCTTACCCTCTATAAACAATTTATGCATTGAACTATAACCTTTAGCATTGACATTGATTAATAGTGCTCCAAAACAAATACATTTATTTTTTTCTGGGCATTTTAGCTCTATTTTTTTTTGCGAATATGAGATTGCTGGACTCTTGCATTAACCCCCAACCTGGAGGACTGGTTAATCTTTCTGTACTGTTGAACCAATTTTCCATTTTAATTTCTTTTTTCTTACCCAAAGGCAGGGCTGCCACTTGTGCCGAATTGGAACCCGTCTTCTTCGCACTCTGTGCCATTGTTGTTTTCACACGTACTCCTGGGTGGTGCATTACATCCCGTAACACTCGGAGATTTGCCTAAGTGGGTTAAGAGAAGACGTCTCAGTAATTTTGTTTTTACTAAGAAATTATCTTCTGCTATTTCAGAAATGTATTCAGGGACAATGCAAAAGTTAGTTCAGATCGAATCTAATTGTTACGCAATGTTCCAAGCACCCTTCTCTCGAGCGAAGTAAACAATCGACAGAGAACCAACGCCTCATTCCGCATTCCAGGCGGAGTCTATCTTGCCTTTGTTCTCAATCGAATTCGCCTATTAGGCAAATCGGGGAATGAAATAATGTCGACCAACACTGGGGCGTCCATGCGGAAGGACCGGCGAGACGAAAAGCATTATTTCCTGCCATTGTATGTACCCTAACACAATGAAGAAAGGAGTTTCGTACAAATTCTCTCGAAAGTGCGCAGGATCCGTTGGGGTGAAGAGAGAACAATTAACGGAGCAAGAGTGGCTCCCTGCAGGACCCCAACTAATGGCCTCACTTAGGATAATGAATGCTCCCTCGTGGGAGGCTATAGTGCCATGACTTTTCCCAAAAGGGTGTGTCTGAGGGGGGGGGATATATTAATTAAAAATGGAAGGGGGAGTGGAATCATCGAACCGTGCGTGGAAGTGAAGGGGTCGAGTACTGGTCAGTTGCGAATACTCGCTCAAAACCCGTAACTTAAAACCTTCTTAAACTACATATCCGAACAATTTAAAAACAACTTATAAAAAAACCTATACTGGAACCGTGAAATTTCATTAAGAAGACATCATCAAAACTTGTGTATATTGAGAAATGTGTTTGACAAGGTTGTATTATTCACCAAATCTCCGTATTATACTGGAATGAGCCAGGTAATACCCAAAGTATTAAGATGATTTGGTCATTTTTATTCCTATACTTCTGTCATTATTTTGCTTCAGGCTTCCTTTCTCTCTTGAGACCATGTCGTTCCAGTCTCCTTATAATGTATTGTAATCCTCACAAATTCATTGTTGTTCTATGATACAATAAATCTTCATTCATTTCCATCGTTTCTTCGAAGTAATCAAGACAGGAAGTTTATCTGATCACTATGTAGTATGTCGTTTCTGCTAGGCGTATTATATTCTATAATAACTTATTATATGTGTATTAACTATTAAGTAGTTTATTGCATACCCCTACCATTCCAATTAATGTGTTGAAATGGGTATTTTATTTTTTCAATAAAAAAAAATTGTTTATCAAAAGTATATCCTATTGTTAATTTATGTACAAGAAGTTACAATGCAGAGTTTTATTTTTGTAACAACATGTATAATCTTGGTCAACTTGCCAATTATTAATTTTGTGTTTGTAAAACCTGGTTTTGGATATCAGTTAGTGTAATAACGGCTGGCTTAAGATCTTTTTGTATTTCGCCAGTCCATTTCATTGTGTCTGTTTTGGATTGACTCCTTTTTCCATAAAATTCATCTTTCTGATGTATCCATCATTTTTTATTTTGCGTTTCATATTATCGCTGTTAATGTGGATTATTGTTTGCTTTCTTGTTTACTTCAGAGCTGGCACTGTTCTTCCATATTTCCAAATATATCTGATTTTTTATCAAATAATACTGTATCATACCTGCTGTTACAAAAATAAAATTCTGCATTTTAACTTCTTGAACATAAATTAACATTAGGATATACTTTTGATGCACAATTCTTTTTTTATTGAATAAATAAAATACCCGTTTTAAATATTATTGGTATGCTAGGCATATGTAATAATAAACTACTTAATAGTTTAGTAAATACACCTATAATAAGTTATTATAGAATATAATACGCCTAGCAGAAACGATATACTACATGGTGATAAGATAAATTTCCTGGCTTGATCACTTCGAAGAAACGATGGAAATGAATGAAGACTTATTGTATCATAGAAAAACAATGAATTTGTGCGGATTACAATACATAACACGCTTTCTACCCACAACATTTTAAGAAATACATCGTCGATTAAAAAAACAAAAACAGGTTATATCTGGGAAATGTTTTAACGCGATTACCTGGCGTGTGATACTGTGATAACCATTATATTAATAGTCATATAATTGTTCATTACATTAACTATGTTCAAAACTACGTATTATGAAAATTAATTAATGGTTCTCACGTGTGTGCCAAATTCCCTTCAATCATGCTTCTGTTTCGTAATGAAAATTTATATCTGCAGTCGTGGTGAATAAATGATTAAGTCGAATTTGGTCCAAATTGATTTGCTTGAGAGAAACGGAATCGTGTCATTCTCGTAGTGCCCAAGTCTCGCATTGGCTTGAAATGGAGTTATCGCTTATATATCAATTCCATTTGAAGCCAAAAATTACAATAATGGCACCATTCCCCTTCCCTCAGTGCAAATAACTCACTTTGAAAAAAATCGACTTAACGACATATTCACCGGGGCTGTAAATATATTTATAGGTCTGGAAATTTCCAAAAGCTAAAATCCATTATTTAAGCTATTTTAAATTTGAACTAACCCTTCCCTTAGAGTTCAGCATCAGCATCATATATCTGGGGGGGGGGCTGTAAATTTGCTTGATCTTACTTCTTAACGAGAACAATATATGTGTGTGTGGGTGTGTGTGCATAGGCGTACTATCCAGGACTCTATTATTTTGCAGATAGTATGTTTTAACTATTTAAGCTCTGAATTTAGTTCCAGAAATGATTTCAGTTCGGAAATCGGATGGACATTAACGACTGCTAATCGATGTTTCTTCGACTCATCAAACTCGATCTATGAAGTAGGTCTCTGTGCCGTAAGATTTCTTTTTACGAAATCCTTGGGAAGTCCCAGCAGTTAGCCCTCTCGAGCTCTTACTTAATCGTCTCAACCTTTCGATAGGTGACAGAGCTGTGTATCAAGGCTAGAGATTTCCCTAAATGTTGAAGGCCTCCACACTAAATGAGTATATTGACAGTGTCAATATTTATATAAGGAATGTTTTTATTAAATGAGTTTTCAATGTGAGAAGGAAACAGAATAATAATTTTATTTTGGGGCAATATCCTATAAGAATAACTGCTTAAGATAACTTTTATGTGAATTTTTATTATTGCTTACGATAACAGTATATTTTAATTATAAATTATTTCACGAATCACCTCTACTACTCCTGTTCTTTGGAAACTGATAACTTTCTTTCCGATCGTGTCCTTGATAATATTTCTCTCATTCATGTAGAACAGATTTAATTGTAAAGGCACCATCTAGACAAACATTTAACTACATACTAACTGTAGCGAGGTTACCTGGTAGTGTAATGGTTATCATAACAAAATTTTACGCCCTAGTTTGCGGATTCCGGTAGTTTTAGTTAGCGCAGCCTGGTTGTTTGCTGTGTGGAACAGTTTTTGGGCCTCCTTGCTGATATCTTTAACTTTTACACGAATTAGGATATCTCGGTTCTTAATTTTCTCAATTCTTCGGATTCCCATCATACTCCTTGAAAGTTTCATTTCCATTGAGTCCAGTTTCGCCTGTTCCTTTTTTTGTTAATACCCAAGACTGAGCGCCATTCAGGATTTAGGGGTAGATACAAGACTGTAGGACTTTTGCTTTTAATTCAATTGTGAAGTTACCTTTAAAAATATTTTTCAAGGACCAATATTTGTGCCATCCTAGTTTTATTCTTCTGTCCAGTTCTTTACTTTTTTTCTTTTCTAAAGAAATATCCTGCCCTGAATATATGAATTTATTTGAGCATTCTGTTGTATGTTCTCCTATTGTGATATACTGTTCTTTTGTATTTGTAATTATTTTCGATTTTTGGTAATTTATTTGTAACCCATATTTTTCACTTTTATCAATCAGATCATTGACCATTTTGAGCAAGTCAGTTTTGCTAGAAGCTATTAAACATATGTCGTCTGCATACCTTAAATTGTTCAAGCACCTGTCATTCATTTGAATGCGTCCTCCTTCCAGATAAATAACGTAATCTATTAACAGACCTAGCGGGATCTACAGACCCTCCTGGATGTCACCCGGCCTCATTAAATAGAGTATACTCATTTTCAAAAAAACAAAAAAAAACTAGTTGTTGTGCACAATCGTTGGCTTAGAGACAATTCAATCTCTACAATGTACCGAACCCAATGCCCGTTATGGGGGATAATGGTGCTATTACTAATGGTGATAATTATGGGTGCTTAAAAAAAATTTTAAATCATTGATCCACTTCCAGTTGATTTAAGCGAAAAATATGTCGTATCTCTTTGTTACTCCAATCATAATTTTTTTATTAGTTCTTACATATACCATATGGTAAATATAAATAGAAGGTATACACACTGAAGAAATTAGGAATTTTCAACTAATAAACCATAATTGTTTTAGTATTATGTACATAACATATTAACAATATATTTCTAAGCAATAATTGACAATTAAACCTTCGCAAACCTTTGTTATTTCTAAATATGAATGTCTTCCTAGTCAAGGTTTATACTTGAAGTGGAACGGAACCGGTTTTGGCGATTCTGAAGTCGATAATTACTTCTACTAAAAACTCCATACCTGAGATATCCATGCATCGATTTTAAAGACAAAATAGGAATATTTATTGTTGATCGGTAAATCTATAGTAATGACGTATGAAACGGGAGAAAAATAACGTCACTACGACGTAATGAATATTTCGACGACGTGGATGAACCTGGATAAATGAAGGTAGACCGCAAGTCTCCGGGCGTCTTCAACAACCTTACTATCAGTGGACGCATCAGCGTGTAATGATTCCTTCAAGGACACGTACACTACGCCACAGGCTTCATACGGTAACTTGAGGTATTTAATATGCGACAGTAGTTATTTATATATAAATATATATATATATATATATATATATATATATAAGTAAATTAATTTTTATTACAACAATAATTTCTTGTAACTGATTTACAAACTACTTATTCTATACAGTCTTACCTGTAAATAATAAAGAAACAACATTTAAAGCTGTCAAAATAACACTAAATAAGAAAAACTTATTTATTATAAGGGCCGACGTTTCGACCTATGTTGTAGGCTCAAGCTACCCCTACGAAGGGTGTTTGTCACACTCATCAAAATGAGTTAAATACTGACAGTAATATTGACCGTGTATGGTGTAAAAATACTGAACGGTGATTCCTCAGTATTTTCGTCATTCCAGTACTGTCAGTAATATTGACCGTCTACGGGCCCCTTTAAAAATCCCTATTCTAATTATACCTGGATAGGCGAAATTCAGGTGAACCATAAAGTGGCGCTAAATGAATGAAGACTATAAGGAAGAAACGAAGTAATTCAATTTTTCGTATATGTTCAGGATAGAGAAATAAATTTTGGAATCTATAAGTTTTAGTATCCTCATTTTTTTTTTTTGTTAAATTAGTTTTATATGTCCATGCAGATTGTTGGTCCTGTCTCATGAAGAGGATGTTTGAGATCCTCGAAGCCCAACTCTGGGGGCTTCTCTTTCCTCGTTTTTCCCCAGGCACCATTCGGATGAACTGGTTTGTCCCCCTGAACGGACATAGTTCATCCGTTTTAACTCGTTTATATCCTGTTTTTTCACACCATCGTGTTCGAGATCGGAAAACTTTTTCAGAAATGGCTGTTAGCAATTTGTAGAAAAAATCTAGTTATCTAGTCTTTCTCCTGTAGTCCTCAAATAAACAAACAAATAATACTCATTTGGAAAGTTCAGTTTAAATTGAATCGTCAAGTTATTATCTTTAAAACTATAAATTAAGTAAAAAATTATTAATGAAATAATTATTATATTATCATCTGACTAATTTAACTAATCTACCATAGATATCATAGTATAGATGATATCATGGTTATTCTTATTTATCGGTTTTTATTAAAACGATATATCTTTTCAACGTCACTTAGAAACAACAAGGAAAGATTCAATCATCAGTTATTTATTCGGCGTTTTGATATAGTGTATGGGAGTGGGGTCGCTCAATATTGAGTGAGCTACTGAGTTATTGCTTCGAAACCGTCTGTCGCAGTTAAATTTTTCATTTAGTTAACTCTCATGGATCTACCCTGTGGTTTCTGCAGATCCTCTTTGAGTACATCCAGCGTTTGAAAAGTAGGAATTCTCAATTGAAGGAAAGTGTGGTTTGATAGAATTTTGATTGCTATGACCAGTAATTTTCAGCAATTGTTCTTCTATACCACTTTTTGCCAATTCGCTAACAGCAGTTGATCTATTCGAGTGATTTGTTATACTTTTGTCCTTTACATTCAAGCCAATTGCCTCAGCAGCAGGTTTAGTCCATCCATTTATTGTATTTCTTCAAACAAGTAAATTATCGTACCATTTGTCAGTTTCATTTTTCCAGTATCGATTTGGTTTTAAGAACGATCGTGGTGAGGTTATATTGTCAAACTCAACACGTGTTGTCATTCTGATTGATAATTGCACTGAATGTAATGTCTGGGTGAAATTGGTTGATATGACATCAAATGACAAAATTTGATTGGTTGTTAGAACTGTCAAAAAATTTTCTTTTTAATAGTACCTAATCTCTGGCTCATCTTGTCTATCACTAATAGCATAATAATTATTATATTTTGTAGCATAATCATTTCTCTCTGTTTTATTATCTTCTAAATTGCTTTCCATTCTTCTTATTTCTCATTAATTATTTCATAATTTATCTTTTACTTTTCGTATTTCTTTTGGCTTCTATCATTTCTATCAACATTGTTAATAAAGTTTTTCTATTTTCTTTTATTCTCAACGATGATGATGGCCTAAAACTTGGCCAAAACGTTTAAAAAAAAGTCTGGCCATTTTACACTCTTCCTAGATCAGTGGTTTCCAACCTTTTTTATACCACGCCCTCGTGTTTAAATGAAAACTTTCGACCCTTCCACGACCCCTGTTCAAATGAAATTCCTCCTACGCCCTACCTTGTACAATAAACTATATGGGCATATTAAAAAAAAAGTATTACAATGAAAACAAAACATTTAGTTTTACTGTCACAAGATACAACATTTTAAATTTGAATTTAAGTGAAAGAAGTACTGGTAAGACAAAAATAACTAAAATTGAATGAGAATTTTTTATTTTAAACTGGTCCCCCCCCCCTGACTTGTAATCACGACCCCCTGGTTGGGAGCCACTGCCCTAGACCCTTCTTGTTTTTAAAGGTTTAATTTTTTATTTCACGAATATCTTGTTCAATTCATATCACAATTAACTAAGGCTACATCGTTTACGATTTTGTTGTTACTGGCTTTGTATTAATGTTTTGTATCGCAATAATGAAATAATTAAGGCCTGAAAAAGTCCGTTTGGGGCTAAAAGCCCTTCCTGCACCTGCTGGTCTCAGTTAACACGATTTCCTGTAACCAACCTGCTGCGTGCTTCCTCTGCCACCAACTGCTCTTCAAGCTTCGTGCACAGCAAGACGTGCATAATCTCATCTGAACTGAATGTGCTCTTGACCGTTAAAAATCACTACATGACTACAAAACAGCACATAATAGGTAATTATAGAAAATAATTCTAATCATTTAGGGAACGGAGCAGTTCAGTTCGTTGGGCATTGGGCTTCTCATCTCCAGGTTCAGAGTAGGAGACCGGATAAGGGAGAAAATTGTATTTATTCTCTTTGTATTTTTAATTTTTGTAATAGCTGAGAGTCGGATATGTTGGATATGGAGGTCTATTTTGGGTTCACCCAGCCTCTAAAATTAATTAAATTAAATGGTAACCTGGCGGTTGAACGCGTTCACGCCAAATCACCTCATTGCGCTACCGAAGACTTGGAACTGTACAGTCTCTGCTATCCTGAAGCCAAAGCTCCTCATGGATTTTAGCATAGATTTTAATTATAATAAATTAATACTACTGTGTTTTTTTTTTAATGGGTCATACAATTTTCTGTTCGTTTCGTTTAACTGATGTGCCTAATTGGACGATGCCATAATGGGATTCTTACATTTTTCCTATCCATGTATAATTAGGACACGGAACTTTAACGAGTACCTGAGACCGCTCAGGCCCTGGACCACCATTTTACGTCCCCTCCGAAGGACGGTATAATTAAGGATTTTTTTCCCATTAAAAAATCATAGGCCACCTCTCGGGTTCCTAACCTGGGGTCATGAGCACATTAGGTAGTTATTGCTAACCACTATACCACTTGTGACTTCTATATATTTTTTATTACAAGGATGTGGGAAGAAATTAAGCTCAAACTATTATTCAGGATATTTTTGTTTGAAAAGAAAAGATCTCTCAGGAAGACCCGGGTTCGAGTCCCGGTCCTGGACATATCTTTTCTTTTCAGGAAGACCCGGGTTCGCGTCCCGGTCCTGGACATATCTTTTCTTTTCAGGAAGACTCGGGTTCGAGTCCCGGTCCTGGACATATATTTTCTTTTCACGAAGACCCGTGTTCGAGTCCCGGTCCTGGGCATATCTTTTCTTTTCAGGAAGACCCGGGTTCGAGTCCCGGTCCTGGATATATCTTTTCTTTTCAAATAAAAATATTTAAAAATTAATAACAAATAAAATAAAATATATTATTCAGGATAGTTATTCATAGCCCTGGAATATTTTTATCACCAATGCAACGTTCAATTTTACTTCTGCTTTAAACCTATGAGAAATATAATAAATAAATCTAACATAATTTGCAACAATAAATGAACAGCATGATGACGAAAACTGATTCATTTCATTAGCATTTATTTCTCTTTAATCTTTTTCACCTAGAATATTGCTTCGTGCCGTTCTTTATTCCAGTGAATATTATCCTTGTAATTTGTAATTTTCTTTAATCGTTGAAAAAAAATTGTTTACATTCAATCTTCTTTGAGTTAATCTGAATTCAATAAGAAAAGTGCAGGAAACAAATCCAGGATTATGTGGTGTACTTCTTACATCAACCAGAATCACATTCCTCACTTCAAGACGCTCAATCAACGACTCTTGAGGATTACTCAGCACTTGCTCTTAGTGCTAGTCTAAACGTCTTAGTGGTTGATATCTCTGATTGGTGAGTCTGTTTAGCTGTTGATGTGAGGTGTGCTATAATTGATCTACAATGGTGTGGAATTATTGGTTCATGTTTTGATGATGCCTGAATTGTCAAATCGTTTACTGGTTAGTTTTGTTCCAGCATTTCAGAGATTTTAGGATTTATTTTTTTAATTTCAAATATGTCATATCTAACAAAGTAAACAGATGTAGTTTTCAGACAATATTCTAGTTGGCTTTCTATTTTCAGAAATGGTTGAAACGAAAGGCCATTAAGTTTGTCACACATTCCTTGCTACCCTCTGCCTTCCCCGGATTGGTTTTATTGTCTGCTATAAATAACGCTGTCCTTTGTTCGCGATGTCATAACAGTCCCTCCCAGGATCGCCTTGCAGGAAAAGAATTTTTATTTTTTTATTAAGAATGAAACTCAAATATCATTACCTCGGCAAGTATGTACCAATATGTAGCTTCTTAGCCGGTCAAGATCATAAGATCCTTTTCAAAATAAATGCTTTTTAGCAAAACAACATTATGAAATCAAAGCATTTTTATTTAAAATTCATACCCATACATTATTCCCAAAGAGTTATAAAACTTTCATCCCCAGAACTGAAAAATTGAGGGTTTTGTGATGAAAAAAAAGTCTGAAAATGAGTTTATTAATTGAGAATCATTATAGAAAATTTTACCCTTAAGGAAGTTGTCCAAATTTCTGAACAGTTGGAAATTTATTGGAGCTAACTCTGGCGAATAGGGTGGGTTTGGGAACTTCATAACCCAGCTCGTTCACTCGTTCAGTTTATCTTTACTGTCTGTCATGGAACATGAGGTCTTGTGTTGTCATGTATAGGTAGGTATAGGTCCCTTCGGATTAATTCGTAAGTACGGTGTGTATGTGATGGGTTTACCTCTTGGTAGAAAGGAAAATTAAATTAGTCGTGCAATTGAACATCACACAGAAACCATTAATTTTTTTTTGTAAAAAAATGTATGAAACCAACGACGAATGTCCGTTTGTTTCAACCTTCTCTAAACGCGGTGGTAATGTTTCTTTCAGCTTGGGCTGTCGAGTTTAAACTAGAAACAAATTCCCGATAATCGCGTATTTCACGGTAATATTATATGGCATATTAAACAATTTTAATTCAATTGTAGTGATATTAATTATAATCTAAGAAGAGAGGATTAATACCAGCTAATTACGATCTGTAAACAACAGAAGTCGACTAATTCTACTTTAAATTTTAGAAATAATAAAAACGGACATTGCATATTCAGCAACCCAAAGTTGAGTGTGCCAGATTTTTTCATTGATGGGAATCAAACGAATAATTAAAACAGTTACTTAAATAGCTATGTAGTTTCAGATTATAACCGAATTTGTATTGATCTATATTTTGGCGACGCTGTTAAAAATAATAATAACTGGATAATTTTAAAATTATTAACGCTTTCGTTATATATCGTCAATTTTATAACTTCGTGACAGGTTGTTACAGATAGTTTTTTTTTGTTCTGTTCAGTCGTGTATCATCCCTGTTAGTCTCTTTGCCTGTGCCTTACTCTGTATGGTACTATGGGATCAGAATAGCAGTGCTAGGTATCTAAGAAAATTTGATTTTCATATCTAATAACGAACTTTATCTTGTTTATTGACCTAATAATAATAAGCATATCTTTGTGTTCTTGCTTGCTTCGTACTAAGTCGCTGGTTAAGTAACAGATAGATACCAAGAATAAAATTTATAGAAAAAATCATGTAGTTAAAAGTTATTTACTGGTAGGTTTATAATTCCTGCAATTGGGTAAAGAATACTACTAACCACGGGCCATATTTTTTTTCTATTTCGAGGATACAATTAAGTAAATTTGAAAGTGGGGGATTTCACCTCAGTGAAGTATTTTTTAGTAAAAGTACCTACTTTTTCTTCTTAAAGAAGACTTGTGAACCGTTAACGAGTTTTTTTTTGTTTTTTTTCTTTAGGGAGAAGGGTGAGGGAAGAATGTTTTAGTTCCTTAAATAGTTTAAGAGAAAAATTCCTTATTAGCGCCCATTTCTTTTACCCATCAGTGTCCTTCCTTCTTAAGGCAGATTAAAACTTTAAAGTCCTCAAACGTCTCCTTCTATTTCTACTCTAGGTATTTTACATTCTTCTTTTTTTTCTTATTAATTAAATAAAAATTATTCCCTTAAGTAGTAAATAATAATTGATATTTATATATAGTTGTAAATAAGTATTAATTTTACTTAGGTTCACCTCCGTACTTGTGATCAATTGCATTACAAGCCCTGAAGACGACCTGCAATGTAGGTCGAAACGTCGGTTCTAATAAGTATGTTATCACTATTTAAGGAATTAATTCTGTTGTTGTGTGTTAATTTAACGTCACTGTATGTTGGTATGGCTATTCGGACGAACTTAGTTTATATTTTAACTCAACCCGGACTATTTTCACTGATAATTATTTAAGATATATTTGTACTTGTTTCGCTTTTTTGGAACCTTGGTTATTTTGTTTTTATTCATCCATCATTCATTTATTCTTAATAATAAAAAAAATCCTGTAACCACTATGACCCGTGAACGAGTCTGGGGTTCAGTACCCCACGTACAGTACGGGTCTGTACTGTTTCATGGACAAGGGTTCTGCAAGGAGTTGACTTATCCTAAATCACGCTTAACCTTCAGGTTTTCCCCCTTATTTATGGTACCCTACTTTTATAATATTTTATAGAGGCTGGGTGAGCCCCAGGAGGGTCCTAGATCCCATATGATCCATCTCCCGCCGCAAACAGACTAAATAAAAGTAACTGCCTACAGCGGGATTTGAACCAGGATTTCCGGCATGGCTACTCTGTGCTCTACCACTGAGCCACTCCGCTCCCTTAATAATAATAATTTCATAAAATAAATGTATACACTAAGCGAAATTTAAATGTAAAATTATCTTAATATATCAATTTACTTGATTACTTTCATTTAAAAATATTCAAGATAGAATTTTTTGTTGGTTTGCTCTACAGAACTTGTAGATCTTTGACGGCCTCTACCAGCCTTCTCTAATTCTGTCTATCCTGGACCGCTGATTTGCAGTTTTCTACATGAATCTTTGCTGCATCGTTGCTGATCCTGTCTTTGGGATCTGGTCTTTGGCCTCCCACGTGGTCGCTTGCATAGCTGTGATGACGTTCATTGTTGTGTAGAGGCGTCCTGATGAATTACTTCGAGCTACAGGCCCCTCCCGTCTTAACTTCCTTGCCTTCCGACCATCCTCCTGCACAAGTTCTGGCTCTGATCCCATACCGCTCCGTTTATCGTGCAAAGTATTTTCCTTTCACATCTCTCGATTCTGCTTTCCAGGGTGCCGGTGAGAGCCCACGTCTCACAGACGAATCTGAACCGGTTTATTAAAGAATTATTTTTTGGTTTTCGGGATTTTAGTCCTCTTGAAAAAGAAAATAATGTTCTATGTGCGCTTGTCATACGCTGGTCTGTATTTGTGGTGGACTTAATAGCATGTATTTTGTTTTATCTTCATTTACTTGTAAGCCAATTTGGTTTGTTTCTCTCAACAGCGTCTTAGCGAGTCTCTCGATATCCCCTTCATTACGCTATATTTCGGCTTCTGCAAGAATTTTAAACTTCATTCCGACATGCACCCCAATATAGAAACATGAAATTTTTATTATAGATCTCTATGATAATGTAGATTTTGAGCTTATTGGACTCATGTTATAATTTCGTTGGTTAAATGACGAAGAAATGTAAATCAAGTCCTTTTAATTCCTAAAAAAATGTTTGTATCTGTGAAGTTTGTATTCTATTAATCTATTGTGTATTATATAGTGCACAATAAGAGTGTTATTTAAGACTAAATATAAAGTATTTTAAATTGGAATTCATTAAGAAAGCATAAGAATCAGTAATGCTTTCTTGACCTGTCGTTTAACCTTGACGATGATTCCAAAATACGGATTTAAGAAATAATAATATTTGTCACAACTTCTTTGGTAGGCCATTAAACAAAGACGAGCGTTTGAGAACGGACTAACCGGTCAAACAAGCATTAACAAAGTGCAACTGATTTGCATATCAATGTCCAATGTGTGGGTTATCGAGAAGGGACCTTTCAGTATAGATAAAAAAACTGATGACCTACTCTTCACGTGTGAACTAACACGTAACAGGCGAGGTCGATACATTCTCGGAGTATAATAATTGTAAATATTTATATTTAATAGGATATTAAAAATATTTTATTCTTCCTATACTTATCTCCAAGTCCCAAGTTCGAGCTAGGCAATGGCTTATAAATTATTTATTCTGTTAACAGCCATGAAGCGACTCGAATCTCGCTGGAGACCTTATTTGAGAGAAAATCTGGCGTTAGAGCGTGATATCGGTCAAATAACCTGCCTGCACAATCGTTGGAAGAAACAGTGCAGTCCTTACTATGTAATGAATGGTACTGGAACATATTACGTTTTTTTATATCCTTATTTCCAGATCGGCTATTCCTACCCTTACATGTTTTTTTTTAATAATGAATTTTAAATTAACCATAAGTTAAAAGTGTGGGTTACGTCTCATGCAAGAGACACCCCTAACTGTACATTATCAGATTATTTATAGAGAAGATATAAATATACAATAGTTTTTTCATATAAAAGAAGTATAATGTAATAATTATATAATATAAGGGAGCGGAGTGGCTCAGTGGTAGAGCACTGAGTTGCCATGCCGGAATTCCTGGTTCAAATCCCGCTGCGGGCAGTTACTTTTATTTAGTCTGTTTGCAGCCGGAGATGGATCATATAGGATCTAGGACCCTCCTGGGGCTCCCCCATTATATTATAAAATATTATAAAAATAGGGTACCCATAATAAGGGGGGAAACCTGAAGGTTGAGCGTGACCTAAGACAAGTCACCTCCTTGCAAAACCGTTGTCGATGAAACAGTACAGTCTCAACCATGTACTGAACCCCCAGATTCGTTCACGGGTCGTAGTGGTACAGGTTTTTTTTTTTATTATATAATAAACAGAACTGAAGTACTATAAAACGGTAAAACTAAAAGAAAGCAGGATTATATTACAATTAGTTAAAACGATTGGTGAGAAACGTAATAGAGTTTAAAACAGAGACTCTTGAAAGATATTCTGATGTGGTCTTGGGGATGAAACAGGTTCGATTAAGTTGAATGCTACAGCTCCTTGGACTGCTGGTAATCCTGTCTTAAATCTGGTGTAAAGCTTTTTAATAAATTCATCAATCGACTCTAGGTTTAACTCTCGGTGTAGTTGACTGTTTCGTACAAACCAAAGCGCGTTTACTGCGATCCGTAGGATTTTATTTTGAAAGGTTTGCAATTTTTTTGGCTTTGTTTGTCTTGACAGTGCACCCCACTCTTCACAACCGTACATTCGTAGAGTTCTAAGTATAGTTCTATAAATTAATACGGCTGTTTCTGGTTTTAATCTAGATTTTCTATTAATTATCGGATAAAGTAGAGCTAGCCTGTGCTAATTTAGTGTTGATATGCTTTTAGATTACGTTTTACATGAATTGAGAATTTTTTTTTTGTTACCTCATAAGCAAGTGATTGACTAGTGGAAATGGAAGACCTCATAATTTAACTGTACGGAAATCAATTTTAATAAAAATGAACCAAATGTAAAAAAATAACACAAAATAATATTTTGGGTTTTTGTTAAACGTTTTGGAGTGCGGTTTCTGTTTCTGATTGAAGAGTCTGTTTCGATCGTTAATGTAACATTTGCTTTGATCTTCATTGATGTGAATTTTTATTTATATATCTCCTGAATTGGGAATATCTAGACTGGTTAATCCCACGTATTTTTGAGACTCAATGCTTTGTTTTTTGGACTTTTTCAATTGAATTCTTATTAAAATATTTTTTCAAAAAATGTGCTCCATTTTATTTGCATTGATGGAATTTTTATTTCGGTGTATATGTTCTGATGTCAGAGGTGCCGAAACTTTGGCTGGTTAGTTTGCTACATAATATTTTAGATAATCAAGGTTTTTCTTTTTTTTTTTTTCCATTTGCATTCTTATGAAATATTTTCTAGACATTTCTTAGGGAGTGGATTTAGACTAAATTTAAATTTGTCTCAATATTATTTAATAAATATAAATTCTTCATACGATCCGATGTTGTGAAATAGTTGTTTCTATCTAAAGTCTTCAGAGGGGAGTCTTTCAAAAAACCGATAAGAAGCTATAGAGAAGAAGATTGCTTGGAATAAGGAGGCTGAGATCCTGTTAACCCTTGGAGTCATTATCAGTGGCGAAGGACAAGAAACAAAGAGGAAGATGGAGACGAGGCAGGTAAAGAAGGGCCGGCAGATGGTAGCGAGCACCTGGTCCGCAGGTAAAGGTGAAGAAGCTCTCCGTCTTGGGCTGTCCGTCTGGAAGGGCTCCCGAGTAATTGGTCAGAAACCTCGACCAAGGGGACATGAAACAAAGAAAAAACATTTTTCCCAAAAATAATTTTCACTAAGGATACCATCAGGATAACGCAAAGTGAGTAAGTTAAGGGGAAAGTTTTAAAAATGGCAAGTACTAACTCTAAAGTAATGATAAAGTTTTTTATTTATCAGAACGTAAGAGAGAGTTTACCAGAATACATTTTTGAAAGCATTTCTTGTAATAAATTCTATAAACCTCAATGTGGAGGACCAAGGCACTAAAAAAATGTATTTCTTGACATACCCAGTCTTTTCTGAATTAAGTTTGGAACTTGCAGGAATATCCAGTCCTGTTTACCTTGAACAGGAATAGAAAACGTCGTTAAACATCAATAATAATAAAAATAAAATTGAACAATAAAAACACCCATAGGATTTATTTTTCTTTGTTCGACCATTTCAGGATTACGATAGCATTTTTTGATTTTTACTCTTCCCAGGATATTTTCATTTTGCCTCTTTATTGCTCCTTCCTTTCTTCTGGTCGATTTCTATCCGGAATGGGGTGTTTTTCTTTTTTCTGGAAACCTTCTAATGTTAATTAATTGAGGCGTTGACATTGAAAAGGATGTAAGTCTCAAAATTGCCGAATTTTTTTTTTTCACTGAAACGATTCTATGTTCCAAGGCCAATAGCGTTGAAAAGGAGGTAAGTTCCTATCACCCCTCATTAAGCGTTGAGCGATGTCACAAAATGCCTCTGGTGACAACACCATAGGTAAACAAACTGTGAAAATTGTTTCAATGAAAAAAAAGTTTGGCTATTTTGGCACTTAACTCCTTTTCAATGTCAACGCCTCAATTGTCTATATCCTTTATTACATCTTTTGTGATTATTAAACTTTTTGTTAATGATTTAGGTAAGATCCATATAGCTAACCAGCATATCTTAACCTATATTCTATCTCTTATTCAGTCTAGTGTCAACCCCCGCCCATCAGACTAGCCCTGAAGAAGACCTGCAATGTAGGTCGAAACGTTGGCTTAGCAATAAAAAGTTCTTCCTATATAAAAGAATTTTCTTGAACTCTACCCAAATCATTTTCTTCCTTATATTTTATCTAATTGCTTTTAAATTTCCTTGATACTGTGAGGTCTTAATTGTTGATCCTCTGTGATTATTATTCTATATAACTTTCTGAGGATTTTTTTTCTAATCAAAATAATCCTCTACTTGAAAAACATTCAGATATAAACAAATTAAAATGAAAAAGAAAAAATTGTAAGTAATACTATACATGAAATAATATATACGAATAAAACTTTTGGAGTAAACTAGATAAAAACGCAAGGATGATTTTAATTATAAAATAAAGTAACTGTATTGTTTAAAATATATGAACTAAAACAAAATGGCAAGCTTACTTAGTTCAATTTGCTTTAAATTCACTTGCGTGTTTTCTCATCATTTTTAGTACTCATACCCCATTGTTCTTCTACATATATTTTAAATAATACCATTATTTTATTCATTGGTACGTTTGTATCTAGTATACTCTAATAGGTTTAGTTTTATGTATCCTTTAAAAAAAATTCTATTTCAGTTAAATTTCTTTGTACCCTGTCTATTTAGCCCTGAAGAAGACCTGGAATGTGGGTCGAACGTCTGTTTCCGGTAAATAGTCCAACTTTATTTAAATAATTCTCTCTTTGACCTCCAACCGGACTATTTTCTTCTCATACTATTATTATTATGACTGACTTTAAGCTTTTTATAAATGCATAGGAATTGATTATTATTATTTTTTTAATTTGATCATCTCTCGTAAACATTACGTCAAATTGTGATACTATTTATATAGAGATTGGAGTGTTCTAAACACTAAACTATCTCGTTGCCCTCTCTTCTGGACAACATCCCAATCATTTTTTATAGCTACAGGTGCTTCTGTTACCAGACAGGTTTCTTCAACATTGTCTTGGACTGCATCTCCTTATACTCGATGATTGCTTTGTAAATTATCCTGCATTCTTTGCTTAGTATATTCAATTGGTAATACTACTTACTTTTTTTTTTTATCATCTGTCGTCTGATATGTAATACTGTTATTTGGCCATATAAGACAGAATACAGGTTTGTTTCATTAAAAAAAAATTAAAACCTTAGTTTGATATTTGAATGTGGGAATTTGGCTTAGAAAATTTTATTTAAGAGAAAGATACGGGGGGAAACGAGGTAATTCGATTTTCTACTACCACTACAACACTTGGAGGATCTTCGTTTCAGTACTTGGTAGAGACTATACTGTTTCACGGACTACGGTTGTTCATGGAGGTGATCTGTCCTGGATCACGCTTAACCGCCAGATTTCCCTTCTATTTTGCGTATCCACTTTATAGAGGCTGGTTGTGCCCCAGGAAAGTCCTAGATCCCGTGGAATACATCTCCGGCCGCTAACAGATTAAATACAATCCGTGACACATGACCATCGGCACGGCAACTCAGGGCTCTATACTGAGCCAATCCGCTTCCTATTTTTCAGGATTTTGATAGATTTTCCTATGGCGAACACGATAGCGCGGCCAAAAGTTGTTAAAAACGAGTTCAAACGGCTAAAAATGACTAAAGGAGTACTCGTAGTATAGGGGAAACTACTTCATCTGAACGGTATTGCCGAAGAACAAGGTAAGGTGGCTTCCCCGAGTTGGCAGGACCAGCAATCTGCATGGACTTTAACAAAAATAATGATGCTGATATATTTTGAGCCTAATGTTTCTCTCCTCAAAATTTACGAAAAGCGAGTTACCTCGTTTTCCCCCTGTATTCTTCAATTATTAGCGTTCATAAACGAACTCCTTAATCAAATTTTTTGTCAATTTATTTCATAATAAGTTCCCAATTTATAATTGTCATTAATTGAGGAGCAAAACAAATAAATCCTTCATTTATCATTACTCAAATCGAAAATAAAGTTGTAAATTATTCTGATCTCCTTGGCAGTGCAATTAATTTTATTCTGGCAGCAGAGCTACTTCCGCTTAAACTAATGGAAAAGTTACGCACCCGCCCCCACCCGCTATCAGCTAATTCAGTAATTTGATATGCGAGAAGGAGGAGGAGTAAATTACTGAGATGGAGAGAACTTTCGATTAATAAAATCTAACTCGATTTACTCTAATCGATTATTGTTTTAATCACGGCGATAAGTTACCGCTAGGGGGGGGGGGGGGCTCCGGTGGATAAATAACACCATTACCCGAATAGGTCGCTCCCTGCCATAAAGCAATTAGTTGCAGGCGCCATTTTGTCACGCTCCATTTTTTTTTCTGCAGATTTTGTTGACAATGAAGCCTGTAAATAATATATTGTCACTTATTGTGCTTGTCACGTGCCTATTGAAGTCTATTTCTGAACTATAGAACTGTATTTGGTATAAAAAATTGTAATATATTTTTTCTCGTCATCCAGTTAATTAACCTTTCAGTTTTTTTCGTGTACGTAAGATTTTGTTTCTATCATTCCTGTTTGCCAAACTATAGCACTAAGTAGTAAAAAGGAAGAACATGTATATAAGATATTTCGGTACTTCATTATCTGTCTGTATGAAACCTAACCCCAGTAGCATTTGTTTTGTCTGGGCGTTATTAAATTGTTTTCTGTATTGTTTTTGTCTTGTTAATTATGTGTTTTTGTCTTATTCCTTTTGATATTGCCAATTTAAGATGAACAGAATGCCAGAGTTTAGGAATAGTCGTATTTGACAGAAGCTGTGAAATACTTCCAGAAGTTCAGAATAATTTTAAAGATGAAATTATGTGAAAAAGGTCGTAAAATGGACTTTGACTAGGATATAAATGGATATGTTTTCGTCAAAAGTGTTGGGAAAAGATTTATATAAGAAGTTGAACGTGGCTAAGGGGGGGGGGGTCTAGAATTAGCATTTTATTATTACATTTTGTATATTTCAATCTTCATTAATATGAGTTATAAGGTAGGTATTATCCGTGTATACACGTACAGTTATTTCTATTGGTTTGAACACGCATGGATGTGTTTATTGTGATCAGTATTATACCTTTTTTTTTATTGACAAAAGTCATAAAAATCTCGAAGCTCGCACAGCTTAGTAGTTTAGTTGGATATATAACAATAGTTGATTATGGTGATTCAGTTTATCTGCTTCTCTAGTAAGTATATATATGTCATGATATAATGATTAGAGATTATATTTATTATATTACATATCACATTAAGAGAAATATTTGTAAGGAAGAAAATAGTTGGGGGTGCAGTTTGACTGCACCCCCAACTATTTTCTTCCTGACATCTATCATCCAGTCAACCATCCCTCGCTTCTTAAGAGAAATATTGTTTTTGTTTTTTAATTTTTCTTATATAATTAAATTTTTATTTTTCTCATAATATTAATATTTATTTCTTATATGATTTGCTACAACAAAAATTAAATTCTGTACTAAATAGACCAGTTTCAAATTAAAAACAATTTATATTGGGAAAGAGAATAAAACATTCTTCAGTCGGTTTAAATTATCTTTATTTTTCTCTTGAGACGTTTCGACAATTTTCAATCTTATCACATTTTTTGTTTTCTGCATCGGTAACGAATCATTTACATAACTTTATTATAGTTACAAGTCTAAAATATCTGTGGAAAAAATAATAACATCTACACTAAATTATGTAATTCAACAATTATAAAAAAATTTAAAAATAAAGTTTCTAAAATAACTAGTAACAAATTAAGTATAGATACCTCCAAATAAGTTCATTTTAATTTTTATTTAAATAAAATTCTAGGGGATCATTTATCCTCCATGGTCAAGGAAATTCATTTTTTTTTCTCTTTTCCAGTATAAATTATAAAGGAAATGAGTCCAGTATAGAAGAAACAAATTATAAAATAAAAATTATGAAATAAAAAAAATAAATTAAAACCAATTACCATTGGAAAAATTTAAATGTATCTGTAAAGAAAAAAAAATACAAAAAAACTTTAAACAGAAAAATAAATATTGTTAAGATAGATATTTTCTAAGCGAGAATCGAAACCGAACATGGTGGCTCCTTCACCTGAGACATCTTTACTGGCGCCACCTGCCTTACAAAAATGGGGTTGGTTTTTTTTTGGTGAGTGTAGGTAGTGGATGCCATGTAAATAATATCTTTTTCTCACTCAGCATATTTGTATGCATTTATTGTTGTTAAAAATATCTGTACTTTTTATGTACAAATTTGTACTTATAAACAATGTTGCTATAATGATCTACTGATCGAAATAGTTTTGTAATATTCTCACTTATCTCTAAAAATAAAACCAAATATCCTGATAACAAGAAGTATTAATTTAATATTAACAAAACATTTGCTAGTAAAACATGATAAAAAAAAAAACGCCAAATATGTTAGTACATTAACCGAATAATATAATATGTAATAATATTATTGTGTAAAAGCTGGGAAATATGTGTTATTTGAAGATGATTTGTTAATTAGTTATTTATTTAATGTCACTTTATGCTAATTTTCCAAGTCTAGTTATAATTAGGTTTGGGATATTTAACTCTCACAAGAAACCGCTATCTCGATACCGACATTTTATGCCCTCACCGAAGGACGGCATAACTAAGGATTTTTTACAACATTTAAAAAGTCTTAAGGCAACCCGGGATGCTGGTTATAGATGAATGATATGCTCACCACTACACCCCAGGTTACTTGAAGACTATTTGTTCCGAGCACATATGAAACTACACCCTCCCAGTGTAGTCAGACAGAAATCAAAATTCAAATTTTTGTTTATTGTATTCCAATAAAGAGCTTTTTAAAAGACTGTTTCGAGAAGAATATGATTTACTCGTATTCAAAAGTTATCCTTTTTGTTGAAAGATATTTGGGGACAAGCCACGAAATAAATTCTTATTCGTCACGGCCGGATTCAAACCAGCGCCATATTAGAAAGGAGGTTGCTAAGGTATCGCCGAGTAGATATGCTGAACAACATATATAGTGTAATCTTGTACTGATATAATTAATTGTTTATGATTTTATTGTTTAAAACTTTAATTTTGGCACCCCAATAAGACTGGGCCGCATCATTTGCTAAATGAACAGACACACAGCACTTCTATTCTATTTCCATTGTGGTTTCCTCGTACTGTCAAGCCTCAAGTTGATATCCTAAGTGTTATCTTGTTTTCTTTACTCAAGTGTTATTCTACTTCCTTTCTTTCGACCCAAACCCCCCCCCCCTTCATCTTAAGTTTAAATATTTTTTCTGAGAAACTATCAGCTTGACAAATCATTCGCCATCCTGAGCTTTGGGTATCTCATTCATTTCTGTTTATAATTCTTCCCCTATGATGTTCTTTAAATACAACTTCCTCATCTTTTTCATTATTGATATATATTTATAGAAAAAGTATTTCAAATACATGTATACTGCTTAAAAAAAATGTTCGTTATCAATTCCAGCAAGTTATCGCTTCGAGTTAAGTCACAACAAGTTTTAACTTTTCATTCATTTCCTTTTTAATATTGTCGAAAATAAAAATAATCGTTGTAGTATGAAAAAATCTTGAAATCATTTTGAAAAAAAAGCATGAACACACATTGAAATCATGGGAAATGCATGTATATGTAGGTAATCATTTCATCAAGAAATAAACGTTTCAACTAACATTTCGAAGTATAGATGATGATGTAGCCTAAACAGTTAGTGTAAGTCGGTTCGTTAATCTGAGAGTAGGTCAGATATATACAGTCAGTAAGAAAAGTATTTTTATTTTCGAAATAAAAAGGAAACGAATTGAAACTTGTGACTTAACTCGAAGCGGCAACCTGCGGAACTGATACCAATGTTGATTACAGAAATAATATTGTCCTATTAAGGGACAAGTTTTAGAATTCTTTCCTATTAGCAAATGTAGGGATTATATTATTACTTTTTAACTATCTTAACTAAAGATTGAACTTATGTCAAGATCAACAGTTTTGTTAACAATTATTATTGCTATTTTTCTCTTTCTTTTTTTTCCATCCTAAACTTACGATTATTTTATTTTAGTTTCGAGAATATTAAAAAGGAAACGAATGGAAAATTGAAATTTGTAACTGAACTCGATGCGACAACCTGCGGAAGTGATACCGAATTTTAATTTTACCACAGGATGATAAATCGTGAGATCCAACGCTCTCTTCTTTAGTACCTTCTTCATTAGTTCATCACCTTCTAGGCCGACATCGCCTAATTCGCACCTTGATATTTCTTAATGTCTTCAAGAACAATCGAGCTCCCATTACAGCGGAAGTGGAGGAAGTGGGCCTCTAAAGGGAGGAAGCACTGGCAGGGCTGCAGATGTCTTCACCCTTCTTCAGGTCCTCCATCTGTTCTTCGGCTCTCCTGGATCTACATCTGTTCCAGTCTTCTCCATCTGCCTTACCTGGCCTCTCAGGAAACCCAACTCCGCACGTGCCCGTATTATCAACAGCTCGCCATCTTGAACCGCCATTCACCTACGGAGGGCCTTCTTTGTATGTCTGCAGGAAGTTAATGTCATTTGTCATTCAGATTTTCATTGTTTGACGCTCTAGTAATGGGGTGTTGATTTATGATAAAAATCTTTGGTCTGTGTGGATTTATGCTGGTTTCATACTCTACATCGGGTCTTTCACTTTCTCGCCTTCCTATCATCTTTGAAAAAGGAAAATATGTAAATCGATTTTTCATGAGATGGAGGACAAATTCTGATAATCTATACATATAAAATGCTTTGTCCTGAATGAATGACTGACTGGCGGATCAACGCACAGCCTAAACCGAGACCTGAAAATTGGAGGGTATGTTCTTTGTAGACGTAGGCATCTGATAAGAAAGGATTTCCAAAATTCTACCCCTAAGGGGGTGAAAAAGGGGGCTAAGTTTGTATGCTTGCTCACGTGTTTCTTATTCGCAAAATCTACATATTTTCGCTAAACAAAACAAATCAAGTAATATAGTTCACTTAGTAATATAGTTCCGCACGACAAGTGAAACCGCTATACTAAGTAATCCTTTTCAATAAATTCAATAACATTACATAATAATCCTTTTCAATAAATTCAATAACATTACATAATAATCCTTTTCAATAACATTACATAATAATCGTTTTCAATAAATTCAATAACAAAACATAATAATCCTTTACTGACACGAACAACAGTAAACTTCTGTCCGTCCCGTTTTTTAATCAGTGTCAATGTATGTTTCATGGCTATGCTGAACTGTTTGTGATGAAATTTGATATGGATAATCTCAAGCCTAGGGAAGGACATAGGCTACTTTTTATCAACATACCACACAAGCGAAGTTTATATAAAACTGTAACCTGATTGACTAACACACCCAGCGGTCAACGCACAGCAGAAACCACTGAACTTAGCATCTTGAAATTCGCAGACAAGTTCTTTGTATAGCTTAAATGTGCACTAAGAAAGGAATTTGGACAATTCTACCCTCAAGGGTTTCCCCCTTAATATAATAGGGGTTCAAAGATTGTATGGAATCCGTCAGTTTTCAAGTTAGACCTATACAATTTCGGATGTACGAGTAACTTATAGTTAAAAATAATTAAATTATTTATTAAAAATGATCCGTCACGAAACTTAATGTGGCAGACCAAATTCCACGCGAGCGAGTGTGTGTGAGTGAGTGTGTTGAGAGACACTCAGCTATCCCACTCCGAAGAAACCGAAAGGTATAAGTAAAAGTTTTTATGCACAGTTTTACAATTTGATCCCATAAATTATCATTGTACCTTAAATTTTTATTTAAAAAATATAATAAACTAGCTTTTGTCCACTAACTTGCAACGCCTAAGGTTCCAGATTCAATTCCGGTTGTAGCTACAGATGAACCTTGCTGGATCTACAGACTCTCCTAGGGCGCACCCATCCTATATAAAATGGCAACCCTTAATAGGAAGAAAAAGCTGATGGTTGAGCTTTATCTCGGTCAAATAATCTTCTTGCACAACCATTGCCTCAGAAACCCTACATCCTAAACCATATATTTAACCCAAAACCCTACATCCTAAACCATATATTTAACCCAAAACCCTACATGGTTTGCAGTGGTACAGATTATTTTTTTAGTAAAATTTTAATAATTTTCAAGTTTTGAGCAATAAAAGCAGATACATTGTGTCTTAGTCTTCAGTACTCTGTTTTTCATTTTTGTAGTATTTTTTAATCTACATAGCTTAATTTGCTGTTAATTAATTCAAAGTCACTTAGTGCTATTTCGACGATTCTACAGTGGAATCCCAAAAATGTTGCCTATCCAGGTACAATTAGGATAGGGTTCTTTAACGACTACCTGACATCGTACAAATTCGGGACACCCATTTTACGCCCCTTCCGAAGAATGATTAAGGATTTTTTTTTAAAATCCTAAGACCAATAGCCTGCCTGCGAACCCATGATCATTGCCATCAAAGTAAAAATTCGATAGACTCGATAATCAGAGAACACAACCTTTGGGCTGAGGCCTCAGCCCAAGACGTTGAATAAACATTAAAAAATTGAGTTTTTTATTAAACGCTATGGAGGAAGTTTTGATGAGTCTATTTTTCTGTTGATGTGAGATGTGCAGCATGCATCTTTGCTGATGGAAATTTTTATTTTATTGCATTAGTTTAACATTAATGCAATAACGGCGAAACGTCGACTGTTAATTTATTTTCGAGTATTTTAGACACTCGGGACTTCGTTATTTCGAGATTTCCCATTGCATTCTAATAGTTATCTTATATCGCTTTTTGAGTTTGTGCACATCGTTATTGATTTTGTTTTTTATTGCGTATATAATGAACTCATTAACGTCCTGGAGATTTATTGTATTGAACTTAGTAATATATATGATGTGTTTTAAAAATAAGGAGGTTGGCATACCCTTATGATCCTCCACTAAACACGACGGATGTTATCCCATTACGGATCCCAACGACGTCAACCTTCGAACGGCTGTTGGCTTCGTCAAGCCACCCTCAGCTAAGAATTATCTCCACAACGTTATCTTAAGACTATTGGAGGCCATATGGTTCCAGCCCACGTGCCCTTCGTACTATAACTTAACTACATCCGGAGGGTTACCCGGTCCTTAAGGAGTTATCCTTTTAATAGCTCCTTACATCCTTCTCTTGCAGGTAGGCAGTAATGGTCGGAGTACACATGGCCTAGGAGCACTTATGTTAAGAACTTTTAGTCGTCCCTTGTTTTACTCTTGATAACTATCGATAAAAATCAAGCTGCTGATTGTTCAAACTTATTTCAAATTACATATATGTACTGCAGCTAGACCCTAGGGGATATTCCAGAATAGTATTAATAATGGGTGCAAGTATAGGCCCCATGTTCATGGGCAAACCCTCTTGATATGCTAGTATGCCTGTTAAATATTACTTAATCTGTATAATCAATATGGCCTAAGAAGGCTTCTGGATCTAGGAATTGGTTAGGGCTGTATTGTTGTTTATAACAGGTTTGTGTTAGGTCATTCGGCCCAGATTCTCCCCCTTAAGGGTTTCTATTATTCAAAGACTGGGTGAGATTTGCGACGGTTCAGATTTGCTACACGAATTCAAAAGTCATAGGGGACATTGATGAATAGAGTTTACTTGTAAGGTAGTAATCGGGAAGATTCTTCATGCAATTTGCCATCCATTCATCAATCTCCATCCTCCCTCCCTCTCACTCTCTCTCTCTCTCTCTCTCTCTCTCTCTCTCTCTCTCTCTCTCTATCTCTCTCTCTCTCTCTCTCTCTCTCTCTCTCTCTCTCTCCCTCTCCCTCTCCCTCTCCCTCTCCCTCCCCCCTCTCTCTCTCTCTCTCTCTCTCTCTCTCTCTCACTCTCTCTCTCTATCTCTCTCTCTCTCTCACTCCCTCCCTCCCTCCCTCTCTATCACTCTCTCTCTCACTCTCACCTCAATAAATCTATTAGCCTGCCCAGACAACGGACACTCCAGAGGAGATTCCTTCAATTAATAGCCACCGACTTCAGGACTATTTGTCAGCGATGAAGGATGCGGGCTCTCGTTATAGAATAGTCTATTACAGCCTTGTCAGTTCCATCACCTTCTGAATGTGAATTCAATGGCAGAGGATTGTTAGAACGTGATGGGAATCGGTAAAAGCTGTATTTCGACAGTCTATAGCATATTTTTTAAAAATTAGTATTGGTATTAACTTTTTTATTATATGTTGTATTCCCCAACCATTTGGATATTAATTTTGTTTTATACTTTCAATTATTAAATTCTTCCAAGCAGCTTGAGTAGAAACTAAAGAATTTGATGTTTAAGCACCTTCCATCTATTGGATGTAATCTAGCCAGTTTGTAGAGTTTCAACTCATATGTTGCCTGGTTATGGAATGAAAGTTAAAATTTAATTTGATTGATTGTGCATATTTTCTATTGTTTTCATAAAATAGAGCTTTGTTTGCATGCATTTCCATCTTGTTAATAGTTGTATTGTTTGTGTTTTCGCTCTTCCAGTCTCAGTTTAATAGATAAATCCAGTTTTTTTTATTGACTAGCTAAGAAGAATATTTCCCCTTAAAGTGTTTGACCAATCTTAAGCAAGATCTAGTTACAAAAATACTTTTTGCCATTTTGCTTGCCTGGTACGCAATTACTATATAATTTAATTTTTTAAAATATTTTAATTACTCTTTTAATAAATATCTATTCCGCTGTAACCCACGGACTGTCTTGGGTTCAGTACATGGTACATCTTACATGTTGGTTGTACTGTTCTAAAGCAAGGAGTTCGGTCAAAATAAACGTTAATCATCTGGTCCACTAATTATGGAAAACCATTTTATTTGGGTTATCGTGGGTCTTCAGACTGGGCCGATCTTCAATGGAATAAATAAATTATCTATCACAGCCGGCTTCGAACTCCAGCTCAGTAAATCAGTTCACTACATATTAATCTGCCCGTTCCCCATTGTTTGTGGCAAAGACAATTTATTCATTATGATTAGTTGTTAATAGCATTTTACATGATTATTTTATGTAACAACCTTCAATGGCCAAAACCTTGCTTAGCCCGGTAGATGGCCTTGTGGGCAGATAAGGGGATTTATAAGGGAGCAGAAACTTCTTATATATGTCGTACTTCGGATGGCATAATTAGATTTATAAAAAATATGCCTTCCTCTGTAGCATCGTCTGACTAGCTTTAGCATTGTGACCAGGTTGCGGGGTTTTCGGTCCAAGGTCCAAGTTGATTAAATAAAAAGACGTCCAACAAAAAAATGTTGTATTCATACTCTTTATATCAACCGGTAACACCAGCGATGCAACCGTAACATAACATAACGTAACACCAACCCTATGCCGCAAAGAAACGATAAGAAAAAATTGTAAAATTTGGCAATTACTTGGCCATATGAACCACCGATATACAACCGTATGCAACGACAGTCTACAGTAGAGTGAGATAGATAGAGACACCTGACGGACCAATTTAGCGATTAAAAAAAGAAACTCGTTCCAGCATTATAAAGTGAAGTAAAACAAATCAAATAAATGCGATTCACATATAATTCTAGGACGAATTTAGGCATTATAAATTTCTATTGTTTTGTTGATTTTGGTATTAGAGTGTTCTTATTAGAGAGTATTATTGATGTGAGCTGAGGCGAAAAGAGGTTTATATCTTGTTCTGCATATTGGCATTATGGTTAGGGTTAACCCATGCTAAATAAAATTAAAGGTACTTGTGTATTAGATGCGCCACCAGAAAAGGCTAATGTTGTACGCGTGCACAAGCTACATTTTATCACAGCTACATTTCTAACAGTAACAGTTACATTGTTTACAGATTCATTCTTCTTTGATTCTTCCTGTGTTTTAGAGGTGTTGTTGTATCCTAATTTATGTTTGTTGCTGATTTGTTGTTTGTTTGGTGGTTAGGGGTGGTTTTTATTTTAAATTTTGATGATATATTCCATTATTTATTTCTATTATTATTATATTTATTTATGTTAGAGAAGAAATTCGTTGACTGTAAGTACTAATGTAGGATGGAAATAGTTGGGGCTGCAGTCAAACTTTTTGCGTACTTTTTGCACCGAGTAGCCAGTCCTATTGGCCCTGAAGATGACCTACAAAGTAGGTCGAAACGTTGGCACACATAAAATATAATAAGTTTCCACTTATTTATTGTGTAAATTTTTGACAGCATCCCCAACTATTTCCATCCTACATATATATTTATATAATATATTTCATTATTTCTAGAGTTGTTGTTGTATCCTCATTTTTCTTTGTTGTTTGTTTTGTGGTTAGGGATGGTTTTTATTTTAAACTGTTGATATATTCCATTATTTATTTCTATTATTATTATATTTATTTATATTACATATTTCATTATGTTGTTATATATTCAATTTTATTATTATTAGTTCTATTTATTTATTTCCATTATTATTATATTGCATGTTATGTTATGCAAATTCTAACCCCAATAAAAATATTTAAGAAGGTTATCCAAGGTAACTGTTATAAAATGTAACTGGTTGCGCATTGGCCTTTTCTGGTGGTGCATCTAATACACAAGTACCAAATTAAAAAAGCCCAAATCGGTTCTCGAAGTTTAGGGTGACTAATAGTATATTAACAATGGAGAAGACCCGTGATCTCCCGTGCCCCAGCGATACCTCATCACCCTACAATTTATAAACAGAAGCCCTGATCCCCTCAATACTTCACCAGAAGCCCGGCGGAGGGAGACTGTGTGTACAGAAATAGATGCCGGTTGACACAGCGCACCCACCCCAGCACAAACACTGCTACTGCTATGGGAAATGTAAACAGGGCCTTGTCTATTGTTCTTGATCTCAGCGTCGGTCAGTATCAGGCCGTGTTATCCTTTTCAGGGGTCGTAATAGGGTGATCCGTGATCCGTGAGTAACCTTTAGGGAGTTGGATATTGATACAGAGGGGACAACAAGCTAGCAAGTTATTTATGCATTCCTAAGTTCACATGGAACTAAAATAGGTTGACAAATGTTTTATGGTGTTTATAGTTATTGTTGAGGAAATGTATTTGTACTCTAGGAAGCGTCATTGATCCCCATAGCCTTTCTATTGTTTAGGTGTTAGCCAGAACTTTATGGAAGTCAGTTCCGGCGACCAGCAATATGTAAAATGGACTATAGCCTCCAAAGGTGAACTACTTTTCCTTAACCAGGTATTAACTCCAACAGCCAGGCTCTTGTTGCATCCTTTAGCATGCCGTTTCCATCTAATTGCATTCCCCACTTGTAGTTTCATATTATCTCCATTTGCACAACACATTTTCTGCGGAACGACATTCCGCTCCTGAAGAAATAGGATACCTGATTTTTCATCAGTGACCCAGAGAAAATTCTTCTTCAAATTCCAAGTCATATTGAAAATAATCGAAAACACATTCACCTTCAACGTGACACAAACAATAACAAAACGCTTAGAAAGGTTACGATAACAGTAAGAAATAGTTAAGAAAAGTGACACCTAGGTGTCAACGGACGTCCAAATAGAGAAGTACCAATAAAAACTTGGTAACCGTAGTCGGTGGATAAATAAATTATTTCTAGACAAAATAAAACAATGATTTTTTTAAATATGTTACTAGCCAGGTATGAGCCCTGTCAGATCTACAGAACCTCTTGGGGTCTACCAAATCTCTAGTTTGGATAATTGGAATAGCTTATCGGGATTACATAAATGTCAAGTGCTACCTGGATTTATTCAATATATACGTGAAATTATTAGGTCTCAAATATAATTATGTATCTTAATTTTGAAGTTATAAACAAAATAATGATAATAAAAAAGGGGGGAGCGGAGTGGCTCAATAGTAGAGCTCTGAGTTCCCATGCCGGAAATACTGGTTAAAATCCCGCTGCGGGCAAGACTTTTAATTAGTCTGTTTGCAGCCGGAGATATATGGGATGTATTACCCTCCTGGGGCTCACCCAGCCTCTATAAAATATTATAGAAATAAGGGGGGAAAATCTGGCGGTTGAGCGTGGCCTAGGACAAGTCACCTCCTTGCAGAACCGTTGTCCATGAAACAGTATAGTCTCTACCATGTACCGAAACCCAAACCCGTTCACGGGTAGTAGTGGTACAGGTTTTTATTTGCTTCGTGTACCTTAGTACATTAATAATTATAATTAAAACTATATAAGAGACATCTGGGAGCAGATTAGCTCAGTGCATAGAGCCTGAGTAGCCGTTCCGCAGGTCCCGGACTCGAATCCGGCTGTGGTAGATTATTTATTTAATCTGTAAACAACTGGAGATGGATTCTGTGTCTCAAATGCAGAGCCTCCTGGGTCTCACCCTGTCGCTTCAATGTGGGAAAAACTTGACGGGTGAGCTTAATCTAGGACAAATCTCTCTTCTGTAAAACCGTTGTCCTAGAAACAGTTGAGTTTCTACAACTTACTGAACCCAATGACCATCCATTGGTTGTGGTGGGACAGGATTTTTTTTAAAAATTAGAATCATCTCTAAGTTCACTGTAATATTAAAAAAAAGAAAGTATTTTTTGTTCCCCAGTGTAATTATTATTGAAAGAACTCTATTGATAATTTTTACAGAGTGTACATTACACACTTTCCAAGTTTGTGCAACTGTGTTACACACTTCTGCTTCAAGAACCTTCATCAACACAGAGCCTCCTCCTGATCAGCTATACACTCTTACTCCTTCAGTACCAATTACATCAGCTTGTTTAAAAACCCTCCTCGCCTTTGAGCGATACGAGAGCCATCATCATTCCAGTGAGGGTTGGCTTCCCTTTAATCTTGTTTTCCTGAACTTGCAGTAACGAAGGGGTCCCGCATCCTCTTACAGATTGGACCAAGCCGATGTACCATAGCCCAATCCTACTTAAAAATCCCCCTAAAAGGATTTACGCTCGAACTCATTAATGTTATTTGTGTCTTTTTTTTCTTTGTGTGCAAAGAGAGTTTAAGTTTAAAGAAATAATTACAATTCTATCCGCTTAGGGGACGTCATAGCTCGTGCAAAGAATTTAATGCGCGTGTTGTTGAACCTGCGTTACCCATCCAAGATTTAAGGACAATAAATTATTATTTTCCTAATAATTTAAAACCAAGGATTAATAAAAAACCTTCACCACAACAACCCGTGAACGGGTCTGGGTTTCAGTACATGGTAGAGACTGTACTGATTCATGGAGAACGGTTCTGGAAGGAGGTGACTTGTCCTAAGATCACGCTCAACAGCCAGGTTTTTCCTCCTTATTTTGGGTACCCTTATAACATTTTATAGAGGCTGGGTGAGCCCCAGTAGGGTCCCAGATCCTATATGATTCATCTCCGGCTGCAAACAGACTAAATAAAACTACCACTGAGCCGCCCCGCTCCCTTAAGGATTAATAACAACCCTTAATCGAAATCCTTAGTCATGCCATCCTTCAGAAGGGATGTAAAATGGGGATCCCATACCTGTACGCTATCAGATATTCGTTCAAGATCCCTATCCAAATTATAACTGGATAGGTAAAATTTAAGACTCCAAATTTAGCATCGTCCGATTAAACATTATTAATATACAATAACAATAACCCTTATATAATATGTTTAAATGATTTGTGCAAATAGATCGTTTTTATTCAATGAACCCAAAATCATTACATAGAGAGTTCAATTAAAGAGAATAATCAGACTGTGTGGCATAATCGAATATTGTTACAAAGAGAGAGCGGAATGGCTCAGTGGTAGAGCACTCATAACCGGAAATCCTGGTTCCAATCTCCCTCCAGGCAAGACTTTTATTTAGTCTGTTTGCAGCCGGAGGTGGATCATATGGGATCTAGGACCCTCACCCAGGCCTCTATAAAATGTTATAAAAATAGAGTACCGAAAATAAGGGGGGAAATCTGGCGTTTGAGCATGACCTAGGACAGGTCACCTACTTGCAGAACCGTTGTCCATGAAACAGTACAGTCTCTACAATGTATTGAACCCCAGACCCGTTCAGGGATTGTAGTGGTACAGGTTGTTTTTTTTTAGGTTTTCTATGTACATATAAATTAATATATTTAAATGGTTTGTACAAATAGATCGTTTGTTATTCAATGAACCTAAAATCATTACATAGAGAGTTGAATTAAAGAGAGTGATGACACTGTGTGACATAATCGATCTTATCCAAATCGATTTTACGAGGAATTTCAGCTAATGGGTTCGGAAAAGTTCCTAAGGAATTAAATTCAAGCTCGACTTTGAAGAATATTACGGAAGTCCAGTTTTGTCGGAGCAGAAAAGTTTTTTGAAAATGAAGACAGAAATTTTCTATATAAAGTTGTTTATTATTAACTATTAACTTGTTAAATATCCCTTTTGATTGAAAATAAATCGCACCGTTTTTGTTGAATACAAAAGAATAAATTAGAACGCACACTTCAATTGCACTTTTCACACAACGTTCAATATAAAATAATTCTCCGCCCTCTTTTTTTTTCTTAAAGCAGAAGCGACAACTAGTCCATCTACTCTTATGTCATCATACCTAATGTTGGGTATTATCTTGGATTAAATGAGCCTTCGGCAGAGGTTCTTGCTGTTAATTAGTGTAGCCTATTGTCTATTATGTTGTTTATCTGACTACTATTAGGAGATTAGTTGAACCACCGCTATCACCATCTGTAGGAGCTCTTTCTTGTAAACCAACTGTCTGTTTGGGTATTTACGTTTAGTATACACTGTTCTTGTTTGCTTACGACTGCCATCTGGGAGCAATGTGGTGAGGCCCTAAGTACGGCCTCCTGTGGTTCGGTGCGCTATATTCAATAGATACTAACTTATCGAGCTTCTTATGTTTAATAGTCTTTCTTCATTGCTTGCACGTTACTTTGTCTCTTTGATAACAACCTAATTATGTAACTTAATACTATCTGTACTTGTAAAAAAAAACTATTATAAAATATTAATCTATATATATATAAATCTCCTGTCCCGATGTTAGTTCGGGCTAATGTACGAAACTACTGGACCGATTTTAATGAAATTTCGCAAAGATATGTAACATTGTCCAACTTAAATTATAGGCTATGTTTTATTTCGATTATTGACCGCGATATTTTTTTTGCAAAATTATATTTTTTTCTAACCTGCTGGATTTTGAAATGTTGTGAATGCATATCTGAGTAGTGTAAATCCAAATTTGCAACCGAAAAAAACGGACGGGAATACTTTTGGTGACCGAAAAACTTCGAAATTTTCATAGTTCTTTCAATTGTTGGCTTGTATCTTCTAATTGGTGCGTTTTAGGGAAAAAACATAAATAAACTTTTTTAAAGTAGAATAAATTTTCTAAAATTTGAGCCCAAATGCAGCTCAGTTGATCAAACAGATCGTCAGTTAAGTTCCAATATACTAATTGTTAACCGGAATCTTAGCTCTAATATATAAAATTGTCGTGTCTCAGTGTTTGTAACAAAACTTCTCCGAAACGATTTTACCGATTCTTATGAAATTTATTGTGTATATTCAGTAGGTCTGAGAATAGGATGTAAACTATTTTGCATACCCCTAAGTTAATTATTAATTATTTTATACTATAGTTTGATATAAGATGAATAAAATGTGAAATCAAAAATCTATTATATTCATTTTTTCATTCATTCATTATTTCTTTAAAATTAAAATTTTAACTAATATTTTTTAAAACTATTATGACAGCCAACGCGTGGCCGGGTCAGCTAGTTGGTTTTATAAAAATCTATCTATTACACATGTCTGCAAAAAAAAAATTGTTTTGATTTAGTTAACTGATCTTTATGTAGTTTTTTTGCGCTGATTTCAAAAATTACATTGGTTTATTTTTATCACTTAACGCTTGCTACAAAATAAAGTTGAAATTTTTGGAAAAAGTACAAAAAACGGAAAATTTTCGATTTGTTTTTATTATTTTAACATGAGGTAAAAAAACAAAACAATACCTAGCTAAAATGAGCATAAAAGTGATGCACATGTGTTGTAAAGTTATTATAAGTCTTTGTAAAAACGTTTTCTTTTTCCATCAAAGCTTCTTTTGGTACTTTTTCGGCTGTTCTTATGAATTTTCGCTTTTTAACATCCAACAGTAGCCTGCCATCATGTTGAGATTCCATCGACCTTGGTATCTGCGCTCCATTTCTTTTATATCTTGATGGAAACGTTTGTTCCTCTCTTACAGCGCCAAGATTTTCTGGAAAGTAGTCCAGATGTGAGTGAAGGAAATGAACTTTGACACTCATGTTACAGACCAACATTTTGTAGTTTTGTAACAATTCAGCAACCAAAGATTTGTAATTTAGGTCTTTTTTTTCCAAGAAAGCCTGTTACAAGTTTAAATGAATTCCAGGCATTTTTGTCTTCCATTTTCATTTTAGTGACAAAGCTTTTATCTTTTAAAAGTTTTCTGATGTCGGGCCCAACATAGACTCCCTCTTTCAGCTTTCCATCTGATATACCAGGAAACTGTTCACGAAGGTACTTGAAAGATTCCCCTTCTTATAGGGTAATGCTTTCACAAACTGTTTCATTTGATACGAAGTGGTAAGTAAGATCTTTTTAGGATCCACTAAACTTTGTCTTTCAACATTTTTAACTCCAGGAATAAGAGCCTTTCTGATTGGCCTCGTCTGCTTGACTTGGTGTTGTTTCCTGTCACGGCTATCTCATTCACAGAGGAAATATGGAAACTTTGTGTAACCACTTTGTTGACCTAGTAACTCGGAAATAACTTTCAAATCCCCACACATGGTCCATTTATGGTCAGATTAGCAGAGCTTATTAAGAACTAACTCAAGATTTTCGTTGCATTCCTTCAAATGGACTAAGTGTCCAACAGGCACAGAAGCATATTCTTTGCCATTGTGAAGTACAGCTTTCAAACTCCATTTTGATTAATCAAATAAGAAATTTTCAGGTGAAATTTGTGACTTATCTAGGTGTTTAAGCAACCTCGAAATAGTTATTGGACCTTTCGATGAGAGCTCCGAAATGGATAAGGAAAATGAATTTCTGATTCAATTATACCAGATCGCATGTCATTTTGATTGTAACATTTTATTAAATTAAAACATCAATCACTTTAATCAATTAAACAACTAATACTTTTGATAATGGAAAACAATTGAATTAATTAAAAGAACAATTTAAACGCTTTTATAATAAGAAAATGAATTTACTAATATTAACTAAATTATAAACAACTAATTAATAACAAAAAGAAAAAATATAATTTAATCTTACGATAATACATTTAACTCTATTAAATTACAAATAAATAAAATGTTCAAATAAATCTATTACAAATATATAAATGTTTATATGTTTTTCTGGTTGAAACGATATAATAATGAAAAACTCTTATCTGTCTGTCGAAGTAGATTCCAGTAGACAGTAGATTCTCGAAAATGCTCTTTC
Organism: Troilus luridus; assembly: GCA_964056705.1. NCBI lineage: Eukaryota > Metazoa > Arthropoda > Insecta > Hemiptera > Pentatomidae > Troilus > Troilus luridus. The sequence continues at coordinate 116,476,540 of OZ057414.1, read as the reverse complement.
GTTTACGAACAAAAAATTTAATTTTTATGATTAAAACTAATAATATTTTATAAGGTTACTACTTCATCTGGCCTTAACACTAGGGGTGATGGAATTTTTTCACTATTTTTTTCCGTAATCAGCAAAAAAAATACTGTTAAACCCACTAGTAAATATGCTACAATTTTTTCATCACAGACCTGTGTTATCCTAAAATCATTCCTATAATCTCATTCCTAAAATAGATTCATCCTGTTTGTTGTAGAGATAAGTTCGGATACAATATTGTTCAATGGATTCTTACATTTAATTTATTAAAAGGTACGTATTCAAGAGTAGTTCAGTGTGTGGAGTGATGAGCTGCTGTACTGATTCAAATACGACTGTGGTACATAAATTGATTTAATCTGTGGTAACAGTAACGGTTTTATACAGGCCCTCATGGGGCCCACCTACCCTCTATCAAATGGCTACCTTTAATAGGGTGAAAAACCTGCCGGTTTTGATCTCGGCCGAATCATATCTTGCCCAACAATTGTCTTAGAAACAGTAGAATCCGTACCATGTACTGAACCCAAGACCTATTGGGTTGTACTGGTACAGGTTTTTACCTAACCATCTGTACCTGACCAAACACAAGTGCCTCTAATCTCCAAATACATTTCAAAGCTTTGATGTTTCGATTCAATTGATTTGTTTTTTATTATTTACTATTTTATTTCCATAGTATTCCTTAAGATACAAAGCATATGTTGGTGTGTGAATAAATGTGTGATGAATATCATGGTTTCTTCATTAATTTTAGGGAGGTATAAAACCCCATAAAAACAGAGTTTGTCAAGCTTAATGCATCACCGCTAAAAATCAGCTGCACCAGCTGTTAAAAAATATAATAAGCTCATTATCTAAACCTTATGATTACTTGATAATGATCGCATTTAGATTTTTCTAAGAAAACTGTGACTTCTAGTATTCTTTTTGATTCTCTTCTATTGTTATTCTTTTATTCTTATTTTATCCCTATTTTTTTTTTTGTTGGGGGCCGTCAAAGAATGAGGTTTACATACTTCTGGATTGTCCTCTTCTCCCAGAATATTTTCATTCTGACTCTTTGCTGCTCCTTCCTTACGTCCATTTTCTATCAGAATTGGATCGCTTTTCTTTTTCTGGAAACTTTTTATTCTAAACTAACTTTTTTAATTTGTCTCTGTCCTTTATTAAATCTGTTGTGGTTCCTAAACTTACAAGATCTTAGTAGAAGTCGGTGATGTTAGTTTTGTTGTGAACTTTTTAGGTTTTTTTTTTTAAATTTGATTAATATTTTTATTTGTCATTTACTTTTGCCTATTAGACAAGTAAGAAGATATACAGGAAAAAAAAATTATTGGTTACTTTTTTCATCAAAATCTTCAATGAAATTTTGATGCTACATTCTTTTGTAAAAATTGTTTTTCAGCTAATCCACGCACCATTAGGTACACAAATATTGATTTGGTTCATAGAAATCAGGGGGCAAATTACTACAAATCAGACAAACTGATGGATATAAATGCTCATTTTAGGTCTCCTGAGGGAATTATAACCTTCCCGTAGCAACTGGTGTTGTTGCCTAGCAACTACTATTACGTTTGCAGAAGATAACACATCAGTAAACCATTTAGGGTATTATTTTTTTAACTCCTAAAGGAATTATTTTCTGATTAGAAAACGATAAGTCGTCTTCTTTAGGAGTTAAAAGTTCAGTTGTCTTTTACGGCTTCTCATCTGTAACAGACGTAAATACGATATTAATACGAAGTTAATGGAGTCGAAAGCCGTTTCCAAGCTGATAAAAGCCATTAGCCATCGAGTGTCTTAATGCAGAGGGTGAACTAAATCGCAATCAATTGCGACCTGCCGGGCAGTTTTTTCTGTTTTCCTTATCTATTATGGATTCCCCTTCAGCGCCCTTTATACATTTTCGCTCAATTGCTAAACCGATACGTATGATTCAAGGATACCTATGCTAAGTGTAAATATTACGTATACTACTGACTGCTCCTAGTGGGTGAATTAGTCATGCTGTTAAACATTTTTGAAGTAGGAAACAACCATTTTCTAAACTTGATTTGTTTGTTTCATTCAAAAATTTAAAAATTCTAAAGGCACTTGCCGGGCTGCGAACTCGCGATCTTGGCCATAGTAAGTTGTTATGCTAACCATGAGACTACGTAACCTTTTCTAACCTTAGTTAATGAGGAACTCTTGTATATTTAACAATAATTGGGGTGTTGAAACTCACCAAAGTCGAATAAAAAGCATGTATAGTACACTATTTAATGTGGAAAGAATGCTCTATGAGAAACCGGACGTCCAAACGAAGTTGAGGACGTCCTCGGATCAGATCGTTGGACGATGTGGAAGAGGATTTTAAGCTGCTGGGTCTACAAGAATGGAGGATCGGAGAGATTGATCGGCTGTAGTCCAGGATACTCGCGTTCTTGCAGGACCATAGATAGAGCCAGAATAATAATAATAGCGAGGACTTTAGGTAACGTACTTCACTGAAAAAAAAATTAAATGTTACTTTTGCGAATTTATTTATTAATATATTCCTATAGATTCCTTTAATTTCTTTCACCCCCCCCCCGAACACGTCATTGTTTGGCATTCATTCCTTGATTAAATGGTCCTCCTTGCCTTTCCCCTAATTGCAATCATGATCACGTTACAATGTAAATGCTTGGTTCATTAAACAAAGGGTCGGTACCTTCCCACTTCGAGGGGTTGTTACGGGCTCTGGTCAAAGGCCGTCCAGGGTGGGTTGGCTCATCCCCCTTCATGATGCCATTTCCAACTCAGATGTATATAACGTTTGTTTTAATATTTATCGATTTTCGGCAGAAGATGTGCTCATGTAATTTTAAAAAATAAGTATTTATTGAAATTTACAACTGTATTATGACAATACAACACGTGAATATAATGAGTGATACATAATGGCATGGATAAAGGCAAGTAGAGAAACTACCCAGTGGTTGTACTCGAATAACAAATTCAACTTAGAAGCTCACGAGGCTCGGAAGATTGTCAGGTTTGAAACTAGTGGTTTTGAGTGGGAATACAGTTTGTCATGAAACGACAAGACTAGCATCGGGCTCGGGCCAAATCAGCAACTAACAGTCATTATGGATGACTTTAATCTTAACAAAGGATTACTGGATTAAGGAGTTTACGAAGTATACGAGAGGAATTCAATGGCTTAGTGGGCCCAAAAAGATCTGCTCCGTAAGTCCGATCGGTCTTATAATAGTCATGTATATGAGTCTTTCGTAATTAATTGGGAGCTTAGAGTTTGATTTAAACCCACAGGTGAAACCATCACGTCTTCAACATCGTACAAAATGGATATTCACATAGTGCTAGAAAAACTTATCAAAATGCAACCTGGATTGATTAATCGGAAGGAACCTGGACTCTTAGACGACGTTAACGGACTTCATGTTTTACGCCAGATAGGAAAGAAAATAAACAAGCTAGGTTACGAAGTCCTCGCACACCCACCTTATTCACCAGAATTATCTCCAAAAGATTTCCATATGCTCAGAAATTTCGACAACTTCCTTAAGGGTAAAATTTAAAAAAAATATTCTCAAGTCAAACGCGCTGTTATAGATTTTATTTAATGACTAACCCCTGAATTTTTCGTCCTGGGGTTGAAAATTTGATAACACGTCGGGAAAAATGCATAGAAAATGATGGCAAAAGTTTACATTTAATTAAGTTATTTTACCTTTTCTTTGAAACCGGACATTTCTTATAAAATGACCGAATAATTGGAACGCTCCCAATCTACGTAATGAACGTTTCATCGAACATATATCATCTATATTTCGAAATGTTAGTTGAAAATTCTATTTCTAGATGACATGATTACCGAAGTATACATATCTCCCATAATTACATTCTCTTTTCCATACTAAAGCTAATGATAACTTGTATTTGTGGAAAATATTAAAAATGAAACGAATAAACAGTTAAAACTTGTAACTCGACTCGAAGTGACAACCTGCGGAACAGATACCTTTTTGTATGTTATAATAAATATTTGCATGGCATTAATTTATTATTTTAATAAATTTTTTATTTTTATTTTTTGCTGACTACTCTTAATTTAGGAAACATTTCAAATTTCGATATCTCGGTCAAATGAACCGAAAGAATTAGTGGATTCTTTAGATAGATCTGATATTAATAGATCTGTTCTATTAAATTGGAATTCGACATTTGATTTTAAACAGCTAGATTAAATGAATAATTGCAGTTAATAATAAATAATTTATAATTATATATTCTTTGTATAACGGACTAAGGCACTATTGTGATGGATTACATGGCATCACTGAGATAACTAGCATAGCGTAGGCATTTAGATCAGTTAGTAATTTCCCGTGAATCCTGAGATAATCCTATCTCGACTTTGTAACTTGCAAGACCGTTTGTGATAGCAGGCCCTTAACCTACCTAAGGTTATCTCCTTAATGAGGGGTGGGTTGCCGCACCCTCTTCAACCAGTTTACTTATGGTATCTTACTTAAACGTCTCGTTAACTCATATTAGGTTTTCCGGGAAGAGTTGCTCCACTGCCCAGCAAGATCAGCTGATAATTCTCACCGGGGTATGTTTATTGAAAAAGAATGTCAAATGATATATAGTTTTCAGAAAAAAGTTGTTATTATACTCTAAATAATTTATTTATTCTATTCGTTGCCATGTTTATACTCAATATTAATTTGAGTTAACCCTTAAAGTGGTTTGGACGCATACACATTTTCACTACGAAAATAACACGATTCCAGGACCCCAAAGTATTAAAAAATAAGGTGTTGCATAGAATATCTTCCACGATTTTTCGGTCCAAAAAAGGATGAGAAAACTAGAAAATTTAGGAGGTTTCACAACTCGGGTTTGCGAAGAATACATCGCTAAGGCTTATTAATTTTATTTTTCTAACGCATGCCATTTTGAAATTAAATGCTTTTTGTGCTGCGCCGTTCACGATTTTCTATACACCTACTCTATATGTACATGGATACTCCTAGAGCACCTTGATACTCCAACTTCTCTTTTGTTATTATCTGGAAGATGTGAAGGAAGATGGTTCCCATGGCTCTTTAACTCTCCACACCTGCTTCTGTTGTGGGAGCTCAGTTCCTAACTTGTTCCCAGTCTACCTGTGGATTTGGGTCCAATCCTGGTCAATCTCTTCATTTTTTTTTGTTCCCTACAGATTTCATTGTACCCTCACCGATTAACTTAACATATTGCACTATCTCTTTAATTGCTTAATATCTTGTCAAGATCTGTACTGTTTATTTACTTACTATTATTTATGTTTAAATATTTCTTTTTAAATTGTTTTCTGTCATTTTTACATGCTTTATGATTTGTAACATTTAGCCTTCTGGGCAGATAAATATTATGTTTTTTTTCCTGTTCATATCTGTTATTCTAAAGGGACTTAGTCCCAGAATAAAGTTACTTTTCTATTTAATAAATATACCTTTCTTAATTGTAGTCATAAATTATCAAGTGATATTTTAAATTTCTCAGAGTTGCTGAAAAGAGCAGTAATAAAATAAATGAAATAATTAGTAAATAATAAAAGGAATGATGAAATGTATCAAAACATAGAAAAAATAACAGAAACAATAAGGAAAAGAATCAAATGTTTTTTGGACATTTGAACAGATTGGATGAAAAAAGACTGTCAAAATAGATCTGTAAGTATCTCTGGGAAAAGAAATTAATTACAGACTGGAACCGAGAAATCAAAAAAGATTTAGAAATAATACACAGAGAGATGCCTTCAGAAAGATAGTATAGTGTTAAACTTGGGATTCCTAGTTACAAGCAATAAGAGAACAGGCACTGAGTGGTCAGAAGAAAGATAAGAGAGACGTGGTGAAAAGATAAAAGAATATTGGAGGAAAAGAAAGTAACAAATAAGATGGAATTGAAATTGGGACGTGGTCCCTAGTTGGGTAAAACAAAGAGAAAAAAATAAACTTAAAAATTCTAGAAAAAAAGAAAGAAATAATACTACATCATTTATATTGTACCTCACTATTAACTACCATTTTCTTCTATTTATATCAATACTTGTTTTACTTATTCAGAAATTGTACTGTATTACAACACTTTTAACATTTTTCATTTTGATTTTAAAAACTGCAATCATTGATGGTAATAGCGTTTTAACGAATTTTACTCGCAATTATTAGATTCATCGATCCATTTATTGCTTAAATGTTAAAATTTGTAAATGAGACAAGAGCTGTCACTAATTACATAAATTAACATTACTTTAATTAAGCAATGGGAGCGGAGTGGCTCAGTGGTTGAGCACTGAGTTGCCATGCCGGAAATCCTGGTTCAAATCCCGCTGTGGGCAGTTACTTTTATTTAGTCTGTTTGCAGCCGGAGATGGATCATATAGGATCTAGGACTCTCCTGGGGCTCACCCAGCCTCTATAAAATATTATAAAAATAGGGTATCCATAATAAGGGGGAAAAACCTGGCGGTTGAGCGTGACCTAAGACAAGTCACCTCCTAGCAGAAGCGTTGTCCATGAAACAGTACAGTCTCAACCATGTACTGAACCCCCAGACTCGTTGACGGGTCGTAGTGGTACAGGGTTTTTTAATTAAGCAATATATAATATTAGTAAAAACCAAATAATGTAGGACATAACGGATAAATATGAAGTAATAAGTGACACTATAATAATATAAAAATGTATAAGATATTCAAATTTAAATATCTAATATAATGAGGTTATTATCAGATATCATCTAATATATCACTCCTTCAAAAGATTGACATAACTTAAAAAATGGCTTTTTTGAGTTAATCCTTCAGTAGCAATTGTATTGGTTGAAGCTTTTTTATTCAGGAACGACATATCTGACATTCCATTTCCAACATTTTTTAAAAAATAAAGTCATATTTTGAGTTGTATCATGTTTGAACTTGAAGTTTTATGGGAATAATTACATAGGTTAAAATAAAAAAGTTTCAAGTTTTTAGACATTTCACAATGGTTAATAAAACAATTTCAATATCATCATTACAATAGGAATGCTTTTCTGTACATATAAACATATTTTTAATTTTTAACTCAATTGAAACTTTCAAATACCTCTATTGAAAAATTAGTTTTCTTGATTTATGACATTGTTGCTTTGAAGGAGTGATATAGAAACTTTACAATTATAAATATGCTTTATGCAATGCTATTAGTAATAATATTCATATATTGTTGAAATATGGTAGTAAAATATCCTGAAAATGATATAGGACCCAGGTTAATGATGTGATGGTTATTATATAAAATAATATGATAAATAGAAGATTGTCACTTCATTTTTACTTATATTATAATTTAATAAATATAATATAAATAAATAAATCTTGAATATCATGCTTTTTTTTTTTCAGGAGAGAGATTGCTTTATACATGTAATATGGAAAAGTAACTTGGCTTGCTTTTCAGAAAAGCCCTCTGGAAATTCATCCAATATTGCAGGTAAATCTTTTATTTAAAAAAAATCAGATAGGGTCTGGTACTAACAGATGAATAAATTGATTTTTTAAATTAATTTTGTTGGTTCTAATCACTCCAACAGTGATTATTGTGTTTTGTCATTTCGTTGTGGACTTTTGAGACTCTCCTCGTCTCTAGAGATTGATTTGGGAGCAGGATTGGCTCAGTGGTTGAGCACTTAGTTACCATGCTGAAAGCTTTGGGTTCAAATCCCGTTCCCTGGGAGACTTTTATTTAGTCTGTTAGAGGCCAGAGATGGATCCTACGGGATCTAGGACCCTCCTGGGGCTCTCCAGCCTCAATAAAGTGGGCCAAAATAAGGAGGGGGGACCTGGTGGTTGAGCATGATCTAGGACAAACCGTTGTCCAAGAAACAGTACTGTTTCACCCATGTACTGAACTCCACACCCTTTATGGGTTGTATCGGTACAGGTTAAGTTTAAAATATTCTATTACCTCTTTTATGAGTCACCCAAAGAGCATGTTTTTTCTTATTGTTTTGTATTTTTCTTCTTTTCTCCACTTATGATAGTGACTTATTATATTGATTTTTATTCCATAGTCTGTTTTTATATTTTATCATCTTCATGGATTTCATATCATCCTTTCACTCTTGTTATGTCTTCATCAATTATTTTATCAACTATTTTATTACTGTATTTGTTAATGGTCAGTTGAGTTTATAGTTACGTCTTCACACAATTAATATAAGTTATCCTTAATCCATTCAGCAGGTGTTTCTTCTGGTTTCGACCGTGTAGTCAAATTCTTTGCCAGTTGGGCAAAGAATTCAACTACACGGTCGAAACCAGAAGAAACACCTGTTGGATGGATTAAAAATATTGGCTGTGGCAATTTAAAGGAGTATAAGTTACCATCTTTACTGTTAATAACTTCATTGGCTCCTCCCCCTCTCTGACATATTGTTTATGTTTCTATAACATTAGAAAGATCTAAAACCAATAATTTTTTTACCGATTTGATTTACAGAAATTTTTTATTTAGAATAAAGTTTGTACTCTGGACTTTTAGCTCAACATAGCACTTTATCCTTGTAGTAAGTCTATACTTACTGCAAAAAAAGTATAATTTTTTTTATTTAGTGTTAGTAAAAGTGTGGGCATGTACTATTTTATGAAACGTCCAAAACATACAGCAGCAGTTTTTATAATGGAGCCACCTTTCAAATAATAACTAACACTTTTCACAAAAATTTTGTAATAAAGGAATTTTTTGTGCTATATCTTAAGAGTTTAGTTAATCAAATTAATAAAAAATTTTTAGCTGATAAAAATTATTTTATCTCGAGTTCATTTATATTTATTCACCTTTTAATTTTTTATGTTTAACTAATTGTTGATTTTTTTTCAGTGTGGTGCTTTTTTTCCATTGCTATTCTGGTTTTCGCTGTGATAGTGGCAATTGTTGTGAAGTTCAATAGACAAACAATTGTGGAATCGTGTTTCAACAGAACACTTGGCTACAGAAGGGTATTGTCGTTATTTTTATTTTTAATGTTTTTTAACATTTTAGTCTTATTTTATATTTAGCAAGGCATGGTTTGGATTTTAAATAACAACTATATATTTGCATTTTTTTTGTTTATAGATGAGATAATATCATCAAGATTGAGATATAATAATTATTAAATAATATTACATACTTAGATATTAAAGAAATCTTTATTTTTCAATAACGGTTTTTGTAAATTAATAAAATTAAAGTACAGTAGAGTATTGATTATCCAAACTACTGTTGCCACGTATAATTTGGATTATCAAAAGTTCTGATTATCTAAATTAGGTAAAACATGAAAATGCCGAATGATCTGCACAACTGTATAAAAAAAAAAAAATTATTTAATTGTGTAGTACTGATGTAGATAGTTAAAAAAAATAAATGCAAATACAAAAGTGTATGTACATTAGATTTATCAAGGTTGTGGCAAAAAGAAAGTTTTAATGTTTTTTTGCTTTTATCCTCTTCATGGCAGCTAAGTCTCGCATAATCGATGCTCTACTGTATCCCAAAAAATACACTTTTTAAATTTTCAGAGTTATTTTTGCAAAGATATCGCAATGAAAAATGTTTAAAAAATATTAAGTTCATCAGGAAAGGGAAGGTTTCATGACCAGAATATAAAATTATATATCTCTATCTATATTATAAAAAATTTTTTAGTGACCATGTAATATTTTATTTTAGTTGTAAAGCAGTATGGAATATAACAGAGACAACATGCTTCTTATTCCCAAAATTATTTCTCCCTGCATTATTTAGAACTATTTTTCTCCAAACTAAAATATTCCACTTTTTCTCATCTCTTATCATTCTATCCATAGGATTGTGACCAAAAAATGCCTTGAATGTTTTTAAAGTAATTTTAATAAAAATATTAAAAACAACAAATCCATGTCGGTTTTAATTTTAGTCTAGATGGTGCTGTACCCAATGAGCGAATACGTGAACTCTCTCTGGGTAAAAACATAATGCACTGCTCACTCCTGGGTATCAATAACTGCTGTTACTACACAAAAATTTGTTTCATATATATAATTTAATGGGGTCACATGTGGTCTACTGGTTAGCATGGCGCCAGCTGTGCCATAGCGTGTGGCCTAAGGATTTTTATGTCATGGGTTCGCATCCAGGCTATTGGTCTTAGGATTTAAAAAAAAATCATTAATCATTCTCCGGAAGGGATGTAAAATGTGGGTTCCACAACTGTATGATGTCAGGTACACGTTAAAGATCCCTATTCTAATTAAACCTGAATAGGCAAAATTTAGGACTCCCACAATAGCATCGTATGATTAGCCATAGCACCATATAGTGACATTAAATGAACAAAGAAACAAATAGATACTTAATTATCATTAGTTCGCTTGGTTCATGGTTCATAAAAAATTAAGTTTAACTGGTAAAGAATGTTATTTGTAAAATAATGGTTGTTAGAAATATATCCTATATGGAAATAAAATATATAATGGATATATCCTATTAAGAAATAAAATATATAATGGATATATCCTATATGGAAATGAAATATATAATGGATATATCCTATTAAGAAATAAAGTATATAATGGATATATCCTATATGGAAATGAAATATATAATGGATATATCCTATTAAGAAATAAAGTATATAATGGATATATCCTATATGAAAATAAAATATATAATGGATATATCCTATTAAGAAATAAAATATATAATGGATATATCCTATATGGAAATAAAATATATAATGGATATATCCTATTAAGAAATAAAAAACAACTTTATCATGGAACAACAATTTGACTGACAGATTGGTTATATAATAAATTCAACAAAAACGTAACTTAATATAGATATCAGTATATCAGTCTCATTTTGTTTACCTGGACAAAGACATAAGCCAACATATCAAACCACTATGGTAATCAGTAAAACATTGCTATGCATAATGCAGGGGAGAAAACATAAAAAAGATATGTGTAAACTTCTTTATTGCAGAATATATTACCTGGAGAGGTGTGATAACAATTGGAACTGTATTGGACAGTTTATGTGAGAAATAAATACGTAATAATAATATTGAATTTCTATGTTTGTATAATTACCTATCAGATCAAAGTTAAATGCAGAAGTAATATTCCCAAACTCTTGAGTCATGCAATACCTTATAGTGCATGAGAATTTCTGCAAAAAGCTGCACGACAGCATGTAGACCCAGAGTGCCTCAGTTACGGAGTTCTGTTGACGGCTGAGCACGTCATTGTGAACTGCTTTCGAAGCACTGAAGACTAACTTGCTAAGGGAACCTGACTGTAAATAGAATTATTTCTCCTATTTTGGGGGTTGCCAAATTTTTCCATTACATGGATAATTTTTTCATAGGAGATTTCATAATATAATTGAAAAATAAAATAATTGACAAATCTCAACAACGAAAACTGAAAATTATTTATAAACAGTCAAGAAAAGTAGATACAAAAATATTGGGTTGTCGCACATGAAATGACCGTTTTAAGAACCAGGAAGAAAATAAAAATTTGAGATCAAATCTAACATATTTTATAATTCTAAGTATTTACCATCATTTTCGATACACTTCTGCCAACGGCTTACCAAGTTTTCTATCCCAGATTTGAAAAACGTTGAGTCACGTGATGAAAGGAGTTCAGAAAATGCATTTTTAATGTCTAAATCATTGGTAAACAATTTTCCTCGCAAAAAGTTTTCCAAACTCCGAAAAAAACTGATAGTCTGTAGGGGATAGATCAGGGGAATATGGGGGGTGTCGTAAGACTTCATAGCCCAACTCCTTTAATTTATTCACTGTCTGTATTGAAACATGAGGTCGGGCGTTATCATGAAGGAGCTCGTGTGGGACCCAGGAATCGAGCTGTTTTGCCTTTCAGATCAATTTTAAACGCCTGGAAACTGTCGTACGACTTGTGCCTAGCTCTGACGCATATTCTCTGACTGTTTTATGAGGGTCTTCTTCCACAGCATTCTTAAGACCTTCGTCCTCTATTGATATTTGAGGCCGTCCACGGGGCAGATTTTCTAATGTCGTATCTCCTGAGGAAAATTTTGTAAACCAACGACAGATGGTTCTTTCATTAGCACTTCCTTCACCGAACGCATAATTAATATTTCTTGCTGCTTGGGCAGCGGAATGACCGAGTTTGTACTCATAAAAAAAAATTGTTCGGAAATCGCGTGTTTCCATTGGCACGGTTCAAATTATACTAAACTCTGTATGCCTACTTAGGAAAAAAACAAATACAGTTTGCAAATAGAGGATTAACAAGTGCTTATTTTAGATAGTAAATATTTTGATAGGAATCAACAGGCAACGCTTTAATCTTCTATAAAGAGTAAGATTTAAAAAATCGGACATTTCATGTGTGACAACCCAATATATTTTCTTATATATCCATGGAAAGAAGTTTATAAGGAGGATTTGGTTGTAATGGCATTGAGCCTTCCGTTTCATTAAACCTTTTATCATGTTTATTTTTATTAGTAGTAGTTCTGGATTAAACATTTTAATTAAGGATTTAACAGGCACAGATGTTGGCCTTAGTTATCATGGCAGTTTGTAATTTTTTTTCTACACATGTTGATGATTTAATCAACCCACATATTTAGAAAGTAATGTTTATAAAAATGATTATGTTGCATAAGTAAAGTTTCAAAACATTCTAAAAAAATATTTTTTATAATTGTATAATTATTTATTTATAATTTGTATAATTAAATTTTAATATATTTGAGAAGCGAGGGGATGGTTGACTGGAAGATAGAGTAAGGAAGAAAATAGTTGGGGGTGCAGTCAAATAAAAACACTAAATAAGTGGGTACTTATTTAATTATGTGCCGACCTTTCGACCCACTTTGTGGGTCATCTTCAGGGCTAAGAAAGAAAAACAGACAAAATAACAGAACTATAAAAATACATTGCAATACTAAGTATATGATAAAATAGAAAAAATATATATGTAGAGAGATAGAAATTTAGATCAAAAAGTAAAGGATATATATGAATAAAAATATTACAGAGAAAATGTACAGAAAGGTGGTGATGCAAAAAATTTTTTTACAAAGATAAAAGAAGGAAGTAAACAGAAAGATTTTAAAAGTTTTCTTAGCCCTGAAGATGACCCACAAAGTGGGTCGAAACGTCGGGACATAATTAAATAAGTACCCATTTATTTAGTGTTTTTATTTGACTGCACCCCCAACTATTTTCTTCCTTACTTTAATATATTTGAAAACAAGTTAGAAAATATTGAATTTAGGTGAACTATCTCTGGGAAAAAACAGATAATGCACTGCACACTCAATAACTATCAATAACTGCTGTTTCTACACAAAATTTGTTAAATATATATAATTTAATTGGGTCACGTGTGTTCTACTGGTTAGCATAACATCCCAATATGCCCAAGATGGCAGGTCCACAGCATGGCCTATGGCCTAAGGATTTTTTATAGGAGAAAAAAATTAGTTATATACCATCCTTTGAAAGGGTGTAAAATGGGGTTCCCGAGCCAGTACAAAAAAGGGGTTTCTGGAAAATCCCTGTTGCACAATTTCCTTGCAGTCAATGATTAAGCTCTACTTCATTATTCACAATTTAACCTGTCAACCCATCATATCTTCACTTGTGCCCTATATAGCCCTATCATTATATTCAACATCAGTATATTCCCCTGCCACCATGATCTAAATATAAATGTTTAATTAGTCTAATAAATAAATTATTTATATATATATATATATATATATATATATGCCTAATCATAACAATTTTTTTTAATTCACAACATAAGTGCATTGCTGTTAGCTTTTTTTTTGTTTTTTTAATATAACTGTTGTCTTCTTTTTGTTCTAATTTTATAATATATGCTTGTTATATTAGTTGTTTTTTTTATATACTTTTTATATTTTATGAAATTAACAGTTGAATGCAGCACAAGTTTTGTTTTAAAGCACAATTCACATCAATTTCAGGATCTTGACATTGCAGAACTTCAAATGTAACATCACCCTTATCCATTTGTGGTCGTGTGGTGCTAAATTAATGGTAATGGAAATTAAACTCATACTAGCATGTTGAAAATTTCACTATCATGCTGGATGTTCGGTTGAATGTCATGGTCAATAAATTTTTATCAATACAAATTAATTATTTTTATAATCAACATCACTAATCATTAAAATAAATATATTTATTAACCAGTACATAATGTATTTAAATTTTACGCTATATCATCATAAAATAAAAATACAATTTTTTCATTTATCTACAATTATTTATCTATTTGCGCTATCGCCCATTAAGGGCCCTGCCTTCCTCAACAATTCTTCTCAACTTAGATTGATCCCCTGCAGCTCTTCTCTATCTTCTCACTCCTAGAAGCTGTAGGTCAGTCTTGACATCTTCCAGCCGCTTCCTATTCTACCATCTGAGCATCCCTCCATTATCTTCCTAGGTAGTCTTTCCTGATCCAGTTGATGCACATGTAGATACATTAGACAGGTATCTAAGTTCTATGCTGATTTTTATTTAGTATGTATGTATGACTTTGATTGGGCCATATATTTTCTTCTCCTAAGCACTAATATAACTCTCCTGTCGCTTTGTTAGGTTCCATGCCTCACTAGGACTTGTCACTGCTGGTCGGAGAATGGTCTGATATACTCACACTTTGATATGTTTCTATTTAGAAGAATTTTCTTGAATAGTCAATATCATATGCTGCCATTGAATCCTTAATTTTATTTCTTCTTCTATTTCATTATTTTCCGTTACAATTGTGCATCAAATATATGGAGCTCTTAGAGATCCATTTTACAGGTAGGTTGCACTGGGATGGTCATGTGGCCAGAATGACATGTCGAAGGGCCGAGAAGAATTATTGAAGAAAAGCGGCCAGGCACAAGAAAAGTAGGGCGACCCAAGCTGCGATGACTGGATGGGTTCAGTGATGACTCCCGGAGCCTATTAAATGTTTGGAACTGGAAGGCCACTGCACTGGACAGGGAGGACTGGCGGAAGCGTATCAAGGAGGACAAGGAAGAAGAAGATTCTCTTAAGAAGGTATATGGACCTCTACTGGTGGATGGTGAATTGGGAAAACAACAAATTTTATGAGCTATTTGGTTCCTGCTAAAAGTTTATTAGAGCAAGAAGAATAGAATGGTTGTGCCATATACTTAAAATAGAGCTCCTAAAAAGATCATACTTGGTAAGATGTATGTCACCAGGGGAAGAGAAAGAAATAGAAGATGGCGGAACCAGGAATTAGAAAAGGACCTTACAGAACTCGGTGTCCGAAATTGGACAGCGAGCACTGGGAAATTGCGCAGAGCACTGGAGCAATAGAGAGTCACATAATATTGTCAGGGATGCCAAGGCCCACCACAGGCTGTAGTGATAATTAGTTACTTTTAAGAAAAATATTCCTTAGACTGAAGATTGGCTTTTAGCCAAGTAGCTTAGGAGAGGAAAGCTATTTCAGATAAGCAGTCATTTACTATAAATGACTTTAATGAAAAATGACTATCCCTTATTTAGTAATGATGTACAAAGAATTAAATAGTAGTGGGTGCAGCACATTTTTATCCAGATGGTGACGGAGCAATTCATGGGAGGGACAAGAACTGCAAACTAATATTACCAATTGGCAAGGTAGGAAACATTTACAAGATAAACTTATTATTTATTTTTGTTATTAATATTAAGTACATAATGGGAAAGATCTGCATTTATATATTTTTTTAAACGGTTTTAAGAAAAGCGATTTAATGAGATTCAAGAATTTTGGAAATTTATAGTAACAACAGAGAGCATAATGACTCAGTGGTAGAGCGCTGAGTTGCTGTGCTAAAGGCCCTGGGTTTAAATCCCGCATGCTGGCATTAATTTATTTAATCTGTTAGCAACCAGAGATGGACTCTACGATCCTCCTGGGGCTCGCCCAGCCTCTATAAAGTGGGTACTGAAAATAAGGGGGGAAATGTGTTGGTTGATTATGATCTGAACAAATCATCTCCCTGCACAACAGTTGTCCAAGGAACACTACAGTGCCCTTCAGGGCTAAATATACATACAAATCTTGTATGTTTAGTCAAATGTATGTATCTTGTATATTTTAAGCCAACCTTTTTAACCCACATTGCAGGTCTTCTTCAGGGCTAAATATACAAGATACATACATTTTACTGAACATACAAGGTACGTATCATTTATTTTGTATATATATTTAGCCCTGAAGGAAACCTGCAATGTGGGTCGAAATGTTGGCTTTAATATAAATAATCTCACAACCACTGACAAAACATTGTGGATGACCACAAAAAAACTCCTAAAGTTCAAAGAATTTAATCATCCACTACTTACTGAATCAAATAACTGGACAAGATCTGACGGAGAAAAATCACAGTTATTTGGTCAATACCTTTCCACAATCTTTCATCCACATCCTGATATCATTAACCCAACTCATATTGAATATATAAAATCAGCGATAGATTTTCCCCTCCAAATGTCCCTTCCACCCAAAGCATTCCATCCTACAGAAATATCCAACATTATTCACAGATTACCTTCCCGCAAATCTCCTGGGCACGACCTTATTACAATTCATATCTTAAAACATCTTCCTAGAAAAGCCATTCTATACCTTACCTATATATATAATGCTGTACTCCGCTCCACATATTTTCCTGACCTCTGGAAATTATCCATTGTAAAAATGATACCCAAACCTAAAAAAAAACCAGAATACCCTTCCTCTTACCGTCCTATCTCTCTTCTACCTTGCATGGGTAAAATCCTAGAAAAACTCATCCTCAAACGATTGTACCCCATCCTTGATGCAAATCACATAATACCAGATCACCAGTTTGGATTCCGAGCATCCCACTCCACTATTCAGCAATGTCATCGTGTGGTGGATGTAGTCTCCTCTGCATTAGAACGTGGATCATATTGTTTGGGCGTCTTTCTTGATATGGAATAGGCATTTGACCGTGTCTGGCATCCGGGATTACTCTACAAACTCCGTCAATTCCTACCGCCTACCTACTTTCTCATCCTTCAATCCTATCTCACAAACAGAACTTTCCAAGTAAATCATAATAATGTCTATTCATCCCTATTTTCCCAATCTGCTGGTGTTCCTCAAGGTAGCATCCTTGGCCCAATCCTTTATACAGTTTATACAGCTGACATCCCAACTCATCCTAATACTATCCTTACCACGTATGCTGATGATACATGTGTATTATCTGTCAACACCAATCCAATTATTGCATCCCAAAGCCTCCAATCCCATATCACTGATCTTGAGGAATGGTGTCAAAACTGGAGAATTAAAATAAACTCTCAAAAATCGCATCAAATCACCTTTACCTTACGTCGTAAACCAATGACTTCCTGCCCTTCAGTATCCTTTAATAATATCCCACTGGTGCCTGTAGAACAGATCCGATACTTAGGGTTGCATCTTGACAAACGATTAACCTGGAATCCTCACACGAGACTGAAAAGACAAGAAACCGCTCGACGTTTCAGGCTACTTCAACACTTACTAGACAAACGCTCTAAGCTCCCAATTAATTACAAAAGACTCATCTACATGACCATCATACGACCTATTTGGACCTACGGAGTAGAGCTTTGGGGATCCACTAAGCCATCGAATTCCTCTCGTATCCAATCCCTACAATCCAAAATCCTTCGTAAAATCCTTAATGCTCCTTATTTTGTTAAGAATAAAATCATCCATAACGACCTTAATGTCCCATTTGTTGCTGATTTGGCCCGAAACCGCTATCTATCCTTTCATAACAAACTTCATTTCCACTCAAACTCTCTGGTTTTAAACCTAGCTTCCTCTTCAATTCCCGATAATCCTCCGAGGCGTCTGAAAAGAAGATGGCCCCGTGACTTCTTAGTTGAACTTGTGATTTGAGTACTACCAGTGGGTAGTTTCTCTACTTGTCATTTTCACATGTCATTTTGTATCGCTTAGCCCATTTACTAGATGAATTTTTTTTTTATACAGTTGTAAATATCAATAAATAAATTTAAAAAAAAAAAAAATGTATAAATAGTTCTCCTTACATGAGAGAATTTTTTCTGACCTCCTCCCGGGTCATTTTCTTCCTTTTCCAACAAAATTAATATATGACCTTTGTATCGACTGGGAAGAGTCTTATAAATAATATTTTTGTATTGCTAGTTGTGCTACAATAGCTTTGAAAGATTATCTTCCTATTCTCTTTTTTTTCTTTTTCTTTTTTTTACACGAATCGGCCAGCAAGGACCACACAAATATCATTTAATAATCTTAATACTCTCCGCCTTCCTTCTACTCCAATACTCTCTCATCTTCCTGGACTGTTCCTCTCGCTCTTCCTTAGTCCCATTTTCTCCCTTGTCTCTCCTTCCTTCCTGCAAGAACCCCAAATTCTTTTAGTTTTTTTTCCAAAAAGCTCTCTATCCAAGCAGTCTTTATTCTTGATTTTTAACCTATCCAGGTCCTCTTTTATTTGTTTCACATATCCGCTTATACTCTTATAGCTTAAGACTTTATCGAAAATGTTTTGTTCAGCCTCTTATTGTTCATTCTGACCATGTGGCCATAGAACCTCAGTCTCCTGGTCCTGATGACTGTTTCAAGATCTTCCAAATTTCTGTATTTTTCTTCGCGTGATTTTTATTTGCCCATACTTTGTGTTCAATATTTCCTTGCTGAACCTGGCACCCGTTGTCATAACCTCTGTCTTTTCATACAAATTCTGCAGTCCCGTTTTCTCAGCTATTTCTTTCAGGGTGCCTATTCTCTTTATTATAAATCATTGGCCAACGAAATGTTCCAGATATCACACTTTGGTGGCATTTGTATTTTATTAAATAAATTATATTTAGTAAAGGTTTTATTATATTATTAAATAGTTATTTATTTTTATTTGTTAAAATTATCCTTTTGGTTAATTATTTTGATTAATGAATTATTGTTAATATTCCAAGAAAAAAATTCTAAGCTTATAGATTTGTTTAATAAAGTATTATGAGCATTTTTCTACAGAACTAGTGCACCTTTGTTTAATTACTTCAACTCAAAAAAAGTTACATCTTTTGATTTGAAAGAGAATGGATATATCATATAAATCGGAATTACAATTACTTGGAAATAAATAACCATTATGCAAAAATTTTCAACATTTAAAAAAATATTAGCATGATTCAACAAGCAGTCTCCTTTGAAGAAAAACAACAGCACTGATGAAGCGTATAGCTCCAAATTTCAAAAATTTGACTTTTACACATTTTTCACTTGTTTGGGCAAGCAATGCTTTATGCTCACAAAACTCCAGGTTCAGAATTGAGGACTAGAAATGTGAAAAATAAGGTGGCAAAGTGTCGTGTTTGACAAAATTGCTTGAATAAACTTGTGTCAAATGTTAACAAGTAAATTTTTGAAATCTTGGAGGTATCTACTTTTGATCCTGAATGCTTCAAATATGATACAGATAAAAAATATTGGGGAATTAAAGCATATGGCATTGAGTTATTAATTAATGGCATGGCTTATGATATGTTATATTAGCATGATATCTACTAATATACTTACCAAATAATTAATTATTAATAAATAATATATACATTGAAAAGTAAGCTATCACTTTCTTATCATTTTTATTAGTAATGTTACCTGTAATATTTTGTTATAATTTATTTTATTTATGTCATTTGATATTAAATGATATTGAAAATGTTTAGCTCATTGTTAGTTGAAACTCTATGTTTCACTATGTCCCCACTTCTTTTAGTAAATTCATTGAGATACCTGATGATAGTCAACTCCTAATCAGTTTTGTCATATGCACCATCTCAATGCGCTCAGAAAACTGATCAGATGGGCTTGAGCTTGAAAACTTGATGTGCGTCATGAAGGGTATAACCCACACTCTTTGTATTGAAATACAGGCATGCACTCACATACATACACACTCATGTTGGTCTTGGGATATGCGAAGTACAACATTTTTTTTATATCTTTGTAAAATTCCCTTTTAATTATTTATTTTGTTTCTAGCTTCATTTTTTTGTTTTCAGACTGAATTGGATACTGAACTACAAGCATTAACAGCTGAAGAAAAATTAGAAGAAGAGAAGCTGTTTATGTTAAAAATAAGATAGCTTAAGGACCGTTTTCTTTCTTCCTATTTTCTTATACACTAACAGTTTTAATTCTTATGAAGGTATACTTACTGATATAAGTATGTGTATGTTAGCTGTAATATTTGTAATTCCATACAATGTTATTATTTATTTAATAATATTAATTATTATTATAAATTTACCATCTGTGATTCTGATATCTATAGTTAATGTTTTTCTTTTAATCATGAACATTAAGTTAACAGAAACCTTCAATCGGACAGACTGGTTATAAAAATTAAATACCTATTGTATTGAAAAAACAAAACATCATGTTTATTCATTGAAATCATTGCCTGTTCTAATTTGCTATATATCATTTTTTTTTTTAAATTGTAGTTTTTTTCTGTAAATGTACTGTTAAAGTTTAGTTTTCTAATTTTGTTATTAATAAAATCACTAGCTGAGATAAAATTAACTACTGTAACTCACTATTTTATTTAAACATTAATAATAATAGACAGAATAACTAAGGCAAAAATTTATTCTAGAGGTATTAATATATTCTGATTGTGCATTAAATCAATTACATTTACAAAGAAATTTAAGATTAAATTTTTCCTATTTTCTTACTTTTTTTTTTGTTTTGTTTATTTTTATCTTTTATTATTATTAGCTGGAATTCAGGTGAATCTAATTTATCACTTTATCATCACAAGTTCTAGATAAGTTTATTTTAAAGTTAAAAATATTAAGTGATGTGAAGCCCTTTTTTATTTTGTATGTTGAATATTCCCCATTAATGGCTTTTCTACTGTATCTAACCAGCTAGTAGGGGAATAAATATATTCAGGCCAGTGTATTCAGATATTTTTTATGTTTATCTTCACTAGTAATAATTCTTGTTACTATATCTGGTTTTACTTTTATTTTTTTTTAAATTCTGTTATCTAACACCTGTTAGATATTGAGGAATTTTTTATCTCCTATGCGAAGTAAAACTGACAGCAGTTATTTTTTTTTTTACCCTCATAGCTATGATTAAATTAATACATTCACGAATGGATTAGGAAATGTCCCGAAAATGTTAAAGTCATTCTGCTCTATTCTATGAAACAGCTAACAACTCGACTATTTCAAATTCATACCCCAATTTTATGTAGGCACAATTTATATTTTACAATTTACAACACAACAGAAGATTAGCATTCATGTATGAAGTTGAAAAATTGTTGTCCTCAGAATTCAAAATTTCTTTGTTTTACATTTTATACATTAAGGAATAACATTGGTTTTTGCCTAAGTTTGTAGTAAGTTCCTATCATAGATTACATATTGATAAAATTTTTGGGGACTGAGAGGGTTGAAACCTAGATCATTTAGAGTAAAACTCTGTTTACTGTTGTAAGTTCCTATTTGATTGCGGCAAGTGTTAGTGTATAACTTATTGTTAAATGTTTACTGTTTTCCAAGTGATGCTAGTTTCCATTAAAAAAAAAAGTATATATTATAAATATTATATTTTTACTGACTTGAAAATGTGATAAAGGCACTGAAAGCGTCCATTTAAATAGTCACTTAGTTGATTAGCGTAGCGTGTACATACTTAATATATAATAACCAAAGTTGATTGATTATTAAAGTGTTCTATTGACTGTGCTTTCCTTAACTTAGTCCTGGGACAGGTGCCTAAAAGTATACTGTTATTTTAAATTATAATATTATATACATAAACATATAATGTTAATGTATAATGAATGTGTTATGTTATTTTTTTTTTTTTTGTATCAATTTTTTAATTTTAGTTTAATCAGTATTTTATAAAAACTGTTTCTTGTTTGGTTAGTAGGGAAATTTATTTTTTGTATTTAAAAAATGCACATTACCTTAAATTGTGATACATAATAAATATTAAGTTTGCATAAGTGTAATGTATATTTCCTAAAATAAAATAATTTTATAATTTAGTGATTTTTTTAGCTATCCAATTACATTCAAACAAAAATTACGAGAAAGCAAAACAGTTGAATAATTTAATCAGTTCAAATAAATAATTAAAGTTCTTTCAAAAATTTTTGCCAATACTAAGTACTTCTATTTCATTGAAGTTAAATTTTTATTTATTAGTAATCCACCCTCATGTTAAAGCTAATTTTGTTGGTTCTTTATGCAGGGTGGCTCAGTGATAGTTCAGGGACGACCTGCTATATAGTGGTTAGTATAACAAACTACTAAGCCCAAGATCGCGGGTTCGTAGCCCGGCAGGTGGACCTAGGATTTTTTAAACTGACTAAAAAAATCCTTTTAGTCAAACAATTGTTTTTGTTTATTAGTAATGTGACAAATTTTCTATTGGATTTTCATAGAATTTCTTCATTGATATGTTTAGGGTAATTTTTGATTGCATCTCCATCTCGGAATTTCTGATATACTATTTAAGAATTTACTGCCAGGATTTTTTTGGTCAAAGAAGCCTACCAATTTTGTGAAATACATATTTCACCAATTTGGAAGTCATCTATGTAGTTTTATAATTTGATTTTGGGTCTTTCAGCTCATGTTACTCAAATTACATAGTATTATAACATTAAAAATAATTAAACTTCAATAATTTTGTTTCTTAGGGAAACACTTGTATATATTACTAGCGACCCACCCTAGCTCTGCTCGGGTAATAAGGCATATTATGCCTACATAATTTGTCTGTGTAATGCATTTTTTTTTTTTTTTTTATCATGTAATGGCCATTAAAGACATCGTGAATATCATTGGTTAGGCTTCTTTCGGAGTCTTGATTTTCCCATCTCACCTAATGTACTTTATTATATAGAAATTATAAAAATAAAAATAAAAACAAAACCAAATATTTCTTTATATATGAATTTATTATCTTGCACGTTAGATAATTGCACGGGATTAGACAAACTGGGTTTTCGGTGAAACCCATCAATATTCCAACCCATTAACACAAAACCACGGGGCGACCTGTGGTCTAGTGGTTAGCATAACAAACTACTAAGCCCAAAGTCGCGGGTTCGTAGCCCGGCAGGTGGCCCTAGGATTTTTTAAAGGGAGTAAAAAGTCCTTAGTTACGCCGTCCTTCGGAAGGGACGTTAAACAGGGGTCCCGAGCCTATACGATGTTAGGTACTTAAAACCCCTATCCTAATTAAATCCAGATAGGCAAACTTTAGAGCTCCCACTGTAGCATTGTCCGATTAGCCATAGCAGCATAAAGTGATGTTAAATGAACAAACAACAGTGGTAGTTGGCTGAGTTACCATGCTGAAGCTCCTAGGTTCAAATTCAGCTGTGGCAGATAATTTATTTAATCTGCTCACAGCCGTGAACAGTTCCTTTGGGTTCTGGAGACCCTCTAAGGGATCACCCAGCTTTTATAAAGTGAGTACCCAAAATAGGGTGAAAAAACCTGGCAGTTAAGTGCGATATTGGACAAATCACCTCCCTGCATAACCGTTGTCCTTGAAACAGAAACCAAGTTTGCTAAAATGCACCAACAATTTGATGCAGTAGCATAATTATCCAATCATTGCACTATGTTTTATTAGTCTAATTAAACAGCTATTATATAATAATATTTATGTCACAATCACAGAATCCCTATGTTTATTCTAATATTGAAAACATTTCATTACTTACTGACAGCATGTGTCTTTATTATGTGCCATATATTTTCAAAACAGACTTTAAAATTCAACAATGAAACTTATCATTAAGTATGTACAGAGCCAACTTTAATTATAAACATATATTTTCAACAAATAATGCCCTTAAAAAATCTTTGTTTTTTTTGCATCTTCCCTCATAGACAACATTACGGACCTTCATTATCATTTTTCAAAGATTTATAATTTTTCTATGACTATCCTACTTTTCTGAATATATTTTTCTTCATCCTTTTTTTTTTGTTATCCTTTGTATCTGCCTTATTTATATAGCCTGTTTAAATGATGATGCTCCACTAAAATCAATGTTATTTTAAAAAGGTCTTCTTGAATTTATACATCAGCATTCCAGATATAAATAGATTCTTTGAAACGTTTGGTAAGAAACATTCTCGATAGCTGAGTATTCACAAGTAAAATGTTCCAAAAACTGCATAGTACAATGATCAATTGAAAATCCATTAGTTAAAGGTAATAATAAAAAAATCAATTCTGAACGTTCACTTTTAATAAAATTGACGACAGTGATTTTCTCGTATTTATTTTCAAATCTTGGAAGTGTTAGTTTACAATTTTAAAAAGTAATTGGCTAATCAGTATGCTTCAGAAAACTATAAAAAAATTTTTTTTCATTTTACAGATAGTTTTCCTTATTTATATATATATTTTGTTCATATAATTATATAGTTCTTAAAAATATTTTGAGACATTATTTTTTCATCTTTTTTATTATATACTCTCTTCTTAGTACATTATAGTATCATAAATCTACATTGGTACTTTATTAATCCTCATTGTCAACAAAATGCATGGTCAATCTGGAACCCACCCTATTCTGATTTACTGTCCTATAAGTTTTTGTACAATAAAATAAGACAATTTTAAAGAATGACAATATATTATTAAGGAATAACTAAGAAAAACCTGAGATTTAGGAAAAAATACTTTGAAACATTGAAATGAAAGTAAGTGTATTAAAAGAAATAAATAGGAAAGGTTTCTTTGTTTATAAATTATAAATATATGATTTAAAATTATTTCTGTTGCAGTAAAATTATTATTGTGCTAATAAAGCTATTTAAAAAGGTAAAAAGCTGCATCAAGAAAAATGATTTATTTGAAGATTCGTTAGTTTCATTACTGGCATAAATAAAATTGACTTAAAGTATTTCCACATCTAATTATATATAATGTTTCTTAGTTAATTCAAATGTATTTAATGGAACTCGAAGAAGACACTTATTGAAATACTTAAGTCAGTCACCATTGTTTTTTATGATTTTACTGCTATGTGATTCAAGACTCATTAAGGTGGTTTGAACTATGTTACTTTTTCCTTATTTATAATTTATATTAAAGACTGTCATCAGCTAAGAGCGGATTGCATGTTATGCCCCCCCCCACTTTCTCACTTGCAATAAGGAAGTGGCCAGTTGTATCATAGTTCCTCCATCGTATGGATTATATTCTCTTTCCGGTATTATCGATCAGGCATTGTTTTATTCATGGCTGACCATATTTAACTGAACGCTTCTTAATGTAACGCCCTTCTTCTTTAAATCTATAGTTAGTTTATCTTTTTCTAATTCTACCTTCTTTAAAAATAAAAAATAGCTTTTAAAACAGAATCTAAGCTTAGTTTGAACTCAAAATATTTCACAAACACCCATCCAGATCGACTTTACTTCTGAAGAACCGAAAGACTTAGGTAAGTAATATTTATACGTCACGTACTTTGTTATTTTCGTTTTTCTACTGTGTTACTCAACAGTCCTTATTTTTTGCTGAATGATCTGGGTCAAATAATTGTTTTAGTCAGCTTACATCCTTCTTTGTTTACTAACTAATGTTTTTAAGATTTATTTTTTTGTGGTAGAACGTTTTGATTAAAAATAATTAATTGAAATATGGTTAAAAGCCCGTAAGTATTTATATAAGTATGAGTTTGTGTTTACGTATATGTATAGTTTAGTTAATTTAAAAAAAAATTTCAAATAGGAAATTTGTAGATTAAACTGTCATTAATTAAAATTGGTGAAAGCCAAGGAAATAACTAGAAAACATTTATAAGTTTTTATTTTGGGTAATACTAATGTAATATAATAACAAACAACGAAAAACAAATTTACGGAATAACAGTGGATACACTTATTATGTGATTATTTGCTTTCTTCTTATTAAATTGTGTTAATTGTTATGATTTAAAAATTGAAATTATGTAATTAAAGTCCAAAGAGGGCCGTGAAGTCTTGACTGGCATTTTTGTCAAAACAAAGATTAATTTTGCCACTCCTTCTTTCACCTCCGTTTCAATCAAAGTCAACTTTTTTTAATTAATATACTAGAGGGATACCTAAGCTGATCATTTATTTTTTAACTCAAAACGGGACATGTGTTTATATACGACAGATAGCAGGTTAACAATGAAAATAAACACAACTTTTTAATGTTATTCATTTAGAAAAATTATAAGTTAATACAATTATTGCCCACCATAATTATATCCAATCAATATAATAATTTATATTATAACAAAGTTTGAAAAATAAAAATCTATCTTAAGTTCACCAACTTTGTTTAACAACCCCTAACAGTAATTGTTTATTTATGTGCAATCAATTTAAAAAAAATTATATTCATATTTTTCAGAGAAACAAATTTGCTTAAATAATGTTGATGATTTTAAAAAAGAATAAAGTACTTGGTATGTTTTTTTTTTTTATATTGATCGCTCGTATCTTACAAGATCCATAACTATAAATTTTCGCGCGTTTTTGGAAAACTGGACACATTTGCGTCCCGGAGTTTTATTTGGGGACAACGGGACAGGTGACCGAGAAAAGGGAAAGTCCTGTTCAAAACGGTATGTATGGTCACTTTAGATATACTCCTTGTCCAATGAGCGGAGTGGCTCAGTGGTAGAGCACTGAGTTGCCACGCCGAAAATCCTGGTTCAAATCCGCTACAGGCAAGACTTTTATTTAGTCTATTAGAGGTCGGAGATGGATCATATGGGATCTGGGACCCCCCTGGCGCTCACCCAGCCTGTATAAAGTGGGTGTCCAAAATAAGGGGGGAAAATCTGGCGGTTGAGCGTGATCTAGGACAAATCTCCTCCCTGCACAACCGTTGTCCATGAAACAGTACTGTCTCTACCATGTACTGCACCCCAGACCCATTCACGTCAGATGTATTGGTGGTACATGGGGAAAAAAATAACCTAAAAATAGCCTACCGGCGGACCAGCCCCCATAGTACGAATTATGCAACTGTCCATTCAATTGTACTACAGTTTGTATACACTTTGTGAGTCTATTGAATTATGAGTACCCACTTTGTGAGTCTATTAAAGTATGAGTACCCACTGAGTATTGTTTTGAGATATCGAGTATTTTTCATTAATTATAATAATGATTTTTTTGTGGCTTCATGTTTTGCCTACTTTTAAAAATATTTCTAAGCCAACAGATAGAGCACCAACAAAATGTAGTTCCTCAATCCGTTGCTTGGCAACGCCGATAAAATGTTTTATTACTGAAAACACTCTTAAATAGTCGAGTATTAGGTTATGTATGTCGAAATAAATGTAAACATCTCATACTATTTAACTCGTTTAATTGATTGCATCAAAGCCAAAACGGTAACTGTTCCGCAGGTTGTCTCTTCAAGTTGAGTTACAAGTTTTATCTGTTTATTCGTTTCGTTTTTAATATATTCCAAAAACGAGTTGTCATATATAAAGGTTATAATGAGCTTTAGTATGGGATAGGGAATGTAATTGAGCCGTTCAATGCACAAATTGATTTACTCCATAATACTAAAAGTGGAGAAATGCGAGAAAATAGTGTGGATTGATTTTTAAAATTCCCTTTATAATATAAATTCAAATTAATATTGTAGAATGCATAAATAAAGATATAACTTTCATCTAAAAGTATATAAAATTAATAAGAAAGACTAGCTAAAAAGCTATCGTTAGAGATGTTACAATCATTATGTGACCGGTAGAGTTAATCCATTTGGCAAGTGAAAAAAGTAATCAATTTAAATTCAGTGTTTAAATTTTTAAGTTTAATCTCATATAATATCATAATAGAAAAAGTTAATTATTTTAGATATTTTTATTACAAATTTTCCATAAAAATTAATATTAACAGTTTTGTTATATTATATTATTATTTTTGATTAATTCGTCAGCAGTATAAATGATGTCTTCTTCATCAGATGTATATAAGGACTCATCATTTCGATTTCTTCCGAAGTTTTTTAAGTAATCATGTTTAACAGGAGGAATGAATTTCAGCAGATCCATCATGGCTCTCCTTTTTTCCCTTGTTACAGATCTACCTTTTGGATATAACAAAGGCTGAACCACATTTTTCAAACTTTGTAGTATATCTGCCACAGATTTCTTTATATTGATTGGATTAAATTTTGAATCTTCATTATAGTCACATTTAAATTGGATAAGGTGTGGTTTGGACCTTTATGACTAGATAAAATCCACCATTTAGTGTTTGCTAATGCATTTAGATGGTATTATTACTACGATTCGCATTAGAGTACGGAGTTAATCAAAATGACCTCTGAAAAAAATTATTTATTATTCAGTGGTCAAAAAATTTTTGTCGTTTTATTGTGTTAACCTTTATTGTCCGGGAAAGATTTTATTAATATAAAAAGTTATGACTATACCAAGTGCTTTTACACTTCAATTTAAGATTTTTCAAAAAGTGGAGTTGGTCAATTTGTGCAGTGAGCGGCTCATTTATAGGGAATGCGTATACTTCGGTAATCATTTTATCGAGTTTTAACAAACATATATCATCTACACTTCGAAATTTTAATGATTACTTAATATTCACAGATCTTAGAAATAAAATAAAAAGTCATAAATAAGATAGAAATAAATAAAGAGTCATGAAGTAATGAATTCTTTAAGAATTAATGAACTACTTTTTATTAACCTGACAACCCACTTTAGGAAACAAGGTTTGTTTGTTGACGACAGCAAATTTTAGATTATGTAAGTTCTTGATAATAAGTTACAACTGAATAGAATTTAGCTCTAAAAAAGATAATGAAGAGAACTATTTTTTGTAAAATGTTGATTAATTTATTATGAATGTTCATTTTTGTGATAATTTTCTAGTAAAATGGATTACTATAATAAACAAACAAAAGGACCATGGAGGACAATGGACCTCCAAGAAAAAAATTTTAGCAAATGACAATGAATAATAAAAAAAAGAGAAAAGTTGACTTATAACTCTTCTTAGATGTTAAAGAAGTTCTTGATAGATTGAAAATGACATATAGTCGAAACGTATCCACATAATAAAGTTATATGGCAAAAATGACTTGAAATAGGTTTCATTGGGTGAATGAATTATTAGATAATAAATTAAATAAAAATGTCATGAAAACTTCTCATGATTATATATACATATCAGGTCAATAAATCAGGCGCAATAATCCTTTAAAAAAATATATATTTTTACTCATGTCTTTGTGATCCTAGATTTTTGAGAAACCTACATACAATTTGTAGAGGATAAAATGTAATACTCTAGTTTAGTACTATACCAATTGCATTTGACTTTATGGTGTACTGGTCATAAAAAAATTAAAAAATGTGTACCTGTACAACCCAAGTAGGGACTTGGGTTCAGCCTGGTAAGCAATTTTTGGCACGCCGAAAATCCTTCTCAGGACTCTTCTCTCCCAGACCAGCAGGGCTTTCCTGTTTTCCTTGGTTAGAGTCCACGTCTCGGTGCCATACACAACAACTGGTCTAATCACTGTTAAAAAAAAAAAAAGAACATTAAAAGTAATACAGACATTCCAATCGAAATTTCTTAGTCTAACAACATACCCGCTAAAGTATTGAACTTTAGAAATATTGTTCTATTAAATAAAATATATTTCATATTATTTGTGATCTTATTTCCAGCTAATCTCTAATGAAAGCCAGAAAAAATTATCAGAAGAAGCAGAACATTAAAAAATATTTTATTCAAGAAAGCAAAGAAATGGTTCAGAGAAGGCCTAAAACTAGAAAAAGGTAACTTTTTAAAAATTATTAGATTATTAACACTGTAAATGTAAATGGAACCAGTGATGAGGTGCGTTGGGACAAGACTCCTGATGTCCTCGATCGCAAAGCCTTCCTTAGCGTTCTGTTAGCGATGTTTTACTGAGGAGAGGAGCATGGAGTATTATATTTGAAAAAAATTTTTAGTATTCGAGCAATACTCAGGCTACAAAATAATAAGTACTGGGCCTTTTCATCATATGATTTCAAAACTACAATTAGTGGACATCTGCTGTTTACTGTCTATGTTTAAAAATTGTAATGAGCTGTTATTAATCATCTTCTTTTTGATAATGTATACTATCAATACAATCGAACGAACATTGATTCACATACGAGAGTTGTCTATTAAATAACGAGACTGACGTTGCTGCGGAACAAGTACGCATGCGCCAACCGCCATTGACTGACAGCTGTTTAGTTTGAAGCTTTCTCTTTAGTATGCAGTTAGACTCGCTTCTGTAAACAATACCGTTTAGTCCAGAGCCTACAATCGCGTTAGTATTGTTTTTCTGTTTTGCCGGATAAAATGGTCAGTGCAATAATAGAGCAACGAACTATTGTGGAATTTCACTCCAAACTCGGAAAAACCGCTACTGAAACTTGTAATAAACTGAAAGAATTGTATGGCAGTGAATGTTTATCGCGGGCACGTGTTTTTGAATGGTTTAAGCGTTTTAAAGATGGCCGAGATGACGTTGAAGATGATTCGCGGCCAGGTCGCCCTTCAACGTGAAAATGGATGACAATGCTGAAAAAGTCGGTAATTTGATTCGGTCTGACCGTCGATTAAGTATTCGTGCAATTGCTGAAACTGTAGGCATTGATAAAGAAAATGTACGGCAAATTTTACATGACGATTTTAACATGCGAAAAGTGTGTGCCAAAATGGTGCCTAAATCAAGAGGTTCCTAGCCCAGTACAGCATCCCAGTTTTAGAACATCCACCTTATTCACCAGATCTTGCACCATGGGACTTCTATCTGTTCCCTAAGGTGAAATCTTCTTTAAAAGGGACGATATCTGAGTCCGTGGAAGCTGTTAAAGAGAGAGCGGCACGCGTCCTGAAGGAGCTGACAGAAGATGACTTCTGTACACTGTTTCCAACAGTGGAAAATTCGCATGGAGCGGTGTAGAGATAGAGAAGGGGTGTATTTTGAAGGTGATAGTAAGTAATTATGTAAAAAATAAATTTTATTGCAACGTCAGTCTCGTTATTTAATAGGCACACCTCGTACACATCGTACTGCAGTGACATTGACACAATTCAACAAAAACTTATAAAAAAAACCTGCATTTGTTAATAGGAAGGGACCTATAGTCATCGACAATGACAGATTGTGATGAAACAAAACAAACTGAGTTACGAAGTCCTCCCACACCCACCTTATTCGCCTGACTTATCTCCAACAGATTTCAATATGTTTAAAAATTTGGACAACTACCTTTCGAGTAATATTTTCGAAAATGATTCTCAAGTCAAAAAAGCATTTTCATACTTTATTTCATTACAAAATCATGACTTTTTCAGTTCTGGGATTGAGATTTTGATAACACCTTGGGAAGTCCATAAATGTGCCTTAGGATATTCCTTCTGATCCTGTCAATGCGTTCACCAGATGCTTTTCGCATTGTCTTCTTCATTATATTCCTGTTGTAACTTTCAGCTTGAAGGTTCTGATGCGTGGACGAATCCTCCAGACACTTCGTCCACACATCTCAGTCTCTCGACAGTTCCTCTAGCTGAACCAGGGTATTCCCTCTTCTTTGGCCTAGTCCTTGAATGTGCTTCATGCATGTTCTTCTAGGCCTACCTCGTGATTTCTTGCCGTTTGATCTGCTTTCATACACTTCCTTGGTTCTCTGTTTTCCTCCATTCGTCATATGTGTCCATACCATCGTTATTTTAACGTGATTTTCAGTGATAGTACCTTGAGTTATTCTCTTATTTTCTCATTTCTTTTGCCGTTATCCAGGCTTTCACCACCATAGAATAATGTAGGAAGATTCACTGCTTTGCAGATGCGATATTTAACATTCTTCCATACTTCTCTCTTTCCCACTATAGTTGTGCAAATCTGGTAATATATAATATTTACTGTTTTTATTCTACTGTATACTTCTTGATCCATTTTCCCATATTTGCTAAAAATTGTTTCAAGGTAGGTGTAACAGCAGCCCCCACCCCCGAAAAGTATAAACCCTTTTAAAACTTCTAGCAGTTCTTCCTGTTTCTGTTGCGACCCTGGAGAGAACTTTCTGCAACCTGAGAAGACTGAAGAACTACTTAAGAAGCAGTATGTCAGAAAGTAGGCTTTACTTTCTATCCACAGGGACATTATTGTTAGGGACGAGGAAGTTTTGGATAAGTTTGCAAGTGCATCTCGAAACCTGGACTTTGTTTTATAAACCATGTCAGTCGCTATAGCAAGTGAAGCTTATTTTTATGTACGTATTCCCGTATTTTATATTCTTTAATATAATTTGTTTGTATTTTTAACATTTTTAAATTACCTGCCCCCCCCCAAAATATTTTCTATATACGCCACCGTGTAACAGTGCATATTCTCTAGGACTTTTCCATTGCATATCACTCCTACATCTCTCCCACCCCCTTCATTTCTGGCTATTGTCATAATTTACCCTTGTGGCTGTTGATACTCATTCCTTTACAAGCGAGTTGTTGTTTTGTTACTCCATAGACATTTCTATAGCATCCTCACAAGCCGTATGAAATCCAGCGACTTGATTTGTTTGCAACTTATGTTCTGGAGTGTGTCTGTGACTAGTGAATTGCGAAGAATAGTGTTGTCTCCATCTTTCCAGTATCTTTTCTTTTTCTGTGATCATATCGTCGATGCCATCGCAAAGTATCGAACGTGAAAAACACTACTTTTCAGGAGAATTAAAAAAAAACAGTTTCAAGGTTCAATAAAAATTAATGCCTATAGTCAAACCAATGAGATTCGTTGTAGATTGTTTTTGTGCCTGATAGATGCCTCTATATGAATTTTATATCAATTATCAATCCTAAAACAACTGCTATAAGTCGAAAACGAAAACTGTGTTGTTTTTTTTCACATTCAATACTTTGCGATGGCATCGATGATATGTCCGCTTTCATATTTAACGTTTCTAATCTCTTTGCTTTTTTCCAAAATTTCTTTATATTTTTGTTATAGTCACTTTGTAGATCTTTTTCTTGGCATCTCGGATAATCTACTCGGTGCCATTTCCCATTTCTCTATTGAATGGCTCATCAGGCACGCCTTACATGCTCCTTTCTTTCTTAGGGCTAGTGCCTAGACTTCTTCCAGCTCATGCGCTTGTCTCTGGTGTTTATTTCCTTTATTCTACATACTGTCATTGGTAATTCAAGTATGGTTCCTTAAAGGAAGAAGTTAAAAATAAAACATCAAATGGGGGATAGGAGTAACTTTTTATGAGGTTATTATTAAAGGACCATTATTGAAAACAATAAGCACATATTATTTGCAAATAAACATTTTCACCTCATAGGGAATATTTTGTTTTTAAAAATTTAAATAAATGGCCATAATTATATTGAACATTATTTATGTCATTATGTAGATGTGAACATTATCAATGTAGGTGTGAATTAGTTAACAACGATGCTTAAACAACGATATTTTCAAGAATTTCTATATTGATAAAATTACTAATTCCCGTTCCAGTGTTTTAAGTACACCTCCAGCTGATTTGTTAAGTGAATTAAATTGATTAAATGTATAGTTCATAAAAACAGATCATTGTTTACAACCTTTATCACTCCCGCTGCTACCTTGCTTTTCTTGTTTTGCCTTTGTTATCATCTCGCGCCTTTCTTGTCAATGCCTACATAATAACTTAGTAAAAAACCCTTTTTATCTTTATTTCTATGGTGTTAAAACATTTTTTTTAGAATAATATAAATTATTAAAGTGTTAAATATATTTTTTACTCTATTATCATAACGATTTGTTTTCAATTACTGTTTAATCATTATTTATTCCGCCAAATTTCAGTCGCTTCTCTCCTCTCGTTGGTGTTGGTTGCTAGTGATATGTGCATATAGTTTTAATAAAGTTAATTGTCAATTTTTATTAATGTTTACTTCAAATGAAGACATGAAGACCTAATACCGCGTAATTTATACGATTATTAATGTTTAATAGGGATTGAACTCATTATTTACAATAATAGGTTATTATCATTTCAAAATATTTTGTTTCATAAACATTTTACTAATTTAATTTGATTTTAAAAACGCCCTGTGTTACAGACTTAATAATATCACAATGACAAAAGACTCTCCTGAGATGGAGACATACTCCAGATTGCTGTCACATCTACAAGAATCATGTAAACAGAAAAAGCCTGAAATATATGAGGGATTGATTGTCGATTTCTCTATACTTACATCTAACAATTCGGATATATTGAGGCTGATTGAAAATGATTTCAAATACATTCTTCCATCAGTACTATTGTATTCAGTATACAAAGATGTAGGAGTTAGAAATGAAGTTATTAAAACTTTTGAAACATTTACCAATATTGTTAATAAGAAACCAAGTATTAAAAATGAACCGTGGTATAAAGATATGGAATCTACTTTGATAGCCCAGTGAGTAACCGTTTGATTATTCTATATTATTACTATCGCTATTTATTCTTCATTGTTTTGTTTGTTTAGAGAGTTTAGTTCTCACCTTATAAAACTGGTTGAAGTGACTGATGATACCTGGCCTCATATTTGGTCGTTTGTCATAAGTCTAATTGTTCATGATGAACAAGTTCATGGAGTTGCTATAAATTCATTATTAAAAGTAGTTGAAATAGCATTTAAGGTAAGATTATCGAATTGTGTATTTATTTTGCTTTTAATTTCTAACTAGTTATGATCATATTGGATTCAGTTTTTAGAAATTATTTA
Source organism: Troilus luridus (assembly GCA_964056705.1). Lineage (NCBI taxonomy): Eukaryota > Metazoa > Arthropoda > Insecta > Hemiptera > Pentatomidae > Troilus > Troilus luridus. The sequence continues at coordinate 116,441,587 of OZ057414.1, read as the reverse complement.
GTAACTGTTTGGTTATAGAGGTATAAGTAATTTTTTTGTGAAACGGGTTTTACTATATATTTCATTCTTAATAATGATCTTTATTTTTGACTTTAAAGGATATAAGTCAATTAACCAGATTCCTCATTCCATGTACAAACTGTTTTATTGAGGTAGTGTCATTAACCATCAGTGATATAACAAAGGATATGATGATAAATCAAATAGACTGATAACATAAGTACTATTGGAAATATAACTTAACCTAAATAGTTTACTTTCATGTGAAAGTAATCAACTGCATATTTTTATTATTTATTTGTTGCAAAAATGTGGTTTGTTGCTTTCATTGAAAAATTTGTGGTATAATAAACATATAATCTTATCTATTCCACTGTTCAAGCGCTGGTAAAGGATAACAAACCTTTATCTTTCCAAAAAATAAGTTTGATTTTTTTGTACATTCAAACCAAGGATATTTGGTTTTCTAAAATTATTTTATTTTTAATATAGTGTGCGGTAATTTGTCACTTAATTATTTCTTATGTCATTGTAAGTTGTTCAAAGTTTTGTTGCATATCCTTTTTATCAAAGCCTAGCTTCATTTTTATTATCAATAAAATATAGAAATCCATATTTATTAAAATAAAATTACTTATACTCTTTGACCTAAACACAAAAATTCATTCAACTTATTCTCTAAATGTTGGCTGTTTCAAAGAAATTTTATTTTCTCAAAATTAATAGAAATGTATTTAATTTATTATGTAGCTGTCAAGGAAATTTGAAACTGTATTGGAAAAGGCCTACTATTGCTGGAATAGATTGATCGATATCTTCTCTGTTCATCCGAGAATAGTTACTTCACAAAAGTTAATTGAACTACTTGTTAGGCCTTTGTCGACAAATTTATCTTTGAAATGCCCAAAATTAAAATTGGAGGTAAACATTTTAGAAATTTGCATGCTTTAATTATTGAAAAGTATATGAACCATGTTTGATTTTATTTATCTGACAACTAATTTACAAAGAACTATAGTAAATGATAAAGTATGTTGTATAGCTTTGAAATAAGAGAGTTTGGTTGGTTTATTATCTTCAAATAAAACAACATTTTTATTAAACATTATGAACTTATTTTTTATTTTAAGAGCAGATTTTTTAAAGTTCTTATTAAATAATTCAATATATGTAATATTATGTCATTCTTTGTTTCTCAATTTTTTTTTTAATATTCACTTAACATTTATATTAGTGTTTTTGTTTCTGTTTATGCCCTTGATTCTGATTTTCATGTTTGTTGCCCATGTTTCTTGTCCTACAAAGGCTTTGCCATTGTGGATACTTTATTAGAATGCCATTGGATAATTATTGAGGCTAATTACCTAAACATTATTTATATTCATTTCTGAAAGATCATCTGTTATATCCCCTGAAGTTCGAATTTGGATTATTTTCCTAAGAGATTTGTGTATTTAGCAATTTACGGATTACTAAAGGTGAATACTTTTTTTTCTTATTATTAATATACCGATTTACAATATTAATAATACATGTATCTATATTTATATTCATAGTGTCTGGCTATTGTGTACCATTACAACCCATGAAGGGTATGTTTCTTGGAGAATAGTTACGCAGGGAGGTGATTTGCTCTAGATCACCCTCAACCGCCAGATTTATCCTCCTATTTTGAGTACCCACTTTATAGAAGCTGCTAACAGATTAAATAAAATCTATCAGGAGCTGGAACCGAGGACCTTCATTATGGCAACTCGGCGCTCTACTTTTGAGCCATTCCCCTCCCAAATAAAACATTTAATTAATATTAAATATTAACTAAATCGTGTTTATGGTTTAGTCCATACATTTAAGTATCAGCTTGTTATTATGTTCTTTGTTTTCCGAGGTTCATTTGTTCTAATAAGAAATTTAAATTTTTGTGAAGTGTGGTGTGTGAATCAATGTGTTAAAATTAAACTCTAGTGCTATTTAAATCATTATTTGAAATATTTAATGTTTTTTTTGGGGGGTACCTTATGGCTTCATAAATGTTTCTTAAATCCTTGCTGTAATTTATCAGCCATCTCTTTGGAAACCACTGAAGATCTAAACCTAACTCCTGCCATTTAAATCATTGCTTGTTTGGTTTTTGAAATAGTATTTAATTAAAAGTTTTCAAATTCTTCAAACAATATTAAAATAATTGTTTTTTATCCAATGATGAATCTCTTTATTGTGAGCACTTAAAAGTATTTTAATACCAAAATTTATTAAAAAGCAGAAGAATGTTTACATATTTATTAGAAATATGATTTTATTTGTTGTTTAAATCATTTTTTTTTTCTGTTTCTCTAATATTTAACATGTTTTTTAGACGTGGAGTAATTTGGTGCATAAAGTTGGGTTTGCTTGCGGAAACACTAAGTGTAAACTTGTGATCGAACCTTTCATAGACTTTGCGTATTTGAAAGATAGCGACTCTCTCTGTCATTTGTACCCGTTAGAGTGTATTGCAGCCTTTCGAGATATCGTCAAAGAAAAGAAACTATATAAATTCTGCGTTACAAAAATTATGTCAGCGTTGTTAGCAGTCTTTGAAAGTGGTCGTTCAGAAGATTTAAATGAGTACATTATTGAAATTTGGAGTGCACTGATAGGTTTGTCTATACAGATATTTCAATTAAATATCTTTACGAAATTATATCTCTTTGTTACTAACGATATTATCGTTTGTTTTTTCCAGATAATGCTAAGGAAATAGAAAAGGCAAACATTAATGACTACATTGCAGAACTTATTAACAAGGTTCCTCAAATTTTGCAGATTGATAGGCCCGGGTTGAATGATGTTCTAGTCAAAGTCACCCTCGAAAAAAAACTTTTCTGCTCTGAAAATTTAAAGATATTTATATTAGCTCAAGTACCGATCATGCCAATGTAAGTTTGACATTAAATGACATACTTTTAAAAATGAAATTGGGTTTAACTCATGCTCTTTGTAATTTCTTTAATTTGTTCTTTGTAGCTGTTTACATTTTAATGTTGAACTCCAAACCAATTTGTAATCTTTAGTGAAATTGGTTTTAGGTTGCTATAGGAAAAACATTATTCTAAGCACCAACAATCTTGGAACCTAATTTGTTTATAAAAGTAAAAAGTGGCTTAGGAGTAATATTAAACTTCATTTTGAAAATCAAGTCAACTCCAACAATTTACTAAAAGCTGGGTGGTAGATCTATGCAGTTATTATTGGACTTATTCGACACTAAATTAATTAATTCTGCATCATTAGTGCTGCCTTTTTTTAAATATTTGCAAAAGAGTAAACAAAAAGTTTTGTTTCTTAAACTGATGGACAAGGATTCATTTGCTAACATAAGTTTTTATGTGTTTGTTTTCCAACTTCTTAATTTTCTATAAAATTCCTTAGGACTACTATTTTTTTTTCCATTTAATGTATTTCTTCTTAGATTTTTTGTTAATATAAACTGCAATAATTTTTTTTTCTCCTTAAACAAGAAAAAGTGTAGAGGCCTTATGACCATTATCCATTATTTGTTCAGATAATCATTTAATTATTGTGACAATTAGGATGGGTTTATAATGCTGTTTCACTGAGTAGCTAAAGAATTCCTAAAAATATTATTAGCACGTGGCCGACTGGTTAACATCTGAGGAGTTGAACGTAGCGTTGGTAAGTGCAGGTGGGAGGATTACACTAAGGGTGATATTGTAAGTTTGGGTGATAGTCTGTGGACGATAGAAGTTTGCTAGCTGTGAATGGTGCTGTTGGCATCAAGCTTTTAGGATTCGCTAAGAATTTTAAATTTATTATTATTATCTATAGTTATTACATTGATATTTAACAACCTCCCTGATTAACTTTTTTTTTAGCATTTCAAGTTTCATGAACTGTTCTGATTTCCAAAAGCACTTTTTTGTACCCGTAGTAGATAATTTATTGGAATACTTTTTAGAACCTCAGAATAAGTAAGTTGAATTTTATTTTTTGTATTTTGGTAAATTTATTGTAAACATTAATTTTTAAGTACTATTTATATTTTTAGAAAATCTCAAAGTTCTGTTGAACTGGAAATTTGGGATCTTGTGTGTGAAGTATTTATACTGTGGCTAAAAAGCTTGCCACTTCCTCAGGAACAGTCAGCAATCGATGTAGAACTGTTGTGTTCGTTACTATTGGTTCCATTACTTTCTAAGCAAGTATGTCAATTATTATTTTTAAAATTGAATGTCATAAATGAACGGTAATATAATACCTATACCATTTCAGTGGTCTGTGCCAGTTCAGAAGACATGGAATTCTGTATTGGAATATACTCAAATAATTGTGCCGTCTAATAATTATTTATTGCAATTTATTGATAAATTCCACAAAGAATTGAGTGAATCTCATATTAGTTCTGAATTCGCTGTGGAATTTTGTACCTTTTTATCAAACAAAGACAAGTCAGGTATTGTTTTTCATTATAAATATATATCTTGAAATTTTGATGTCTGTTACTAGTGTTTTTTTTTAAATTTAAAAACAATTTTTTAGTGTTTAAATCGTTGATGCCAACCTTCAATTTTGTTTCTAAAAGTTTACCCAACAAAGATCCTAAACCTCTGATGGACCTACTTGTTTTAATCGAAAACTCTATCAGGTTTGTTCCAAAACAGGAATTGATTAAGTTACTGACTGAGTTAATGAGTAACAGTAACTCATATGGGCAGCCTTATGATCTCAGAATAAAGACAAAGGTAAATAAGTTAAATTTGTTCTATTATTAATGAACACATTTTATACTTAATAATACTTATTAAGTATTTGTTACAAATTTATCGGGAAACTTAAGTTTTTTATGTACATGTAAAGAAGAACTAAAAAAAATCAGCTTTGCAGCTGTTGTTCTATAGAAAAGTAATTTTGGCTTTTTCCCAGAAATAGTTTTAAAGTCACATACATTTAATAAATGATTGAAAGGTAACAGTCCATATTAGATTGTAGATATTGGGTAGCATCATAAATTGAAAGGTAACAGTCCATATTAGATTGTAGATATTAGGGTAGCATCATAAATTGAAAGGTAACAGTCCATATTAGATTGTAGATATTGGGTAGCATCATAAATTGAAAGGTAACAGTCCATATTAGATTGTAGATATTGGGTAGCATCATAAATTGAATGGTAACAGTCCATATTAGATTGTAGATATTGGGTAGCATCATAAATTTACTCGGTCAGAGTTATTATGCTTTGAAAATAGAGATCCCGAAAGCTCATTTTTGTCATACTTGGCTTTTTTGACTTGTGAAAATGGAAAAATACAGTGTATGCCCATCGAAAATGGTGAAGTGTTTGGTGGTGAGTGCTAAAATACTAAAATGGTGATGGGTGGCAAAGTGAACACCAGTGACAAAACTGGTTACAGAAAAAGTAACGGAAGTAGCATGATAATTGGGTTTCACATGAATTAGCTGCAAAAGTAACAGAAGTAGCATGATACTTGGGTTACACATGAATTAGCTGCAAAAAATTTAATGGGCCTAGTTTCCATTTGTGAATAGCTGTTGAAACAAAACTAAATCGAGCCATTTTTTTCAAAAACTAATACAGCTGGAGTAGGGGATTCGAAACAAAGGGTTTTGATTAGTAATTATGGCTGGAAGAATATTTCTTAAATCACTTCCTTACATAATTATAATTTTAATGTTATAACAGAAAATTTATTATTTTGAAAATAATAATTATAGTTTTTTTTAACTTTTTTACATTACGACTCTTGATCTTATGTTTTTTAAAAACTGATGTTACAATATATATTTTTTTTTATTGTTAAGTAAAACGTCTTAAGAATAATTGATTTTATTTTATAAGGCTATATATATTTTTTACAGTTCAGTATTAATATTTATTCAGTGTTAGTTTTCCACTCCTTAACTGTATGAATTTTTTCTTTCTTTATATTTTCATCCACACCTGTCAAAAGCAAGTAAGACTGTATGAATTAAATTTAATTATTTTCACTACTTCTAATTAAAAAAAAAATCTTAGTAAGTAAATCATATGTTTTTTATATTATTACTGCCCCCTGTAATTAATATTTTAATGAAGGTTAGTTTTTATTTAAATTATTTTTTTTTTAGATTACTAAACTTCAAAGGAAGTTATTTACATTAAAAGATCCTAACGAAAATAATAAGGAGCTAGATAGCCAACCAACTAAAAGCCAAGATAAAGAACAACAAAATGGTCAGAAAACTCGCTCTCCATTAATGGCTCATAGCAATTTTCTGCATCGGTAGGTCTTATTTATTCATACCAAACAAATTATCATGGTTTTAATTTTCACTGAAGTATTAGTGGTAACAGAGTATTTTTATTAAGTAAATTATTATGCTTGTTTGCTGAACCTCTTGTAATTCATTTAAAAGAAGTAATCTAAATTGTTAAAAATAAATATGTCTTCAAAATATTAATTTTTACTTTCTTGTAGGGGTTAAGGAAATGTAACCACGAAAATTTTTGGTTTTTAGTTTTCAATTGAATTATCCATTTTGTTTAGTTTCATTCTGACATCTGGGCATAGATTCGTTTATTCATTCATTAGTTTTTATTGTGCAAAACTCATACAAATAGATGTGGAATGTTGAAATTCTTGGTGCTTGTATACTATTTGAGCATTTGTGATTTGATACCTGATAAAAGTGATTCTATGAAAAGAAAATTAACATCTTTAAACATATGATTATTTGCAATTAAATATTTTCTTCTTATCAAAAATCATTTGTATCTTTTATAATTTCCTGAAAGGAATTGTCTTGTTTTGATCAAGTCCTTCGCATAAATTCTGTAGTAGATGTTGTTTTTCACTCACTTTTAAAAAATAAACTTACATCCATTTCCACAATTTTACCAGATTCTCCTATGACATAATCAGTTTGTACCATTTTCCTAAAGAAAATTTTTTGTACATAATTGTTCCAATCCACTCTTGTTTTGTTACACATTCATAAGTGTTTTTCACACTATTTTATGGAAGTCATTTTCTCTATCTATGAATTAATGAAAAAGGTACTCAGAAGATTTTTATTTTATTTTTTTGTTGAGGATTACCAGCCATCAGAATTTAGTTAAGTTGTACAAGATTGTGTGATGTCCCAAAAAAATATACCAATTATAAAGTTGTGTGTATTTGCATTGATTTTTATTTTATTAATTTTAACACAGCACTGTATTCATTTGTTTTTTGTTTTAACAGAAAAATGTTAAGATCGTTTTTGTATATTTTTTTAATACTCATAGCAAACGGTTTTATGAATGCTTAAACACAGATTGGTATTTAAAAAAAAATGTAATTGTCATTACAAATTGTAATAATTCTTGTTTAATTTGGACTTGAGGTGCAAGTACAGTAAGTGAGTAAATTTTGAATGTTGAGTTGATGTCACTCCTTACAACTGTATAATTTGCAACATATGAAAGGCTTTTAATTACTATTTTATAATCATAAAAATTGTCTTCTGTAATCCTCATTACTTGTTCTCTTAAGCAATTCTCTGAAATTTTCCGGTTTATACATAGTCAGATTTAATGTTCCAAAAATATGACACATTTTAATCGTTTAAATTTGTATTTCTCAAACTTCCTTGATGTACAAGGTAACCATTATTGTTTATTATGTCAAAAACTCATCATTTTTTTTTTTCTAGGCTTGCCAAAGCTGAGGAGAAAAAAGTAAAAAAGAGAGCTACAATGTCTTCTATTTTTGGAGATATTCATCAACAAGAGGATGTAGAGGCTGCTAGCCCAGAAAAAACAGCGGATGAGGGAAAAACAGCCGCGAAGACAACTCTGATACCAGTCGATGGAAAAGATAACAAAAATGATGTCAGTAAACCAGAAGTGAAAGAATCCGAAGAAAATAAGTTACCTCTTAATCAGATAACTGTTTCTGACAAAGATAAAATAAATGATTCAAATAAGGAAGAAATGAAAGTAAAAGAAAATGAAGAAAAAAAGTTACCACTAAATGGCAAAAGCAGTCCTGCCATCCCGTCGGTGGTGACCATTGTTACCACTCCGAATAGAAAGCGATCAGTCAAGCAGCCTGAACTAATCCTTTCTCAAGAGTCGAAAAAATCAGTTCCTAAAGTTAATCCACCACCACCTTCTTATTTTGAAGAAGAAGCAATGGTAAAGAAATTTTATAGTTAATTTTCTTTCTAAATTTTTACAATTTTTAGATGGTCAATTGGATAAAGATGATTACATTTTCATATTTCTGATAAAAGTAAATTTATATCACTTTAGTCCACCATAATGCACTGTATTGTCACCTTTCATCTTTATCGGCTCAGTTCTGATCTTACTATTGAGTTTATGTGGATCAAGGAGGAAATATAAAAATATTGTCATGTTACATTGTTATCAATGTGGAAATAGTTTATTTCTTTCTTTCTTTAATGACATTTTATGCTACAGAGGGGGGGGGGACCCTAAATTGTGTCTATCCAGTTTTAATTAGGATAGGGATCTTTAATGAGTACCTGATATTGTACAGGCTTGTTTTACATTGTTTTAAGGCATAACCAAGGATTTTTTTCTCCTTTTTAAAACACCTACCTAGGTCCAAGGCCTGCCGGGCTACAAACCTGCGATCTATGCGAGGGCATAGTCAGTGTTATGCTAACCACTGACTGGACCACAGGCCACCCCTGTGCAAATAGTTACTAAGACATTAGTCAGAGCGTGGTTAATGAAAAACTAACACTTTTTTTTTTTATTGAGTGCCAACATGTCTTTGTGACTCTTAGACCATCATCAGGGCTGGAAAAAAAAAATAAGAATAGTAGTGAACTCATTAAATACACTATTGAGTAGTTTAACACTAATCATACCAAGACTTAATATATACCTATTTCTACCATAGCGGGTCAAATGACCCGACTTTATGTTTCATGCTTGAATGTATGAAATATGGATGTTAGGAAGGAAATAAAAATAAAAATTAAATTTATTATAATTAAACAAAATAGTATGTTGAGCATTTCTATTACAAAAGCAAAAAATAAAAACTTTTAATTCATAGTTCATCGCATTTTTTACATATAAGTGTTTCCATTGTACATTTTCCGCAAACATATTTTTTACATTTAGAGCAAATTTTGTTGGTTTTATTTTCTTTACAGTATCCTATTCGACATCTCATACGTTTATAAGCATCTGTAGTAGACTTAGGCAACGATCCTTTCGTATTTGTTTCTTGTTTTGGTTGTTCACGGGCTTCTCGAAAATCGGCGCCAAGTTCTTCTGCTAGCTTGAGTAAAAAATCTTGTCTCGAGATATTTTCTCCTGTCGTTTGCTTGTACAAAATCCAGGCATTTATGCCAGCTAAATCAAGGATATTGAAAAAAACTTGGAGAGGCCATCTGCAAGACTTACTTAGATTTTGTAGTAAATTTCCTCGCCATTTGATCGGTCATGTCTACACCAAATTTGGTTTTGAGAGTAATCTTATTCTTTTTCGGCCACTACATACATTCACAATATTTTCCTCTTCATCGTCAGTATCTGTAGAATCAAACTCATTTTTATTTGCAACCAATATATCTTACATAAGATAATTCATCTTCACTAATTTCTGAAAACTCTTCGCCAATATTATTTATATCTTCTAAGAACTTGTACTGTCTTGTTTGCTTTGACATTTTTCTGGGTAAAAAATGATCCGTATTACTATAGCTATCAAAATAAAATATAAGCTAGGTACTTACCAAGACTTTCAATTTTTGCCACTTTTTCTTACACTAAAAAGCTATTTTCAATCTAAAATTTGATATTTTCTTGAAATTATTCTGAGCTATTTTCGTTGAACTACTTTACGCAACAGTCTTTGGAAGAATGTGCAACTTACTGACTACAAATATGACTAGATAATCTCATAAAACAAAAAAATTCTCTCCGGGTCAAATGACCTGTTGTGGTAGATATCGGTATACAACAAGGATTACTCAGAATAAACAAAACAAAACAAAACAAAAATATTTTTATAACTGTACATTAATTACTTAGAAAAAGTCATGAAGTGAAATGTGCAAACGCAATAAAATTATACGTGCATTTTCAATGGAAAAGTTCAAAATGGGTCATTTGACCCGTTATGGTATGTTTAGTGTTAAATAAACACAAAAAAAAAACAACTGCTATTACAATTATGATAAAACAACAAAGTAAAATAACGAAAATTCAATATATAATATAGTTGGTAAAATAAAAAAATAAATAACAAGGGAGAAAGATTGATTATAAAATGTTTATTATCTATACATATAATTTAATCTTTGATACATACATTGGGTCAAAAAAGTATTAGCACACCCTAATTTTGTCAATTTTTTCGGTGATACTTTTGAATTATTTTCAAGTTGGAATTTTATGGTAAGAATAGAAACCAAATCAGTCTTTTTGAAGGCAATTAAAAGCTAGACTATTAATGTAACAATTATTAAGAAAAAAAAGTAGGAAAATCTAGAGTCAAAAAAGTATTGGCGGCACAGTCATCCATTGTTAACATTTACAGAAAAGCATCTCCTTTAATCCCTTAAATACTGTTTTTGATACCGCTGTTATCTTGTTATTTCTCAGCCTTGATGATGGGTTGATTTTTAGGCTAAAACATCAGAAGACAATAAATTGTACTGATAAGAGCATTAACTTTTTTTTACCATAGTTATCATACCAATTTCTTTGTAATTATGATATATTTATCAATAACTACTTCGAAAAATTTCAATTATCATCTTTATTCACTTGGCTTCTTATTTTTATTTTATTTTATTATTTTTTTAGTTTTTATTACAAGATTAATATAACTTCCTCCTTCCCTGATTACTGGAAGAATTTCAATCAGTTCAATAATTCCTCCAGAATCAATATCCCTTTTCAAAACAGGTGTTTATGCCATATATCATAAGAAATAGAATGTTTCTACAGTTATTAAGAATTAAAGTTATGTTACTGAATATTCTTAGATGAATGAAAAAATAAATAAATAAAAAGAAGCGTAAGGAAACATGGATAAATATTTTTACATTCAAATTGAGTTGTTGCTCGGTAATTTTTTAATAATAGTTTGTATTTTGTTTTGGCTTAGCAATTACTTGGCCTTTAAACGGTAATGATGACGCTAACAACAGTACTTTGTATTACTTAGGAAATTCCAAGATAATTTTTATTATTGATTTCGTTTTTCTCTCTTTTTTTTACTTCATTATTTAAAAAACATATTGGCTTATTGTTATAAGAACTATTGCTAATCCTCCGATAAATGGTGTTTGCCAAACCTAGACGGTTTAAACATCAAACCTTAAAAATACTAAGCCTTGATGTATATGTCTCAAAATATTGATATTTTGGATACGTTGAACTGTTATTTTTATATACTTGGAACTATCATATGGCTTATATCAAAGTTTTATTTTGATATTCACATCACTAGGGCTCCATTAACTTTATAAAATAACATAAACTCCATTAACAAAATGAAACGAGATATATAAAATAAAACATTTAAGATTTTTTTGAACTTTTTATTTTACAATGCTTTTTCTTTTATAAAAGCTGAAAATTTTACGATATTGATATTATTTACGTACGGGTTAGAAATCAGAAATTTAATATTATAATAATTTTAACTAGATTAAAATAAAACATGTAATCCTGATGAAACTTTACTCCAATAACTGACTTTTTAATGCTGTTATCTTATCAGTTTTCTTATCTTTTATTTAACTTCTTTCTCTTTAATTCCCAGATTATTTTTCTAAGTTAATTTTAATCAGAAACTATCTTGACCATCTCATTTGAAATGCTGACACTTCTGTTTATTACGTTTTACCCTTTATTGTTCATAATTTTATATATTTATTGTTAATCATTTGAATTAACTATTAATATATAGTTATGTTTATTTCCAAAATTATGTTTATACCCAATTCCAGCAATAGCTGATTCATATTTGCTTTGGGTTAATTGGATGTTTTTGGTTTGATTGATGTTATTAACTTTTTTTATTGGTATTTGATTTATTTGTAGTAATTATTTATTGATTTAGGATTATGTAATTGTTCCTCCGAAGCCGAAAAGTACACCACTAACAGAACATCAGAAGGAAATGATGTCGAAAAGAAGATCCGATATTCCTGCTTTGTACCAAGATCTGTCTCAAGATACCCAATCGATGAACAGGTAAATTGTCCGATGTGCTACATATTGTGAATTATGGAGATCCTGATATTTGTAAATTTTTAATTAATTACAAGGGTGATTAGAATTTACAATAAATATTATTAGTGAAACTCTTGATTATGTTTGGTTTAAGAGGATAAAAAACACACATTAGCATGAAATAATGATATCAAAACTGAAAATTGTCACAATTTCACCTTATGTGATTATATATTAATTTAATATGCATTTATGGGCGATTGTTAATAAATATTTACATGTTTCATTGAATATATCAGAAATATGTACATCAAGCTTGACAATATGTTTCTTTGATCATTTCAATAGTGGTTAATCATTTGGAGACCATTGCTCCACATATTTTCATTTCACTGGTTTATAGTTTTCGGTAAATTGGCTTTTTTTTTCATATTATTAACACTCATCTATATCTTTTTGAATGGCTTCAATTTAATATAGCATAGCATTTTTATTTAATGAAAATCTCATATAAGGGGTGATTCTAATTTAAAAATCAGGCATAAAAGTACTACCAATAAAAATATAATGAATTCCCTTCGGCATAATTATGACGGCATAACCAAGGATTTTTTACTACCTTTAAAAAATCTTAGGGCCACCCTGCCTGATTACGAAGCTTGATCTTTACTTACCAGCTTGTTTTGCTAACCACTAGACCACAAGTAGCCCTTTTTCTTTCCTGTTATAAATACTTTTATACTTATGGTTCTTGGGATTCATTTAATTCTTTCAATTTCTTTTCGGCAACGTTTCGAGACTATGTTGGTCTTATAATCATGCCCTAATTGTGAAAAAATGAGTTTTTAATGTATACATTAAATAACACACTAGTCTAAATATAAATTGACACATGTAAGATGCTAATACATAAGGTATACATACGAATTGATGAAGAACGGATATTAATTAGTCAAATATCTTTTAAATTCTTCCGTGTAATTAAATAAAACTGCTGATCCTAATAAATCGAACATTACTCATTGACCACAACTCTCTACAATATTTACATTATGAAGTGATGTCAAGAAAGTTCAGATTGGAATTTATTCTATTCATAATAAATGGAATCTCTGAATAATTTCCTACAATTATAAACATATAAAAAAAACAAAAAAAACAAGAATTACTAACATTGGTTCCAACTCTAAAAGCTCATATTATATTAGAGTAGTTCAACCAAAAACGAGAAGTGTCTCTTTTGGAAATAATAATAAAAAGTTAATTATTTATCTGAAACATGAATAAATAAATATTAATTTAGTTGAGCAAGCAAAATGCTCAGTTATGGTTTACTTTAACCTTTGATGTTGGAAAAATGTGAATAAGGTTTTTATTATAAATAAAGTATTGGAGCGTCAGTGTTACACTGAGTGGGAAGATTTAATGATCATCCTGTTGGTAACACTGCCTGTTGGAAAATACAAATGAAACAGATGTTCATCATTTCTGCTGAGTAACTCGAAGATAATTCTAGTTCTTAAAAGTGAATAACGTTATTTTCTCTTTTAAAACTAATTTTATTGATTTGGAATTAAACTCGGCAGGAGCGAACGTAGCATAATTTCTCATGCTGGGTAAACATTTTGATTTTCAAAATGGAGAAAACAACTTTTGACCTCTCAGTGTATGATTTCTGTGAAGAACCAGAGACATATGTGATACCTAAGTTGTAAGTAAAGAAAAATGTTAAGCTGTTGTTCTTACCGTTCATATTTTATTATTTGACTTTTTGAAGTTCTAGCTATTAAATAATATCAATTTATGTGTTATGAATTTTTCCATTGCTACAAAAATCTGTTTATTAAAAAATGAGAATTTATGCATTTATCTTCTATAAAAGGCTTGGTATTTCTTTAAGATTTAGGAGGGGGCATTAGTATCGACTTATTAGTGACCTAATCATCTTTCGCATTTTTTTGGATGAGCCATAGTAACTTCCTTTCCTTAACAGCAATTTATTAACACTAGAATTACGAACCGGTCAAAATGACCGGTTGCATCATTTATTTATATCATTTCTTCTTTAAGTCTTATTTAATATTTTATGATAATGTCATGATTTTTATTAAATTTGTGTATGCAATAATATTATAAATTATTTCGTTTTTACGCTTCTAATTTTCAGAGATATCTATCTATGTGTTATACCTAAATATACGAACCGGTCATGAAAATATCATGTATTCCCGGAATTTTTATATATCTATAATTCTGGGAAATTCCTGGAATTCAAAAATTCTACGTTTTCAATTCCCTGCATTGATATGATGCCCGATCTTTTCAGCTTCGAAATCCACCACTTCAAAGGTGATTCTGATGCTCTGAAGGGATCTATCAATAAGTCTGTTCAAGTAAAGGGAAAGAAATACATATGTTTTTTAACCGTTAAGGCTCAATATCACAATTTAGTTATCTAGTGCCACATTGTTGCAATTACTTTTCCTTTATGTATAGAATATAAAATCTTCTCTTAAGTGATGTGGAAAAAGTTTAAAATAATTTAAACCTACCAACACCAATATTGCAGCAATTTTGAAAATTGCCTCGATGGTTTCCAATTATTTAAATTACTTTTAATTATTTATTATAATCGTTACTTTGGTCTGCTTGATCCAAAGTACTTGGTATCAATCAAAATCTGGATGTTGCTTTTGCTTGAGCATGTTGTTTCTTACTTCTCCAGAAAGTTATATTGTTGCAAACAGAGGTTCCTAATGAACTTGCTATTCCATTATTATTATATTGTATCCATTGTTTTAATTAACTTTGTTATCTTTTTCAGCCAGAGCATCAAAGAAATCATCACATTGAAAGAAATTAAATTAAATGACACGGCTAAGTCATCAGATGTAATAACTACCAAAGACGATGAAACTAATAACACCTCTGTGAGGACTGATGAAGAAATAAATAAGAAAGAACAAGCTGAAAAAGTATTAATTGAGAATGGTGTTGTCGATAAAACTGTCGATGATTCTCAAGAAATAATAAATGACACACAGCCAAGTTATGATTCGAGTGTTAATCTCTCCCTCACACCTACTAAGCACACAACTACTATCCCAACCCAAAAGAACCTCCTTAATAAATTTAATTTGCTCGAAAGTGATGAAAATGACGACAATAAAAAGATTGAAGAAGAAGATGAAGTCGAGAAGGAAAACAAAATTGTCAACATTGAAGAGGTCGCTTCTCAAAAAGTAATTCCTATTAAAAGAAGATCCACTAGAAAGAGTACCAACAAGTACCTTACTAAAAAAGCTGAAGAAACTCCCAAGACTAAAGGGAAAAAAGAAACTTCAGAATCAGTAGCGAATGCAGAGATAACAACTAAAGGAAAATCAAAAAAGTGTTCTGAAACAGTTGGGAAAGATGTGGATGATGTGTCTTCTCTAAAAGTTAAAAATCCTGATTCGCAAGACAATCAGAAAGAATTAGAAAAGAACGAAATTTCAGAGACGGAGAAAAAAATTATAAATACTGGTGAGGAAATTTTGCCAAAGAGTTGTGTTGTGAATACTGAAGAAACAAATAATTTGAGCGACCGTTCCGAGGCAGAGAAACCAGATAATGGAGAAGATTTGGTGAAACAAGTTGAAAATTCCTCTAAGAGAATTGATGATGAGCTCACTGATATTGCCTCTAGTGATAATAAATTAGCAGTTTCCAATAAAAGCGAAGAATGTGAACTGCCATCTAAAGATGAAAGCTCTACTGGTGTACAAATTGTCAAAGTAATATCTGTTTCTGAGAATGTTATGAAAGGGTTTGAGGAATCTCCAATCAGCATAAAATCTGACAGTGATTCTAGTATTGTTGATGTTAGTAATGTTGATTGTTCACAAGAAACAAACACTTCTCCTGACGAATCATTGGATGTTTCTAAAAAGGAATGTCATATTCCATCAGAAACAAAAGAAACAATATCCGAAGTATTAAATACTGATGTAAACTCTTCCTTGAATGAATCCAATTCTGGAACTGAAATAAACTCGAGTGAATCAAAAAATGTGAGGAAAGGGGGTTCTAATGAAGAAATATCAATCTTAGTAGGATCTAAGGGGAGTTTAAATAATTGTGAACCTCCTATTATCTTAATTTCATCCAATGATGATGATGGTGATGCGATGATTGTTGATGATTGTAAAACTAAAAGTATCGAAAATTCCAATATCAGTGATAAAAATAATGCGGAAACTGAAATGCAAGTAGAAGATCAAGATAGTGCCGATCACAACTCTAGTGGAGATTCGGTTGCTGCTAGCTGGACAATGGTCACTCCTGAAAAGAAGAGTAGAAAAAGAAGGATCTCAGATGTCAAAAGTACTGATAAATTCAGTCCAAAGCTGCTCAGGAGCAAAAGGCTATCTAAATCGTCACAGACCCCTGATAATTCTTGTGAAAAAAACAAAAAGAACGGTGGTAGTTCAAAGGTTAATGGGAAAGGGAATAAGAAGGTCAGTGAAACCGATACAGCTTCAGGCAAGAAAACAAGCGAAAATAAAAAAAAGGCTAGAAAATCATCTTCAGCAGAAATAGTTAGTGCTGAAAAGAATGGTTCAATCAAACTTGATGCTGTAAATAAAGTGGATTCTAAGAGTTCATCTCCTGAGTCTGAAGTCTCCGAAGAACGAAAGGCCAGCAAAAGAAAGAACCCTGACCAGGATGTTACTCCGCCGTCCCAACCCAAGAAGGCTAAAACTGACTTGAACCAAGAAGAATCAAACCAAGATTCATTAGTGCTTTTGAAAAATAGCAGCGTTAAACCTCGTAAGAAGAAAGTTATCAAATCTAACATAAAGGCTTCTCCTAATAATCTGGAGCAATGGCTAATTAAATCAGGGAAATCCATCATAAAAAAAACTCTACTTTCTTCCAATGATGAAAATAACACTCAGGCTGAACCTAAAATTCTCAACAATGATTCCGAAGTTCAAATTATAAGTTCTTCTGAACCGAAGAAGATCATTGTAGAAATGTCTCCTGCTGCAAAAGTTACTGATAACTCGTCCAAAGATTCCGATGAACATGCTCCAGAACCTCTAACTGAGGTAACTATAAAAGTAGAGGAGGAGAAGGAGGAGGAGAGTATCCCAGAAATGGTCAGAAGTGTCATCAAAGATGAAGATGTAAGTTCTGGCAATTTGAATCTGAGTGAGGAAGAAGGCATCCCTAGTGTTCTTGAGCCTGAAAAGCCCAATTCCACTGTTGTTAATCCTGTAGAAGACATAGAAACTATAGAGAGACAATTTTTAGAAGCAATTAAGAGAAGAGCCAAAGAAGAAGCGGAGGGGGGAAATAAAGTAAAAACTATTGAAGAGAATCTTCCGAAACCGAAGCCCAAAAGGCGATTGGAGGAGGAAGATGATGATGATGAAGAATTACTTACCGAAAGTTTGAAATGTGATGAGACTGAACTTGAAAGGACCTCGCTCGAACTTGATAGAAATAGCAATGCTTCTAGGGTAAAACTTGAATCGATGATATACGCCAAATTCAAAACTACTCTTAGGCGACCCCGTAGAAGGAAGAGGCTCCTGAGAAGAGTAAAAAAAGGAGATGATGAGAATGACCTGGACGAAGAACTTGAAGAGGGAGAAGAGACCTTTGACGAGAAAAGGGAGAGGCTGGTTACTCCGTTTCGACCCAGTGGTGGGAGGTCTGCTCAGATGCTGAAGATGGCTACCGCTGAAGAAGAAGGTCCTCCTATCACTCCTGTTCGGAGGAGAAGTATCACTCCGCTCCACCTTACCGAGAAGTGAGTTTGCATCTTTTCTTTACATTATTGTCTGTTTTGAAAATAATAAGCAACAAAAAGAATATAAAACATCACTTATTATGATTACAGTTTATTTTCAGTTTTTAATTTTAAATTTTGTGTATAAAAAAAAAGAAAAGAAAAGGATATGCTTTATTTATACCCTTAATTTGGTAAGGGTATAATTTACAGTAAAAAAAAAAGTTTATTTGTAGAGTTTTAAAGGGCATTGGCTGATGTATTAATCAAACAATTATTTTGTAGTATACAAGGTATAGTTTAGGATTGGCTGTAAGTAAGCAAAATGAAAAATATAAATTGAATTAATAAAAGACAAAATTGATACTCACTAAAGTATTAATATCGTAATTAAAATAATAAATTAATGAGAGCTTATCTGCAGCCCTGGTGAAGTTGGATTTTGCTCAGAAAGTTACTAGTACTAAGAGAATCGTGAATCGTGTCATTCTTGTAGTTTTGGGCTTAGAATGGAGTTACAGTATAATCAATAACTCCATTCCAAGCCAAGCCTTACTTAGCCAATTATCCACTAGGAGAATAACACGATTCCGATTCCCTAAGTACAAGAAACTCATTTTGGACAAAATTCGACAACCACTGATTCACTTAAACTATGTCTAGAAGTAATTTTTTTGTTGCTCTTAATGAGTTTTTGAAGACTTATATTTTAAAATGTGATATAAAGGAAGATATAAATAATAAAAAATGCATTTTTTTTTTCATATTTCTTACCTTGTGGTTGGTATAAGAATTTTGTTATACAACAAAAATTATTTATACCAGAGAATGGATTTTAGTTATAGTTTTGAGATTGTTTGGAATGATTTTAAAAATTACATTAATACTTGAATGAGTTAACATTTTCTTTCAGCTGGCCAGAGGGAAGATGTGAGCAATGGGTGCCTTGCGTGCCGACACCTCCCGGTAGAAGTCCCTCGCTGGGCATTCTTAAAAGGAAGATATCTCCTGTTCCATCGCCTACTTCTTCCCCTAGTAACAAGGTATTTTAAAAGCATTCTATAGATATTTAATGTTAATTAGTTAGTCACCTGTGATGAGAATTGAATAAATATTTGAATCTAATGAGTAGGAAGGAAATATCCAGTTAAGGAGTTAGTTTAAGAAAGCTACAGTTATTGATTGACTTTATCATTACATTTTTTTGTAATTTTAAAGTCAATCAAAGTTTAAGAGATAATTGTGACAAAGAAATATTAATGATCTAAAATCTTTGAATCTTTTCATCCATAAGTTGATCTGAATACAATGCTTGGGGCTATCTGTCCTCTAGTGGTTAGCATAACAACCTATTAAGTCCAAGATTGTGGATTCGTAGCACGGCCGATGGCCCTAAGATTTTTTAAAGGGAGTAAAAAATCCTTGGTTATGCCCTACTTTGGAAGGGACATTAAACAGGTGTCACGAGGCAGTACGATGTCAGGTATTCGTTACAAATCCCCACCGTAATTAAACCTGGATTGGCAATATTTAGAGCTCCCAGTATAGCATCGTCCGATTGGCCATAGCAGCATAAAAGTGATGTTAAATAAACAAACAAACTAACTATGCTTTCTTAATCTAGCAGCACACTTATTTCTTGTAATTCCTATATACCTTATTTATAATGGAAACATTGGCTGTAAAATAGAAATATCCTTTACAATGACAACTGGACTACATTTTGATAATAATAGTCCACTTTTTCTAATATTTTTTGTTTTGTTGGAAATTTAATTATCGATTATTGATCGTATGTATAACGAGGTAGATTTTATTATTACTGTACTAAGTTTTGGTATTAATGACTACAAACAAAAAACAATCTGCCCTTTTATATTAGGAGATAAAAGATGAGAATAATAAAACGAAGGAAGATGAGAAGATAAAGTAAAAAGTATAAATTAAATTAAATGTTGATTTTATTTTAGCAGAGAATGGTTTGTAGGTCAGAGCTGGTTTCCTGATTGAACCTGTGGGTTTACCCAGCTTCATTATTGATACTGTTTTATTATTTTTACATTATGTTTTACTTTTTTTTCCTCTCATTATATTCCTGGAAACATCAGTTAATGAAATTTTAGGGGTTTGATATTTTTGTAAATTTTTAGCTCAAATAAGATTTCTCCTTAATAGACTCATTATCACGATTCCGTTAAAATTTTTTTTTTTTAAAACAATGTTCATTTTTTTTAATATACATTTGATTTTCTCAGTTTTTGTCTATTGTAATGTTAATTTATTAATTTTATTCCGACATCTATACATATTATAAAACAAAGTCCTCAGACGCGTTTGTTCGCGGTAAACTCAATAAGTACTGCACGGATTTTCATGCGGTTTTCACCAATAGATAGAGTGATTCACCAGGAAGGTTTAGGTATATAATTTATCGAGGTTTTGTGTAAACCTCCTTGACAAGTCACCTCCTTGCAGAACCGTTGTCCATGAAACAGTACAGTCTCTACCATGTACTGAACCCCAGACCCTTCATGGGTTGTAGTGGTACAGGTTTTTTTTGTGTAAACGGGTTTGAATATAATGATCATTATCGGCATTGTTGGAAAAATTATAGCCTCCTGTGAGGTTTCATCGAAGACGCTCCCTAATACCTTTGTCATATAAGGAAACAATGCATGGTGGAATATTCCTCTTTTACGGATCTACTAAAAAGTCATTGATAGCATATATCTATCTTTTAAGGAAAGCTTACTATACCCATTTTATCTTCTCAAAAATTGATAACGTACAATGCGGCATTTGGAAAGCTATTTAGATGATTACAGTATTAATCTATATCAACTTATATACTTTAGTTACCTTAAGCATTTCACGCGCATTATTAGAATATTTTATGTCGTATAATTTAAATAAGTATCTTATGGGTTATCGCAAAAACTTAACGTGCAAGAAAATATATTCATATATAAAGAAATATTTTGTTTTGTTTTTATGTTTATAATATCTACATAATAAAATACATTAGACAGACAAAACACGTTGGCATAATATGCTTACTACCCGTGCAAAGCCGGGGTGGGTCGCTTCTTTATAATAAATAATGCTTGGGTTTTTATATTTGTTACTATTATTTTTTTTTTATAGAAAAAAAGGGTCAGTTTCCTGGATCCTCCGGTTTCAAAAGGCTTGCTTTACTCCAAGGGCTCTGATAATATTGGTCAAGTCCAACATGCTAACATTCCACCAGGTAAACTAATTAAGTTCATTTTTGATGTTACAAGCATTGGTTTTATTAAAATAATATTCAACTGTATGTAAGTGAAACAATTAAAACCTTGATTTTTTTTTTTAGGAAAAAGACCTGTCTGGAAAGGTTTCGAAGGTGAAGTTGAGGATAAATCGTCTTCGAGGGTATTGAATGTGGAAGATGGAGGATTCGGAGCAGTAGAAGCCGAAGACGAACTGACCGCGATACAAGACTTCTTAAACAGTACACCTGATGCCCCTTGGAAGGACACACCCTTGGCTGGCGATATTTCAAAGATTCCAGGAATAATGTCGTGTTCTGACCCGGTTCGCAATATTATTTCTAGATTAGCATCACCAGGAGGGTAAGTAATTTCTTTAAAGCTAAAAAAAATTACATAAAAATTGTTTTGTTTCTTTCAAATTTACTTATTTTACTTGATTATGTGGATAATTTTCAACTACCCAATTAGTTTTAATGACCATGAATAATGGAAGGATGAAAATTGTCACTGAGACACACACCCAAAAAAAGTTAATATTTTGTTCAAAAGATGTAGGATAATTTAGTTATTTTATTTGTATTTACTCTCTTAACTTGCCACGGTCAATATTTTTAATCCATTTAGCAGGTGTTTCTTCTGGGGTCGACCTGTAGTCAAATTCTTGGCCGATGTTTCGCTGGCCATACTGCAAGCTTCCTCTGGGCTTTCATTTGAGACTAAAAATATTCTTCTTCTACTTCAGTATTTAAAGCTTCTGGGTCCATGACAGAGCCTATTCCTCCAATCATCTGATTGGCTGGGTTCTGACCATGTTGCCTATGATTGGTCGGGTCTCAACTGGTTGACTTCCATTATTTTGCCTTTTCTTTCAAGTTTTTGGGTTTGTTTTTGTTCATATGTATGTTTGGGTGCCACAATTTGCTTAATTTGTAACCATCTCTGTTGAAATTTGTGGGGTGTTTTACTATTTCGATTGCTTCTAATATCTTTCTTTCTGTCGTGTTATTACACTTTTTGACCACTCTAATTTTGTCAAGCTCGATAGCATGGTTGGTATTCACAAAGTGCAAATTAGTCTTCCTGCTTGCCCAATGTACTCCTTCCCACATGAACATGGAATGTTCTAGACTCCTGGCGTCTTTAGGCCTAAGTCATCTTTTGCATTACGCAGAGCCTAGTATAGTATTATAAGTAGAGCCTATAGGATTTTTGCTATTTTCTCCTTAGTAATGGAATATTGAATCACCGCTGTCTTTATTTCTTCTCTGTCCTTTTCTGTTTTATGTAGTTTTGTTTGTTGGGCTTTTTTGAATCCCCTTTTTATAGTTTCTTCCGGGAAACCATTTTTGATCATAGCTTCCATTTCCATTAAATGCCTCTCTTCTTTTTCCAATTGAGCCGGTTCAGAATTCCTCATGGCTCTTTTCATTAATGTTCTAATTACTCCATGTTTTTGCGCAGGATGGTGATGTGAGGAGGCATTTAGATATTGGTCTGTATGGGTTGGTATTCTATATACCGAGTAACCCAACCGATTTTCTATTTTCACGTCCAGGAAGGGGATACTTCCTTCAGATTCAACTTGCATGGCGAACTTAATATTTTCGTGGATGTTGTTTATGTGGTTGAAAAAGTCATTTAAGGGCTCAAAATGATGAATGTATCATCCACGTTCTGATACAGATTTGTTCTGTTTACAGCTTATTGAATTTCTTTTTGTGTTTCGTCTTGACCTTCTGTTTTTTATAATGTGTATTGTTTCAACCTTAGTGAAAAATTTATTTAAATAACTTTTACTAATATCCCTTTATTATTAATTTTTTTAAATACATAATGGATGATATATTCAATGACTATCACCATTTTCTGTTTAGAATGGCTGTTTTTCTTATTACAGAGTTTGTTGATTGATTGTTAAATTCAATTTTTTTACAATCCCTTTTCATGGAGATTCATTGAAAAACAAAAATGATGCGATCTGCATTAAGTTATTGTTATTAGTGTTGCTTATAAATAAAAAAAATACATCGATTAGGACATTTCTGACAAATTTCATCAGCCATTAGCTCAGAATGCCTGATTAGTTCACAGGTCATACTTCAATGGAGAGAGGCTATAACCGTACAGACAAAGAAGATCCATTTAAATAAATGGCTCTTTATTGTTTAGCCTTGATGTCTTTTTGTAGTCTTTATTTTTTCTCTTTTTAATTTTTATTTAAATTCTTTTTTTAGTGAGAGAATGTTATCAGAAGAATTGCTAAGGTTGAAAATAAATACTATTGGTGGCTTCTGTTCTTTGACAGTCTCAGATATTATGAAACTAAGCATTCGGCCGGCTAAAGTATCCACTCTCTACAATGTACTTAAGGTAAGTTATTATTAAGTAAAAATAAGTTTTATTGACAAAAATATAGACAATACCTATTTTGTTTTTGTTTGATTTCCAATTTCCACTACTTGTTTTAATATCATTTAGAATAAATAAATTAAATTTAGGTTACTTTAATATTGGAAGGTAATCGGTTGATGTTTCTTGTTTTCAGGATTACTTTCAGTGCCAGCCCTCTAGCAGTAACAAGTCTTCTCAAAAAGGTAATTCATTTTTGTTTTAACTCCTGTGGAAACATTCTATCTTCTCTCACATCCTCAAAGAGTTACTCAATCCTTGCCCCAAAAAATCCTACCTATTGGCCTACATCCCACAAAAAACGTCCCGACATCCTTGATATATTTGTTACATCCCAGATTCTCCCGCACAAGCCAATATTGAATCTATGGGTTCCAATGTATAAATTATTAATGGATTGTTTAAATAAAAAGAGATTAGAGTTAGTACTTTTTAATAGTCACACTATTAGCACATGGACCTTGGTTACTTATTGCAACCTTCCTCATGAAGAGGCGGTATCTTATACATCGATATTTAATAGTTTTTTACTATTAAATTTAAATATTATTTATTTCAACAACATATT
The DNA here is from genome assembly GCA_964056705.1 of Troilus luridus. NCBI lineage: Eukaryota > Metazoa > Arthropoda > Insecta > Hemiptera > Pentatomidae > Troilus > Troilus luridus. The sequence continues at coordinate 116,417,369 of OZ057414.1, read as the reverse complement.
ATTGTTTATTTTTATTAACACAATATAAATTATAATAAATATAAAATATTTATTAAAATAATAAAATATATGTTTGTCCCTACATTACACCCCTTCAAGTGCTAACGTTACTAACAGAAAAATAAAAAATTACAATGACTAGTTTGAAATTATACAATCAAATGACTAGCCTGTCATCACAAAAAAATTAAAATATCACATTTTTATATCACTTTCACTAACACAAGTATTAAGATAACGAGCTGGAAAACGAACTCTTCGTCCAGATCTGCTGATTCTCGTTGAGTTGTCATCGTAGGTGTCCGGAACTGATGTTGAAGGCATTATAGGAGGTTCTTCACTCCGATGGCAGGGAGTTGAAGCGCCATCACCTATGTCATCTGCTAATAAATATGCTGGCTTTAGACGATCTATTGATATATTGGTGTTTTGTCCTTTAACCAACAATGTGAAATATTTACCATGTTTCTCTAATACTTTATATGGGCCTTCATATGGTCTGTGCAGGGATGGTTTTACCCTGTCTACACGTACGAATACGTGAGTACTTTGTTGAAGATCTTTATAAATAAATGTTGATCTTGAACTTTTATGATGATTAGGTGTTGGTTGAAGAGCACTCATTCTTGACTTTAAGTCTGCTACAAACGAAGGGAGATCCTTGGCTGCTCCATTAGGATGAGTCGCAAGGAAATCGCCTGGAAGGTTCAGCGTTTTGCCGTAAACCATTTCTGCTATGGTGCACTCAGTATCTTCTCTAAACACACATCGAAATCCTAATAAGATTGTAGGAAGTACACTAGTCCATGTAGTTTTTGCATGAGCGCGAATTGCGCTTTTTAATGAACGATGAAAACGTTCGATTTTACCATTAGCCTGTGGGTGATACGGTGTTGTCTGAGACATTTTTACTCCACATATTTTTGCCAGTGAATTGAACAGTTCTGACTTGAATTGTCGACCTTGGTCCGTTACTATTTGCATTGGTACGCCAAATCGGCTAATCCATACTTCATAAAACGCTCTTGCTACTGTCTCTGCAAGTATATTTCTGAGCGGTACTACCTCTGTCCAATTGGTGAACCTATCGATGCAGGTTAGGCAGTATACAAAATCCTCTGAGGGAGAAAGTGGTCCTATTAAATCCACGTGCACTACCGCAAAGCGAGTGTCGACGATCGGAAATGTTTCAATAGGTGAATGATTGTGTCGTACAACTTTACTTGCTTGGCAATCCAAACATGATTTTGCCCACTCAGTGACATCTTTTTTTAAATTAGTCCAAATTACTTTCGAGGAAACTAATTTTACTGTAGTTTTGATTCCTGGATGGGACATATTGTGATATTGGTTAAACATGGCCATCCTAAATTTTTCTGGAATATATGGTCTAATTGTTGATGTTGATGTGTCACACCATAATATACTACCATTCTGTAATGGACAAGCTTTCCATTGAAGAGAATTAGTAGTGTTTTTTAGAAGTTCTTGTAACTCTATATCATTTTCTTGTGCCTTGGCAATTTCAGTATGGTCAATAACAGAGATGTTTTCAATCCTAGAAAGATGATCAGCAACTACGTTGTCCTTGCCAGAAATATGACGCAACTCCGTCGTAAACTGAGAAATATATTGTAAGTGCCTAAGTTGTCTAGGCGACGCTTTGTCATTTTTTTGCTTAAATGCAAAAATCAGTGGTTTGTGATCCGTGTAGACCACAAAGTGACGTCCTTCAACTAAGTGTTTAAAAAATTTAATTGATAAATAAATACTAAGCAGTTCTCGATCGTAAGTGCTATAATTCTTTTGTGTTTCATTGAGCTTTTTGGAGAAAAATCCCACAGGTATCCAAGTAGAATTTTCTAATTGTTGTAATGCTCCACCTACAGATATCTCTGAGGCATCCACAAACAAGGCTAACTGACAATCAGATTTAGGATAAGTTAACAACGTTGCATTCACTAGATCCTGCTTGCATTGTTCAAACGATGAAATAGCTTCTTCTGTCCACATAACTTTTCTTTTATCATTTTTCTTGACGTCCTTGAGATAGTTATTAAGTACAGATTGGTGTTCTGCTGCTTGTTTAACATGCATGCGATAAAAATTCAAGAGTCCGAGAAATGATCGAAGGTCTTGAATCGTTTCAGGTCTCTTATGGTTTTGTATTATCTCCACTTTCTGTGGATCAGGTTGAATTCCAGCTGAGGAAATTTTATGGCCTAAGAAAATTATTTCAGTCTTACCAAATTCTGATTTACTTAGGTTAATGGTGAAACCAAATTTATGTAAACGTTCAAAAACATTAAGAAGGTGTTGTTTATGCTCTTGTTCATTGCGTGAGGCTATTAGAATATCGTCAAGATATGAGAAACAACATTCTAGTCCTCTCAAAGCTTCATGGATTACACGCTGAAAGGTAGAAGGAGCATTCCGCAGACCAAACGGCATATAATTAAATTCGAAAAGACCGAATGGTGTTATAATAGCAGACTTTTTTCTATCTTCTTTCGCTAATGGTATTTGATAATAAGCCTGTAACAAATCAAGTTTTGAATAAATAGTAGTGTCAGGCAAAATAGTATGAACATCATCAATTCTTGGTATTGGGTATCTATTAGGAATAGTGCGATCATTAAGTCGACGATAATCGCCACAAACTCTCCATATTCCATTCTTTTTTGTTACCAGATTCAGTGGACTCGCCCACTGGGAATCTGATGGTTGAATAATTCCATTATTTAACAAATACTGGAACTCTTGTTGAGCAATTTTCATTTTTGCTGAATCTAAACGACGAGCTCTTGAGAAGACTGGAGGTCCATCTGTTGTAGTTATGTGATGTTCTACACCATGACAAATTTTTTCTGGTTTTAATTTAGGTTTTGCTAAATTAGGGAATTTATTTAATAATGCGGTAAAAGGATCTCTAACTCCAATAGTACCTACTGTATCAGTTACTGTAATGGATGCAATGGAACCCTTGACTGATAATTTTGTTACATCATCTATCAGTTGTCTATTACGCAAATCTATTAACAATCCAAATTCTCTTAGAAAATCAGCACCGATTATTGCTTTCGGCGTTTGTGCTATAATAAATGGCCATTCAAATGTGCGCCTAAGGCCTAAATCTAATTTTAAAATTTTTGTGCCATATGTATTTATAATGCTGCCGTTAGCTGCAAATAATTTAAAATCTGACGCTTGGCTTTTTCCGTTCCCTGGTACAACAGAGACATCTGCTCCGCTGTCAACCAAAAAACGCACTCCAGAACAGACATCTTTAACGAAAAGTCGATGATTAATATCTGGGCTTACGTCAGAGGCAGCACAGTCACCCAAAATCTCTACTGCCCCTGCAGGTTTCCCTGTTCGTTCCATTTGCAAGGTGGTGTACATTTGTCTGGACGACATTTAGAGCCAAAACGATAGTGGTAATAACAATACTTTCCATTTTTATTAAATCTATTACGGCTGCGACTTCTGTGACGAGATTTAGAGCGCGATCGTACGCTTTTTATTTCTCTCTCTAACTCAGAAATTTTTAAAAATAAATCTTTTAAGGTTAACTCTTTGTCAGAATTATTTTTATCACGTTCAGGTTGGTTATTAACTTGACTACAAGACCGATTTCAACAATTTTGTCACTAATTTCAGCTAACTTTTCCAACTCATCATCTGAAATTGCTAAAATACTTTTAACTGTAATAGGAAGTTTATCAAGCCAAAGCGTTTTAATTAATTTTTCTGAAATATCTGGGCCTGCTAAGTTCCGCATTTTGCGCAAAAGCTGGCTAGGCTTCATATCACCTAACTCCAGCTCACTCACTAATTTTCTTATTTGTTTATCCTCACTTTCTTTAAAATATTTTAACAGGCGTTCCTTAGCTATAGAATATTTATCAGCATCTTTTGTTTTCACAATATCATAGATATTTTCTACTGTTTTTAAATCTAATTGTGCTATTAAATAATTAAATTTTGTTGATTCTGATGTAATTCCCGTCAGTGAAAATTGAGCCTCCACCTGAGTGAACCAAATTTCAGGCTTTTCCGGCCAAAACGGTGGAATTTTAATACTAACTTTTTCTATTAATTTATCTTCGCTATCCGACATCGTGCTTGATTTGTAAAATTAAAATAAATGAAAAATCAATTACCTTGAAAAATAATAAAATAATCCAAATAAATGTAGTCCCAAAATAGTTGTAGAATTGATAAAACTTGATAAATTGAACTAAAACTGATGAATTGAACGAAACTGATAAACTGATAACTACACAAACTATTTACAATGTTACTAACTAAGTCCATAAAAACTATTTCTCAACAAACAAAGTTTCACTAATTACTAGTTAATTTTTTTTTAATTTGTTATTCACAAAGCGTCAGGTCACCAATTATGAGTTCCAAAGTATAAATTATTAATGGATTGTTTAAATAAAAAGAGATTAGAGTTAGTACTTTTTAATAGTCACACTATTAGCACATGGACCTTGGTTACTTATTGCAACCTTCCTCATGAAGAGGCGGTATCTTATACATCGATATTTAATAGTTTTTTACTATTAAATTTAAATATTATTTATTTCAACAACATATTATTGTTTATTTTTATTAACACAATATAAATTATAATAAATATAAAATATTTATTAAAATAATAAAATATATGTTTGTCCCTACAAATCCTTGGACGACTTTTCATCAGATCATAGTCCAGTCCTCCTTTTCTTGCACTCAAGTTTTGCTCCCACGCCTTCCCCTCCCACATTGATTACAGGACATGTCAACTGGGACGATTTTTGTTATGACTTGGAGGATAAACTGGACTTAAAAATCTGACTTAAGACAAAACATGACATTGATACAGCCATAGAAAAACTTACAACTTTAATCAGAGCAGTTTACATGATAACATCGCAAATCATACAATTAATAACTATCAACAGACTGATTTGCCACAGTATATTCCAATCTTATTAAGAAAAAAAACACAGAGCAAGATCGAAGTGGCATAGAACTCGATATCCAGCAGATAAATTAACTAACTATCTATACAAAATTAACTAACAAACTAAAAGCAGAAATCAAGAAGTTCAAAATTCAAAATTTAATTACCTGGACTGAAAATCCTTACAACCACCGACAAATCATTATGGATGACCATCAAGAAACTCCTAAAGTTCAAAGAATTTAATCATCCACTCCTTACTGAATCAAATAACTGGACAAGATCTGACGGAGAAAAATCACAGTTATTTGGTCAATACCTTTCCAAAATCTTTCATCCACATCCTGATATCATTAACCCAACTCACATTGAATATATAAAAGAAGCGTTAGATGCTCCCCTCCAAATGTCCCTTCCACCCAAAGCATTCCATCCTACAGAAATATCCTACATTATTCACAGATTAGCTTCCCACATAGCTCCTGGGCACGACCTCATCATAATTCATATCTTAAAACACCTTCCTAGAAAAGCCATTCTCTTCCTTACCTATATATATATAATGCTGTACTCCGCTCCACATATTTCCCTGACCCCTGGAAATTATCCATTGTAAAAATGTTACCTAAACCTAAAAAAACAAAACAGAAACCCATCCCCTTACCGTCCTATCTCTCTTTTACCTTCCATGGGTAAAATCCTAGAAAAACTCATCCTCAAACGATTGTACCCCATCCTTCATGCAAATCAAATAATACCAGATCACCAGTTTGGATTCCGAGCATCCCACTCCACTATTCAGCAATGCCATCGTGTGGTGGATGTAGTCTCCTCTGTATTAGAATGTGGATCATATTGCTCGGGGGTCTTTCTTGACGTGAAACAGGCTTTTGACTGAGTCTGGCATCCGGGCTTGCTCTACAAACTCCGTAAATTCCTACCCTGTACACACTTTTTCATCCCTCAATCCTATCTCACAAATAGAACCTTCCAAGTAAACCATAATAATGTCCTTTCATCCCTCTTCTCCTAATCTGCTGGTGTTCCTCAAGGTAGTATCCTTGGCCCAATCCTTTCTACAGTTTATACAGCTGACATCCCAATACTATCCTTACCATGTATGGTGATGGTACATATGTATTATCAGTCAACACCAATCCAGTTATTGCATCCCAAAGCCTCCAATCCCATATCACTGATCTTGAAGAATGGTGTCAAAACTGGAGAATTAAAATAAATTCTCAAAAATCGACCCATCACAATTTCACTTTTACCTTACGTCGTAAACCAATGACTTCCTGCCCTTCAGTATCCTTTAATAATATCCCACTGGTGCCTGTAGAACAGATCTGATACTTAGGGTTGCATTTCGACAAACGATTAACCTGGAATCCTCATACTAGACTGAAAAGACAAGAAACCGCTCGACGTTTCAGGCTACCTCAACACTTACTAGACAAACGGTCTAACCTCCCAATTAACTACAAAAGACTCATCTACATGACTATCATACAACCTATTTGGACTTATGGAGTAGAGCTTTGGGGATCCACTAAGCCATCGAATTCCTCTCGTAACCAATCCAAAATCCTTCGTAAAATCCTCAACGCTTCTTATTTTGTTAAGAATAAAGTCATCCATTAACGACCTTAATGTCCCATTTGTTGCTGATTTGGCCCGAACCCGCTATCTATCCTTTCATAACAAACTTCATTCCCACTCAAACCCTCTAGTTTCAAACCTAGCTTCCTCTCCGATTCCCGATAATCCTCCGAGGCATCTGAAAAGAAGATGGCCACGTGACCTTCTTAGTTGAACTAGTGATTTGAGTACTACCAGTGGATAGTTTCTCGACTTGCCATTAAATCATGTCATTATGTATCACATAGCCTATTTACTTAATGTATTATTGTAATACAGTTGTAAATATCAATAAATAAATTTTTTTAAAAATTTTATTTCAATTAATCAGTCATATCTATATTGTCTTATTATTCCTTTTTTTTTTCTCAAGGAAAGGGGCTTTTTTTATTTGAGACCCGTAACCGTTATGTGGACATAGCCTCCCAATCCCTTCCTTTTATATTCAATATAAACCCAAAAATGTGAGTTTTAAAACTTCCTTCCCTGCACCAAACCTCAAAGCTTTATCATTCTCATATCAAAATTCTTCAGTGTTGTGCACCCACTACTTGTGATTTCACCTTAATCTTATTTATTTTATTGTTATGATTTAATTTTTATATAATTGATTTTGATGATAAGACTTTCTTTCATAGTGCAGTAACATAACATATAAAATAACTTTATATTTAAAAAAAGATTTTGCTAATTATTTTACATTTTTTATTAAAAAGAAAATGGCCTCTTTTTGATGTTCAATAATTTATTATCAAGTGTTTATTGATTGATGGTTAATTAATTTTCAGTTAAGTTTCAAGATGACTCTTCAAAATCATTAGAAGACGGTGAAAAGATGGATTTTGTCGAAACTCAGATTGAAATTACTACACTAGGCATTGAAATGGGAGTACAAGTCGATCCTTCCGAGATATGTAGCGATGACACTTTTACTTTCTCCCAGATGAGCCAGAAGATGCCGCAGTCGTCTCAAGATTTCATTTTGACCCCTCCTGTAGGAAAAGAACGTGAATTGTATTCCGATTCTCAAGAAGATATTAAAATACCGACCCGAGATGAAATTGCTATAATGTTCCAAAGCGAAGTGTTCATAAAAAGGGCTGCACCTTTTGTAAATTTTAATTTCCTAAGTAAACTTACTGCTGCCGCTGCTGAATACTTCGGACCTCGACCAGATTAATTGAATGTCTTGTGTCTATATAGCTTTTTATATAAGGTGTGTATAGTTATATATGTATAATCTATATTTTTCTATGTCAATACAAAATGTGTAAATGAAATATGTTTATATGAGGAGATGAATAATCTATACAGTTGGCATTCTACAGCATAACGTCTTCGCCTGTATTATAGAATTTTATGTGGAACATTTTATTTTATTTATCTTTTCTTTTTTATTGTATAGTTTTAATTAAACTTTTTATTACCATTTGATTATTGTTTATACTTGTATATTTATTTTAGAAGATAAAATGTTCTGTAATTTATCTTTTTGTACATACATTTTTTATTAATTGAGTATTTATTATTAGATTATTAGCAAGCACGTTAGGTTTAGATAGAAATTGAAACTGATAATGAATGAAACCAGGGACCGAACCAAACACCTAAATTTTGGCCTAAAATACAAAATAAATATTGCTTTTTTGTTTTTAATATAGTTAAAAAAAGTTTTGTTATTATTGTTATCTTCTGATTATATGATTGAGAGTGTCTTGATTAATGTTTTTAAAAATAAAAATTGAATTCTATGAGTTATAACTTGAGCAGATCATTTAAAATTGAAATAATACGGCTAAATAATAAACCTAACATTGGATAAAATATAGCAATATGGGCTTTTGAATTATTACACATTTTAATAATTTTATATTTAAATGAATTTTATCAAATCAAATGTGAATCATCTCCAATCAAATCAAAGTTAGGAACTGTGAGTTGGACAGAAACTTCAAAATTAATAAATACAGTTAGAATCCATTAACTAAACATGAACCAAAGAACTGTTTCGGTCCCTAATCCTAACTGAAAAATGAAAAGTATCTTATGAAGTATACACCTACTGTCCAGTGTTGATTGGTCGAAAGAATTCATTTCTGGAATAGTCTGTAGAAGCTTTGACAACAGTTTAAAATATCATCCTGTAGTTTTGGTTTGGAAATCAGAATTTAATATGTAATATTACAAGCTAAAGTATATATTATACTTACATAATTTATTTCAAGATTTAATATACTGTTTCTTAATAGATATATTAAATAGACGAAACAGAATTCAGTAAAAGTTTGTACATATAATTTTATTTGAATAAATTGTTTTGACCACATAATCATTAACAGTTTTTATTATTAAAAATAAATGGTATTCTTAAGCCCTAGGGTATTTTTATTTTATTTATTCTGTTTTATATTATATTTTTGGTATGTTATACATGAGTAGTAGTACATTCTGCTTAATCACCTGTATCAGTATGACCCATGAAGGCTTGTGCAGAGAAGTGATTTGACTAAATATAACTTGGGTGAGCCCCAAATGGTTTCCAGATTCTACAGGGTTGATTCACGGCTGATAACAAAATAAATAATTATCTGCAACAGGCAGTTTTGAATTTGGGACCTAAATAATAGTAACCTCGAAACTTCTAGGTTTCAGGTTCAACTGAAATATATTAATTAATTTGGGCATCAGAAAATAAACGTACTGTGGAATGTAGCTTATCCGAACTAATTTGTCAGGGATGGTTTGGATAATCGAAATTCACTAAAAAATAAATACCAACCAAATGAATAGGAAAGGATTCAGAGAAACAAATAAAATTACCTAATTAGATTTACAGTTCTTAGTAAACAAATACCTATTGAAGTCTTAAGTTCATTTGTTTGCTGTTTCCGAGAAATGATTAGGGCCCCCTTATTGACCTTCACGGAAAAATCATTTTATTTGTTGTCAAATTTTATTTAAAATAACAATATAAGTAATAAAACAATAAATAAGTACCCACTTATTTAGTGTTTTATTTGACTGCACCCCCAACTATTTCCTACCTTACTAAAATAACAATACAAATAAATAACTGGATGATCTGATCAAATTGATTAAAATTACAATTGAAAAAAAAACAGTTCCGTTAACCGAACGTTCGGATAATCGACGCTCCACTGTATAACAATTGGTTTTTATATTTTGGAGTCCTGATTATCTGAAATTATTGGGACCAAATTCATTTTGGATTGTATGCGTCATTCTTAAATTACTCAATCTACATAATAATGATTGATTAGATAAATATTACTGTTCATTTTAAATGGTCAGTTAGGCCCAGCGCACGTTGGACACGGCACACGCCCAGCCCCCGCACAACCCAGACCATGGGATGGGTCGAGTACCGCATATTGAACCCAGTTGTCAGGATTCAGCGTCAGAACTACTCCTGGATTTAGAATCCGAGTCATGAAGAAGTGCTTGATTCATTAGTGAAGAGAAGTAAAAATATTTATTTATCTGGTAGGAAAATTTACGGAGAGTTCAAGAAGTTCCTGATAGTGTTATTAAAAATAGTTTTTGGCTCAGCCGGGAGCAGTTTAGTGAATTACATGAACTCATTAAGACTGGCATAACCGGAAAGGAATGTAATGCCCAGAAACCAATTGGAAGTAAAGAAAAGTTCCTTCCAAAAAAGAAAAAATTTTCCCACAGCTCTATCTTCATTTTGGATCTCATATAGTCGGCATGACTAGTGTCAAATAGAACGGGATGGCTCCGAACGATTTCTATTAACTTTTAAAACTCTATTTGGAACCCAGGCGCAGGCTGGGTCCAATGTGCGCCGGGCCTCAAAGCTTCAAATTAAACAAATCTTGGGTTGATAGGAATGTTGGAGAAAGAAAAACAACACTAATACTACAACCCATACTGTTTCTTGGACCAGTGATTTGTCCTAGATCGCACTTAATCTCGAGATTTTCCCCCCTTATTTTGAGTACCCACTTTATAAAGACTGGGTGCTCCCCAGGAGGGTCTCTGATTTCTGGCTTCCAACAGAATAAATAAGTCTGCCTAGCAGCGGGATTTGAACCCAGGACTTTCACCATGGCAACTCCGCTCCCTACTGAGTACAGCAGTTTAATATGTAAATGCTGGTTGCTACAATGTATGACTCTTGCTAGCCAGGTCTTCATTTTATTCATTCATTCCAAAATTTTGCTTTTGCATGACAATGCCCGACCTCATACGGCAAAAACTCTTGAACTCCTTCAACTGGGAAGTTTTTCCTCATCGCCCCTACAGTCCTGATTTTGGTCCAAGTGATTTTCACTTGTTCCCAAAACTGAAGACCTGGCTAGCAACACAGCGTTTGATGACGATGAAGAGCTCCAGGTACGCGTCACTAAGTGGCTGAAATAACAGGCGGGAGAATTCTATGACACAGGAATTTCAAAGCTTGTCCACCGCTATGATAAGTGCCTGAATTTGAATAGTGATTATGTTGAAAAGTAGTATTTTAGTCCCACTTTCACATGTATATAATAAAATGTTTTTCTTGGACTTTTTTTTTTTTTAATTCCAAAATGTTCCTTATTTTTTGAATAGCCTTCGTATTTAAGATATTGATTACAAAGAAAGTTATCAGTTTCGCAAGTTATCGCTTTGATTAAAGTCACAAACACGTTTTAACATTTCATTTGTTTCCCTTTTATTTTTCTTGAATATGGAAAAAATTAGTGTAATTATGAGAAATGTGTATATTTGGATATTCATTTCATCATGAAATAAACGTTTATACAAACATACCTTCATCTATACTTCAAAATGTTAGCTGAATGATTTGATGAAATGGTTACCAAAATATACACTCTTTTATCCATACTGAAACTCACGATTATTTTTATTTTTGAGATTATTAAAAAGGAAACAAATGAAAAGTTAAAACTTGAAGCAACAACCTGCCGTACTGATACCCTAAGAAATTATTTACTTTTAATATGCAAATAATGTCCACTATTTTTAGGAGAAGTTGTTAAGATTAAATTATTTAATATTTTTGTTATTGTAGAGCTGTTATTTATAACCCTTATAATTCATATTTACATGAGCATAGATTATCTCAGTAAAAAAATGGAATAATTCACTCCAGTTTTTTTCCCGTATTGGCCTACTTTAGGACGTCACTTCAGCTGTCTTTTTAACCTTGTAGTCCCTCATTCGTTGCCTGTGCTGCTCCCTTCTTTCTTCTGCCCATCTCTATCCCATCTTCAGCTCTGGTTTTTCTTGAAAACCCATACAGGTATCTAGTTTTATCCTGAGATGTTGCTTTCCTAGACATCCTCGCAGGTAATCCCCATCTCCTGTAAATCTCTTTCCATCTCTTCGAACCAGGCAGGTTTGGTCTTAAACCCTTTTTATTTATTTAATTGCTCCATTTGGAGTGATCCTCGAAGTTTTTTTAGATTTTTCTGCTAGCAAATTTTTTATTTTTATATACATTTTAATCACACAAATTACTTAATTAAGTTTACATTAGTTACCACAATAAAAGAATCTCAAGCTTGAAAACATAAAAATACAATAAACTACTAAAACTGATGTTAGTATCAAGTTCATTTTATGACTTAAAAGCAAAGCCGAGGTTGGTTACAAATTATATGTTTACACATTTACAGACACAAGGTTTGCTTATGTGTTCTCAAGAAATTTATAGATATAGCTAAAGTTATAATTGAATGAAATAATTAAATTATTTTTGTTGACAAGCTACTTATTTTATTTACAAAATTGACACCAGTTCTGCTGGTTGTCACTTCAAGTTTAAGTCCAAAGTAGTTAAGTACAACAATTATTGTTGTCAAAGATGTATTCGATGGTTGACTTGGACCATTTTCCTAAACTAAATTTATAATATCAGATACTTATTTGATATGATAGTTAATGTTTTTAAAGTCTTGATTTAAAAAAAGTTGGTGTCATTTATCAGAATTTGAAAAGTTTAGAAATGGCATGATTGCCTTAAACACATTTTGTAATTTACCACAAATATTGTATTATTCTGAACTCTTACTGGACACTGACAGTGTTGAACCAGGATAGTTCTATTGTCTAAAATTTACAACAAAAAAAATAAGCAGTCCTGGGACGCCTGGTAGATGTGAAACATAGAAGTTGGATATTGGGAAAGAATTAATTATTTAAGTGTGAGAAAAGAACGTAATGGAAGGGATTAGAGAAGTTTTTTTTAGATTTATATGATAAAAATATTATTTTCATTAAAAAATATACATAAAAGACCATTATAATCCAAATAAAATATTACAATTAAGTATCAACAGTTATTTCTGTAATATTAACACTCGATGATGTTTCTGATGGTATCAAAGTTACATTATGGAGGTGTCTTGTAAATAGCATCTATTGTTGTAGATTCCCTTGGATTATTATTAATATACAACTGAAAATCTTGTTGAAGAAACGTATAGAGTAGAGAGAAAAGCGTGGTAGTGGCGAGAGAGTCGAGTCGGGCGGTGCGCGGAGTCTAAGTGGCGGAGAGTAGGGATGGGTAGATACTACTGGATTTTCCTGTATCTGATACAAGTTATACTGATACTTTTCCTCGTCATTGGTAGATACTGGATTTTCCTGTATCTGAATACAAGTGATACTGATAATTTTCTGTACCTGATACTTTTGTAGTTGAATACAGATATCCTGACTCTTACTCTTCTACTACGCTACACAGAAGCCTTTCTTGGGGCATCAGTTTTTGTTATCATTTTTATCAGGCATCAAATTATTAAAATCATGATTTTTATTGGTTAATTATTTTTTGAAAGGTATGGAATTGAACAATAAAAAATAGATTTTAACCCTACCTCAAACTTTTGCTATTCACATTCCAAGACAGGTAGAATTTGGGTTGTAATACAAAATTTATACTCTTTAAAATGGTATAGCTGTTTTGTATTTTTATACCCGATTTCAATCATTTATGTCAATTGCCTTTATTTTATGGTATAGATATATCCATTAATGAACCCATATTTGCCTGGACCTAGGTCGAGGTTTTTTTTGCGAAAGTTGCTCGTGAAAAATCATCTATTAGGAGGCGAACTCAGAAAATGTTATTTCAACCAGCCTTTACTGTTAACTAATTTCATAGTTTATTTCGGTTTCTTCATATGTGATAAGTGACTAATTACAGATTATATTGATAAGTGAAAACATGTTCACTATTATTTTTACTTATTTATTTATTAATACTAAGGGGAGATGCGGCGAAATTGGTCTTTCGCCAGTAATCAAATCAGGGGAGCTTAAATCAGTGGTTGACTATTGCTTATTATTTATTTATTTATTATTAAATGGACCGTGATTAATAGTAGATAATAATTTTTTTTAAATCTGCAAGACGATGTAATTTTATTGCCAAAATGTAGGGATGGGTAAGGTTGTATGAATCTGACTGTATCTGATACTTGTATCAATTGATCCAAAAGTACCAGGTACATTTCGACTATATCTGATACTTGTATCAACTACTTTTTAGTATCAGATTGATAAAACCTTACCAATCCCTAGTGGAGAGAACCAAGGAGCCACGGGGCTGCTCGAAGTATTCGGATCACATCAACAGTAAACCTGGGTTGATTGATCATTCGTGGTGATCGAATCGGTCTTCACCCATTCCTATTGGCGATCGGGTCAAAATACATATTGAATTTTTAAATACTGTCGAAGAGGATATGGATATTATTAAGAGATCTGTAAAGGAAAGAGCTCAACGTGGGTTGCAAAGAATTGAGAGGAAGAGCTGAGGTAGTAGATATCTTAAGAGCCTAGAAGCATCTGAATAATGTTGGATGTTGGGATTTGTTTGATGTGTTGAATGCGACTATAAATAACATCAGCAACTGTAAATACAATTTTTTGACATTTAGTTATAATAAAATTTAATATGAATGCTTAAAAAAAGGTGGTGTGATAGAAAATTCATTTAATTTTCATAATGGTATTTTTATTCAATAAAATGTAATGGAATCTACTTAAGTACGGCAATTCAATAAACAACCTATGTTAAAGGTAAATGAGCATTACACCCATTCATGCTTTATTAATGGTTTAAAAAACAATGGAATTTTCATAGGAAAAAAATAAAAACGAATATCTAAAATAAATGAATATATTTCAAAAAATAAAAATACAATCAAGTAAAACCACTTAGTAGTATTCCTAAAATTATTAATATGACAATTACAGCAATCGCATTCTATAAGATAACATGTATTTTCCTTCGTAAAGTTATAAATATATAGTGCATTCCTTTACCATAATTTGCTTCTTTCTATAACGAAAGTATATGGTAATTTAAATGTACCGAAGATGAAAATGTTTCTCTCTTTATAAAAATGAATTCTTCTTTTGTATAAATGAATATATTACATATATATATTTCATATATATATTCATTCCAATGGGAATGAATATATTACATCGATATTCTAAGAAGAAGATATTACTTAGAAAACCTGTTGCCTCCTCTGAAGCCACCCCGACCTCCGCCTCCTCGTCCACCACCACCACCACCTCCGAAGCTATGCCTACCTCCCCCGCCACCGCCTCCTCGTCCACCACCACCCCGTCCACCGAATCCACCACCACCTCCTCTTCCGCCGCCGAACCCACCTCCTCTACCTCGCCCGCCTCCCCCTCGACCCCCTCCCCTTCCTCGCCCACCTCCTCTCGGTGGGGGTTTCACTCCTGGAGGTAAGGGCAGGAATCTCTTCAATGGCAGCAGCTTATTAGGATCAATATAAAACTGGAAAAAATAAGGAAAGACTCCCTAGATATAATTATACAAAAATAAAACATAAAAATTATAAAATAACAAAGCAGTATCTACCTGGTCATTGCTATTAAAGCTTTTAGCTTTAATGTTTTCCCCAAGCTTCACCGAAACATAATAGCTTCGTATAGGTCCGAAAATTTCGTCAATTTTACCAATTTGATTTTTATCTTCTGTGAAAATGGGAGCATTAAAATAAGGAACTTCATCTTCCAGATCAACTTTCAGAACAATATCATTTTGACAGGGATGAAGAAAATGTCCTAAAGAGGTTACCTGAAAAAGTAAATAAAAAAATATTAATATTATTTCAGCATTATTAAAGAAAAAAAAAATTACTTACACATTATAGGGGGGGGGGGGGTACAGGACTCACTATAACCCCTGCAGTCTTGGGAAGTAATGATGGGGGTATAAAAAATTGTAATCTAGAAATGACATAACGTGATGGGACTTTTAACTACCTCTAACACCAAGCTGGCAAACTGTGGAACAAGTACTGAATGCCTTTTTATAACGGTGCCACATTGATTGGTTTTATTTATTGAAATAGGAATTTTAGTGATTAAAGCTTATTTAACATTATTAACTATGTTTTTGAGACAATATTATTAAGAGGTTTTGATTCACTGCTGAGGAGAAACCTTAGAGACAGCACAGGGGTATACCTATCTAGGAGTAGTGCTCACCAGAAATGGGGAAATGGACCAAGAGCTCTCTAACAGGATTAAGAAAGCTAATAATAGCATATACTACCACCAGCTATGCAACTCAGTGGTGGGTAAAAGGGAATTGGAAAATAGGATAAAATTACACATCTTTAAGTCCATATACCTACCTACCCTTATTTACGGAAGTGAGAGCTGGGTCCCGATGGACGAGCACTGGAGTAGGGTTACTGCTGCTGAAATGAAATACCTCCGGAAAATAACAAGGAGGGACCGAGTTAGAAATGAGAGGATAAGGAGATATCTAGGAGAGCCTGCACTGAAGGTAACAGTGGAGAGGAGGCAGTTGGGATGGTTTGGTTAGCTCTGAAGAATGGATGAGGACCAGGACCCAATGAAATTTTTTTTAGCCAGGCCTAACAGACGCCGTCCTCCAGGAAGACCTAGATTACAATGTATGAACCACAATTCAAGGATTAGTGAAAGGAAGGGAAGGTCTATGAATGTGATGAAAGCACTGGCTGGGGATCGAGAAGCTGGATTGGGGCACCTCCATGCTGAGAGGAACTAAGGAAAATGATAAAGAAACTAAATTCATATAAACATGGAAACGAAGGTAAAACAATATAGAGCCAGAATAAAACTGACAATTGAAGATAAGACGGACAACTCAATACTAAGTATCTCA
This sequence comes from Troilus luridus, assembly GCA_964056705.1. Lineage (NCBI taxonomy): Eukaryota > Metazoa > Arthropoda > Insecta > Hemiptera > Pentatomidae > Troilus > Troilus luridus. The sequence goes on along the minus strand of OZ057414.1, from coordinate 116,400,582 downwards.
TCAACATATTTATAATATAGAAAATATATTATTGCAAACATAAAAAATAAATGGTAGCTCCATATATTGCCAGAAGCATTCAAGACAAAACAAGAAATATAATCATTAACCCGTTGAACGGAACACACGTCAAAATGACGGCATTGTTTCATATTTTTATTTATAAGACCGAGCGCGGGTGGGGTGCAGCACAAGGCTGGATTTAGTGACATCTTCAGTCAAATATCGACCCTATCACTTCGGGAACCTTCTACCACTCTTTGTTTTGAGGTAAGTTGCCTTTTTTCTGAACATAGCACGTCAAAATGACGGGTATTCTGCCTGTGCAGTAATACTCATACCCATCAAAATGACGAGTGTTCTGTCTGTGCAGTAATACTCATACCCGTCAAAATAACCGATGTTCTGCCTGCACCACTTCATTCAATTTTTGGTTTGAAAAAAAATCAATACAATCACTCCTTATAAAATGAATTGAAGTAGTAAATAATTATCATTGATCATATAATATTTATTAAGCATGACTTAATTTTTTCCTTTCATATGGCAAAAACCTGAAGTTGTTTTTTTAGGAATATATAATATAGGAATATACACATTGTTATTTTGTCAAAATAACAATAATGGAAAACGGTATGAATACCTATTTTTTTGTTTTTTCAAGGAATATAGCTATTGTTGTTTTTCCACAATAACCACATAAGTATGTAAATTTATTTTTTTAGAGCGTTTATTATGATTTCAACAAGTCATCATGTAGCACTAGAATCTTTAATGTTACTAGATCGTAACAAATAGAAAATAGCAAGGTCTAAAGACTGAATAAAAAACTAAGTCAAAAAATAAAGACTTAGACTATCATTTGAAAAATTATATCAAATAAAAAATAAATGTTTTTTTTATAGGCCCTATCGTACGAAAGTATAGTGATGTACCACCAGTAATCAATTGAATAACCTTACTAATAAATATTATTCGAAAATATACAGTGTTTTACGCAAGTTACGCAAACATTCTCACATTCTACGCTGATAGCCGTCAATATGACGGATGTTCCCTGTGGACCACAACTCAGATATGTTCCGTTCAATGGGTTAATAGTAAGAGTCAAGATGCGGGTAGGTTAGGGGTGAAAACTAACCTAACCAAACATTAGCAATCCAGTTTCTTTATTTGTCATGGCCGATCCAGTAACAGGCATGGTAGTTTTGAAATAACAACCAAACCTTTTTAAATATGATTTTCGAAATAATCTCTTAAAAATGGATGTAAAGGGGGATTTGCAACATAAACACAAAGTTCTGATAATGAAATATACAGTCAGCACGTGAATATTTTAAAAAAATACTCTAATATTTTTTTCTGTTCACAATCATTTGTAATGGTTAATATTTATACTAATTTATAAATTATTAAATATACATACTGTTTCTGGAGGTCCAGCGTCTTCAAACCTTCTTCCGCCTCCTCTACCTCCACCTCTTCCACCTCCAAAACCTCTTCCTAAAATTCATAAAACAATTAATATAAATAAATAGTAAAATTGTTAAAGGACTTCCTTATATCTGATATTGGTCTATATATATAAAATTGATATATAAATATTATCTATAACAATATGAGAATAAATTAAACTATAGAAATGACAATATTAATTTACAATGCAAGAAATTTATTCTAAAGCGATTGTTTAGGTCTGTAATTCCAATATCTGTCCTGATTTAAAATTTTTTATCTAGCAATAGAAATTTTACAATTTCTCAAGTAAACAAATAAAGAACATATTACTCCCAATCAAAATTTCAGTTCAGCTAGTAAACATGTATATTTATATAAGACATAAATGCATAATTAATTAGGTAAAGAAAAAGGGTGATAACTATTAAAATCTAAATGAGAAAACATTTAGCCCTCTGAGTTTTAAGAACAATGACAACAAAACATGCTTTTACAATAATCATTACATATAATACAAAATACTTATGCATTAATAATATGACTTACCTCCTCTATTACCTCTACCCCTGAACATGTTGAAATAACACTAACACTTAATTAGTAATGTGTAACATTAACTATAAACCCTAAGACTAAGTCAACACAACAACACGGACATGTTTGAATAAAACGTGGTATTGAAACCTCCCTACGGCTTGGGTAGAGGTATAATTTTGACTTGGTAGCCATAAAAAGCCAACTGGAACTTCTGAAAACTTAAATATATTTTTATTGGTTTCAAAATTATTTCAAGTTTTAGTTCAAATTTTGTTATTTATTTTTGGAGGAGAACTATGCAATTGTTAATGTGATAATTTGTAAATGTGTGTGTTTTAATATTGTAACAACATAATTTTCCTAACATATTTACTAATTTTGGTATAATAACATAATGTAATCCAACTGGTTTAGAAATAATTGGTTATCCTATAAGCGAGAGTATTCTGTTAGTTTACTCAGCATGATTCATGTTTAGGCTATAGATCTGTCACGAATTCCTTTCAGGCCAGCTTTGGTTGTGTGATAGTAAAAATTGTCCATATTTTTTGTATTTATCCAACGCCAGCACAAGGCATTACTGCCAAACACCGACGAGGCTCGCAATAAAGACCTGTATCGTAATCGTTATTTGGAACATCTCTCAGACCACTGCAATGTCGTGAGTGTGCACCGTCCATGGCACAAGACAGACATATGGGGCAAATATCAGATTCTGCTATACCCATTCTGTGCCTGGAGGTAAAGTCTGAACCTCGCAACAACTTCTTGGAAGATTTCAGGGCGAGTTGTTCATTTGCAAGGCACACCTATTTTCTCCCTCTAGTTAACATAATCTATACGATCAACAGTCTTTTGTGACTCACGAGTCACAAGAGATATGTCCATGAAGTAAATTTATTTGATCCATACTTGGATAGAGGGTGGATTTGAATAACGTAGAATAGATTTGACTGTAACCATACACCTTCATATGGATCGGAAAACAAGACAGTATTAAACAATTTTATCTACATTACATCTATTTGTACAATCGCTGTAAATAAGTCAAAGGTAGCGGTTTCTTGTTCATTTCTATTTTTATTGTTGTACGTTCTTGGTTTCACATTACGATGAAGCTTCTGATGACTTAGGGTCCTGACAAGCTGGAGGCTGGTGTGTGTTTCTTTAGAGACGATAATCATCATTGAGGATCACCATTTAGTATACATACATTAAAGGCGCTATATCCCTTTTTGTGCCTTAGGCTCCTGTTGAAAAATGCGAATGGCGTATAGAATATTTGAATTTATTAAAAATTAAAACTCCGTAAAAAATGTTTGAGTTGAATGAAAGCATTGCATAAAAGTGACGATGAAGTTTTAATGAACTATTCTAGTGATAAAAATGTTCATAATATTAATTATTCAAGTGATGATTTTTACCGTAAGTAAAGAAATCATTCCGTTTATTGGTATATCAAGTGGTTAACAAACTCTCTTCGTGATTAAAGCGGTGGTAGCTCAAGAAGTATGAGCGCAGGAAAAACTACAGGTTCTATATAAAACCTAATCATGACACCAACCATAATATTTACTTTGGATTGTTCCACTCTTTTAGTTCAATATTAACGTTAGAATGTTTCACTGCTTCAGCGACCATTGTCGTCGCTCGCTCTCGCGATGGTTCTTTACTTTGAATATAGCTCTGTTCCTTGCTTCGTTAACTTTTTTCTTGCATAATTAAAAAGATAGTAACACGAGTGTTACATTTTTGAAAATCCTATAACTTGGCCTTTAAGAATATTGGCATTAATATTAGGGGACATATTAAAAATTTTATACAACTTAACAATACAGAGGGCAAATCGACATTCCGGAAAAACCAATCGAATGACCAAAATTATAGAGTAGAATAGAAAAAACTTTATTCTGGGACTAAGTCCCTTAAGAATAACAAACATGAAGAAAATATGAAACATAATATACAGTTGGCCAGAAGGCTACATAATACAAAGCATAGGGTTTTTATAAAGTGCCAAAAAAAGTAAAAAATAAAAATGAAAAAAATAAATAAAAAGAACGAATCATTATAAGATATGATTAACCAATTTAAAAGAATAAATAAATGAACAACAGTTAAATGCATGGGCTAGCATGCATTAAACACTTTACATAATGTATATCTTCTTTGCAAAAAAATAAATTAAATTATTCAGTGCTGATTCATTTAAGAAAATGATTAACCTTTTTGGGGAGTCAGGAGATGTAGGAAAAGCAAGGATTTTAATAAGGATAGTCAAGGGGCATGCCGAATAATAGGAGGAATCAAGTTCCACACTGTGGTAGAGCGTGCGAGAAAGGAACGCTCGAATGTGTTGGTTCTGTTGGAACGAGTATAGAGATCGGAAAGGCGAGATCTTGTTTCATGGTGCTGGACTGAGGTTTTGAATTGGAGGAGACTTTATATATATATATATATATATATGAAGGTTAATGGATTGGTATAAGAATGCACCGAGGAAATATTGTCTACGAATGGGAGGGAAAAGCCTCTTTAACTCATTCTAATGGTGGGAGACGCGAGACCGCTTCGGGGTACCAAAGACAAATCTTGGAGATCAGTTCATTAGACGCTTTGGTATAATTTCAAGCACATTTGAAAGGCCACCGCATAGCACACTACAGTAGCCAAAGTGGAAGAAGATGAGAGATGATGTGAGGATCTTACGGGCTATAGTTTGAAAATTAAAATTGTCACTTTTTTATTAACTAAAACAAAATTAAAACTTTTTTATTTTTATTTTGAAGAGAAAAGATTTGTCCTGGCCGCGATTTTATAAATAGATCTTTTATCTTCATAATCCCGGTCAGGACAAATCTTTTCTATTTAAAATAATAATATTTAAACAATCATCAATCAAAAACAAATAAAATATAATTTATAAAATTAAAACTTGTTTGTACCTCGTTGCCAAAACTGAAGGGAGTGAACATTATGGTTACGTTTGTTGTTAAGTTGTCAAACTAAGAATAAACAAAGTAGAAATATATTAGTACCCTTTGCTTTGATCTAACAAAATAAAATGGATTCTAGTTCATCAGATGAAGAAAATATTCCCACTGTTACTTCTGATATCGGAACCGAAAAGAAAAATGCTAATATTGTATCTGAAAAAAAGGAGACCTGTGGAAGTAATGAAGAGCCATTGAATGATCATCCTAAGGATTTAGCCGCTAACATTATTGATACTGATGGTAAAAATAAGTCTACTGAAATTGAAAGTGATTCAAATAAAATGAAATTCTTATCTTCCGAGTTTTTCGATGAATTTATTTGTCAACCAAGTACTAGTAAGGAAAATCCAGAGATTATTAGGAAAGTAGAGATTGAAAAAGATTCAGGGTCCAGTGAAAAATCAAGTTCTAATATCTCTGTTCCCGAGACAAGTGAAAAAAATAATTCAAAGGAAGATAGTGAAACTCCATCATCTGAATGTAAACTAAGGAAAAACATTGGAAACAAGGAGGAAAACAGCAGTGAGAAAAAAGAAACTAATAGTAATACACGGACTGGGAACCAATTTTATCCTAGCTTTGGAAATTTTGGTCCATCTTTTAATTTTGTACAACCTGAAAAGAAGATCTATAATTCGTCTGAGGAATATTTCTCTGATTTAAGACTTTGGCTGCAGCAAGCGTTTTTTTGGCAAAGTGTGACTGCTGCATTTCCATATTTTTTAATGTGCCAACAGTTTGGTCAGATATCTAATTCCTCGTCTAATCAGCAGCCACCTTCAGGCTTTAATTTTCCTCCACAGTTTCCATTCCCTTTTTCTCCATTTCAAGGTACAGGCCAACAAGCCAATCAACCTGCTAGTCCAGCAACACAAAGTCAACAGGCATCGACTCGACAATATATCACCGATGGTATATATAATATTTTATTATTTGGGATACATAGCAATTTAATATATTTTTATAATTCTAGTGTCAATTAACACATTAGTTAGTTTATTTGTTTTAAGTGATATTTCACCAATGTTATGAGTATTCAAGAAGTTTTAACTTGTTTATAAAACTTATAAAACATTATTTTAGGAGTCGAATGCCGCATACCTAGTTTTTGGAAACGTATAGCTGCTGAGTTCATTGATTTCTTGATACTGTTTTTTGTTAAAATCGCTGTTACTTACGTTGCTATTGATTTTTTCCATTTAGTGTAAGTATCCTTTTGACAGCAGTACATATTAAAAAAATACAGAATAATTTTTAAAATTGTTGATCATGTTTCAGTGATTTGGATCAATTAGATATTCTTCAAAAGGATTCAAAATTGGCCTATAAACAATTTATACAAATTACTCAAGAGATTTTTATCTTAGAGCTGATTCATAGATTGGTTGTTTGTGTCTTTGAGGTAATTTATATTTATATAAGTTTATTTTGATTTCGTTAATTGTCAAGAAATATTGATGGAAATACCAAATAATCAATTAGAATAAGCATGATTGGCTAGTTATTTGATGTTATATAAGAATATAATGTTATGCATTTAGTAATAAACTTTTTTCATATTATGAGTTTGTTTAACATTTATTTACATTTCAGACATTTTGGTTACGAGGAGGACATAATGGACAAATTGGTGGTGCTACTCCTGGTAAGAGTATTATGGGTCTGCGGGTTATCCAATGTGAATCTTCTGTTTTCATTAGAGAAAGTGATGGAGTCATAATCGTTAAGCCTGGGACTAACCTTGGTTTGGCCACTGCTTTTTTCCGATCTGTGGCTAAAAATTTCGTTTTAGCTCTTTTAGTTCCAACAAGCTTTGCGTTCATTTTTTTCCCTCATAACAGGACAGGTTATGACATGATTTGTAGCACCATAGTTGTGGAAGATCCTATTATACCTCATCGAGTAAATGACTGATTTTAAATTATTATACTTTAGTGTACTTATTTTAGAGTTAAATTTGAAAGATTTCTTTATAAACATGTTAATTTTTACCTGTTATATTCATAATATTTTGTTTATAGAGTCGGTTATTTTGTGTTTGATATTTAATTACAAATATTTTTCATGTTTTAAAATTCAGAATAACTGCAATGAATTATTCAAAATCATGTTTGAAATTGATGTTTTTTCTTCCAATTAAAATGTTCAATTTTGCTTGTTCAATACTAAAAATATGTATATTTTCCTTTGGGTTTGCTTTTTATTATATTATTTATAATTATTATAAATTAAAAAAGATTTGAAAGAATAGTGAAACTATGATGTATTTTTTCACTATTTCGAGTTGTTAGTTTCTATTTATAGCTTTAAAAAAAAATCTATGTGTTACCAATTGTAAGAATATTGTTTTTAAGTTGAACAAAACTTTATTATTTTTTTTTGTTTTTCTATGCTTGAATATGTACTTTACAAATTTGAGTGAACAAAAAATATATATAATATTGATTATCATTTATTTTTTCTTTTGTGGTTTTGCAATCCACTCTCTTCTAAATCTCATATGATTAATTTTGATTAGCAATATATTATTTATATATCTGACCTGTTAGAGCAATAACAATATGGTTAAATTAGATTAAACAATATAAATATGGTTAAAATTAAATTTATGTTGACTGTCAGAAATAGGAATAAATTCAATCATTATTAAATTATTGTAAATTTAATCTTGAACTCTTATTGGATCACTATGATAAGACTTTGAGCAACAGGATCCATTTTCTCTTAGATTCTTTTTTTTAAATTAATTAATTTTTCTTTTTTTTATGACTCCTATAAAATCCTAAAGACAAATAAACTAAGTTATCATTTATAATTCAAAATTGTTTACCGAAAATTTCCACCCAAGTGTTTTTGTTATTGCCTTTTTTTTTTTTAATGGTACGGTAATTCTAAAAGCTCCATTAAATATATTAAATTTATAATTACCTATATGATATGAAAAATGTTTCAAATTAATTTTATAATATGATTACACTACTAGTGTTTTTTACTATCTTCAGTTGCATATGCCGAGTTTAAAATACTACAAATAATCCTTTTAACTTCTGAGACCAATAAAAATGATACATAATTTATGCAAATATGGTAATATCAATTTGGCATATGAACCATTTATGGTGTAGAAACTAAAATCAAAATGGAATAAATATTCAACTAAAGATTATTTGTTTGTTTTATGTAACTTTATGCTATTATGGATAATGGACGATATTACACTTGGAGCCCTAAATTTTGCCCATCCAGGTCTAATTAGGATAAGGATCGTTAACGGATATCTGACACCTCCCATTTTATGTCCTCTCCAAAGGATGGCCATAACCAAGAATTTTTTACTCCCTTTTTAAATAGTATTAAGGCTCCCTGCCAGGCTACGAAGCCGCAATATTTGGTGTATTAAGTCGTCTTGTTATCCATTGCACCATAGCTGACTGAAATAAAAATTGAAAGTGACTAGAAGTTTTATGGCTGTAGTGAAATATAGTAGCCAAGAATTTGTTTGCACCAGTTGTTCTACGAGGGTGGTTTGAAAAGTTCTCGGAATCACAGCTAGATGTCAGGGCTAGAGCAACGAGGTTCCCACGCAATAATCACACATCCTTTGTGAGTGAACACGTGGCGTGAGTGGTTAGTGACGACTCTTTGTTGTTGTTTTTTGCGTAGTGATTTGTGACAATGTAAAAAACTGAGATTCGAGCAGTGATTAAGTGTTTTGTAAAGAAAGGTATGAAAGCAAAGGAAATTCATGCCAAATTTCAGAACACACTGGGGGACTCTGCTCCTTCATATTCAACTGTTGCCAAGTGGACCTGCGAGTTTAAATTTGATCAGGAGAGCTTAGATGATGATCCGCATAGTGGACGGCCAAAAAGTGCTACGACCCCAGAATTTATCGCATAAAAAGGTAATGGGGGATCGTCGACTGAAAGTGCCAGAGATTGCTGAAGCTGTGGGGTTGTCATCTGAACGGGTATATCACATTTTAACCGAAGAATCGGGAATGAAAAAATTATCCACAAGAAGGGTTCCACAGCTCTTGACATTGGACCATAAACGCAGCAGAATGGAAATGTCTGAACAAAATCTGACCCGTTTTCAGCGTAACCAACAATATTTTTTGCGCCGGTTTGTGACTACAGATGAAACTTGGATCCACTACTATACCCCAGAGACGAAACAGCAGTTAAAGCAGTGGAAACATGCTGAGTCACCACCACCAAAGAAAGGCAAAGGCAGTATGTTCGGCCGGAAAGGTCATGGCCTCAGTTTTCTGGGATGCAAAAGGCATTCTGCTGATATATTATCTTCCTACTGGCCAATCCCATTCCCAGAACTTTTCAAACCACCCTCGTATTATACTATTAAAGTACAAACAAGCAATTTTAAAATTCATGCAGGCTGTACATAATTCATCAGTTCAACTGATAATTAGATGACTTTGTAATGAATGAAAGATATAAACTTTAAGAGCGTATTAACTGTTTTTTTTACAATGTTGATTGGGTGAAATATGATCACTAATCAAATAAGTTCTCTCGGAAAAGTAAAATATGATATTAAAGTGCGTACATTTAATCAGCACATTATAATCAATATACATTATTAATTATAGTATCATGCATCAGTTGCTTTGACCTTCTCAGGTATAACCTTACCTCACCCCTCTTTAAATTGACTCTACCATTTTCCTTTGTTTTTTCTTCGAATCATGCTTTATGCTTGAACGGTGGTGGTCATTCATTTTTTAAGAATATTTTTAATTTTACATTGGATTTTCATAGAATTTCTTCATTAATATTTTTAGGGTAATTTCTGATTCCATCTCCATCTGAGAATTTATGATATACTATTTAAGAATTTACTGTCAGGTTTTGTTTGGTTAAATAAGCCTACCAATTTTGTGAAATGCATATTTCACCAATTTGGAAGTCATAGATCCAGTTTTATAATTTGATTTTGGGTCTTTCAGCTCATGTTATTCAAATTACATAGTATTATAACATTAAAAATAATTAAACTTCAATAATTTTGTTTCTAAGGGAAACACTTTTATATATCACTAGTGACCAACCCTAGCTTTAGTTGGGTAATAAGGCATATTATGCCTACATAATTTGTCTGTGTAATGCATTTTTTTTTTTTATCATGTACCGGCCATTAAAGAAAACGTGAATATCATTGGTAAGGCGTCTTTCGGAGTCTTGATTTTCCCATCTCACCTAATGTACTTTATTATATAGAAATTATAAAACCAAATATTTCTTTATATACGAATTTATTATCTTGCACGTTAGATAATTGCATGGGATTAGGCAAGCAGGGTTTTCGGTGAAACCCATCAATATTCCAACCATTCAACACAAAACCACGGGGCGGCCTGTGGTCTAGTGGTTAGCATAACAACCTACTAAGCCCAAAGTCGCGGGTTTGTACGATGTCAGGTACTCGTTAAAAATCCCTATCCTAATTAAACCTGGATAGGAAAAATTTAGAGCTCCCACTGTGGCATCGTCCGATTGGCCATAGCAGCATAAAGTGACGTTAAATGAACAAACAAACAAACACAAAACCTCGACAAATTATGTACCTAAACCTTCCTGGTGAATCAGTCTATCTATTGGTGAAGACTGCATGAAAATCCGTGCATTAGTTATTTACTGCGAACAAATGCGGCTGAGGACTTTGTATAACAATATGTATAGATTCAATGAATAAAAAAATAAAGACTTAATTATTAAATTAAAATATTGGATAATGGTTAACTATTATTTAATATTCATTAAATTAAATTAAATCAAGTTTATAAAGCATTAAAAAATCAATAGTTGGAAAATAATATAAAGTTTTTGCTTTTTTTTTTTTTCATTTTTTCCTTTAAAGTAACCCTTTGAAAGGACAGTTTATTTATCGGCACATTTCATACTTGAGTATACTATGTGCCTTTTAAATTCATTTTTACAATAAGAATTAACAACAGTTGTGATAATTCTAACTTATATTAGAGATCTTTGAAGAGTTTATGGCCCAACCAAGGGAGAAATTGTTTCCGCATTAAAAGGAACCTTGGTTTTAAATTAAGTTGTTGAACTTAAAGACCTATATGGAGAACCTGACATAGGTTCTTGTATTAAAAAAGCAAGATTCAGATGGTTGGGGCACGTTCACAGATTGGACAAAAAAAGGCTCCCAAAGCTGATTCTGGAGGGACGTCCAGATGGAGAAAGAGGAAGAGGAAGGCCTAGAATGTGATGGCTGGACGATGTGGAAGCAGACCTTAAGCTCCTGGGGGTAAGAATATGGAGAAGAGTAGCGAAAGATCGGTCAAAGTGCAGGAGAATTGTTGAGGAGGCCAAGGTCCTTCATGGACCATAGCACCATGGTGTGATGATGATGATGATACATTAGAGATTGTTACTTATATACTGTTACAAATTAACAAAATTAGGATTACATTATTTATATAATAATTATCTGTTTTACATTGTATGATTATTCTAAATTAGATGCCAACTTTTCGAAATCAATACTGTAAATAAATTTAGTGAATTCGGTTCGAAATGTATTGTATAGATTGTGTTCAGATACTGGCCAATCTTTCCCTCCTTCTCATGTTATGGAAATAATTAATTTCGACCTTTGGCCTTCATATATTAGGCAGTCATATATTATGTGTTTAAATGTCTGTTCTTCTTTGTCTATTGAGCAAGTATTGTCGTTGGTTATGTGAAATCTGTGTAAGTATGATTTGGTCTGTCCATGTTCAGTTTAAACCTGAGTTAGTTTGTAGTTAGTGGATTTTATTAATTTGTAGTTATTGGTTGTCAGTTTTAGAATAAATCTATGCAAACTAGGAGATTTATTTGAAACAGTCTCCATTCATTCCACCTCATAATCGATTCTTCTATAATTTTGAATTTTATGAACGAAATTGGTGTTTTGTGAAAAGATGGAGACAAATCACATTATGCTGCCTCTTTTGGTAATTTATCCGCTATCTCATTGCCCTCAATACCAGAATGACCTTTTACCCATATTACTTTTACAGAGAAATTTGGAAGCCCAAGTGTGCATAAGTTCATTCTGATATTTTCTGTAAGCTCGTCATGTAGGTCTGTGTTGAGAACTGATTGTGTCAAGAGCATGACTATGTCTGTATGTGTGTTGGTTGGAAGGTCAAAAAGGAATTCTGTCGCTTTTACGACTGCGTACTTCTCAGCTTGGTTGTTGGAACACATAGAGCCTAGTTTGTACTGGGCACTTCGCATCTTCTCATTTGTGTCCCAAAGTAGCCAAGCACAGCCTACATTATTGCCTTCTTTACTTCCGTCTGTGTAAATGTTGGTGATTACTGTATCCGTTCCCTTATGTCCTGTCAAGTGGGCATAAAGTTTGGCAAATGTTGATGGGTGTAACCAATCTAAAGGTTCAGATTCCCGTTCTATCATGCTAATGTTGATTTCTCTAAAGTTTTCGTTACGCAGTTTAATCGATGAAAGTTGTACGATTTTGTTAATTTAAAGATCTAAGGGTACAATTCCTGCTAAGACACAAGTTGCGTCATATGAGATAGTCTTATATGCCTTGACAATCCTGATCCCAACTATTCTTTGTAGTCTGTAGTTTCTGAAGATGGCATTTTTTCTCAATTGCTTTATGCCAAATCGCCACCGCATAAAGCATTTTGGGAATCAATGCCCCCTCGTAAATTATCTTCAAACATTCGGCCCCAAGGCCCCAGGCTGTCCGTGCGGCAATAGTCAAGGAGTTAACTGTTTGCAAAGTCCTGACGTATTCTCTTTCATTTCGTTTTGACCGACTTATTTTTCTGTCGAACGCAACACCAAGAAAGGTCAATGTTTGAGTTTTCTCTAATTGCTCATTGCCAATGACGATGTCTAAATTCGGTACATATCTTTTCTTACTAAAAATATTGAATTTCCTTTTCCTTATGTTGAGTTCTAACTTGCATGTTTTTATCCAATCATGTATTTTGATTAATGTTAAGTTTGCTATCTGTTGTAAATTTTGAAAACATTTTCCTCTGATTAAAAGTAATAAATCTTCAGTGTAAATAATTAATTTTGAGTCAGTTGGTAAATTAAGGTCGAAAATTGTATTAACTAAAATGTTCCGAAGAATGGGTGATAAAGAAGATCAAGAGGTGTTCCTATTGAGAGAGTTTTTAAGCAGGAGATGGTATTGGTTTTAAAAATTAACCATCTATTTTAATGAATAAATATAAATCCTTTGGACACCTATATTGTTTTAGATTATTTAATATAGCAGGTCACCTAGCATTGTCATAAGCCCCTTTTTTGTCAAGACTGATGACTAGGAGCTGATCTTTTTTATTTAAAGCTTCGCTGATATTTGTGGTCAGTTTTTGCTTTACAATCAAAATATGATTTCCCCAAAATTTCAATTTTTCAGTTTAGTATATACATTCTACAATGAGTGTGGTGTGTACATCTGTAAACTTTTTATTACCCTGATTCTTATTGAATTAAAAAATAAATCTGTTTCATCATTTCATGTTTTTATTGTGAACTTATTTTGCCTCTGCTCTTGTGTAACTGAACTGTCTTCAGTTTTTTAGGCCTGAGATAGAATTAGAAATGTAAATTTTTACAAAACTAATAATAAATAATATAGTACATGTGCAATGGTTGGGATTTTATAGACAATCTTTGTAATGTCAGAAATTATCAAACAGAAATTCCAAATATAATTTTTTATTTATGGAAATATTTAATGAACTGCAGTATAATTTAATGGAATATATGACTTGTGCGGTGAAGAAGACATACTCTTATTAATAAAAACACAAATAAAAAGCTTATTTTAATTTTTTAACATACTATTTTCATATATTACATATGTCTTGTTTCTGTAGCTTTTTATTATTATATTTAGGTTGAATCCACTGCCTTTGTGATTGACATAGATGGTAATTACTTTTTGCCCCTGAAAAAAAATTTCAATTTATTAATTATTATTATAAACGAATAGATAACTTCCTTTTTCTTGGTGCATTAGGTTAATAAAAGGTAAGAAAAGAAGATGAGGGTTGGTTAGGATGACAACTGCTTGAATAAACTCAAAACTAATTATAATGGACAAAGAAATTGAAAGAGGATAACGATTTGGTAAAATATAACTATTAATATAGAATAGAATAGAAAAATGATTTCATTATGGGACCAGATCCCTTAAGTGTTCAAAAATAATTGAATATATATCTGGCCAGGGGGCTACATTATTAAGAATGATACAGTACGTACTTAATTACTTAAACATAAATATTAACTAAAAATTATGTTCTAGTTAAAGAAAAAAATTAGAATAAAAATCTAAAATAACAAGATCCACTGATGGATATGAGCTATTGATTATAAATTAGAGAGCATCTGTTTTGAAATTCAGGAGATGAAGGAAAAGCGTGGATTTGAATCTGGATAAGAAAGAAGCTTGACGGATATTAGGTAAGTTTCAAATTGTGGTGAAACGGGCAAGAAAGGAACGGTCAAATGATTTGTTTATGTGGAAATGAGTATAAAGGTCAGAAAGTTGAGATCTTGTGCCCTGGGATTGGAAAGAGGATTCCAATTGTGGAAGACTATAGATATAAGAGTGAGTTGATGGTTTGGTATAAGAATAAATCTAGGAAATGAATCTACGAATGGAGGTGAAGAGCCTCTTTAACTCATAGAGGAGGGATACATGATACTTCCTCGGGGCATCAAAGACTAACCGTATTGAGCAGTTCATGATTCGACTCAATCTATCGTCAAGCATATTTGAGAGGCCCTTTATTATATGCCACAGTCATAGTCAAAGTGTGGAAATGCGAATGATGTAATGAGGGGCTAACGGATAAGTAGTGCTAGAAGATGCCTGGAATGATGGAATAACTATAGGGAGCTTATTGATCGTCAGGAAATTTGGGCGATGTGGGGCTAACAGGAAAGGAATTGGTCAAAAATGATACCGAGGTTTTTTGAGGAACAGAACAGAGGAACTGAAACTGGTGATCATTCAAAATTAATTGGGGGAGATAGTGGATGAATTTAAGAAGGTGTTTGGAACTGATTAGAATTTAACTTGAGTCTATTCAGGTTAGCTTAGGCACTATTCAGGTTAGCTTAGGCACTGATTCTATCCAGGTCATTCTGAATACTGGCAAAAAGGAAGAGTTTCTTCTCAATTTTCTTTAAAAAATAAACTATTGTATGTTATTATGATGATTAGCCATAGCAGGATATAGTGACATTAAATGAATAAATAAATAAATAATATTTTTTTAAATGCTGGTGAAAGCTGTTATTAGTATAATTAAAGAATAAAAATGAATGCTCTTAATCTTAGATATTATTGTTCTCTTATGTGAATAATCAAATTTATTCTATACTTCATAAATAAAACTGTAATTACCATGAACCGCTTGATGCTGAAGCAGAAGCTGAAGCAGAAGAATAAGATCCTCCTCCACTGTCACCACAGTTACTACAAGATCCACTCGGTTGCTGGTGGTAGACTGGATAGCCTCCACCTCCGCAGTTTCCACCGCTACAGCCACCTCCGCAGTTTCCACCGTAACAGCCACCTCCGCCTGGATGCTGAGGATATTGTGGACGACCTCTACACCCTCCTTGTCCACATCCTCCATCATATCCACCTCCTCCACCCCTATTGTCAAATATTATTATCTTCAAAATCATTCAAAACATAAAATTATTTTATTTTTATGATACATATAATTTTAATCAAGTCCTGTAAAAAAAAAATTTAGTTTAGATTTAACTATAATAAAAATTGATGGTTTCCATTGTACCTGATCACGATTGAACATGAAGATAAAGTCAAACAAAATAAAATTGAAAGAAAACTGATCAGAGTAAACTACTTTTTAAATTCCAATGTTATAAATCTTTGGATATTTCCTTATTTATTATAGGAGTGTTGTAGAGAAACTCTATGCAAAATAGTTATCTGAAAATAACTATTTTTCTATAACGTTAACAATAACGTTGCACATTATTGTTAACGAGAAATTTTTGAAAAGGTAGGTTTCAGTAGATTGTTTTTTACTCTTGATCATCTATAAAATAATGGTATAAAAAGAAAAATATACAGAACCATAATGTTAATTATGACAATAAATTAAATAAACTAACAAGATGTACAATATACATTAACATACACACACACACACACACATATATATATATATTTGTATATCATTCAAAGTAAACTATAATAATGTCTATTCATCCCTCTTTTCTCAGTCTGCTGGTGCCACTCAAGGCAGTATCCTTGGCCCAAACCTCTATACACTTGATACAGCTGACATCCCAACACATCCCATTACTATTCTTACCATGTATGTTGATCATACTTTTATATTACCAGTCAATACTAATCTAGTTATTGCATCTTATACTCCTTCAATCCCATATCACTGACCTTGAATAATGTTATCAAAACTGGAGGATTAAAGTAAATTTACACAAATCCTATCAAATCCCTTTAGCCTTTGTGATAATCCAATGACTTCCTGCCCTCCAATCTCCTTTAATAATATTCCACTGACTCCTTTAGAGTGAATCTGATATTTAGGACTACATCTTGACAAATGTTTAACCTGGAATCCTCATACTAGACAGAAACAAAAAGAAACTGTTAGCCGTTTCAGGCTTCTTCAACACTTACTAGACAGATGCCCTAAGTTCCTAATTAATTACAAAAGTCTCATGTACATGACTATTACCAGACTTATTTGAACTTATTGAGTAGAACTTTGGAGCTCTATTAAGGCAATAGAATTTCCTTCATATCCAATCCTTACAATCCAAAATTCTTTGTAAAATGCTCTTAATTTTGTTGGTAATAAAGTCATTCAGAATGATCTCAATGTCCCATTTGGTGCTGACAGCACCTGATATGAACCTGATATGAATCCTTTCATGAAGAGCTTTATGTCCACTCAAACCTACTAGTTTCGAACCTTGCTACATCTTCAATTCCCGATAATCCTACAGAAAATAAGATGGCTTTGTGGCCAAAGTTTAATTTGTTATTTGAGTATTACCAGTGGATAGTTTCTCTACTTGCCTTTATCTCATGCGATTATGTATCATTAATTCTATTTACTTGTATTATTATAATATAGTTGTAAATTTCAATAAATAAATTTTAAAAAAATATTTTATTTTATTTTTTTATTAATTGTTATAATTTTAAATATTTTTATTTTTGAAGAGAAAAGATATGCCCAGGGTCGGGATTCGAACCTGGGTCTCCCACATTTACGTTATGGTGGTCTACCAACTGAGCTATCCTAGTTCGTACGTCGGTCAGACATATCCATTCTCTTCACTGATCCCATATCCCCGTGTTTTCGCAATTTTCGATGTATACAAGGAGAAGAATGTGAGCACCGCAACGGAAAGGTGGATGACCCGGGTTCGAATCCCGGCCCTGGGAATATCTTTTCTCTTCAAAAATAAAAATATTTAAAATTATAACAATTAATAAAAGATAAAAAAAAAAAATTATAAGAATATATAATGACGTAAGTCAACAAGATCCTAATCAAAGTAATGTTCAATGAACATTCTTCCCCTTATATACATCGAAAATTAGGAGAACACGGGGATATGGGATCAGTGATGAGAATGGATATGTCTGACCGAGGTACGAACCAGGGTAGCTCAGTTGGTAGAGCACCACAATGGAAATGTGGGAGACCCGGGTTCGAATCTTGGCCCTGGGCATATCTTTTCTCTTCAAAATAAAAATATTTAAAATTATAACAATTAATAAAAAAATTAAATTTAATTAATTAAAATTATTGTTATCCAACTTTTTAAAATAAATAAATCAGTTTGAACCACCTGTAGAAGACTGTAGAACACAGATTGTTAGCATAACTACCTTCTCAAAAATAAAAATATTGTATATATGATTTATTTCTATCCAATCTAACTTGCTACTTAATAATATATTTATATAGTAGTGTTTCATAGAGATCAGTTTACTCACCAGCCTCCTCCGCCACTGCTTCCTTTAGTAATGTAGATAGGAAGAAAAATACCACCACCCCCTCCTCCTCCTCCTCCTCCGCAGCCATGACCACATCCACCGCCTCCACCAAGCCATTTTCCAAGTGTTCTTTTCCGCCTTTGAAGAGAAAGAAGGCCACCATCATCCATCTGAAATATTTTAACAAAATTTGAAATATCTAAAATAATATTTCTAGATAAAATGAAGAAATTTGAGTTGAATAATAAAGTAATAGATATTTGTTGAAGTGAAAACTTCTTTAGCTGTGTTTATTGTCTTTTGGTAGGTGAAATACTAAATTTAGTTCACAGGTTAGTTTTCAAACAATATAAGAAAAGAAAATGTTTTTTAATTGTTGTGCAATTAATACTAGTAATGACTTAAAACATCAATAACTGGTTGAACATTACATTTCCCCTAAAATATTTTAGTATTCTCAGTTAAATGCCTTGTTTTATGAAATGATTGAAAGTACTAATGATTTAAGTATTGTTGAATTTAACTATGACAATAATGCCAAAAATGAAAAAATAAATAAGCAATCTACGTAAATACAATTACGAGTTATAAATAATACAACTACATACTAATTATTATTTAAATTAAATTATTGATATGTTTCGATAATAAACTTCACGAAAATGTACATGGTTGTTGTTTCGGGGTGTCAGTACATGTGAAAACCGGACTAATGCTAATAATTTAAATTTACATATTTGAAATTTAAATAATTCAGATTATAATTGATTTAGAAATTCAAAAAAGAACACAGTTCTTCCAAAGTCATGAGTTTTCACTTCTGTCGGCTGACCTCATTGCTGCCTATTTACTTTTTTTTATATTGATATAGTTTATTCCTCAGGCTAACAAAGCCCTTTCATTCAGGTATTTCATTGAGGAAATTGTAAATATTGGCATTGATAACAAAAGAAGCATGAATATTAATTAAGAGATAAAACTCAGTTCAGTTTAAAATCAAAGGGGCATACTTTTGTCTAATCCAGTTCCTTACTGTATATTTTTTTGAAGTGTACTCATTATCCAAGTAGTTTCATGTACTTTTGACACTCAACTCTCAAGAGTTATGGCTTTTTGTAATGGCTACTGTAGGAAGTTTAAAGAAAAATAATGATGGTAGGATCTGAGCTTAGATATAATGACCTGTACGCCAATGCCTTCTAAATTTACCTATAATAAAACCTGGGGAAGGTAACCAAACAAGAAGGTTACAAAACAGCATAACATAAACTTTTGGGCAGTACTAAAAGTTATTATTGAAAAAAGAAAACAGCTGTTTTCCATAGTTACTAAGCATCTTCACGCTCACATGAATGATGTACATTGTAACTATTCTTACGGGCATTCTTATGTTTAAACATAATTATTTGTTCCAGAATAATAATAATAATAATATATTTTCCAGAATAATAATATATTTTCATTCATCCATTCATTGACTTTCAGTAATGCCTCGAGATAGAATCGAAAGGAAAGTATGTAGACAAATTTCACTCTTCAGCTATTTATGAGCTATTTATGGTTGTTTCTTTTATTCCTATAAACAATATGTAACAAAACAAGCATACATGTTTACACACACACACACACATAATATATATTATATATATATATAAATAAAACTTACCTTTATAGTCCTTCCTCCTTGGATCAAATCCAACAATGGGCTTGGCTCGACTTTCTTGGGTTGGGAGGGAGATAGCTGCTCATCTGCTGAGCTTTCTATACAAATCATTTTAATTGTATTATTTATTTTTATTAAAATTAGGTTTATAATTGGTTATTATAAAAAGAAAATAAGAAATAATAATAAATGTTATTTATTATGTGTATTGATGAATTCATGAAATTGAAAGGCATTGATAAAGCCAATGACCCATATTCTATTGAAAATAATTGGACTGTCATATTTGTTATTTGTGAATCTACAAAAATATCTCTAAATGTTTACTATTAAACATTCTCATTTAAACATTAACAATTATTTTGCACTATCCAAGTATCAATTCTATTAAAAAATATTCAATTGAATTTAAAAAAAATTCAAATTAAAGAAAAGAAAATTAAAGTAGCTATATTGAAAATAGAAATCTCTTTTGAAACTTGGTTATTGGTTATTGTATATTTATATTTATATAATAAATGTGATAATTGCTTAAAAAATTGTTTATTTATATTTACAATTTTTTAAAAATTAATTAACCATTCAATGAAAACTTTTAAACATAATTGTTTTAAAAATACTTAAAATTCAAATTTAAAAAATAGTGCTGTGTACTAATTATTACCAAATTTATCAAAAAAGGCTAATAACTAAATATGATTATTTAACAAGAAAGAATTGGTAAGCGATTATGTAGTAATTAAGCATTTAGTAATATTAATAATAGTCATATAATTGTAGCACCTTAAATTTTAAAACATTTGTTTTAGAATTTTTTTTTTAAATCCATCTCGAGAATAATGGTGGAAAAATTGTCAGCTTATGTCAGTTTATACATACATAGCAAGGATTTTAGTTTTAATTTAAATCGGATTCGTAATTTTTATATTGAACACTCAACATTTTTAGATTTACTTTTTAGATAGACTCTCCATGGGATTCAATAAATCATTATTTATAGTTTTTCGGTACTTGTGTAATAGCTGGTCTGCATGAAACCTACTTCCTTAACTGGTGTAACATCTTCTTATCACTCCTCTCATTTGAGCTAGTTGGGTGTGCGTTATTAAGTTATTTTCTGTATATTTTTTTTAACATTTTCGTCTTGTTAAATTTGTTTATTGGCTATTTAAATTTCTATATTGTGTATTAAATTTAGTTTTGTGTTTTAGTCTTATTCCTTTTGTTATTGTCAGTTTAAAATGAAAAGATTAAAACAGAATAGCCGTTTAAAAAGAAGCTGTGAAATACTTCCAGAAATTCCAAAGACGAAATTATGTGAAAAAGGTAATCAAATGGATTTTGACAATAGAGATGGAGACGTTTTCGTCGAAAGTGATGGAAAACATTTATACAAGAAGTGGGACATGGCTAGGGGGGGGGGGGGTCTAAAATTAGAACTTTATTATTACACTTTATATTTTTCAATTTCCATTAATATGAATAAGAAGGTGGGTGTTGTCAATATCAGAATGATGAGTGTTCCGGTTATAAACAGTCCCTGCAGGCCGGCTAACACACAAGTACTACTTTTTCTTTTGAATATAAAATAATTTATTTTGTTTAAATTGTTTACTTTTTTTTAAAAATTATAATTTGTATTTGCTATGTATATAAATATTTCTTCTTGAATGATAATAGTTGACCTTGAATGATAATAGTTGACCTTGAATGATAATAGTTGACGTTGAATGATAATAGTTGATGTTGAATGATAATAGTTGACCTTGAATGATAATAGTTGACCTTGATAATATATCTGGAAGAAAATGGTCCGGGTAGAGGTTAATAAATTTCTCTTAGATGTGGAGAAAAGTTTGTTAATTAGCTAACATTTAACATACTTTGCAGGTTTGCATATTTAGCCCTGAAGAAGACCTGCAAAGTAGGTCGAAACGTTGGCTAATTAATAAACTTTTCTCCACAACTAAGAGAAATTTATTGACCTCTACCCTTACATTTTCTTCCATATAAATATTTCTGTTTTGTATAAAATTTTAAAAATAATTTCTTCTCCTATTTTCACATTCATCACATTTGAACATGAAAAAAAGTTTTATCGTCCTTTTCTGTTTTCCCGTATACTGCATTTTAAATTTATTTTCCAATTAATAAAAAAAAAGCTAGCAAAGGATGCATGCAATCATACTCGTTCTATTAATATCCTGGAATGATGCAAGGATAGAGCACTCCAGGATGAGAACGGTAATAGGTCTCATTATTTTCTTTATTATATATTCTCTTCTGTTTGTTGTTACGAGACATCGAGACATCGCTTGAATTTCGATGTGGTCATCTAGAACCATCCTTCCATACTTATTTATACAAACAAATGACATCAGCGCAGGTCTACCACCCAGGAAAAGGTCCAACTTACTTTTATGTTCCTCCGATTAATGAGAACCCTCTTAAATTTCTTTTTTTCAGTCCTTGAATTGTTATTTGTTTTATTTCTTTGTTTACTAAGGCCAGTCCATATTATAGTTAGCTAACGTTTTACAAGACGTTGCGAAATCACGTCGTTTTTAGATTTCTACTACTGACCGTTTTACGTCAAAGCGAATAATGAGTTGTCTCTTGAAATAAATGCTTTTTAAAACAATTGAAAACAGCAAATAAAAAAAAAAAATAAGTATAAAATTATTAAAAAAAGGAATAAAATTATTTTTTTTTAAATGAATACAAGTATTTTAAAAAAATGAATAACATTATTCATTTTAAAAATGAGAGGTTTCTGTCTAAAGAAGTGGTCCCCAGTCTGGGAGAGACTAGTTGATATTATCTTATTTAAAGCTTTTAAAGTTATTTGGTAATTATTATTTGATCTATAGTTCGAAATGTTAGTTGAAACCTTTATTTACTGATGAATTGATAACCAAAATCTACTTATTAACCATAATTACATTCTCTTTTCCAAATTTATATTCCGATAACTTGTATTTTTGAAAAATATTATAAATGAAACGAATAAACAATTAATTTTGTGAATCCGACTTGTACAGTCTAAATTTTATTGTGTCGACTTCGCTAAAATTCATCTGAATCGATACACAACAGATAGTTTTACGAATCGACTTCTGATGATTCATCGGGATCTTCTATCGAAGGCAGCCGAGATTTTCACATCACAAGGAACACCCGAGAAGTGCACCCTCCATTACATCATTAAATCATCAATTAATTACCCAGAGTATTTAGATACTTATTAATTTTAATTGACCAATTAAATAATAACATATGACCTTTATTTTATTTGATTTTACAATTCAAATATAATTTAAATATATAACCTATCAGGTAATTTTCTCCATACAGAATTATTTGAGTCAGATCAAGGCAGCAGGCTATCAGGATTTATTACTATAGGGAAAGGTTGTCCAAGGGTGCAATCCCTGTTACTCTTACGGCGCTCTAACAGTTACTAAATTGGCCGTTTCTAACTTATTTTCATTATTTGACAAACGTCGAAAAACAAAAACGTATCAATGAGAAATTCCATGTGAATCAATTTCATCTTACGTTGGTAAAAAGGGTATCTGGTTTACAACTAACCCTTGTCTATTAAGCCAACGAGATTCATAGATATTTTTCCAAACAAAAACTATGAGTCACCTGGAGCTAAAATGTGGCTGAAGAAATACGTCAACAACATTGACCAAACGTATTTCAACACAGAATCTTATTTTAGAATATATGCGGTTAAAATGGAACATCTACATCCTGCGGTCTGTGGTTTGTGTTTTATATTAAAACAACATCAGATATATCGATATAATTTCAATTAGTAACGGTAAGGAGGTGGCGATTGAATGATAGCAGAATCTAATGTGAGCTAATCGATACATTCATATAATATTTACTAATTCGATTAAGAGCTAAGGTAATTACGTTTATTTATTGAAATTCCTTTAATTGCCACTAGTTACGGAGAGTTGGCGGAAGAGAGTTATTATACCCTTCTTATAGGAGAAGGATGCCGTTCGTTTATGAACTGTGCAAAATATTTATGTTTAGACAAATCTTAAACACAAAATTTTATATTCTTTGTTTATCGATTTATAACAGTAGTCAATATTTAAGATTGAAAACTAATAAGAGATGATATTACTTACTAAAAGTGTAAAGTTTGTGTACCAACTTATTAAAGTTTAAGAAATTAAAATACTTCTTCAATCATATTTAAGAGGGACTATTTTTGCCAGAGTTCTGCCTAAAAATAGATTTATTTTTCTCTTTTTCGCTTAAACTTAATTTTTTTTTGTAAGTTATTTTTTTTGTAACTAAATTTTAGTTTGTTAAAAATGACATTGTATATTAACATCATGTCCACGGAAAATTACGGAAGAATACTCATTAATGAATATCACAACAAAATTAAAAATCCTCTTCCAGTTGAATGGTAATTAATTATAAAACATGCGATAATAATTTTAAAAGGTATTATTAATAATTTTATTGTCAAACCAGACCAACTCGAATTTTATTTACAACTTAGGCAAACTAAACTGCCGAATCAGTTATTCCTACGATTCGTGTAAACACAAATAATTACAATAAATATGTGTTTGAGTTTTATGACAACGGTTAATCCTGAGATTATTAATTTTTTTCAAAATTCTAAATTAATACTATTTACAATTAATACAATTAATTAATACTTTAAAAAGTACCTGTTTTGTTCCCCGTAACCCGATACTTTTTTTTAAAATAATAGTTTTTTTATTTTTGGCTATCAAACTGTATATTAAACTTTGAAATATTAATTGAAACCTTTATTTCTTGATGAAATGACTAACCTTTATTTGAATCATCATTTATTTGTCACCTTTATTTGAATCATTTGAAACATAAACGAGATCTTATTGTGTATACATAGTTTTGCCAATCTCAGCAGACAAAATTATGTTAGTAACAATTTTTTTTTCGTTGATCATAAGTAAAGTTTAGTAGAACATCAAAGGACTTTATTCTTGATCATTTATTTATCACCTTTATTTGAATCATTTGAAACATAAACGAGATCTTATTGTGTATACATAGTTTTGCCAATCTCAGCAGACAAAATTATGTTAGTAACCATTTTTTTTTCGTTGATCATAAGTAAAGTTTAGTAGAACATCAAAGGACTTTCATGATGATTTAAATAACCATCAGATAGATAATATTTTAATAAACGACATGTCTGCTTATTTAAAGATTTTGTTTAGATTAATATGAACCATATTAAACGGGTTATCCGAATTTCCAATTGTTGAATTTCCACAACCTATGGAACAGATTCCCCGACCTCTTTGATTTTTATTAAACATTTAGAATATATTAATATATACTATAACATTTACCTGTACAGGTGACTAAGACCACTAGGAGACACACGAAGCCAGCTTTAGCCCGTAACGTTGACTCCATGATTCAGGATAGCGATAACATCAGATTAGGAGCTTTATACCCTACCTCCCTCTCCGCATGTATCAAGGACGAGCCAGGGAATCCCGGTCTGCGTTCGTCCTTAATTTTCTTCCGTAGACCATTACAATTGTCAAGTCTGGCTGAACTTTGCCACGTTACCAGCAATTAGTAGCTATATATATTTATTTCGATGACGCGGGCTTCTAGGATTGCACAAAGTGAAGAAAGGAAGATGTTTATCTATTTATATTGTGTGTGGGAAATGTGAAGTACACAGCATCTGTTTTACGTGCAATAAACAATAACAGGGCTTCCGTAATGTGATTCCGGACTCGAGGAAGTTCATAACAATATATAAAAATATATTTATTAAGAAAATATAAAAATAAGAAATACATCATAAAAGAAAGAGCTTATTGTTTAGTATCTCTCTATTATTTAAAAAGGCTTTTAGTGATTAACGTGTAATAATAGGGTGTATAAAACAAAATGACCTTTTTTTTCAAATTCAAGATTTCAAAGGACTGTAAATATTTGAATCCTATTTAATGCTTACCAATACTTAATAATCCCTTTAGATCATTCTCTAAGCTAGTTTAATCCAATTCAACTTCTTCACAAAAAGCCTCATTTTAGTTATTGTTTCAAAGAAGAACCATGTCAGAGTCCTACGAAATTTTCGTAATTTTAAGGCATTACAGGAAAAAATGTTCACAGCCGCTGAACCAACTCGTGAAATTGTTAAATATATAGGAGAAGGTGTTCTTGACCAATGCACTACGCGGCGTTGTAATGAAAAATTTAATAGTGGAGATACGACGTTGAAAAGGAAGAAGGCCTCCGGGCGACCATTAATGGATATTGTTGAGGTTCTGCAGGAAGCTGTTGAGTCAAATCCGTCCACAAGTACTCGCGAACTTGCCAGGGAGTGTGATGTATTGAAAGATTTAGTCGCTTTATTGTGAACGTGAAAAAGTGCTGTAGACTGGTCCCTCACGCACTTACTCCTCAGCAATGAGCCAAGAGGTTAGAAATTTGTGAAAATTGGTTGAAAAAATCCTTCTGATTTAATTTTTAGCGGAAAATTAAAATTTCACCTGTGATGAAAAGCTGTTTTACTGGAGAAATCCGAATACCTTTGAGCAATGGCTAGAGCAATAGATCGCGGTCAAACTGCTTTTCCGGTGGCTGCTAGGGGGCAATTTGAAAATAAAATCTATGCTTGGAATTCGTTTTTTGAATTTCGAATGTGTTGTTATTCACGACTTTGTTTCTGATGGATGCTCTATGAATTCTGAACTCTACTGTGAACAACCGGAAAGATTTTACGCGAAGTTTTCAGAGCGTTATCCTGCTTTTATCAGCCAAAAAGGAGTTTTATTCCAACAAGATAATACTCGTCCTCACACTTCCTGTTAAACCAAATAAAAGTATAAAGAACTTCATGGGTTCGAACTCCTACCTCATCCACCATATAGTCCAGACCTCGCACCATCGGATTACTTGTTTCGATCTATGGCCCATTTACTTCAAGGAAAAAAAAATTGGTAAGTTTGCGGAAGTTGAAATAGTTGTCCAAGAGTTCTTTGACAGCCATACCAAGGAATGGTATCAGTGTGGGATCAAGGAATTGGCTAGCAGATGGCTAATGACGGTAGATAACAATGGACTATACTTTTGAAAATTAATTGTATTTTATATCCAAGAAATAATAATACAAATATTTGGTTGAAAAACGATCATTTTTATTTATACAGCCTTCTTTATCTTACTTATTAGTTGGAATAATAAAGATGGATTGTAAAAAAGTGAGTTAGATGGGGAAACAATATTTGAATGTATAACAATTATACAATATCGAGATAAAAACATTGGAGATCAGAAAAGATAAGGTCGAGTTCAAAAATAAGGCACTATGATACGGTGATTAAACCAGAGCCCTCCACGCAGCGGAAACACAGTTCATCACCAATAAGGGCCTAATTAAACGGAAGATATTAAGGAAAATTCTCAAAGGACAAATCACTTTAAAAGCGAAATAAATAAAGTAGAATCCTCCCAGAATCGGCTAAAGGTTGATAACTTATACCGGAAGTCGTTAAAACCTTATGAAGTGATTTTAACCTTTAGTGGGTACAATCATGGAGAGGAGACGAAATTCGTGACACGATAATTAGTAATACATATGTCATCCGTGTCGTCATATTCAGGGCCCCAGACAGCTTTGTCCGACATGTTCGGCTGAGTGAGGCTACCTTAAATGGCGAAAGCAAAATAACTAACTTATCATTAATTGTGCAATCCGTTTATTTATTGGCACATTCCATACTTAAGTATACTATGTGCCTTTTAAATTAATTTTTACAATAAGGATTTACAACAATTGAGGCGTTGACATTGAATAGGAGGTAAGTGCCAAAATTGCTGAAATTATTTTTTTTCACTCAAACGATTTTCACAGTTTGTTCAACTATTGTTGCCACCAGCGGGACCTTGTGACATTGCTCAAACCTAAACGAGATGTGATAGGAACTTACCACCTTTTCAAGGCTATTGGCCTTGGAACATATGATCGTTTCAGTGAAAAAAAAAATTCAGCAATTTTGGCACTTACCTCCTTTTCAATGTCAACGCCTCAATTGTGATACTTCTAACATATATACGAAATACATTATTCTTAGGTATATACTGTTACAGATTAACGAAATAAAATAACAATATGTGGAAGAAAATGGTCCGGGTGGAGGTCAATAAATTTCTCTTGGATCTGGAGAAATATTTATTAAGTAGCAAACGTTTCGACCTACTATGCAGGTCTAAATATGCAAAATACAGACAATAAAAATTAACAAATTGCTAAGCATGGTAAATATTAAGGTTAAAATATATGAGTGTATTAATAACCAAGTGACAGGAGAGTAGTAAAATACACAATAAAGAATTATATAAAAATAAAACAGATATGTGTTAAAAATTAAAGAATAGGATAATAAAGATAAAAATTAAAAATTACAATTCAATTCATTCCAGATTTACAATAGTTAAATAATGATTGTCTATGTTTTACATTGAATGATTATTCTATTCGTAAATAGATGTCAACTTTTCGAAATCAATTCTGTAAATAAATTTAGTGAATTCGGGTCGAAATGTATTGTATAGATCATGTTCAGATACTGGCCAAACTTTCCCTCTTAATATTGTGGAGATAATTAATTTCGACCTTTGGCCTTCATACATTTGGGAGTCATATATTAAGTGTTATAACCGAAAAAACAGAACACTGCCTTCTTGACTTCTGACAGTAGTGTAGAAATCACGCGTGAACAATAAGCGATATACATATATCCTTTCATAAAAAAGGGTAACTTTTACTTGTCTCGAAGTGTAAACATGTACCACTACAACCTGAAAGGTTCAATATATGGTAATATATAATATAATATAAGTCCGAGAAGGGTATCCACTTTATAGAAGCTGGAGATGAGTCCCAGAAGGATCTGGACATCTTCAGCTCAGCAACGCAGCTCTCCACACAATCAACTACCCCGCTTCTTACACACGTAAATAATACGTTTCATCAATAGAAATTATGGCCGGCCTGTTAATAAAATCAAAAACAAGATTATGTTAATACTATAATCATTGGTTTTAATTAAGGCAAAAAAACAATGAACACTTCCACTTCACAGCTGAAGCGTTGAGAACAAAAAGTTTAATAAGGATACAGAACTGGAAGGCTTTGGTTCTGCCTTTTCATTGACCTTGAAACCGGACTTAACTCGGTTCTATTTTCGTTACCCGGTCATTACCTGAGTTAGCAGTTAGTAATCTTATATTTCAGTTAATCTGCCGTTCCACCACGTACCCAACACCCGAGGATCGAACCAACTTACTACACGGTACCCGAAAGCTGTACTGTTAATTTAAATGAAGTATATAAATAGTTTTGTACGATAAATTAATGGTATAACATATAGGTTCCCAATATTTTTCGGTTTGCAGCTCCCTCAATAATCGGATTTTTTCCGTGTCGCCCTTAATACGTCATATTTCTTTTCTAAATTTTCGACTTTCCTAAAAAATTGGAAAGCTTTCCGCTTTTAAAGCGATTACCCATTTAACAGCGAACAATTAAAAACAGATATTTGCTATTTTCCTTGGGATAATATAAAATATCTAATTTCAACTATTACGGTATTGAGACTGGAAAACCACCATGTTGGTCTTTCAAATGAAAGAATGAAATTGCTAAATTCTTGTAGTTTTGTCAACACACACGATTGTTGGTGCGAAAATTCGAAAATTGGAAATTCCAAGAAAATTGCCGAATTGTGTACTTTAATATTTCGCGGCACTCTTATGACGATACCGCAGCACAGACTTTGGGAATCACTGGTGCCTCACCAATGGTTCTTTTTATATAGGAAATTTTCCCCACATTTAAGTTCACTATATTTACCAAGCTTTTATAACAACTAATTTAAAAAATAAGGTAAAATTCGAAGCACTATAGATTATTAAACCATTATTACAGCGTGTTTTTGGGTTAAGTAACCTGACTAAAAATTTTAACTAATGGCCTCAAAAAAAGGAAAAAAAATCCAAGGATATATATATAACTTCTTTAGGCTAAAGAAGTTGAATAACTGACTGAAACTCAAGAACCAAAACATAATATTTCGATAACAGTCAAGATAAGTAGAAACCAATATATATATACATATATATACCTATATATATACATATATACCTAAAGATTTTCATTGTTATGAATTATTTAGGCACAGTAAATAAATAAAACTTATTTTATTTGTTCCAACCTCATTATTCATTAAATGTAAACATTAACATTCATATGTGTATAGGGCACTAGATGTGTGTTATTGTTTCACAAAATTCAATTACCCTTTTTCGTAAATAATTAAGGTTATTTACGTTGGTTAATAATTAAGCTTATTTCAAATTGTGTTTGTAAAATCTTAGAAACAATGGTCAATAAGCGAATGATTTGGTTACTCGAGGATATGAATGTACACAAATTTGCAGTGTGGTTTTTACGTAAAAATCGACAATCTTGTTAGAATCACAACGGATATTCAAGATGCTTTTGTCGACCAGGAACACTCAGTGGGTTTATTCTTTGACATTCAAAATGCTTTTGACACAACAGTGCAAAAAAACATTCTATAACAGCTGCACCATTGGGGAATAAAAGGAAATCTTTCAAACTTCAAAGAATTTCTCGGAACGAGGTCCTACAGAGTGATGGTTGGTGGAACTACGTCCAATAAAACCTATATTAGCAACGGTGTACCTCAAAGCTCCGCATTCAGCACGACTTTGTTTTCGATTGCAATACGAACAATCACTGACTGTTAAACACAAAACGTCAGTGGTTATCTATTTGCCGACGATTTTGCCATTTTGTGTAAAGCACCGTATCTCCAGTTCATTAAGATTTGCCTGCAAAACACTGTGAATAAATTAGCACTATGGTCTCAGAGGACTGGCCTCAAGTTTTCAACAAGTAAGACACCCTGTGTACATTTTAGCCGACGCAGAAACCCTGGGATTCCACCACAAATAGTTTGAAGTAGTATCCCGTTAGTGTGCACCGACAACGTTCGATTCCTAGGTCTCCAAATGGACAGCAAGCTAACCTGGTCAAGCCATATAGAGCAATTACAAATCAAAACTGTTAATAGAATGAAACTACTGAAAAAAATAGAGAACACCAGATGGGGATCAGACAGGAAAACAATGCTCCGCATTTATGAGGCACTCATCCTAAGTAAAATAGATTATGGCAGCTTTATATATGCATCTCCCTCCCATAGTAGGGAGCCTTCCTTGGTGAACTGAGTAACTACCAATTTAACAAAATCCTGTTCACAGATGATTCTCGTACCAACGACTCTATATCATGTGCTATGTATACCGGGGACACAACTTTTAAGTACAAGCTCAACAGTAA
Source organism: Troilus luridus (assembly GCA_964056705.1). NCBI lineage: Eukaryota > Metazoa > Arthropoda > Insecta > Hemiptera > Pentatomidae > Troilus > Troilus luridus. The sequence goes on along the minus strand of OZ057414.1, from coordinate 116,369,462 downwards.
TTGCGGTATCTTCACAGCTGAATTGACGGCTATTCTTAAGGCTCTCCAAATAACCCTTATAACAATAGATCAGTCAACAATAGTTTGTTCCGACTCACTGAGTGCCCTCAAAGCAATGGTAAACACCTTTTCAGATAATCTTCTCATACAGGAAATTTATCAGGCCTTAAAATAAATAGCAGACTCGTTAAGAAAAACAAATTTTTTTGGGTCCCCAGCCACTCAGGAATACTTGGAAATGAGAAAGCCGACAAAGCAGCATCAGAAGCCCATTTATTAGAAGAAATAACTCTTTCTTATATCCCACCTTCAGATTTTTTTCAACATATAAAAACAAATACCCTAAGTGAATGGCAACGGACTTGGACATCGCTAGAGAACAATAAACGGAAAATAATCCAACCGACTATCAGTAGCTGGGTATCATCTTCCAGGCAGTGTAGAAGAGAAGGAGTAGTTATTACCCGCCTTAGGATTGGTCACAGTCGTTTGACCCACGAATACCTGATAACATAGAGGGACCCACCTCAATGTACACTGTGTAAGGTGACAGTTACAGTGCGCCATATCTTCGAGGATTGACCGAGGTACAGTGGAGTGATGGAAAGGTGTGGCGTGCCTCGGCAGATGCAAAAGGCGTTGGGGGATAACGAACAATGTGTAAATTATACCTTAGAATTTATCAACATATTTCAGTAAACTTGACATATACGTATACACGTTTATGTGTATGTGTGTATATGTTTAAGTAGCCTTCTGGCCAAATTTTTCTGTTAAGAAAAGAAGTTTCTTTTTCTGTCCATGCTTGTGATTTTATCAAGCGACTTAGTTGTAGAATAATGTTACTTTTCTATTCTATTCTAAAGACCTTGTACATTCGATTAACGACGCAGATCGTTATTGATTAAATATTGGTTCATATTATCAGAAGAAATTCATAGAAGAGCTTTTGATTAGAATTTAACCACCGTCCGTGACTTTCAAGAAGATGGAACAGATCATTATTTTTTCAATATTTTTATTTTTGAAGAGAAAAGATATGCCCAGGGCCGGGATTCGTACCCGGGTCTCCCACATTTCTATTTTGGTGCTCTACCAACTGAGCTACCCTGGTTCGTAGCTCGGTCAGAAATATCCATTCTCTTCACTGATATCCCCGTGTTCTCGCAATTTGCGATGTATACAAGGAGAGGAATGTTGATTGAACATTACTTTAATTAGGATCTCGTTGACTTATTATCTCACCGAACAGCAGCTTTTGACAGAGCTTTCCTTATCCGATCCTCGTATCTTTGGAACTCAATACCTTCCTCTATTCGTCATTCCAATAACCTTTAAACATTCAATCACCTAGTTTCCTTAGAATCCCCCAAAAAGCGGAAATAGTTCGTTTAGTTTTGAGATTAAGGATTTCTAAATGATGGAGGAATGATTTATTTTATATATATATGTGTATCTGCATAATTGTATATGTGAATACGCCTGTGATTGAGGTGTGTATATATATACATTTGCTTTCTCTGATAATTTGGCTGTTCACACTTCCAGACTTCTAGACTTAATATTTATTTATTTATAATAGCTTTAATAGTTATCATAGTTAGTATTGTTTATATTTTTTCTTTCATTATTTTATTCCTTGTTTTGTTGTTATCTTGTTTTTCAAAAAATTGTATATATATATATATATATATATATATATATATATATATATATATATATATATATATATATATATATATGACTATCAATTGTTTCTCTCTCTATAATCATTGTTATCTTATTGCTATTTTATTTTTCCTTTATAGGAAATAGTTTTCTTCAAAACTAGAAAAAGTTTTCTTCATTTTTCAATTATTTTTTTATTTATTCCTCATTCATTAATTTAATTGTAATTAATTAACTAAATGTAATCTATTTTACTCTAAGACATTTTGGTTATACATTATTCCTGTAATGTCATTCTAAAGGGACTTGTCCCAGAATAAATGAATTCTTTATTATTATAATTTATTTCATTTTATTGTTTTATTAATTGTTATAATTTAAAACATTTTTATTTTTGAAGAGAAAAGATATGCCCAGAACCGGGATTCGAACCCGGGTCTCCCACATTTCCATTGTGGTGCTCTACCAACGGAGCTATCCTGGTTCGTACCTCGGTCAGACATAACCATTCTCTTCACTGCCCCTGGGCATATGTTTTATGAGAATGGATATGCCTGACCGATGTACGAATAGCTCAGGATAGCTCAGTTGGTAGAGCACCGCGACGGAAACTGGGTTCGGGATTCGATCTTATCAGCATATCTTTTCTCTTCAAAAATATAAATATTTAAAATTATAACAATTAATGAAAAAATAAAATGAAATACGTATACATTATTTTTTCAATTTAATGATTCTTATTTACGAAAAAGAATGAAACGATTAGTAGGATAGGCCCAAGCTACTATTATTATATTATTACTACTTGTACTATTAGTCTCCATCCCTGTAGTAAATTTGTTTGTTTATCCATTTAATATTACTTTAATCGGACGATGCTATAGTGGGTATCCTAAAACTTGCCTATTCGAGTGTAATTAGGATCTTTAATGGGTACATGGCGTCGCACAAGCCCGGGATACCCTTCTAAAGGACGGCATAAATAAGGATTTTTTACTCACTTTAAAAAATCTTAGGGTCACCTGCCGGCTGTGAACCCGCGACCTTGTAGGGGGTTGTTGAGCTAACCATTACACCAGGTGGGCTCTCTAAAACTGGTAGTTTCCACCTCTGTACTAAGTTAGTAATAAGTCATTTTTATAACATGGTGAAGGATTACATATCGATTCTCTGTCTGCAGAACACTGGGGCTCCTCCATGTCTCTCACAGTATAAAAATCTCAGAAAGAGGCATAAAAACACTTTAGAGATAAATAGTTATCTTGGAAAAAGTAAAACAAAAAACCAATACCATCCATCAAAGGTGAGTAAATTGCAGAGTCTGTACTGTTTCTGAGGCAAGGATTGTGCACGGAGGTAATTTGGGTTATAGAGGCTTGGTGAGCCCTGTATGAAAGAAATTCCTTTTATAAACTAGATTTTGTGTCAAAATCTTTTTGGGTCAGAAACAAAATCATCCAAAAAGAACTAGGTAGCATATACAATATTTTGTTGATGATGCTATAAATAGATATATTTAAAGTTCAGCTCATGAAAAAATAAAAATTTTCAAGGAATAATAAATAAAAAAATTAATAACACATACAACATATATATTGAATAAGCATAAAAAAATTAACTAACAATTTAATTCTTGTGGAAGATAATGGTCCGGGTAGAGGTCAATAAATTTCTCTGAATATCAACGTTTCGACCTACTTTGTAGGTCTTCTTCAGGGCTGTCGCACCGGGGCGTGAGCCCAACCGTGTCTTTCGGAAGCTACACCACAGCTAATATTTCTTGATATTCAGAGAAATTTATTGACCTCTACCCGGACCATTATCTTTAACATATTTCATTAAGGTCAACTATTTTCATTCATAATTTAATTCTTGTATTCTATTGTATGTCACTGGCCGCCATATGCCTCTTTTACAAGCCTTATTTATTATAATGTTTATTTTATGTAAATACTTTTTTTAATACAATGTATTCCATAGACTCTTGTAGTATAACTTTTTTATATAACCTAAAACAATTGACAAAATGTAGTTAAAACAATGAAATTTGTTGAACACTACAACAGTGTTTAAATTTTATTTAGCTAAAATGGCTTATCTTCATCTAGCAGTCCACCCTGGCATCAAAGATTCACTTGATCTTGTCAGGTCAAGGTATGCTTGGCCATCACTTTATGGACTCGTACTTGTGTTCCTTGCCAGAGAGTTAAGGTTTGGTAACATACAAGATCTTCTCTCGGATCTTATGACCCAGCTAATAGTAGCTTCTCCCATATCAATGTGGACTTGGTTGGACCTCGTCCTCCTTCTCGTGGATTTCGTTATCTCTTAACCATTATAGACAGATTTTCACGCTGGGCCAAAGCGGTTCCTTTTCAAGACATCACTGCCGAGACGGTAGCAACTGCATTACTGCCCAACTGGATTTCACGTTATGATATTCCGAATAAAATAACTACAGACAGAGGGGGTCAATTCGAGTCCCAACTTTTCTCTGAACTGACTTGATCCTTAGGAATGGAACATATCAAAACTACATCCTACCATCCCCAGGCTAATGGAAAAATATAAAGATGGCATCGTCAGCTCAAGGTATCCCTAAAAGCATACCTTAGTGATTGGGTTGAAATTCTTCCATTATTGCAACGTATTAATGGCTTTTTAAACCAAAAGCAGTTGAAAATTAATTATTCCAATATTTAGCTACTCAAATAAAGGACATTTATTATAAACTTTCGAAGCTTTTATGATGATATCATATACACAAAGAACTCAAATTACAATAAAAAGAGATTATATGTCCAGATATACATACATACAATACATTGTAACTTTTACATTTTACAATCTTTTGGAGTAATCCACTTTTGGTCTTAACGCCTCGTTTTATATTATCTTAAAAGTGATTGTTTTGGAACTATTTATTAGGTTATTTAATTATACTTTTTATGAGAAATAATATTTTTTTTTCTATTGGAGCTCTTGTGCTCTGTGATGCTTTAATATAAAGTTTTTCGATATTTTAAAATTGTTATTCTTTTAAAAGAAAACTCTACCACCTCAAGGGTCGGGGGTTCAGTACATGATAAGTACTGTTTCTTGCTCATGGGTCTTAGATCTTACGTCATTCCAGAAATCAGTGCATCTTCAGCCTAATTCGTGTTTGGTATGCCCATTAAATTACCTGCTGATTTTTTCCAAGATGTTCTTCCTACAGCAAACACTCATGATTTCTTATCAAGACCGCCGTGAAGACTCCAGATTGATTCGACCAGTTCCTTCAGTTCATCGAGGTGCATCAACATTTTTTGTTCACCCTCATGTTACAACAGCTTCCCATGTATTCCTTCGACATGATGCTTTCCATAAATCATTGTAACCTACCTATGACGGTCCATTTCAGGTATTGTCTCGTTCTGAAATTTTTTTCAAAATAGCCCTACCGGGGTAACTACAGCACGGATTTTCATGTGGTTTTCATCAATGGAAAGAGTGATTTACTAGGAAGGTTTAAGTATATAATTTTTCGAGGTTTTGTGTAAATGGGTTGGAATATCGATGGGTTTCACCGAAGACGCTGCTTGCCTAATCCCGTCCAATTATCTAACGTGCAAGATAGTAAATTCGTATATAAAGGAATATTTGGTTTTGTTTTTATTTTTATAATTTCTACATAATAACTTTTGTTAATACAATGCTTTCCATAGACTCTTGTAGTATAACTTTTTTATATAACCTAAAACAACTGACAAAATGTAGTTAAAACAATGGAATTTGTTGAAACTACAACAGTGTTTAAATCTTATTTAGCTAAAATGGTTTATCTTCATCTAGCAGTCCATCCTGGCATTCAAGGTTAACTTGATCTTGTCCAGTCAAGCTATGTTTGGCCATCACTCTATGGACGCGTACTTGTGTTCCCTGCCAGAGAGTTAAGGTTTGGAAACATACAATCTCTTCTCTCGGATCTTATGACCCAGCTAATATTAGATTCTCCCATATCAATGTGGACTTGGTCGGACCTCTTCCTCCTACTTGTGGATTTCGTTATCTCTTAACCATTATAGACAGATTTTCACGCTGGGCCAAAGCGGTTCCTCTTCAAGACATTACTGCCGAGACCGTAGCAACTGCATTACTGCCCATTACATTAGCTGTGCATTACTGTACATTAGCTGAGATGGGAAGAAAGAAAAAGTGGCTGGTACGTGATAAAAAAAATATAAAAAATACATTACACAGACAAATTATGTAGGCATAATATGCCTTATTGCCAGAGCAAAGCTGGGGTGGGTAGGTTAAAAATCTAGTAATAATATAAAATTATCAAAATGAGTGGTAAAAGGTATGAATAAAAAAAAAAGTTTTAAAACATACATATATTTTATTGAACTGTATTGGTTTTAAGTCTTATTGGATTGAATTCTTCATAATATTAATCCATTTTTAAATTGATATTGCAGCTCAATAAGTCCCTTGTCACTTATTAACACCATCACTTCTTGCCACCACTGAAAAATTAAAATTGGTTAAATTAAATTGCTTCTTAGATTTGGTGAAATCAATTTAATATTTTGCTTAAGTGTTCAGTTTTACAACAAGCTTTTTACTACTAATCGTCCCTTTTAATTCATTTGTATTTCTTTCTTTTTTACTGGTGAATAAAAATCTTCAAAAGGACAAGTGAATTCTGTCTATAAGTTAAAAATTGCTTGATCAAAATCATTTAATTTTCTGATAGACTTATTATCTGCCAACTTTGGTGGTAATGATATACTTCGTTTATTGAAAAAAAAAATTAAAGTGAAATATAGTCTTGAGAAACAAAAAAAATTTTCTTGAAATTGTTTATACTTCAGAGCTATACACAATAAATAAATCAATTTGAAACAAAAATGTTTATGTAATTAAAAAAAACAAAAACAGCTTTCTAATATTATCAACCACATTTCAGACTATTTCGCTAAGTACATTTACTGTGATATTCTAAAATATTAGTTAGAGGGATTTTACAGTAGTGTTCCTCATAAAAAAAAATTAAAGGCAATATTCTTCTCTACAGGGTGACTTGTAATTGGTGGCGGAGCCGTTAAGGGGTGATAGTATGGGGCAATTCCAGTGGATATTACTATGAGGCCTACTGTCCTAAAGTTAACCCTTTCCAAGATATTCCTAATTAACGAATTTTACAAAAATCCTACTTAAAATCTTAAAATAGCTATAAATCCTAAAAATTGGTCTTTCTGGCCCATTTATTTTTTGTTTTGCAAAAAAGATATTCTAAATAAGGAATGATAATAGTCAAATCTTCGTAATTGCTGGTATCTTACGCGAAAATCCTTAAACAAAAACATAAAATGAAAAAAAATAGGGTGACTGCCTCTAAAACGCCGATTTACTCAAAAAAGTTCCCATAAATTATTGCGCACATAATTAAAAAAACATCTACGTTTCATTACATTTCAAATGAGGTATTAAAATCAAAAAGAATACCTTAAGAAACCAAGAAGATATGATTAATGGAAAATGGAAAATAAGGGTAGAGCCCATAGAAGAATGGCTCCCGAGAACAAAGGGCTCCGACGCAGGAGTCGAGCGCCTTGCTTTGCCCCTCCCTGACTCGGTCCGCTCTCACGGGTTTATTGTGTTCGGATGTGCTCTCTTAGCTTAGTTGCCCTATTTTCTGTGATTGTCAGGTTAATCTGACTAAGAATTATCATTATCATATTAAATTATCATATTAAAACTATGCTACTGAGTATCAATTAAAACATCAATATTATCAATAAATGCTTTATAATTTATTTTTATATATTATAGTTTACTTTCAGAACTATTTAAGTAGGTCCTTTGAAATTATCATAACATAGGTCATAGGTTGCTGACCCCAGCAGTATAAGTAATCTTTTGATTTACTGGAATCATTATTTCTGAAATTTTTGATACGTAAATATTGTTTTTATATAATTTCTTTTAGGATGTAATGTACCTGCTACCATGTTCGATCAAAATTTACTACCATAACCTGATCAAAGTATTCCTTGGAAGGGTTGGGTGTACAGATCAGTTCATCCTGACACTAATGTTGCAAAGTCCTGAAAACACATCCTGAAAAGTTACATCTCTCGCACTCTCTCTCTCCCCCCCCCCCTTCTCTCTCTCTCTCTCTCTCTCTCTCTCTCTCTCTCTCTAAAAACAACATAAAAAACATAATGAGGTGGTTTTATTACTAAGATACTGCAGAAGCCTGAGCGTAAGAATAACTTGGACCTCCGCCGCCTCCGCCGCCTCCACAGTGTCCTCCTCCGCATTGTCCTCCACATTTGCTACCACATCCACCACCACCATACCTGTGATAAAACACTGATTACATAAATCTGCTTTAATTGGGTAAATATTAAATAATCACTTATGAATGAAAATGTTATCAGCTGCCTATTCCCTACTCATTACTCGTTCACTATGGTATAATTGAAAAATAAATTCAAGGAAATATGTTTAGATCATGAAGTTAAAAATTCAAAATTCTCTAAAAGTGGACTTTGGAAAGGGGAGAGAGCTGGCAGAGCCTTTGAAGCAATGCCTCCAATTCTACAGTGAGTTCTTCAAGGAGTAAATAGGGACTGTAAAATGATAATGAGTAACCTATCTATCATATAACCTATCTATAACCTATCTATCATATAATCTCGTGAGGTTATAAAAAATTAAGTTTCTTTACTTATCTATAGTAATTAATTCTAAGTTGCATTGTGAACCATTAAATTCCATATCATTAAGTTAGTATTTCTACAGCTGTTTTAATATTTTAAACAGTTGTGGAGTAAACAACTGTCTAAATTTTCACACAACACACTCATGCCTTTTAATAGCATTACTACGTGTTCACAAATTAGCAGATTTAGTAATGCACGTTTATTGTTAATAGCCAGCGAAACTACTTTTTTTTAGTATTTTTAGTTTTTTTCTGTAGCTGCTAAATTAATAATTTTATTAGGATTAGTATTTACATCTCTTCTTAATTACAAATCTACTAAATTAGTTCTATAAAAGATACAAGTAAATAATACATACAGTTGTGCACAGTAAACACATTATTTCACAGTTTCTTCATATCTGCTTGTAGATCATATAAAAAAATTAAGGTGCACTGCACCTATGAATTAATTTCATAAACCATGTCTTCATACATGATTAAGTATTAATTTCAAAACAGAGAATAATTGCTTGATTAATTTGTATTAACTACTTAATCATTTTTTTAATTTTCAATTGCTTGTCAGTGTCGATCTTTAGCATAATTGAACTGTAAAATATAAAATTTCTTTGTTTAAAATAACTTTCCAATTTTAATGTTAATCGATTAAATAAAGCATTAAAACTATGAATTTTAATTTGAATCCATTAAATAAAGCATACAAAATATGAATTGTACACAAAACTCTCAAGAAAGTGACTATAAAAAAAATACAGTTATGCGAAATATCTCTAATACTCTAATGCTCTAATACTGTTATCAAATCCTCATAAATTTATACTTTGTACCAAAACTATGAATTTTAATTTGAATCCATTAAATAATGCATAAAAAATATGAATTGTACACAAAACTCTCAAGAAAGTGACTATAAAAAAAATACAGTTATGCGAAATATCTCTAATACTCTAATGCTCTAATACTGTTATCAAATCCTGATAAGCCCGGCAGGTGACCCTAGGATTTTTTTAAGGGAGTAAAAAATCCTTAGTTACGCCGTCCTTCGGAAGGGACGTTAAACGGGGGTCCCGAGCCTGTACGATGTCAGGTACTCGTTAAAAATCCCTATCCTAATAAAACCTGGATAGGCAAAATTTAGAGCTCCCGCTGTAGCATCGTCCGATTAGCCATAGCAGCATAAAGTGACGTTAAATGAACAAACGAACAAACAAATCCTGATAAATTTATACTTTGTACCAAAACTATGAATTTTAATTTAAATCGATTAAATAAAGCATAAAAAATATGAATTGTACACAAGACTCTCAAGAAAGTGACTTTATATACTTTGTACCAAAACTATGGATTATTAGATATACTACAAAAGATATTTTGTCATTTCTGTTCGAAACCAAAACTTGTCGATCTCGATTATTTTTTTTGTAATGAAAGGACTAACATAACTTTCAAGCTGATCATCTCAAATATGGAAGATCAACGATTCTTTGATAAAATCAACGGACGATTGATGCAGAAGATGCTTGCTTAATTAAATATTTTTTTACCCTTTTACAACCACCGGAACAAGTATGTAAGGTGTTTTGTAGCCACCTCCACCTCCACCACAACCACCCCTACAACCACCCTTTTTCCATTTCCAAGTCGCTCTTTCTCCATACCCCTTCTTCTTATGCCTCTTATCTCTTTGAAGTTCTGGGCTTTCTGAGCTGCTATTCTGCAAAAGTAATGAAATATGTTTAGATATAGAACATCAAGCTTGAAACTTGAATTTTAAAATGTTCGGTAAAGAATTATGTATTTAAATAGCATTATTTTCAAAATCAAAATTATCTGTAACAAACGACTTATCTATTTTGCTAAAACCTATTTGGACATATGGAGCAGAACTTTGAGGTTCAGCAAAAAAAGTCCACATACACAAGATTCAAACAACACAGTCCAAAATTCTCAGAAAAATTGTTAATGCACCATGGTATATTTCGAATCACACCATACACAACGACATGAACATTCCCACTATAAAATCATATATTAATAACAAATACATGACATTCCACTCATCGAATATCACCCAAACCCACTCGTTCTTCCGCTTTCCTACTCCCTGTTACCTGGTTTTGATAGAAAAAGATTAAAAAGACATTGGCCAAGAGACCTACTCACCTATTGATATTTTTACCCTATCATCATATAGTTTTATGATCATAGAAGATCATGTAGAAAAGCAAAGTGAAAAACATTAGGATCAAATTTGCTGAATGCGCAATTGCGCAGGTGCAAATGAAAATTAAATAATAAATAAAAAAAAGAAAAAATAATCTGTAGAAATAATTCTTACTATAGAAATGGAAAATTCTAAATAAGAAGCCTCAAGTCTCAAAAATAAGAAAGTCCCTTCATGTTTTTGTCAAATTCAGGCATCATCAAGACAAAAGGAAAAACATATATATATATATATTGGTTGGGTTATGTGGTCATCTTGCAAACATATATTGCTTCTGAGAGCACAGACATCCTGGAGAAGGTCCACTACCTCATATTGCAATAACCATGATATCCATGGTGCAAAGGTAGACTGTCCAGATCTCCATAACCTGTATCTTTATGGATGATTCACCAGTGTCCTTCAGGTTGGAAAAGTAAGAATTCTTCGCCAATGATGGTAAAGAAGGGAAGCTAAGATGTGCAGGAATTGTAGAACTGAGTGTGTGAAAACAGATCGTCCCTGGACCAAACCTCTGGTCAACATCTGAATCTTTTGGCTTCTTGTTTTGAATTTTCCATTTATGCTCTAATAATTAATTTTGATTTTTTGTATTTTACCATTTTGCTGTTTTTCTATTCTAGGTTAATAAAGATAAAAATATTAAATAAGAATAAAATAGGATTCTCAGTCTTATGGTATTCTTGGATGACAAAGCATGGTAAAGGATAACTCTTTTTCTCTTATTCAATTTTATGGATAGGTTATGTTCCCATTACTCAGGCTTCAATAAAATAAATTTATAGTTGATAAAGAATATATAGTATTAGCAGGTTTGATAAAATAGAAAAAGAAGTTGATAATATAAAGAAAGAAAGCAATAATATATTACCAGATCTATAATAGTATAATTAGCCACCGAAATAATGGGAAAGAGATGAAGCTCTACATAAACAAAGCTGTCTTCCTCTCAATGTTTACACATGGTAATGAAATTTGGGCAATGCTTGACAAACCCTTCAACCAGATAGAAATTGTAAAAATGAATTACCTTCTCAGAGTGATCGATAAAACAAGAATGGATAGTGTACAGTTTGTGATAAGAGTGATCAGCTGTAATAGCCCGGAATAAAGACCTCCCTTAAAATAGGGCAATTAAAGTCGTTCGTATATGTCAGTCGCATGGATAGAGAACGGAAGAATACTCTATGCTAAATGACACAAAGAGGAAAATAAAGAAGAAGAGAATATATATTTTGTTAGATATTTAATCTGCATCACCGATGGATAAGTAGTTAAGTCGAATTTTGTCTAAAATGAGTTAATTGTACTGAAGCAAGGGGAATAGTGTCACAGTCAAATGGAGTATTATTGTGAGCAATAACTCCATTTTAAGACAAAGCCTGACTTAGCCAGTTATCATCAAATTAACTCATTTTGGACCAAAATTGACCTATTCTGTTCTTCACTGGGTATAACAAATAGCTATACACGCTGTATTATTTTTTACAGACCCTCTTTCAATAATACTGATAATAAATGTTTAAGAAATGGCCACATGTAGGAGAGATCAACAGAGATTGCTAGTCTTAAAGGCTGTCTTTCAGAGAAGTCTAAGAATCCTGAGTCTGTCATTCATAATTAAACTTGATTATGTTTTTGTTAAATAAATGTTTATGTATTTCGTTTAATACATGCAAATGTTTTTTAGATAATTAAATTATCACCTCTCCTGGATTAAGAAGAGCCTTCATCAGGGGTCCATGGTCTGCTTCTTCCAGTTTTGAGAGCGTTGTTTGTTGTTCATTCTGGGAAGGATCTCCCGACTCTTTTAGGATATAGAAAGTATAATAATGAATTTATGCATAAATTAAAACAGGTCCAAATTAATTAAATTTATATTGAAAAACTTTTTGCCTGAAAAAATACTGCTTTTGGTAGTTTTGACTATAATTCAATCAATAAAACGAGTTAATGATATGAGATTTAGACATTCAGTGATGATGTTATTTCATATTTCAAAATATATTGCTTAAAACTAAAAACCTGTAGCGGAGTGGAGTGGCTCAGTGGTAGAGCACTGAGTTGCCATGCCGGAAATACTGGTTCAAATCCCGCTGCAGGCCATGACTTTTATTTAGTCTGTTTGCAGCGGGAGATGGATCATATAGGACTAGGACCCTCCTGGGGCCCACCCAGTCTCTATAATATATTATAAAAATAGGGTACCCAAATTAAGGGGAAAAATCTGGCGGTTGAGCGTGACCCAGGACAAGTCACCTTTTTAAAAACCTGTACCACTACAACCCGTGAGCGGACCTGGGGTTCAGTACGTGGTAGAGACTGTACTGTTTCATAGACAACGGTTCTGCAAGGAGGTGACTTGTCCTAGATCAAACTCAACCGTGAGATTTCCCCCCTTATTTCGGGTACCCTATTTTAATCCCATGAATTATGCATATTTTTGTGTTTCCTGAAAAAATTTCAGATTTGGATTTACCCCCTTTTGCATCTCCACGCCTCATATACATTAATGGTAACCATGACAACATGATAAGCTGCCAATGGTGTACTTGGCCATTTATAAATAAAAATGGCGGAGAAGCAGGCTTCGATGTAATTCCAAATTCAACTATCCACAATGAGTTCCAATTCGATTGTCTAATCGATCTAATCTATCTAAATAGTATCAATTATTTCGTTTTTTTTTGTTTTCGACCAAGCGAATAATAGTAGACTGATCGAAATAATCAGCATATATTTTTTTTAAGAAGGGACTCGAGACGTGGAGACTCCTTGATGATAGGCTAGCTCGCAACCTAACCTTCAAATTGTAGGGGCTCTGCCAAAAAAACGGAATCTGGCCAATCAACTTGAGGAAACATGGAAAAATGGTATCTGTTCCGCAGGTTGTCTGTTCGAGATGAGTTAGAACACGTTTTAACTCTTTATTCATTTCATTTTTAATATTTTATTTTGTGACAACGTTCGCCCGTAATTTGACATATTTTTATATAGAAAAATATTCTATAATCTATAATCGTTTCTTGGATAAGTATTCTCTAAAATTAAATACCACACTGTTTGAGAAATCTTAAGAGAACAAGTTTTAACTGTTTATTCATTTCATTTTTAATATTTTCCAAAAATACAAGTTATATTGAGCTTTATTGTGAGTCGAATTCGGTAATAACTTCATCGAGAAATAAAAGTTTCAACTAATATTTCGAAATAGTGGATGAAATGATTACCGAAGTACACACATTTCCCATAATGACATTCTCTTTTTCACGGTAAATGATAACTCTAGTCACTCTACTCAAAGCGACAACTTGCGGAATAATTACCGGACCAATGTTAAAAATAGTAGGTAGGGGGTGCAGGGAAAAAATTTTACGCAAGTAAGTACAGTTTATTTTATTTTGTGACAACGTTCCGACCATAATTTAACAGTTTTAGCCCATTATAAGGGGAGAAGGATGTAGTGCACCCTAACCATTAAAATAAGTTGTAATAAAATATATTGAATTACAACATTGCTCAAGTTACATCAAGTCAGCCATACCCTCGCCTGATTAATCTTTTCTTGGATAAGTTCTCTCTAATACTACAATGTTTGAGAAATGTTAAGATTCAAATAGCTTATGCCATTTTTTTTAGTAAAGTGGCGATTATCCGAACTAATATCATCGTGTGTGGTTTGGAGTATCAACAATTCGGATAGTCGAGATTCACTTAAAAAAACAACAACCATTATGTATGTCTAAAACAAAAATTTCATGGTGTAGTTCTCAGCCATAAAACAGTTTCTAGTAACAAATTATTTCATATCGATAAAAGCATAATTATTGTTGGCGCATTCGTTTCAAGTCATTTAACGTAATTTTTTGCTACTATGGCAAATCGTAAGATGCTATTTTGGGGACCCTAAATTTTGCATCTATTAGCATAGAGATGTTTAACGAGTATCTGATATCGCACAGGCTCGTGAGTCCTGTTTTACTTCCCAAAGGACGGCATAACCCAGGATTCCATACTCCCTTTAAAAATCCTAAGGCTATCTGCCAGGCTGTGAGCCAGAGATCTTGGATATTTGGTTGTTATGCTAACCACTATATTATGTTGACCCAGCATAATTATCAGTTAACAAGAAAGACTGGAGTTTCATTAAGTAGTTCTAGAAAATATAATTTTAAATATAATACTCTTAACTTTTTTTCTAGGAATAACAATGTCGAACCTTCCTTTTGTCTTTTCTGTGAAGCCAGTTCGGATAAATGTACGTTCTAAAATATTTCCATAAAACCAATAGCTGAGGGTGATAACTCAGTCTCAACAGTGCTAGAGTTACTGAGTTGAAGTTCCTGGATCCGAAACTAAATTACTTATTTTGATAACAGACATGGATCCGACCTAGTTGGATCTTCAGACCCTCCTGGAACTCGCCCAGCGTTAAGAGAACCCTTAATTAGGGGAAAGTTCCTCAAAACCACGTCCCTGCACTACCGTTGGCTTAGAACCAGTACAGTCTCTACCACGTACTGAACCCAAGACCGTTTGTACAGTGTCACAGTTTTTTTTATATTAATCAACTGTCTTTCTATTAAGAGTTGATGTAATCCTCATCATTACATTCAAGGACGAACTATTTATTTTGAATGTTTATGGTTCAGTGTACGATATTTTCCTGAATGAAATCTCCTGATCGGAGCGAATGTTGGGATGGTTTTAAAATTGCTTCATGACCCCTAAACAAAGGTTTTCTGAATTTCTAAGAGTTGTGTTTGCATATAAATTTATCATATTACCGACTCACAGTTATGGCTCAATCACTTTTTTGTATTGTATTGAGGGAAACTGAATTTTTTCATAGGCATAGTCTTTGGCTTAAAACTTACATACAAGCAATAATTCTATTTAACCCTAGGCCTGACTTAATCCATTATGTACACCGAGAGTGGGCTCTTCCCTTAATACTGTTAAGTCGGAACAAAATTCGTCTTAACCTCCTATTCACCGAGGCTACAGAAAAAGGATTTCGTGTATTGCTGGTTAGAGGTTTGTTTAATTTTTTTGTAGTTAGCGAATAATTTAAACTTTAAATTTAAATTGTACATTTCAACGGTGGTTCGGCAATAAAAAATCATATAAAGATGTTATGGGAAATACATTACACATTGGTATTGATTCGTTTGTTTTTTTTCTTGTTTATTAGAAGTGTAATTTACAGATACGATTTATAGCATGGTAATTTTTTATTCACTAGTTTTTGGCCACGGCTTCGCTCGCGTGGAAATTGGTCTGCAACATAAAGTTTCGTGACTGATCATATTAAATTAATAATTTAATTTTTTTAAACTATAAGTTATTCGTACATTCGAAATTTCAGATGTCTGACTTCAAAACTGACGGATTCCACACCCCTATTATATTAAGAGGGAAACCCTTGGGAGTGGAATTGTCCAAATTCCTTTCTTAGTACTCATTTAAGCTATACAAAGAACCTACCTGCGAATTTCAAGACGCTAAGTTCAGTGGTTTCTGCTGTGCGTTGACCGCTGGGTGTGTTAGTCAATCAGGTCGCCTGTGTGGTGTGTTGATAAAAAGTAGCCTATGTCCTTCCCCAGATCAGCACAGCCGTGAAACGCACATTGACACTGATTAACAAACGGGACGGACAGAAGTTTACTGTTGTTCGCGTCAGGAAAGGATTTGCAAGTAATGGTCTTGAATTTATTGAAAAGGATTACATAGTATAACAGTTTCACTTTTCGTACTGCAGCAAATAGAAGTTTTTTTTTTTTTTGTTTTTCGAAACCTCCTTTATTACATGAAAGTACATTCGCAAATAGTGAAAAAAAAAACACTACAGCTTCTATATAAACAAAATACCTTCCATTACCTTTCGGTATTTTAAGGTGTTAGATCAGCGAGAAGTGAACTATGTTACTTGTTTTGTTGAGCGAAAATATGTAGATTTTGCGAGTAAGAAACACGTTAGCAAGCATACAAACTTTGCCCCCCTTTTTCACCCCCTTAGGAGTAGAATTTCGGAAAATCCTTTCTTATCGGATGCCTACGTCATACAAAGAAGCCTACGATCAGCAGTTTAGACTGTGTGTTGATCCCTCACTCAGTCTTTCAGGACCAAGCATTTTATATGTATAGATAATATTGTAAAGTTGTGATCAGGAAGTCATAGATCAAATGTTGATATAAAATTAATAGAGAAGCTTTAAAGGTTACAAAAATATATTGTGTGGTTAAATTTGAACTTTATTTCTTGCGTTAAATTATTATCAAAGTTGACTCATGTAGAATCTTGTTTTCGGCACTTAACAAATTTGTGAACTAAGGCATCGATGTACAGATAAATAGAGAAGCCAAGTACACAACAAGGCTTAGTAAGTCACATTATTATTTATAACCTTGGTGTTTATTTCCCAGGTTTCCTTATCGTGATGCATAACTCGACCAATTACCTGTTGTTATTGTTTGGAAAACAACGTGTATAGTGCTGTTATTGACTAAAAAGTAGTTCCTAAGATATAAATCCTCATTCCAATTAACTATTGGATAACTAATTCAAGTTTCAATTAGATATACATGTTTTAAAGACCCCTGAATTCAATCAACCTAGTCCCGCTGGATGGTCTAAATGTACCAGAAAGTCATTAGGTTTTCGCGAATATTTGGGAGTTAGCAATGGTACTTTGTCCTAATCATCTTTTATTCGTAAGGTCAACTTATTAGGAAGCTTCGGAAGGATGATACGAAGGAATATGTAATTGTCTTTGTGAACCGATGACAAATGATACAGTTCGATTATTTTAACTTTATTTTGAATTTTTTTTAACCATTCGCTCCTTTCTAACTGGCAGAACATTTAAAGTAAATCATAATGGTTCCTACTCTTCTCTCTATTCCCAGTCTACTGGTGTTCCTCAAGGTAGCATCCTCGGTCCTATCCTCTACACAGTATATCCTAACACCTTCATCTCCACGTATGCTGATGACACATGTGTGTTATCAGTTAATAACGACCCATATATTGCATCCCAATCCCTTCAATCACATTTATCAAGCCTCGAAGAATGGTGTCGGAATTGGAGAATTAAAATCAATTCCAACAAGTCCCATCAAATTACCGTTACCCTTCGCCGAATACCCAAGACTTCCTGTCCTACTGTATCCTTTAGTAGTACTCCGCTTATCCATGTTGAACAGATTCGCTACCTAGGACTCAACTTAGACAAACGTCTTACTTGGAACCCTCACACAAGACTGAAAAGAAAAGAAACAGCTAGACGCTTCCGACTACTTCAACACATACTAGACAAACGCTCAAAGCTTCAGATCAATTACAAAAGGCTTATTTATGTGACTGTTATAAGACATATATGGACTAGTTTCCATCCTTGCATCCAATTCCATCCCGGACAATCCTCCTAGGCGTCTGAAGAGAAGATGGCCTCGGGACCTTCTATAATAGAAATGTAATTAGAAATGTGCTGCCAATGGGTAGTGCCTCTACATGTCCTTTCATCTATTTATTTATTCATACAGCATTTGTACTGGATGTATATGTTACAGTTGTACAATCCAATAAAATAATTAAAAAAAAAAATTGAATTTTGGGGAGCGGAGTGGTTCAGTGGTCAGAGCACTGAGTTCTCATGCCGAAAATCCTGGTAAAAATCCCGCTCCTGGCAATTTATTTAGTCTGTTAGCGGCCGGAGATTGATCATATGGGATCTATGACACTCATGGGGCTCACCCAGCCTCTATAAAGCGGGAATCCAAAATAAGGGGGGTAATCTGGCGGTTAAGCGTTATCTAGGACAAATTACCTCCCTGTATAACTGTTGTCTTTGAAACAGTACTGTCTCTACCATGTACTGAACCACAGACCCGTTCACAGGTTGTAGCGATACTGTTATTTTTTATTGTTTTTTTTTTATTTGACTTTTACAACTATTGGATCTTGATTCAATTTTAAGAATTGGGTCATCTGTGGTGTAGTGGTAAACATAACAACGTAATCATGAGATGTAAATGCTTGTCCCGAGATAAATGCAAGTAGAGAAACTACCAAGTGGTAGTACTCAAATTAAAAGTTCAACTTAAAAGTTAACGAGGCCATCTTCTTTTCCAGTAGCCTCGGAGGAGATTATCAGGGATTGAAGAGGTTGCTAGGTTAGGAACTAGTGAGTTTGTCGTTTTGTTTGTTGAAGTGAAGTTTGTCATGAAAAGATTGATATCGGGTTCGGGCCAAATCAGTAGCAAATGGGACATTAAGGTCATTATGGATTAGTTAGTTCGTAACAAAGTAAGGAGCATTGAGGATTTTACGGAGGATTTTTAGATTGTAAGGATTGAATACGAGAGGAATTCGATGGCTTAGAGGAGCCCCAAAGCTCTACTCCGTAAGTCCAGATGGGTCTGATGATTGTCATGTATATGAGTCTTTTGTAATTAATTGGTAGCTTAGAGCGTTTGTCTTGTAAATGTTGAAGTAGCCTGAAACGACGAGCTGTTTCTTGCCATTTCAGTCTAGTATGAGGATTCCAAGTTAAGCGTTTGTCAAGGTGTAGTCCTAAGTACCGGACTTGTTCTATAGGAATCAGCGGGATGTCAGGCGATTTCATTCAGGAAAATATCGTACACTGAACCATAAACATTCAAAATAAATATTTCATTCTTATATGAATGTAATGATGAGGATTACACCAATTTTTAATAGAAAGTTGATTAATAGAAAATAAAAAACTGACACTATACTAACGGCCTTGGGTTCAGTGCGTGGTAGAGACTGTAATGGTTCTAAGCCAACGGTAGTGCAGGGACGTCATTTTGAGGAACTCTCAGCTAATTAACAGTTCTCATAACGTTGGGTGAGTTCTAGGAGGGTCTGGAGATCCAACTAGGTCGGATCCATGTCAAAATAAGTAATTTGCTTTCGAATCCAGGAACTTCAACTCAGTAATTCTAGCATTGTTGAGACTGAGTTATCACCCTCAGCTATTGGTTTAATAGAAATATTTTAGAGCGTCGACTATCCACACGTAATTATCAGAACGTATACTCTTCCGAACTGGGTTCACGGAAAAGACACAAGGAAGGTTAGACATTGTTATTCCTAGAAACTCCAGCTTTCTTATTAACTAATAATTGTGTTGGATCAACAGTAATATAATGGTTGTGGTTAGCAGAACAACCAACTGTGCAAGATCTCTGGTTCGCAGCCTGGTAGGTGGCAAAATTTAGGGTCCCCAAAATAGCATCTTCCGATTAGCCATAGCAGCATATCCTGCTAATAAAATATTAAAATGAAATTAATAAAGAGTTAAAACTTGTTCTAACTCATCTCGAACGGACAACCTGCGGAACAGATACTGTTTTTCGATATTTCCTCAAGTTGATTGGCCAGATTCTTTTTTTTTTTTGGCACAGCCCCTGCAAGTTGAAGGTTAGGTTGCGAGCTAGTCTATCATCAAGGAGTCTCCACGTCTCGAGCCATCGCCCTTCTTAAAAAAAGGGTGATTATTTCGATCAGTCTACTATTATTCGCTTGGTCAAAAACTAAAAAATCTAAATAATTGATACTATTCAGATCGATCATATCGATTAGACGATCGAATTGGAAGTCATTGTGGACAATTGAATTTAGAATTGCATCGAAGCCTGCTTCTCCACCATTTTTATTTATAAATGGCCAAGTACACTATTGTCAGCTTATCATGTTGTCATGGTTACCATTAATTTATATTTTTTCTTGACAAGAATATTTTCATAACCTTTCTTTTTTTTTCTTGTATGACCTTAAGATATTTTTCTCCCGGAACTAAAAAAAACACAGGCACCGAAAAAAAAAAAAACAACTATAATTTTAAATATGGTTTCGCCTCAATTATCTAAGTTAATTGAGCTTCTTCCTTAATCCTAACAAGCAACTTCTGTGATCCACAGGAAAGATGTATCTTCAATCTTAGAACATCGTTCACTTGTTTGCTGGCCAATATTAGTATATACTAATCCTAGGCAAGTTTGGACTTAAATGTACTATTTTTTGGGCAAAGAATTCTTTGTATTTATTAATTTATATGGTAAAAATTATATGTTAAAAGTAAACTAAATTCTGATATATTTTAGAAAAATTATAATTTTTTATATTCATTTAAATATATCAACGCTTCCGCCATCATGAGGGTTATAAAGATCTTTCAATGATATGCTGAACAATACAAGCACTAATCCTAGGATAATCCTCCAGTTCACCCTCAACCCTTGACCCCATTATAAGTCCTGACGAAGGCCTACAATGTGGGTCGAAATGTAGGCTTTCAAATAAACAGTCCTTATTTATTTAAGAGAATTTTTTCTGACCTCCACCCAGTCCATTTTTTAATACTAGAATAGAACAGAATAGAAAAATAATTTTATTCTGGGACCAGGTCCCTTAAGAATAACAAAAATGAAAACAATTTAATAAAAATATATGCGGCCAAAGGGCTACATTATTAGAATAAAACAATACTTACATAATAACTTGAAAATAAATAATGACTAAAAGTTATGTTTTGGTAGAGAATTAGAAAAAAGTAATACAAAAAGAAAAAAATGGCAGACAAATTAGAATAAAAATAAATAAGCTAATAGACAAATAAATAAATAATAGGATCTGATAATATAAAAAATAATATTATTATGAGTGAGGAATATTTACTGTAGTTCATCATCGATTATGTTGAATATAGCTATTCATTTTTAGTAGCTAATTTTTAATACTAATCTTATTCAAGAAAATTAATCCTCGGGTAGTTATACTATTTTGTGGGAAAATATTTTTTTGTATATGTTAATTTATAATCATAATTATACTCATAAATTTTTTCTGGTCTATTTTATAAAAATTAATATTTTTTATAAATAGAAATGTAATTTTCGTGTGAAAGAAAAGAAAAGAATTACAGTAAATCAAAAAACGCGTTTATTGTTAAAATTTTTTTATTAACAGCTGAATCCAAATGTTATAAAGTAATCAGCGATCTTGCAACGATAGTCATCGTCAGTAAATCGAAACATGCATGCGCGATCAATACTTCGATTAAAAAAGTTTTTGTTCCGAAATTTTATTTTTGCACTGAATAGAAATATGATCGTGTGCTGCTCTAAATTTTTACAAATTATAGATAACATTAAATTTTCGAAATGTTTTAAATGAAATATATATTTCTATTATATAAAATTGTTTTTAGTAATGTAATATTTCATGGGCTTTAACGGATAAAAATAAATTAAGAACAAAAAGGAGACCCTACTTTTTGTTTATAATTTATCTTTATTTATTGTTCTTTGGATGGTGATTATTTTTAAATATTTTTATTTTGAAGAGAAAATATTAATAAAACTTTTCTCTTCAAAATAAAAATACTTTTTGTTTAGTGTTTGATCGTGCTCGAGCAGTTAAATTATTAATCGAGTAGTTAAGTTTTTCCATGTAAAAAATAATTCATTTTGCATTTAGCATATAATTTTTACCTTGTAAATTAACATATACAAAGAATTTCCCTCACAAAATTGTACATTTAAGTCCAAGCTACCCTAAGAATAGTATTAATATTGTTTAGAAAATCATTGAAAGAGTTTATAAAGATGTATTATGCATCGATTATGCACGTAACATATGAATTATCGTTTAAATTAATTTTTTATCTTATCGTTTAATCCATTCAAAATATTCATTAATTATTGTATTTTTGTAAAAGATCTTAGTTGTTCTATTTTTCACCGATTCAAATTTATTTCAATAATTTAAATACATTTAAATAGTGCGAGAGAATGTTATGTATCCATTATGCACGTGCCATGTGACAATCGATTTAACCCATCAAGATTAACATATGACTGTAATCTGCCAACTAATTGTTTTTACAGTTGTATAAAAATAAACGAAGTTTTTTTCAATACCTTTTGCTTTAATGCTTATTATTTTCAATAATAAAGGACATGAAAAGATGTTTATAATTTTGGGGTGGCCGAACGTAGAAATATTTTAATAAAATTTAAAAAATGGTAATTTTTTAAAAATTAATCAGACTTCATTCATGCATATAATAAATAAATTTTCTTAACATAATTGTATTTTAAGAATTATTTTCCCACAAAACACTACATTTAAGTCATTTTCCATGGGATTACTTATAGGATTACATGTATTTTTGAGCATATCATTGATAGATTTTCTAAATCTCGTTAAACCTGAAGTTGACAGTTAAACAATTTTAACATTTAAAAAATTACAATTTTTGTTTAGTTAATCAGACTTCATTTATTCATAAAAGAAATAATTTTTAATTAAAATAATCGTATCCTAAGAATTATTTTCTCGCAAAATAGTAGATTTAAGTCCAAACTACCCTATGATTAGTATTAATATCGATTAGGATATCAATTGAAGAATTTATAAAGGTCTTTATAACCCTGAGGATGGCAGAAACGTAGACAATTTTTAATAAAATTTAAAAGATGATTTTTGTTAAATTATTTAGATTCATTTATGCATATAAGAAATCATTATCAATTAAAATAATCGTATCCTAAGAATTATTTTTCCCACAAAACACTACATTCAAGTCTAAACTATGCCATGATTAGTACTAATATTGTTTAACAGATTGAAAGAGTTTATAAAGATTTTTATAACGCTGAGGATGGCAGAAACGTAGACAAATTTTAATAAAATTTAAAAAATGATGATTTTTGTTGAATTAATCAGACTTAATTTTTGCATATAAGAAATAATTTTTAATTAAAATAATCGTATCCTAAGAATTATTTTCCCACAAAATAGTAGATTTAAGTCTAAACTACCCTATGGTTAGGATTATTATAGATTAACATATTAATGGAAGAAGTTATAAAGGTCTTTATAACCCTGTTGGCCGAAACGTTGAAAAATGTTAATAAAATTAAAAAATATATAATTATTGTAAAATAAATCATACATGATAAAAAAATAAAAATTGTGTCCCTGGTTCTTGAACCTATTTCGTTACCTTACTATATTGGACTCACCTTCTCCACTCACGATGACCGCCATCAGACAGAACAAACTGGCTACCAACATCCCCAACTCCATGTTGAACTTGATTCCAGCCTCTTGCACGAGGAAGAGGTTGTTTTATAGGGGAACTCCCCACCGCAGGACCAAGGCCGGCTCAGGGAATCCCACCCTAAATTTATGGTATTACGGGGTGTAGCAGTAGTTGTACCTCATGATTGTACTCATTGTACTTATCATATTGTACCTTGTCATTGGTTGTCATTGTATCGCTTCGTCTCCACTCACAGTACACGTTGGTATAGATTTAAGTGTAGTTTAAAAAACCCGCTTTAATAAAAAACAAAACTAAGAAGTAGAAAATAATTTTGAATAAAAACCGCGGGGTGCTTGATTTTAATTGTTGTAAATGTAGCCATTGTGGAAATATCTTAGAAAGTACCCCACGCTTTTTTACGATAATATGAACTTTTTTGTTCATCACTCTGTTGTTTTTTTTGTAACACGCCCCTCATGTTCAAATGAAAGCCTCCCACCCTTGCACAATAAACTTTATGGGTATATGAAAAAAAAAACAAGTATTATATTAAAAACAAAACATTTATTTCACTGTAACAAGATACAAAGTTTCGATTTAATTATAATAATGAAATAGTTATTCGAGACCGGAAGCCCTATATACTGCGGAATGTCTTACAATGAACCGGAAAGGACTGATGGAGAACCTTGAGGTTAGAGAAAGAAGAATTTTGAGGAAAATATTGGGTCCAGTAAAGGAAAATAGTCCACGAACTCTACATGCAAATTGAAAAAATAACTGATGTTATTCGGAACAGAAGGATCAACATGGCACAAATGAACCCGGTGAGATTGACAATCAGAATCTATGCCTATTTTTTATTTGTTACTTATTTTTATTTGAAAAGAAAAGATATGTCCAGGATCGGGAAATGCGAGAATGCGGGGTCTTAGGATCAGTGGAAGGAAAATATATGACCACGACCGAGAAGCGTGCTTCATTAGGGCCCAGGATAGCTCAAATGGTAAGAGTCCCAAGACTAGTGATCTGGAAGACCAAATAAAAAGAATCTATGCCTACTTTCAAGGGAAAAAAATCAAAGGAGCATTGCTCACAGAAGTAGGAAAAGACCTGCAAGAAGTGGGGATTACGTGGGAGGATATTCAGGAACGTGATCCTCTTAGGACAAAACTTCTAGTATTCCGGATTTTTCAGGAAAAGCCCAAGCTCAAAACAGGCAAGGAGTAGACTGAAGAACGGAAACAAAAACAACGAGAACGGATGGGACAGTTCTAGCCAAACATAAAAGCCAAAGGAAGAAAACAGTTGAAATAACGTCTCCACGTTTCCACTTCCTGTCCGAGGCGAAGGAAGAAGAATAAAATAATCTGAATTTTTTATTTTCAACTGGTCTCAGGCCTCCCTTGACATGTCTTCATGTCCCCAAGTTGGGAACCATTTCTCTATTCTAGTATTAAAGTTAGTGAAAATTATTTTATACTTCACTTTTTACACGTTCTTTCCTTGCGGCACAAACAGGAGAAACTTTATCGTAAGAGCTGGATGTAAGATATGTGCAAATGTCGTAGACTGCTGGTACATACATCGCTGGTATAAGCATCGTAGTCTGTGGGTGATCTCATTGCAGATCGTTGATATGTGATTCGTAAACTTATCTTACAACTTTATCGAAGAAACGTAAGGGCATCCCATTCCTAAGAGATGCCTATGTCTATAGTACCCTTTGCCGTCTTATTTCTCATGGCTTTAGTCTAGTTTTGAACACGAAGTTTCGGAAGCATTCAGTATTGCTTGAAAAAGCAAAAAAAGTCAATTTTTGAATTTTGGAGTTGTCCGCTTTTGACCCTGTTAACCTGTCCCTTAATATTTCGCGCGACACGCAGTCACAGGAGGCTATAAAAAGCTGTTTTCATTCCATTTATTTTTATTTTGTTAAGTTTGTTGAGAGCTCCGATGTCCATTCATTATATTTTATTCAAGAATGAAGATTGGATCGTAAAATTGTTCTCTGGGTTTTCCAGACTCATATGTATCCTGTTGTAATTACTTATTGTTATTGAAGGTGCTTTATCCTGCAGTACTTTCTTAGCGAACCGAATATCCTCTCTGCACTCTTGAAAATATGTATTAACGTTCTTTTTTTTTTTTAATTCTTTTATTTTTCATTTGCACCCGCAGTTTCGCATCCAGTAAATTTGATCTAAGTGTTTGTTTTTTCTTCTTGATTTGCAGGAATATCTAGCCTTGGAAATGATCAATTGTTCTTGAGCAGTTCTCTTGGCCATTGTCTCATTAATCTTCTCTTTCAAACCCGGTTGTATATTGATGATTTTATATTAATCAGTGGAATGTAATGCATTTGTTGTGAAAATATGATTTTACAGTGGGAATGTTCGTGTCGTTGTGTATAGTGTAATTTGAAATAATTTAAGGACCGTTGACAATTTTTCTTAGTATTTTGGACTGTTTGTTTGTATCTTGTGTAAATTGATGAGCTTAGCTGAACCCAAAAGTTCTGCTCCATATGTCCAAATAAGTCATAGTATAGTGTTATAGATTACTCGTTTCGTATTTCAAGTGAAGATCTGTCCAGAAGATGTGATAGTGGTCCGTAACATCATGTCAGTTCTTGTCTTCTTAATTTTGTATATAGGTTCCATGCAAGTATTTAGTCAAAGTATAGTCCGAGATAACGTACATAGTTTTTTGAAGGTACTTCTTCTTTGTCAATTTTGGCTGCTGGACACGAAGCTACCTATAGTTAGAAGCTGACTTGGCTTAATTTTGAGGTGTTTATTTCGAATCGTCATTTGTAGAACAACTTTTCTAAATTGAATAAGTAAGTTTTGTTAATCATTTCAATATAATATCTTCGCCAATCGATTTTTATATTTCATCTTACAGATTTACCTCTTATGGCATCCTTTATCATTCTTGCCGCCATATTCTTTTAATTTGTTAGCCATTTCTATCCGCCAATCTTCCCGTGTTTTAAAATTCAATTAAAATTTAAGTTAAAGTACATTTTTAATTATTACACCACTTTGTCGATGGAAATAAATAGTATGTTCCAGATTCGGTGTTACCTATCCATTTGAATTCTTGACAGATCTGGAAAAAATAAATAACACCGTTCACGGTGTACTTATGGTCCCTTGATAAGGATTGTATTTTTTATAACATAACATCCGTTCTAACTGCCAGTCTTACAGAGTTTGAATGAGCCCCAGAAAGGTTTCCAGAATTCATAGAGTCCAATAGATAGTTTATCTGTCACAGCCGGTCTCCAACATAGGACCTGTGAAGTTGTATCGCATTGTTTGTACACTTTGAACCATTCCGCTCCCTCAATGATAAACTAACCGTGTAGTAATTGATTATATCATAATATATTTCTACAGCCCCCGTGAATATGTGGTTAAGTCGAATTTCATTCTTCAAAATGAGTTTCTTGTACTTAAGGACACTGAATCGTGCTATTATCGTAGTGAATAATGGATTGAAAATAACACGGTTCCGCTTCCCTCAGTACACTTAACTCTCTTTAGATAGAATTCGACTTAACCACTTATTCACCGAGGCTGCAGATTTAAATATATTGAAAATGAATACAAATATTCATTCAATGATTATTCAGGTCATTGAATGGAAGATACAGAAGACTGCGATGGACTATATTTATCATTACTGAAAGAATGCCGTCCCGAAGAACCGGAGGGCTATAACCAGCTGAGCAGGAAAAGGCTGAAGGCAATGGCTTCCTCAACATCTAATTTTATCGGCATTAAAAAAAGAAAGAAAAAAGAAATTGGCTTAATTAACTAAGTGTTGGCTGCGAACATTCATTTATTACTCTTCAAGCTCGCTGCGATATCATTCAAGTCTGAACTAAAGATATTAAGAAAGGATTTTCGCAAGTAAAACATTGGAAATTTCAGACAAAGATGTTAATTTACTTTGGATAAAATTGCTTCGAGCCAGTAAATTAATCATAGGTTAATTTCCAAGTGTAATAAGATCTCTATAAACGATTTATATAATTCTTGTTTTGGCAGAATTCTTGATTATGCCGTCATTCAGAGAGGACGTAAAATGGTGGTCCCAAGCCTGTACGGTGTCAGGTACTCCTTAAACATCCATATTCTAATTTACCTGGATAGAGAAAATTCAGGACTCCCACTGTAGCATCGTCCGATTTGCCTTAGCAGTATAAAGTGACGTAATAAGTGAAGCAAACAAAACAAAAGTGATTGTTCCCTAGATAGCAACAACGAAGTTGTTTTAGGTCATTTTTATTTCTCTAGTTCTTGACGCTTTAGAAGTTTTTCGAAAGAGTGAGCAAAATCTACATTTGGCTTATGAGATTGAGAGATCTTAAAAAGGACAATGGTAGAACCTTGTCTATGTTCCCTGGTGGGAATTTCTGTCACTAACCCATACTCAGAGGCCTCTTGACCAATCAGGAGGTTCTTGAAGAAGTCTCTCTATTGAACTAATATTCTTTTCTGGTCCGTCACCAGATTGCCCTCTGTATCCTTACAAGCATTAACCAGGGGATTGAAGGGTTTTCGGGAATGCTCACACATCCGTAAAATTTCCTCGCTTCATTTTGATTCCGAAGATGTTCCAACTCTTCTATCTGGTCTTTTTTCCTCTTGAGTAGTTGCTTCTCTTCTTTTCTTTTTTTCTTGTACTTCTGGACTGAGTTCCTAGTTGAATTTTATCAAGAGATAAAATTACAACTACTTTGAGGAAATGGAGTTATAACATTAGTAATAACTTCTTTTCAATCCATTATTCACTACGAGAATAGCACGATTCAGCTTCCTCAAGTACAGGAAACTCATTTTGAAGAAAATTCGACTTAACCACATATTCACGGGGGCTGTAGAAATACATTATGATATAATCAATTACTACACGGTTAGTTTATCATTGAGGGATCGGAATGGTTCAAAGTGTACAAACAATGCGATACAACTTCACAGGTCCTATGTTGGAGACCGGCTATGACAGATAAACTATCTATTGGACTCTATGAATTCTGGAAACCCTTCTGGGGTTCACTCAAACTCTGTAAGTCTGGCAGTTAAACCGGATGTTTGTTATAAAAAATACAAGCCTTATCAAGGGACTATAAGTACTGTGCCTAGCGCTTATTTATTTTTTCCAGATCTGTCGGGAATTCAAATGGATAAGTAACACCGAATCTTTTGACCATGAGCCGATATGCTACATTTTTTTCTTCTGTTACTTTCTGGCAGTCGGCAGCAAACCACGGGGTTTTCTTGTTGACGGTGCCTTTCCCAAAACATTGTTTGATACGTCCCTAATAACATCTTGTTGATCCTTCCCCCACTTTCCAAGAGTCTGATTTTCTCATTCAGGATTGTCGTGTATTTTTCTTTTAATTTTAGTATTTGTGTGTCAATTTTGGCTTCCTGCATCTTTCTCCCGTTTCTTACCATGGATATCCTTCTTATCCTGGTTATGATCGGAGTCAATATTCGCTCTGCTGTTAGACCGCACGTCCATCAGGCTGCAAATGTCTCGCACTCATGAGGACATGATCTATTTGGTTAGTCGCCAAGTGGCAAGATGAATCCTTTTGTGGGGAAACATCGTGCTTCCAAATACCAGTCCTCTGGATGCCGCAAAGTCAGCAAGTCGTTGGCTATTATCATTGGATACTTGGTGAATGTTGTCGTTCCCGTTTGATCAGCCCGGCTTGTTTCTTTGCGGTTTTCGTGATGGTAGTTTTATCGTAGGAGAGAGTTAATGACCCTCTGTCCCCAAGTCAGGTGGTGGGGATGTCTCCTCAGAAGACCCTGACTTACTCCAACATCTGAGGTGGCAACCTAGGGAAGGTGACCCTAGGGTATATAACTCTATATGACCTTATATATCCTTGTATATAAATGTAATTTCCATTCTATTAAATAAGTTAATTTCAATTTTTTTGTATAAATAATTAATTGTATAAACGAGCTTAGTGCATTTTCTTTTTCATATTTTTTTTTGCTTTAGTTTCTAACACTAGAACTACAAACCGGTCAAAATGACCGGTTGCATCATTTATTTATGACAATTCCTTTTTAAGTCTTATTTAATATTTTACGATAATGTCATGATTTTTATTAAATTTGTGTATGCAATAATATTATAAATTATTTCTATTTTGAAGAGAAAAGACGCCCCCAGCCGGGATTCGAACATGGATCTCCGCCTCACCTTGGCAACGCTCTAACCATTTGAGATACCGGGGTCGCTCCGTACCTAGGACAAATCTGTTCTCGTCACCGATCTCAGTGTTCTCACAATTTTGCAATGTATACACGAGGAAGAATGTTCATTAAACATAACTTTTAATTTTACGATCTTGACATACGTCATTATATTATTTTAATTTTTTAATCATTGCTTAACAGGGAGGACTGGCGGAAACTTATCGAGGAGGCCAAGGCTCATTGATGGGCTGTAGAGTCATACAAGAAGAAGAAAAGGAATTCCAGAAATGATGAAAAGTGTAGATGAAATGATCTGATACTTAATTTAAATATTTTGTTATTGTTATTTGAATGACTATATTTCCTCATTGTTATGACATGCCTTCAACAAGCCCACCACCAGATTGCGCTTGCGCGAATGACTTGCTTAATTATTTAACAGCTGTTTTTAAATACACATATAGTAGACAATAATGTGGTATTATTACGTTTCAATAAAGTGATCATAGTGATATCAAATACGTTATTTTTTTTAAAGCCACTTTTACTAATGTTTATTAATTAGCTAATTGGATGATGCTACAATGGTAGTCCTAAATATAGCTAATTCAATTATAATTAGAATAGGGACCTTTAACGAGTACCTGGCACCAAACATGCTCGGGATCAGCAGTTTACGTCCCATCTGAAGGACATCATAACCACTGAATTTTTACTTCCTTTAAATAATACTAAGACCACCTACCGGACTTTGCACCCATGTTCATGGGCATTGAAGGTTGTCATGGCAACCATAGGTTATCCTATATCAAATGTGTACGTCATTCTATAGATACCACAATTATTTTTCTGTTGTTTTTTTTCAGTATCAATTGGCACTGCTGGAAAAAAAAGAAACAACTTTTTTCTTAACACTGTTTATGGTTCATTTTATTTATTGGATGTACCTATTAAAGACAATTCTTCACAATGATTTCAATACTACGGAGTTCCCTATTTGTGGAAAATGTAAGAATGGTGGATGGACATCCTTGGAAGTTCTTTCCAGCTATGTCTGATGAACTTAATGGCCTACAGTGAGAGGGGCTCTGAGACTCGTTGGAGAGTGTGACATAGATTTGAACACCTTCCGTAATATATTTTCATTTCACAAAATATCACTAATATACATGCATTTTTCTGGAGTATAGCTCTCACTATCCAGAATTTAACTATGTAGTCTATACTAGTTTAGTCAGAGTTAAACTAGTCTACTCTAATTTAGTCAGAGTTGAATTAGTCTAAACTAGTTTAAACACAGTTAAACTAGTCTATACTAGTTTAGTCAGGGTTAAACTAGTCTACACTGGTTTAGTCAGGGTTTAACTAGTCTACACTAGTTTAGTCAGAGTTAAACTAGTCTACACTGGTTTAGTCAGAGTTAAACTAGTCTACTCTAATTTAGTCAAGAGTTGAAATAGTCTACTACTAAACTCAGCACACGAGCGCGACATGGGCTTGAGCCGGCGCTGTCTCAATATGCAGTCAGTGCAATCTGGTTTTTTCCTCTCGAGTAGATTTGATGGTACAAGAATTTTCTTATCAAAAACATGTTACCTACAGATATTAAAAAACATAAATTTGGGTTTATTACTAGATTTTTTTAAATTTTATTTATTTTTTATTACTGGAATTGTAAATAATATTAAGTACTGTATCTCTTATGAGCTGAAGTAGATCCTACTATAAGACAAAAAATGAAATACAATTTAACTAAATCTTACATACATTTATTCTATATTACTCTTATACATTGAAACACCACATGAAAATGAAACAACTTTATTTATATATTTGAATGAAAATCATCATCAAATATTATTTTATTGATACTTAATTAACATTTTCTCTATACTGATTAAATCTAAACCAGATTTATTAATGGTGTGACAAGCAATCGGTCATCCTTGATATCCTCCTCCCCTGAAAACAGTTAAAAAAGTATATTGTCTCTACTTTTGAAAATTCCTAAGTTATTGAAAGACTTAAAACATTCAAAAAGGACTTCATTTGTTCATAACCACTTAGTTTTTTTTTATAACTGGTTTGTTAAAAAATTATTTTAATTTAAAATTGATGAAAATCTACATTAAAGTCTAACCCTTACCCGGATCCGCTTCCAGAACTAGCTTGAGCTGAAGCTGAAGCTGAAGAATGTGAATAGCCGCCTCCTCCTCCTCCACACTTACCGCATTTGTCACAACAACCTTTAGAGCTGCAGACAAAGGGAGGGTTTAAAGAACATTAGCAATCAATGAGATAAAGAAAAAAGTACTAGAACCTATAAACTTGGTATCATTTACATAAGATTAAATGGAATATAAGGTACTTGTGCATTAACTGGTCTGCATGAAACCTACCTCCTTATTTGTATGCACCTTATTAAATAGTTTTTTGTCTTGTTAATTTTGTTTATTGTCTATTTAAATTTCTGTATTGTTTATCAATTTTAATTTTGTGTGTTTGTATTATTTCTTTTGTTACTGCTTATTTAAAATGAACAGAACAACACTTTAGGAATACATATCTTTGAATGAGGCAGCTGTGAAATACTTTCAGCAGTTCGGAACATTTCAAAAGACGAAATTATATGAAAAAGGTCATCAAATGAATTTTGATAAGGATAGAAATGGAGATGTTTTAGCCGGAATGTTGGGAAAACATATACATAAGAAGAGGAACGTGGCTAGAGGAGTCTGGAATTAGCACTTTATAATTACATTTTGTATATTTCAATTTCAATCATTATGATTAAGAAGGTTGGTGTTATCAGTATCTGAACTATCAGTGTTGAGGTTATGTATATATTAGGTAAGCAATGGCTAAGAACAGTCTCTGCAGACAGGCCAGCACACAGGTAGGAATATACTTAAGACTTTGAAAAATGGATTAGAAGAAAAGGCAGTGCATGTGGTCCTACTTTTATTACAAAAAGGCAATAAGGGATGTAAGTCTTCGCTTCTAACAACAATAATATCATACTATGTTTCAATAAATATAAAATACTGTGGAGAGTGGGTTGACTCAATCGTAAAAGTTACCATGTCGAAGGTCCTAGACTCAAATCTAGCTGTGGGAGATAATTTATTTAATCTGTTGACAGCAGGGGATGCAGGCCCTCCTAAGGCTCACCCAGGTTCCCTTGGTTGGGGGAAAACCTGGCAGTTGAATGCGAGCCAAATCACCTTTCTGCAGAACGATTGTCGTGGAAACTGTACAATCTTTAGAACTTATGAACCCAAGGGCCTTCATGATTGTAGTGGACAGGTTGGGACGAGCTTGTTATTTTGGAACCTGGATGACTTAAGGTATACGGAGTTGCCCGATCAGTCATAATTCCATGAAGCTTTTAAAAATGTTGGTAACGGATAAAGAAAGAAGGATATGAGGCCATGACAAGATAAATTGTTAGCTGAACTAATAAAATAAAATTGACAATATGCGTAGCATTAGATGCCAAAGAATGTAATTAATAAAGAGGTGTAATGTCAGTGACGCAAGGATACTATTTGTTAGAAATTCAAGAAAATTAACAACATTAGCTGTTGCTAATTCTGATATAAATTGATTCTACTTTGTTTCTATGAACCATTTCTCGCAATGCCAATGATAATCAATGAGAAAATAGTTATGAATTTAATTCAAATTAAAATGATTTTGAATCAGATTCAGTCTGGGTTAGTAAGTGTAATTTTACTAGAATACTGATTATTGTTTAAAATCTGAACTATTGTTTAACTATCGACTAAATTATCAACTTTTACCTGTGATTACCTTGAAAATGATTGTGAAGATAAAGAAAAATTGATAGATGCTTTTATGTATAAATATATATCAACGTACTCTTTCTAACTTTCTGTAGGAATCCTGTTTGATTTCAATTTTACAATTCAACTATCATAAATTAATTGATGTATTTGTGCCATTTATTTATTACAGTGGTTAACACCTGTATTAACTAATTTTATGTTTGTAGTACAAGGATTTCTTGGTATAAAAAAAAACCTGTAGCACTACGACCAATGAAGAGTCTTGGGGAAATCGCGCTCAACCATCAAGGTTTTCCTTCTATTTTGGGTACCCACTTTATAGAGGATAGGTGAGCCCCAGCTGGTTCTCCAGATCCCAAAGGATACATCCTCAGCTGTCATCAGATTAAATAAATTAATTGTCACAGCCAGGCTTGAACCCATGACCATCACCAACACAGCGCTCTACCATTGAGCCACATCTCTCAAGGATTTTTTGGTATTTAAGACAAAATTGCCGAAAATAAATAAATACCAGTCTAACAGAAAACTGAGGAGAAGAAAAGAAACCAGGAATGGTATAGTTCCACATGAGGCAAGGCGAGGAATCGCATTATTCCAAATAAGGAGGTTTAGATGAAATCAGTTGCATTCAGCTGTTAAATATATTTTGGTCTTAATTACTTCAACTTAAATGAAGAAAGAAAAGGTTCCTAAAATTGGAAGAAGAAATGTAACACACAAGGAAAACAAAGTTTGCATCAGATTGATAGATTTTAGTTCAATAGTTATCAAACTCCATTGAAATTTTGTGGCAAGAAGTTTAGTTAGATAGCATACATCTAGTATAATTCCACTAGAAGTCATTCAAGAAATTAATTTTTTATAAGATTCTATAATTTTCAAAATTCCACTATTTATTTCCATTTACTTTCATACTCACAGAGTTTGATGTTGAAAAAATAAGTTTACAGAATTTAGCATATGAAATTTATAGCATAATAATATTTCCATTAGTAGTCATCCAAAAAACCATTTTTTTCATATTTTAAGAGTTTGTAATTTTTAGAATTCCCTTCTATTTATGTCCTCACTGAATTTGATGTTGA
This sequence comes from Troilus luridus, assembly GCA_964056705.1. Classification (NCBI taxonomy): domain Eukaryota; kingdom Metazoa; phylum Arthropoda; class Insecta; order Hemiptera; family Pentatomidae; genus Troilus; species Troilus luridus. The sequence continues at coordinate 116,334,646 of OZ057414.1, read as the reverse complement.
AAAAATTAAGTTACTGATTTTAGCATATGATATGTATATTATGTATAACATTAACATTCCACTTTTAATATAAGTTCTGAAGAAGATTAGTTTACATATACATATTATGCACACAAACTAGGGTGTAAATTTGAACAATTTTAATCACATATACTCTACGAAATTTGTTTTAAATTGCATATTTTTGTACTCACTGTGTTCTCTTTTGACGATGTAACGCAGTCATTCCTTCACCCTGGCAACAGATTTAAAAATTGTTAATAAATTAAATTGTAAATAAATGACTGATATAATATACCTAATAATTTTATAGAATCTGTTGATAATTTTTTGTTTACATTTATAATATAATAATACATTGTGTTTTTCTTGAATTTTATTTGAAACAATTCAAATTTGAAAATGAAATAATAATATATTTTGATTAGTGAAAATTTGAAATAAAGAAGAAAAATAGTGTTTTCAATTTATTGTTATAACTGAGGATGTTATAAGTTTGATTGAGGTTAAGAGTTGATGTTATAAGGTTAAGATTGAACAGTATTTGAACTTACAGAAGTATGTAAGTGCTTCATAAGTGGGCCATGATCATCTAGGTTCGACGATACATCAGCAGATGTATTGGATGGATCTGCAGATTCTTCTGAAAAATTAATTAAAAAATTGCTCAAATGCTTGGCATAATTTCTTATTTATGAATTGGTAATTGTTAATGAATTAACTCTTGAGTCATCAGATCATTACATAATTGAAACTTAAATAATATTTTATTATTATGAAATTGAAATAGAGTATTGGTTTTTAGTTTAGAAACTTTGGTTCTCTAAAATTTCCAGGAACTATCAAAGTTAGCTAGCCAGTAATGGATCTGGCTACCAATACTTTATACCAATATCAGTTTATCTGGTTATCAATACAGTGCATCTGGTTACTAATACCATGTATCTGGTTACCAATACCATGTATCTGGTTACCAATTCCATGTATCTGGTTACCAATTCATGGTATCTGATTAGCAATACAGTGCACCTGGTTACCTATACAGTGTATCTGGTTACGAATACACAGTATCGAGTTACAAATACAGTGTACCTGGTTTCAAAAACAATATCAGTGTATCTGGTTACCAATGAAGTGTACCAATTTATGAGGTTATCCTTGAAGTATATCAGGTTACTTACTCTTTACAGTGTACCTGGTTACCAAACAGTCTATATGGTTATCAATACACTGTAACTGGTTACAAATATAGTGTACCTGGTTACCAAAACAATATACCAATATCAGTGTATCTGGTTACCAATTCAATGTATCTGGTTACCAATGCAGTTTACCAATAACAATTATAAGGTTACTCACGCAGTATACCAAATTAGCAATACACTGTACCTATAAGGTTTCCAATACAGTGCATCAATAATAGTTTATCAGCTTACCAATGCAGTGTATTAGATTACAATAATAATAAATTAGGCTGCCAATAGAGTGTACTAATATCAATTTATCAGGTAAGCATTGCAGTATATTAAGTTACCAATACTGTGTATCAGGTTATGGGGATTTGCCCACTGGTTGACGTCAAACAATGAAAGTTGCAATTATTTTGATAATTCACTGAAGGAATATAATTTGGGAACTCACTCACCTCTAAGAGAATAATGAAAGAAAAAAAATAAAATATAGAGGAAGATAACAAAAGACTCAGATGGACAATTATTGAGGAACAGAATTGTTCTTGACGGATGTTAGCCATCCGAACTAATGAACTAAAGGAAAAGATCAATAAAAAATATCGATGAGGGAAATGTAGCGAATTCAGATACAAGATTAGGTACACAAGTACGCAATTCAACAATAGATATCGATCCTTCAAAAGAACAACGACATATCCAAAAAAAATGGCATTTTTGAGTTCAGCCTTTAATAGCGATTGTATTGGTTGAAGCTTTTTAATTCAGGAACGACATTTCTGATATCCCATTTCCACCATTTTTTTTTTGATAAATTAATATTTTGAGTTGTAGCATGTTTGAACTTGAAGTTTTATGGGATTAATGACATGAGTTAAAATGAAAAAAGTTTCAAGATTTTCTTATGGTTAATAAAAGAATTTCAATACCATCATTACAATAGTAATGCTTTGCTTTACCATCATCACAATATTATTGCTATTGACTCACATGGAACTTTCAAATACTTCTATTGAAAAACTAGGTTTTTTGAGTTATGACATTGTTCTTTTGAAGGAGCGATATATTCTCATTTTGCTGGTGATAATTCATCTGAGAAGAAACTAAATTGATCCTAAATAGTTTATAGTAATTTATATAGAGTAATAATAGCAATAAATAGTTATTTTAAAAGAAGAAGATAAAATATGTTGTGAACTCGAAGGTGGTGACCTTGAGATATTTCCAGCATTGGTTTGAATACCTTTTAAATGTATTGGGAACCAGTTCATACTAAAAAATGTTTTATTAAAAAAAAAAAAAAGGCTTTCCTTAAATCTTGTACAGTCCTATACAAAAAATTTTCAATTGCGCGATTTTTTTTTTAACTACATCTTGAATGATCCTAAATACATATTAAACTGATTCATATACAGTAATAATCTTCATGAAGAAGTATCCGAAGAGAAGAAGATTAAAAATGTTGAGCACTCGATTTTAGTGATGGTTAATCTCTTGAATATTTGCGGACTTGGAAGGATACGAAAAACAAATTTTAATTGTGAATTGAATCCAAGGAGCCAAGATGCTCATTGTGGATTCAAACACGACTGTGAAAGACAAATTATTACTAATTATCACTTAACAGCCATAGTTGTAGCCTATGGATACATTTATAGAGAATGGGGCACAGCCAGCCTATATAGAGTGGGCACCCTTAATAAGGAGAAAATCTGGCAGTTAAGCGTGATCTTGGACAACTCACATCCATGCCCATCTGGTATCTAAGAAACAGCGTAGTCTCTACCACGCAATGAATCCAAGACCCTGGTTTGTAGTGGTGATTTGTTTTTCTCCTACAAGTATGTAGTTTACTAAATCCTTTATGAGATGCTTTATTTTTTAAATTTTTATATCTATTTAATTTTTATTATTCTCCTTTATTCTTAACGGTAATTATCGAAATACTAATAGGTGTTTTGTTTTCCGCCATCTCCTAACTTTTGTTTTATATCTCTTTTGAGGCTTTGCTTTCATATTTTTTATTGCACCCTTATTGCCTATAAAAAATCAACGTCAATCCAAAAGTTATGTAAACATGAAGTAGAGAAAGGAAAATTAGCCTCTTTGGTTAATATAAACGTTCAATTATACTTCTGAATAATCTCCAAGTTATTTTTTTTTCTGTTATAAAATTTCAATGTATCCCATAATTCCATTTTCAAAACCTGTTCGAAGAAAAAACATGTTGTTTACCTCTCAATTAAAGCAATTATTTTAATAACACCATTGAATTATTGATTACACCCTGGTTATAAGTAGTTTCATCATATTTCTCTTTTAATAATAACTCACGAGTATCTTTTTGTTCTAGTGTTTATAATAAAATCCCATTTTATGTACTTATAATGAATAATAGCAACGTATAAAACCTAAATAGGTTATGTATATTTATTAACATATAGAATAGAATAGAAAAATAATTTTAATCTGGGACCAGGTCCCTTTAGAATAACAGAGATGAACAAAATTAAATAAATATATATACGAGGCGCTAAGGATCAAAAGCGGATAACTCCAAAATTTAAAAAGTTGGCGTTTTCATAGTTTCGGAAATTTAGTCAAGCATTTTGTCTACCACGACAATGTAGGGTATAACTTCTATATTAATTGTGTTTTGTGACTAAAATGAAATTTGTGACTATTAGGATTGGGGAAAAAATGGATGTTATGCTGTGGGATTTTATTCTAAATACCCTCTCTCTGCTCTCAGACCTATAGACAGTATCCCACCGAACAACTGTTTTTGATAGAGCTTTCCTTATCCGATCCTCGTCCCTTTGGAACTCTATACCTTCTTCCATTCGTCGTTCCAATAATCTTTCAACCTCCAATTCCTGTATTTTCAATCACCTTATATCCTTACAATTCCCCAAAAATCGGAAATAACACTCAGTTTTCAGATTAAAATTTTCCAACTGATAAATGAATGTGTTTTAATGTGCGATTTATTTATATCCTTGACGCTTCACCCGTCCAGTTAGATATTTTTAAAAACAAGTTTTCTTAGTTGATATTGTTTGTATGTTTGTTTCATTATTTGCTTTGTTTTTTTCTACTTGACATTGTAATTATCTATTTTTTCTCTCTCTATAATTATTGTTATTTTATTTCTATGTTATTTGTATTTCTTGTACTCTGTTTTTTTAATTTTTTTTATTATTTAAATGTCATCACCGGAAGTAATTCGCAATTTTTTTTCTTAAATTCTTTCTCATTTGTTAATTTAATTGTATTAATTAAATCTAATCACTTTATATTCTAAGATAAAATAATACCCTGTATAGAACCCTGTATTGTTATTCTAAAGGTCCCAGAATAAATAAAGACTTTATTATTATTATTAAAACACGTAGGAGTGTAATAATAGTTAGTACTAAGAAAATAAATATAATAAAAGGAAATCTATTTCATTAATTAATTCTGAATTGTAACCTTTTATCGTAAAGTAAATTACATTAAATAAATAAAATATTCCTATTCCTGTGAAATATTTTCCTTCTACATTAAAAAAAAAAAGAAAAAATGAATGTTCAATATATAGAATAGAATAGAAAAGAAACTTTACCGGGTCTAAGTCCCTTTAGGATAACAAACATGAACAAAAAAAGGAAACATAATATATATCTGGCCAGAAGGCTACATAATAATACAAATCATCAAGTATTTAAAAAGTGGCAACAAAAAATAAATAAAAATGACAAACTAACTAAAAAGTACGAATAGGAACAATCTATTTATCTAAACTACTCTTTGAATGTATGTGTTCTAAAAGAATGCATTTTTTTTAAAAGTGGTTAAGCGGGATTTTCTCCAAAATGAGTTTCTTGTATTTAAAGAAGTGGAATCGAGTTATTTTCGTAGTGGAGAAGGTGCTAAGCCAGGCATTGAGTTATTGCTTGAAATAATGACTCCATTTTAAGCCAAAACTATGAGGATGACAGGATTCCGCTTCTCTCAATACAGTTAACTCTGTTTTGCAATATCCGACTTAACCACTTATTCACTGGGAGGATGTAAATATCTATCTATTCTCGATCTATTCAACAAATCGATTTTTAAAAATATTACAGAGAGATAATACATTAGAGGAAATATTCCAACTAAAAACCTTAAGTCTCTAAACTAAAGCAGGAAATTGAAAATACCTGTCCAATATTTCGCCTAATCAGGCATCCTCAGGGCAGAAAGAGAATAACAGCAAAGCATTATTATAATTAATATTATAATTTATAATATAATTAATCATTAATAAGCATCTATTCTAATCATATCAAGGCATCCCTGGGGATGCCTGAATAGGCGAAATATTGGACAGGTATTTTCAATTTCCTGTTTTAGTTTAGAGACTTAAGGTTTTTAGTTGGAATTTTTCCACTAAGGTATTAACATTTGTTTAATGTCTCTGTTGACCTTTCTCTTTTTCAATATTACAGAGAGATGTATTATCGATCTATAACTAAATTGCTACACTCACCTGCACCGCTGACTAAGACGGCCAGCAGACAGAGCGCTGCACAGGTAACACAGATCAACTTCATACTTGTGTTTCTTCAACCAGATCGCTGGAAGATCTTTTATATATCAACTCCCCACCTCGATCAAGGACACAGGAAATCCCTAATTTGTTATAAGCCAATTTTTTAATTAACAATATGGAGATCTATTAATAAATAAAAAGGTTTTTCTGTAATACGTTTAAGTATGGAAATTTAGGCTTAATACTTTTGGGCCATTCTAAAATAAATCAGTGATTCTTTTAAATAAAACAAATACCACCTCAAACTAGTCTCCAATGGTTGTTTGGTAGAAGTAACCTATTTCATTGAATGTGCTTACGTCAATCGCCCTTTTCTTCATCAAAAACAAGTCATCTTCGAGTAGAAAAATATCACATAATTTCTAAGGTATGGCTATACACTCTGCCGGTCAAATGTTTGAGACCACCTGTTGTTTACATCAATTAATCTACTTTAATAATGCGAAACCTCAAATTCACCAATTTATCAATGCATATTTACAAAATATAGGTATCTTATATTTACAATCATATAATTACAAAGATTTAATTTACTATTAAAAAATAAGTATACATTTATTTACAATCTATTGATCCTAAGATACAATCTATTGAAATTAAGATTCTTATTCTTAGTTGGGATGATATGTATTTGTTATGAATATGTGATTTAATAGTGGGAATGTTCATATCGTTGTGTATGGTGTGATTCGAAATATACCATGGACCATTAACAATTTTTCTGAGAATTTTGGACTGTGTTGATTGTTTCAACATTGTGGTGTAAGTGGACTTGCTTAGTTGAACCCCAATGTTCTGCTCCATACGCCCAAATAGGTTTTAGTATACTGTTATGGATAATTCGTTTATTTCGTAAGTCAAGATCTGTTGTCCAGAAGATGCGATAGCTTTTTGTAGCGCCTAGTAAGTCCTTGTCGTTTTAATTTTGTATGTCTTTTGTCCAATTATACTCTGAGATAACGTACATAGTTTTGTTCTGGAAGGTACTTCGTCTTTGTCAATTTTGACTGTTGGCCACGAAGCTTTGCGTAAGGAGAAGCTTACATAGGTCGATTTTAGGCGTTTATCCTGATTTGCTTTTTTTAAATATTAGTTTTATCATTATTGTTATTGATGTATATCCAATTTTTTTTTCCATATCTTTATTCAGCTCCAACCAAAGCATCGCCAGGTTAGTTAGTAGTATTATTAAGTTAAATGAATATTAATAGACACACTCTCATCACGACAAACCTCGATCTGGACGGCCTAGAATGACGTCTACTCAAGAATACCAGTTTATTATTTTAAAAAGCAACAGGAATAGAAGACTGTTCCCGAGATTCGAGCTGAAACCAAGAGCGCCATGAATAAGTCGGTGTTGCCTTCTACCGTGAAAAGAAGACTCAGGGAAGACAATTTATTAATTTGTTTAAGTGATGTTTTGTAGGAGATCCGAATTGAGTAAATGCGACTAAACAACTCCCTATTTCATATCCAATCTAGGAATATTGGAGAGTAGATCGTAATCCACACTCTACGATTTTTCTCTTTTTATCTCATATACACCTCCTTAAAAAGGGAGTTTTCATTTAAGGCTGAAATGTCCAGAAGGTCATTCCTAAGTTAAGGAAGTTCTGCCAATCCTACTGGCCTAGATCTGGAAAGGAAGGGAGACCTTTTGAAGTCCTAGAATCTTTGTCCTGTCGAAATATTTCCTGGCAAAATTTCAGGTTGTCTCTAACATAGGTGTGAAATTGAGACATAAACTCGGACCCATAATTTTATCAATGAATCTTGACATTATAAGATGAAAAGGCTCAAACCACTTCTACGACCAGCCAATAAGAAGAAAAGGTATCTTTGGGCACTTTCTTACAAGGATTTGACTGTTGAGGATTGGAGAAAGGTACTATGGACTGATGAATCAAAATTTCAAGGATTTGGAACTAACCGTAGGATTATAGTTCGTCGCACACCTTCGGAAAAGTTCATACCGTAGTGCATAGTTTCAACAGTCAAGCATGGAGGAGGTTCAGTTTTTGTGTGGGGATGTTTCTCAGTCTTTGGACAAGGGGATCTGGAATAAAGAAGGCTATAAAGACATTTTGAAAGAAACCATGCAATTCCAGGATAACGAACAAAAACACTCATCAAAACTGTTCAGGGGGTATTTGCAAGACAAAGAAAATGAAGGTCTCTTGAAAAATATGAATTGGCCGCCTCAATCACCTGATATCAATCCGATTGAGCTCCTATGGGAAGAACTTAACCGGAGGGTCAGAGACGTTGCTCCAAATTCACAAAAACACCTCCGGGAGCGTCTTAAGACTTGTTGGGATAATTTGCCATTTGAAAATTTAGACTAATACAAAGAATGCCTCGAGTGGTCAAAGCTTTTTTGAAAAGCAAGGGAGGATTTTTTGACGAGAAGAATATAACAATAAAACTATAACTGCGTTGTACTTATATTTTTAAATTGTGTTTCCATAAAGTTTTAGTAAAGTTCCCTTTTGTTTTGGTTTATTTTGTTTGATTTAATCCTAATTTTCCCAAAAAATTGAAGTGGTCTCAAACTTTTGACCGGCAGTCTATAAGTTCATTTCGTGTGAAATGTCCGTTTTCAAAGGAAAATGTTAATTAGTAAAACAACTTTATGATATAAAAATATTTACTCTAATTTTCTATAGATTTTACGGAACGAATTGTCGAATTTTCAATCCCAGAAATGAAAAATTCAGGTTTGAAATTATGTTTGCAATTGCGTTCTTTACTTGAGAACCATTTTCAAAACTTTTATTCTTCAGAAAGTTATTAAAATTTCTGAAGAGATGGAAATCTGTTGGAGATAAGCCTGGTGAATAAGTTGAGTGTGGGAGGACTTCGTAACGCTTGTTTAGTGACACGAGGTCCGCCATTGTCGTGTAAGAGTGTCCCTTACCAATAACGGGGTGTTTTTTGATTAGTTTTTTTAACACTATGCTAATATTACTAGAGTGTGGATATGACAATATGGTATAGTGTGGATGTGATCACCTCTAGGTGATAAGGAGAAATTATTCAATTATTTTTTGTGAATTAATGTATGTCACCAGCTGAAAAATTTCTCATATCCACTGAGAATGGTTCGTTACTACACCTTTCCCTGAAAGCAGTGATAGTGTTTGCTACCGAGTCTAAAAAAATCCACAAACATTGCATATTTCCACGGTCATATTTGATGGCATACTATACCATGTTCGTTCAATTGTAGTTATAGTAAATATTTTCAAAAAAGACGGGATTAAAAAAAAGTTCATTACAATCAGATAAGATAGTAAACAACAGAAGTCCACTAATTCAACTTTGAATTTTAGAAATAGTAAAATTAGCCATTCCATATTTATTGTAGTGTTTAAGTGAAGTGTTTTAGGAAATTCAAATTGAGAAAATGCGACTAAACAACTTCCTATTTCATATCCAATCTAGGAATATTGGAGAGTAGATCGTAATCCACACTCTACAATTTCTCTCTTTCTATCTTATATATAGGCGATACATCTGAGACTTCCTACCTCAACACCTCCTTAGAAAGAGAGTTTTCATTTAAGGCTGAAATGTCCAGAAGGACATTCCTAAGTTAAGGAAGTTCTGCCAATCCTACTGCCTAGATCTGGAAAGCCAGGGAGACCTTTTGAAGTTCTTGAATCTTTGTCCTGTCGAAATTTTTCCTGGCAAAATTTCTCGTTGTCTCTAACATAGGTGTGAAATTGAGACATAAACTCAGACCCATAATTTTATAAATGAATCTTGACATTATAAGATGAAAAGCACTCCTAAGAAAAAGATAGATAGGCTGTAGATGAATCGGCCAGTGTTTCAGAGACGTACATGAGAAGCCATAAAGTGCCGGTTTCATAATAAATTGTTTTAAAAAAGACTTGCATTTAAAAGAACAGACTTGAAGAATCTCTTGAGCCAGGGTTTTTTCTCTTTTACCTCATATTCTTTGGATATAATCCTCATAGAGGGTCTTAAATTTTAGATCTCGGGCGGGCTTCCATAACCTTTCAAGGAAGCCATTCTTCGTCCATGCGACAGACATGGCCGAACCACTTGAGCTTTCATTTTTCGATGGAGGTCTTCAGTTCAGCCACCTGCAGCTGATCCCTTATGTTTATATTCTGCACTCGGTCCCTCCTTGTTTTACCGACCATTCTGCGAAGGTACTTCATTTCAGCTCCTGTTGTCCGGCTGATGTGCTTGTCAAGCATGACCCAACTTTCACTCCCATATGTAAGTGTTGGGAGGTATATTGCTTTGTATACGTGAAGTTTCGTCGCTTTCCCTACATTTCAGTGGCTAACTATGCTATTATAGATCTGGTAATATATCTGATTTGCTTTATTGATTCTATTGCCTACTTCTTCATATACTTTACCAGACCTGCTAATAATGGTTCCTAAGTAGGGAAAGTGGTCCACCACTTCGAGAACCTCACCATTGCATAACAAACGCACATCTTTGCATAACAAAACCCTGGCTCAAATGAAGAGGAGTTGTCAGGACCGGGAAGAATGGCTCCAATGGATTGAGGCCCCTCTACGCTAAATGGCACAAAAGAGGTAGCGAAAGAATAAGAAGAAGACTTGAAGAAGTGGTTGACAAATTCTGTTACATTGGAAGTAAGACGAACAAGGAAATATTAGGAAAAGAAGACATGGAAACCTGAATAAAAAAGTCCAGTTAGGATTCTCAGAATTCTGGACAGTATGGACATTTGAAAAAAATCCAGAACCATTTAGTTGAGAGATTATTTTGAGAAACTGGCTTATGGGCTGGGTGATTTTTTTACGTGTTTAAGTTTTATATTTCTTTAGGCTCCCAATTAATTACAGAATACTCATATACATGACTATTATAAGACCTATTTGGGCTTACGGAGTAGAGTTTTGGGAATACACTAACCCATCGAATTCCTCTTGTATCCAATCCTTACAATCCAAAATCCTTAATGCTCCTTACCTTGTTACCAATGAAGTCATCCATAATGACCTTAATGTCCTATTTGCTGCTGATTTGGCCCGAACCCGATACCAGTCCTTTCATGACAATGTTTATTGCCACTCAAACCCGCTGTTCTCAAACCTAGGAACCTCTTCATTTCCCGATAATCCTCCGAGGCCTCTGAAAAGAAGATGACCTCGTGACATTTTAAGTTGAATTCTTTATTTGAGTACTACCAGTGGGTAGTTTCTTGCATTTATCTCATGCCATTATGTATCATTCATTATATTTACTTGTATTTTAATACAGATGCAAATTTCAATAAATAAAATTTTTAAAAAGTTTTAATGTTTTGTAAAAAAAATATGTTTTTAAGCTTAACATGCTGTTATTTACTTGAATGTAAATAGTTGTAGTTATGTGTTTTTTAAAGTGTTATTACCTATATGTATTATGTTATTCTATTGATATTTAAATTAAGAAATAGGAAAAATTAAATAAATAAATAAGCGTTAATAGGAAAATCATATGTAATTTTTATAACTTAGACAAACTCTATGTTAAGGGGTATTCCTATAGAACAAATAAACTTTTTAAAAATTGTTCGGTTTAGTTCGGACATACTATAATTTAAATTGTATATCTTTTATAGGGAGGCAAAGTGTATAATTGTAATGAATAGGAATTTTAAATTTAAGATCAAAGCACTTAGCACGATTTTCATGCACATAAAAATATTAATGGATATAACCTTATATATTGATAAAGATATAACCTTCTTCTTTTAGTGAGAAGGTTATCGTTCCATTTCAGGTTTATCCTGATTAAAGAGTAGCAACACTTTGATTAAGAGGATTCAAGATCTGATAACTGGTTTAATGATAGTTTAATTATCCAACCGAAATCCGCCTTGCTATAAAACAAAAGCCAATGCACCAGTGCATTTGATTTCTTTTTCTTCTTTATTATTTTTTTTGTAATATCCTTGGAACATAATCGGGTTTTACAATTGTGTATGTATGTAATTATTCTTTTCGAATAAGAAAAAGAATGTTGTAGTGAATCACATGCACATGTTCAGAGAGGATAATATATGATTTGACGTCAGTCTGTGATGTAAAACACTTAAATATCAGGAATGCTTTGCTCAAACTCACTGCTTTGTTTGAATTAGTTATGAAAAAGACAATCTAAAAGTCTGCAGATCGAAGGAGCATAGTTAATGCGAAGAGAGAAAACAAAGTCTTATTTTTTGTGTTTTGGTTTAAATTATGAAAGACGAGGTACAAAAACATTTAATGTAAAAAATACAAAGATCTATAAATTTCCAACAAGTATGAAAAGAAATTTAGAATAATATCTAAAGAATTAATCCTTGGGAATGCGTATCTTTTATTTTTTCCAAGTTATTAAGTTTTCAATTCGGATCCTATCTGTTAAAAATGCTAAAAATGTAGCCACATTAATTAATAAAAGGTCCATTTGAGTATAAGTTTTTTTTATTTTTTTTTATTTTAATTTATTGATATTTACAACTGTATAATAAAAAAAATACATCCAGTAAATAGGCTATGTGATACAAAATGACATGAGTAATGGCAAGTTGAGAAACTACCCACTGGTAGTACTCAAATCACTAGTTCAACTAAGAAGGTCACGTGGCCATCTTCTTTTCAGACGCCTCGGGGGATTATCGGGAATCGAAGAGGAAGCTAGGTTTGAAACTAGAGGGTTTGAGTGGGAATGAAGTTTGTTATGAAAGGAAAGATACCGGGTTCGGGCCAAATCAGCAACAAATGGGACATTAAGGTCGTTATGGATGACGGTATTTTTAACAAAATAAGGAGCGTTGAGGATTTTACGAAGGATTTTGGACTGTAGGGATTGGATACGACAGGAATTCGATGGCTTAGTGGAGCCCCAAAGCTCTACTCCGTAAGTCCAAATAGGTCTTATGATGGTCATGTAGATGAGTCTTTTGTAGTTAATCGGGAGGTTAGAGCGTTTGTCTAGTAAGTGTTGAAGTAGCCTGAAACGTCGAGCAGTTTCTTGTCTTTTCAGTCTAGTATGAGGATTCCAGGTTAATCGTTTGTCGAGGTGCAACCCTAAGTATCGGATCTGTTCTACCTGCACCAGTGGGGTATTATTAAAGGATACTGAAGGGCAGGAAGTCATTGGTTTACGACGTAAGGTAAAAGTGATTTGATGGGATTTTTGAGAATTTATTTTAATTCTCCAGTTTTGACACCATTCTTCAAGATCAGTGATATGGGATTGGAGCCTTTGGGATACAATAACTGGATTGGTGTTGACTGATAATACACATGTATCATCAGCATACGTGGTAAGGATAGTATTAGGATGAGTTGGGATGTCAGCTGTATAAACTGTATAAAGGATTGGGCCAAGGATACTACCTTGAGGAACACCAGCAGATTGGGAGAAGAGGGATGAAAGGACATTATTATGGTTTACCTGGAAAGTTCTATTTGTGAGATAGGATTGAAGGATGAGAAAGTAGGTATGAGGTAGGAATTTACGGAGTTTGTAGAGCAAGCCCGGATGCCAGACTCGGTCGAAAGCCTGTTCCACGTCAAGAAAGACGCCCGAGCAATATGATCCACGTTCTAATGCAGAGGAGACCACATCCACCACACGATGACATTGCTGAATAGTGGAGTGGGATGCTCGGAATCCGAACTGGTGATCTGGTATTACATGATTTGCATCAAGGATGGGGTACAATCGTTTGAGGATAAGTTTTTCTAGGATTTTACCCATGCACGGTAGAAGAGAGATAGGACGGTATGAGGAAGGGTATTCTGGTTTTTTTTTAGGTTTGGGTATCATTTTTACAATGGATAATTTCCAGGGGTCAGGAAAATATGTGGAGCGGAGTACAGCATTATATATATAGGTAAGGAATAGAATGGCTTTTCTAGGAAGGTGAGTATAAGTTAGCTAGAAAACTGGATTTTCCTTTGAAAAGCGATGTTGTTATGAACAGAACATTCATTCAACAAGCGATACTAAGGGATTTATAATCATTGAGATTAGGAAATTTATTTTCTGACAAATTTTGAGTTATCAAAACCATACTTTTAAGGATCGTTTTTTATTCAATATTTGTAAGACTTTAAATGCGAGTTTATGAGAGGAAGTTGGTCCAATGGATAGCGGAGTAATGGTTCATTAATACTCAAACATGCCTTATTTTGTGACATGTGTGAGATTTTTCGGAATCAATATATTTTGCTCATGTACTTTCATTTTTTAATTCTTTTGTGTGCGTTTGTTACGTCTACACTCCTGGACTTATAAAGGAGTACAGTTGATTTTCCCACCGATTAAACATTTTATTTTTTATAAAAAAAATAATTTTTAACAATGTGTTATGATATTAAATGTATACATAGTTTGTTTTATGTAAATACACAAGTGGGAGATGTTGTTTTACAGAGGATTGCCCATCATGCAACCGAGACAAATAAAAGTGTACACTAATAATTTTTTTAAATATCAACGGGTAGATAATATTACTAATCTCGTTTAATAGTCTATTTTTTTACATTTCATTTCTAGTACTTTTATTCATGGAAAGGTACAGATTTTTCAATTTATGTGGCTTTTTCTGAGTTTCTCTCTGCCTTTAGGACGCCATCTCTCAGATCTGCATCCAAATTATCTGCTCCTTTTGGGGTATTTATCATCCGAGATACATATCCAACAGTACTTGACGGGGTTTAGGTCTGGGGGAAGAGAAGGTCATTCCAACAGCTTGATTAAGGTAAAAGCGGATGGATTTCATGAGAAGGGATCCATCCACTTTACCTTTGTGAAGGTTTGCATTATTTAATGAAAAAAAATCTCTATCTTGAAATGTTTAAGACACCCATGGTTGCAACTTTTCTCAAAAATCTTGCCTACTCAATACGAGAAATGGATACATTGTTGTTCGCGTAAAGTTCGCCATACACTGGTAGAGAAAACACCGAAACGACCTGACAATCTTCTGGTACTAGTAGTAGGAGATAACTGAACGTCACCGAGTATTTCTTCTTCAATGTTTGCAGTTCGTCGAAATCTTTGTCGACCGGCGTTTACTCGTATAGGTTTTAGCGTCCCATTATCCCTAAGGGGTCTTTCAATGGCCTCAAACGTTTTACGATTTGGTATTCTTCGGTTAAGAAATTTTTCACGATATCTTCGAACAGCAGCAGCACCGTTTCTATGTACCTCGCCATAAGTTAAAAGCAAGTCCGTTTGTTCTCCAAAAGTGAATAAATTTGTGGTGTCTCCCATGATAATCGTAAATTGAAATGTCTCACAGTATTCACTCACACTATAACACACAGAACTAGGCAAACAG
This sequence comes from Troilus luridus, assembly GCA_964056705.1. NCBI lineage: Eukaryota > Metazoa > Arthropoda > Insecta > Hemiptera > Pentatomidae > Troilus > Troilus luridus. Next base: position 116,319,543 of record OZ057414.1, on the reverse strand, counting down.
ACTACTGTCATTGCTTATCGTTCATTTGTTTATCAGGTGATTAAAACCTGTAAAACTTTTAATAGTATTAAACACGCTAAACAGTCAGTCGTAATGTAGTAAATAAATAATAAATCTTTAACCTTTGGTATCGGCTTAATAAATGAGTTTGAGATATATGTTAATATAAACTTTTTTGATTATTTTGTGTTAGAGAGCATATACTTACAATAGTGCCGTGCAATGCCGAAACACCCTGTATATTTCAAAATATACTACATGCAGAAAAAATATTATAAAACTTTTATTGGTGTAAGGGAGGCTGCATTGTTAATTTTCCACATCCCTCCCCCAAAGAGAGTCCCTTCAGAACTATGGGCATTACTGTATTGTTAAAGGCACTATTCTAACAGGTCAATAAAGACTCAAGAAGGCTATACTCCTATTAAAAAAAAAAAAAAGACAAATCTTCTTGGATTTTAACTCATACCGTTTATTTACTCGTCCATATTTATACTCACTTATACATTTTGCTGCTACAAGTACCTATTCTTAGAACACTCCTAAGCTAGATAGAACATTCGGATCTCCAGTAGTGATTCGGCACAGCCTTATCAATCAGGACAAAAAGAAGAGGATTCTTTTCTTACTAATATTTTATTTTCCTTGTGCAGTCATCCTTTATTTCTTCTGTTCTTATTGCTAAAAGAATAAACTAATTTTGTAGCGTAATTTACCATTATGGGTAATCTAATAGCCTCGTGGTTGTTATTTCTTTTGCATTATTAAAAGGTAATTTTTTTGTTCTGATTCTACGAATATAGTTTTTAATTCACTTCGGAATACTTCTTAGAATATAAAACGATTCCTTGATTCTGAAAAACGAAATAAAGACGGGCATAACAACACATTTGCCCATGATCGCTGGTTCGCAGCTCGTCAGCTGACCTTAGGATTTTTCAAGGGGAGTAAAAATTCTTTTCTTTGTTATGATGTCCTTAGAAAAAGGCGCAAAATGGCGGTCCCGATCCGCTTCATCGGGTGATCATTAAAAATCATACTCTAATTGTACCTGGGTAGGTGAAATTTCAGACTACCACACATTTTCCGATTAGCCATAACAGGATAAAGGCACGTTAAATGAACAAACGGACAACAAAGTAAACGCATGATTGTATTTTAAATAATCATCAGGTGACTATGTTCCGGACCGGAGGTAAAGGTAATGCAATTATTTAAGGTGCTTTCATAGTTTAGCCAAACCTAGGCAAGTCCTAAAACAAGCACAAGCAAAGGTGTGATTGTACTAAAACCTAATTAAACTATCTGTCCACACTCTACTTTTGCAGATATTACGTCTATTGGACATTAATTTCGATTTACCTTAAATAACTTATTAAAAAGCAATTAAAATATGACATTAACAAATGTAAATATAGAATATAGTAATATGTGGATGTAACCCTAGCGCTCATGTGGCGATTGCCGCAAGAAATTGATTGGATCCAAGCTGAGCCAACCAAAACTAAATCACTTTACACGTTTGACTTGCCGAGGCTTGCCAAAATGGGCTTTATTCACAATCACATTTAAAAAAAAAGTAGATCAGTCATCCCCTTCTTTCTCAAATCTGTTAATATTTTTAAGTGTATATATTTATGAGTTAGATTTTCCCGAGAGAAAAATAATATCGTAAAAAGATAATTTATTTTATTTTATTTTAAAAAATTTTATTTATTGATATTTACAACTGTATTACAATAATACATCAAGTAAATAGGCTATGTGATACATGGCATGAGTTAATGGCAAGTAGAGAAACTACCCACTGGTAGTACTCAAATCACTAGTTCAACTAGGAAGGTCACGTGGCCTTTTCAGACGCCTCAGAGGATTATCGGGAATTGAAGAGGAAGCTAGATTTGAAACTAGAGGGTTTGAGTGGGAATGAAGTTTGTTATGAAAGGATAGATACCGGGTCCGGGCCATCTCAGCAACAAATGGGACATTAAGGTCGTTATGGATGACTTTATTCTTAACAAAATAAGGAGCGTTGAGGATTTTACGAAGGATTTTGGATTGGATACGAGAGGAATTCGGTGGCTTAGTGGAGCCCCAAAGCACTACTCCGTAAGTCCAAATAGGTCGTATGATGGCCATGTAGATGAGTCTTTTGTAGTTAATTGGGAGGTTAGAGCGTTTGTCTAGTAAGTGTTAAAGTAGCTTGAAACGTCGAGCGGTTTCTTGTCTTTTCAGTCTTGTATGAGGATTCCAGGTTAATCATTTGTCGAGATGGAACTCTAAGTTTCGGATCTGTTCTACAGGCACAAGTGGGATATTATTAAAGGATACTGAAGGGCAGGAAGTCATTGGTTTACGACATAAGGAAAAAGTGATTTGATGGGGTTTTTGCGAATTTATTTTAATTCTCCAGTTTTGACACCATTCTTCAAGATCAGTGATATGGGATTGGAGGCTTTGGGATGCAATAACTGGATTGGAGTTGACTGATAATACACATGTATCATCAAAAAAGATAATTAAATTTTATATATAGTTTTATGTATTTTATTTTTTATTCAGATAATAAATGTAACATATGTAATTGTTGATCCCTTCCCCTTAACTTTTCTTTGGCGATATATATATATATATATACACACACTGACATAAAGTGCTGTTTGTTATTAACTTACTCCATTTTGAAATTAGATCTAAAAATCATAATTGTCAGTATTAAACCAATAGGGAACTTTGTATAATATTAGTATTGGACAATAATAATCATAAAACATACCCGCCTTTTAATTATATCTTTATTATTATTTTTATTATAATATTTGAATTATACATAATGAGCCTCATATTTATAAATGATATGTGCCATCTTCAATTCACTCTTGAGTAATTTCTCGAATTTCTTTATTACAGCTGGTTACTTCTTAATGATGGCGACTGCTGTGAAATTAAGAAATATATTAAAATATAAAAAAAACATTTATTTTTATAGATTAATTATATCTATGATTGGTTAAACTGAATGTTATGTCTAGGTTTAACAACATTATTACTATGATATATAGCTACAGTCACAGTGGATAAGTGGTTAGCTCGAATTTATGTTGAAAATGAGTGTTTTTACTTAAGGAGGCGGATCCTTTGTGAATAAGTGTCTAAGTAAGGCATTGGTTTGAAAAGGCTTTCTTGCTTATATTACACCTCCATTTCTAGTCAATAGCAACGAGCCTGACACGATTAAGCATCCTTCTAAAGAGTTAACTCTCTCTGGACAAAATTCGATTTAACCAATTCATAGGGTTTTTAGGTATTTAGAAGCGATGTAGTAGTTTACTGGATAATTGATCTCAAGATCGATAGTGACAGAGGGTGACCTAATTACTTATTTAAGGGAAAACCTAACGGTTAGTCAAATCATGTCCCTGCACAATCGCTAGCTAAGATACAGTACAGTCTCTAGCATGTACTGAATCCAAGACCCTTTATAGGTACAATCTTTAGGTATAGCCTAGACTTCAGAATATCCAATGATGCTGGTCTTCTGAAATCCTTGATAATTAGTCTTCATTTATTATTTTTAGATTGTGTTTGGGGACTGTAGATTAATGTTGGATTGCTGTGAAACTATAATAAATATTCAGAGCAAACTGATAATATTGTATATACATTAGTTGAGTAAGTGATAACTCACCTGGCTGAATCAATGAGATCCTGATGAACTCTTGGCAGAGCTGGTTGACCCCGCTCCATGCACGCCACCTCCACAGGTATCACAGCCTCCTCCTCCTGGGGATATACCTGTATGATGCCCACCAGTTGGATATCTACCACCCCCTCCACTTCCTGTATACCCAAACCCATCATCGTTTACAGGGGGTTTCCAACCCTGAGGTGGTCCTCCTGGGTTGGCAACCCCGCATCCGAAGCTTCCACAGCCTCCTGAAATACCTGGTTGTCCACTTCCTGTTCCGGTGCCGCTACCTCCACCACCACCACCCCCTCCACCCCCTCCTCCTGTATATCCATCATTTACAGGGTTTCCACCCCATTGAATGCCTCCAGGCTTGCCACCCCCGCATCCGTAGCTTCCACAGCCTCCTGGAATACCTGGATGTCCACTTCCTGTTCCGGTGCCGCTTTCTCTACCACCTCCCCACCCACCTCCCCCTCCCCAACCTCCACCTCCTCCCCATCCTTGACCTCCTCCTCCTCCACCTCCTCCACCACCTCCTCCTCCGCCTCCTCCTGATCCTGATCCTGATCCTGATCCTGATCCTGATCCCGATCCCGATCCCGATCCCCTAAAATAATACAATTAAATTAAATTAATCCTTAAATTATGCTATCGAGGCTATGTTACAGGAACTTGGACTAATTACTCTATTATATTCTGTTACTTAAAATTACTCTAGAATATTGTGACGGCAGTGCAGTAAAGGTTACTAAATGCCGAATGGAGCAAAGATTTCGTGTGAAATGTTGATTCCACAGCCCCAATCATATCTAATATTTATTTTGTTCACAATCGAATATTAATTTTCTAGTTCATCATTTTGCCGTTCTACTTTATTTCTATTTCTTTGGCATATCGATTTATGACCTCTCCTCTTGTGGTGCTTTAGTTATTTCATGATTTTTAATTGATTTTAAAATATTTTTCTTTGGCACACATTTTCTCTTGACAAATTGGCAAATAAATGTCTGGAGAGTGTAAATAGCGTCGTTTTTCCACCATCCCCTATCTCCTTAAAAATGTAATTTAATACTAGAATGAAATAAACATTAACTGAATTAAATAAAAACTAAAAAAAAATTGGTATTCTTTCATAAAATTGTCATGCTTTTTTGCTATGTTTTTATAGTACTTTTAGTAAATTTGATATTATTGTACTTACGTTAATCCGCCGCCACCACAGGTAGAACAGGAAGACCTTTTCGGTCGGGGTCCAAAACCCTAAACATTCAAGAATTTTAATGTTTCCATCTTTCTTCAGGTATTTGATTAGATAAAGTTTAAATCTAATATAAGAGGATGTTGTAACTTTCTTCCAATCCACCAGCAAATGTTTGTAATTTAGGTTATAAATTTCCAATTATTTTATAAATAAATTTTAACGAAAAACATAAATAAATAAACAAAAATACCAAAATATTAAAAATTATCTAAATATTTAAAAAATAAAACAAAATTCTGTCTAGGTCGCAGTGGTTTGCAGGAGTTCGTTATAAATTGTAATTAAAAGAGTTTTGTTGCTATGGAAACAGGCAAACATTTCAATTGTTTCTACGAGAGTAACTTCCTCTGTCCAAAATCATATTCAACTGGCGTTCCACCATGGCGCAAGTCTGTTGAAGAATATCTCCAACCATCAGCTAAAAGTATCGGATGATCTTTCCAGTTTAAAGGCTGTAATTTTTATTTTATTTTATGATCCGGGTAGAGGTCAAGAAATGTAGGGAGAACTTTTTATTGGTAGGCCAACGTTTCGACCCACATTGCAGGTCTTCTTCAGGGCTAGTTTGATCAGCGGGGTAGACACTAGACTGTAATTCTGTACTGTTTCTAGGACAACGCTTGTGCAGGGAGGAGATTTCGTACAACCTGCAGGTTTTCCTTATATAGAATGAATGAGCCCCGGAAGCGTCTCCTGATCTCAAACGGCCCAACCACGGCTGTTAACAGAATAAATACATTATCTGCCACAGTCGGATTTGAACCCGGGACCTTCGGTACGGTAACAGCGCTCTACCATTGAGCCTCTGCGATCCACTAGCTTATTTTAGAAAAATGAGAACATTTCATTGTAATGACTTCGTCAAATTAGAATTGCGACAAAGAATGATTAAGGGGTTTATTTGGTCGGTGTTGTTGTATGGACGGTGCTGTTGTATAGAAAAAGTTGTCAACAATGAACTGCATTGAAGCATTAGAAATGTGGATCATCATCGTCGTCACAGGCTCCATTCCTCCCTGTTCTCCACCAGGGCCTTTGTTGATGAGTTTCTGGACATCGTCTTCGACCTTATCTGTTCATCTGAGTCTTGACTTCCCTTTTTTTCTCTTTCCATCCACTTTTCCAAATAATAGTTTTGCGAGACACCATCTATTCCACTATCCAGCCAACCATAGACGAGGATGACTCATACGGATGATTGTTGGATGCATATGAGGAATGTAGATACATACTTGAATGGTTAGAATAGATGATAGACTAGGACAGATAATGTTAGGGGGAAATGTGTTGGGTATGTCGTAATGGAATCTTGCAGCTCATTATCCGTTGAAGAATAATAAGTACAGTATCTACTATGTACTGAAACACAAACCCTTATTTACTGGATATGTTATCACGATGTTATACGAAATGGATTTGGTTACTCACATTCAGAATTCCTTCCATGAGTGGTCCATCGTAGCCTTCCTTCAAGTTCGTTGATCCAATCCGAATATCATATTTAGATTCACTTGTTCCTTCTGCAAAAAAAAATTAATCAATAATGGTGTTTAATGAATGATTGGCAATAAATAATGCATCTCTATGTTTGATGAAATTTATAAGGATGTGTGTCAACCTTTCATTTAAAGTCGGATAACTACACTGGTATCTGAAATGATTTTTTGTTTTTCTATGCATTCTAATTGTTTATAAAGTGTAATTTCCAAGAGGAAAAATGATATGAAGTACAATAACATAAATTTGTCTTTATGTAATTGCATCGATTAAAAATGACAATACCGAAAATTGACAAAAGTTTTTGCTGATATTTTTCTGGTGAAGAACTGTTCATTCAATGATTCATTTCTAATCAACTTGCATAACAAGTAATAATCATAGATAAAGAAAATTGGTAGCAATTTTAAAATAATTAGATTCTGTTAACGCTATATTTAGCTTACCAATTTCTCTTGGAATACAAGTAAAATCACCTGTAATATTCAGCTGAGTGGAAATATTTCTATTATCAATATAAAAGCAATATTCTCCGCTTCGTGCTAATGTTAGAATTAAAAAAAAAGATTTAACCTTATTTGTTATAAATATTTTTTATGTTATAGATAATTGTTATAAATAATATTATATTTGCAGGTCCGAAATGAGTTAATTGTACTGACGGGAAAAACAAATTATAAATGACCTAAGTCAAATAATTAGTTTTCTAAATAATATTATCCTTTTCAACTCAATACAACCAAAATAGGTTTATTAATGTAAAACTACTATTGTACTCCCAACTATTTGCGATAGTTTTGTATTCATTTACCATATTCGATTTTCTAAGTATTTTGCTTAAAATTATATAAATTTTAAATAGTACACAAAATCAAGAAAAACGGTTGATGTGGATCAACATCTTTATGATGGGTTAAAAATTATAATAACTATCATGTGTCAAGAAAAAATAATGAAAAATATTTGTAACATTATTTATTCATTTATTTATTAAAGGAAAAAAAATATCACGAAGGGTAGTGTAGCATTTCAGCAATCAAACTTTAAAAGCGGTTGAGGAAATTTCTCAAAAAAATTGTTTAATATTTTCAAACAGACATGAAAAACATAAAATTTTTAGTTTGTATACCTGTGACCCTGAGGTACAGGAGACCATGTCCACAAAATACGTAATATTTTAGGTAAATTGTGTCTGTATCTGTAATGCTTTAAGCTGTATCTGTAAGTAACGAAGAAACAAATTTTAATACTTCTAAATTATGGAAAAATGGCTCTCCTGAACAAATACAAAAATTACAAAAATGTGACTTGGTGCCCTTTCCCTCCGGAGTACAATTATACATATAGTTATAACATAAAATATAAAAATATAACTAACATTAGATTTTGATATTATTTTTGACTGAAAATATTCAAAATATTCACGAAAGCTCTACGAATAATGTGAGATATCATCTAATTTGAATATGGAATTTCTCTGGATGACCATAAAAAATAGTAGGGCCAGGCTTAACACGTTTCCCGTCTATAATACATCTACAAAATTATATGTAGATAAGTCGAATTTGGCCAAGAAAGAGTTAATTGTACTGAGTTAAGGAGAATCCTCGTAGTTTTTTGCTTGAAATGTAGTTTTAATATAAGCAATAACCACATTTCAAGCTAAAGCATGACTTACCCACTTATGCACTACGAGAAAAACCCAAGCACAAGAGACTTATTTTTGACAAAATTCAACTTAGCCACTTAATCACCAGGGGTGGACGTATGTAGCCTAGAAACATATTATGCTCTGATCCAAACTTGACAATGAACTTATTTCAAATACTTGATATACAAGGTAATTAAGTGCTGACCTGCCGGAAGTAGCAGAAGTGCGATCCACAGGGCACTTACTATCATCTCCTCCATCTCGATCCAGGATTGGATGAACAATATGCCTTCCTTATATCCAGCTTCCCCACTGCATCTTCAAGGACGAACAGGTAATCCCAAGTATTGTGGAGGGGCATAATTGATTTCTGAAGGGTAAGCAATACAATTCCGTATTTTTCTGATGGAAACCTTGTTTTCAGAAAATTAATAGATAACCTCTCGCAAAATGTGAGGTTGATGGTTCCAAGATTCGTCCGCCAACTTTATGTGGCTTTTCTCAAAACATACTGGGGCAATGGCTTTAAGATTCGGTCATTAGTGGATGGTTCGTAGATCTGACATTTCCTGAATTTGGAAATGGTCGAATTTATAAATCTTGAGTAACGTAAAAATGATTGGAGTTTCGGTAAATGGTTTGAACACACATAAACTAAACCAATGGTTCGGCCTAACCGGAATTTTCTGGAGTAAAATTGAAGCTCTAAGAGGACGAAACGGCAAAGCAGTGAGAAACGTGAAGAGTGAAGAAGAAAGAGTGGTTACGAAAGACAAAGCTATTTTGGAGTTCTGGAGACAGCATATGTATGATGATCGCCGTTCAACAAACCGAAATGGAAACTGGAATGAGGAAGAGTACGACGAGGTGATTGAGGAAAAGGAAGTAGAGAGAGCTATATTCAAAATGAAAACCGGCCGGGATGGTATTGTAGCTGAATTAATAAAGAGTGGCGCCCCTGAGGTAGGACAAGTACTTTTCCAGAAAGCCAGGGACGAAAAAAGGATTCCAACGGATAGGGAATATATTATTATAATACTAATTCACATGAAATTAGTTTCAGCCAGAATGCTCTAACTACCGACCCATATTCCTCTCACCTGTTGTAAAAAACTATACACATCCATCTTGGAGGGTCGCCTAAGACCACTAGTTGAACGCCTAATAAGGGAAGAGCAAGCTGGTTTTCGACCCGGACGCCAAACCCATGACCACCTTTTCTCAATAGGAAATACCTTACAGAAATCCTGGGATCTCGATAAGAACATTTATTTGGCATTCCTTGAACTCAAATCTGCCTTTGATTCGATTCCAAGAGATGAAATATGGGAAGCTCTCAGAGCGAAAAACAATCCGAGAAACCTGACAAGGAATAAAGAAGATTTAGACAGTGTATCTGCCCATACTTTTGTATGGAGCGGAGAGTTGGATATTAACAGACCGACAGGAGAGCAGAATCACCGCACCCGAAAGGAAATTTATGCGGAAAACGATTGGGAAAACAAGGAGAGACTGTTGTCACAATGAAATGATTCGTCAGGAACTGGAGATAGCCCATTGAAACTGCTCTTAGACACTCGCCAGCTGAAGTGGTTTGGGCCATGTTATAAGGATGTACGACCACAGAGATCCCCTAAAGGCCATGCCATATGTCCCAGATGGCAGAAGACCTAGAGGCCGCCCAAGAATGTCCTATCTCGACTACATTGTTCGACTCCATAAGGCGAGGGGGAAGGCCCTCCGACAGGCCAGGAACCTAGTTAGAAATAGGGAAGAACGGAATTCCTGGCTGGAAGCTCCTCTACGCTGAAAAGGCACTAAAGAGGGAAGCTAAAGAAGAAGAAATTTCGTCCTGACATTTAGGGCATCATCAAAACTGATAACTAGGGTCTAAAGTCATCTTTAGTTTAGGGGCAGCAGATACAGTGTATGTAAGTCAAGGAATTACATTATCTGAGTTCGCTGAAGGCGGTTTCTGCAAAACCGGCACTCGACCGCTGACTTTATACAATTCAAAACGGGGAGGGACCGCTTACGGGATTAGATAAATAAGATAATATTATGATTTGTGTTTAATACAAAATTTAAAATATTAACATGGTATGAGGGAATAACAAAGAATTATGGGTTATCTGTGGTGTAGTAGATCATATATCTTTTATGCTCTAGTTCGTGGGTTTGCACCCAGCAGCAGATGGTCTTAGGATTTTTTAATGGACTAAAAAATCCTTGGTTATACTGCGGAAGGGACTTAAAATGGGAGTCCCTAGCCCATGCGGTGTCAGGTACCTTTTAAGTATTCCTATCGTAATTATACGTGGACGGGTGATACTTAGGACCCCCTCTGGAGCATTGCCCGATTATTCAAAGTAACATAAAGTGACGTTAAATGAAATACTAACACTCTTGTAACTATTAAGGTATAATGTTCTTTGCCTTTAATTTTTTATTTCCATGTTTTACTGTATCTAGTAATCGTATTAATTATTTTTTATTTTTACTATAAATTACTCTACCTTTTTATTTTATTGTTATATTTATTTTTTGTCTAGATACTCTTTTTATTTATTTATTTAGTCATTAATTTTCATTTGCACCCGCGCAATCGCACATCCATCAAAACTTGATCCATGTGTTATTCTGTTTACTTTTCTACAAGAACATCAAGTTTTGGAATGTAAATATCAATAGTTGAGTAGGTCTCTTGGCCATTGTCTTTTTAATCTTTTCCTATCAAGTCCAGGTAACAGGGAGTGGGAAAACAGGGGAGCGAGTGGATTTGGGTGATATTGTGTCGATGAGTGGAATGATATGTATTTGTTATGAATATATGATTTAATAGTAGGAATGTTCATATCGTTGTGTATGGTATGATTCGAAATATAACATGGAGCATTAACAATTTTTCTGAGAATTTTGGACTGTATTGTTTGTTTTTGGTGTATGTGGACTTGTTTTGGTGAACCCCAAAGTTCTGCTCCATATGCCCAAATAGGTTTTAGTACAGTGGAATCCCGATATTTCGTATCCCGATTATTCGTATTTCCGGCTAATTCGTACAAATTTGCCGGTTCCCAGAGAAAATCTCGATAAATTGTATAATATCAATGCATTTCAGACCCCTCGATAATTCATATTATTTTTATGCTCAAGGCACTTACAACGTCATGTAATTCGTATTTCCAGCTTTAAAATCTCGTTACTTAGTACTGTCAAAAGGGGGGGGGGGAGAGAACAGTGAAGCAGATATGCCAGGGAGCAGAATGAGAATAAATGCTTTCTAGGAAATCACTTGTTTTTATACACAAGTATGTTTGTATTGTTTAGAGGCACAGTAGATCCTATTGTTTTTTAGGGGAGAGCGAGGGGGATAGACAAGATTTTTAAGAAATCTCATAAGTAATTCGTACTGTTTTCACTCCAAGGAAATTAGGGGAGTAGAGAGGGGAAGTTCTAGGAATTTTATTCAGCTTTTCTTACAATCACACTTTTATTTACAATTCAGTCTCGTTTTTGTTACCGTTATGACACGTAATCATGCCTCCAAAATACGTTAGCCTCTCTATTGAAGAGAAACAACAAAACATAAACGCCGTGACTAGTGACTGTAAGCTAATTGACGTATCCAAGCATTTCATCGTCCCTGGTTCCACGATCACATCAATCCTGAAGAACAAGGACAAAATCACTTCTTAGACTTGTAGATAACATAAAAAAGTGGTTCGTACAAGCAAGGAATTCAAATGTACAAGTTGGAGGTAATATTTGAAGTAAAAAAGCCCGAGTTTTCACAGAAAAATGGGAATTGAAGACTTTCGTGAAAGCGATGGATGGCTCGATAGATTAAAAAAAATTGCATTAATACGGTTTTTTATTTTGTACTCCCGATAATTGGTATTCCCGATAATTCGTACCAAATCATCAGTCCCTTGACCATACGAATTATCGGTATTCTACTGTATACTGTTATGGATAATTCGTTTATTTCGTAAGTAAAGATATGTAGTCCAGAAGATGTGATAGTTGTTTGTAGCGTCTATTAAGTCCTTGTCTTTTTATAACTGTATGTATGCTCCATGTATGTCTTTTGTCCAAGTATAGTCCGAGATATCGTACATAGTTTTGTTTTGGAAGGTACTTCGTCTTTGTCAATTTTGACTGCGGGACACGAAGCTTTGCATAAGGAGAAGCTTACATGGCTCGATTTCAGGCGTTAATCCTGATTTGCTCTTTTAAATATTAGTTTTATCATTATTGTTATTGATGTATATCCAATTTTTTTTATATCTTGTTTATTCAGCCCCAACCAAAGCATAGCCAGGCTAGTCAGTAGTATTATAAAAGTGAAGTTAAATGAATATTGAGCATAACCATCAAGTATTGAAAAAGTGTAACTTCCTTTGTAAATAGATATTTTCGCCGGGCAACTGGAGACCCATAACTTATACATGAGAAGAAGTATATTCCATACCAATATCCTTGCCATACAGTGAGACGTTAATTTGAGATTTCCACAATAGCTTACATCAAGATAGTGCATCAGCTTACTTGAACGAATACTCTCGTTTTGGTTCCTAAGAAGAACGTTCTGATTTACCAACACCCATCCGTTTCCGTCTTGGCACATTAGTCGGTTTTTCAAATATTGCAACCATATATTTTATATATCAACTCTATATATATTTTATACTTAAACTCTATTTAATTGCAGGATGTAGTGCATATATATATATATATATATATATATATATATATATATATATATATATATATATATATATATATATATATTTTAAATTTGTTTATTTATGGTTCTTTTTGATTATTTAAATATTTTTAAATATATATATATTTTTTATTTTGAAGAGGAAAGATTATGCCTTAGCGCGGTGCTCTAAACACTGAGCAACCAAGGCTCGGATCCAAGCCAGACCAACCTATTCTCTTCACTGATCCTATATCCCCGTGATCTCGCAATTTTTCGAGAGGTATACACGGGGAAGAATTGCGAGATTACGGGGATATAGGATCAGTGAAGAGAATAGATTGGTCTGGCATGGATGCCAGCCTTGGTAGCTCAGTGGTTAAATCACCACATCAGAGACGCGGGCGACCCTGATTCGAATCCCAGCCAAGACATAATATTTTCTCTTCAAAATAAAATAAAATGTTTAATAGTTTTATCATTACTGTAATTCATTCATTCATTCGACGCTACAACTCGATTTCGAGACTTTGCCTCCTATACTAGCTTCCACCAATTGTCTCGATCCTCTGCCGCCGCCATCCAATTCCTCACACCCAACATGGACCTAGCATCGCCAGCCATACCATCACTCCGCTGAAGCCGAGGTCATTCTCGCCATCCGAGCTACGTGCCATCTCAACCATAATTTTCATAAACTGGACCACATCTGATTATTTAAATAAATCTTTGAGCTTCTCGGTTGTTTACTGTTATGAGTGAATATTAAATTATTTCATTTTTTTATATCCGGTTCAATCCGGGTTTATATTCAACCCGACGTAGTTCTTTGGGTTCAAATAAATACTTTATATGCAGAATTTATTTTGACCTTCACTCGAACCATCGGGTCCATATTACTTACATGGGCAGCCAATAGTTATTTAAATAAATTAGATTGATGCATTTTTGAGAGTACAGCAACTTCCAAACGTCAGCAAATTTCGTGACATTTTCTAATTCAGCTATGCATCTATTTTTAATTTGTTTTTATTGTTGCTTTGACGCCATTCTACGTGATTCTTAACCTACTATTATCGATCCATCTATTCTCCCATTGTTAAGAATAAGCCAGTAGAGGAAATCCCGAACTGTTAAAAAGTCTGTGAATCACTGGCCGAACTGTAGTTCCCATTGATCCTGGACGAAGGAATATTCAAGATTAATTATTTCCGTAGGATACGATACGATTATGTGATAATTGCGAAGAGCTAAAGGATCTTCGACCGGCCATTGACTATCAATTCAATGGTCAATAGGATGTAATTAGTATAATTGTTCTGGTTAAGGGAAAAAACGGAATGTGGATAACATGGACGTCAGGAATAAATAAATTAATATGAATGGAGGTTAATTGTGGTTTAGGATTCAATTATAAATGAAGTTATCGTTTTTATAAATATTCCACTCAACAACATAGCACATCCTAGCTATCATATCATTTTTTAATCAAAAGGCCAATAGATTTACTGGATTGATCAACAAACTGTAGTATGTCGTAAAATATAAGTTTACATGATATGTATTTTATCTTTAAATAAAAATTACATTCGCTCCTTTCTAACTGGCAGAACATTTAATGTAAGTCATAAAGTTTCCTACTCGTCCCTCTATTCCCAGTCTGCTGGTGTTCCTCAAGGTAGCATCCTCGGTCCCATCCTCTACACAGTATATACAGCTGACATTCCAACCTATCCTAACACCTTCATCTCCACGTATGCTGATGACAGATGTGTGTTATCAGTTAATCACGACCTATATATTGCATCCCAATCCCTTCAATCACATGTATCAAGCCTCGAAGAATGGTGTCGGAATTGGAGAATTAAAATCAATTCCAACATGTCCCGTCAAATTACCTTTACCCTACACCGAAAGCCCATGACTTCCTATCCTACTGTACCCTTCAATAGTACTCCACTTATCCCTGTTGAACAGATTCGCTACCTAGGACTCAACTGAGACAAACGTCTTACTTGGAACCCTCACACAAGACTGAAAAGACAAGAAACAGCTAGACGCTTCCGACTACTTCAACACTTACTAGACAAATGCTCAAAGCTTCAGATCAATTACAAAAGACTTATTTATGTGACTGTTAAAAGACCTATATGGACTAATGGAATTGAACTATGGGGCTCCACCAAACCATCGAATTCCTCTCGTGTTCAATCCTTGCAATCCAAAATCCTTCGCAAAATCCTAAACGCTCCTTATTTTGTCACAAATAAAACCATCCATAATGACCTTAACGTTCCATATGTTATCGATTTAGCCCATTCCAGATACCTAGCATTCCATAATAAACTCCAGGCCCATCCAAACCCACTAATTTCCATCCTTGCATCCAATTCCATCCCTGACAATCCTCCTAGGCGTCTGAAGAGAAGATGGCCTCGGGACCTTCTATTATAGAAATGTTACTAGAGTGTGCCAGTGGGTAGTGCCTCTACATGTCCTGTCACCTATTTATTTATTCAGATAGCTCTTGTACTAGATGTATATATTACAGTTGTACAATTCAATAAAATAATTATAAAAAATAAATTAAAATTAATTATTAAAACTTTTATTTCCTGTAAAATACAGAGAAAAAGAGATTGGAATAGTATGGTCACCTCAGAAGAATGGAGGAGGAAAGATTCTCCGATTTAATTTTCAATTGGAATGCTGAAGGGAGGAATCGGCTAGGAAGACCGAAGTTGAGGAAAGCATGCGCGGCCATGTTCTGAGAGAGGAAGATATACTTACTCTTACAAGACTGAAGAAAATGGGAAAAAGTAATGAAAGATATTTTTTTGCTAAGATGATTGCTTAAATAATGAAGAAACCGTTAAAAAAAATGTCTTATTTCATTAATAGAGACCAGGTTGTAAATATTTGCCTAAAAAATGGAGTTCTGGCAATGAGCAGCTTCTCCACTGCGTTTTCAGCTACTCTTACTCATTCTCCAAAAAAGCGCTGGGATCTCCTGTGGTCCCACTTCCCACACATGGAGGGCGGTGCTGGGCTCGGAGATCCCTCGGACGGTGTGTGAATAATGTATATGTATATAGTGGTTGTTCATAGATCACTACCTATTGCCCTTCAGTGTGGCAGATTGTAATTATTAGACAAAACTAAACTGGACTTCAATCTTGTAGCTGAAGTTTTATTTTTCTAATTTAATCAGGGGCTAGGAATATCTAATCAGGGTTTAGGAACATCTTATACTGAAATGAAAGACAATTTAAAACATGTTCAATTGGTAATGAAATCTTCTTTCCTTTCCTCTTGTGCCATTCCTAGCGTTGAGGAGCTTCGATACATTGCAGCAATTCATCTTGGCCCTTCCATAGCTCCTTCATCTGCTGGAGGATTTTGCCCTTTTTCCTTCTAATTCTCTGGATATTCACCTTGAAGAAAATTCCGGGACGTCTCCTTTTCTGAGAGAGTCGATATTCTAGAACATTGTTTGGTTCTCTTTCATACTCAGTTTGATAAACTTGATTGGTTTTGGAAATTCTGTGAGATATCTTTGGGTCAATCTTACCAGAGGAAATTATTGCGGTCCCTAAGTGACTAACCTGTACACATCTTCTAGTACCTTTTAATTGCAGATAAGATGAACATCTCCTTGATCTTCTTGGAGCATAACTCTTAGAGGCATTGATGCCCATTCCTTTGCGGAGCAGCTCTTATTGCCAGGGTTGTCCGGAAAATAATGCTTGACTTTATGTTTTCTTAAAAATATCCCTCGAAATAGTAATCTTTTTATGTTTGTTGGACTTTTGACTTTTATAAATGTAAACAATTATTAATACTCTTTCAAAAAAATATGTTTGTTTACCTCTGTAACATTTTGCTACGTGGAAATAATTCAGTCTTTCCTAAGATGACAAAACGTGATTTTCGTATAATCTGGTTGGAGTTGTTCAAACTCGTACAAGAATGGTTCTTTAGTTCCATTTTCCGATAGCGGTCCATCGTCAGAGATGAGATAAAGTTTTTGTTAAGTTCTAATAAACTAGTTTATTAATCATACCACGATTATGAAATGCCTTAGAAAGCTCTTAGTAAACTGTTTTATGGCCGGCTCTCTTGTTAAGTATGCTTGGATTAGGTGATAAGTAAGCGTGGAAAAACTAAAAGATTTCATTTGAGATTGTTAATAATGGGGACACCACCTGATTTGAATCAGTAGCTCAAGATTAGTAGAATTTAGTTCATACCAAATGATACTAAAAATTAAGGCTGCTTTTGTTTTTTCTTTCTGTTTACAAAATTAGATAGGAGTAAATTAGGTAATAAGAAAGGAAGTAGAGGAATAAATAAAAAAATATTACAATTATTTGGAATTCTTAAAGTGAAAAGTAAAATAATTTCCGGATTCTCACAAACTTAGAATTAATTCTGGAATGTCTTGGACAGCGATGCATGCTCTACCTGGTAGCGAGTTTTGTGAGTGGTACACCATGTTGAAGAGTTTTTACTGGTAGCTGGTAGATGGCAGCATTAGCAACTCCATTTAATAAATGTACACATACAACTTTATAGAACTTAAAAAAAAAATTATAAAATCAAATTTTATAGATTAAAATATTAGAAAAAATAATAATAACGCATATTGAAATAAATCCCTCTTTTTTTTTCCTCTCTTGGGTCTGTTTCAGAAAACACATGCATTCGGTAATTATGATTACTTATAGGAAATATCTCCATATGTTTCAGAAATTTCACATGTAACCTAATTATAAATGCAGTTATAACTTTTATTGATATCTGTTATAACCTAATAGAAATAAAATAACATATCAAGGAAGTCCGGAACATGTATTCACACTTATGCTGTTGTATATGTAAAATTGCAAATAAAGTTGTTAGTGTTGTTTAAAATAACATATGTTTGTATTTATGTATAGTTTAAAACACAACAAATAATCAAGACAATTATAGACATACATTTTCAATTTGGACAAAAATCCAGAATATTCTTCAGGATCTGCTGAAATAAATCCTTGTTTTAGTACCACCTTCTCCAAATATATTCACATAGGTACGAATCTATCATCGTCCGGTGGGTACCGGATTCTCTCTTGTTCCTTCTCATGAGAGATGACCATAGAGATTCGATTCTTTGAGTAAGAGCTCCTCAGGTTACTTCATTTCGTGTCCCTTGAAACAGAGTCTTTTTTGATGTACAATACCCTTATCTTGAACATTTTTAGGCTTGATTCTTGATTATTAACTATTTTTTCCAATTCTAAGAAATTCATTTTAATGACTGAGTAAATCATATGTAATATAAGTAAACTACATGATTATATCTTTCTTTACATTTTATAAGAGTTTTCTGGTCGTAACTCTAACCTTTATCAGTGATTGAATCAGCCATGGTCTAATATTACAATACTTTGCAGAGAGAGGGTATTGATGAATAATGATATTCAGATTGGAAGAAGCTATGTGCTATATGCTGTAACAGCCTCAACGTTTTGTTGACTTTACATTTTTATTTCTTTAAGGTCATAACAGTTATCAATAAGAGTAACTGATACTAAATAACAGATATTTAAAAAATTATCTGCATGCATTTTCTGAAACAGACCCTCCCTTTCCCCATACTTTAACCTGTGAAATATATTTTTTTATACAAGGGGATTTGTATTAATTTTTATTAATATATCTTTTGTCCATGCCTGAATGGTGAACCAACCACCCAGTTTACAAATCATACAATTGTTCATTAATTGTACTAATGGTTGCTCAAATTGAATAACTGTAATTTAAATGTTTGTTTCATTTAATATCTTAGCTAATCGGAAGATGCTACTGTGGGAAGTTATTTGACTATCCATGCAGAATTAGGATAATATAAACAGTAACTGACATCGCACAGACTCAGGACCCCTATTTTAAGTCCATTCCGAAGGATGGCATAACCAAGGATTTTTATCCTCCTTTTAAAAATCCTTGGGCCGCCTATATATCACTACGATTTATATGCATTTCATAGTTCATATGTAATTTTCTCCAATAATGTGTAAGCAGAAAAAAAAACATCAAGTCTTTATTCCATTAATACATTTATTTCAACTATTATTATTTTAAATATTTTTGTTTTGAAGAGAAAAGATTTGCCCTGGCCGGGATTCAAACCCAGGCCGTCTGCGTCTCCGTCGCAATGCTCTAAACCACTGAGCTACCAGGGGTTTTATCCAAGTCTGACAAATCCTTTCTATTCACCGATCCTATATCCCTGTGTTCTCGCAATTTTGTGATGTATACACGGAGAAGAATGTTCATTGAACATTACTTTAATTAGGATCTTGTTGACATAGGTCATTATATTATTTATAATTTATTTTTATTAATTGTTATTGTTATGGTAATTATTTTTAAATATTTTTGTTTTGAAGAGAAAAGATTTGCCCTGGCCGTGATACGTGATTCGAACCCGGGTCATCGGCATCTCCATCGCAGTGCTCTAAGCCATGTGTCAGACAAAGAGTATATAGGATCGGTGAAGAGAACGGGTTTGTCTGAATTGGATACGACCCCTGGTAGCTCAGTGGCTTAGAGGACTGTGATGCCTACAAGTCAGGTTCGAATCCCGGCCAGGGCAAATATTTTCTCTTCAAAACAAAAATATTTAAAAATAATTACCATAAAAATAACAATAAATAAAAATAAATTATACGGTTATTTTAGTTTCACGAGTCACCGCAGACCAGGCACCCACTATGCAGCTGTCCTGAAGATGACCTACATCGAAGGCTGAAACATTGGCACAATTAAAAAATAAGTTTCACATATTTTGTGTTATCTTTGACTGCACCCCCTCACCAATTAATCCATCATTATTATTATTTTACATTGTATTTGTATCACTCATACACAATAAAATATTACTTGGTCACTAAAAACATTTTTATATAATAGGGAATTATTTTAAAAATGAGTATTCAAATGAGTGTTATAGTAACCGATTCCTAATTTCCAACAAAATCTTAAAGTTCCCCTATTTCCTCTCTTCTATAATAATTGCAAATATTGCCTTTGTGAAATGCACTATTTCTGTATATCTGATTCATGTCAAACAATTATAAGATCCCTGCAACCTACCCAACATTGAAGAGGAATGGAGAAAAAAAAAAAAATTAAAATTTGTAAAACTGGCTGTGGTAATATTAACGTTATTATATGATCTTTAACAATCAAATCATTTAAATTTTCACACTTTGATTAGTACGCAAAAGCCACTAATAACATTTTTATTTTGTGCTAACATTTCAGGCTTATTTTTACACCATCATCAGGGCTGAGAAACAAAAAAAAAAACTCTAAAAAGAGCAAAGATGAAAATATAAATAACTGGTTTTTAAAAATATAAATTATAGGAATGAAAAGAATGAAATATAATGGACAAATGATTAAAATATAAACTGATGATGGGAAATTACATACTTTAAATTGATTAGAAATTGAGAACATTATTTTAAATTACGAAATTGTTTTAATTTGATCAATTAGAAATTATTATTTTTTAATTTCTCATAGATTATTTTATTATTTAACCTTTTGTCCATTACATTTTATTTCCTATATTTTGTGTTCATAAGACTGTTGTATATAGGTACTCCACAGTTGAAATTGTACTTCTGTTATTTTTCTCAGCCTAGGTGGCTGAAAAATTAGGTTGAAACTTTTTACTTCAAAAAATTCTTTAACTGTACCCTCCCCCCTACCTTTTTCAACATTGCTCATAAAAAACTATAAAACATTAAACGCCAGGAATATAGTTATTGTTTTTAATTAGCAGGATTTGTATTAAAATAGAGTGTCAGATCTTAATATGAAGACAAAGAAATATTTTAACTGTGCAGAAGTTGCACAACTGGAAACCCCTGCAGCTTGGTTTTTGCCGCCTCTGTCCAGGATGATGAGTCTTGTAGCTGACTATTTTTTAGGAGATAGTGAAATCAATACATGTGTGATCTAACAGGTGTCCCAATGTATTATCTCTTGTAGCTGGCAGCTAACAAAGGACCAATGGGTCGGGTGTTTCGGACTGACCTGCAGGTAAAATGGAATTAATCCTGAGCAGAAGAAATAGATCACATCTTCAATGTTCTGCAGCTGTTGCTAAAGGGAGTAGAAAAGCATTAGAACCTTAAAATATAAATACAACACTACAGCTATATAAAAGTAAAAAAAAAAAATATGGTAAATTGTTAAATTGTATAATGTATATCTTTCTGTATATACTCCCAGAAGGAGTTTCAGAGAGAACAGTTTTAGACCTATAGCCCACTTCAAATACCTGAGAAGTGCGGTTAGAATAGAAAATTAAGTAGAGTGCAAAATGGCACCAGGAAATAGTTGGTACATCTCACTACAAAGAGTGTTGCAGTTTAGATCGGTCTCAAAAATAATGGTCCTCCAAATATACAAAATCATAGTAACACCGGTAGTCATGTATAGGTGTGAGACATGGCCACTATTGAGAGAATCAGAGAAAGGTATTAAAAAAGAGGAAACTACAAGAGAAAGGAATCGAGAAGAATATGGAGTGGAGTAGCTGAGAATAGAATATGGATCAGAAGGTGGAATAGAGCTGTTGGAGAATCCAACGTGGTGGCTTTAATAAAGAGAGCACGAATATGTTTAGTGGGACATGTTGAAAGAATACCCGACCAAAGAAGGTGCTCTATAGGAAACCTTTTTAAGTAACTGTTCCAGTTTGACTATTATATACTATTATATATCTTGTATATTTTCAAGTAATCTTGTTACCAGAAGTCATCATATATCCCTAGCCATCAGTAACAGTCAACAATTTTTAAAAATACCATTTTAAGAGTTCTAATTGTTGATCCAATTATTAATTTTATTTTTATTAAAAATTATCTATCTTCATATTTTAAATCACTATGTATAAAGTTCTTGCAACAATCTTAATTATTCACATGTTTAATTTTATTAAATATTAATTCTTGAAGGATTTTTTTAATATTTTTTATGAAAGGCTTCTCTTTGGGTCTTAAATTTTTGTTTCCAAATGTGCTAATTTTCTCTTCTTTTTTGGCTACTTATTTAGCTGTTAACAACTTTACCATCGTTCAATAAATATTTTTAGCTTCAATAAATAAGTTTTAGCTTCTTTTTATCAATATTAGCAATTATTATTATGTTCAGTATCATACTCTATGTAATTAATCTTCATTTTACTACAGATATTTTTTCTTAACATTCTTATTTTTATAGGGCAAGCTAACCAGAGGTCACCATAGGATCAGATGGCTGGATGATTTGGAGGAACACCTATAGCAGCTGAGTGTTTGAAGATGGAGAAAAATAGATAAATAACAGTATTTTCATTTCTATCACTGAGATTGTTTGGCTGATGTTGAGCAGGCATGGAGGGGTGTAGTGCCATTCTAATGGAATAGAATAGAAAAGCAACTTTATTTTGGGACTTATTCCCATGGGATTTATGGGATTTATACCCATAGTCAACTATCATTTATTTTTAGTCAACTATTTAAAAAGTTTTTAGTGATCATGCAATTTTCTATTTTACAGCTGTACAGTAGGAGACACCACATTTCTTGTTCCCAGAATTATTTCTCCCAGCATTATTCAGAATTATTTTTTTCAAAACCTGAAAGTGATTTGCTTCCAGACTTGGCAGGTGAAGAAATGCAATTTGAGGCGATTTCATCCTGAGGACTACTTATAGGATGCCTTAAAATGGTGGAAATTTGCTTTGACAGAGTTGAAAAGGATAGAGTTATCAATTCCATCGGTTGAAGATGTCTTAACTTAATGATTGGTCATATTTTTAACCAGTCGACAAAAAGGAATATAAAGGAGAGAAAAAAAAGGTATTAATAACACAGCCTTATCTCCCAGCTGTAGTTTCTCTGAAATAGCACGCAAGGTCAAACAATGAAGTAAGATTCCTAAAATGGTTTGGGAAAAAACTCATATCGATTGAAAAAGTATGAAAGAATTGCTTGAAATCAAAATGCAGAACACAAGCCGTAACAGAGATAACATACCCAAACAATTGACCATTTGTTGACATCAAATTAAGACAAATTTAATTAAATATATATATTGAGATGGAGCTGGAGGATTAACAGAAGCAAAAAGAATTATAGCGGTGCCCAGTACTCAGAAGAATATAGGTAATATAGGTAATATTAGGACATGAAACAAAGAAAGGTAGATAGAGTACTCTATGCTGAAAAACCTAATAGAGCAAAAGATAGAAGCGTATTTTAGATTATATCATATATTTAATTGAATATGAGAAAATTGACCCCAATTTTCGTAGGAATCTTTATTTTTTAAAATTCTTATTATACTTAAGGAATGTTAAATAAAAATTATTTAAGTTTAGTTTTTATTTATTTAATATGTAGTTTTGTTTCTTAAATTAACATACTTCATAATTACTTATAAACATGGTATGAATATTAAGAAAGATCAATGGTAAAAATGTAGAAGCTAAATTTACAATAAATATTTGTTTTATGATGTTAAAAAATTACAAATGTTTCAACCATCTTCGTCCTTCTTGTTCTTCTTAATTTCATTGTTGTTAACCACCACTGAAATAAAATAAAACATAGTCAATTGTCATAAATTAATTATATAAAAGTGAAATTAATCATAATAAATTTCATATATAAATATTGATATAAAATAATAAATAACTTACTATCCTGACTTAGCACCGGCAGAAGCACTGGCAGAAGCCTGACTACTGCTGGAAGAACCGCCGAACCCACCACCACACTTGCCAGATGAGCATCCTCCTCCAGTTCCACCTCCACATCCTCCTGGTCCACAGCCCCCACCTCCTGAGCCACCAAAACCACCACTTCCTCCTCCTCCGCCCCCTCCGATTCCTTTACCACCCCCTCCATAACCGCCTTCCCCTCCAAATCCTCCTCCCCCAAGTCCTCCACCACCACTGTGTCCTCCACCAAGTCCACCCCCGCCTCCTTGTCCACCTCCGCCTCCATGTCCTCCACCAAGTCCGCCACCACCGCCATGTCCTCCACCAAGTCCGCCACTACCGCCATGTCCGCCTCCAAGTCCCCCACTGCCACCTCCTCCATATCCACCACTGCCACCTCCTCCATATCCACCACTACCACCTCCTCCATATCCACCACTACCACCTCCTCCATATCCACCACTACCTCCTCCTCCTAAGCCTCCTCCACCTCCACCTCCACTGTGGCCACCTCCAAATCCACCGGGACCCCCACCTCCACCACCACCACCACATCCTCCAGGTCCACATCCTCCACTACCGGAACCTTTTCCTCCTCCTAATCCTCCTCCTCCTCCATTGCCGCCTCCATAACCTCCACTACCACCTCCTCCGTACCCGCCACTGCCACCTCCTCCAAATCCTCCTGCCCCACCTAGGCCTCCACCATCTCCACCTCCGTGTCCACCTCCAAGACCTCCTCCTTGTCCACCACCAAATCCACCTGAACCCCCACCTCCACTACCACCTCCAGTACCTCCTCCACCGTATCCTCCTTTTCCTCCTCCACCACCACCTCCGCCGCCACCACTGCCACCAAATCCGCCTCCTAGTCCAGGGAATCCACCTCCTCCTGATCCAGAACCACAAGATCCAGTAGAACAGCCGCCTTTTCCCTCTCCAAAACTTCCAGCTGATGCACTTGCACTGGAATGACTTGAAGAAAAGCTTCCTCCCCCGCCTCCACCATAGCTATAGCGTTTTGCACGGGCATGTGGCTTTTCCTGCAACATGAATAGAATGTATTAAAGATGTTGTAAAGTTGTTCCAACAAAAATATTACTGAATCAATATGGTACGAACTCTTTTATGGCTTCGAACAAAGAAACCATGTTTTTTTTCCAACTCTATCTGAATGTGTTTAATTTAGTTCACTTTTTCAATTTAATATATCTTATTTTTATATTATCCCATTATATATTACAATCAGAAACGATGGAAACAGAAAGAAAGTCATACACTGGAAAGTGAACATTATTTTAAATAGATTAAAATTTACCATCACTTATGACTATTGATTCAACTTGTCTAGTCATTAATAGCTAGAACGTCCTAAACTGGCGTTTTGTCATATTAGAAAACTTTGCATATTATTTAATGCCTGATCTAACAAATATTACATATCATAATATTATGATAGAGGGGATATCATTTTACAATGCTTATTTAAATTTGTTTATACATTTATCCCGTTTATATTCCTAAGGGTCATTAGCATATTATGTTACGATCCTTGGATACAGAAGTCTACATTACAGAAGCTGGGTGAGCCTCAGGAGGGGCTGTTTAGATTTGAACTCTTCAGCGCAAGACCTTTCCTCTACCACTGAGCTACCCAATTAATTTATAAAGCATTTAAACACTTAAAAATTTTGAGATGAAAAATTATATTTCTTTAATGGGGTCTTTTCTAAAAGACTACCACCAGTTACTTTTAGTATCAGTTACTTGTATTGATAGCTGTTATAACCTAATAGAAATAAAAATATAAAGAAAGATAAAATCATGTAGTTTACTTATAGTACATATGATTTACTCAGTCATTAAAATGAGTTTCTTAGAATTGGCGAAAATAGTTAAAAATCAAGAATCAAGTATGAAATATGCTCAAGATAAGGGTATTATACATCAAAAAAGACATGAAAGACATTTCCAAGGGACATGAAATGAACCTCAGTATTAGTGAAAATCGTTATTCAAGATGGAAATGGAGTAGACGAGAATGCAGAGAAGAGAAGGATATGAGAGCAGGTACTTGGTTTGAGTTGAGTAAACTTCCTATCAGATCATCTATTTTACTTATAAAGTCTTGGTGTCATGAATACACTTCTACAAAATCCTGCAAACATGAATTTAATATGTCCAATAGTACAATTACAGACTGTAAAAACTTCCTGAGGGAAGTATGTGCTAATGACCTATTCGTTCATCCACAAATTATAGGAGAATGGGGTACCCACCAGACGATGATAGATTCTTACCTGTGTGAATATATTTGGAAAAGGAGGTACGAAAACTGGGATTAAATTGAGCATATCCTGAAGAATATTGTGGATTTTTGCCCTCCAAATTGAAAATGTATATCTATAATTGTCTTGGTTATTTGAAATTATACACAAATACAAACATATGTTATTTTTTTTCTATTAGGTTATAACAGCTATCAATAAAAGTAACTGATACTAAAAGTAACTGGTGGGGTCTAAAAAAAAAACTTTTAATGTTTTGATTCCTTCTTGGTGTTTTTTTCCCCCTTTTTGTGAGTAGATGTTGATGTGAAACATATTCCAAAGATTAATGGGGGTGGAGCGTACAGGATATCAACATACGTAATATAGTGTAAAGTTACAAGTATCATGATCAATGCTCTTTAATTTTTGAAATGCGAAGGAATATATGTGTATCCTTATTTATTATTACATATTATGTAACCTTACTCTAGGTTATCTTATTATAGGTTATCCTTACCTCGGTCACTTGAGACGAATCAGGCGGAAGAGCTCCGATGAGGAGAACTTCGATGGGCCTGACCGCGCCTCCGCGACTTCTCCTGATACCGAAGATCTCCAGCAGAATTACAGGTCTATCGCTCTCAACTTGATCATTATTTTGTTCAGGAACGACCAGTTCGACATCTTCTTTGGGGCGCAGGTTTCCGGAAATGTCATTGTGTTCTGAAACAATTACGTATATATTTGTTAACAAAAAAAATAATTATAATTTGGTAATTATTAAACTTGAAATTGTCTTTCAGAAAAATTTTTGAAACTGAAAATTATATCAAATTTCATTATTACATAAAAGGAGGTAAGCAACCAATGGATACAAGTGATTATTTAGAAGCTTCAGTTAGGTACGATTATTGATAGTTAATTTATATGTTAATTTATTGTACTGGGTGTTTAAAAAATAATATTCAAGGGATATAAAACACACCTCAAACTTAGATTTATATTGAATAAGCTATGATAGACCGTATAAATTATTGGTCCGTTTTTTATATTTCTACAATTCTAAGTGGAATTAGTGGATTTAATTTGTTTATTATGTTTATGGGAGCAGTGGTAGAGCACTGAGTTGCCATGCCGGAAATCCTGGTTCAAATCCCGCTGCAGACCAAGAGTTTTATTTAGTCTGTTTGCAACTGTAGATGGATTATATGGGATCTAGGACCCTCATGGGGCTCACCCAGCCTCTATAAAATGTTATAAAAATAGGGTACCTAAACTGGAGGGAACAAATCTGGCGGTTGAACGTGACCTAGGACAAGTCACCTCCTTGCAGAACCGTTGTCCATGAAACAGTACAGTCTCATGTACTGAACCCCAGACCCGTCAACGGGTCTTATTATACATTTTTTTTTTTTATATTTATGTTTACAGATTGTAATGAGCTTTTATTAATCATCTCTTTTTTGATAATATTTACTATCACTACAATTGAAGGAACATTAAATGAACGAAGTACGCCATCAAATATGAGACCATGCTTACACCCGATTTTCGATTATATATTTTTTTTATGTGTTTAAAATTGACTAATCGGCAATACAAGCTACAGGAATCATTACCACCGCGTTCGGAGAAGGGTGTTGTAACGAACAGATCATTCGCCGCTAGTTTGAGAAATTTCTTCGTACTGTAGATATTGAAATAAAACACCTAAAGCGCCAACAAACAACATTCATTTGTTAATTGTAATGCCGGGTCCACACCAAACCAACAAAACAAAACCGACAACGCAAGAAAATTGCATGTTCTCGAAAACAGAAACAAAGTGCTGTCGACATATACGAAAACAATAATTATAATTAATCTTTCAACTTTGTGATCGAATCTGCTACAATGTTGCGTACTCGAAATTTCGCAATACAAAGGAACCCTGACTTATTTATTATGGCAGCTGGTTTTGTATTCTTAAACCAAAAAAAAGAAAAAACGTTTTTTGGGTTAAACCGAGCTTAAAGAACCGGCAAAAAAACTATGTTGAAGAATTACTGGAAGAGTTACGAAAATGTGATATCGGAATTAGTAAAGAAATGCGATCTAGCTTTAAAAACTTTTTAAGAATGACCCGTGCTGATCTTGAAAATTTAATACAAATTATCGGACCCTCGATACAGAAGAAAAATACAAATTTTCGAAATGCCATTAGTGTAACAGAACGCTTAGTGATTACTTTAAGATTTTTGGCAACCGGGGAGTACTACTAAAGTCTGATGTATCTTTTCAAAGTATCCAAACAGGCAATATCAGTAATAATTCTAGAAACCTGCGGTGCTCTAAATACGTATTTCAAGGTAAAATTTAACATTATTAATAGTTGTTAAAAAGTAAAAATTTTTTTTTAAAATAATCTTTATTTTGAATGTATTTGAACATTACATGAACGACTGGGCTGTTTCATTTGTCGTTATCTGCGTAGCTGGCCAGGACTCACCAATCTGCCTGGCTTGTTGATTCGATGAGCAGGAAGGACTGACTCTCTCGTACGTTGAAACGCAAACCGTAGTCATTTTGCACATAGGAGCGATACAAACGAAACCACTAATTTATTTGTTTCTTCTTGTCGAGCGCGTACACACTTAACTTGACTAGACCAACAGAGTTGCCAGAAACGCAGACAAAACATCAACACTTTGATCTTTACCGACACCCGCCGGGAAAATAAAAAGTTGTTAAACACCAACAAAACAAAATAATTACCTGAATGTTTTCATTTTGTTTGATAATTGTTGGGAAACATTGAGTTGCTGTTTTGTTTTTCTTTTGTTTCTTTGGTGTGGACCCGGCACAAGAGACCTATACTCCTGTATGACAACGCCAGACCTCATGTTTCACTACAGACAATGAAGAAATTAAACGAGCTGGGTTACGAAGTCCTCCCAAAACCACCTTAATCGCAAGACTTGTCTCCAAAAGATTCCCAAGATGTCGAAAACGCATTTTCAGACTTTATTTCACCTCAAAAATCAAAAATAAATTTTAAATTTTATCGTGAGGTAAAAATGTGGGTTTCGTCTCATGCAAGAGACACCCCTAACTGTACATTATCAGCTTACTTACAAGAGCAGATAGAAATGTACAATAGTTTTTTTCATATAAAAGAATTATAATAGTTTAAATATAACATATATATATATATATATATATATATATATATATATACATAAGTGGAAAAATTCCAACTAAAAACCTTAAGGTTTTTAGTTGGAATTTTTCCACTTATGTATTAACATTTATTTGATGTCTCTGTTGAGGATTCCCTTTTTCAATATATATATATATATATATATATATATATATATATAAGTAAACAAAATTGAAATAAATATAATAGTAAACAGAACTATTGTACTATAAAACGGAAAACTAAAAGAAAATTACAATATTACAATTTGTTAAAACGATTGGTGGGAAAGGTAATAGAGTTCACATCAGAATATCTTTCAAGAGTCTCGGTTTTAGTCTTGGGGATGAAATAAGTTCGCCTATGTTGAATGCTACAGCACCTTTGACAGCTGGTAATCCGGTTTTGAATCTGGCGTAACGCTTTTCAATAAATTCTTCTATCGTATTTCTTGTACTTCGGGGTGCGGAATCGTGTTATTCTCGAAGTGAGTAATCGGGTAAGGATTGGCTTGTACAAGAGATTGGCTTGTAGACTTACAGGTATATCTTTTGCCCTCAAAAGATGCAGATAGTATTCAAGATGTAACGTAAATTATTATTGTAAAAATTATTTACAAGGTATAATTTTAATCTTTTTCGAAAGATATTTATTTATCACTTTTTATTTATTTATCACTCGATATTTATTTATCACCTACATTATGTGATAGTTAATGATAAC
Organism: Troilus luridus; assembly: GCA_964056705.1. NCBI lineage: Eukaryota > Metazoa > Arthropoda > Insecta > Hemiptera > Pentatomidae > Troilus > Troilus luridus. The sequence goes on along the minus strand of OZ057414.1, from coordinate 116,289,799 downwards.
ATGCAATATTCCAGCAATTAACCATTGGTTCGATGTAATCTTCGAGAGAACTAAAAAAAATAAACTGAAATATTTTTTTTTTTTAAAACACTGCCTTGTAAATTGACGTTTTCCCTAGCCTTGTAATAACCTTGGTTTAAGTGCCTTATGTTTCTCGCTCCTCATCTGCGTTTAAGCACCGCCTCAATCAGATAAACATAAGCAGCAGCTCGATCAGATAAAGTGGTGATGTTTAAGCATCTCTTTGTGGTTAATCTCTGTCAGAGGAAATTAACGTCAACGTTTCCAGCAACGAGGTTCCTATCAATCAATCTATTAACCTTAAATATGATAATAGCGAATTGGTAGTTGAATGGAGGATAATTTTTAATAAAATTTTAAGATTTGTTCAAAAGTAATCCTCTTGAAAACGGTATTATATGTAACTTAATTAATTCAGGCATTGACTTGAAAAGGAATTATTGCTTATATTATAACTCCATTTCAAGCCCAAAACTACGAGAAAGGCACGGTTCCACCTCCCTAAATACAGCTAACTCTCTCTGAGTAAAAATTGACTTAACCACTTCTTCACCGTGGTTGTAGATATAAAGATTATTTTTCAAAATTCTATATAACTCATTTCTACAATATTAATTTCACGGTTCAGACTCGTTAAATTAATATCTATCTATTTATTTATAATAACTGTTAAAATATATTTGAGGCATTCAGGATCAAAAGTGATGAATACAACATTTAAAAAATTGAGCTTTTTATATTTTTGCTACTTGAGTCAAAAAATTTTTGTCTTACATGTCATTTTTCCACCTTATCACTCATGGTTTTAATCCGGTTCTGAACCTGATGTTTCAGTAACATATTGCATTGCCTTGACTAAACGAGCGAAAAATGTGAACAAGTCATTTCTTGAAATTTGAAGTTATCCGTTTTTGCTCCTGTTCCCCTCATTTATTTGATTATATTGTTAATATTTGTACGACATATAACTTTAAGTCGTAATTAAGAACTATTGACTTCATACTAATAAGACATTTTTTTTTTTAAGTGTAGCTTCTTGGACAGTTATTAAGCAAAATGAAAACTTCTATTTAGAAACTGTGTCCCTGTTAATGTTTTTTAAAGTCGACTTTATTCGATTTTATGATTTTTAATTTTTATTTATTCGGTTATATTATTTATTCTCTCATTCATATAATTGTAATTTATTATTTTTATAACGACTTTAGGCCTATTCGTATTATCATTATTAAATGTTAGGTATAATTGTATATTATTTTGGTTCAATTTTTGTTAGATGAATGTTTTGGGGTTTATTTCTTCCCCCGGTTTCCCTATGTGACCTCGACTATACCCTGTCCTCTCCCAGCTCTTTTTAGGTGTCTATTGGGTCCAAGAGAAGTGCCGCAGGTAACAGAAACATTTTGTATTTTATTTTTATTACTTTAATTGAGGAATTAAATGAATTTAATGGAGGCTTATTTCGCGATTGGAAGTATAAATCAGTAGCTTTCTATTTAAAAATTGTATTATGAAAATTTTTTAAATTGCACATAGTTTTTAAAGTTTTAAAACATTATATATATTTAGATTACAAATCATTACCGAGTTGAAAGGCTTTATGAAAAATTATCTTTTGAGTTCTGGTTGGACCATTTTGGTCTGTTGGTTTGAACCAACTCATTTTTCTGTCACTGTTAATGGTTTTACTTTTTAATTTTAAATTTATAATTAAACTATATGGATAAATTTAGAATATAACAAATATAGATACGCTAATAAAAAAAGTATTAGTATTTTTTAAAATTTCAAAACCTAAAAAAAGTACAATAAGGCCCAATATTCACGCATGCCACCACCAGTCACAACCTACTAATATGTTTAAATAGATATGCAAGAATATTTAAACATATTGATAGAAATATAGTCATCAGTTGTAAGGTATAAAAGCTATCTCTACAGTCTAGATTTTAATTAATGAATAAAAAAAATATTGACAAATGAAACCCGATTTTAAGTCATAATGAGTTCGCAAACATATCAAAATGAAGTAGGAACATTACGTATTATAGTTTAAAGTTGACGCGCTTTAATCAGTTCCAATATAATTATATTTGCGATTTTATTAACTATGTAGATTTGTATTGACAAGGTAATAAAAATTGGGAGAATGTTCTATAATTATTTATAGGTAAAATCCCCAAGAAGATTCAGTGTTACCCATTTATTTTTTACCCAAAAATGAAACTGCTTTAAAAGAAAACGAGTTATATGCTTATACATACAGATTAGAACGAGACATAAAAAATTGGCAAGGGGTTTTGCCATTAAGGATATCAAAGTACTAAGTTAACACTTCCGACTCCGAGTTACCTGACCCTCATGTACTTTTATTAAGTACCATTCGTAATGTTAACAAATTTAATCAAGTACTCACCCGGAGACTGCGCTATGACGACAGCAAGGCCGAAGACCAAGAAGAGAAGAGGTAGCCAGGACATCTCTGCTCACTTCCTCAGGAGTCGCTCCCTATTTACAGCTCACACCCCCACCCACCGACCTCCTGCTTTGCTTCCCCGAACTTCGGGGAGCAGAGGACTTCCTATTAATCGCCATTATCGATTCCGATAGATCTATCATTGGAAGGCCCTGGATAAATTCCATGAACTGTCTTCGTCTATTTATCTTTCTGCTGGAAGGTGATTTATTAGTTGCGGTTTGGGCGTTAAAGTCTCCAACTTTGCACATGAGCCGTTCAATGCACAAATTGTTTAACTCCATAAAACAAAAAGTGGAGAAATGTGAGAAAATAGTTTGCAATGTTTTCTAAAATTCCCTTTATAATATAAATTCAAATGAATATTGTAGAATGGATAAATAAAGATGTAGCTTTCACCTAAAAGTATGTAAAATTAATAAGAAAGACTAGTCAAAAAGCTATCGTCAGAAATGTTACAATTTTTATGTAATCGGTTGAGTTAATCGATTTGACAAGTGAACAAAATAATAATTTTAAATTCAGTTCTTAAAATTTTCTTAAATTTGTTTCATATCACAGAAGAAGTTGATTATTAGATATTTTTATTACAAATTTTCCATAAAATTAATATGAACAGTTTTGTTATGTTATATTATTATTTGTGATTAATTCGTCAGCAGCATAAATGATGTTTTCTTTATCAGCTGTATGTGAGGGCTCGTGATTCCGATTTCTTGGCAAGTTATTGAAGTAATCTGTTTAACAGGAGGAATGAATTTCACATTTTTTTCCTCGTTACAGATCTACCTTTAGGATATAATAAAGGCTGATATACATTTTTCAAACTTTTTTGCCTATTTGATTTCCTTAGATTGCATTAAATTTTGAATCTTCAATATAGTCATATTTAAATTGGAAAAGTTTCTGACTAGATAAAATTCATCATTTAGCGCTTGCTAGTGCGTTTAAATGGTATTATTGCAACGATTTGCATTAAAGTATGGAGTTAATCAAAATGACCTCTGAAAACAATTATTTATTATTCAGTAACAAAAAAGTTTGCGAAAGATTTTATTAATATAAAAAGTTATGAGTACACGAAGTGCTTTTACACTTAAATTTAAGATTTTTCAAAAATTGCAGTTAGTCTATTTGTCTACGGTTCATATCATTCTTTGTTTATCATTTTTTTGTTTAATATTCACTTTACATTAAAATTAGTGTTTTTGTTTCTGTTTATGCCCTTAATTCTGTTGTTCATGTTTATTGCCCATGTTTCTTGTCCCACAAAGGCTCTGGCATATCGGCTCATATATCGGCGATATTAATCCAAAGTATCGAATGTGAAAAATACATGTTTCGATTTATGACTATAATATAAATTCATAGAGCCTTCTATTCGGCACAGGAAGAACGTCTAATGACATAAGTAATCTACGTTTGACGATACGCACTGATTTTGAATGAACAGTTTTTTCACTCTCATAAAAGTGGTGTTTTTTACTTTCGATGCTTTGCATTTGTATCTACGATACGTGTACACACATACTCGTATATGTATACTTAATTGTAAATATGTGCTCGTGTATATGCATGTATACAGTAATGTATGTTTACAGTAATGAATGTATACAGTAATGTATGTATACAGTAATGTATGTTTACAGTAATGAATGTATACAGTAATGTATGTATACAGTAATGTAATGTATGTATATAGTAATGTATGTATACAGTAATGTATGTATACAGTAATGTATGTATACAGTAATATATGTATACAGTAATGTATGTATACAGTAACCCACACGAAGACTCTAAGTAACCTTCTTCATATTCCCCCATTTCGACTATGGTGAGATATAGAGTTTTTTAAAAATGTTTCTTGATGAGTTTATTTTTTGAGAATTTATTTGTGATTATTGATTATATATTTATGAGTCGATACAAGTGCTTTTATCTAGTAAGGTTATTATCATTATTCTTTTATGCTATATTTACACTCGCATCCAAGAAACTTCTCAATGATTTATACTCCTCGATTTGCAGGAATATGAAATTTTAACGATTAACGATTTCTGAGCAGGTCTTAGGTCATTGTCTTATTATTCTATTCACAGAAAGTGCAGTTCTATCGGTTGACCAATAGTAGCAAAGGGAAAGAACAAGAGGACTTTGGTGAATTGTGTTGATGAGTGAAATTTAGTGTAATTGCTGTAAATATATGATTTTATAGTGGGGATGTTCATGAGGATTTGTAATGTCTGATTTGGAATAAACTAAAGAGCATTTACAATTTGTCTTAGAATTTTTAATTGATTTATTTGTATCTTGTGTATACGGACGTGTTTTTCTGAACCGAAAGTTCTACCTTAGATGTCCAATTATAGTGTTGTAAATCAGTCGTTTGTTTCGTAAGTCAAGTAAGATGAATAGTCAAGAAGTTGTGATAGTTGTTTGTCAGTTCTCGTCTTTTTAATTTGGTATGTTCCATGTAAATCTTTTGTCTCAGTAAAGTCCGAGAAAACGTGCATTGGTTTTGAAGGTGCACAGCCGTTGTCAATTTCGATTGCTGGACACGAAGCTTTTCGTAGAGAGGAGCAAACTAGGCTCGATTTTGCAGAGTTTGTTTTGATTTTTCATTAGTAGAACCACTTTTCTAAATCAAATCGGTGGTTTTGGAGAGCTATAGGGGCTATGTTAGGATCTTTGTTGGACGAAAGAATGGCTGTATCGTCATTCCATTGTTGTGGCATTCCATTCTATTATTTAAATATTATTCAGATCAAAGGATCCAACTTTTCTTAGAGATTATTGTTCGGAAAGTGAAACAAATATAGCATTTCATTGCTAACACGGTGAACTTATGAAACTCTGAGCATACTACACTACTTAGACTACAACTCGAATGCTTGTAGACGTTTACTTGAAGCATCCATAAGTGTCCATGCCTTGAACTGATTACTGAGGATTCGAGCCTGCAGGTTTATATGTAGGTCAAGTAGAACCTTTATGAGATGGTTAAAGATAGTTATTGCTTTCTCGAAACGATAACAGATTTCATTTGTGTGATCCCAGTAATAAGTTAACTTAATGAATTTATGTTAATATGAACTAAATCCCAGATAAGTAATTCAATCGGTACTTTTTAGATCATAATATTTGCATGTAATTCGACATTACTGTTGCGTGGTTAAGGGGCTCAATAGAACCTTTATTTTGGCCCTCCGCAAGTAATGTTATGTCCGTTTAGTGCAAATGGTGTTTTAATAATAAAAAATAAGATTTGATAGCAAAAACAGTATCATAAACTATTTATTTTAAAAATTAAAGATAAGAATTTCTTTAAGACAAAAACATAATAATGTACAATACAAAAAAGACTAATTTTAAGAATTTTGAGATAAAAAATGAATTATAATAATCTATGACAGATTGTGAACATATATAAAATTGTTTACAAAAAAAATTAATTGAAACTAATTACGGATACGAGTAACGCCTGGTCCATGAGAAGAGATGCTTCTAGTTTTTTTCGGTTGGTCTCTGAAACGTCAATAACGTAAACACATGTTTACAAAAACAAATGCGCAATGATTCTTTAAATATTAAATTATTTAATTTAAAATATAAAAATTAAATTAACAATATTTTTTTATGTGTGGCCAAGTTGTTTTTTACTGATAATTATTATCAATATTTTAATATTATTTTAAATAGAATCCTTATGTCATTCTTTTCATGTTTCTGAGATTAATATTATTTTTTCTGTCTACTTTAAAGGAAGCATAATTCAGGTTTTGTGATTTTTTTTTTATACAATTTAACCCAAATTAATGAACTTGGCCTTTTTTATTTATTTTTTTTATAAGATCAAACCAAAAAGTACATTAACAGTTCGCAATCCAAGCAGTGCAAAGGTAGAAATATATAAAAATTGCTTAAATTTTGGCACAGGCAAGGACATGTACCGATTATTTTTTGACCGTGTATCATCGAAAATAAAAAGTTCATTGAAATCGGTGATGCCAAGTCAGTTGCAACTCTTTATAAGTAAAAAAAGTAAAAAAATAAATAGACATAAATGATGTAATATAAAAAAAGTAACTCTGATAATATTAAATAGAGATTTAAAGGATCGCCCACAAAACCAATCCATTAGGTTTTTATCGTCACGATGAAGAAAATTGTACGCTCTTCCAGACAGACCTTGGCGCTAAAGAGATATAAGTGGAAATGTTAATTCATTGCTAACAGCAGACATTAAATCATAGTTTAAGAACGCATTTTGAACTTTTTTTTTTTGTAAAGTATAATTGGAAAACGGAGAAAACTCTTACAATAAATTAAACATCAAATAATTAACTTTCGCAGACGAAACCGAGGCAGGTAAAATTAGAGTGCTTTATCACTGAGTTAATCATTGCTCACTAAATAAATATTATCATTGTTAAACAAAATTAGAAAATGGTTATAATATTAGGACCCGAACCCGGAAACAACAAAATATCTTGATTATGGCATCCAGATGATTATGTCCAAAGAAGTTAACTACAATTTGTTTATTTAAAGCAGTGACGCCCAATCTTATAAGATAACTCCAAGAGTTCCGTATAACTGATACGTAACACAACTGTAACCTTTCCTCCCTCATTTACTTATAGCAATACTTATTTCTATGTAGAAAAGGTCCTAATATTTAAAAATATGGTACTTGTCCAATAGAGGGGCCCCATTACTGGTAAGAGTAAGCAATCTTGCAGCCTTTTATCATTTGTAACTGTTTATGTACGAGTGTGTTTATAGGGTTTTTTGATTGCTAGTTCTCAAATACGATGCAAATGTGGGATCTTTCTAAAATTGAGGCTTCGATCTGAATCGAGTTGAATTTTTTCAAGAATCTGGGATACTGCCTCGAAAGAAGTGTTGTCAGCAGAGCCACAAAATGAAATTGTGAAGAAATAAAATGATTTGGATGTGTCAATTTAGAAGTTAGAGAAGTAAGTGTGGATTGAGAAGTGGAACCTGGTTTGATTAAAAAAGACTGCCATTTCTAATTGTCATTCGCTTTATTTATTTCTGGTGCAAAGTAATGACGTCGGTTAAATTTTTCTGTGAAGAACTTAACTGTCAAGAGGAGTATTTATAGATTGGAAAATATTTTTGAGGGAGTTGTGCAATTGCTTTTAAACAAAACGGAGATGTGAAAAGAGGAGGGAAAAATATGATAGTTGAGGTTGATGGAAGTTTTTATACAAAAAGAAAAAACAATGTTGGTCGTGTATTACCCACATATAATTGTATATTTTGTTATTGTATTTTATGTTGTATCGTTCGTTCCTTTTATTTTTATTACAAATAAATTGTGTTATTATTAAATACTTCCTATAATTATTAATAAAACGGTCCTTTTATTGTTATTACTATTACATTATTACTAGTTATTTGAAGGATATAAAATAATTTTCACATGTTATAAGTTTGTGATAAACGTGGTTACGTCAAAACTCCTAAACAGCGGCGCTAGCGTCCGGATGTAAGGTTCAGCAACTTTATCAGTGTGGCCTTCTAATGGACAAGTACCAAAAATATTTCTCTTCTAATGTTTTTATACTTCACCTCTTCTTGTATAACCTTAATAACCTTAATATCGGGTTTCCGGTACTTCTCCATTAACTCTTGATTATTTACTGATCGAGGTAGCATTTAAAGGGCCAGTATTATACTTTATAATAAGAAGGGTCGTAAACAAATAAAGTGTCCATGTTCTTTGTCAGGATGATTATGCCGTACTCTTTACAGGGAAAAAAGAGATATTTTTCTCATCAGTGTGCTAGAAAGATCAAACGGTCCAACGGATGATCAAAACCTTTTGTTTTGTATAGAAGCCTCTAACAAAACAGGCTACGTCAAATGAGAACATATATTACTGGAAGTACAAAGGCAGCTGCCGAAAAAAAATTATGCCATAGAAGGAGTATCGGTTATCCTTCGAAAGACAGTCGCACACTGGCTCGGGTGTTTCTACAATGGCAATATGCTCCAAGCAGATGCATCTAGATCATGTCTCTCATTAGATGCTCCTGATGATCAGCCAGTGGACTCAAATCTTTCCTGAAAATAAATAGACAGAGTTTATGTAGCTTCGATCAACAAGAATCAGGCCATTTTGTTACATAATAATTTTCCATGAAATCGTTCTCGTACGATCTGGAAAAAATTATAGGTGCTGCCAGAAGTAAACATTTTGCCTCAAACTACGCATAGCCCAGATATAGTACCATTACTTTAAGGTTCTTTTTTCAAAAGGTTAGGTCTTTGATAATTACGAGGACGTAAAAAATGGATGTGAAGAGTTCTTTGCCTAGAGTCGTATCGGCGTTACATCCAATCACTGGCAGAATTATGGGTGAAAGCATTTGAAAACAATGGTTTTATTTTGAAGAGTAGTAATAAATTATATTTAAAATATGAAATCTGAAATACTTGTGCACATGCAATTTTGTAACATCCTTGTAAAGCAGTTGTTCTGTTCATGTTTCTGAATGGTGCTAAGAGTTAGATCGTCCTCGATAAGCTTATTAGTTGAAATAGCTAGGTCATGTATACAATATGAGTTATATCCTAAAAGAACGACCTAGCTAGACCTGATAGAAGACATCTCTGAGATTGTCCCCGGATGATACGCCACGACTACAAAGAGAGATTGGTGTAAGCAAGAGCATCATGTTGGAGTTCTGGGTGATAACCTATGACGGGGGATCAGTGGGCAAGGTGTGGTGAGGCTGTTCCTTTACGCTGATGGCATTATAAGGAGGTAACAGAGTAGAAGAAGATTAAAACAGATGTTAAAATGCAATGCAAAAACATATTGTAAGGACAACATGTTCCACAAAATAGGTAATATTTTAGGTAACTTGTCTTAAATAAATACTATGATGAATACTTCCAATTACTTATCAATGGCAATAACTATCTGAAGAATTTTCTTTAAGCTGTTTCTTTCCTAAGTAACGAATTTTAATAGTTCAAAGTTATGGAAAGTTGGCCCTCCTTAAAAAATACAAAAATGTGACATGTTATCCTTTACCACCGGGGTACGTAAAAAAGAATGAAGGACTGTCTCATTATTTAAAAAATTGAGTTTTGAAGTTATTCTAATTTTTGTTAGAATCCCGATGTAAAAAAACAAGGAATTCGTACAATTTTAGAATAACTGTAAATAGATTTCACACCTTGTTCACACACTGCTTTCCAAGTTAATTGTAACTTTTCCATTTCAATTGAATATTTTCCATTCAAATTATACCCTTTAATTTCTATAGGATCAAGAACTACATGATCTTCTCACCATTGATATGAATACCAAGCTCATGCTTGATAAGAATCTTGTAGAGCATCAGTTATTGATGTGAGGGCTCTGCCTATGAAAACCACGTCAGCATACGCTAAATGCTGCATTAATCTATTCTTGATTGTTTCTTCACGGTTTCTCCTGGTGGACCTCGCGGCCATCTTCAGCCTTGATTGACCAAAGAAGGATACAATGTTTGGAATCCCAGTTCGAAACACAGTTCCTGCTCGAAACACAGAACCGACTATCGACAAAGAAAATGCTTTGGAACTTTCGATTTGACAAACCCTTAAGCTTCTAAAATACTGGAAAAACTAAACAATCAACGTTTCGGAAAATCAGGCATCATCGGTTAATCAGTGCAGCACATCTCACATCAATTGTGTAAACAGACTCATCAAATAGAGGCAGCAACCTTGGTCGAAATGTTTTTATAACCTCCTCAGCTGTTCGTGTATTACCTTCCTTTACCTTGTATGTTGCTTATTGTACATTTTGGAGCAAGTTTGTTGTTTCTAATTGAACTTTTGATGTGATATTGGTACTTTTACTTTGGTACCGTTAGCCGAGCGCAAGCGAATAATGACGAAAAAATGTAGAATTACGCCGAATTACTTACAATCATACCAAAGAGTAGGGCTCATTCAAAATAAAGCACTTTTTCCTTTGTTTCTTCAGTCTTAATTTTTGTAAAGAACAAAACAAAAAAGAAGATGCAGTATCTTTTTTTTTTTTGGAGAAAGGCAAATTGGTAAAGAATAAAACATACGATCAGAATCATAAAATGAAACAGTATTTTTTTGACGGAGTACGCTGGTGGTGCAATCTTTCACCTTGCCGCAGGAAGAAGAGCGTTCACAATGGTATTTGGTTCGAGTCATCCAGATTAAGTTTTCTAACATCTTTAAGAATTATTTACAACTGGAGCGAAGAGATGACAATAGTCTAATGGTTTAAAAAATAACTGGATATGAATCATAAATACAGTTCTAGATTGGAACAACTACTTAAGAGAAATTAGTGCAGGAGTTTTAGCGGAACTTAGCAAAAAAAATCGGTGGTCCTGAAAAAATAGTTGAGATAGACGAGAGCACAACTTAAAAAACAAAAGAGCAATGCCTGTCGAATTCTTCCACATCAGTGCGCCCCGCTAATGGAAAAGTACCTGAAATTTGCTGGACTTTGTCTATTTTGATGTGATTTTTCTTTTGGTGTATGTAGTGATGTAGTGATGATGCCTGAGTTGGCCGTAGGTTGATTGGATAATTTTTTTTTTCCAGAATATTTATACTTATATTTATACTGCTTTTTGGAATTTTCTTTATTGCATTCTAACATATAACTGTGACACAAATCAGAAAGCTTTGTTTGGACTTGTTATACGTTGTTCCATGTTAGTTGATGACGTTTAGCTGAAGTTGTTGCAGGTAGTTGACAATGATATATTGGGAGATATTTACGATCCACTCAGATGTTGTTGGGGTGGACTATAGCATTTCTATAATATTTGATATTAATTTAGGTTACTGAGGATAGGCTTACTCATATCGTATATTTTGTCCTATGTTTATTTTCTTGTAATCCGATTTGTTCTGATTTTCTTATTATAAGAATTTTCGTGAGTCTCTTGATATCCATTTCATTACTTTTGAGGACTATATCTATATAGGATTTAATGTCTCATACACTGCCATTTTCTCTTGATATTGTTCTTATTACCTTCTCAAGTGTGAATGGATGAACATCATAGCTCCATCTCCTTGCCTCAGGCCTATTCTAGCTTCAAAGACTTCGGGTATATCTCATCGTAATAGGTCTCTGCATTTACAATTGTTTGCACACGCCTTGATAAATCTCACATATTTTACGGGAATACCCGCTCAGTCATGGTCTCCCTTAGACAGTCCACAGAACCACAGGCATCTTAAAGATGAAGATCTGACGTGGGATACATCGTCCTAGTCTGAATCCTATTAAATTTTTTTATATTATGAAAGATCCGGTAAAACAGGATGTTGTTCATTATTGTGCTAGCAACCGGTAGAAGTAAAATATAATAACTAAAAAAGACCTGTACCACTTCAACCCGTGACCGGGTCTGGGGTTCAGTAAACGGTAGAGACTGTACTGTTTCATGGACAACGGTTCTGGATGGTTGTGATTTGTCCTAGACCACGCACAAGATTTTCCCCTTTATTTTGGTTACCCACATTTAGAGGCTGCATAAAAGTCTTGCCTGCAGCAGGATTTGAACCAGGATTTCCGGCATGGCAACTCAGTGCTCTTCTACCACTGAGCCACTCCGCTCCCTTAATGATTTTAAATAATGTTGAATAATATTTTGAGTTTTTTCTAGATTACATTAATATATTTTAAGTAATATACTATATCCGTTGTGTATCTAATGTGATAGAGACATTTCTATTAATATTGTAGCCGATTAATAAATGTACTTTCTTTATTATTTTTACTGGCTGCTGTTCTGCAACCTTTATTTTGCCTCAGAATGTTGATTTTAGCAGGTTTTCTAATTCACTATAAGAATTAAACTGAACAAACCTTGGTAAATTTTAAAAAACAATTGTTCACTGAGTAGCGTAAAATTAAGAAGATGGAGACGAATCGTGAGAGAAATATTGTTCTCACTCAACGAAACTAAATTATAATCTTCATCGTGATTTAAAATGTGCAATGAAAATTCTTTTTCATTCAATCATCACACTATTTCCACATTCATTGAATCATTTACTCCTCCAAAAGCCTGACCGTTTAAAAATCATTTGTGGTAACTCCTTCATCATACCGTCAAATCAAAAGAAATACAGGAAATTACGTAAACAATTAATTTTGAAATGCCCAATCAGCTGTGATGTGGACTCGAATTAATGGTTGCTGTTTAATATACTTGGATAGGAGCCAACAGCTGATGACCAAACAGCGATCAAGGACGCGGAGAACATCGGTTAATATATCGATCCAATGATTAATATATCTTTACTGATTTCTTTTCTATTTTTATATTCTCTTCCGTGTTTCGTTGTTTTTTAATTACTAATGCATTCGTCAATCTTTGACGACTTTTATTTTTATTGTTTTTATTTCAAAGGCATTGGATGTCGAATGTAACCTAGCTGAGATAAAATACAGAAGGGGTTATTCCTCCAAAGATATAAATTTTTGGTAATTTGTCGTAAGATATGGCAAGTACATATGGCAATTTTTGTTTTTAGAGGTTGCTTATCCTGAAGACATATTAATAATTTTATTAATTTACAGTTTTTAATATAACTATTTCAAATTTTATCTTTTCAACTATTCCAAGTATAAATCATAGACAGTATTTTATCAATCTATTTAATTTAACTAGAAATGGGAAGCAGTGGCATAAGATATAAGTTTAAGGTAACTTTTTGTAATTTTCTGTATTTGTCCGAAATAACTTAGATAAATAAATTATGAAATGTTAACAAAAGAAACATTTTTTATTAAAATTGAAATGTTGGACTGCAATTGCTGTTAATTAAACAATTAGATTGGTTACTATTATTCACTCCGTCAATAGCACCATTTGGTAAGTATATTGAAAAGAGTATCGATAGATTCTTGTAAATCGATTCATACAATTTTTAAAAAAGCTTTCATAAACCAGGTTTCAGACTTTCTTACTATCCGTTCATCAGTGTAACCTATGTTTCATATTTTGGTTTGTTTCAAAATTATCATTCAATCTCATGATAACATAAAATTTAAAAGCATAAACATAAACAATGGATTAAGCAACGTTAAACGTGGATGGGTGACCGCCCTAATAGTTTGACCAACGCCCGGGCCCGAGATTCACCATATGATTAAATAATTTAATTAAAAATAAACTAGCAGATCCCCTCCACCACCATGGGCAAGTGAGGCTCGTCAGACTACAGGAGGCAACTCACTACACCTGGCGTGAAAGAGGTCTTCGACCCCGAACAGCCATAGTCCATGGATCTAAACCGCTTAGCCTCTGTCCTTGAACCCGATTGTACATCAAGTAGCTATGGGCAGTAACTGCAGGACAGAATTGTATCGTTCTCTGATACGTTAAGTTGAGTGACCCCTTCCAGTCTGTAAGACGACATCACGCAGCCGAATATCTACAAGGTCAGTAGAGCCAGCAGAAAAAAGTTATATTTACGAGTATATATGTATATAAATAATTTCTCCATGAGACATACTTATTCACTTTTACTTTTCAAGTAAATAGAACTCCTTGATAGTCCTGATTGCTTCTAAAAATTGTAAAAATAATTGTTGCAAGCAAGTGTGGACACGGGGATCTCTGAGATCGCTAATAAGACAGTAATATTTATCTAAAAGAGGCAATATTGTAATTAATTAATTTAAAGTGTAATTTTAATATGAAAACCTGTTATCAGTAGTATATCATGTGGATCAGAGGCATCAAGGATACTTCAAGTAAACGTCTGTAAGCATTCGAGATGTAGTGTTATCAGCAAATGTTCTGAGTTTCATGGGTCCACAGAGTCAGTATAGATAGTCATATATACAACGAATACATAAGCCACTTCGGGAGACATAAAATAGCATAATTAAGTCATGTGATACGGAATGATAAGTACCAGCTGCTCCAGTTAATCGTGCAGGGCAAGATTGAAGGGAATAGAGGTCTAGGTCGCAGGCGCCGCACCTGGTTGAGGAACCTGAGGCAATGGACGGGATTAACATCGATTGGTTTTATTAATTGATAGTGCAGTTTTAGAAGAAGATATTATCGACACTATCAATATTATCACACATAATTACACTATAAAGTAGTTTTACATCACTTCTGGTTAAATCACAATAAATTTAATTCTTTATGATTTAATTAATTCATAATTTTAGTACTATGAGAGCCTATTCAAATAAAATTATCCATTCTGTGTCCAGTCTGAAATTTATTTTAACTCTGATTTGTACCTTTTCCAAAAAAAAAATCTGTACCACAGCAACCGTGAAGGGTGTGGAGTTCAGTACGTGGTAGAGACAGTACTGTTTCATGGACAACGGTTGTGCTGGGAGGTTATTTATCCTAGATCACGCTCAACCGCCAGATTTACGGTCACCTGTGATCTAGTGGTTAGCGTAACAAACTACTAAGCCCAAGATCGCGGGTTCGTAGCCCGGCAGGTGACCCTAGGATTTTTTAAGGGAGAAAAGAAATCCTTAGTTACGGTGTCCTTCGGAAAGGATGTAAAACGGGGTCCCGAGCCTGTACGATGTCAGGTACTCGTTAAAAATCCCTATCCTAATTAAACCTGGATAGGCAAAATTTAGAGCACCCACTGTAGCATCGTCCGATTAACCAAAGCAGCATAAAGTGACGTTAAATGAACAAACAAACCACCAGATTTGCCCCCCTTATTTTGAGTACCCACTTTTAGAGGCTGGGTGAGCTCCAGGAGGGTTATAGATCCTACATGATCTCCGGTTGCTAGCAGGATAAATAAAAGTCTTCCCTGCAATGGGATTCGAACCAGGATTTTCGGCATGGCAATTCAGTGCTCTACCATTGAGCCACTCCACTCCTTCCATAAATAAGTTTTCCATTTATAATTACCTTTAAGCTATTAGTGATCGATAATAATAATCCAACGACAATACGAATAATTAAAAACGTGCCCTTTGAACTAATACTTCACAGAATATGAAAATAAAAATACACGACCACAGAGTAAAGGATACTTCTTAGAAACGTGCGATATCCCGACCGTTTAATTATTGCCTTACACCTCACATCGATCTACGGGGCCTTGGATCTTGTTGGTTGGATTCATAAAACACGTGTCTAATAAGAAACTATTATTGATAGGCACTAGATTTCTGAAATAAACAAACCACTGGTATAGTACTCGAATAACAAATTCAACTCAAAAGGTCTCGATGCCATCTTCTTTTCCGACGCCTTCGAAGATTTTCAGGAATTGGAGAGGTACCTATGTTTGAAACTAGGGTGTTTGAGTGGGAATAAAGTTTGTTATGAAAGGATTGATATCAGGTTCGGGACACATTATTAACAAATGGGACATTAAGGTGCTTATGGATTACTTTGTTCGTAACAAAAAAAGGAGCATTGAGGAATTTTACGAAGAATTTTGAATTGTAAGGATTGGATACGAGAGAAATTCGATGGCTTTGTGGAGTCCCAAAGCTCTACTCTTCCCGTACATATCCTGCTAGGGCCAATCCAGGCTCTATAAAATGGGTACACTTAATTGGGGAAGTTCCTGGCGGTTTAATGTGATTTCAGACAAATCACAACCCGGCACAACCGTTGTCCTAGAAACACCAGTCTCTACCATATACTTAACCCAAGATTCTTCATGGTTATAGTGTTACATGTTATTTCTTTTTTACAATTACTGAATAACTTCTATCATCACTTTGAAATATCCGATGGGCTCAACATACGACTATTAATGTAGAAAGTTGTAATTCGTTAAGTGGACATGAATCAAACATAAAATATTACTAAATTATTCCCTCTTAAACTTTACAGATCATTCAAAAATATCTAAACAATTATAGGTTATTTAACTAAAGAAAAAAAGATGGATAGATATTTAGCATGATTTCTGTAGCAGCTTTATGTTTCGGTGGGCAATAATAAGCTAAGTTTTTAAAGTCTACTATCCATTCCCGTATATACACAACACTATAGCGTTATCCGAACCCCGATAATACGAACTTTCAAGTACTCGGCCAAATCACCTCCTTGCACAACCGTTGTCCTACAATCAGTAAAGTTACTAATGTATACAGAACCCAAAACACTTCTGTAGTGGTAAAGTTTTTTTGTTTTTATTAATCGGTGTATGAAGGTTTCAACAAAATTTCTCAAAATACGAAATAACAGCGATACAAATCTAAATTTGTGAATTATTTCAACTTTTTCGTTGAAAAAGTAATTTTAAATAACAATGAACCTATAAAAAAATTGATTATAAAACCTAAAAAAACGTGGTTTATGGTTTATTGTACTTAAACACTAATAAGAAATTTTATCCCTTCAAACTGTTCTTTAGTTAAATACTTGATATGGTTTGTTCAGTTTCGGCAATTAAATCATCAATGTGTTCTTTTTTTACATCAGGCTAAGATATGAGGCTTTGCTGTGAGATGTAAGTTGAGATTACTTTTTTTAGAAACATTAATGAAGGTGAATTCACACCAAAGATTTGTATTTTAACCTATAATTATTGTATTGGTAATATTCTATGCAAACTGGATTAGGATATCGTTTTTTACAACAGACTGACATTTATAATTGTCAAATAAGAGAATAGTTCATTGTTTGTGATATCTCTTTAATAGGAATGCATTTCAGCTGTGCACCGAAGACTAAAAATAACTTCGAAGGATAATCCTTTAAAGGAATAAGTAATATTATTTATTATTATATGCCATCACCTGAGCAATAAAAAAAGGTGCGTTAGATGATCAATACCGAACGTGCTGAAGAAACCGACAGACAGTTCGTGGCCTGTTCGCCAATAAGAGAACACCAAGTCGTCGAGTGCTCTGTTCGGTCTAGCGGAGCCAATTAGTTGGGGATTCCCCTGGCCTCTTGTGGGGAAAAAAGAAGTCCTCAAGTTTAGACGGAGCTCAAGCCTGTGGGAACACAAGACCCGGATATACTGGCCAAGCTGGGTAAGTCCGTTTCCCTGCTTCTAGGGGTAGTACATGTATGTCGTCAGTACACGTCATGAAGAACGGGTTTAGGATATCTACGGTTGAACTAACCTTCGAGACGACGCAAAAGAATAAATAAGAATAAAAAATAAAAAATAATCATTCTAAAGTATAGCGAGATAGTTGGTGAACCTTACTGGGCCCCATGGGTAGAGGTGTTTATAAAATATCGACATAATGGTCCTATGCTATAATGCTATAAAGATTCAAGTATCGAAACCAATATTTTGCCCCCCCCCCCCGCCCAAAAAAAAGGGCGAAAACGATGTATTCGATAAACGACAAAAAATATTTTTCCTTTGTTTTTACCTAAACATCACACCTTCAAGAGTCTACATCGTGCAACTTTCTTTAGCACCTTTACATTATTCAGCCATCTTAACGGTTTCATGCAGGGATTTTAAGAGAAAAAAGATATATATTGCAATAATGTCTATGTATATTCACAATATTAACCGATATAATTCATCCGGGGAGCGGAGTGGCTCAGTGGTAGAGCACTAAGTTGCCATGCTGGAAATCCTGGTTCAAATCCCACTGCGGGCAAGACTTTTATTTAGTTTGCGACTGGAGATGGATCATACAGGATCTAGGACCCTCCTGGAGCTCCCCCAGCCTCTATAAAATATTATAAAAACAGGGTACCCAAAATAAGGGGGAAATATCTGGCGGTTGAGCGTGACCTAGGGCAAGTCACATCCTTGCAGAACCGTTGTCCATTAAACAGTACAGGCTCTACCATTTACTGAACCCCAGACCCGTTCACGGGTTGTAGTTTTTTTTTTTAATTCATCTATTTAAAAAAAACGCGAAACCCGTGGACTTGTGTGCTTGAGTTATTGTACGAGTACATATATATTGCCAGTGTTGAATCCACCTACCTAATAATAATATTTTAAAATATGTTAAAAATGTTCTACACCTACGAAATAAAGATAAATGAAGTTAGATGCCAATTCACCTCTAATATTTGCAATAAAAAGTTGATCTCTATTATTGCAAATTTCGATATTCTTCTACAATGATTAGGCCAGAGGCAGAATAGGGCTAATTCTGAAAGGGAAAAGGCAGGGCAAGAAGTTCGAAATAGAGGAAAGGATAATACTAGGAAAAATCTCGATTCCAGTAAATGTTGGAAATGAACTAGTATTCCCCATAACAAAGATTTTAAAAAAAATATAGACATAGATGCACAATCCGGAAAAGTATAATTTCATTCATTGGACACATAGAACGGAGCCTAGATGCTAATGCGCTTTTCTTCTATATTTTTTAATATTTGAGAAAGTTAAAATTAAAGAATACATGATTTGCAGAACTGGAAAATGGCATGGGAGAGGTAAATATTACACCAGCAGATATTACAGAAGGATTATCCTTTAATGAAGGCAAAGCTGAACAAATCGATGATTTTTCATGAACCATTTAAAAAAAAAAAAGAAGAAGAGGAGTTTATTATTAGAAAGAAGTAGGGAGTAGAGGGGTTACTGGTAGTGTAGTAGTAGTTACCATAACAACCTTCCATTCCCAAGTTCGTTCAAAATCCGGCAGGTGGCGTTTTTGAAGAAAGTAAAAAATCCTTGATTATGCCATCCTTCGCAGGGGACGTAAAATAGCTGCACTAGCCAGTTGGAAGTCAGATACTCTCACTAGTAAAGATCCTTATTAGGATAGGCAAAATTTAGGACTCCTACTGTAGCATCGTCCGATTAGCCGTAGCAGCATATCTATAAAAACAACAAACAATAAGCAAAAGTTGAAGAAGCGTAGTCCATAGTGGCTAATTATAATAAAATTAAAACAATACTTTATCATTTAAAATAGATGGCCTTGAGTGAAGATCCCTGTTGCATATATCTTGATGCTCCCGTGAGTTCTCTGCCAGCCGGAGGTCAAGGCGTACGCATGAGGATGAGCAATCATACACGAGTCAACGTGATTAATTATGTGATTATAATCTTTTTTTTTTAGTTTTTCTTTGTTATGCAGGGATTCTGTCATAATATCTGTGCAGTTTATGTATATATTTATAAAGCATTTTGTATATATTTCTTAGAACCTCCGAGGTGTTGGGTTGTTTTCTCTGATTAGTGTCTCACTGAATTTAGAGATTGTGATGTGATTTATAATTTTTTATTTTATATATTATTTTTTTATTTTATTATTATACATGACAGTCAACAATGCGGATATTGAACTGAACAAAGAAAGTGTTCTAAAAAGAGTTAGACATTTTAAATATCTTGGCTCCATAATTGATATAGATGGTGCATCTGATATGGAAGTAAAAAGAAAAATTTCAGATGGTAAAAAGACCATATCAGTGCTCAACTCGGTCTTATAGAATACAAACATTATCCCCAAAACAAAAAAAACAAAAAAAACAAAAAAAAATATATATAATGGTTGGTTCCTGAATTTCAGTCAGTTATTTCAAGTCAATTGACTGAAACTCAAGAACCAACCATAATGTTTCCATAACAGTCAAGATAAGTAGTAACTGTATATATATATGATCAGTGAAGAGAATAGATTGGTCTGGCTTGGATTCGAGCCTTGGTAGCTCAGTGGTTAGAGCACCGCGCTAGAGACGCGGGGACTCGGGTTCGATTCCCGGCCAAGACTTAATCTATTCTCTTCAAAATAAAATATATATACATATATATATATATATATATATATATATATACTATTGTATATTAATAAGCAATTTGACATATGGATCAGAAACTTGGACGTTGGGAAGCAACCTCAGGAAAATACTCCTAACCACAGAAATGGACTACTGGAGACGAACGGCGGGAATATCCAGAATGAACAAAGTAAGAAATGCGACCATCAGAGAAAAGATGGAGGCTTAAAGAACCATTCTGGAAAATATTGAGAAAAAAACCCTGAAATGGTATGGACATTTGAAAAGAATGCCTGAAGGATGACTACCCAAAGAGTCCACCAATGGAAAATTAGGTGAACAAGAAGACAAGGAAGACCAAGATAACGAAGTGAAAGAATCCATGAAGGGTCTGCGGGAAGAATGGACCTTGGATAGGACATTATGGAAGGAAGCCATCCAATCAATAGGTTAAGGAAACCCACTATTTGTGGAAACTCCTGTTAAAAAAAAATTGTATTTTTCTCTTCCTGTCCTGATGATGCCTGAATTAGGAATATACAGGCAGGTATTTTTTTAGTGACTTCAGGCTCTTGTTTGGAATTTCTCCACTTATCTTTTTACAAATTTTAATTACTTTCATTAAAACCTTAAATTTGAAGGTTATAGCCAAAGTATTTTGCATAGGAGGGTTGACAAACTTTAATCATTACTACAATTATATTTAATAAGTTTGATTGAAGCTTACTTTTGAAGGTTATAACCAAACTATTCTGTATATGAGAATTGAAAAATCATTATTAATTTTAAATAATATTTGTATTTAACCATTTCTAATATAATATTAATTTTTCATAATCTATTGCTATAAACAGTTCAGTTCTTGTATATATCAGGGGATTTCACATGATTATCAGACCAGACAGATAGAATTATACTTTGATTATTCAGTGAATAGAAGAAAACAAATTGAAATCAATAATCTATGATTAATGTAGTACCTATCATAAGATAAAATACAAAATTTTTTGTAATCTCTGACTCTGGTAACTCACATACTGATATATATGCATAAACTAGATATATAGCTCAATTAAATGTTTTATGCTTTCACTGAAAAATAACCACAGATTTTGCAATTTTTTTTTATGTAGTGACTACGCTAGATCGCTGTAAAAATCACAATTTCAGATAATTGGTAATTTCCCCGCTAACCAAATTCCCCATTGATAACTCCGTTTCTTGTAGTCAATTTCGAGCAGTACTTTAATGACGTCAAGATGGTAATGAAAGACATTAATAGATGAATTCGTGGAAACCGAATTATCATGACATTGATAAATTATTTTCAGTTTAATAAAAATAAGTAATAAATAAATATATTACTTCATGCTTCTTCATTTTCAGTGAGTTGGTTGATTACATTATTCTTAACAATTAAAATATAAAACCATTAATGTGGACTTTTATGGCCTCAGCTATTATGAAGATAAAACACAATAATTTTTGCATGTATTAAAAAAAAATCATCAGTATAAAATTAATCGGCTTTAGTTTATAACAAAATGACCGAAATTAAGACCAAGTTAATCAAACATGGATGGCGAATATGGAGGGAAATAAATATATCTTTAGGATAAAGAAATAATAAATATATTTTAGGATTTTCTTGGTCGATTAGAAATGTTTATTTCGTGAAAATAACAATTCAAGACATCGTTCCCAGTTATTCTTTTATTTATCCTTACTAATAATATTGCATTATTGTGTATTTGTTTATGTCAAATTGTGTATTTATTTTCAAACTATCATTAGTAATTTTCCATTTTCTTTTATTATTTGTTTACATTACATTGTTTATTTTATGTAACCTAGTATAATATCCAATTTTATAACCATTTATTTATGTTTTAATTATTTGTATGCTCTTGACTTCTATTTGAAAAGAAACATATCCATATTCTTTCCAGCACTATATATATATATATATATATAATATATACATATATATACTTTAATAAAATCATCAATTTTAGAAAATATATTTATTTGTGATATTTAGGAATCAATGTAAGCATCCAATAGCCACAGGGAGAACATGTGGCGCTTTCTTGAGTCAATGATATGAACTATTGTGTATTCTGATTTCTTTACATTAATTAACCTTCTGTGAGTAATAAGAATTTAATAAGATACCTAAAAAAAGTGACACCAATTATGTATTTCCCCAATCAGTATAAATCAATCAATTTGTCAACTAAAATGTATATCGTCGCTGACAAAACTATACCGCCTATTTACACTTAGGGCGATTTTATTGGAGATAAAAAAAAACCGAGCCATATGTTATATTATCTTATGTATATTGATTATCTTCCAGTTGCCAATTACAGCACTTCCTTGCGTTCAACCTTGAAAACTTTTTTAAATAGTGTGTAATTCAACCTGTAGAATGCGTTACCGCTACTAACTCATTTTCACCAAAAGTTGTAGATAGGCGGTATTGTTTTGACAATGACGATATATTTGTTTTATTTGTACTTTGGTAATTTGTAATGTTTACATATCCCTATGGCTAACAATCCCAAATAGAATAACGTCAATCTCGAACACAAAATAAGTATGTAATAATTGTTCTATAAAACAATAACTATCTATAACAGAACCTATCGTTTAGGTTAGAAGGTGATTCAAAAGTGTAATAATTAATGTAATTATATAAATTATATGATTTTTATTTACTTTTTTATATGATTATTAATACATTATACTATATTTTACATGACATTATTTTTAATTAATTAAATTTTATTTTGAGCTTGGCTTAGTTTTTGCGAGTTGTAACCTCAAGCGGCTCCTCTACAAACTCTACCGTAGAATTTGCGTCAATGTCTACCTCCTTCTTGTGCACTTTTTTCGTATTGTTGGTTATATTGACATGAACTTCCGAACAGCCAGGACGAGCAGGCTGTTCGTTCCATAAGGAAGGATCCTGGTTTGCAGCAAATATACTCGCCGGTGCCGGTGGTGCTTTCATCACATTCGGTTGGCTTTCAGGTTCCTGAGGTTCCGGTGAAGACAGTTCTTGAGGTTTCTGGGTGGTCGGTTTTTGAGTCGTCGGTTTCGGCCTCAGGTTCTGGAAGACGTATCCGAGTATCGAAGATGCAGCTCCGCTCAGCGAGTCCATGAGGGACTTCTCGACAAGTTCCGGAAAACCTTTGAGCGAGTTCTGCCAGAAGATCCTGTTCAGGTCGGTATCGTTCTGCCCGCTGATGACGGAATACACAAGAGGGTCGAGGATGCCACGACATTGCTTGGCTTGAGGGCAGTTACAAGCCACGCGCAGAGCTAGCTGTTGGTTCGTTAGGTGCGTCGTCGCGAGGTTCACCCTCAGCAACTTGATGGTCTTGAGGACGGCTTCCGAATCACACGGTACCAGCATGTTTGTGACCGCTCTGAGAGGTTCAAAGTCGATCTCCCTCTTGGACCTGTTCTTCGGTGGTGCGTCTTGCTCTGGACAACGAGGGCAGGCGCAGTCGACGTACTCTTGGAGGATGTGCTGTCTTGCTGCCAGTGCCTCGGTCTCTTGGACGACCTGTTGGCAATAGATTTACTGTGCTCAGGTTAATTAATGAATATCACTACTAGATAAAGCGATCATTAAATTATTTCAAGAAATATACACCGATATTTTACAATAAGAAATCCATGCAGATTTTTTGATTGAGTTCATGGTAGTAGACAGTACTGTTTCTGAGCCAAAGGTTAAGCGGTATGTTATTATACACGCTTTAAAAATGCTAGCTGAGCCCTAGGAGGGTCTGCTGATCCCAGAGAGTCCATTTATGGTTGATTAAAGATCAAATAATTTATCTTCCTAAGCCAAAAATGATCTTATGCTTAATCTGAACTAGACTAAATGGATGCTTTTAAGCATAACCAAGCAACCATCCCGACAGTTGATAGTAGGTATATAATCAGGTAATTGAACATGTAGATTCATATATACCTTGGAACCATCTACAAACTCAAAATGTTTCAGATTAGCAAAAGCTAGAGTCAACTATGACAACGCTACCGTAATTAGCTATATGACAGAAGCTAGAGCAGGTATGACGATAAGGGAAACATTAAGAGGCAGGACAGTGGTAGACGTAATGATACATTATTACAATACCTCAATGGTAACGACCTCAGGGTGGGATCCCATTTTATTATTTAAATATTATTCAGATCTTACTTCTCTCTGAGATAATTATTTGGGCAGTGAAGGCAATACAGCAGTATATATATAGCAACATATAATAGTTACATAATTAATCTGATCTGTTGATCTTGAGGATTCCAAAGTATAGACATAATCCAGTTTGCGAAATGAACAGTTTGAACCGTAAAATGATAAAGACGTTTTAAGATAAGGAGGAAGTTGATGATGGCAAAGATAGGTCCAATGAAGACCCGACCAACCTGCTCGTAGGTGAGCTTGATGACCGTGTTCTGGAAGACATTGCTGTCGTTGAGGCCGCGGGCTTCCGCTGTCTTCACGTACTCTTCCGGTAGGAGTTCTCTGACCTCTCGCCAGAAGCTTCCCTCAGCGTCTCTCCTGGCCCGGGCGTCACTTCCGGCCGCTGCAACAGTAATCAATATTCAGAAATCTATTGGGATAAGTACTTATAAAACCTGTAACTAATTATGCTGCATAATCATGAATTGTGATCTCTGTGTAAAGAAATCCCGTCGTAAAATTGATAAAAATAAACAAATTGAGAAGGGCTGGATATATAGCGAGGGTAGATCAAATGAAATATCATGAAGACTCCTAGTACCTCGGAGTACTCAAGACTGGAAGACCCAAGACTAGATGGGAAGATTAGATCCACAAGGATGCCACAGTCTTGTTGTAGGGAAAGGGCAACAGGCAAGATATGGTGGAAGAATCCCTTGTATGGGACCAAGGCTCGTGAAGGTACATATATATATGGTGATGAAGAAAGTAAATGATAGATAAATATAAAAATAATAATGAAACAATACCAAAATGAAACAACATTAATAAATAAGAATTTTCACAGAAATTATACCTTAAAGGATTTTATAAAAAACTACAGGATTTTTGTAGAGAAGCATCGATTGTGTTGCACGCGTAAAATGGTTCATAAACGGATAGGCCATAATATGGATGAAATCACCGAAAAAATATATCAAATCAAATATCTTTTTAATTGAAAGTTAAAAATTATATAGAGAGTAATATAAATTCTCGTTAAAAAATGTTAAAAACCCTTAATAAGAATCCTCATAAAAATATTTTGTCTGGATTAATGGGCAAGTGAGATAATCTCAATTTAATTACTCAATAGGATTATAAAAACCTTAAAATGTCAAGAAATCAAAAATCATTATTAACTCCAATTTTTGGGTTATGTCGTTCTTCTTTTGAAGGACCGTTATGCAATAAATAAACAAGTAACAAAAAAGATGTCAAAGGAATCGAAATATCAAAACATTAAAACTTAATCAGGGATTATAGATATGTGATAACGTGCATTCCTATTACCATACTAATATATATATGTATGTATGTATAAATATACACTGACAGGCAAAAAATTCCACCCACTTTTTTTTTCATGTTTTCATCTAAAAATATATCTGCATTGGAATGGTCTATTTTTTTTAATGAATACATATGTATTTTTAATAAAAAAATTTCAATTAGGAATGTCAATGTAGAGGATAAAACCCTTAATCCTTAATTCAATGAAAGGACTGTAGATTATAATGTTCACTTTCTATGGAATTAAAATGGTTATTCGGAGTCATTTTTTCAGTGGCGTTTCTCGCAGCAAATTTCTTAGTTTCCGGATTTTAATTTTTTCAATTTTAAGTTTAAAAATGCCTATTCTTGCTGAGGATGTTGCGAATGGTGTGGCACTTATTGATAATGGACGTTCCATTAGATATGCAGCTAATACCATCGGAGTTCCCTATTATGAAACTTAACGAGACGCCTTAGGGATTTCTAAGGCCCAGTTCTGGACGGCCTAGAACGGATGGCCAGGATGGCCGTTTTTTGACTTGAAGAATTTTACGATTAATATTTATATAATACTTACCCCACTGTATTTTTTGATGATTCATTTAGAGAATTGTTACTGTCATGATATTCGGTCCAAAAAAGAATGAGACCACTGGGGAATATAGGAGATTACATAACGTGGAATCGCGAATCATGCATCCGGTAAATATTATTCAGGTGATAGCGTTGCGAAGATTAAGATGGGCATGTAAAGTTGTTGGGCTTAGTAACGAACGAATTCCCAAGATGTTAATTGGCGCTGTACCGACTGGGAAGCGTCTGAGGGGTAGACCGAGGCGTAGGTGGGAGGATTGCGTTAGGAATGATCTAACGGGTTTGGGTTTTGGTGGTGCTCCGTGGGCTGAGGTTAATAAACATAAATTGGGTGTATCGACATCGAGCCTTCGGGTTTGTTAAGTCTTTTATTTATTTATTACTGTCATGATAAGGATTAATAAAATATAATAAAAGACATCTTATGTTCTCAGGAACACGAATCAAATTCTGAATATGAATACTTTAAAATTTAAGTTGGAACAATTAAATTTATTTTAGTAGTTAATACATCAGTTACTTTATTAATTAATTACAATTACCAAAAATTATGATACATGACTTACCTAAAATCAGAGGGATAAAGGCCAAGATGAGAGACATTTCTCTGAATGAAGTGACACAATTTTCTGCCACTTTTAAATACCTTTTATCTTAATCACCCTATTAACTCAATGGCGATACAAAACAACACAGGTCAAAGCACTCCAACTATTTCACAATTTGGTTAGATTGAAGATTTTTTTTAAATTTATTGATTATTTAATATAATTAGTAAATTCTTTGCAATAGGAAAACAATCCAAAAAGCAAAGCCCTATGTTTATAAAATACTGGGTGGGGGGAACTAACCATTCAACGTTTCAGGCATCATAAGGATAAATACCAAATGAAAACAACAAAACATGTAAAGTAAACAGAGAACAGCACAACTCACACCAACAGCCAAATAGTTAGAGGCAATGGCCTTACTCCAAGACGCTCATCACACAACACTTGACTGGTTGTTCTTTTCAGAATTTTAGAGACTTGAGGCTTTACTTTCTTTGGAATATTTCAATTCAATTTATAATTTATGTTACCGATTTAGCCCATTCCAGATACCTATCATTCCATAATAAACTCCTGGCCCATCCAAACCCACTAGTTTCCATCCTTGGTTCCAATTCCATCCCGGACAATCCTCCTAGGCGTCTGAAGAAAAGATGGCCTCGAGACCTTCTATAATAGAAATGTAATTAGAGTGCTGCCAATGGGTAGTGCCTCTACACGTCCTTTCATGCATTTATTTATTCATACAGCCTTTGTACTAGATGTATATATTACAGTTGTACAATTCAATAAAATAATTTAAAAAAAAAAAAAAATTATAATTTATTTTTGACAAATCTATAAAATAACTGTAGATAAAGAAGAGAAGTTCTGTTTTTGGCCCCGTTTATTGAGATTCATGATAGATAGCAAAATAGCTGACTGGAAGATCTAATATGGGATACAGATAGTCTGGGGGTGCAGTCAAAATAACACTAAATTAGACAAACTTATTTATTATAAGTGCCGACGTTTCGACCTACCTTGTAGGCCATCTTCAGGTCTAAGAAGGAAAAAAAGAAAAATAACGATATAGAAGAGAAGTTCTGTTTTTGTTAATTATATACTTCATAAGATCTTCCAGTCAAGTATTTTCCTCTCTATCATGAATCTCAATAAACGGGGCCAAAAAAAGTTTTTCTGTTTTTCCTTTTTATCACTGAAGATGGCCTATTGTAGTCCGAAACGTCGGCACTTCTAATAAATAAGTTTTTCTCATTTAGTGTTATTTTGACTGCACTCCCAGACTAATTATATCCTTCATTATAATTTATTCTAATTCTCATTTTAAGTTTTTGCTCAGAGGTGTAATAAACTTATAAAATTGCAGTGTTGAGCGGGTGGTGTACTACAATACCCCGATCTAGAAAAGGAATATTGTACTCCGATAAGGTTATAATTAAAGACCAAATTATGGGCCAGGAAATAACCAATAAGCATACCATCCAAAAATGTGCCTTACTAAAGCAAAAATATGCAGAATAAAAATTATCCTGAAAGAAAAAATATATTGTGTACGAAATTGAGTAGTATTAACTTTAAAAGTGAATTAGACCGTAGAAGAACGCCACGAACGTGTTTTGAGAAATAAAGAAAAAAATGAGAATTGTACAATAACAGAAGATCGAGTGAATTCAACAACATAAAATTGTGGGGTTTGGTCCGACAAAAAAAAAGTTTAATAAAGGTATTTCAAAATTATAATTTTGAAAGTCAAAATTAAACTAGATAAAAAAATGGGTGTTGGGTAAGCAAAGGATTCTTAATGGTACTATGGTATTATTAGTGAAACTATTTTATTAATCTGTGGAAGAAAATGGTCCGGGTAGAGGTCAATAAGTTTCTCTGAATATCTAGAAATATTTATTCAATAGCCAATGTTTCGACCTACTTTGTAGGTCTTCTTCAGGGCTGTCGCACAGGGCCTGAGTTCAAACGAGTCTTTCGGAAGCTACACAACATCAAACACACTACATCAAACGGAAAATGATTTTATTAATCATTAGAAATTTTTTAAATATGTGGAAGAAAATGGTCCTGATACAGGTCAATAAATTTCTCTTAGATATGCAGAAATGTTTATTAAGTAGCCAACGTTTCTCCACATCTAAGAGAAATTTATTGACCTCTACCCGGGCCATTTTCTTCCACATATTTCATCAAGGTCAACTATGTTCAGTCAAGAAATTTTTTAAAATCTTGGAACTTTTCTTATTTTAACGTATGCCATTGTTCCAATAAAACTTCATATTCAAACATGATACAACTGAAAATATGATTCTATTACAAAAAAAACAAACAAAAAAACCTCATGGAATATCAGATATATCGTTCCTGAATTGAAAAGTCTCAACCAATACAATTGCTTATTTCAAGGCTTACAAGGCTTTACTGAAAGACGCCAATTTTTGAGTTATTTTGAAGGAGAGTTTTTTTTGTTTTTAGTTAACAAAAAAATCTAATAAAAGAAAAGAGGTGTGAGGAGGCTTTTTTAATTTTTCTATTTTTATCGTCTTAATACTCGCCGTTTCAGGCTACTTCAAAATTTACTAGACAAACGCTCTAAACTCTCAATTAATTACAAAAGACTCTTATACATGACAATCATTAGACCCATCTGGACTTACGGAGTAGAGCTTTGGGGCTCCACTAAACCATCGAATTACTCTCGTATTCAATCCTTACAATACAAAATCCTTCGTAAAATCCTCAATGCTCCTTACTTCGCTACGAACGAAGTAATCCATAATGACCCATTTGTAGCTGATTTGGCCCGATATCAATCTTTTTATGACAAACTTCATTCCCACTCGAACCCACTAGTTTCAAACCTAGCAACCTCTTCAATTCCTGATAATCCTCGGAGGCGTCTGAAAAGAAGATGGCTTCGTGACCTTCTAAGTTGAACTTGTTATTTGAGTACTACCACTCTATTTATCTTTCTCTATTTGTCTTTATTCGTGCAAATTTGTACTATTCACTCTATTTACTTTTTGTATTAGTAAAATACAGTTGTAAATTTTATTGAATAAATTATTTTTAAAAATTTTCTTAGTGCACTATTCTAATCTGGGCTTCAACCTATTAACTAATTTAAATATAATAACTTCTCTTATCCATATATGTCGTATTTTCATAGTCAAAGCAGCCAGATCTGAAAATCACAACTTCAGAATAATAAGGTATGAAATATGATTAAATAAGAAAGAGATATAATTTCTTTATTTAATAATGTTGATCTTGTTTACTGTTTAATGTGCGAAAGAATACAATATAACCAATAAAAAAAAAAGTAAAATATTCAGACATACGTATAAAAATATACCGAAGAGTACATTAAGATAGCGGAAGCCCGCGGCCTCAACGACAGCAATGTTTACAAGTTTTTATTACTAACTATTGATTTCGTTTTTTTTTTAATATATACATCGTATTTTATTTTGTAAAGCATAGGCGATAAAAACTAAGAAGTAGAATCTATTAATTATAGAAAATTTAAATATATAATGAATTATAAATCTTCGTGACCTGGCCTGACCACAGATTTATACAATTCGTGACGTAGATTCGACTCCTTCGATATTAACGAGCAATCGTGATAATTCGTGTAGTTATACTAATTCTGTTATTACAACCGCACAACCGGAACTGGTTGGAAGAGTCTGAGCCAGCGAAAGGTCAATTCTTGGCGTCTGCAATCCTCCAACATACTCTTCTTTATTTCCTAGTCAATGATTAATGATATCTTTAGTTATTTATGAAGCACAGCCGTCATTAATGAAAGGATCGAAAAATGCTATAAGTTATAAAACCAAATTTTCGTTTTAAAAAAATCAGAAAAAAAACGTGGGCAAAGCTTAATGATTCAAGGTAACAAATACAACAGATGATCATAATATCTTTGATATGTTTCTTATTAAATAAATTAACAGATCAATAACTATCTGGATGAACAAAAAAGGATGAACAAAAACGCTGCGTCAAACAGCCCCAAAATAAATCATGTTTATTATAAGAAGAGGAGCGAGACTGGGATATATTCTATAATCCACATTATTGAATGCGGATACCCGAAGCGATTGCTCCAGGAGATTCTTAATGGATCTGAAGATGGATAACCGGCGGAAGAATAAATAAGTTGATACGTGTGGGGGACACGTTGATTCTAGCAGACAGTGTTGAAGGCCTCCAGCGTCTCATAGAAAACGTACTGAAAACAGACACGTTGATTCTAAATGGGTCTGAAGCAGACACGCTGATTCTAAATTGGTCTGGAGATGGATAACCATAAACGGCGAAAGAATAAATAAGTTGATACGTGTGGGGGACACGTTGATTCTAGCAGACAGTGCTGAATGCCTCCAGTGTCTCATAGACAACGTACTGAATACAGAAACGTTGATTCTAAATGGACCTGAAGCAGACACGTTGATTCTAAATGGATCTTGAGATGGAAAACCATAAACGGCGAAAGACTTGAATAAGTTGAGGCATGTGGAGGACACGTTGATTCTAGCAGACAATACTAAAGGTCTTTAGCGTCTCATAGACAACTTACTTAAAGCAGACGCGTTGATTCTAAATAGATCTGAAGTTGGATAACCATAAACGGCCAAAGAATAAATATGTTGAGGACACGTTGCTTCTAGCAGGCAGTACTGATTGCCCCCAGCGTCTCATATGCAACGTACTGAAAGAACGCAATAATTATAGAATGATGATGAATCATAAGAAAACAGAGGATCATTCAAATGAAATCAGGTCAACCCATATTTGAACCTACAGATTCAGTACTTTTGATTCAGGATACTCAGGCATTCGAGATGCTGTGTTATCAGCCTGTACTCAGAGTTTCTTGGGTGCTCCATAGAAGATCACTTCGGTTTGTCTTCGACGACCTGAGGAACTCTCATGTGTCCCACCTCTAGAGAGTTAAAGTGGCTCTTCCCTTCTTTCCGTAGAATACATATCCTAGGTTCTTTCTTATATAAAACCATAAACTCACAACATCCATCTTATATCTATAGTCTCCTACAATTCAAATCCTCTATCCAATACCTGGCCACAAGATCTCTTCTTCCCGACCTTTATATCCGTTCCCACAGAAACTTTTGAGCGTTCTTTTTTCGCTCGTTCTACTTCCCTTTTGGAACTCACTCCCATCTGATATCCGTCATTCATCTTCTTAATCCACATTCAAATCCAAACTATTCCTACATCTCCTAAATTCTCAAACAGATGCTCTCTAATCAATAAAAATAAATAGCTATATTTAACACAATCGATTGATGAATTACTGTAAATATTCCTCACTCATATGGATATTATTTTTTATATCATTATTAGATGTTCTTATCTACTTATTTATTTTTCCATTAGCCAATTTCTTATTATTGTAAATTTGTATGCTATTTTTTTGTTGTATTCTTCTATCAGAACATAGCCTTTAGTTCATATTTAATTTCATGTTATTATGTAAATGTTGTAGTATTCTAATAATGTAGCAGTTTAGCCAGATATATTTTTATTAATTTCTGTACACCTCTGTAATTCATAAGGGACCTGGTCCCAGAATAAAAAAAAATTTCTATTCAATTATAGAATATATATTGGACAGCATTAAAAGATGTAAATTGACATACTTCGGTCATGTGATACGAAATGAAAAGTGCCACCTGGTGCAGTTAATCATACAGGGTAATATTGAAGAAAAGAGAGGTCCAGATCTCAGGCTTCGCTTCTGGTTGAGGAACCTGAGGCAATGGAGAGGATTAATATCGATAGACATGTTCCATGCAGCGGCCAGTAAAATAAGATGTCCATCGCAATACTATTAATAATATATGCCGCTATAATCACCAACATCCAAAGAGGTTAGGCTCTAATAGAATTTTTTTTTTTATATTAAAATAAATCGAATACGAACCTGAAGGAATCTGGGTTTTGTAAATTGTTATACATTTTCCTATCCTGAGCAGATTCTTTAATTATCTTCATGTTCAAACCCCAATAACTGATGTAATAAAGTCTAAAAAGATGAATTTATAGATGTGTTAAGGTTGGATACCCCAGCTGCAGACTATGGAAAATCACACACTGTCAATCCATTATTTATGTCTAGACTATTCAAAGGAAACTTGAGAGCTATAGTCATACTTTTATTAATTTAACGTTGTCTTACCAATCAAATTAAGACAAATAAACCTGACTATGATATTCAGAAGAAGTTGAAGTCTTTTGTTTTCGGCTTTTCCGCCGTAACGGCTCTGTATTGGGCCGGATATGTTTGTAACAATATTAGTGTGATTTAATATTGTATTCACCACCTAAAAATCGTTAGTTTTCTAGTTATATGAGGAAAACTGAACAGATAGTTGTACTTTCTTATTTACTGTTCATCAACTGGACGTCTGCACCCTGAAATTCGAATTTATATACCATCAAAGAAAAAATCGTTTATACTTTGGGGGGAAACGCTCTGTTTCTAAGACTATGAGATTTACCATTGAAGAGCAATTCCATATGATTGGAAAATATAAACTGGCGATTTCCCTAATCCTTTTCGGGGGTGACTACCCCAGGGAATTCCCCCCCGTCCTTGGAGAGCCCCCACCAAAGATACATTGCGCCGCGGTGGGAGGTGATCATAGCCGATCAACCGTCATTCACCATGGCGCTCTTCTGCAAGATCATCTTCATAGCAGGTCAGTATTATACTATCATATCATATATTATCTATCATACAATCATATATATATATATATATATATATAAGTAGAAACCAATATATATATATACACACTCAGATATTAGAGAACTCTATAAGAGTGCAGATATACTCTTGCATTAGCATCATAGCAGGATATAGTTAAGTGCTTTGTAACGATACGTCCAAGTAAGGCGCAAATTATACTTTAATAGTTGGAAGGACCTTGCAATCCTCCATCGCTTGCTTGCAGTTTTGTTTCTGTTATAATTTTGCGATGAAACGTGTAAACTCATGTTTGTTTTGTTATATTCTTCAAGGCCGGGAACGATATTTTATTACAATTATTAAAATCCCTTATTATATTCGATTTAAAGCAAATATTTTATTTAGTCAATTCCTTTCATCAAGTAATACAAAAATTTGATTTGTATTATTTGATTGAGTATTGATGGTTTTGAACAAGATCCTTGAAGAGTAACCTAACCATGAACTCATCGATAACAACTAGTATTATTGTGTAGAATAAAATACTTCCTAGATTTTATTAATATTGATTAAATATTTTTTGTCAAATATTGATTAAACGTGTTCATAAAAATATAAATATCTGATTCTGATTGAATATAAAATTTATTTTATACAAAATTCCATATTTATTATTCATTCTTTTTGTATAT
Organism: Troilus luridus; assembly: GCA_964056705.1. Classification (NCBI taxonomy): domain Eukaryota; kingdom Metazoa; phylum Arthropoda; class Insecta; order Hemiptera; family Pentatomidae; genus Troilus; species Troilus luridus. Next base: position 116,255,515 of record OZ057414.1, on the reverse strand, counting down.
TTCTAATTCTATGTATTCAATAACTGTGTCCCGATGTTTTTCGAGAATTAAATTTGGATCTACACTTAAAATACAATATATTCATTAAAATACTAACCAGTGATATGTTTTAATTTTCAAAACATATAAAAAATATTATACAAGGACTACAAGAAAGTAGCTTCAATGAGAATGAAGTTTTCATGGCAACGACACGTATTATCAATTTTTGGAGGTAGCTTACTTATTTACCGATCCATTTCTGCGGGTCGTAGTGTAGTGTATAAAAACGTAAATATTTTTACCTAATATAAGCGGTATATCAAATGCAAAAAAATAAAATAAAAAATTCGCAGGTAGTTCCTGCTCATGTTTAAGCTTAAACATATAAATTCTTTGCCATTATATAATATTATAATTATAACTAAATTATTAATAAATTTAAAAAATAAATAAATAATGTGTTACATATTGCATCCAAGTACAATTGAATTGTCTAAATAATATTACTAATACTTTATTATTTTGAATAACGGATCTTTATAACCGACCAAAAAAAAAAATGTAACCCATTCCTTCAGAATGAAATAATCGAATTAAAAAATCGCATGATTGCCAACTTTTTGAATATGACAAGTGAAGATGCAAATATACAGAGGAAAAATCTATACTTCTGCAACTTTTTTCTGGTTTTTGTTTTGATATTTTGCACGTCAAGACAACGTAGGAATAGCCAAGGACTTCAATATATGTCATTCAATTCTTAACAAAATGGCGCCCGATCAGATGGTTGGTTGAATGAAAATACATACTTACATTCCAATATTTGTTTGCTTTTGTTGAACGGCTTTCGGTTTTTTGGTCCATTTATATAATAAATGGACTATTTTTTTTTCATGGAACGGCCTTAGAGACCACGCGAATATCATTATTTTCATATCCCTTCACTCCTTCCTTCTTTCTTCCCATCTTTTCCCCATTCTTTCCGCTTGTCTTTTCCTCGGTCCACGCTATTCCTTTTCTCGCATCTCTCTTTCCCCACAGAACCTTAATTTATTTTAGCCTTTCCCATAGTCATCCCTATCAAAGCAGTATTGGTCTGTTATTTTCAGTCTCTCAGTTTCTTCCTTCATCTGTTTGATGTACCCCCAGTACTCTTGCATCCTCTCATTTTATAGAAGATTTCTCTATTTAATCTTTTTGGGTGTATCCTATAAAAATTGGAATATATTGACGAAAAAGTGTATTTTCTTAAGATAGTAAAACGGCATAAAATGATTTCGATAGAATTTGTAAATAGCTTCTATTTATAAACTTTTTATGTACAGATTACTCCTGAGACAGAGCAAGATAGAAAAAAATATAGAGCCCTTTTGAAGTTTTTTATTTTTCCTTTGGTAAAAACTTAAAGTCTATACTTTTATTTACTAATTTTTCAGAATTAATTATAAATTTTCAATAATAATTTAAAAGACAATTTTCTGAAATTTATAACTCAGGTCATTAGAATTTAGAACACGGCGTAGGTTAATTTAATAAATTAATTCAGTCACTCAGTGTAATTAGCATTTAAATTGACCTATAAAAAAAGGAAATCTTGTTATGAGAGTTTTATTTCGATGCGCTCTGTGTTATACAGATATAATTAGTTTTTGTTTGAATTTTAAATATTTATTAACTATTAATATTCATATAATAATAATTTATTACTTATTAAATAAATAATTTAATTAAATTTAAGTAGTTTCTAATATAAATTTAAGTAGTATTCTATTATATTTATTTGTCTCTTATACTATTCGGATAATTTATTATGAGGTTCAATATCTTAAAACAGAATAATAATAAACCTCTCTCTATAATATTCAAAAGTTTTAGCGATTTCATTCCTTGTGATAATTTTTATCGGTATTGCCTAGCAACGAATGGAGGGACTACTTTTTATTCAGTCTTTTGTCGTGCACGATCAGTTAAATTATAAATTCTTCTCATCTTCTTTATCTTCCTCCTTAGTCCCTATCAGCGTGGAGGTGCCCCAATCCAAGACTGCCAAGCTTCTCGATTTCCAGCCAGGGGTTTCATTATATTCATAGACCTTCCCTTCCTTTCACCAATCCTAGAGATGAGGTCCATCCATTGTAATCCAGGCCTTCTTCGAGGAAAGCGTCCAGTAGGCCTGACTTAAAAAAACTTCTTTGGGTCCCGGTCCATTCTGCACCGATGACCAAACCATCAGAGCAGGCACTCCCAGGTCTCCCCTAATCCTCTCATTCCTAACTCTTTCCCTCCTTCATTTGCCTGTCATCCTCCGGAGGTATTCCATTTCTGCAACGGTAACCCTACTCCAGTGCTTGCCCATCGGGACCCAGTTCTCACTTCCATAACTGAGGGTAGGTAGGTATATGGACTTTAAGATATGTGATTTTACATTATTTTCCAATTCCCTTTTCCCCACCACTGAGTTGCATAGCTGGTTTTATACTATTAGATTTCTTAATTCTTTTTGCGAGTTCTTGGTCCATTTTCCCATTCCTGCTCAGCACTACTCCTAGGTAGGTATACTCCTGCGCTTTCTCCAAGGTTTCTTTTCTGCAGTGAATCAAAATATTATAAATATTCACAGATTTACGAGCGGACCCGAGCAGTTATATAAGACCGAAGGGGAGCGGAACGTCTTCATTCTCTTTTCTGCCCTGAAGAAGTCAGCAGCGTGTCTAAACAAGAAGATACCACTGAAGTCTTTTGTATAAATAGTGGCCGTAGAAACCTAAAATAGTACTATAAATATTGTTTAAAAATTGGCAGATCACAAATTTCTGATGTCTTTATTATGGCGTCAGACAAAATAGAGCACTGTTTTTTAATTTAAATGGAAATTTTGAAGTGCATACCTTTTTTTTTCTTAATATTTTTATACATCCCTGTCAAATACAGATATTTGACAATCAGCAGATTGGCTGACATGAAAATAATTCAGAATGAGACGACAGGCAGTAAGAAGAAAAGTAGCCAGCGGTACCTCTCCATTGGCTTGCTTTAATTCCTTACTGTAATAGGTCCCTCATCCGCGTTCTTTTTAGTTTCATTCTAGTGTTCTCAGACATGAGATTCGTGGCCATTTGTTCTATCAATGGGTTTGAGTGTCCGCATAGTTTTTCTTAAAAGAGTTTGTAGTAAGTTCGTATGTGTTGGTCTATAACGTTTATATTATTAAGCCCGTATGCTAAGTCTTGTTATTGATGTACAGTAGTGCTTTGGTGATAAGTCTAAGTACTTTTGACTGAAAAGTTTGCAGTAGTTTTCTGTGACTCTGTTTAGCGATGCCGTAAATTTGTAATGCATATGTCCAAACTGGTTTTAGTAAGTAACTGTACGTGTTTAATTTCTGTGTTAAATCTAATTATTTGGAGTTTTTCCTGAATAGCGAATACATTAAATTGAGTTCATGGTTTAGCGATTTGCGTTTCGCTAAATTAGCATTTAACTATTTATGTGAGAACACATAAATAGTTAAACTGAAATTAAATCTCTAGAATAATATAGAAGAGCCTCCCTTACGTATACCTTACCTTTAAACCTTACGTAGGCTTACGTACACATTTTAAAATATGGTATGCTCACATAAAAGAATTAAATGCAATGTTAAATAAGCATTAAATTTTTTTTTCAAAAACTTTACCACTTAAATGAAGTTGACGTTTGTTTACTTGGCATACATACAGACCACAGCTGATTAGCATAAATTATTTCGTGATTCACTCTTAAAAGAACTATTTCCATTCAATGATTCAATGAAAAATGACCTGAATATTAATCATCTCTTCAATGGTTTTAACAATGCAGGCCTGCAAATTTATCTTACTGGTCTTGTTTCTGTGGATACGTCCGTTTGAAGAAGTCTGTAGATTTTCTTAGTTAAAGATGACAAATGAAGGATATAGATCTTGACAATCAATTTATGCCTTTAACGTTACAATCCTGAATGATTCATTCCTTCTTTAGGTGTGACTAATGTCTCCAAAGAGGTACTTTGTAAAGATTCCTACAACTATCGTTGAAGAACTGTATGAGGGGTATGAGTACTATCAATCGAAGCGGAATTTGAAAATTCAAATAATCAACTTCAGTATAAGTTTAAATATTTATATATTGGTAGGTAGGTATATTTATAATGTTAGAATTATTAAATCAGAAATAATCTAATCATTCTATAAGACGTGCAGAAATTACGTACCAACGTCCATCATACATCCACCGAGTTTTTCACCACAATAGTGGTCAGGCAGGGAGACATAGGGAGCCCACTATATTTTATTACCCTTACGGATGACGTAATTAAAGAATGCATGCGGCGAACCCTTAGGTCACAACCTATAAACTGTGCATCGCTTGTATTTGCTGACGACATTGTAATAATGGCTGGAAAATTGGCAAAGAAAAACATGGTTATTAGTACTTCCCAAACCAAGTGTTTGCTAGTATCCAGAACGAAAAAGAATATGAGTATTCAAATTAATGGGAAGACTATTGAGCAGGTCCAGTATTTAAGTATTTGGGCGTGACAATAAGCGAGATGGGAAATTAAATGCGGACCAGACTCCAAAGCATGAAAATGCGGTACCTGAGGAAAATAGAGGGGAAGACCAAGATGGACCGGATACAAAACAAGACGATAATCTCTGCAATCAAAATTGAACCCCTTAATCAAATAATCCAGAATAGACAGCTTCGATGGTTCGGACATGTAATAAGGATGGAAGAAAGCCCTGGAGGTTAAACCAACAGTAAAAAGACCCAGGAGAATACGGAGAGTGGCCTGGAAGAATAATCTCCAAAATATCCTTTAAAAAAAAGGGATTGGCTGGGTGGAAGCCAGGAGAGCAGCCCTTGACATAGACAGGTGGCGCTCCTTACGCAAAATCTCCATACCACAAGGCACAAGAGATATCTTAATAAGAAAGAAAGAATATTTATAATGTAAGTTGGTTTGGGTCCTTGAGGTCCAGTCAATGAATACAAAATTATCGACAAAAAAATTATTGTTTAACTTATTTGTTTTCATATTATTGCAGGTTTTTAGTGAATTAAATAAATTAATAAATTCACACCACAGTCTCAACATAAAATTAACATTTATTATATTCAAAGAGTCAAATAGAGTTAATAGTCACATAGAGTTTTATTTATTACAACATAAAAACTTATGAAAAATGCAAGTAATACAATTTTACAAGAATCAAAATGTTGACATGTTACGTAAATGAATATATTTCGTCGGAATCTTCCTAGGAAAAATTATCGCTGTTTTCTGGCAATAAAACGTGTAATAAGCTTCCCATTTTCATTTTCTTTTATCCTGTTGCCATAGAGATTATTATCCCTATTATTTGCGGTCAGATGATCAGTTTTAACCAATGAAAATCCAGGCAGCCTTGAAGTTTTCTCACAGGAAAAGAAAATGTAAAAAACTGAATAAATAAATAAATTAGGAGTAATTAAAGTTCATTTCGCTTCTTCTTACATTTATTTTATTTATTCTCTTTTAGAGATATGTATTATTTCGGTTGTCTAGATTTATTTCCTTCAAAAAATTCAAAAACATTATTTTTGGCCAAAATGGCTTAGAACGTCATTATTGACGGGAACTCATCTAGTACCCTATGAGCAAGCTAAATCATACATAATTGTTTCGTTATTTTTCACTATACTAGTAAGTCGGAAATTGAATGTTTGACAATGGTGAAATTTTAAACAAATTTACTTAAAACTTTTTATTTATTTCTGATTTGATTTGTTTTAAATTAGTGTAGTCCTCAATTACATACATTTGTTTTTAGTTTGAAGAGAAAAGATTTGCCCTGGCCGTGATTCGAACCCGGGTCGTCCGTCTCTCCGCGACAGCACTCTACCGTTTGAGCTAAAATGGTAGAGTTCTGTCACGGAGGGACGGACAACTCGGGTTCGAATCCCGGCCCGGGCAAATCTTTTCTCTTAAAAAAAAAATTAAAAATTAATAAAAAAATTACATACAGTTATGTTTGAGTAGCAGCTCGCCGTTTCATGCTACTTCAACATTTACTAGACAAACGCTCTAAGCTCCCAATTAATTATAAAAGACTCATAATGGCAATCATATATAAATAATAATGACAATCCTTAGACCCATCTGGACTCACGGAGTAGAGCTTTGAGGCTCCACTATGTCATCGAATTCCTCTCGTATTCAATCCTTACAATTCAAAATCCTTCCTTAAATATTCAATGCTCCTTACTTTGTTACGAACAAAGTAATCCATATGACCTTAATGTCCCATTTGTTGCTGAATTGGCCCGAACCCGATAACAATATTTTCATGAATAACTTCACTTCCACTCAAACCCGCTAGTAACAAACCTCGCAACCTCTTCAATTCCCGATAATCCTCGGAGGCGTCTGAAAAGAAGATGGCATCGTGACCTTCTTAGTTGGGTACCAGTGAGTTTTTATTTGGGTACCACTGGGTATTTTCTCTACTTACCTTTGTCTCTGGACATGATTTATCGTTCATTAGATTTACTTGATGTATTCTGTATACAGTTGTGAATTTCAATAAATATATTTTAAAAAAAAATGTTCGAGTGAAAAATAATTGACTGGATAATTCAATCCATTACATACATTTCTGTAATTATTCAAACATATTATCCGCATTTACTTTATTAACATTGTTTCATTAGTTAAATTTTCGTCCGATTGTACCAATAAGCAATTGTACCAAAACAAGCAAAGGTAATTTACCACTTAGAGTTAAACCTTCTTCGGCAACGTTATTCTTAGCACCTTTACATGTATAAAATAATTACATCAGTAGCACGAATAACATGTTTAAAACTAAATAAAAAATCATGTGTGTTATTTATTAACAACGGAGTAGTATAGTGTGTAGAGTTTCTGAGTTCCTGTGCTGAAAATTCTGGAATCATACCCGGCTGTGATATATAAATTATTTATTCTATTAATACCTGTAGATAGGCCTTTAAATTTAATCTCCAGGGTGGGATCTCCAGACTTTCTTCGGGCTCATCTAGCCTTTAAGTGTCCTTTATTTGAGTGTGATTTCGACCAGATCATCTATCTGCATATAATTGGGTTAGAAACAGTACGGTTTCTACCATGTACTAAACCCAAGATCCTCCATGGCTTATTGCGGTACAGTTTTTTTTTTTTAATTCAAAGCGGTTTTATTGAACTTAGAAGCCGGAGCAGCATATGTAATAGATGTGTAAATGTAAGTGTGAGAGAAACTTGACCGTTTACGATTTTAATAAAATAATTTTACTTTAAAATTCATTTTTCACAAAATTAATAAATTGTTATATATAATTCGTGGCATCACACCTCGGCATCTACTAACTCTTTTCTGTACTAACAAGATCGTAATTATTTGTACTAATACAAAGATGTTGAAGAATAAACAAACAGAAGCTTCGTTACAGCAATCCTTGAAACAGAAGTTGCGGAGGTCAGAACTGGCGGAAGTGGATCTGATCTCAACAGGAACTTCAGTCATATTCTAATGCAAATGGAATTGCAGGAAGAACGTTAGTACCAGTGCTTCTGATGGCCTCGTATCCCAGTATGGTGATGTGCCCTATTGCATAAGAATTATTATTTTTTTAAATATTTATTTATTGATATTTACAACTGTACAATAATACATCAAGTAAATAGGCTATGTGATACATAATGACACGAGTAAATGACAAGTAGAGAAACTACCCACTGGTAGTACTCCAATCACTAGTTGAACTAAGAAGGTCACGTGGCCATCTTCTTTTCAGACGCCTCGTAGATTATCGGGAATCGAAGAGGAAGTTCGTTATGAAAGGATAGATAGCGGGTTCGGGCCAAATCAGCAACAAATGGGACATTAAGGTCGTTATGGATGACTTTATTCTTAAAAAAATAAGGAGCGTTGAGGATTTTGAATTGTAGGGATTGGATACGAGAGGAATTCGATGGCTTAGTGGAGCCCCAAAGCTCTACACCGTATGTCCAAATAGGTCGTATGATGGTCATAAATATGAGTCTTTTGTAATTAATTGGGAGCTTAGAGCGTTTGTATAGTAAGTGTTGAAGTAGCCTGAAACGTCGAGCGGTTTCTTGTCTTTTCAGTCTCGTATGAGGATTCCAGGTTAATCGTTTGTCGAGGTGCAACCCTAAGTATCGGATCTGTTCTACAGGCACCAATGGGATATTATTAAAGGATACTGATGGGCAGGAAGTCATTGGTTTACGACGTAAGGTAAAAGTGATTTGATACGATTTTTGAGAATTTATTTTAATTCTCCAGTTTTGACACCATACTTCAAGATCAGTGATATGGGATTGGAGGCTTTGGGATGCAATAACTGGATTGGTGTTGACTGATAGTACACATGCATCATCAGCATACGTGGTAAGGATAGTATTAGGATGATTTGGGATGTCAGCTTTATAAACTGTATAAAGGATTGGGCCAAGACCTTGAGGGTATAAGAATTTAAATGAGATTTATTACATCGATGAAGGAATTAAATAAATATATCATAGTAAAAAAAGGGGATTACCTCAGGGTGTAGACTGCTTAGTGTGTAGGCTCTGGGTTCAAAACCTATTAAGTTAACAGCATTCGAAAGGTCTTGTGTGATCTCCAGACCTTCCCGGGACTCATTTAGCCTTTACAAAGTGGATACAATTAATTGGGGCAAAACCTGGCAGTTGAATATCTTCTCAGCCAAATCTTAAGGGTTTATCATCATAACTTTTATTTTTAATACAGCTTGCATCCGAGCTTGCTCTACAAACTCTGTAAATTCCCACCCCATACATACTTTCTCATCCATTAATCCTATCACACAAATAGAACTTTCCAAGCAAACCATAGTAATGTCCATTCATTGCTATTTTCCCAATCTGCTGGTGTTCCTCAAGGTAGTATCCTTGGCCCAATACTATATACAGTTTATACAGCTGACATCCCAACTCATCCTAATACTATCCTTACCACGTATGCTGATGATACATGTGTAATATCAGTCAACACCAATCCAGTTATTGCACCCCAAAGCCTCCAATCCCATATCACTGATCTTGAAGAATGGTGTCAAAACTGAGAATTAAAATAAACTCTCAAAAATCGCATCAAATCACTTTTACTTTACGTCGTAAACCAATGACTTCCTGCCCTTCAGTATCCTTTAATAATATCTCACTGCTGCCTGTAGAACAGATCCGATACTTATGGTTGCATATCGACAAACGATTAACCTGGAATCCTCATACTAGACTGAAAAGACAAGAAACCGCTCGACGTTTCAGGCTACTTCAACACTTACTAGACAAAAGCTCTAACCTCCCAATTAACTACAAAAGACTCATCTACATGACCGTCATACGACCTATTTGGACTTACGGAGTAGAGCTTTGGGGCTCCACTAAGCCATCGAATTCCTCTCGTATCCTATCCCTACAATTCAAAATCCTTCGTAAAATCCTCAACGCTCCTTATTTTGTTAAGAATCAAGTCATCCATAACGACCTTAATGTCCCATTTGTTGCTGATTTGGCCCGAACCCGGTATCTATCCTTTCATAACAAACTTCATTCCCACTCAAACCCTCTAGTTTCAAACCTAGCTTCCTCTTCTATTCCTGATAATCCTCCGAGGCGCCTGAAAAGAAGATGGCCACGTGACCTTCTTAGTTGAACTAGTGATTTGAGTACTACCAGTGGGTAGTTTTTCTATTTGCCATTAACTCATGACATTATGTATCACATAGCCTATTTACTTGATGTATTATTGTAATATAGTTGTAAATATCAATAAATAAATATTTAAAAAAATAATACAGAGTGCGAAACTTATTTACATGAAATATTTTTGGATGGATCCTGTGTCATCTACAGACCATTCTTTGGCTCAACTTGACTCTATAAATTCAGAATAAATCCACTGTCAGTAAACCGAACAGTCTCTACCATGCTCTGGACCCATGACCCTTAGCGAGTTATACGAAGGTGCTCTGAAAAGTTTCCGACCTAACAAAAACGACTCAAACGACTGTTACATAAAACAGCGCGGCCAAAATGGCTGAAACTTTGGTGAGTAACAGTTAACAGATGAACAACGTAATTCACTTTAAATTATTATTTAAACAAATTAAAAAAAAAAAAAGAGTTTTAAAAACGATTTATTTTAATAAACAATCATAAGCACTGTGTTTAGGAGAGCATTTCAAGAATGAAGTGTAAAGTAAAAGCTTATGTGTGATTTTCTTTTGTTCACTAAATAAAGTTGTTTTTTTTTCTGGAAGCGATGAGGATGAGTGCAAAAAAAGAAAAAATGCGTATGGACGAAACCATCTTTAGCTAGGCAATTGTGTAATTCCGAAATTCGTAATTGTACCACAGCAAAGTGACAAAATATTAGGACAAACCCTACTGATTTGACGTGACTTAATATATACATTTTGAATTTGGGTCTACTATTGAGGTTCTCTGTTTTAACCATTATTTTAAAATATTCCTGCTTTCTATACATAAATATATATTTATATGTATTTTAAAGTTTATTTAACCTACTTTGTTATTGCTAGGAATCGGGCTGGTGGCAGCAGGTGAGAGCAGCGCAGGCAGCAGCGCTTCATCTTATGCGTCTTCATCAGCATCGTCATATGGTGGAGGTAAATACCTCTTTTCATTTCTTACACAATAACTATACTTTTGTACAGTATTTATTTCAATTGTTTTAGACTTTTTAAATCCAAAAGATAAATTTCCATCTGGTTGAATATCATTTGAGCGTAGTGTACAATTTCAATCTCCTTAAAAATAAGTTTTTTGAACTATGCCTTTTGAATCAATTATGCGTGAAAAAATGTATTCAACTTTAGAAATAACATTTTAGTTTACAGATACTAAACGATATCCTTTTCTTTATTTAAATCAACAAACTACTTTAATTGAAATATTTTCCACAGCGATCTTGTGCAGCTCTTCCATATTTTCTCACTCCTAGCAGCTGTAGGTCAGCCTCGACATCTGAAGGACAGCCACCGTTGCCTGGGTCTACCTCTTCTTCTTCTACCTTTCGGGCGTCTCTCCATTATGTTCCTTGGTAGTTTTTCCTGACCCATTCGATGCATCTTATTCGCCTTTTTTTTTATATATGATACTACATCGGGGTCTTTATCTAGTTCTCTAAGTTTTTATCCTGTATATTTTCGAATTTGGTTCGACAATATATTTTTCTCAGGATTTTCCTCTCCCAAGCATTAATGAAACTCTCTTGTCGCATCACTAGCATATTTCACTATTGGTCGGAGAAAGGTATTTACATATTGAAACAGTAGGTATTGTAAATAAGTCAAAAAGCTATTTTTTCTATTTTGTTTTTTATCATCAGACTCCATCTTATCTACTCTCATCCAAGTGTGAGATTTCCTTCTGCACAGCCCGGACCACACCGTACGATCCTCTACCATTTATCTTCTTATGTTCCATTGCAGGCTTCTCTTTGCGAAGCTTTCGTTAATTACATCTTCCCAGCTATGTAGGAGTCTTCCTCTGGACCTCCTTTCTTTAACCTTGTTCCAAACAAATTGTACCATGCACTAAATAAAAGGTTCCTGAATAAAAGAGAAGTATCCAAGAACACAAAGTTGAGGGTATATAAATCTACTTTTCTCCCCATATTAACATACTCTTCGGAATCTTGGGCGTTGACCACCAAACATAAAAGTAGGATCCAGGCTTCAGAAATGAGATCCCTTAGGCTACACCTACATTGGATCCGATTCGGCGCGACGTGATTCTATCACATACGATGCTGGGGTGTATACATTACACATATTTTACTATACATTACAGTAAAATATAAATGTATTAAAAATAATTAATAAATAATCTTAATTTTATAAATTTAAAGAACCAAATGTTATAACTCTCGATATATTTCAGTAATTTGGTTTGGTAGCGACGTCTCATCGTATCACACCGGATCCAATGTAGGTGTATCCTTAGGAAGATGGATGGGAAAACAAGACGAAACCGAATTCGCAACTTTTTTTTTTTAAGTTTTATTTTTGATGGTTGAATTTATCTGTCCGAAGTTATATTGAGGAAGAAGGTTTTTTCTCCCTTTTGTTGTCTATTCATTTAACGTAACTTTATGCTGCTGTGGCTAATTGGACCATAGTACAGTTGGGAGTCCTACATTTTGCCTATTCAGGTATAATTAAAATTGCAATCTTTAGCGGGTATCTGACACCTCACAGGCTTGGAAATGCCATTTTACGTCCCCTCTGAATGACAGCAAAGCCTAGGATTTTTTACTCCTTTAAAAATCCTAGGGCCATCAGCTGAGCAGCGAACCCGTGACCGTGAGGATAGAAGGTTGTCATGCCAACAGCAGGATGATACAGACTTGTTTGTTTCCTCCCTTGAGAAAATCCTGTGAGATCTGCAGACCCTCGTGCGACTCCCCCAGGCTCTATAAAGTGGTTACACTTAATTGAGGTAAAAACCTGGAGGTTGAGTCTTTTATCGGACAAATCACCTCCCTGATTCAGACCCTGCCGTTTATTGTACTCAAGACCTTTCGTAGGTTATAGTGGTATAACTTTTAGATTAGATCCAACCTCAAATCTGATTTATAACCAATATTTTATTATCTCATAGCTGAATAAAGCTCTATTTATTGGAACATACATTTTGGATCCAACTCGAATACAGTGGAACGTCGATTATCCCAACTATTGTAGTCAGGCGTGGTTCGGTTAATCAAAAATTTGGATAATCGAAATTCACTAAAAAATAAATACCAACCAAATGAGTTGGAAGGGATTCAGAGAAGCAAATGAAATTAACTAATTAGGTTTACAGTTCTTGGTATACAAGTACGTATTGAAGTCATTTTTTTGCTGCTTCCGAGAAACCATTAAGGCCCCATTATTAACATAAAAAAATGAAAACATGGAAAAAATCATTTTATTTTTTGTCAAATTTTATTTAATATAATAATCATTTTAACAATACAAATAAGTAACTGGATAATCTGATCAAATGATTTAAAATTACATTTGAAAAAACAAAACAAAAAACAGTTCCGTTAATTGAACGTTCGGATAACTGACGTTCGGATAATCGACGCTCCACTGTATCTTAGAAACTGTTAACTGAACACAAGACTCTTCACAGGGTGTATGGTATAGATTTCAGATCCCAGTATACCCTTAAGTCTGGTTTAGAACCAAAACTGGTTTTGCAGATAATCAGACTTGAATCTAATCCTAAATTTTTAAACGTTTAAAAATCAATTTGTAGGATGGATTCTTAATCATTCTGTATATCATTATAAGCAAAAAAAAGAAGTAAATATTCCTGTAAACAATTTTAATCAAATTCCGGCATAATGCTTTGATTTAGCTTCTTTTTTCCCCTCTATTCTTTCACCGAAGATAAGAGATTGGAAACTAGTAGTTATTAGATGAGGTTCTTGGAAATAAAACGTCTCTAAACCTGACGGGGAAAACCCAGGCGAAGATTACCCAAGGTAACAGGTATCGAGTCATGAAATTTACAAAAACTCTGAAAATCCATTGCTTTTTACATATAAAGAATCAATAGATCCATTACATGCATACATAATGTATTACAACTATTTATAGATTATAACAATTTGTACACAAAGCCTATATACTTAATAAAATGTCAATTATTTTCTTGGTGGTCCTTCTCAATGCGATTATTCTTTTTTTTAAAAACTAATATAGGACTTGTGTATTAGCCGGTCTGCATGAAACCTTCCGCCTTATCATGTCATCATATCTTATTTCCTGTAACCTCTTCATACCAGTCGTCTGATTTGAGTTATTTCTGTGTGGGTTATTAAATTGTTTTCCGTATCGTTTTTCAGTGTTTTACTTTTTAATTTTGTTTGTTTTTTTTATTAAATTTTTCATTTAATCTGTTTATTTTAAATAGTCAATAACAAATCAAGAATAATAAATAAATAACAAACAGATAACAAAAAAACACTATTTTAACTAAATGAATAAAGAAATTTAAATTAACAAAATTAACAACCACCCCTTTCTTGCTATTTTGAACAGCATTAAGCTATTTTGTACTCAAAAATAAAAAAAATCTTGTGACACAAAAGATTATTATTACTTTATTTCCATCTTCACATCATATCCATTCTATTTCCATTAATATGAGTAACAAGGTAGCTGTTATCAGTGTTGAGGTTATAAACAATGTAGTATAACAGCCCATGCAGACCGGCTAATACACAAGTACTGTATTACTATATTATTATATTCTGAACCATTATTAACAGTTGTATGCTGTTTTTGTTTTGTTTTTTAAATGATAATTTAATGTAAAAGTAACTTCCAATTATATTTTAATGCTTTGTTATTTCGATTATCATTCTTTTATTGCAAAAAGTATTACTTAAAATACAATCCTTAGTGGGTATTTAAATCATATTTTATTTATAAATTTTGGAAGGGAAGTGTTTATCCCATTATAATTTTTGCAGTTTACCAACAATTAATTTATAAATAATTGAACAGAAGTTCGGATAATATAAGCATTTTCTTTCTTTTTATCCCTTAAAATGCTATTGAAACATAGAAAATAACTAAATAAAATAAGATAAAATCTTGCAGAAAATTATTAAAGGTTCAGCTATGTTGAGACGAAAGTTTCAAGTTTATAAAAATCCCAGAGAGAAGTTGATGCCTGTAGGAAGCTATCTTGTTGTCCTTGACATGACCAAAACACTTGTCTACGAGTCAGAGATACATCCTTGAACCTGAAGCTATAGTCAGGATAAAACACTAGGAATTATGTGCGCCATACCATGATGCTATATCCCCATATACTACAATAGCGCATGAAGGTTTTTTTTTGTTTTAAATATTTCTATCTCTTTCCTGAATTAAAATACCTTGAAAAATTGTTTCATTCCCTTAAGATTGTATATTAATGGGTTTTGAGATCTCTTATTGAAAATAAAACTTGTACCAATACAACCCATCGAAGGTCTTGGATTCAATAAACTGTTTGGACTGTACTATTCCTTAGTCACGTCAAAATCACATTCAATCACCAGGTTTTCTCCACTTTTTTGTGACTGGGTGAGCCCCGGAAGGGTACTTGGAGATCCCAAAGGGTACGTCTATAGCCGTTGGTAAATTAATTAATTTATCTGCTACTGTAAAAATTAATTTTACTGCTAACGCTCTCCTTAGTAAAAATATTAGTATAAATTCATAAATACAAGTTTATTTTAAACAATTTTCATGTCAAAAAAATAGTTTTAGCATATATAAATGAATGGAATATGGAATGAATATTATTCTATTGACGTCGACGTCAGTGAAAGATGAAAACGTCCTTGTTTTTCGAAGAACAACGCCGTAATCACAATTATATTTTTCTACATTGTTGTTTTGTTTTTTTATACAATTGACACCACCATTTTAAAACATTCACAACTGCAAAAACATAAGATCACTAGGGGCGACCGACGATATAGTGGTTACAAACTACTAAAACCCAACTAAAACAAACTACTAAGCCCAAGATCGCGGGTTCGTAGCCTGGCAGGTGCTCGTAGTTTTTTTTTAAAGGGAGTAAAAACTCCTTGCTTATGCCGTCCTTCGGAAGGCCAAATTAAACGGGGGTCCGAAGCCAGTACGATCTCAGGTACTCGTTAAAAATCCCTATCCTAATTAAACCTGGATAGGCAAAATTTAGAGCTTCCAGTCCAGCATCGTCCGATTAGCCATAAAGTGACGTTGGATGAACAAATAAACAAATATAAGATCACTAGAGTCACCAGAGGTGAGGCAGAATAGAGAACGAAATCAAGGGTAACCTTTGGTGAAGCTGATTTCTATGCCCAAAATCGGAGGTTTGGAGAACGGCAGGTAGACACATTTATTAAAGGGTGTGAAAAATCCTAGGCAATCCCATCCTTCGGAGGGGAAGTAACGGAGATGGAGGTGTCCTCGTTTAAGATTCCTATCCTAATTACACATGTACAGGCCAAATTTAGGACACCCACTGTAGCACTGTCATAGAGTGGCGTTAAATGAATTAACAAGTAACAAAAGCTCACCAGATTTTTGGTCCACTACGACATTGTTTCAAGGCTTTATATTGAAGGATTGATGTTATTTGAAGCCTTCCAAGGGCTCTCTTTATTAAAAAATAATAACAATAAAGTATCATTAACAACAATAAACAACCAAATAAGTCTAAAAGATGTTCTAATCCGTGTTGCACCACACAATTTTTTTTAATTTAGCCGAAGTATTTTTGTTTCTAAAACTTTGGTTGTCTAAATTGCTCGTAGTTTCAGAATTGAGAACTTATGAGATCTAAATTTAAGTCAACGATTTTTTTCATTGTGCTGACAAAATATTCAATGTTAATGCTTCCAATTGTTTAAATTTTTAAACAATAGATAAAATTAATAAAATAAATACCATGCTGTATCTTTAAGTTTGAATCGTTCGGTTCTACGTATCAGTAATATTGTAAAAACATCTCGATCTTGACCTTATACAACTTTATAAAAAAAAACAGTTTCGTGATTCCTCAATAAAAAAAAAGGGGGGGGAAACAAGAAATGATAACAGTAGTGTAATGGGTTGCAAGATAACCTAAATCGATAAACAAATTTCATAATTCAGGGATATTTAAACGTTTATCATCGTTCAGTAAGCGAATTGCTCAATGATTTTTCACCTAATAACTAATTGGAAAAATTTTGATCTTTACAATTTTGACCTTACAAAAATCTATAAACGTCACTTTTATAGTAACACATTTATATGGTTTTGGAACAAATATTTTTCTCTATTGATTTACTTTATAGAAGAAACGCCCAAGTTCTTTAACACCATGCATTCCTACAATTTTCTCAAGTTCTTTCTCTCAAAATCTCTTTATCTGTGAGAGGAACTTCTTTTCTTTCCTATAAAGTCTTCTGTATTCTTTGACCTTCTGCTTTGTAATCATTGAGAGGAAGTCTTTCTTCTCATCGCTATAAACCTAAGTATAGGGCACGGACCCTCAGAATGGTGGTGTAGAATTTTCCACTGATTCGTATAAAGCATATACGTGGATTCAGAGCTTTAGAACCAATTAACCTTTCTATATCTACCTCCAACAATGACCTTTGGAAATGGCAGTAGTTCTCCATTTGTTTTATGTTTTTAACCAAATTGGAACAGCATATTTTATAAATTATTTACAAAATTAAATCCTGTTTGAGGACCATAAAAATGTTCAGTGTTAAAAAACTGGGATCAACTAGTATCCCAAACTCCATTTCTAGAGTATGTACATTTCTTGATACATTCTCAATTCATGTGATAAATTAAAAATCATAATGCTTATTTGGTATATTAACTTCATATTCCATAATTCTTCTTGACCATTAATTTTGATTGTCATTACTACTCTGTTAATAATTTTATATAAAATTACTAAATATTTTATATAAAAACAATTCTGTTCCACAGCTGTTGGGTCTCATAGAGATAAGATTTCATAGCCTTGGCCTTAAACTCTGGTAATACAAAAAACATTACATCACCGTATGTTGCAGGCACATAACAGTTATATACATCATTTAGTTTGGAAAATTATGTACTAGAAATATGTCTCATGAAATATCTCATATAACCTCAACAATTATAAAAATACACTCTTTTAACAACAATCATCTATAAAAATTGTCTCATATAAAAGACAGTTCCCTGATTTTAATATTTTACACCTATTTGATGGCTTTTATTATTTCTAACATAATTCTCAATATTGCTGTTGCAGCAACTACAAGCATGTTTACAATTACAATATTTATAATTTAACATGTTTGAAAAATATTGTATATATGCTCTGATTACTAATGGCACATTACAATAGATGTTGTTATTCTTCCTGTTGACTTCCACTTGTCTGGGGAACTTGTACCTAAAGCAGTATGAATTTAAATTACATAAATTTTGGATATTACCATAATGGATATAAAACAATTTTAAAAACATATGAATAATAATATATTTATGTTTTGTTCATTTTCTGCGTTATATTATTGGTGGTGGTGAAATGGGTATACCTAAGGAGTTGGCTTAGTCCATGCCTTCGCAGGAACCGGAACTGGTCAAGCATATGGCGGAGGAGCTCCAGCTGGCTATAGCGGCGGTGCCCAAGGAGGTCAAGATGGCGCAGGTGGATATAGTGGAGGAAGTCCTGGTGGATATGGCGGAGGTAGTCCTGGAGGTTACGGAGGCGGCTACGGGCCTGGGTATGGTGGTTATGGTGGATATGGAGGAGGAGGATTTGGTGGCATGGGTGGATTTGGCGGAGGTGGCTTTGGAGGAAACCCCTATGGCTTCCCCAGCCCTCCCGGTTTCCCAGATCTCAATGCCTTCCAAAAATTCCTTCAAGACTATCTAAATCAGATGCAAGAGTGGACCAAGCAGCAAGCTCAAGCCGCCTCAGCTAATTCCATCCCGTGAGTATTTTATCATTAACATAGTTTGTAAAGAACTTCACAGTCAAACCCTTTATTGTTTTCTTTTATTGTTTATTTTCTTGAGGATAAAAAATTTTAAACAATACCTTACATGGAATATAAAAAATTTAACATTCAATATAATTTTCAAAATTTTAATATTTCAGCAGTTTTGAACTATTAAATTAGAACCAGTATATTTATAAAACATCTCATTACATCAGATATAAATAGGATTTCTCATGGTTTCTTGTGTTTATATTACAGCCCCAGTAAATAAGTGGTTTTTTGAATATGCTGGAAATAATGGTTAGTTGAATTTGCTTCAAAATCTGTTTCTTGTACTAAGGGGAGCAGAATCATGTTATTTTCATGGTGTAGGAAATTTCCAAATCTATTTATCCTTTCCTCCTTCTGAGCTATCATTTGTGTTCGCCAGCATTCAGCAACACCTAGATAGGATCAGTGCCTGGGTGAAGCTGAACAAACTGGGATTGAACTGAATAAAAACTCAGGCCATTGTTCTAGCTTCTAACTCCCTCCTTACAGTTATCCCCACCCTCCCAACCTTAATCCTAAATGACCACCCCATCAGTTTCAACTCCTCTGTCAAAAACCTAGGCATTACTGTTGACCAAAATCTTTCCTAGAAACCCCATATCACCAAGTATCCCGACAGTCAATTAGTTCCCTGAAATTATTCCATCGATCTCGGCATCTCCTTACACAATCTACCAGTAAGCTTCTCGTTTCATCCCTCATCTTTCCCCACTTTGACTACTGTAGTGTGGTATACGGGGGCCTTTTGAAAATGCTTGAGGGCTGTTTAATAATGAACTGCGCTCTAAGATTTTTCCTGGGTACTTCGAGGCAATCCCAGGTGTCACATCACTATAATGAGTTAAAGTGGCTCTTCCCTCCCATTCATAAAAAATATTTCCTTAGTGCTTTTCTATACCAATCGATTAACTAGCGATACCCTTCATATATCTACAGTCTTCTCCAATTCAAATCCTCTGTCCAGCACCACAAAAAGAGATCCCGCCTTTCCGATCTACACTTCTTTCTAACAGAACCAATACATTCGAGCATTCCTTCCTCGCCCGCTCCACCACTGTGTGGAACTCAATCCCTCCTTTCATCCTCCATGCTTCTTTACTGGCTTCATTTAAATCCTTGCTTTTCCAACATCTCTTAACATCCCAAAAGGATGCTCTCCAAGCAGGTCAATCTTCCACTTAAATAAATTAGTATTGAATAATCGATTTTGTTGCCTACGTGATTTGTTTATTTTTCTCAAAGAAGATATAGACTATGTAAATACTCTATTGCATGATATCCCATTCATTTATTTTATTTAGTAATTTTGTTATTAACTATTTTATTAATTTTGTTTATAATTATTTTGTTGGTATTAATATATTTATTTTCGACAATTAGTTAAAATCCTGTCAAGTTTCGTACTATTTAGTTATTTCATTTCTATTTTTATTTGTATTATGTTTTTGTCACTTTTAATTAATTCATGATTCATATTATTATGCAGCCTTCTTGCCAGATGTATATTATGTTTATTTTTTTTGTTCATGATTGTTAATCTAAAGGGACTTGGTCCCAGAATAAAGTTTGTTTAATATTATATTCTATAAGGAGCTAGTGTTGGTGTTGACCAACCAGGTCAAGGACCAGGTCTGGTGTTGGCTTCAAAATGAAGTTGTTGCTTATATTACAACTACATTTCTAGCCAAAAACTATGAGAATGACACAGTTTCATTTCCCTAAGAACAAGAAACTCATTTAGGACAAATTTAAACTAACCACTTATTCACCGGGACTGAAATATTAACATATGTTTAACGACACAAAATTCAGTCAGTTCAGTGGATGTGAATTATTGATAAAAAATTCAACTTTTAATAGAGTAGAAATCTAGCCGCCTTTGTGACAAGTCACTTACATGCCATGTTTTCAAACTCAAAATTTCATCTCTTAGTTTGTATTAAGTTTATCAATTTGACATCTCATTTTAAAGATAAAACTGATTCTGAATTTGAGAACAAATGCGATTTCCCATAATTTTTAAGTCAAAGTACATTAGTTAAGCATAACTAAAAAAAGACAGTCTATATAAATGAACATGAATAGCTCTAAAAAGAGGAGAATAAGAAAATAAGATAAAAAGAGGACAATTGCTAAAGAATGCACAATTCTGAAAAGTAGTGATTCAAATGTTGCCACCTGGTATAGCTCTCTTGCAAATATATATATAAAAACATCCATGATTGAGGCAGCGGCATGGTAAAGGTAGAAATTTAAAAAAATAATTTTCTATAGTTTTTTACTGGAAAAGGTAGTAATTAATCATGCCATTAAGATAGAAAGATAAGTAAGACAAAACGGGGGGTGGCTTAGTTTCTACGAACAATGGTAGTAACTATATTCCAATTGAAACTTTCATTTGTAATTTTGTCTTCTACAGTAAAATTACCTTTTCATGAAATTGAATTGTTCCATTTCAATGCCTCAATTAATGGCTGTTAATGAATAACCCATTTTATGATGTACAACAAAATCAATTATCACAATTACATTGCATGCCCATACAAATTTAGTAAAGTAATATATTTGAGTGGAAAATAGTTCATTATATAATTCAAATGATGGATTGAATGGTCAGGGGCTGCAGTCAGCGATAACACAAAAAATAAGCAAAACTTATTTTTTATTAATCGTGCCTACATTTCGGCCTACATTGTAGGCCTTCTTCAGGGCTAATAGTGGGTGCAGTGACTTGTCACAACACTAAAACTGTCGAATGAAATGTGGAAATTTCAGACCGCACCCACTATTTGCCCTGAAGGTGGTCTACAACGTAGGCCGAAACTTTGGCACGATTAATAAAAAATAAGTTTTGGTTATTTTTATCATTGACTGCACTCCCTGACTATTATATCCATCATTAAAATAATATATGTGTGTTGTAAGTATAATGTAGAAATTAGTTAATCTGCACTGAAACTAAAAGATAAAATTTTAGTGAAAATGGCCACTTTTTGATAATCATTATTTATAAACAAGAAACTGAAGAAGTTGTCTTTTAACAAATTTAATGAATTAATTATTGATGATTTTATTATTGTTATCTAAGGTGGTAAATTTATTTCAGCAGATGTAAGTTCTTGGCTTTTGGACTGTCTAAATTTAAACTTATTATTTTCATTAATAAAGTGACTTATAATTATCTATGCACTAAATTTGAAAAACCCTTTTTTATTCATTTATTCTGGGAATCAACTTGTTGTAAGCAAAAATCTTTTTCTTCAGACAAAATTAATAATGCATACCTTTTAAATGTTGGCTTTCTTTTAAAAAATTATGTATACTTGTTGGATGTAGTTATTATAATGTTTCCTCTATCAGAACTTACCTCCTTGTCTCATGACTAACAACTGTGTTTCTTAAATGTGATTTAAACAGAAGATTTCAAATACAACCTTCTTAAAAAAACTTGCCAATTAACATTCAACTATTTCAAGCATCATAAAAACAAAAAAATATAATATTAGATACATGGAGATTTAAGGCAACACATCTCTCATCGACACCTAAATAGACATATATGAATACAATATGAAATTCTTTAATAAAAATCTATACAGACAAGTTGATGCTTGCCACATTGGACAATAAAAAACATTTTAATACAATTGCAATATAGCTTACAATTATTTTAGAGATTGAAGGTTTTGTGTTTGAACATCTTCCAATTCTGTCTTAGCTATTATTTTATGTTTCCTACTGGATTTTTACTTTTGTAAATTATTTTTTTCATGTTTATAACTTCATAAATTCAAAAATCTTTCTCGCTAATGGAATGAGCAAAATTTAAAGAACCTTTTAAACTTTTTAAAATATACCTGTGATTTCTTGTTGTGTTCATGTTTTATTTCTATGTTTCCTTTTAGTTTCTTTGCTTAATTTCTTATTCAAAATGAAAATGCATGAGCATGTTTCTTAGTCCATGTTTTCGGTGGCGGAATTCGCTGAAATCGAGAACATGAGCTAAACGAGTGTTTTTTAATTATTTTAATCAGAGGTTGTCCAACCAGTGGCCTAGGAGATAGAATTGGCGGTGGTGGCGGATTCCCCGCCCAGGGTGGTGGTGGTGTAGCAGGAAATGGGGACGGATCAGCCGGTGCCTTCGCCTCTGGATCTATTGGACCCGGAGGAGGCTACGGTTCAACTAAAGTTTTCCCATCTAGTGGAGGATCTGGTCTCGGCGATAAATTTGGACCTGTCAGTGAATCAGGGGGACCTCTCCCTGCACCCTCTGGTGGCTTAGTCGGAATTTCTTCTTACTCTAGTTCATCTTCTTCAGATGTTGATGGTAAGAAAACTAGCCAGAAGTCTGCAACAGTTTCTCTAAATGACAATGGAAAAGTAACGACTTATACTTCGCATGATCCTTAAATAAACAAACCTTCTGATTATTTCCTCCATAATTTATGTTTTATCTATCATATATGAAATACATTCTCTATCTATAATATGTAAAATATATATATTACAAAAACTAACTACTTGATTTGATCAAGTACGATGATTGTTTGACATTTCAAACTATCTATATATAAATAATTAGGGAAATAATGCAACATTTTTTAATTTTCTTTTAAATATAATTTAAAAAAATGAGATGCATTTTTTTATTGATAACTTAAACAAAATCTGTTATGATGTATAATAGCTAAAAATGGAAGACATCTCTTAATTTTGAATCTGTGATAAATTTGTAATTATGTAGCTGAGTTCTGTAGAATAAGGAAAATAATTTAATTAATAGATTGGTACCATGTTGCATTTAATGGAAATTGGAAATGTGTACTTAACTAGTTATCTAAAATTTGTTTGTACATAAGATTAAATTAAGCCACATTTATTTAAAATAAAATGAAATTTTCCTGAACCAAAATGTGTTATTCTTCTTCTTCCTTTTGTTGTGTTTCATTTTTTATTTTCAGTCAATGTATAAAAATAGTAGACAAGGTTGTTTCAGTCTACCACTTCTTCTTATAGTGACATGACAGACGCAATTATGGTCCTTATGGTCCTTGGCCAGCGCAACCATTTTGCCACAGGATTGTTTATCTGCAGCTTGGGCTATGTTTATAAATAAATCTATCTGTAGTAGACAAAAACTACAAACAAAAATGTTAGGGCTTTATTTCCTGTTTAAGAGTTTGATAACAAGATAGTGATAATAAAAAATTATAATGCCCATAACCTCAAATCAAACAAACTTAAATAAATACAATTTGTATCCATGAATATCTATATCTTACAAGGAAAGAACCAAACTTGGGAATCACATATTCTGTTCACTTTTATATATGTTATAGAGCAGGGTCTCTTCAAATACTACCTTCTTTTTTTGTATGGCTATTGCTATTTCAACCAGTGAAGCTTAGCGGTTAGATATTTGGACATCTTGGAATGAAAATATTTTAGCTGACAGATCTTATGTATAAGTTTAACTAATTCACAGCAGAGTGGTTTTTGATAAATTGATAGTCCATGAATTATATATTTGAAGGTAAAGAACTTTCAAAAACATTTAATTAGAATTGTAACTTAAATGTCAAACGTTTGCACAACATTATTCCTGCTAGAATTACTTTAAAAAACTACTAATCATCATATGTACTTGTTATAATATTTCTTCATTTACTCTTGAACAAGTGAGTTCTCCTCTAGCAAATGATAAAACAAATGGTCTTATGCGACTCATTGTTTTAAATAATTTTTTTTTTATACAATTGCTTCAAAATGAATGATAAATTCTTCACTATGCACTAAACTATTTTTAGTATTGAGGAAAAATAAAAAAGTGAAATGAAACAATTGGTAAATCAGTCGTAAACAGTTAGAAATATAGTTACAATAATTTATTTAACATGATTGCTTTCATTGCATTAATTTCATGCTTTTTTTTTTATTTTGCTAATTTTATTTTCCATTCTTTAATTTATGCAAATACAATCTTATTTTGTACAGGTGAAAATATTCCTTGATTTGATTTTTGCTAACATATTAATAAGTAGAAAAAATATAAACTATCTTTGCTTGAGGCTACTGCAAATGGATATTGATTGGAGGTGGTTGTTGATTTCTCCAATGACAGGGGCTTTGGAAACAAGGGTTCTTCTTTATTTCTGGCCAATAAGGCCTATAGTCCGGTAATGAGGATACTTCGGGGTTTTTGAGAACATGTTCCACATTAACCGTGCCTCTATACACTGGAACTTCTCCGATTTCACTTTTCTTCAAAGAAACGACTTTGTTCACTTTTGCCATTATCGATGCGTTCAGTTCTCTCAGAAGCTTTTCTTCATCCGGCACTGATAGGCCTTCGATGACTGGGATTTCAGAATCCTTTTTGGCCTGTTCAATCATATCGTCTACCTTCTGGACAGTACTTACTTTAGTTGGTACAAAGTAGAATTTACAAAATTCCGTCGAATAGGGGCATCCCTTTGAGTTGGAAACGGAAATGAATTGCTTGTTTCTGTCAGGTTTCGATGTCGCTACAAAATTTATTTCGTAGAAAGCTTTAACGATCTTAGGACTCAGGCTGCTGTCGATCGCAAGAGGTTGACCATTGGGACCAATCAGTGATGTAGGCTCAGGCAAATCCAACTTTGTCTCTATTGCCAACCCAACCACTGAAAAGAAAAAACACAGTTTTAATAAAATATAATGCGGATAAGAGATCTACAATCACAGGAATTTAAATCAAGGCAGGGAAGAGGTACCACTGAGTACTGTTCTTCTTCATGCCTCTCATGTCATTGTGTTTTATTTTACTGTCAGTCAATCTGCTGATCGTCAATTTTTTGTATTTGACAGGTGTGAATAAAAATAAAAAATAAATAAAAATATTCTAATAGTTTAAATATCAGAGGTTATTTCATACCTTTTATAAAGTTATTAGTGTGATGATAAGTCAACAATAAAATTATAAAAACAATGTCTGTAATTACAGATTGGGACCAGGGTAGCTCAGTCGGTAGAGCGCTGAGTTGCAACTCGATGGTTCCGGGTTCAAATCCACCTGTGGCAGATAAAATATTTAATCTGATAACAGTCGTTGATGGACCCTGTGGGATCTGAGGACCCTCCTGGGGCTTACCCAGCCTCTATAAAGCGGGTACCCTTAAATGGGGTCTCGGACAAATTACCTCTCTGCACAACCGTTGTCCTTGAAACAGTAAAATCTCTACTATGTACTGGACCCAAGATCTTTCATGGGTTGTAATAGTAAAGGTTTTTATAGATTTTAAAGGTTTGAAAAGCTTTGTTTTTCAGCCAGTTCCAATATCATTGATTAAAAATTGTTTTTGCTAATTTAAGAAAACAAGATAATTTTTTTTAACTGTTTTATTTCAATTTATAAAATATCTCTGCATATTTAGTTCTCTCTAATGAGGTCAGTATAGTCTGTAAAACTTGTGGTTACTTTCCACTTCCTTTAACTATTCCCTGAATATATCACCTTAAATTAAAAATCCAATACAATTAAAATGTATGTAGTAATGATTAATTAGTAGTGAATCTATAAAAAACTTGCTATTCATTTGTTGTTTTAATTGGTTTGATTATCATTATATGGTAATGACTAAATGACAAGCATAAAACCATTAATAAAAAATTTATAAAAATAAATCATTAATGGATATAAGTCTTGAAAGTTTGAGGATTAAATTAAATTAAATTTAATAACAAATTAAAAAACATTATTTTTTTACTATTGTCATGCCTGCATTCCAAATGGAGTGAAGAACTTAGTTCAAATTCAGATCACCATTACATTTCTTCCTTAGAATTGTGAAGAAAAAAAAAAACCTGACCCAGCTGGGATCTCTTGAGGACACTAGATAAGATCATAAATTGGTGGTTTCCTTGGTTACCAGCATTCAACCGAACACTTCTGATGACTAGATAATTTCAGAGGAAACACACAAGGAACTGACCCATGAAGGCCAAAGCATTTCAAACATGCTAAACACCATTAACTTCATATTCATACAATCTTTAGCTCAGTAATTATGTATAATTTTGGATCTTGAATTATTAAATCCCTGTAAATTCTAAAGTTTAAACTTTATTTGTTGTTTGCTTAACCTTTACTGGGTTTTGGCTTGAAACGGAAATAGGTCTGTTCTGGAATAGTTGATAACAATCTTAAGTGATTGTGATTATTGCAGTTTGTAATAATTCTACTAAAACATTATTAATAGAATATTTATTATCACGTTATAATTTTTATAGTTAATAAAAGATCCAGAAAAATTCAGAAAGAAAAGGAAATATGGATAATCGATGTTTGCAATATTAATAATCATTTTAAAAATTATTTATTTTATTTCTTCATCATACTAGTACATTATATTGTTCATTTTTTATTCAATACAATTTCCTAATCAGGAATGTTTTATTTTACATGTGATTGACTGATCATGCTTTTAATGTCTTAATCAGAGCTTCAGAGTTTTAAGCCTCTCAGATATTGGGAAAGCTAATTCTTCATCCCAGATATCTAATCATTACTTAGTTAATTCCATTTGTATTTTGTTGTCTTTATTTTATGGATAAAATCTGATATGGATAAAATACCTAAATTTTATTACTGTACAAAGTTTTCTATATATGGACAGTAAAATTATACCCTGAAAAGAAAAATAAGTGATAAAATAAGTATACTGTCAGTTAACACAAAAAGTGTTACAAAATTAGAGGCTAAGCCTTACACAAGGATGTGATCATTGAGGATCAACAATTTTTTTACTCCCAGCACATTGGATGTTTGTCCTCTATGACTGAATGGCTGCATGCCCACTTAATTGATTCAATTTATTAAAAGTTTTTTGTAAGTAAAGATATTATTATCCAACAATTTAGGAAATGACCTTTTGCCAAATCGGAGGCAGGACTAGAAAGGTGTGGTGGGGAGTTGCAACTAGTGATGGGCCAGAAATCACGAACTGTTACTTTTTCACTGTTGCTCAAAAGTCACAGGTCTAACTGTGATTACAAATTCATCAGTAACAGCTCCAAACTGTTCTTCACAGTGATTGGCGATAAAACCGAACGGAATTGAAGCGTGATTGTTATCGTGACTACAGTAGCAGTTCTAAACTGTTCTTCACATATGGGAACTGGTCGTCGGCGGACGGAATTAAAGCGTGATTGTGACTGCTGTGATTCAGGTGAAAAGAGTGATTACTGTTGTTAGGGTACCTAAAGGGTAACAGGGATTGCACCCTTGGAAACCTTTCTCTATAGTAATAAACTCTGATAAGCTGCTGCCATAATTTGACTCAATATTATTGTAGAAAATTAACTGCTCAGTAATAAATTTAATTTATATTTGAATGTTTAAATATAAGTGAAAGTCAGATATTTATTTACAGCTTGTTTATTGTAAAATATAAATATTTACTTGTAAATTACCTATACAAAAAATAATGGTAGTATTAGTAGGTACTACTGAGTAGGGGGGCGGATTTAAGGCTTTAAAGACTTTTTTTTGTACTTAGGAGAATCCATTACAGTTCATACTTACAGGCAAATTTCAAGATCAGGAATATTTCAAGGTGATTCGCTAAGTCCTTTATGGTTCTGCCTTGCGATTAATCCTCTGAGCTCCATTTTGAATCAATCTGGAAAAGGTTATTCCTTGAATCAGGAAACAATGATCTGCCGTTCTTTCTATATGGACGACTTACAGCTTTTTGCAAAGAATGAGAGAGACATGAGAACTCTTCTTGAATTAGTAAGTTCATTCACAGAAGATATTGGGATGAAGCTAGGAACTGAAAAATGTACAACCCTTAATATACACAGAGGAAAATACAAGGATTCAGCTAACATTGAACTCTCCAATAGTGACATCATTAAGCAACTTTAGGTTACAAGCTCCTACAAGTATCTTGGTTTTAGAGTATAATGTGATTACATTTAATTAATCAATGCGATAATATAGCAATAATTATAGAGAGGGAAACAATAGATAATTACATATGTATGCAAATTACAATATCAAGTTGAAAAAAACAGCTCTTTCAAAAGCAGTTGATCAGGTGAGCAGCTGTGTATAGGCCTGATAGCCGAGAACAGGTGTTACGGGAGTGGACCGTGGTTTTGAATTGAAGGAGATCGGAGATGTAAGATGTTCAGCGGGATTGGATAGCTTAGTAAAGAAAGGAAGCTAGCAAGTACTTACGGCGATTCTGATTCTCTAGTTCTAGTCACACTGGAACTCCAGAATCAGAATTTATATTCTATATAACAGTCAACAACTGTAATTACTGAAAAAAGTGATTTCAATAAAATATAAATGTTTTGGTATTTATCACAGAATTTCTTTCTACATAGTCTATAAAAAAATAAACTTTTTGAATTTAAGAAATTTTTAAAATAGGGCATCTTTAAGTGGATAAACACTATAATTTTTATGTGCGTAATATTTAAAAAAATGAATTTTAATAAATATAATAAAGTTTGTTTAAGATATTTTTTCTGATTCATTTACACTGTTCTGCTTGGCAACATAGATATAAGATGTTAATTTACCCCTCGCAAACGTTTTTATGCCAGAAGGGTTTAAAAAGGTTATTTTGAGGCTTTATTTACGATGTACATCGTACAGTATAAGCGATACCTCTCCGTCATATCTTCAATTCTACATAGAAATCTTCAAACCCAAAGGGGCTAAGAAAAAAAAAAAAAAAAAAAAAAAAAAAAAAAAAAAAAAAATTTATTTACGAGTAACCCCTTAAAATTTGTCAATGTAAAAAACAGTCAATCAAAAAAAAAAAAAAAAAAACATGCTATAGAATACATTGTATTCTATAGAATACAAACTACATACTATAGAATTATTGTATTCTATAGTATGTTTTTTTTTTGTTTTTTGTTTTGTTTTTCCTACCTTTGTATTTTAACATTTGTTTTTACCATGCTTAACCTATTTTTATATATTTTGTGATTTTAAATTGTCTGTATTTTGTATATTTAGCCCTGAAGAAGACCTACAGAGTGGGTCGAAACGTTGGCTACTGAATAAATATTCTTGATATTCAGAAAAACTTATTGACCTCTTCCCGGACCATTTTCTTCCACAAAAATATTTTTTGGTTTATTTCCTTTCACCATTATCACTGCTTTATTGCCAATCATTGTATCTTCCTCTAAAGATAACATACCAACTCTAATGATCTTCTCAAAATAGCCATTACCAAGAATTTTATCAAATGAAAAGATAATTTTTCTTTTTTTATAAAATAACTTCCATTATAGAAGACTTTAGAACCTTCAGCGGAAACCAAATTATATTTCCCTTAATTTATTAATGATTGATAAAGTGTTGACTTATTATTTTCTTTACCTTATTGGCCTTAGGCAACAAGGTATTTCCTAAAATTGATATAGAATTATTTTCTTTACCTTATTGGCTAAGAGCCAATAAGGTATTTACAAAAATTGTTTTATTATTTACAAAAATTAAAAAGTAATGAAATAAAACAAGCCAAACGTTGATTCATTTAATTTATTCTGACAATTTCGTAAGATTCTGTCATATTAAATTAACAGGAAGGTAGATTGATTTGAAATAAAAAAAATAGTAATTGTTAATATTCTAGAAATTGTAGCCAAATTTTGCAGTTGTCTGGAAATTCGTTTCTTCTGAATAGGAATTCGTACCAATACCAAAATCAAAGACTTTTTGATAAATGATAGGAGTAATCCCATTGTAACCCGGAGATTTTTTTGTTTTTTAATTTCATTGGGCTTTCTTAATTTTCTGATATTGCTCCCTCAGCTTGTTCCTTCTTTTACGTAGTGCTGGCAGTTGATCATTCCACAATGGAACAGCCTTATATTGTTTTATACGGGGGTTATTACTTGATTTTTTAAACGTCATATTTGAAGCTTTAGAAACAATTTAGGCATCATTCTGGAAATTAAATTTGTGCTCATAAAATGGAGTGATTCAATGATATAGTTTTGTTCATCTTCAACTGTGTATTTGTTTTCAGTACGCGGTATAAATTCCTTTTCAAGTTGTTTTAATAAGTTAGTCTCAAATTTATTCCAATCAGTATTTGACCTAAAGTATTTTATTGCTCTAATTGTATTTTCAATAGACCTATTACATTTAATTTCAAATATAATACAGTTGTGGTCCGTAAGATTAGTCTCGTTTGAAATGGTCGTCCAGTTTTTTATTCGTAATGTAGCTTGTAAATTAGAAAGAGTTAAGTCAATATTACTCTGCCCTCGATGCTCTTCAAATGTAGGAATATTTGACTTCATGTTCATTATCAGTAACCCATTAGTTACGATAAACTCTTCCAAAAGTAATCCCCTTGAATTAGATTGTGACTCATCAATAACAGACAGTAACCTTACTCGAAGGAGTTTAATATAATACATTATTTTAGAGCAGTGGTTCCCAACCAGGGGGGGGGGCGTAATGACAAGTCAGGGGGGCGCGAGACCAGTTGGAAATAAAGAAAATTAATACTAAGTTTTGATTATTTTCTCTTACCGGTACTTCTTTATCTCAAGATGAAAGTTATAATGTTGTATTTGTGATAGTAAAAAATGTTGTTTATCTCATAGACTCATACAAAGTTTGTCCAAGACTGAAGGCTTTAGTGGTTTGATATGGCTGCACTCATCGCATTAGCAGGGAGCCATTCCTGCTACTGGGTTCAGTGAAGCGAACCATCCACTATAAAAAATGGGTAACGAAACCACAGGCAGAACCTCATGGGTGGTTTGGAATCCTGCCTATCCCATTGTAAGTATTTTCTTCTTCTTTTACTTCCTCCAAGTTCCTTTATGCTTCGAGTTGTTCTACCCCAGAATCTGCATTTTTCCCTGCCCTGCCCATATCTGTCGTCCTCTGGTGTCTATAACCCAATAAAATTAGGGTGGATCTAACGTAGCTTTCGGCAAATCACCTTCCTTGCACAACCGTTATCCAAGAAACAGTACAGTACTGTCTTTACCATACAGTAAACCCCAGACCCTTCATGGGTTGTAGTAGAACAGGTAAAAAAAAAATTACCGATATAAAAATAATTCAAACAATTAAATAAGCTCGTCGTGTGTTGCTATATGTCATATAGCATAGCTTCACTCATCCAGTTAGATATTTTTAATATCAAGTTATCTTAGTTGATATTGTTTGTATATTTGCTTTGTTTTTTTCAACTTGATATTGTAATTTGCATACATATGTAATTATCTATTGTTTCCCTCTCTATAATTATTGTTATATTATCGCATTGATTAATTAAATGTAATCACATTATACTCTAAAACCAAGATACTTGTAGGAGCTTGTAACCTAAAGTTGCTTAATGATGTCACTATTGGAGAGTTCAATGTTAGCTGAATCCTTGTATTTTCCTCTGTGTATATTAAGGGTTGCACATTTTTCAGTTCCTAGCTTCATCCCAATATCTTCTGTGAATGAACTTACTAATTCAAGAAGAGTTCTCATTCTTTGCAAAAAGCTTTAAGTCGTCCATATAGAAAGAATGGGAGATCATTGTTTCCTGATTCAAGGAATAACCTTTTCCAGATTGATTCAAAATGGAGCTCAGAGGATTAATCGCAAGGCAGAACCATAAAGGACTTAGCGAATCACCTTGAAATATTCCTCTTTTTATTGGAATTTTCTCTGCGACGAGAGTGTTTCTTTTAGTTGGATGAACCAATGACATTTCCCACAGCTTTATAAGTCGTTGCAACAGTTCTGTCACTTTTTGGTCGACTTTATAAATCTTGAGAACTTCAATCAGCCAGTCATGGGGGACCGAATCGAATGCTTTCTGATAGTCAATCCATGAAAGCGATATATTACGCAACTTTTTTGATACTTGTGAAGCTATGAATGAATCAATCACTAGAAGCTCTTTACACCCCTTAGAGTTTCGCTTAAATCCGATCTGCTCCTGTGCCATAAGGTTGTTCTTCTGTACATGTCCCATTAGTTTATTACTGATTATAGACGATAATATTTTGTAAACACCATTAAGACATGCTATTGGCCGAAAGTTCTTCGGTTCCGGAGATTTGTTTTTTCCTTTGGGAATCAAATATGTCTTCCCTAAACAGATGTCCTTTGGAGGTATAACCGAATTGCACAATAGTTTCTGGTAATAAGAGGCTAATGGTACATGAGTACTTTTAAAGTGTTTGAGCCAATAATTTTGAATTTTATCTGGCCCGGGTGCTTTCCAGTAGTGTCCAAACTTAATAGATTCCTGTACATCATCACCATTAATTTGTACTACATCGATCATAGGAACAGGAAGGTGTTTCTGCATGCAAATTCCTGAGCCAAAAAGGATTATTGTTATAATTTTTCGGACAGCTCCAGATGTTTTCCCAATAACTACAAAAGTCAGACTCATTAATAACAGACAGTAACGACAGATATGGGCAGGGCAGGGAAAAATGCAGATTCTGGGGTAGAACAACTCGAAGCATAAAGGAACTTGGAGGAAGTAAAAGAAGAAGAAAATACTTACAATGGGATAGGCAGGATTCCAAACCACCCATGAGGTTCTGCCTGTGGTTTCGTTACCCATTTTTTATAGTGGATGGTTCGCTTCACTGAACCCAGTAGCAGGAATGGCTCCCTGCTAATGCGATGAGTGCAGCCATATCAAACCACTAAAGCCTTCAGTCTTGGACAAACTTTGTATGAGTCTATGAGATAAACAACATTTTTTACTATCACAAATACAACATTATAACTTTCATCTTGAGATAAAGAAGTACCGGTAAGAGAAAATAATCAAAACTTAGTGTTAATTTTCTTTATTTCCAACTGGTCTCGCGCCCCCCTGACTTGTCATTACGCCCCCCCCCCTGGTTGGGAACCACTGCTCTAAAATAATGTATTATATTAAACTCCTTCGAGTAAGGTTACTGTCTGTTATTGATGAGTCACAATCTAATTCAAGGGGATTACTTTTGGAAGAGTTTATCGTAACTAATGGGTTACTGATAATGAACATGAAGTCAAATATTCCTACATTTGAAGAGCATCGAGGGCAGAGTAATATTGACTTAACTCTTTCTAATTTACAAGCTACATTACGAATAAAAAACTGGACGACCATTTCAAACGAGACTAATCTTACGGACCACAACTGTATTATATTTGAAATTAAATGTAATAGGTCTATTGAAAATACAATTAGAGCAATAAAATACTTTAGGTCAAATACTGATTGGAATAAATTTGAGACTAACTTATTAAAACAACTTGAAAAGGAATTTATACCGCGTACTGAAAACAAATACACAGTTGAAGATGAACAAAACTATATCATTGAATCACTCCATTTTATGAGCACAAATTTAATTTCCAGAATGATGCCTAAATTGTTTCTAAAGCTTCAAATATGACGTTTAAAAAATCAAGTAATAACCCCCGTATAAAACAATATAAGGCTGTTCCATTGTGGAATGATCAACTGCCAGCACTACGTAAAAGAAGGAACAAGCTGAGGGAGCAATATCAGAAAATTAAGAAAGCCCAATGAAATTAAAAAACAAAAAAATCTCCGGGTTACAATGGGATTACTCCTATCATTTATCAAAAAGTCTTTGATTTTGGTATTGGTACGAATTCACATTTTCCCAGCACCGCTCCCGATTCTGCCATATGTCGTTTACTAAATTGTCAGACTACAGTAAAATATTGTAATTGGAAAAATGTGTGGATGCAATCGTAGCACCTAAGTAGCATTTCCTTCAAGGTTTTGAAACCTGCGTTTTCGTGTTTACCATTTGGTTTGAGCTTTTCTACATTTTAGAAAAAAATGTATAGGATTTCGATGTTTGATGAAGTGATCAACAGCAAGGAATTTCTTCGAGATCTAAAAATAGTCAGATTATATATTTTTTATGATTCATATTTTATTGTCGGATTATAAATAATCCTTATTATTAAACATTTAGCGGAGGAAGTGGAATATTATATACCCTTTTGGAGTCAGAGAGGATATCGATTCCCGGAGACCGGCTACGATCTCTGAATACTGAACATCCAGCACCTGTTCTCCAGCACGAGCATAATAATGTCATGGATCGTCTCTATTCCACGCGTATTCCTCCATATCTCCTATAACTCCACATGCAGAGGCAATGTGGAGTCCGTTTAAGAACCTAGGGATTCGAGACCCAGATAAAAAAATGGGTTGATATAGGCAGGAAAGGAAATAGGGACGGAAGTATATTCGGACAAGACTAAAAATATGGTTTGTTGCAGACAAGGTAGAGAAGTTTAAGACCTTAGGTTCTAATAGTGACGAGAAAAAAACAAAATTCAAGAGGAAATAAAGGCGCGATTAAAGGCATGGAATGCTTGTTATTAATCGGTCTCCACATTACTAAGCTCGCGTCTTTTGTCCCGAAATCAAAAAATAAGAATTCATAAAACCATCATCCTTTCAATTATCTTAAGGTATCTGAAAATAAGGTGCGTAAAACATTGGGTCCAAAAAAAGGATGAGACCAGTGAAGAATTTAGGAGATTACACAACACAAAAGTGCGAAGCATGCTCCCGGTAAATATTATTGAAGTGATAGCGACAAGATGGGCTGATAAAGTTGCTGGGTTTAGTAACAAACGAAAATCGAGTTCAAAGATTCCTTTACACGTTCATACAGGCGAAGCATATACGAGTATATACTCGTAAAAGCGTGTTTAAAAAATACATCCGTAATTAATAAAATCAAATTACATTTGAAATATATTCTGTACTCATCTTTATCTGTAAATTAAATATATATTATAAAGCTTTCTAACGTTTAATTCTTCTAGAATAATGAAAAGATTAAAACTAAGTTTGCTTCAGAGATTGAATATTTCACATTGAATAAAATCCATAGTATGTTTTGAATTTTCTTCAAAGCTTTTCCTACTCTATAAATGAAGCTTGTATCATATCTTTCTATGTCTACCTTCCAAATTTATAAATGTAATATATGCTAAAGAAAAAAAGATAATTGTCGGGATTTAATAAAAGTGATTTGGCAAGATGTGAACACCTCATGTCGCTATGAAATCCCGTCAACTGGAATATCGTTTTTTTTTTTTTTTTTTTTTTTAATAATATAATAAAATAACTATTGACAAACTTTAATAATATTACATGAATTACCATCGCAACTATTATAATAAAATTTAAAAAAAATTCCTGCTGATTTATACTAGAATATATTTGCAGCCTCAGTGAATAAATAGTTAAGTCGAATTTCGTCCAGAGAGTTAACTGTATTGAGGAAAGTGGATTCGTGCTATTCTCGTAGTTTTTTTTTAAATAGGGTTTAAATTTAAGCAATAGCTCCTTTTTAATTCAACGCCTGACTTAGCACTTTGCGAAAATACACTATTTCACTCGAACCCACTAGTTTTAAACCTAGCATCCTCTTCAACTCCTGATAATCCTCCGAGGCGTCTGAAAAGAAGATTGAACTTGTTATTCGAGTACTACCACTGGGCAGTTTCACTACTCTTCCCACAGCACTTAGGATTTACCTCACATTGCCAGTCACTGTTGCTCACAGCGAAAGATCATTTTCGAAACTAAAGTTAAATAAAAACTATCTCAGATCCACAATGTCTCAAAGTAGATTGACAAATTTATCATTAATAAATATTGAACATAAAATCAAAATTGAAGTGAGTGACATCGTTAATGATTTTGCAGCTGCTAAAGCACGAAAAGTAATCTTGTAAATATGTATTTGTAATTTGACTAAGAGCGTCTTTTAATTTGTATATATATGTATTTGTATATGTATTGTATACAATAAATATTGTAAAATAAACTTGTGCTTTCTTATTTCTGTAAGCCCTACTTTCCTGAAATACAGGGTTATTTTTAGTCAGTGTGAATATTATATTTTGGCGGAATGCATATACTCATCAATACCAATTCTAAAATCGCGAAAAAATATCAGCTGTTCCATTCATTTGGTCTCAATGACTTTTTCTATGGAACAACAGATTTTTTTTCGCGATTTCACATTAATCTCCTTAGAGGATTTGCCGTTTTTTGCAACACCTTGTGTAACTGTAAGTGTTTAATTTTGATCGCGTGCCTACTAGAGGGCGCCTAGGTCACGATTGCACACGAGCGTGCATGGGCTAGAGCCGGCGCTGGTCTTGAATGGGTTAAACCATGAGAGGAAAATTTACGTTATATAGGATATTGATAATAATTCCATCTGTATGTATATTGATAGGATTATAGTGAATTATACAAGTGTCAAAGTAATTATTATCCTTATAATGCGTATTCTGTGATCGTTATATTCAAGATGTGGAATTAAGTGCGCCGACGCGATCACTGTTGGTAGCATTTCGAGAGAATCAAGAATCACAGATAGTAGCAGTTAAGAAATCACAGGTAA
Source organism: Troilus luridus (assembly GCA_964056705.1). Lineage (NCBI taxonomy): Eukaryota > Metazoa > Arthropoda > Insecta > Hemiptera > Pentatomidae > Troilus > Troilus luridus. Next base: position 116,218,466 of record OZ057414.1, on the reverse strand, counting down.
GAAAAATCACAGTAACGGTTAGAGCTGTTACTGAAAAGTAGCAGTTAAATCCATCACTAGTTGCAACTGGTTACCAACATTATAATGTCTTTTTGGTTAACCAGGTTATATTCCAGTACCTAGGAGTGGGGTGCCAATGCCCTCCTCATCGGCGTCGAATTTCAAGTTATTTTACTAAATAACCTTCCTTTAAAAACGAAGACTTCATTTCATATAAAAAGAAACGTACGTGAAAGAATACTAGTTTTTTTTTTTTTTTATTTAATTCAATGATATTTACAACTATAATGGTATTATATCAAGTAAATGTGCAAAAATGTAGAATATGACATGAAAACACTTGTGGAGAAACTACCCATCGATAGCACTCCAATAAAGTTCTATAGTAGATGATCTCGAGGCCATCTTCTTTTCAGGCGCCTCGGAGGGTTATCAGGAATAGTATGGGAAGCAAGCTGAGAGACTAGCGGATTCAAGTGCGTATGGAGCTTGTTATGGAAGGATAGGTATCTAGTTTGGGCCAAATCAGTAACATATGGGATATTAAGATCATGATGGATGAGTTTGTTTGTGACATAATAAGGAGCATTGAGGATTTTACGAAGGATTTTGGATTGCAAGGATTGGATACGAGATGAATTGGATGGTTTGAATACTAGTTAAAGAATACAAACTCAATAATTACAAACATAAATCAAATATTCAACCTGCGCACATCATCGTCATTTATCTTTATGATCATAAAACTAAAATAATAATTGCTAGAGAACAGATTTTATCAAACTTGTAGAACTCGCTAACCGCGAAGGTCACGTAAACGCAAGATTCTAGTAAGACGTACATAAAACAAATGGAAGAGACAACAAAGAAATTGTCTATGTCGAATTAGAAAATGTTAAAGATCTTTTAAGGTGAAAATAATTATTAAAAAACCGATCAGTTTTTTATAATTCTGTCACACACAGCGTCAAGTAGCGACAACTATCAAGATAGGGTAGAGCGATAGTCGATAGTTTGCACTATCGATAGACCGATACTATCGGCTGAAAACTATGGAATACTATCGATAGTTTTTCAATAGCTGCTTCTTTTTTTTCGGAACCTATTCAAAAAAGAATTTCAACTAATTTAATTAAATTCAATTACCTACCTACTATTTGAAAGTTGCAGGATTATAAATTATAAAATTATATCATAAAGATTAGAAAAAATCAACTAATTTATTTGAATTTTAAAAAAGTATTTACAATTTACATGTTTACAATAACAAGCAACAAATCAAATCTTCAGAAAAGAAAAATAACGAAATAGTTAATTTCAAGAGTCGTGTGTGCTCCTTGAGCCACATATTTCCCGTAAGTAAAACTGCATTTCTAGTTGAACATTTAAGAATGGTAGAAAAATATCCCTAATTAAAGAAGAACTTAAGGTATAAAAACCTAGAAGATCCAATGCTCAATACTTTGAATTTGGTTTGTTTCCACAAGTGTGAGACTGTGTGTACTACCCAACGCAATGTAATTAGTAATTTCGGAGAATTAAATAATGACACGTCCAGGCGGCATCAAAGTTATATGGAAGAGAACCCTTGAGCTCTAGGAATTCCGAGTTCAATTTCAAAAGAACTGGACACTGGACAGAGAAAGATCAGCATAATACCGAGAGTTTCAAAACTTGAGGGTAAAAAAGATCACAACTATCGATAGGTCGACACTATCGATAGTGACCATCGATAGGCATGACCGATCGATATATCGGTAGTAACTATCGACTATCATCCAACCCTAATACCGGGCGGAGAGGAAGTCGCAGAATAAGCACTAATGATTGGTCCAGAGTGCCCCAAAAATGGGTGAAACCAAAAAAAAACAAACTCAAATTTAGTACATCTTACATCAAAAGTAAATCAGAGGCAAATTCACTCCCAGATGTCGGTTTTGTTTTTTAGAATTTTCCAACAGCACTCTCTTAATTGAGGCGTTTAGGATTTGCTTGGTTTAGTCAAGCAATGCATTATGCTCCCGAAACCTCAGGTTCAGACCTAGCTAAAACTGTGAGAATTGATGAGTCAAGGTACCGCTATAGACGAAATTGCTTGACGGTACTAAAGAAAAATGTGAAGAAGTCGATTTTTTAAATTTTGGAGTTATCCTCTTTTGATCCTGAACGCCTCAATTTAAATATCAATATTATTATACAAAATAAAACCAACGAAAAATTGAATGAAAATGCCAATTACATTCTTCTGGTCCGGGATCAGCCTCGCAAAAAATAGTGAAGAAATCATAAAAAGGAAAATGGCAAGGAGTCTTTAAAATACGATCCATATTTCTTCACCTGCCCTAAATGGAAAAAAATTACAGGATATAGAAACCAAATCTAAAACAGTCCATTCTATCATGTGGAATTACCCTTGCGACATTAATACATGTCGTATGAAAGATTTAAATAGGTCTTTTAGAGAAAGTATAAAACTATATCAATGGCCATGATAGTTTGAATAATTTGAAATACTTTTGTAGAAAATGGAGCTTCGAAATTGTAATCATTAAAGATACACTGACTGGTGTTCGATTATGATCTATATTCTGTAATAAATAGTTAGGGTAACTTGTTATCCTGAAACCCAACGTTCCGGCCGAAACTTATCGGTCATTTGGGGTATAAACGCTCCGCGTTGAATTAAAAAACTAGTTTTTGAATCTTGATAATCGTCCTTACCTTAGTAAGATTAAGCCACTTTCTCTTCAAGATCAACCACATTCTGGAATCCTGACCAATGATTTAACCATTGTCCGTTTTTAAAATAGATTTATAATCTAATGTATAAATCTTGAGAGAATTAGAACATTGATGATTTCAGAGTAAAACAATAATGTATTTTTGAAATTGAGCAGTTTCGCTATTCTCTAGCATAGGGGATGTGAGCTAGAATATCTCCTTAGTATTTAAAAAAAAAATGTATTTATTGAAATTTATAAATGTCTAATAAAAATAATGAATGATACGTAATGGTATGAGATAAAGGCGAGCAGACAAACTACCCACCGGTAGTACTGTAATAACAAATTCAGTTTAGAAGGCCACAAGACCATCTTTTTTCAGACGCCTCGGAGGATTGTTGAGAACTTAAGTAGCTAGGTTTAAAACTAGTGGGTTTGAGTGTGAATAAAGTTTGTCATAAAAGGATTGATGTCGGGTTCAAGTCAAATCAACAACAAATGGGACATTAAGGTCATTATGGATGACTTCATTCGTAACCAAGAAAGGAGTACTGAGGATTTTGGATTGTAAGGATTGGGTACAAGATAAATTTTGTAGCTTAGTGGAGTCTCAAAGCTCTCCTCCATAAGTCCAAAAAGGTCTTAAAGTAATCGTTTCTTTTAAAATTAATTGGGAGCTTAGAGCGTTTGTCTAGTGAATGTTGAAGTATCCTGAAACGGCGAATCATCTTAATTTCACAATTAATAACTATGATAATTATTTCATTCCCATTTACTATCTGTAAGAACAGACAAAATATGTCGGGGTCCTAAAGCCATGTAGCATTAAATTTTTTTTAAAAAATCATGAAGGGTTTTGAGTTTAGTACACGGTAGAAACAGTACTGTTACTGAGCCAGAGATTGTACAGGGAGGTGATTTGTCCGAGACCACGCTTAACCGCCAGGTTTTCCCTCCAATCAAGGGTAACCACTTAAATACTTGGTTGGCGACAGGAAAGTCTGTAGATCTTACAGGGTCCATCTATGACTGGTGACGGATTAAATATTTTATCTGTTACTGCCAGATTCGAACCCAGGGCCACTTAACACAAAAAGCTACCCTGATCATTGTTAAGAATCTTAAAATACAATTAAAGTATATTCGATGCTTTAAGAACACTCATTATTCTGATACGACCACTATTTACAACTGGCAACTACATGAAACATTCTAAAACTATTGTTATAGAATCATTCTCAATGCTTTTATGATAATGATCAAGAAAAATGGCGACAAATAAAAGAAAACTTATATAATTATCTCGAAGAGGAGATCTTGGAAAAAGTAATGGGAGGATATTACTTTATGAGCGACCTCGAATATTTTCTAGAATCATCAAAATATAATTTACCTCAATGGCACAAAGCTTAAAAACATCATTAGAATATTAAATCAAAGTCATCTAATTTTTTTCTGCAGCCCTAGTGATTAAGTGGTTAAGTCGAATTTTGTCTAGAGAAAGCAAACAGTGTTGAGGGAAGCGGATTTCTGCCATACTTGTAGTTTTTGGTTTGAAATATAGGCAGTAACTCCTTGTCAAGCCAATGCCTGATTTATTCCCTTAATCACTACGAAGATAACACGATTAAACTTCCCTAATGAGTATAAGAAACTCATTTCGGAAAATATTCGACTTAACCACTTATTCACCGGGGTTTTAGATTTAATCTGCCATTATATATGATATTATAAGGAAATATATGAGAGGTCATGCCATATTAAAGGTTAATTTTAAAGATTATTATTTTGTATTAATTGTTATTATTTTTAAATGTTTTTGTTTTGAAGAGAAAAGATTTGCCCTGGCCGGGATTCGAACCCGGGCCGTCCGCTTTACCGTAGCAGTGCTCTAGCCAACTAAGCTACCAGGGGTCGCATCCAAGTCAGACATACCGTTCTCTTCACCGATCCTATTTCCCCGTGTTCTCGCAATTTTCCGATGTATTAGATCGTCTAAGAGATCGGATTTCCCTGACTTGGATGCGACCCCTTGTAGCTTAGTTGGTTAGAGCACTGCTACGGTGAAGCGGACGACCCGCCTTTGAATCCCGACCATGGAAAATCTTTTCTGTTTACAACAAAAAAGTTGTTTTTTTTTTAGTTATTAACATTATTTATTCTATCATGAGAAACATCTTCTTTTTTTTTTTTAAAGATTCTATCATATTATATACTATAGCGTAATTTGACATTAAACTTAGACATAACAGGAAGTAAACACTCAGAAGATCCTACGGAAAAAGGTTCTTAATATCAAAATAAGGAGAGGACAACTGCAGCCTTGCGTGAAGAAGAATGGAAACATGAACTGTGCTCCAGGCATTTCACTGCCTTTCAAATTATCACTACAAGGTCATTTTTTCATGGATCATTTTCAAATGTATTAATAATAGATTAACATTATTAATTACATTAATAAACCAACATTATACATGAGTGTTGCCTAGCAACGGAACGAGAACTACTTTTTCTACAGTCTTTTGTCGTGCACGATCTGTTAAATTATGAATATTTTTAAGAATTGGCGAATCACAAAGCCGTTAAACATAATATAGAACTATGTTTATTAATTTAAATGGAAAACATGGAATGCATAATTAAAAAAATAAAACAATCCTATCCCAATATTTCGATTTTAGGCCAGTTATTTCACTACAGCGAATGCAATGGAATAGGATTAAGACATTTTTCTTATAAACTGTAATTTTTCTTTTAATGTACAAAACAAACCTAAAATAGAAAAATTTATTATTTAATTTAATTAATAATACCCAATATCTCAAAAAAATATTAAGTGGCTACTCATATTTTAATAAGCTCATTAGGGGGGGGGGCTCAAAATAAGTACTGCACTGAATTACAATTTCTGGAATAAGAATGGGTAAAAACGTTAAGTAAATAATGGTGTACATAGAATTTTGATTTTGATCCAAAAATTTAGATATAGCACAAAGCAGCAATAATCGATAGTTCCTGGAAGCAATCCATAATATCAGAAATAATAAGACAATGAGAAACGCAGTAGGCAGATACCACTGACAAAATAAAGATACAACATAATATTATTAAAATAAATTTATATAAACTAGGGATTTATCACACGAGGCGTTTGGGATCAAAAACTGATAACTTCGTTAATTCAAAAAGCGATTTTTTCACATTTTTTTCGGATTTGGTCGAGCAATTTAATACTCCCGAAACTACTTGTTCAGAACCAGACTAGAAATAACCACGAAAAATAAGTCATCTTGTCGAAAAAAAATGCTTCAATAAACTTGCAAAGAATGTGAAGAAGTTAGTTTTTGAAATTTGGAGTTAACCAGTTTTGATCCTAAACGTCTCGCATGATAAAATATTAAAATATAGCTTACAACAAAATAATATTGTTCAATGTTCAATTAACTCAATATCCTAATTTAAGCTTGTTCTAGTTATGATGTTTTTGGAATTTTTTTTTGTTAAAAGTAATTATAATGGTTAATGATAATGGTAATGAACTGAACTGAAACTTTTTCCATATCTCCCGTATATGGGGCCCACATTTTTACTCTTATTTTTCGTGTTTCTTTTAATTTACAGATTTATTTTATCATTTTATAAATAAAATTTATATTTATTGATTATAATAATTTTTTTTAAATGCTTTTAAATCAAAATTGTTATTAGGAGAATATTCGGATTAATTTAAATCCTCTCTTTTTTTAATCTACGTTCCACTAAACCGGAAAGTAATTCTAGAACGGGATGAAAGTTAGAATGGAGATGCCAAAACCAGTTTTGGCGATTAAATTTTTTTTTCATATTTTTTCCGCAAACTGATAGTTAACATAAGGATAAATATGGATGTATATATGAAGTGTAGTACATAAAGAATATATTAATGAATAATTATTTACCTTCTGATATAAGAAGAGGGACCAGAAGAAGGGACATGTTGACGAGGACGAAGAAGACAGAGAAGACGAAGGAGGAAAAGAGTCGAAACTAGTTGGAACGGGAACGTCCGACTCCCGCCGAATATTAACGAGTTTGCTCCCAACGCAACGCACAACTTCAACAGCTGTGAAATCTTGCCACTTTGTTTAATTTATTTAACCTTTGCATGCCACCACTACAGTTTTCCATAGAGTATCTTTCATCAGCGCCGGATGGGGTAGATAAATTCGATTCATTACAGCACAGCGTAAGATCTCTATTTAATATGTTAACAGCTGTGCGATCTTCTGACCCTCCTAGGGTTCACCTAGCCTCTATTAAGTGGATGGCCTTAATGAGGGGAGAAACACAAGATAGTTGAACATGATCTAGGACAAATCATCTCTCTTCAAAACAATTTTCTTAGAAACAGTACAGTTTCTACCGTGTATTGTACTCAATCAACCCTACATCGGTTGTAGTTGTACAGATTTTTTTTTAGATTTATTTTCATTTTATTCCATTAAAATCCACGTTAGCCCAGAAATGCAGTGCATAGTTGAGGACGCTTCGCATCAAATAAGCCGGCTTAAAAGTGTGAAGCCTAGTGATTTGCTGTTATAGTGAATTACACAAAGTAGATATAAAATGAAAGAAAATTCCACTAAATTGGGAGATTAGCCAAAGGACTATAACCCACACCAGAGATTTTGCACAGGCAATAGAAGCGACTTGTTGGGCTAGCTTAGTTGTTGCACAACAAGGTGGTTTTAGTGGGTTGGAGTCCCACACTATCTGAAGATTTTTGGCCTCAGGTATCTATTGAGATTTCCACCTTGTATAAAAAAAAATATATTCTAAGCCAACCAAAACGAAATATTGTTATTTAAAAAATTAAAACTGTTTAAACACATCTGGAACAATATTATAGTTGTCATGCTGGAATATTGAAAACAACAATACATTTTTAATTAGCGTTGGATTTGGTAGAATTCGATTCATTACAAGAAACGCACAGCTAAAGAGCTCTATTTAATACGTTAACAGCTGTGGGATCTTCAGACTCTCCTGGGGTTCACCCGGCCTCTGTAAAGTGGATGGCCTTAAACAGGAAAACCTTGGATTTGAGAGTGATCTCAGACAAATTACCATGCACAACCGTTGCCTAACAAAACAGTTTCTACTGTGGATCTTCTGGCTCTTGATGGATTGTAGTGGTACAAGTATTAAGAACTCTAGCACATACTGGTGGATTTTTAATAACAACATATAAAATCAATATTAATTATTTTGGAATTATGTAATTTTTGTTTGTAAAAGGAATTTTAATAATATAGCTTTTAGCGCTGTGAGATATATTTCAACGAATAAGAACAAGAAGCAAACTATATCTGGTTGGTCAGTTGGGATTACGTTTTAAGGCGCAAAACCTGGGCCGCGTAGAGTAGAGAAAAATATAGAGTAAAAACAATTTGAGTTACTTAATAGCTTGTAACTACTGGTTGTATAGCTTAATCCAGGAGTGGATCGAGGCAGCAACTTTGATCCTAAATATAAGCTAATAAGCCGTGATTAGTGTCCCCCCTCTACTACATTCTACTGGTGTTGTGTATTCCTTGTATATTTATTTTTATTTGATGAACCTTGAAGTTTTCCTTTAAAAGTTGGTGGCTAGCACAAACTAAAAAGGTTGGGAACCGCTGCTCTAGCTCGTTACAACCCGATTCATCCAACGGTTGGATTTAAAAATAAAATTAAATATATACAAAATAAAAAATAAACAATAGAATAAATGGAATTATAATTGATCATTTTTTTTTTTTTTTTTGGTGGAGAGGGGGGTATAAACATTCAAACAATTTGTTAATCTTATTTTAAATGTGCGAGGTATAAGGTGCTGTAACAGTGCCAACCGAAAAATAAGTAAACACCACCATTCATTTTTAAAAATTTAAATTTAAAAGTTAATACTTAAGCCATTATTGGAAAGAAATAATAAAACTAAAAAAGAATAGTAATTTTTAATTTAATGGCCACTTCTTAATTCTTCGAGTTCTGTTTTTTCTTAATTTTTTTTTATTCACTTTCTCTCATTGTCATACTTATGACTAATAAGCTCTGAAGAAGATCTACAACTTAGGTGGAAACCTTTATCACAAATAGTTTCACTATTTAAGGAATTATTTTTTTACTTCCCTTGTGCTTTTTTTTTACCCCCTACCTGCCATTTCTGCCATACGGGGCTTCGGCAGTGGCAGGTTAATGCATTGGGTTTACGCCACCACTGCCAAAATTAGCTCTTTTTTTATTTTAAAATTTCTTTATTTGTATAAAGATAGTGAATATATATGGGGGGTACCATATATTTTTGGGGTACAAATTAAAAATTTTCAGTGGTGCTGGCCGGTGCACGGATGTGCACCTTACTGTTGGGGCTTCGCCTTTCCTGTCCGGGTGCCGTCCGGTCTCCTCCATCTCTCTCCTCCTGGGGTGGCTCCTCATCTGGTGAATCGGCGGGTGGCCGGATCCTGCTAAGGGTAAAATGTGCAGGCACGACCACTTCCTTCCACCCGTAGATAAATTCCCTGAAGAAGGGATAATTGTCCTCCTCCATCAGACGGGGGAAGTCTTCCTCGGCGAGGGCGAAGATCCCGGTTTTTCTCGACAACCTGGCTCAGTGTCCTTCCATTGCGGTGCAGGAGAGCACAACGTGCTATGCCGTCTCAGGGACTTCACAGGCGGTGCATCAGAGGTAGATCTCACACCTATGCTCATTGAGCTTTCCCGGGAACCCACCGTGACCTGTCAGCAACTGTGAGACCCAGTAGTCCGGAAGACCCATGTGGCCGTCAATCTCGACTGTAAGGTGGGGAAGAACTTCCTTAAGGTGGAAGAACTCCCTTCTGGCTCGCCACCCACCGTCTGTTCCACTCCTTAATGGAGCCCTCCCTCACTATCTGCTTCCACCTGTTGGGCGTCTCGCCAATCCTCTGTCGGAGTCCCTCCGGGAGCGCCGCTAACCCCTACCTCTTCACCCCGTACTTCGGGGCGTCCTCCTTCAGGACGAGGTCCAGGGGCATCGCTCCGGTCAGCACCTGCACCGCCTCATGTTCACACCGTTCTGTAGGCCTTCGAGACTCGCAGCAAAGCCAATCTCTGAGTAGTGGCCTGTCTCCTCTTCTGTTGCTGCGTGAGGTTAAGGGCTCCACGCCGGGGATGCGTACCTCAGGATACCCAAGACCACGCCTTTGTAAATGGTCATCGTTTCTGGGTACCTGAGGCCCCAGAGTGCACCCCCTATTCTTCTTAGTCCGTTGAGTGACTGGGTCACCCTACCCTTCAGGTATCCCAGGTGAGGGGTGGCGTCGAAACCTATCCTGAACTTAACGCCCAGGTACGTCACCTCCTCGCCTAGTCCGATCCTCTTTCCCTGAAAACTTCCCTTTTACCGTTTTCTTCTTCATATTTATGTGGTTTGAACTAATAATTATTGAACATAAACATTACAGTGACTGGGTGAGCCCCAGGAGAGTCCCTCGAACCCACATGTTCATTATACATTACAGAACAAATTCATACCGCAGTATTTTCCACTGAGCTGGACTCCTCCATTATAGCAAAATAGTGTTATGTTTAGAATGATAAACCAGGTTACTTTTTCGTTGAACATAATGAACGAACGAATTGGTTAATCGCAGGACATTAAACTTTTCTACATTTTTAGGGAAGATTGTGCTTGAATGCTAGTTCAAAAGCAAATAAACGCATTTAATCAATGAATGACTGTAAAAGTGCCGATTTCCTTAATCGAGACTTCTTATCAGATATAACAAGGATGATTAAGTATAATTTGAAATTTGGACTCAAAGTGATAAAATTTTGAGGTCCACTCATTTCCCCTCCGTATTGACCAGATTACGTTACAACTTTCTTTGTCTTCCCTCTGGAGGATTTTTTTCTGTCTCCAATATTCCTTCATGCTGACAGTGGGACATTCCCTTTGATCCTCTGTTTAGCTTCGTCCATCCTTCTCTGGTCTTTCATCATCCTGAAACTCTTCCAGATTTTTCACTTTGCTTCCAAGTTCACTTTCTTCTAACAAGAGAGACTCTGTAATGTTCAACATTTCCAGATTTTTCTTTCCTTCTTTAGTCCACTTTATGGTGGCCTTCTTTTTTTAAAAAAAGTCAAATATTTGCTTGGTCAATCTTTGGTTGTTCAGTCTGTAGAAATAAATAAAAGTATCGAGAGGAACTTAAGCAACCACAAAACATTCAGTTCTGAATAAAATGTGTAACTCTAAATAATTAGGTAATGAAGCGTAGTCAAAACTCGGCAGCTCTTCTAATTTTGTCAACAACTGAAGTTATGAAGTTGTAAAGTATTAGCTTCTTTCTTCACTGAGTCAAAATTTTAAATTCGCCCCTAACGAAATCGGTAATGGACAAACGGGCGATGTCGAGACTTCATTTTAAAGTGCAGAATTTCTATTTAGTATTGATTACCAAGTATTCATAAAAATGCACATCATCTTTTTTCTATACGAACCATAATACAGAGGAGCCTTCCATATTTCATAATTGTGCGGGGCTTTTGATACTTACTCTTCGGCTAAATTTCTAAAGCAATGCAGAATTAAATCAACTTTGAACAATTTTTGTAAAGAAATTAAACCAAAAGTTAAACATTTTTGAGCTTTTCAAGTCTGGCGACGCCCCTTCCATCTTCATGTTTATGAGAGTACAGTGCTTTGTTCTCTGATTCAAAATCGAAACATTGTAAATTTTATATAATACATGCATTCATAATAATTTTTACAAACCATCTTAATGATCTATATCCAAGTCAAAACTATTGACGACTAAAGCATTTTAAGCCTTTAAACAATACAAGCAAAAATACACAACATGATGGCAAGAGCTATAGGAAGGTTATCTTCAGGTTGCGTTTAGCGGGTTTTGTTACTCTGTTTCAATGTTTACCTTGTAATATTTTTAGTTAAAGTTAAATATTGGTTATCCCGTTTATTCACGCAGTGCCTGGAATCCGTCGTTAACTGCACAGAAGAAGTAAGTAGAATTTGTGATTTTCCAGCTACTGTTGATTGACAGTAAACTGTTTTTCATTTTATGTATTCTAGTTAAATTTAATTACTCATTCTAGATGGCTGGCCCACCTCACACTTTCCAGACTGGTTTTCCTAACTCTCAACAAGCAGCTATGCGGAATCAATTTGTTGCAGCTGGTGGGCTGATGACACCAAATCAAGCTGGATTGATGGCACCGAACCAAACTGGCCTTATGACACCTAATCAGCAATCAGGTGTGAATTTCATTATTTGTACATGTTATGCCTGGATATAATTGTTGCATCTAACTGATACATCTAAATCCGATTGCATTAGGTCAAGTGAAATCTATTCTATTGGGTGTTACAAATGTCACATAAATGCAATGCCAAAAGATGGAAATGCATTCTCTATTGCAAAAGTACCAAATTGTATTTACTGTTCAGAAAAATGGAAGTAAGAATATACTTGGAAGTCATATGTACTTTGTGAAGCTCGTAACTGATGTCAAAATATTATGTAGAATATTAGTCATATAAAAGAGAACTGTAGTGGATGTAATTAATTGTAATTATATTTAATGTAGTAGCTTTATAAAAATAGAAAAGAGTGTGAAAAGTTGTCATGCCAAGTAAAAAAACTAGCAATGCAATATTTGCTTATTTGTGTATCTAAACTGAAATATTAGTTACAAAATGGTTTTAGATCTAATCTTTGGGATTTAAGTTGAGAACGGTTTTAATAAGAGCATAATATACTGTACCAATAGGAATAAAAAGGCAAGGATATCAGTTCTGTAGGTTGTTTTTTAGAATTAAGCTGCAACAAGTTTTAATATGAAATAAAGAGTGTAATTATCAGAAATGTGTATAATTCGGTAATCATCATCAAGAAATGAACGTTTCAACAAACATTTCAAAGGATACAGTACGTGTAAATCAGTTCTTTAATCTATATACAGTCGGTAATAAAATTATTTCTATTTTCGAGAATATCAAGAAGGAAATGAATAAAACGATAAAACATAGCTGTGACTTAACTTGAAGTGACACCCTGTGGAACTGATACCAAATAAAGTTGTTGATATTCTGTTTTGAGCCTCTAAGCTCGGTGCAACAATCTGACTTCTTTATCAGCTGTCACTTATTATCTTTGTCTTGTGAAACTCATACCAAGAATCTTTAGATTGTTCCACCCATCTTAATTTCATCTTCCATGCTACCTTGTTTTGGTGAGGGGCTATGATAACAGCCACTTAGATATCTCGGTATGTCTGTTCTGGTAGTGTGACGAGTCCATATTAGATGCCCTATTTTCATGAAATTTGACAAATCTTTTTCTTGAAAAATATAATTGAAGTGTTGATTGGATGACTAATGACATCGATTAGCTCTGTTTTGAATATCCTATACAAAATCACTTTGCCCTATTATTTTTAATATCAACTGTGGTATTAATCTGTAGTGGTAAATTTTTTCATTAGTTTTTGTATATTTATTATAAACTGTTTACTGAAATAATAAAATTTTAAAAGCATCCTTGGAAGAGTATCTATACTTTCCTGTGATTGATATTTTTGATTAATGCATATTCATTTTCAACACTTTGCTCTTTTACTAATTCTAAGTGATTAATATAAAACCCCGATAAACTCCATATCTCATCCTGTGATCTGACTGATGGAAAAAAAATCTCTTAATATTAAATTTAAATGATATTTTTACATTTTCATCTAGATGTCTATGACTTTTCTTCTTCTTTTTTTTTTACCATGAATAGTAAAGTTGATTCTTTTTTAAGTTATTAAAGATTATCAATATATAATATTTATTTCAGCTATGGTGGCACAGCAAGGGTACGGAGTTGGAGTTGGAGTCGGTGTGGTTGGAATGCCTCAGGCTGCTGCCGCACAAACTCAACAATTGCAAATCCAGCAACAGCAATTGCAGATTCAGCAGCAGCAACAATTACAGCAAATGCAACAACAGCAGCAGCAGCAACAGCAACAACAACAGGTTCAAAAAATAATTTATTTTGTTGATTTAAGTATCTGATTTTGTTTTTCCGAGAATAATTAATTCCTGTTGTTATTTATAATAATATTGTTGGTGAAAAATTTTCTGATCCATGAAACAACATTAGATATATTATTTGTACCCTCAAATAAAACAACCAACATTTCTTTTACTAAAAGATCTATCCATTCGTCTGTATATACTACATAATGTTCTATTTTTTGACACGACTCACAGATTATCATTTAAATTAATAATTTGTATCAATTAATAAAAATATGATTATATAATCATAAAGGTAATGAAGATATATAACATTTAAAATATTGTAGGCTGGAGGAGCAGTTCCCCAACAAGGGGCTCAAAATAAGGAGTTCAATACTGCTTCTTTATGTCGCTATGGTCAAGAGACAGTTCAAGATATTGTTTCGAGAACACAGGAGGTTTTTCAAACACTTAAAGTAATGCAAGTAAGTTCAGAAACATTTAATTTAACTTTTTTGTGTAGTGTTTTTTTCAGAATTAATTTGCTTTGTATAATAATTTGCTAACATATCGTTATATAATTTTTTTTTTTTTCCTTAATTGTGATGTTTTGTTTTCTATTTGACTTTGGTTTTGTGAATGATGTATGATTTTCCTTAACATATCTACTTAATAAGTCTTGTTTTTATTAAAGCCACCTAATGGAACACCACAAGGAGCCACTGCGAGCAATGAAAAGAAAGCTAAAATGCAAGAGCAGTTACGAACTATCAGGCTACTCTTCAAGCGATTGAGGTTGATCTACGAGAAATGCAATGAAAGTTGTCAACTTCAGGGAATGGAGTATATGCATATTGAAGTAATCAATTATATTTTAAAAATATTAGATTATAAAGAAAATAGGCTATGTACAGTTATAGCAAGACAAATAATAAAACAAAACATGTCATGGTTTAAAGAGTGGAGGGAAATTGCAAAAAAAAAAAAATTATAGATTAGATTTAACTTTAAACTCTGTGGGTACTTGGGAGGGAGAAATGTCCAAAATGTTAGAGCTGTACAAAGATTATTTTATCCAAGTTTGCCATGCACAAACAGCAGACGGCACACACCACAGCCTCTATAGATATTTAAATAAAACAATAGATTACCATGGACATTTGAAAGTAACAAAAAAAATGAGCGTAGTTATGAAATGCAGAGGGGAACTTCTGAATCTAAATTACAAACCATTTGAAATTGATTCGCAAAATATACAGCTATGCTCACTGTGTAATTTGAATGAAATTGAAAAAGGTTTTCACTTCCTGGCAGTGTGTCCCGTCTTAAAATTTTATAGAAAAAATTCTTAAAACATGAGCTGATCTCAAAACAAAAATTAATAGATATTCTGAATGGAGAGAATTTAATAGGTTTATATAATTTTGTAAGTAATTATAGAAACTTTTTAATTTCAGAATTTAATTATTAATGTCAAAAAGAAATTTAATTTATTTTTTAGTTTTTTTGTTATTTAGTAGTTCAATCAAACTCCTGGCAGACGGTATAAAGTACCATGCTGTGGTTGCTAATGTTGTAAATAAAATTAAAAAGAAACCACTGTAAATAATTTAATAATAAAGATCATTTTATATCTATCTATTGAGGTAAGGTTATTGAATTGAACTCATTAAATTTACATAAGATTGAGTAATATGCAATTATGGATAGTTAACCCATAAAAAATGTTTCTTGAAAGGAAAAATGGTTGCCCAATATTCATAACTTATATTGACTTTGTTTTTTGTTTTTGTTGTAGTAAAGCTATTTTATTAGTAAGAAATAAACTTAAATATTACAGCTTTTATCAAAATGTTTTTATAAAATTATTAAATTCTCACTTGTTCAGTTTGTCATCTCATTTATTGTTCTTACTTAAAGAACAATAAATGTTTTTGTAGAAACTGAATAGAAATGTTTTTTATTTGTTTCAATTTAGGTGCTAAGTAAACGTTGTGTTGAAGACAAATTTTTCTAAAATTGAACTGTTGACTTGACTTATTTTAACAAGTTTTATAACAAAGCCAGTTGTAATAATTTATTATTTAAGCTAACTTGGAAATCTTAATTAACAATTTATTCTTTTTCAGAGTTTAATTCCTCTGAAAGAGGAGAAGGATATGAAATCTGATGAAAGAAAAACTTCGGAGCCGTTTAGACTAGCCTGTGATGAGAGCAAAGAAGTTATGGAGGTACAATTATGTCCAGTTTATTCTGTTATAAAAATATGTTTACTATTATTAATCTTTTTATTATTTACTCAATATTTTATCATTTCAGCAAGTCGTGTTGAAAAATAAACAACTAAAAGAAATAATTGAATGCTTGAGAAGAATAATTTGGGAAATAAATACAATGCTTACGATGAGGAGATCCTAGTTTATTTATTAAATAATGTTCTGAGAGTTTATGGAAAGGCTGGTAGGTGTCGACTACTGGTATATTAATAAAAATAATCAGTAAAACTATTTTACTGACATTTCATTTAGGTTTCCATTTGTCTGTAATTCCGCTATGTATTTCAGATTCATTATGGAGACCTGCCGAGGCATTGAGATCTCTTAGCACATAGCTGTTACCTACCTCCTAAATGTCAAAATGAAATGAAATTTGTAAATATTATTTTATGTAGTATGTAAACATAAAGATTATATAATAATTATTAATCATCATTAGATCAAATATTGTGCATATGTAAATAAATATTATCTATCGGTTTATTGACTTGTATTAACACCTTCCGTAATGTACATCTAGAGGTAATAATAGGATAATTATAATGTTTAGTCTCAAGTCTGAGCGGGTAGTATTCCGCTGAGTTGCTATGCAGAAGTTCAAATCCGGCTGTGGCAGATGAATTATTTAATCTGTTAACAGCTATTAATGGACCCTACGGGCTCTACAGACCCTCCTAGGGCCCATCCAATCTCTATTCTCTAGAAATTTTCATCCTATTGCACATGTTATTTTAAAAAACAAAAACTATCCCAAATTTCTGCACGCTCCTGAGGCTCTATAAAGAGCCCCCTTTAATTGGGGGGGGGACCTGGTGGTTCAGTGTGATCTAAGGCATACCACCTCCTTGCATCCTAGAAACAAGTACAGTCTCTACCATGTACTGAACCCAAGATCCTTCATGGGTTGTAGTGATAAATGTTTTTATTTATTTATTTTCTCTAATTACCTTAGCATTTGCAGTAGTTTTAAGAATGTTTCTAGACTGTTTTTCACAATGAAATTTATGACAGTGGTTGAGTTGCCATGCTGGAAATCCTAGTTCAAATCCCACTGCAGGCAAGACTTTTATTTAGTCTGTTTGCAGCTGGAGATGGATCGTATAGGATCTAGGACCCTCTGGTGGCTCACCCAGCCTCTATAAAATATTATTAAAAAATAGGGTACACAAAATAAGGGGGGGGGGGAATCTGGTGGTTGAGCGCGACCTAGGACAAGTCACTCACCTCCTTGCAGAAATGTTGTCCATGTAACAGTACAGTCTCTATCATGTAGTGAACCCCAGACCCGTTGACGGGTTGTAGTCGTACAGGTATCTATCAATGGGAATAAATTATTTAATTTTAGGTATAGTTTATAAACTGGAAGTGATACTTAATGTGTAACGGTTAACTCTTTTTAGATTTCAAACCATTGTTTTTTTATTTAGTTTTAAGAATTTTATATTGATGGAAATAACGTATTCAATTTTTACTCTGAGCTATAAACTGGAAGTGGTGCTTTCTTTGAGCCATCAAACGAATTATAGTGCAACAATATATGTAAATATAAACAATTTTTTTTAAAATTTAGTATTTAACAGTTTGAAGATACATTTCATGAAACAGAATAAATATTTGACTTGAAACTCAAACTGTTCAAGTCAAAAAGATACGGGAATCATGCTAAAAATCGTCTATAAAAACTTTTAAAAAAATTGATTTCGTGGTTTTCTGAAGGAAGTTATTAGAGCTAATTTCCTAATCAAATTGAAAAGATAAGTCTGCAAAGCAAACGGAATGCAATGAAAACCATAACATATTGTCTTGAAACAATAAATTTCCACAAAAGCAATTAATAATAGAAAAAATTAAATTAACTTTCATATTAAATAACTTTATGATAAATCACAAATAGGTTTTCTTAAAATGACTTTATTTTTAAGAAAAGCACTTAGTTTTCATTGTTACATTTTTGGAACAGGGCTTACCTCCTAGGTCTTTTAGAATGTTGATTTTGATTTGTTTCTATTTTTGTATGTAAAAAACATTTCCAGGTGTCTATGCAAATAAGGAAAATAGTTTTGAAAACAATGAAGTACAAAAAAAAAACATGGGTATAAAATAATAAACTCATTTATATATTATTATAAAATGTAGAAAATTTTTAACTATTTATTCACAGACAGGCTAACAATATAACAATGATTAACACAAATGTGGAAAAACATATTTCAACAATTTTTATACATGCAAAAATTATAATATTGTTTTATGTTTGCTATTTACAAGTTCCAATTTCATAAAATTCACAATAAATTAAAAATTACAATGATAAAAAACAATATAAGATTTCACAACTTTTTAGTGAATCAGGATTTGGAATAAAAGTGTACTGAACAAAAGCTACTGTTAAAAAAAAAAAAACATATGTAAATTACAACTTTCAACAAAATAAAATAGTTTAAACCAAAACAGGTGATAAATATTTTAATAGCCTTAACATTAGTGTGTTAATATGGTAATTTCCTAAGCTCATATGAAAAACACTTAAGGTTTACACTTATGTTTGGTTTTTCACCTACTTGGTCTAGGCAAAAGTGTAAATCCACCTTAAGAAAAAGTTAAAAATTCCCGTCCTGATAAACTAACAATTAAATCCTACATTCATTTCATGTTTATAATAAAATTAAAAATCAAAAGAAGATGATGCTTTAAAATACAATAACAATATTAAAATAAAATAAAATCAGAGACAATTACATACAACTGCCACCGACTAAAGGATTATTGGAGTCGTTGGAAAGATACTTCTGAAACGGGCTTCGCAAACCATGATCTGTTTTAAGGTAACAGTCGCCACACACTGACATGAATTTAGGTGCGTTTCCTAAAGCTCCCTATAATAATATTAAATCATCAGACTACAGTAATATAAAATATATAATATTTACCATTATTCAGTAATTTTCATTAGTCTTGTATTTTGCATATTTAGCCCTGAAGAAGACCTGCAAAGTGGGCCAAAACGTTGGCTCTTAAATAAACATTTCTCCCTACTTTTGGGGAAATTTATTGACCTCCACCCGGACCATTTTCTTTCACTTAAAATTATCTAAATTTGGCACTTGTATGTTATGGTATCACCACTTTATAATTTAATATAACTGATTTAATTTGAAATGAATATGGTTTTATTTAACTAATTTTAATTATTTACATCGATCCAAAAATATCTAATATCTAATAAAATTTGGACGAATGGGTCTTTACCCTTGAGTTATGTACGCCAAATAAACTCAGCAAGAAAAGAAGTCTAATAAGTGCAGTTTGTTCTTTGTGTTCGTTTGTTACCCTACTTGGCAGATCTTTCAATCTTCTCCATTTTGCCAACATTTTGGGTCAACAAAATTGTAACTGTGGTTCACAGTTTCATGTACATAGCCCAGCTTGTACAGATTCACGTATCCCTTCCAGCTGTTGGATACAATACTTCTAGGATGGATGGATCCTTCTTTCTATTTCTACCAATAGTCTGGCTTCCGATCTATCCTGCACCAGTTCTAGGATACATTCATTTGTCTCACTGCAGATCCCTGCGAACACCCATTACTGTAGTATGTACGTATTTATAATTGTTTATCTTGAATAATAATAATTGACCTTGTATATATATGTGGAAGAAAATGGTCCGGGTGGAGGTCAATATATTTCTTTTAAGTAGGGAGAAATTTTTATTAAAGAGCCAACGTTTTGACCCACATTGCAGGTCTTCTTCGGGGCTATTGAAGGGGGGGGTGGGGCCGGTGTAACTCCGTCACTAACTCTACTCACATCACTAACCTAAATTTTCTTAGCTAATGATGTAGTGTAGAGCTCTTTATATTTAGAAATGAGGGATTGTTTTTTATGTTTTTTAATGGATGCACAAAATGTGTCAATAAAAGAAATAAGTCTGTTAATGTTTCCTTCACCGATGTGAGCAGAAAGAGATGTCTTAAGGGAAGTAATTTGGATGCGAATCAAATCAATCTGCTGGAAAATTTCTTTTATTTTAAGGTTTAAGAGAGTTTTCTTAAATAGAAATGCGGAACGAAAAAATTCATTGTTTTGGGATTGACAGATGTGGACATTTTTAATGGAATTCTCGATGGATTTTGGAAAAAGTGAATTGGTCCTACATTTAAGAAGGAAAGTTTGTTGTTCTATTTTTATAGTAAGGCACTTGTGTAGCTTACAGAATAAATTTAAATTTGTTTTACAAAGGGGAAATTTGAATTTAAGAGAAGAGAAAAAATTAAAATTATTGTCAGAAGGCATTGGCGAATCTGTGGTGTTTGCTTCAGAAGTGGTTGATTGGTGCTGAGAGAGAGAAGAAGAAGAGATCTTAGAGGGGTGAGACTGTAGTGAGTTGGTAGAAGAAGGCTGAGGTAGTATTCGAGGCCTGCATTGTTGGGGACTGGCACGGAGACAAAGTGGTGGTGGATAATTGTCTATATCTTGTTTTTTGCCCCATCTTGCTGAATTCATCTTGAATAATAATATATTTTATATTTATTATTCTTGTGATGGTGATAATTTTTTAATATTTTTATTTTGAAGAAAAAATATTTTTCCAGGCCGGGATTCGAACCCGGAATTTAGTTTAGTGAGCTAACCTGGCTCGTAACAATAATAATAACAGTAATAATAATATTTTTAAATATTTTATTTGAAAAGAAAAGATATGACCAGGACCGGGAATTGAACCCGGGTTTTCCACGTAACCGTTGTGGGGCCTAGCCACCTCAGCCATCCTGGTTTGCTTCTCGGTCAGAAATATCCTTTCTTTTCACTGATCCTATATCTCCGTGTTCTCGCAATTTGTGGTCCCGGTCCTGGTCATATCTTTTCTTTTCAAATAAAATATTAAAAAAATTATAACATCTAACAATAAAATAAAATAAATAAATTATAATAATATATAATGACGTAAGTCAACAAGATTGGAAAATAACAAGTAATGTTTAATTAACATTCTCCCCGTGTATACATCGCAAATTGCGTGAACGCGGAGATATAGGATCAGTGAAAAGAAAGGATGTGTGTCCTGGACCGAGAAGCGAACCAGGATGGCTGAGGGGGCTAGGGCCCACGACGGTTACGTGGAAAACCCGGGTTCGAGTCCTGGTCCTGGTCATATCTTTTCTTTTCATTAAAAATATTATAACATCTAACAATAAAATAAAATAAAGAAATTATAGTAATAATAATATTTGATCTTGTGTACACATGTGCAAGAAAATGGTCCGAGTGGAGGTCAAAAAATTTCTCTTAAGTAGGGAGAAATGTTAATTAAAGAACCAACGTTTTCAACCCACATTGCAGTCTTCTTCAGGACTGTCGAGGGAGGGAGGGAGGGAGGGGTGCGGGGAGCCCCGTGTAACTCGGTCACTAACTCTACTCACACTTACTTGGTTAGTATACAGACCAATTTTATGACCTCCACCCAGACCATTTTCTTCCACATATAATTTTTTATTTATTAAATTTCCGATGACTTTCTTTGGGCTCACCCAGCCTCTATAAAGTGGATGCCCTTAATTGGGACAATAACCTGGTGGTGAGTGTGATCAGGGACAAATCGCCTCTTTGCACAACTGTTGGCTTAGAAACAGAACCTTTGAACCTTCATGGGTTGTAGTGGTACAGGGTTGTTGTTTTTTTTAAATAAGTTAGGATATTTAATAATGAGATGTTTACATTTCACGTCCAATAAATGAACAAGCTAAGAGGTCTTCGTAGTGAAAATGAACATTTGAAGAATAAGTAATAATATCAGCATGTCTCTACTTAATTTAGGAAGATATGTTTTCTAGATTGTTGATATCAGATATTATTTCATGGCAAGGCAATAAGCTTTATTTTCCGGAACTTTTAGACTGCTGAATTATTTACGGTCTTGTTTTTTACAGATTGGCCTGACTACATACTAACAATTTTTCTTTTTTAATTTCACTAACTGTATACAGGTTAATTTTAAGGGTTTTTCGAATCTTCCTGAAATTTTTATTTCTTTACAACCCTTCAGTACATGATAAGGGCTGTTCTATTTCTAAGCCAATAGTTGTGCAGGGAGGCGATTTGCCCGAAATCACGGTCGATTATACCTGACAAACCTGGATTAGATTCCTGGTACCCCTAATCAATAGAACAGAATAGAAAAATAATTTGATTGTGAGACCTGGTCCCTTAAGAATAACAATAATGAAAAGAATTTCATAAAAATATATCCAGCCAAAGGGCTACATTATTAAAATAAAACAATATTTACATAATAACTTGAAAATAAATAATAACTAAAAGGTATGTTTTGATAAAGAATTAGAAAAAGTCATACGAAAAAAAAAATAAAAAAGGCAGACAAATTACAATAAAAAGAAATAGGCTTATAGAAAAACAAATATAGCATCTAATAATTCTTACCTCATTGCCCCATGTCTAGCCTTTGCCGATGACCTCATTCTACTGGCGAACAATATAGAGGAGGCTACCTACAACTTACAGAGTCTTTATAGTGTAGCTGTTGATACTGATCTGAAGATCAGCATACAGAAGACTGAATTTATGACCAATATCAAGGAGGCCCCTTCTACAATTCCTCTCACACATGCTACCGTAGAGAAAGTACCTGCAGTTAGTACTTGGGAAAATGGATCTCTGTGAATCAGAGTGAGAGCCTAGCTATGGAGACCAGATGTACTAAGTTGGAAAGGGCTTATCGCTCCTGTCGTAGTATCTATGATAATCTATGTGCCTCTCCAAAAACCTCAAACTTAGACACTACAGGACAGTCATCAAACCATCCATTCTGTATGCTTCCGAGTGCCTTGTAATGACTAGGAAGGGCCCACTCAGACAGCTGGAGTTAAAAGAGAGAATGATCCTGAGGAGGATATTAGGACCAATCGGAGAGGAAGGAGGCATTTACAGGATTCGTCATAATGATGAACTATATGAACACCAGGAGGACATCATCACATCTATGAGGAAAAGGCGCCTGACCTTTTATGGACACTTGGCCCGCCTGGATCCTGAAAGACTCACCAACAGGATACTCACAGTGACAAGTAGAGGCAAGGGTTCTAAGAACAAATGGATGACGTCAGATATGGAACAACTAAATATCCCACTGGAGCAAGTTCACAACCGACCGCTGTTCCGACAAGCCATCCAACAAGGAGTTTTCCCATTGTCCCTTACCAGTAAGAAGACCGAAGGAACGAAGTGCACAGAAGAGAGAAAACTGGCTCATAGCCAGAAAATAAAGGAGTATGGGAAAAAGAAGAAGGCAACAACTTTACCAAAGAGTAGATACGAGCCTCGTGGTCCTCAGTAGGCTCAAACGACAAAGAAAGAAAAAGAAAGCATCTAACAATATAAAAAATAATAACATTGTGAGTGAGGAATATTTACTGTAATTCATCAATCGATTATGTTCAATATAACTATTAAATCTTTATTGATAAGAGAGCATGTGTTTGGGAATTTAGAAGATGTAGGAAAAGTTTGGATTTAAATGTGGATAAAGAAGACGCATGACAGATATCGAGTGTGAGTGAGTTCCAAAGAAAGATAGAACGGGCAAGAAAGGAAGGCTTAAAGGTTTTGGTTCTGTTGGAACGGGTATTAAGACCGGAAGGGCGAGATCTTGTGCCCCGGGATTGGATTGAGGATTTAAATTGTAGGAGACTGTAGATTTAAGATGGATGTTGTAAGTTGGTGGTTTGATGTAGGAAAGAACTTAGGAAATAGAGTCTACGGATCGAAGGGAAGAGCCACTTTAACTCATCGTAGAGGCGGGACACATAAGACTTCCTTGGGGCGTCGAAGCGCACAGTTCATTATTCGCCTCAATATTTCCTCGAGCGGCCACCATATGCCATACAACCGTAGTCAAATTGTAGAAATATGAAAGAAGTGACAAAGAGCTTACGGATAGGTAGTGTTAGAAGATGCCTGGAACGATGGAATAACTTTAGGGAGGTTATTGATCGACGGAAAATTTGGGCAATGTGGGGTTTCCAGGAAAGGGATTGGTCGAAAATGATTCCGAGGTTTCTAACAGGGAAACTGAAAGTTATAAGGTGATCATTTAAGATTAATTGGGGAAGTGAGTTGATAGATTTAAGAAGGGTATTGGAACTAATTAGAATGGCCAGCTTACTTGTTAATCAATATCAATGTTTATTTGTTATGTATAGATTTAAATTAAGCAGAATTAATCATGGTATTATAAGAGGATTGTTAGACATGTTAGATATCATTTGAATAATAAGATTTAAACTTTAATAAAGTTAGACAGACTAACATTCTCATGAATTGTATTTTTTTATGATTCTAAAACCCAATCATGAATCATAACTATGCAACCAACCATGTTATTACAATTGTATTTTTTATTAAGTTTAAAATGTTTTATCATACAACTTTTTGATCAAGATATTGATATTTTTAATAATACTCTGAATTTTACAGAAAGAAATAAAGGAAAAAATAAAATAAAATATACCTCTTCGCTAGGAACGGCCTTGGAGAATGTTGCTTCTTTGGCACAAGACATACATACTGCAGTCAGTTTTGTCACAGATTCTGACAAAGGAATAAGTTGAAGCGCATTCTTGAAAATAGTTTCTCCACAACTATGCAAAGCAGCTACAATAACTTTTTTTCCATTATCACTTTCCTTTTGACAGAAGGAAACCAAATCTGGAAACTTTTACAATCTTATTAGGACTATTGCATTTAGGCAATACAATATTTGAAGATGAGGACAGGATTACCTCTAATTTATCGCTTTCACCAAACATAAAATATAAACACAACTATTAAAATTCTTAACCTGTAAACAATTACAGATTTTATGATTGAGAAGGAAATAGTCACAAGGAATTTTGCCTTCAGTATTTTGATTGGAATATTAAGAAAAGATGTCTCATTCATTTACTAAATTTTTCATTAGCATGAACAGTCTAAGATGATTGGAGAAAACCTTCAATACCAAAATATTGTTCTTTATCTTTAAAAATATATAGTATTAACCAGAGATGAGTGATATATGTATAGACTGAATGAAAAAATAGACAGTTTGAGAAATGATTGGTTTAGTGAATAGGTTAGAAGGATTGGTATAGTTCATTCAACTGAACGGATGATTTGGATTTTTAAGAAGAAAAATCTCAATTTTTCCAGTAAGGTGAATTATTGTACAGACAAGAGATACTTAGTATCCTGCTTCTAAAAATAAAATAAGATACACTATCTTCTCGTTGAAGATGAGTAAAATGATTCTATAGTTAAAAATGTAGGATGGAAATAGTTGGGGGTGCAGTCAAAAATTATACAACAAATAAGTGGAAACCTATTATATTTTTACAGAAAGAAAAAATCAAAAAGAAATAATTATACCTACAAAGTAGGTCGAAACGTCAGCACATAAAAAATATAATAGGTTTCCACTTATTTGTTGTGTAATTTTTGACTGCACCCCCAACTATTTCCATCCTACATTAGCACTTACCAGTCAACGAATTTATTTCCAATATAGTAAAAAATGATTTTAATTTAAATTCTATATAATTAAAGAAGAAAACTGTGAGTGCAGATCCTACTATGCCCAAGATCGTTTTGCAGGCCGGCATGTGGCCTTAGGATTTTTTAAAGAGAGTAAACAATCCTTAATTATGCCGTCCTTCAGACACTTATTTAACACTGTACAGTGTTAGGTACTCATTAAAGATCCACATCCTTATTAAACTTGGATAGGCAAAATTTAGGACTAGCCATAGCGGCTTAAAGTGACGTTAAATGAACAAATAACAAAGGTTATATGCTCAACTGTAATAATTACTCTGCCGTTTAATCATTATTCTGTTCCTATAAAATCTTCTCAAGGTTTACCAACAGATACTTCCCTTTCAGAATGGAAGATTGGTTTATATCAGGCAGGGTTCAAAAGGGTGTAAAGTTAACGGTAAAAAGGATGAATTATGCCTAAGACCACATCCCTTAAAATATTACTTTAAACATTTCTTAGACTATAAATTTTATTTTAAAAATTAAACTTACAAGATGACCTTCATCGATGCCAATAACATCAAAATCTTTAATTGCATCTTCAACATCATGCAGATTTGGAGCAAGTATGGCCGGAAGTGAGTGCCCATCATGGCTCTTAACAGATGTATTGGAACAAACTCTATCTACATCACTGTGTTTAATGATTACACATCGATAGGATGCTAAATGATATCGCTGTATCCTCCTAATGAGATCTGAAGTTTTTCCAGAGAACAGCGGCCCCAATATAACCTAAAAAATAAAGTTTTGCATGATAAGTATAATAAAAAAATATAAAGGTTATAAAGGATGTACCCCCTAAAATTCAAGTTTTGCTGTCTTAATATATATTATAAATAATCTGTTGGTAATAATCTAATGAATCATTCATTTTTTTTCTCATTAAAATAAGATATTTGTACATAGCCCAGGTAAATACAATTTTGAACTAGTGATGCAGATCAAACTAAGAGGAGTCCTTGTAGAACATACAACTTCTAGATTACAATAAATGTTTATAGTAATACAAGTAAAGGATATGTTTTACAATACTAAAAAACAGATGAGATGCTGGTACTTTATGAAAAGTCTAAATATTAAAATTAATATTTAATAAAAATCAAAGAGATTATTGTTGAGTTGCAATAGTGAATGAGTAATAAAAAAATTTCGAAACAATGAACTTAAATTTAATGTAGTTCATATTTATATTTTTATATATGAAGCTAATAAATTCTTAGTAAAGATGAAATAGAATAAAATCATTTTCAAAAACTGTTATAATTTCTTTATGGTATTAAGCATCTTAGGAATTGACAACTATAAATATTTTATTTCTTAAATACCTAAAGCATATCTTTTTTTGAAACATTTGCCCCAATTTATCTTATATCTGTTCAGTTTGGTACAACAAAAAATAATCTCAAGAAAAAAAGTAGTTTTCAAAAACTATACTTAAGCATTTTTCCACATCTCGCACATCATAGCCAAACTTGATAACTGTTTATTCATTTAACTTTTAATATTTTCCAAAAATAGAAGTTATCATGGAAAAGAGTATGTCACTATGGATAATGAGTAGATTTCGGTAATCATTCCATCAAGAAATAAACTAAATACCCATAATTACATTCTCTTTTCCATACTAAAGCTCACGATAACTTTTATTTTTGGAAAATATTAAAAATTAAATTGAATAAACAGTTATCAAGTTTTGCTATGAAGAGCAAGATATGGAACAGATACCCAGGATTCCGTAGTAGTAACATAACATCTATATTCCTAAAATGATATCTTATTATCACCTATAAATGTAATTACTGTTCACATTTTTTATTGCAGAAAGAGTATTTATGTCCGCTTAGCATACTTTAGTATTCCAACATTTTTTATCAAAAATGCCATTGCGAAACTTTGAAGTATTTATGATTGAAATGGTAAAATGTTTTCAAAGAGCAACTCGATTTGAAGTAGCAACTCAGAAATTTGAACAGGTGGATAAATAACTAACACTACATGCATTTCATCCTAATACTTAAAAACATCAAATAAGGTGATATGGATAGATTTTAATTTCTTATAACTATAAAGTTAACGGAATGCTAAAGGATAAAATCCTTGAAATTGTCTAAAGGAAGATATTAAAACTCTTACCAATGTGCATAATTATTCCAACATTTCTTAATCCAGAATCAGATAAATTCTTACCTCTAAATGAACGGATTCTCTTGAATCAACCATCCTTCTAAATGTCCACTTCGAATTTATCAAATAAATTACCTAAGACTATGAAACATTTAATTAGTGATAACTAGTGGCGGGTTCATAATAACGCCGCAGTCTAAAAAACGTGTTATTGGAAAATAACGGTTACTGTGATAACGTGTTACCAGAACGAGCCCGTTATTGGAATAACTGCATCGTTTCACTCGCTCTTCGGCATGATATGAATAAGAGTGAGAAATGAATAAGATATGAGATACATTTTGAATTATTTAATAAATCTTTTGTCTGTTAAATTAATCAATCTTTAATTTGTGGGTAAAATTTATGTAAATAAATTTTTAAAGCTATCAAGTAACCCCTCAAAGAATTTATACATTTAATAATTGTCCTATCCCCTCTCCTCCACGACCTTAGTACCCACAGATCAGGCCCGGCTCTCTTACTGCGAACATCGCTGCAGTTTAAAATTTAACGATTAGAACTAAAGTTAAACAATATATTCTACAATTAAAATAAAGAAATGAACCAATTTTTACTATTGCATATCAGAAATAAGGTACTTTTAATATAGTTTAATAAATCAAATATCTATTAACAAACCATTTATTAAGTTAGGTAAATTTACCTTCATGATATCGGATTTTATAACGTTGATAATGTAATAAAAGAATATATAAAGTTAATAATTATTCCATCCCCTCTACTCCGTGAACATTGAACTTGTACTTCGTACCTTTTAGTTAGCTAACGGGTTCCTAACTCCGCACATCGCTGCAGTTTATAATTTAACAATTAGAACTAAAGTTAAACAATATATTCAGATAAAATAAAGTATTCTACAATTAAAATAAGGTAATGAACCAATTTTTACTATTGCATATCAGAAATAAGGTACTTTTAATATAGTTTAATAAATCAAATATCTATTAACGAAACCATTTATTAAGTTAGGTAAATTTACCTTCATGAAATCGTATTTTGTAACGTTGATAATGTAATAAAAGAATATATAAAGTTAATAATTATTCCATCCCCTCTACTCCGTGAACATTGAACCTGTACTTCGTACCTTTTAGTTAGCTCCCGGCTCCCTAACTGCTCACATCGCTGCATTTTATAATTTAACTATTAGAACTACAGTTAAACAATATATTCAGATAAAATAAAGTATTCTACAATTAAAATAAGGTATTGAACCCATTTTTAATATTGCAAATCAGAAATAAGGTTCTTTTAATATAGTTTAATAAATCAAATATCTATTAACGAAACCATTTATTAAGTTAGGTAAATTTACCTTCATGAAATCGTATTTTATAACGTTGATAATGCAATAAAAGAATATATAAAGTTAATAATTATTCCATCCCCTCTACTCCGTGAACATTGAACTTGTACTTCGTACCTTTTAGTAAGCTTCCGTGTCCCTAACTGCGCACATCGCTGCAGTTTATAATTTAACTATTAGAACTAAAGTTAAACAATATATTCAGATAAAATAAAGTATTCTACAATTAAAATAAGGTATTGAACCCATTTTTACTATTGCAAATCAGAAATAAGGTACTTTTAATATAGTTTAATAAATCAAATATCTATTAACGAAACCATTTATTAAGTTAGGTAAATTTACCTCCATGAAATCGTATTTTATAACGTTGATAATGCAATAAAAGAATATATAAAGTTATTAATTATTCCATCCCCTCTACTCCGTGAACATTGAACCTGTACTTCGTACCTTTTAGTTCGCTTCCGGGTCCCTAACTGCGCACATCGATGCAATTTATAATTTAACTATTAGAACTAAAGTTAAACAATTTATTCAGATAAAATAAAGTATTCTACAATTAAAATAAGGTAATGAACCAACTTTTACTATTGCAAATCAGAAATAAGGTACTTTTAATATAGTTTAACAAATCAAATATCTATTAACGAAACCATTTTTTAAGTTAGGTAAATTTACCTTCATGATATCGGATTTTATAACGTTGATAATGTAATAAAAGAATATAGAAAGTTAATAATTATTCCATCCCCTCTACTCCGTGAACATTGAACTTGTACTTCGTACCTTTTAGTAAGCTTCCGTGTCCCTAACTGCGCACATCGCTGCAGTTTATAATTTAACTATTAGAACTAAAGTTAAACAATATATTCAGATAAAATAAAGTATTCTACAATTAAAATAAGGTATTGAACCCATTTTTACTATTGCAAATCAGAAATAAGGTACTTTTAATATAGTTTAATAAATCAAATATCTATTAACGAAACCATTTATTAAGTTAGGTAAATTTACCTTCATGAAATCGTATTTTATAACGTTGATAATGCAATAAAAGAATATATAAAGTTAATAATTATTCCATCCCCTCTACTCCGTGAACATTGAACCTGTACTTCGTACATTTTAGTTCGCTTCCGGGTCCCTAACTGCGCACATCGATGCAATTTATAATTTAACTATTAGAACTAAAGTTAAACAATTTATTCAGATAAAATAAAGTATTCTACAATTAAAATAAGGTAATGAACCAACTTTTACTATTGCAAATCAGAAATAAGGTACTTTTAATATAGTTTAACAAATCAAATATCTATTAACGAAACCATTTTTTAAGTTAGGTAAATTTACCTTCATGAAATCGGATTTTATAACGTTGATGATGCAATAAAAGAATATATAAAATTAGTAATTATTCCATCCCCTCTACTCCGTGAACATTGAACTTGTACTTCGTACCTTTTAGTAAGCTTCCGTGTCCCTAACTGCGCACATCGCTGCAGTTTATAATTTAACTATTAGAACTAAAGTTAAACAATATATTCAGATAAAATAAAGTATTCTACAATTAAAATAAGGTAATGAACCAACTTTTACTATTGCAAATCAGAAATAAGGTACTTTTAATATAGTTTAACAAATCAAATATCTATTAACGAAACCATTTTTTAAGTTAGGTAAATTTACCTTCATGAAATCGGATTTTATAACGTTGATGATGCAATAAAAGAATATATAAAATTAGTAATTATTCCATCCCCTCTACTCCGTGAACATTGAACTTGTACTTCGTACCTTTTAGTAAGCTTCCGTGTCCCTAACTGCGCACATCGCTGCAGTTTATAATTTAACTATTAGAACTAAAGTTAAACAATATATTCAGATAAAATAAAGTATTCTACAATTAAAATAAGGTAATGAAGTAATTTTTACTATTGCATATCAGAAATAAGGTACTTTTAATATAGTTTAATAAATCAAATATCTATTAACGAAACCATTTATTAAGTTAGGTAAATTTACCTTCATGAAATCGGATTTTATAACGTTGATGATGGAATAAAAGAATATATAAAGTTAATGATTATTCCATCCCCTCTACTCCGTGAACATTGAACCTGTACTTCATACCTTTTAGTTAGCTTCCAGGTCCCTAACTGCGCACATCGCTGCAGTTTATAATTTAACTATTAGAACTGAAGTTAAACAATATATTCAGATAAAATAAAGTATTCTACAATTAAAATAAGGTAATGAACCAATTTTTACTACTGCAGTTCAGAAATAAGGTACTTTTAATATATGAGAAGCGCGGGGATGGTTGACTGGATGATAGACGTAAGGAAGAAAATAGTTGGGGGGGCAGTCAAATAAAAACACTAAATAAGTGGTTACTTATTTAATTATGTCCCGACGTTTCATAATTAAATAAGTAACCACTTATTTAGTGTTTTTATTTGACTGCACCCCCAACTATTTTCTTCCTTACTTTTAATATAGTTTAATAAATCAAATATCTATTAACGAAACCATTTATTAAGTTAGGTAAATTTATCTTCATGAAATCGGATTGTATAACGTTGATAATGCAATAAAAGAATATATAAAGTTAATAATTATTCCATCCCCTCTACTCCGTGAACATTGAACCTGTACTTCGTACCTTTTAGTTAGCTTCCGGGTCCCTAACTGCGCACATCGATGCAATTTATAGTTTAACTATTAAAAATTAAGTTAAACAATATATTCAGATAAAATAAATTATTCGACTATTAGAATTAGGTAATGAAACAAGTTTTATGCATTTTACTTATAAATATACGTTATAAAATGTATAATTATAAGATTCTTATCATAATTTTTTTTAAATAAGATAGATATAGAATTATTATTATGATTAAGTAGCTCATTTAATTTAATTTTAAAAAATAAAATAATTACTATGAATGTATGTAATATTGGTGAGAGTGATGTGATCACTTAACGAGATTATATTACTTTTAATAAAATTTAGAAAAATTATTTATTAAATTCAATAATGTATTTATATTTCATTTTTAATTATGTAATTATTATGTTTTATGTTACATATTTTTTTCGATTTTTTTACAGAAAGCCCGCTTGCTATTCCGGAAGACAAAATTCAAGCTCAGAAGCTTATCCTTGGAATCTAGAAGACTGCAGCAAATTTGTACTGCAGAGGGTTTGTTATTCTGCAGAAGAACTGCGAAGTGATTCTACGATTCACTCGACGACGGAAGACTCCTCCTAGGTGGCGGAACGATTCGCTCTCTCGAGGACTCGGCATGCCACCTTCTGAAACTTGGCTCTTTCCCTGGTTAGTTAGTGAGGTGTTCTTGGTCTTGCAGGGCAGTCGAAAGTATGCGAGCCCGGAACTTCTGTGTTCGGCTCAGCTCGGAATAGATCCATGGCCATCGGGATCCTCCAAGTCCTCAACTTCGAGCTGACTCTTCCCCCCGGCTCTTTTTCTCTTTTTCCATATTTTATTGTCTTCTAGCCGAACCTATCTGTCGAGGTTACTTCTACTCGTTGAGATGTTGCGTTATAACGGAAGATACGAAGGAAGGGGAGATCGAAGTATTCCACAATTCGTCGTGTTTGAGAACTCGAATCGCGCCATCGAAGCGATGTCGCAACTGAGCAGTCTTCGTGTCACAGTCACACAGGAAGAAGAGCATCGCACAACTTGCCGATGTTGGTAACAGGAATTACTATTTTGGTGGTTGAATTTTTGTATACTATTATTTTAGGAAGATAAAATTGTAGACCTAATTATATTTCAGATAGCCCTGTCTGGGTCTAAATGTAACCTGTATGCCCCCAGTATTTTGACATTTTTAACATAAAACTTCTCACCAACCACCATTTTAAATTCAGTCTAAAATTTAGCTGCATCTGCCCGGTTTTTAGTTATAATATATATAAATTAGCAGATGATTTTATATAATCAATATTGTGGAAAACAATTAATATATATTTTTACCCCCAAAATTTTAGAGCTGTTCGAAGCTCGCCCAACATTGGCTTTTATTAGTTGCGGTTCAACGCCTCATTTTTTCAGGAGCTAAAGGAAATCAAACCAAGTTAGATATAGTAGAGAGTTATTAAATTTGAGGGATAATTTGGTTTGATTTATGCTGGCACCTGAGGATGGGGTTTTGTCCTATATACTAATAGTTAGAAAGGCAATGATTCTGATCACTTACATAAATAGTTATGTAAGTAAACTTTAAGTTTTAACTTTTATTGGCCATAGGATTTTAGTCACTAAATTTTAAAATCGCGACCACTCTGTAAAAAAAATTTTTTTAAGATCTAAATCAGAATTCTTTTAATCAAGAATTTTCTGAGTTCCGTATTTAAATAAGTTCCGAAATTTGCAGAAAACTTTATTTAGATTCTTTAATTTCTGTTCCAACTTTAGTCAGTTGTGGGATGTTCTTCTTCTTGGGCGACCATGACACGAAAATCGCTCAGCTAGTGACATCACTTCGATAGCGCGGTTCGGATTCCCTAACCGGCGAATCGTTGAATACCTCGATCCATTCTTCTTGCGACTCTTCCGTTACAACGCAGTAGCTTTTTGAGTTGGATTGGCTTCGAGAGGAAGGGCCGGTTCGGGGGGAAGAAAATTCGGGAAAGGGGGAGAGGCGCCGGTCGGAGAGATCCGCGGAGGTTTTGGACTCGAAGGAAGCCGGTGACGGTGGATCCGTTCCCTGCACGGGCCGAGCACCGGAGGGTTGGGTTCGTGTCCCTTCAACCACTCCGCGGGATCGAGGGCCTCTTGCTGCTCACGAGGGATGAGACGGGCTTCAGGAGTTGGCTCGCCATGTCCTCAGGAGTGCGGATCGTTTCGTCTCCAGAGAGGAGTCTTCTGTCGCCGAGCGAATCGTGGAATCTCTTCGAGTAACCTCCACAGAGCATCAGGTCCTTTGTAGTACAATGAACAGGGTGGAAATTACACATTGGATGGAAGAAGGCATTCGTTACGATGAAAACCAATGGAGCCTTCATGCTGAGCAAACACCCATGAAGACCTATGCTGCACAAATAAGGTAAGCTATTTACTATACAATTATGACACATTTAATCATTTTTAAATATATTTTATATGCTGCAGTAAACTTTTGATGGTTTCTTTACTAAGCATTAAATCCTATACAAATTATTTTATTATTAGCTCAGGCTGTTGATGCAAAAGAGGCACATGATATATAGAAGAATGCTCTGTATTGATACTATCGAATGGATATGAAGTATTGGTATCAATATTAAAATCAGTTCCGCTGATTGTCACTTCGAGGTACAAGTTTTAACTGTCATTCATCTCTTTTTAAGTATTCTTCAAAAACACAAATTATCATGAACTTTTTAGTATGGGAAAAATAATGTAATTATAGAAAATTTGTTGGTACTCATTTTATCAAGAAATTAACGTTTCATACAACATTTCGAAGTATAGATGATAAATGTTTGTTGAAGCTTTCATTTCCTGATGAAATAGTTACGGAAATATAAACAAAAATCTCATATTATCCACGCTAAAGCATACGATAATTTGTATTTTTGGAGAATATAAAAAAGGAAACGAATGAACAGTTAAAACTTGTATCTCAACTCGAATCGACTACCTGCGGAACAGATATCGATGTATATTCACCATAACATTAATTTAAAATATCTTTAAACACCTGAATAATCATAGAACATTTTTTAAATATTTTTAATTCCAATAAAGTTATTGATTTTATACTGCAACATATATTTATAAGTGTACTAAAAAACCCTCTTTCCATGAATGTCTTAAAAAAAATTGAAGAAAACTTTTTTCCTTTTCTTTTTCTCCGTTCATTCTCTCTGTTTCTCTTCTTGTAATAGCTCATTGGAATATTAGATATGTACATGATTGGATGTATAAATTAAGTAATAAAAAAAAATTGTATCGAATTAAAAATTATGGAGGGAATGCAAGAAAGTATGGAGAAAAGATGAGCAAACTCTAAACTTGTATCAATACAACCTACGAAGGATCTATTGGAATAAACCAGATATAAAAATACGGATATTTTAAATTACAAAATAAAATGAAGTTATTATTTAAGATATTTGAACTATTGTAGAACAATACAACAATGTCTGTAAGCGACTCGCCGCCGTCACCAAAACAGTCTGCGGTCGTGTTTTGTCGACATATGATATATGTGATGCTTCGATTTATCTATAAACTATAATCTACTAAAGTCTAATTACAAAATAAAGTTATATGTACAATTACTCCAAAATTTTCAAAACCAATTACAAACTAAAGAATTAAACATGACTAAAGGAAAAAAAGTAATGAAACTAATTTATTTAAATTTGATAACAACGATGTATAGTGTATA
This sequence comes from Troilus luridus, assembly GCA_964056705.1. Classification (NCBI taxonomy): domain Eukaryota; kingdom Metazoa; phylum Arthropoda; class Insecta; order Hemiptera; family Pentatomidae; genus Troilus; species Troilus luridus. The sequence goes on along the minus strand of OZ057414.1, from coordinate 116,182,947 downwards.
TATATATATATATATATAAGAAAAGAAGGAATTAAACCAGTTTAATGAGCGCTAACAGTAGTTGACTGGATAATTCTAATAATGGATTGAATTGGTGAGGAGGTCCAGTCAAGTTAACGCGAAATTAGCAAAACTTATTTTTTGTTATCTTTGACTGCACCCCTTGACCAATTCAAACCATTATTAGAAGTAAACATAATTTCCTCTGTTTTAAGGTGAAATTCTCCCGAAGTATATATTTCCCTACTAACTAGGCTAATTTTATATTTAATAAATATATAGAAATAAATTGGAGTGCAGTAAATGAAATCATATACTAATAGGTACTTATTATTTACTGTCATGAAGTTTCGGTCTAAGTTTTAAGACATCATCAGGGCCTAAAAAAAAAAAATAACATGACCTAATTTTTTTTTGCCGTTATGATGGTCAAAATGCCAGTACAAAAAATTACCCATTTAAAAAAAAATCGTTATATTAATGTTTAATTACATAGACTTCTTCCCACACCAATTTCTGGATAGTTATTATTTTTATGCTCAACTCTTTCGTTATATTTAGAATTTCAAATTTACAGGGACCCGGAATGCTACAAGAACATGTACAGAATTACAAAGATCTTCTAGAAGCTTCTGTCGTCTACCAAGATCATCAGCTTACTATCAGAAGATCTTCCAGATAATAATGGCTTCGCAAGTCGGGCTTGGTCAACAGATCGACGCAGGCCATCTGGTTCGACGTAGGTCATCTGGTTCAACGTAGGTCATCCGATTCCACGCAGATCTTCGTGTCGGGAGAAGGCGGTCAACAGCGAGGTAAGAATTAGTTAACAACACTTGTAATGTTTCGATTTTCAATGTTAACTAAATATTAAATAAATGAGGCTGTGTTGTCATATATTTTTACGCTCCAAGGTCCAATGAAACTAAACATATTAGATTTTTTTTAATTCCATGCTGGAAACAAACTCGGTATTGTTTGGTATAGTTTAAAAACGCTCTAGTAAAAGATTTAATAACAACTTCAACCAAGGATTTGTTTTGGATCTTAAGGGAACAATAGTATAAAAAAAAATCACTCTATGTAGGGCCTTGAGATCTGTACATGGTAGAGGCTACTGTTTTTAGAACAACAGTTATGCTGGGAGGTAATTTGTCCTAGACCACTCTCAACTATTAGGTCTTTCCCCGGTTGATAATTCTATACAGCCCACTCCAGCTATGCTGGTCTTCCATCAACTGTGCCTTCTGTTCCACTGGAGTTCTCTTTTCTCAAAGTCTTTCCTCATCTTTTCCTAGGTTGTCCTCTTCCTCGTTTTCGCTCCACTTTAGCTGAGTAGGTCTCACTTGCAATTCCGTTAGGTTTCATCTGTAGGAGGTCAGTCGTATTTCTATCATCGCATTCTACCACCTCGTTGGCTGGCTTAACACTTAGGTTTGGCCTGATAGTGGTGTTCCGAACCCAGCCTCTTTTTGTTTTGCCCTCAATCTTCCTTAGAAATGCCATTTCTGCTGCTTGTATTCCGGATTGGTACTTCTTTGTCAGTGTTCATGATTTAGAGTACGTGAGGAACGGGAGGAATGTTGACTAATATACAGCCACTTTCGTTTCCTTTTATATTCCTCTGCGGCATAGAAACCATATCTTAACCGCTTCAAACATCCTCCCCACAGCTCCAATTCGCTTGGTCACTTTCAAATCGATCTGTCCATTTTCATTTAGGTGCACTCCAAGGCGGTTAAAGTTCTCCACTTGTTCCAGGAGTTTATCTTTGACTTTAATGACCCTCATTATTCTCCTTGGCTTCTTTTCTACCCTCCTCGCTTTTGTTTAAGTAGGGTTTATGGTCATATTTATAGCCAGAAATTCTTCTTTTAACCTGCTAACATTGGTTCCTGCCATTCTCCGAGAAAGCAACTCAGCACTTTTAATTTAACATGTTAATATTTTAATTATTGTTATTGTATTTTTTATATATCTGTTTTTTTTTCAGTACGGAAAAGATATGCAGCCGCCTTCGGAGATAGCAGCCTATACCTCGTAGATCTTCCAGACTCCGAAGCCATCACACCTCGTAGGGTGCCAAGTCAGTGGAACAAGTTCTAAGCATGCACTGTGACCCAGTCGAACAATATTAAATTATTAAATAATCAACTACAAAAATCAATTAATTATTTGATTCATATTGTTTTATTTCGATTATTTTACATAAATTATAACTTGCTTATAAGTTTTACAAAATTTAAACTTTATAACTTAACTTTAAATTATTACAACTTTATTGTTATGAATTATCCATAACTTCTAAAATTATTTTTGATCTGGGTCACAGTCCTGCCCACTTTGGATACTGCATGTGCATGTTGCTTTTTTCATACATATACACTCCCAAGGAACATAACAACATATGACACAATATTATTTTTTTTTACTCAGTAATATCAATTTCAGTGAAATTATTCATATAATCATTTATATAATATTCATTTTTAAAATAAATTTAAAATTTTTTATTTCTTTAAATTTGTACAATACTTTTAGATATATTTAAATTAAATTATTATTTGTTTATTATTGATTATTAATTATTTTCATTATTTATTTAATTGATAAAATACTTTAAAATGAGAAATGTATTATAGCATAATTATATTATTTAATATTCAAGTTAGGTAGGCTAGGTCACATCCTTAGTGGGCAGTATTTCTGAGCATGAGTGTGAAATATATTTTTTATATATCTACGGCAGCGACCTCCTCTCACATATATATTATATAGATTCATAACATTAATTTTTTTATTTAGTGCTGTTACGTTAGTTGTTTAAATATTTGATGATTATTAAATTAAATTTTTTTAATCTCATAAAAACTTAATTTAAATTTTATATCAATCACTTTCATAAAATAATTAAATTCATTCAGCAAATTAGAATTTTTTAAATTGATCAAATTTTCAATTAATTATATATATTTAACTGGAATTATATACACCTTAACTTATTAAATTTATAGCTTTCATTAATTTCTATTGAATTAATAAAGCCATTTAAATTCAATTATTGTCATTAGTTATCAAATTTAGTGATTTAATGTGAGAGTTGAGGATCTTCAGGACCTTCAAGACTGCACCTGCGGACTCCTCTCTCATTACACATCTCAACACTTTTTCAACAATAGTAAATTTTTAATTAAATCTTAAATTTAGTATATAAATTTTAAAATATTCTAATTTTGAAAGTATTTGTAGATTGATAAAATTAGATTTTAAATATTATTTTTTTAGTATTTGAAAATACATTAAATTAAAATTAAAATTTCACATTGAGTAGAGTAAAATGTTTACACTATAGGTTTAGGTACACATGAGAGTTGAGAGCAAGATCTTCGAAAATGTGAGTACAACTATTGCATGAAGTTTTGTTTTGTTTTTATTATTATAATAATATGTGTGATATTTTATTATATCCTCAGACGACCTTCAAAGTTGAAGGGATGTCTTGGGCTTCTTATTTTCTTTTTAAACCTACTTAGATTTAATTTTTTTTTTTTTTAAATACTTTTAGTATATAATTGAAATAATTTTATTAATCTTGCATCTTCACATGTTGAATGAATTCTAAGCTGAGTTATCCCTCAAAATAATATCTCTCTACTATATCTAACTTAAGCTTAGGATTCTGCAGACATCGAGATGTTTAAATATTTTTTTCAATATTTTTCGGGACATCACACCATCATTGCATGTTGAAGGCATGCCAATTTCGAGTTATCCCTCAAAAAAATCTCTCTCTACTATATCTAACTCAAGATTGGTATTGACCAGACATTGTGGTGTTGAAATGATTTTCCAAAAAATTCTTTTAATTAGTTAAAAAATGCCTTGTAACATCTAAGTAGGTTTAAAAAATATGTATTTTAGGTTAATTTATAATATGTAATTTAGGTATATTCATCGAATTTAGGTTTAGTCGTAAATTTAGGTTTACTCGTCGAATTTAGGCTTATTCGTCCCGTTTCCCAAATTTTCTTCGTACGTCGAATACTACTAGATCTGAAATGATCTATAGTAGTTCCAACTTCTTCGAGATTTTATATCTTGAAGATTACAGGGTAGGAATGTGGACTAGGCCTAATGGGGATACCACGTTAAAAAAAACGCACCCCAGCACTCTACCCCCGTGGTGGTGTGGAAAGGAGTGCATTATTAATTTTTTATTAGTTTAATTTAGTTAATTAGCTGTTTTTCAATATTTGATGAAATTTATAGGCTAGCTTATAAATATACTGTAGTAAATAATAGTATAATAATAATTATTATAGTGGTTGTTCCTTTTAGGAAAATGATTCAACTTGAATGTTTTTCTTTTTTGCCTCTCATCTAAATATCTCTTCATCCTCTCATAAGAACGATACAAACAACAACAACAATAACTTGATTTGCAATTTTCCATATACAAACAGCATAATTGTGAATACATGTTCCGGACTACCTTTACATGTTTAAAGAACAGTGATTTTAATTATTTAAAGTAATCTTTTATAAATAAGTTTTACAATAGCAGGGAAAATGTAGAAAAAATTCGCTTAATAAAAACGATAATTTTTGCTTTCATCCCTCTATAATATATATTAATAAATCCTCCCCTAAGAATAAATATTAATAAATGAAAAAAAAACAGAAGAGAGGTTACCAAGTAGATAGCAAATTTATCATTCCTGTATTTTTTTTCTCTTGAATCCTAAATATACTTAATACAAATATTAGTTAGTTATTATTTTCAGTACTTTAGCCAGGCACAAATGTCGCCAATTGTGAACCAAACGAGAGAATAACTCCATCGATTAAATTGAATAAATCCCTTCGGATCCCCCAGCCGGGATTCGAAGTGAGAGACCCCGGTGGCTCAAATGGTAAGTGCGTTGTCACGGTGAGGCAGATATCCGGGTTCGAATCGCGGCTGGGGGCAAATCTTTACTCTTCAAAATAAAAATAATTAAAAATTTTAATAAATTATAAATTTTAGTTTTAGCAAACTAAGTTTTTAGTTTTGTTAGTTCAATAACGGTCTGATAACGTATATAGAGCCACTTGACAGTTTTTTGGTTTTAAAATATATTTAATTGATTTATTTATTTATTTTTTTTTTTTGGAATGTGCTTTTATGGGCACATAAACGTCTGTTTTAATTCTCATATAAATTTATTTATTAGATATATTATTTTCTTCAATGAAATAAAACGTTACACAAATAACGTGTTACTGGAACACGTTATTACATGGTAGCAGTTATGCCATAACGAGTTATTAAGATTTCACTGTTTAGCCCATCACTAGTGATAACTGATCGACTCAACGCAGTTTTTTTTAAAACTTATCGTTGGAGCTATCGATAGATACATCGCAATGTATCGTTCTTGTTTTTAAATATGCCTTAAACAATTAGAATAATTTTTTTTTTTTGTAGATAACAAGCCTCCTTTTTATTATATCATTTGTGTTTTCTATTCTTGAAAATCACAGTAATTTTGCTAAAACTCTAAAAGATTGATCGCGTAAATAGTAAGCGATTGACCATTTATTTTCGTGATTGTATCATCAATCTCCATGCTATTAATCCCGCCAAAATTATAACCAGTTCAAGTGTGTAACCTTCCACAAGTTAAACCTGCAACCTGTTGAATTTTAATCAAGACTATTATAATTAAATTAAGTTGGAAAAAATCCATTAACCTATCAGCACCAGCAATGTTATTACTTAACAAAGTATTAAAAACCCGTATAATGATTGATATAATTGATATAAACCCGTATATCTCTGGTTGATGGAAATGCCCTCTAAAATAGATGTTGATGTAGACTTGTTTTAATTGCCTAATAAAAAAATGAAACCCAATACAAAAAATATATATATTTTGTACCAACATGGCTGTGACTCAAAAAATAATTAAATTGACTAAAATTAGTTTGAGTAATTGGTATTTTTATTATAGCTATCTTCTTGTCTCAAAAGTATCTTTTTCTTTAATTATATACATCTCAGCTTAGTTTAATAAATACTCTTAACATTTTCTAAAATCTGAATTATTTTAAAATTATAGAAAATATGTAAAGCACAAATTAAATGAGAAACTCAAAAACATAGATCTCTGTTCCCTAGTATTACTTGTATTTATAATTTAGGTTTGTATTTTGAGGCATCTGTTTCTTTATTGGAAGAAATAAACTTATAATTGATGGAGATGTTTGAATATGTAACATTTGTTGGTTGAGTCTCAGAAAACTACTTGCCCATACCAGATACATTTGGGTTTATATCCTCACATTCTCCCTTTATCATTTTCAAATTTTATACCTTTGATATTAGTAATAAACATTACTGATATTCCTTAGTTAATGAAGATTATGGTAATTACAACACAGGTTATCGCTTTGAGTTATTTTAACTTTCCATTCATTTCTCTTTTAATATTTTCCAAAAATACAAGTTATCATGGGCTTTAGTATGGGTAATGTGTATATTTTGGTAATCGTTACATCTAGAAATGAACGTTTCAACAAGCACAAATTAAATGAGAAACTCAAAAACATAGATCTCTTGTTCCCTTCTCTTCCATTCTTAATTCTTTTCTTACCATACATTTTCCAGGATGGTCCTTTTCTTACTAACATTTAAACCTTTTCTATTCCAATTCCTACATATCAGTCAGGTTTAACCAGCTTCTGCTTAATCAGACACTGGTTAATGATATCAGGTACAGATATTTTATTTTAAATTTTAAAGTTAATTTTTTTTTTCTGAGATAAGGTTATTCTCTTATTTTTTGGTATTCTTATTTTATAGTATTTGTTTCTTACAAATCAACTGTCAGGGAAGTTGAATATCCTTTTTAAGTAATTTATTTGATTTTTATTTCTGTAGATATAAATAAAGACTGGGGTAGCTGAATGGTATAGCGCTGAGTCGCCATGCTGACTGTCCCGGGTTCAAACCCAGCTGTGGCATATAATTTATTAGATCTGTTAACAGCCGGAGATGAAGCGTGTAGGATCTGGAGACCCTCCAGGTGCACACCCGCCCTCTATAAAGTGGGAATACTTCATTTGGGGAAAAAACCTAGTGGTTAAGTGTTATCTCGGACTAATCACCGGCTTGCATAATTTTTGTCCTGGAAACAGTACAGTCTCTACCGCGTATTAAACCCAAGACCCCTCATGGGTTATAGTGTTACAGTTTTTTTGTTTGTTTTTTAATCCTCCCCTTGGAGGGTCCTTACGAGCCAAAAAAATTTCTATTAAAATAAGATTTTTTATACTTTTCTTTGTTTATGGACATGCTGAAATTCAGCAAAATTGTTTTAAAAAAAATCAGACTCACCGTTTGCTCATAATTGGCCATGTTTATATGATCATGCTAGGCTTTTCTCAAGATGATTTGTTTGGTGGAAAAAGGAAGTTTTAAATTTTGGAATTTCATAATAGAAACATCTTTCTAACACAATCTATTCTTTATTTTAATTCATATAGTTTACAAAGAAACAACAAAATAACTATTTAATACAGAATTCATAACTATTTTCTATGAAACCCCGCAAAACAGGAGATACACAAACCTACACCACACTTTTCACACTGGGTGCGCTTTTTCATGATTCCATGGCACATTGGCGACGATTTGCTTCAACTACAAAGTGGTGTATCTTATCATACCTTATATCTGCCAGTACTCGCTGACTATGGCCCATCTTTGATTGCCATGCTCCTCTCGACTTGAATAGTGTACCTGGCCAGATAAGTTAAAACTATTTCTCGGCAAAATTAGATTTTTGTAATCGGATTCCCTGATGTACTATAGGTATATAAATTTTTTCCTAATTTAAAATTTATGTTAAAAACATCAAGTGAGGCGTGAAAAATAATTATTTTTGTTTGAAACAATTGGGACAAAATTAATGTAAAAGGGGATAATCAACTGGGGTCTTTGCCTTGGAGCATACAGTAAAAGGACAATACCAGTGATACCTGTAAAGGTGTGCAAACAGTTGCTACCTGGAAGGGTAGAAATATAAGAGAATGCGGTGAAATTTGAGAAACTTCGGTGATAAGTAAATTAGATAAACTTTAAAATATACCAACTACCTTTAGATTTCGCTAATAATGAATAATATTTAGGCAGAACATTATAATTTTAAAGCAGGAAAAGGTTTTAATTGGTTAAGTTTATGACTTATCTAAAAAAATCAGTTAAAAAATTATTATAAATGCATATTTATTTCTTTATTTTCTATAAACAAAAAATTTTTGTTGGATCAACAATTAAAAAATTTTGTCTTGAGTAAAGACTGGCATGATCATATGATCACAGTCATAGTGACGGCCATATAAAAACCTTCAGGATTATTATTTTCAAATGAAACTCATACTAGAGAATGATACAACTCTGTAGAGTCTAACTCTATAATCTTATCCGTTAAAACAAAATTATAACACTTCCCGTGGGAGAAAATCCATTTTCAAAATTTGACAAATTTTGAACTCTTTTCTGATGTGAAAGATGCTTCAATCGTCACAGTTTCGGTCACAAATCAACACTGGCACCTCTTGGAGAAGGGCTGCAGAGGAAAAATTGAATAAAAAATGGGTGGGAGGGCAGGATGTCCTTTTGAGAGGGGGTAGGTTTGGTGTGATCATATGGACATTGTCAGTACTTGAAGGGTTAATACCTAAATATTCATTTTAATGACTAAGTTTTTGATTCATGTATTTCTTTTTTATCTGATGAGGGATATAGATAGTCTGGGGGTGCAGTCAAAATAACACTAAATAAGAAAAACTAATTTATTATGACTGCCAACGTTTCGATCTTTTCTTTCTCAATTCCTCTCAATTCTTTTTTATCTGTTTGTTCTTGCTATTTGCAACTCTGTTATATTGTTTTACAAGAATTATTTTCCTTTTTTTAAAAGGTAATTCTTTAGGGACATAGTCCCAGAATAAAGATTTTTTCTTTCCTATATTGTACTATTCAAGGTATGCTTAGCCCAGCCACTTATTCCAAACTTAAGTAAACATAAGTGTTTTTTTTTAATTATTGTTATTTTAAATAAAATTTGGTGAAAAATAAAATAATTTTTTACATGAACATCAATAAGGGGCCCTAATCATTTCTCAGAACCACCAAAAACATGAACTTAGACTTCAATATGTATTTGTTTACTGATAACTGTAAACCTAATTAGGTAATTTCAGTTGCTTCTCTAACTCCCTTCCTATTCATTTGGTTGGTTTTTTTTTTATTGAATTTCGATTATCCAAATTTTTTATTATCCGAACCACCCCTGACAACAATAGTTTGGATAATCGACGTTCCACTCTAGTTTTAACATTTGAAGATATGAATTAGGTGTTTAAATATTAATATAAAAATGATTTATTTGGAATTGGAAAAAATCAGACAAAAATAAAAAAAATAGAATATGTAATGGGAGACAAAGACATATTTATATTTTCCTTACCGATGGGATAGTAGCAGTCTGCCCACACTTCACAATATTTTCCTGAAAATTACTGCAAACTCATATTTGATTGAGGTAATGAAGAACATTAAAAAGCAGCTTAGCTCCTGTTCCTTCTATTCTTTACAGCACTTAATTTCTTTATATTTCATTGAAAATTTGTATTCCTAGAGCGCGACCACAAAATATACCAATGATGAAAGATAAGTAGATAGCCTGGGAGGTAATTTATTAATTCCATGTTAAAAAGGCGTGGTTACCTTTTGGCTGACACATTACATTTTCTCCAAATAGAGGATTAATCAGATACTTATTTGGATCCTCAGTAAAAAAAAAGTTTTGTAGTTCAGGTGTTTCTCTAGATGTCTGAGAATCTGGCACTCTTGTTAGCTGCCATCTTGATACTCCATGATAATTAAGTCTTTTGTTCTTAAATAAAGCAACACATAGATGCATTTTCGGAATGCAATTAATTAAGGTAAGTAATTTAGTAAGAAGTCAAATATCAACTAAATGTTCTGAAACTAGATGTCTCAGAATTCAATGGGTTTTTTTTTTTTTTTTTGTAACACGGAGTACTATCAGTTAAAATAAAAGTTGGAAATTTTAAATGTTTCCCATTCCTGTGTTTTGAGAAATAAAGTTTAAAAAAATTAAAATTTACATTTATTATTATTTTTTAAAATACATAAATTAGCAGTTAAAAGGATGTATAAACCTAAATACTTTCATGATGACATTTTATGGGTTCTCACATATAGAACTGTTTAAATATAAAATATTAAATATACAGGATGATAAAATTATGGAATAACATAATGGTATTATTTAATACGTACGTACGTGGGTGGGTGTGTGTGTGTGTGTGTGTGTGTGTGTGTGTGCGTGCGTGCGTGTGTGTGTGTGTGTGTGTTAGTTCATATAATTTAAATAATACTTTATTTTATTCTATAATTTAAGACATCTCCACTTATGAATGTGGTTTGTTTTTTCTCCAAAATCATGATTTCTATATTTTATTTTTATTTCTTACAATTATTATGTATCATTTTTATTTGTTTGTGTCTTGTACATATAGCCCTGAAGAAGACCTGCAATGTGTATCTAAACATTGTTTTTCAAATAAATAGTTCAACCATATTTAAGGAATTATTTCTCTGGCATCCACCCTAACCATTTTCTTCCCTATAAGTCTAATCAAATATTTATTTTATTTTTGTATTTTACGGATACTTAAAATTCATTTTCTTGTCTGGTAGTATTGGCTCGGTTGTAGGAGGTCGGGGTGGCCAATTATTCAAACATGCATTTTACAGAAATCTGATCAATTTAAAGTTAATGCAGATGAAAGAGGATATTGATTGAATAATATACTTAAAACATAAAATATTGGCTTTTCAAAATTTTATTAATTACAATACTACATGTTCTATGATTTTACACCTAACAACTATATTTTATTATAAATTATGTATATATTATGACAACAATGTATTTTAAATGGTATAATATTTGAAATGATCTCTTAGTCCTATAAAAAAGTGAAAAATTAGAGCGATTTATGCATTGGAAGGCACAGGTTGTATTGTACAGAATACCACTATATATAGACTGTGGGTAGCGGACGGATATGTAATAAATTATATTATTTTTAAACTATTTCCAAAGATTGTGCTCTCTTAATATGTAAAGGCACAAAGATATGAAAATGAAAACAATTTTTTATTATTTAATTTTTTTTTGTCATTTGAAAAATATCTAGGCCTCTTATATAAATCGCTTTCACATCAAACGATATGTATCTAAGTCATAGAGACAATGGTATACCTGCTACATTTTTTTTCATTTTTTTTGTTATATATTTTTAAATATACTTTGACTTGATAGAACATCGATTTCACAACCTATTTTACACCTTCCTATTAACAAGACGTATATATGTGTATATATATACGAAAGTATATAATAATAATAAATATTTTAAATAGTAATATAAAATGTATCTACATAAACTTAAGAATCTAGTTTCTATAAATAAAGAAGTATGTATTACACATATGACATACAATTAAGTTCTTAAGTACAATTACATATGGAACTAACTTTATAATAGTTTTATATATTACTAAATATAAGAGATATTCGGATACAAATGATCCTTAAGACAGATAAATAACTTTATTGAAAAAGGAAACATTGGTATTAACAGCTAAGTATTTACTGCACCAAGGGATTCCCTATACATATAGATATAAATGTGCTTATAAGAGATATCCGTATTTGTCTAGTGCGATGAATGTACAGTTGGTGCAAAATAATGAATTATATAAAATATATCGATACATACATTTTGTTTGGACCTCAGGAGATCTCAATTAGTATTAATAACTTTTAACACGAGGATGGAAACTCTATAAACATTATAGTATATTGTTAACTGCGTACACAGCCTGTTCTGTGTGAAAAATTCGGGCTCAAGAATGTTCATGGCTACTTTATGATGATTTTAAACCGATCTATTTCATTTCTAAAACAAGACATATAGTAAAAATAAATTGATCATATAAAGGAAAGTACGGAATAGTACTGAAAAAATATAAAGAAAGATTTTCAAGTAAAGGCTTTCATTATAACATTCAGTTTTTCGTTACATTGTTACTTATCAATCCTATTAAAAATCTTGATTAAATCTAAAACTGTATTGAGTTTAAATTTTAATTTTCCTTATGATCAATATTTTTCTAAATTTCAAAAGAATGATAGAAACCCTGCGTTGCAATATCTTTTTTTCTTTGTTTTAGATCAGAAAACTTGGGTATAAAACAGCTGTCCTAATTGTGGCATGATATTTGCTTCAACACACAGATTTTAATCTCCACCACATACAATTAATTTCTCATTAATAAACAACAAAATTAATTAATGATTTGATGAAAAGCCAAATGACGAACTAACTGGAATAGACATGAAATACTCAATACACAAAATAATTCTGATAGTTTGTTCCTAAAAATTTTTTGAGACAAAGAAGGTGATATACATTATCAGGTTTTATATAGCATAGATAAAATATCTTTCTAAGGTAATTAACCCAATGCATAAATACATTGTATGATATATTATTAATATAAAAACCAATAACTCTTATTATATTTATAAACTGCATTCCCAGATGGGACTCAAATCCTAAGGATTCACTCATACAGTTGATGGTTATTTTGTTAAGTCATTATATATTTTACAAATTCAGCCTTGATTTTTTTTCTTTTAATAGATGAAAAGTTTATTAGATAATAAACAATATAAGCTTCATCTACTTAAAGTTATTAGAAAACTATTTTGTTAACAATATAGTTTCTGAAACATGTGACTACGGTCATGCAGCAGCCATTTATATTCCTTGCAATATACGTAGATAGTTAAGACTCACAAAAAAAATTGTTTTTCATTCTCAGATTATATTTATATACAATTCCGTTTCTTTCACACCATTCAAGATTTTTATGTAAATTTTTTTAAAAAATCAATTAGTTCCAACAAAATTTCATCATCAATCATGTTCTTCAAAATAAGTTACAAAATTCATTTAAAGTAATATGAAAAGTAAGAAACAAGAACAATGAAAATAATTACTAATAATTATAATAATTACAATTCAATTCTGCCTACAATGCATAATAATATTTTTATTGCATATTACGTATATATAATATATACATATAATGAGACAAAATTATTGTCCTTATTTTAATACAAGTATTAATTTAAGACTAGATATTAGGAAATTCTAAATTAACTATTATATGAGTATGAAAAATCTACAACTTTGCAACATTAAAAAATTATGGTTTACAAGGTAATGAGGCTTTGTAACGAAAAGGTAACAACAAAAGGGAGACTTATTGGAAGAGTCAAATGGTAAGTTAAATCTATAAAAATTATACAATTAATCAGTAAAAATACAAAATATATACCATAAAATGATTAGAAAAATGACTAATTTGTGTTAATAACCGAATCATACCAACATCAATGATGAAACACTTGAGCAAAATAATGACATGACTTTTCTTGTCAATAAAAAATAATATTGAAAAGTATAATTAAATGTGTATATGGTCAAATGCAATTCAACCTGTTTTAATAAATCATCTTAAAATTTAACAATTGTAGAAATATAACCTAATAGTTAAACATACGGATATTATGACAAATGTAATAGTAAACATCCCAAAAATGTTTGGTAATAAGGTTTGTTGTTCTCTCTCTTAATGAGGTCAATGACAGTTGAATTCAATATGTTCTGGGTCTGTCTCTTCAACGTATGGTCGTACAGCTAAACGAAACCGTATATCTCAAAGTTGCGTCAATATTTCATCAGCTACTACTACTACCTTTGAAAATATATTTTTTTAAATGCAAAAATATATACAGTAGTGCTGAGAAGAAGTTTAAGCTGCACAAACCACACTTCATATTAGATGGAAATGACATTTTAATACCTGAATTACTGTTTTTGGTATTATCACTATTTTTTTTTCATATGCAATGAAATCATTATTTTTTCTGTCATAGAAATAAAAAATTACAATCTCTCCTCCAACCTAGAGCTGACGCTAACCTTCATTTCATTTCTCATACCAAATTCAACTAGACTAGAACGAACATGTTGAACATCTGCAACTTCCTACTCAAGTTTTATTTTTTTATTTTTTATTAATATGTTGTCAAACTATCTTCTCCCTCTTAACTCTCCTTCCTTCCATTGAAAGGACAGGATATGGTAATACAGTAACCAGTCAGTCTATCAAGATTCCAAACAACAGTTGCCATTTTGGTAACTTGATTTTATTAATGTATACATGATTATATGTAAGCGCATTCATATACAGGCAACTGGCTTATAATGATAGGCATTATATGCAATTTCCCCCAATATAAACGCTATTAATTATTAAAATGTAAATAAATATAACAACGCAACCATTTTGACTTCTTGTCTTAGAGGTTTTCCTCTTAAACTACATAATTTTTCTAGAAATTAACTTGGAACATGTCTCAGCTCAATGATTTATTGCGTAAAGTTTCTGTCAATGAGTGGCATCATTACAACCTTTACAATGTATAGTCTATACTTTATCAATATCTAAAAAAATTAACACTTTTAAGTTGGATATTAAATTATCGGGATTTTTTCCTAACCAATCTCAGAAAGACTATGGAAAAAATTTGTAAAAGTGTCCAATTTCATTGAATTCTTATTATGTATCATTGCAACAGTAAACTTTCATTTATAAAAAAATTTGTTATGTTTATATTAGCCAATGTACATTTACAAATAATTTTGCATTGTTCTGTAAAATGAGATAATTTGTCATAACAGGTCTAACTATAGTAAGTAAAAAAAGTACACAGTACATTAACTTTTACATGAAATTAAATGATCGGATCAAATTCACAATGATACAAGATATTTAAATACAAAAGATATTCAAGACATAGTTTACAACAATAATTTTAAACAACATTCAACAAGGTAGATTTAAATAAATAAATAAGTAACCATTAATAAATTAGATACCAACAGTGATGTTTATAATTTAGAAGTATGAGTCCTAATAAAAAAAAAATTGTAACAAAATTATTTAAATATAAATAGTTATATAGGTTTCTAAAAAACAAAAATTCCTAACCTTAAAATATCTTAGTGAAATATGACTTACAACTAGGACATTTTTTTGCTTTTCATTCAGTGTTTTCTTAACGTACGCCCCCGCTCAGAACCTTTTTGTGTTTCATGACAAAAGAGTCGAACCTCGAAATATATCCACTTTAATAATAAGAAAATAATAAAAGAAAAGCAGTCAGTATTATTAGTGTTGCCAATATTGCACTGGACTTGCTCTGAAACATGTTCCTTGCCTAAGCCTAGAGGAGGGGTCACTGGAGCCTCGCCTCTTGCAGGGTTGCGGCCTGTGCGGCAGCCGCGGTGTATGGAGAGAGTCCAGTGAAAGCTCCTGTCGTCGGGATAGTTGCTGCGGCTTGTGGTAATGTAGCATACGTATATGGAGTCACAAAACTGGCTGCCCCTGAAACATCATTAAATTTTATTTAGACAATATGATTATTTCAATAATAGGAATCAGAAGGTCCTAAAATTAAATGTATACAACAATATAATCTATACTTCT
Source organism: Troilus luridus (assembly GCA_964056705.1). Taxonomy (NCBI): domain Eukaryota; kingdom Metazoa; phylum Arthropoda; class Insecta; order Hemiptera; family Pentatomidae; genus Troilus; species Troilus luridus. The sequence goes on along the minus strand of OZ057414.1, from coordinate 116,167,241 downwards.
AAGAGAATCATTAAAAAAATACAAAATGTAATTAAATTTAAAAAAAAATTTGTATATTGAAATTTACAACTGTATTATAACAATACAACAAGTAAATATAATGACATGAATGATAAATAATTGCATGTATAAAGGCAAGTAGAGAAACTACCCAGTGGTAGTATTCAAATAAATTCAGACACCTCAGTGGATTATTTGGAATTGAAGATGTTGCTATGTTTGAAACTAGTGGGTTGGAATGGGAATAAAGTTTGTCATGAAAGGATTGATATTGGGTTTGGACCAAATCAGCAACAAATAGGAGATTAAATTTATTATGAATGACTTTATTCGTAACAAAGTAAGGAGCATTAAGGATTTTGAATTGTAATGATTGGACACAAGAAGAATTCGATGGGTTAGTGGAGCCCCAAAGCTCTTCTCCTTAAGTGCAAATAGGTCTCGTAATTAAATTGTAGGGAGTCACAAATTCTTTGACGAGTGTGCACAAAGTTGCTTGTGGTAATACCAGTTGGATTTTCATAACTCAGGATTCATAGCTAAATATATAATGTTTTTTTCTGTTGGCTCAATTGAGACCATGAAGATCTTTGGACACACTAAATGGTCAGCCAACCTGCGGAACAAGTACATCTAAGAAGTCCCTTTTGGTTGTTAGCAGTCATAAGAGAAGTATATTTCTTTCTTCGATAATTACTGTTCTTGGACTAAACCTTTGGGTCATCACTTCTTAACTCCTTGAACTTGCAACCAAATATATTAAATTTTACAATGGCTACGTAATATAACACAGTTTCAATAAAACATTAATAGCCTTTAGATCCAAAGTAAATACAGTAAGTAATAGGAATAGAACAAAAGCAACATAAGACCATCATTTGACTGGGAGGGGAGATTTAACAAACCAAATGCTATAGACAGAATCCATGGGTAGAGCCACCATTGAAGATGCCATAGAGACATCCAGGAATTGGGATAATTAGGATTTTGGGGGTAATGTCTTACATTGGCTGATTAAATAATTATAACAACTGTAGGAGCAACAATTCAGATCTCTGCCTAAAAAAGGAGTGGCAATAACTTGTAAGTTTCTTTCAGTTGTAACTGGTACAAGAAGAAAGAAAGCATCTTTATATCGAGATTTAAGAGATTATCGATCATTTCTAATGGATTTTTTTTTATATTGGATGATTATATTATTTTATGTAGGTTATTCATGCGCCAATGGAATAAGATTGAGGTGCATCCCCTATAAGGTGTAAACGTTTTTCCCCCCTTTAAAACGGTTAAATATATTATATACAGGGCCTTTATTGGTATAATATTCGAATCTTAATTGAATAATTTGGATTTTAAAACGTGAAAAGAGGAGGAAATATTTGGATGGAAGAATTTGTTGGAAGATTGGAGGGGAGAACATGGTACACAGGTGCGCACCCACCCTCACAAAAATCCTGGATCTGGCACTGTATTTATGGCAATATTTATTATTATGATTAATCATGTCACTTTTGTACGAAATACTGTTTAAACCTTATTAGAGCTTCCATATTTTCATTTCAATAATCTCTACAGATTTTCACTTGATTAATACTGACCGCCTGTGGTGTATTGGTTAGCATAAAACCTCATATGCTCAAAGTCGAGGGTTCGCAGCCCGACAGGTGGCCCCAGGACATTTTAAAGAGAGTTATAAACATTTGGTTAAGGCGTCAGTCGGAAAGGACGTAAAATGCGGGTCCCGAGCCTGTGACGTTAAGCGAAACGAACACTAGATCAAAAAACAAAAAGTAATATTACAACACATTAAGAGTCTTAATAAACTCGAGGATATGCGAATCCCATATGGCCCATTCATGGCTGATAAAAAATTAAATAATTTATCCGCAAGAGCCGAATCTGAACTCTAAACACTTAGCTACTGATTGCTAGAGACACTGATTCATAGCATTAACGAGATTTTCGCGAATTAAAGCGACAAACGGTGTTTTTAGCGATAAATATGTTAAAACGCGAAATAACAGCGATTTTTACGACAAAACTCAACAAAAGGCGAACTTCTCAGTAATGCGAGCAAAAGTACAAATTTCGTACAAGTTTCGTAGAGCCTTGGTAGTGCGCCCGAACGCCGAGAGTTGTCAGGTGAGTTCTCTGAAACTGGCATTTCATATGCTGAACCGTCAAGACAACAGCACTAATCTATTTCTTGAGCACGCAGGTAAAATGTTCAATCCTGCGATTGTAGATCAGAATGTCCAGTATTCAGATACTATTCTTTTAGTAAGTAAAAGTAGGCTTGCACCAACCACCAACATTCAAATCTGTTGATTACAGTAAATTCCTGGAAGGTAACAGCTATTTCAAAGACAGCTTGTAGAGCAAGTGAGGGATGGAGTCACTGTAGAGAAAATTCTGCTACTCTTAGCTGTAAAAATTGTTCAAAGAGAATTTGCTGAGGCAGCTCTGATGACTGTGTGGGCCCCTATGAATAGTGTTGACGCAGAAAGATGTTTTTAATCGCTATAATCTTGTATTGACGAATCATAGAACGAAGATGACACACTCTACTGTAGAAACATGTGCCATGTTGAGTTTCAATCAATAATACAATAAAAATGTTTCAAGTGCTTTTGCTAATTTAATTGATTTTCCCCTCTTACCGACTCCCATTCCTTGACGTTATCCTATTTAGCTATAAACGCTATGAAAACGCAAAATTAAAGCTATTTTTTTTTTTAAATTAAAGCTATGAATCGGTGACTCTACCCATTGCAAACCAGTTATTATAGTCAAATGAATTATATATCGTCTTGTTGTCTATTGATTTAATGTCAATTTATGCTGCTATTGTTAATCGGACGATGCTTCAGTGGGAGTCCTAAGTTTTATTCATCCGTGTATAATTAGGTTAGGGATCTTTAACGAGTATCTGACACTGTACAGGCTTGTGGCCCCCAAATTAATTCCATTCTGAAGGACGACACAACCAAGCTGTGACGGCTGCGAGCCCGCGGCTGGGCGTGGTGAGTTGTTTAGCTAACCGCAACACCACAGGTGACCCCTTATGCCGTCTTCCTTTTTATTCATCCCTATTGTAAGTACTACTTTCTAAGTTGATTACTGTTTTCAAAACAAATGATTATTTTAGGCGGATGTACACTATAAGGCTTTTGGTTATCTATACCCACATTATTGAGGCAGAATTGACTAACAGGACCTCCAGATCATAGAGTCGATCCACGATTAATATCATGATATACAGATTTTACAGCCTTGGGATACTTTACGTCATCAGAATCATCTTTCACACACAATCGCATAATTATTATTTTTATTTATTTACTAATTATTATCATGCAATTATTAATGTCAACATAACAGCTGAGAGTAGCGAATTCGAATCTGGTGTGGCACTGGAATGAATCTCGAATAACCCCTCCCCTCCCCGTGATTAGGTTGATAACCTGTCAGATTGGCCCATAGTGTTTGCAAAGGAGTAGGAATGGACCATTAATCGCCAGTAAAATAAATATTAAAACTAATTACCAAAATACTACTATATAATATAACGCACATTAGTCCTTGTTTATCTGATGCGCATATATCTGATAAATCTTACTATCCATAAATAAAACGCCTAAAACTGAGAAGGTTCCTCAGATGTTTCCTGAAACGCGTGCCAAATTCTATTAATAGACCAAAGACAAGATATTCGACCGCGTCGAAAGGAATGTTGTAAGAGTCTAGAAATAACTAAAGCCTAATGCAATTTCAAATAATTACCAGCGACTATAACCTGGCGTGACTATAACCTCCCTGCCAAATGGCCCCGTTCCAACCTATCACTTCTCTCTCTTCTTTAACATTTCTTGTTTAATTGACACGGGCAAGGTTTTATTACTTCAAGCAGATGTATAAGTGGTTCATAATTCATTCGGATGATAATTAAGCTTGCTCTAGAAGTAATACTGCCTCTTGTATGTACTAGAAAAATGTGGTATGAAGAGTCATGCGAATCTATAAAATGGCTGTTAGTTTATTGATGAGTTAACGTGCATACTCATAGAAACCATAATCTGTGTTAAATTTATTAATTTAACGTCACTTTATGCAACAAGAGCTATAACTAACTGTCATATACATAGGATAACCTCATTTATAAGATACAAGAGGAATCATCGGTCCAAAGTCAATCGGGTAGCTTCATCACAGCATCTTAGCGCTCTACTCTCTGAGTTTACACGCTCCTATGACGCCTTTAATTAATGATCCAAAATCAGGTTAATATAAATAAGAAATAGGAATATGATATGTAATTTATGATGAATAATACAAAAAGTGGGGCCTGTAGATTAATCCAAAAGAAAAGAAAGGAATACATGTCATTCAACTCTCCTGTTTCATCTCTCTGCATATAAGATTGGATGATCCTTTAAAGTATTGCTTTTAAGTATCTTGGAGTGACGATTGGCTGATTTGGCAAAGTATAAAAAGATATTGAAAAGAAAATTACTAATAGTAAAAAGATTGTAGGTATCCTAAACGGTATATTAAGAAATAAATAGATCTCTATCGAAGCTAAGATAAAGACTCCTTCTTGGTTGGCAAAGCGTTATATGGGTCAGAATCATGGAAACTAAAATACAATACGCAAATAAATTACCGGCACTAGAAATGGTTTCTAGAGAAGTTTTGCCATATCGCAGAAGGTCCCAAATGAAATTATAATAAATAAAGAGGGATCTAAACTTTTTTTTCCATGACAACAGCGAATGAAGATAGCTGTGGTATTGGATACCCCCTTCAGGTACTTAAATAATGCCCAGAGAAAAGAAGACGTGGAAGACCTCGGAAGTAATGGTTAGAATAAATGGCAGCCAGAGGCCTGACAGAGGAGGATTGTATGGACAAGAGGTATTGGAGGGAAAATGTATTGGGGACCGGGATATGAGAAAATTGTATTACCCGATAATAAAATAAGAAAACAACACGGGCAGATAAAAATCACTAAAAATATCAAGTATTTAGGAGAGATCGTACAAGCCTGCAATGGAAGACGATTTACTCAAATTAGAAAAACTAAATTTCCTCACAAAAGACATTTATGATAAAAAGAATCTGTACAACAGTGCGAAATTAAGGCACTTCAATGTTGTAGTAAGGTCAGTAGTTTTATATGGCACGGAAACGGCAAACTTCTCAAGCCTGCGAAAGCTCCAAAAAATCGAAAGGGAAATGTTAAGAAGACTTTATGGTCAAATTACATCACATAGAAGCAACATATTGAGATCGGATAAATAAATATACGAAAGGACAGAATACTTGGAAACAACTGTGAGGAAAATAAGACTCATTTTTATTGGCACATGGTCAGGATGGATCCTACAAGGTTGAATAGTACGAAATACAACCTGAAAAGCCATATTCCTTATGCTAAGTAAATGAAAGAAGAACTTCAAAGGCTTGGAATTACTAATGAGGACTGCCAGGACTAAGATTTAGCAGCCGAAAAAACATTAGTATTGTTGTGGAAGAGAGAACGAAGTAGGAATAGGGGATGGACTGAGGATAGAAGAAGGCAGCATTCTGGGAGAATGAGGAATTATCGGAGGAGAAGGAAGAATGCGATAAATCATGGTATCTGCGTTTTCCTTCATTCGCCTCCTACAGATCTTCAGTTGGGATTATTCATACCAAACGTTCCCATTTCTTTTAATTTTCATAGAATCTACATTGTATTGTAACGACTATACATAATGGTGAAATATAATTAAATTTAGGATGTTTATATAATTAATATTACCTGCAGCAGTGGTGTAAGGATCGAAGCCGTTGGCGAATTGGCTGGTGGCCGGGTAGGAGGCGGCTAGCGCGGCGGCCGCAGCGTTCTGGTACTCGTAGAACTGGGACGCTGCGGCGGCAACGGCGGCGGCGTGGCTGAGCGGGGCGGGCGGCAATGTGACCAGGCCGCTGGGGGCAGCTGCCGCCGCTGCGGTCAGGTACGGGCTCTGGTACACGTAGCTCGGCTGCATCCTAAAACATATCTCCATGTACCTATATCCAGTCTATGACAACGTCATCTAGCGTGCTATAGATGTTAACTATGTACTAAGCTGCTTTATTTACAATAAATACAAAACCATAATCAACCAAAATATAGAAAACAATTGATTCATATAAAAAACAAACAACTAATATCATATAAATTATATACTAAATCCATTATCAATCAATTAAAATCCAACCTTTCAATAACATAGAATGAAGCCCAGGTGATTAAATGGTTAAGTCAAATTTTGCCCACACAGCGAGAACATTGTATTGAAGGAACCCGAAACATGCCGTTGTAGTTTTTGGTTTGAAATGTAGTTATAATATAAGTAATAATTCAATTTCAAGGTAATGCTTAACTTAGCTATGTATGCATAACGAGAATTACAACATTCGGTTTCCTTAAATACAAGAAACTCATTTTTAACAAAATTCGACTTAACCGGGGAATGATGGAGATTAAAAAAAATAATCTTTTAGCTTAGCTTATGAACCTTAATTTAATTTTCAGTTTATTCCCCATTGATTTATTTTCAATGTATCGATAAAAAAAATGTACAACTACAACTCATGAATAGCCCTGAATTCAGTACGTGGTAGAGATTGCACTCTTTGTTGGGACAATGGTTGTGATTTGTCTTAGCTCATGGTCAACCACCAGATTTTTCCTCCCTGTTTTTATAGAGACTGGGTGAGCCTCAGGAGGGACCCGGATCCAAAAGGATCCATCTCCGGGTGTTAACAGGTTAAATACAATCTGCCGCAGCCGGATTTGGACCTAGGCTCTTCGGCACGGCAACTCAGTGCTCTACCACTGAGCCACTCTGCTTTGATGCATCAATAAACTGCAGAAAAATAAATATTTCCTTTTATGACAATAGAATCCAATAATACATGTTGTTATAATTTATTCTAGTAATTTGGAAAATGTGTGGTCTACAGTGATATCTTTCAAGAAGTATACCAATAATTATAGTAGTAACACCTGTCTCTAGTTATAACAGGGATTTTATAGCATATTTTTGAGCTGCTTACCAAAAAGATTATTTTAAAAAAAAACTATCTCTAAGCCAACAGTTGTGCAGTATAATAAGTCCAAGGTAGCGCACAACCACCAGTTTTTCCCCCAACCCACGGGTACCCACTTTATAGAGGCTGGGTGAGTCCTAGGAGGATTGGAAGGTACCACAGGGTCCATCCATGGCTGTTAACAGATTAGATAATTTATCTGCCACAGCTCAATTGGAACTACACTGATTGCCCAGGGCCCGCATCATTAATAAATAAAATAAATGACATACAGATTTTAATTTTAATTTCAATTAATTTAGTTCTATATATCTTAAACCTTCTGAAACCCTTCAGGGCTTACCAATGGGGATGTCTATAATTGTACCTCCTAGTATCCAGCAAAGTCTAATCTACTTACTTCAATGTAAAATACTGATAATAAAAATGATTTGCACTTCTGAGTGTAACTGAAGGATTACTACAATATATTAATATAAACTGTAACTATAAAAAAAAAGAAAAGCTAAATTAATGATTATGTTATCATACTTATAAAATAAAGTAAAAAAAGAATTGATAGTAGGACAATAATTTTGAAAATATCAGTTAAACAGAGACAATTTTTAAATTAAAGACAAAAACATATCTTCTGTTGTTATAACAGTATAATAAAACTACTATAGAATAGAAAAAATATTTTATATATAATTTAATTAATGATGCAAATTACATAACTATTATACAATAAAAATATAAAAGCAGACTAAAGTATAATTAATTCATAAAGTTGAAATTAAAGTGAGAAAATACAAAAACATTGTGGCATATTTTTCTAAAATTAGCACCATTCTTTTTATTCATTCAAATTATATAATTTTGAATTATATAACTTAAATGATTCTGTTTCGGAGATTATGCTAAATTTAAGCACATATTAAATAAATATATTTCTTAAAGGAATTTAACTTTTATATATTAAATTCTAAATGGAGATTTATTTGTTTTAAAAACAAAACTAGTTGAGTATATAATAATACAGTTTCAAATTAGACATGAGTAACATTTATGAATAGATGGCCTTGTCGATAAAAGCTGGTAATTTTAGTTAATTTTAAAAGAAAATGCTAATCGAATTCAGCAATTAACATAAAAATAAACATAAAACTTAACATCAAAATGCATTTTCATCATTCATAAGGGAATTTAAAGATTTTTAAGTGAAATTAAAATATTATTCACTGAGAGAGGAAGTTTTTGTTGCGTCTGCTTACTTTAACAATTTATTATATAATTTTAAATCGTTTATTAAACAAGGGTATGAATAATTACAGTTTTTTTACAATTTAGAGAAAATATATATAATGAATGAGAACAGGAAATAAAATGAACTTCAAATAAAATATGAGTACATAAAATTACAAAGAATATATATTTATTATATATATTTATTTATATTTTAAAGATTATATATTAAATTGAAGAATATATATTTTTTTATAAATAAATCGTTCGGTGAAATTCAATTATTTAATAAAATACATGAAACGTTAATAAAAAATACTACCAGTCTGTTAATACCTAAAAGCGTCACCAGAGCTCATTACCAGTATCAGAATCAACTGTACCAGAAACTAACTTGAAAAAACGTTTTGGCAAAGTATTCGATATGTGAAAAAAGCCGATTTAAAGATGTAATGGGCTAATAAAATTTAAGATAAGACAACAAATATATATAAATAATTATATTAAATGTATTGTAGTATCGGACATTTTGGTTGCACGGATAACTCGAAACAACCAAACGTTTTTTTCCCAGTGTCTTTTAATTAGATAATCCAAAGAAGCCATAATTAAGAAAGAAAATTTCAGATTAAAATAAAAAAAGTAAAGTTTTGCTAATCTCTTGACTTGCTTAGAACACATTAACAATTAAATTTTGGCCAGTATTTTTATTTATTTATTTTTTCATCGATCAATATAAATTAATACATTAATGTAAATCGATTAATGCATTTTTTAATCGATTAAAAATCCCACTAATTGTAACCTTGACTATATCATAAAAAATCGTAATATAAATACCTCAGATGATTACGTTTGAATTAAAGCTTTACTTTGTTAATGCCTTAACGATTAATAAAATTAAGGATCCCCTATTTTTAGGCAAACCGATAAAGAAACATTCTGAAGCTAACATTTTTTTTTAACAAACAAACTGGTATTATGCGTAAGCAATTAATAAAATAGGGTTTTATTTTCAATATTGTATCGGAATTTTATTTATTTTTTATCAGAACTTTATGAAAAAAATAAAAAGACAAAAGGAAAAAAAAGTCTAAAATGCCTGACTCATAGTTGTTTCGAGATAAACTTCATCAAACCTCAGTAATTATAACACAATTCAATTTCCATTGAGCAATCACTAAGTATCTATTAACCATTAATGGCATTAGTCAATTACAAATGGAGTGTAGGTTGAATTCAATTAGTGCTATTGGGTTTTCACAGCATTCCCTCAGAGTTTGAGTTACATTGTTTTACTTCCGCATATTTAGTTCCGCATACCGCAGTTTTAGTTCCTTTAGCATTTAAAAATAATTGTAGTGTTATCACTTAAGCTTTAAAAATATTAGAAATAACTTAATACTGATACATTTCTCCATTGTATTAATAGTAAAACCATGGGAGGAACCCATGACAGCTTTCAGTGGGTGATTTAATCAGCTGATTAAAAACAAATTTAATCTATAAAATCATTAATCAGCTGTTAAAAAAAAAAAAAACTCTTTTGTTTGGTCAGAGTTATATATCACATACTTTTTGATTAATTACTATATTGTCGCTCTATTAGCAACGTGAGAATTAGTAGTTTGGAATTAGACTTGTAGAAGAAATATTTTGACTATAGTGTTATTTTTATTTATTAATTTATTTTTTATTGTGAAGACAGTAGACGGCTACTCACTTAGTATTGTTTTAGGTTCTGAGTATTTTCCATTAAATGAAATAATGAAATATTTTTTGTAGTATCATCCAACTAGTCATAGCAGCATAAAAGTGACGTTAAGACAATCTAACAAACAAGAAGAAGTCAGAGACAGTAGTTTTCTGATTTTCCAATTTTAAAAAATATTTAATATTTAACTGATCGAGCTCGACAAGAGACTAAACAAAAAGAACTTTCTCGATCTGTTGCTAGGCAACGCCGATAAAATAATTAATCACTAAGAGCTAGATAAAGAGAATATTTGTAATTCAACTTTTTTTATTTATTTATCCACAGGCTTTAAAAAAACCAGGAGAGTGGCAAGAATAATACCATTTAATCTCCAAACAGTAACTTTAATATCAATATAACCGAGATAATCTAAAAACATTATGTCTTCCTTTTATAACCCTGACAAGAAAATATGTGGAAAAGCTACAAGGCTTTCCCAAGAGAAAACCTTGTATTGTTATACTAAGAGGCAATCCTCAAGAAATAATGATACATATTTCCAGGCAGTGAGATAAGAAAAATGGCACTTAAGAAGTATCTGATGCTCCATGCTCCGCCAGCTTCCAGAAATGGAAAAATAACACTGGAAAAGGAGGTGGGGCTCAGACAATGAGACAGAAAAAAAAATAAAAATATCTTTCTGCGACAACTCCGAGGTGTAACGAGAATATTCATAAATTTCTCTCTCGATTTTTTAAGGAAATCATTTTTAGCGAGAAGCAAGAAGAATTCTTAGAACGACTGAAGAAATTATTTATATTTTTTTATCCATAATATTGTTGTTTTGAGAATACTGACGATTCCAGGGACTCAAGTATTACTAAATGTATTTAAAAAAAATTAAAATCAAGATAAAAAAAACCTTTAGCATATCAACCCAGGACTCTTCTCAATAGGCTACCCCGCTCACTAATGGAATAGAATAGAGTAGAAACCTAACATTATTCTTGGGCTTAGTACCTTAAGATTAACAAACATGAACCTATTTCACACAGAAAAAGAAACTAATAGGGTGTATAAAAAAAAATAAGACCGTTTTATCAAATTACAGAGTTCAAAAGTCTGTAAATATTTTAATGCTATTTATAATTTACCAACACTTAATAGTCCATTTAGAGCATTCTATAAGCTTGTTTACTAAAACTGGACTTCTTCAAAAAAAGCCTCAGGTTAGTTATTTATTTAAAAGAAGAAACATGACAGTGTCCTACGAAATTCTCGTAATTTTAAGACATTACTGGAAAAAAAAATTCACAGCCGCTGAAGCAACTTGTGAAATTGTTAAATATGAAGGGGAAGGTGTCCTTGACCAGCGCATTTCGCGGCGTTGGTTTGAAAAATTTAGCAGTAGAGATACGACGTTGGAAAGGAAGAAGGGCTCCAGGCGACCATTAATTATATTGATGAGGTACTGAAGGATGCTGTGGAGTCAAATCCGTTCAGAAGTACTCGCGAAGTTGCCAGGGAGTGTGTTGTGTCGAAAGATACTGTTAGCCGCCATCTTTTCTCCATGGGTGAGGTGAAACGGTCATTTTTTTTTATACACCCCATTATAATAGAACCCCTTATGTATCTAACTTATCTATATAGTCTTCTGGGGAACCTTTTATTCAGTAAAAAAACAACAATGTTTTTGTATTTATAATATACGGTATTTTCAACAAATACTATATATACAAAACTTGAATAACCTATTCCTTCCATTTCATTTTGATTTTTTTTCTCTTAAAACTATTAGTATTCTCACAAATCCCGTCAAATCACCTTTAACCTCCGTCGTAAACCAATAACTCCCTGTCCTCCTGTATCGTTTAATAACATCCCACTGATTCCTGTAGAACAAGTCCGGTACTTAGGACTTCACCTTGACAAAAGATTAACTTGGAATCCTCATACTAGACTAAAACGACAAGAAACAGCTCGCCGTTTCAAGCTATTACAACACTTTCTAGATAAACGCTCTAAGCTCTCAATTATTTACAAAAGACTCATATACATGACAATCATTAGACCTATCTGGACTTACGGAATAGAGGTTTGGGGCTCCACTAAACCATCGAAATCCTCTCGTATTCAATCCTTACAATCCAAAATCCTCCGTAAAATCCACAATGCTCCTTACTTTGTAACGAACAAAGTAATCCATAATGACCTCAATGTCCCATTTGTTGCTGATTTGGTCCCAATCCGATATCAATCTTTTCAAAACAAACTTTATGTCCACTTAAACCCATTAGTTTCAAACCTAGCAACCCCTTCAATTCCTGATAATCCTCCGAGGCGTCTGAAGAGATGGCCTCGTGATCTAAGTTGAACTCATTATTTGAGTACTACCACTGGATAGTTTCTCTTGCATTTCATGATAATATGTACTTATCATTATATTTACTTGTTGTGTTATTTTAATACAGTTGTAAATTTCATTAAAGAAATTATTTAAAAAAACTGTTATTATTTGTTCGATTGGGAATAATGCAATATTATTACACACAAAGAATATTTAAAATTTGAATATTCTCCTTTGAATGTAAATTTTTAAGTCATTTTTTATATAAAAGAGAAGAAAAAAACATATTCCAGTCAATCTTTGTTATTTAAACTTTACAAATGATTAAAAAACGTTACGACAATTATTTGTCATTCTCAATTTCAGCAATTCCTCATAAAAGTTCATTTAAATTGATTAGTCCAAATTTAATTTAATGTAATTTTTTATATCTATTTATTTTCTATTTTCCACTTTGCCCATGACTTGCAAGTGATTCCAATGAAAATGATACACTCAACTTCCATATTCAAACATTTTAATAAGTTCACACCTATTAAAAAAATGTGTGCAAAATTGAACACATCTTTCAGGTATTTATTTATTGTTACTACACCGGGTCAGTTTGTTTACTTAAGAATTCAAAGCCTTCAGTGTAGGTTTTATCCCACATTCACGTGGAAAAGAAACAATAAAAAATGATGTAAAATTCGTGATGCTTTATAAAAGTGTAGGTTTCATATTTCTTACACCCAGTATGAAATATTTACATATTGTTAAATATACCATATTTGGACCTTAAATAAATTCGGATTGACTGTTATATTTACACTTATAAATAAATAAATCATCTTAAATGATGTTGAATCATTAACATAATGCTTATATATTCATTTCGCTGCTAGTGGAACTCTTAATATATACTTAAGCTTTGACGTCAAGCAATTATAAATAACCTAAAAATGCTGATATGTATCTAAAGATGCTATTAGCCAATATTTGGCACTGTCGTCTGTTGAAGCAAGTATTTACGTATATTTAAAGGAAATGGACGTAATTAACACAAATCTAAATCTAAATAAATTTATAGTAACAGATATAAATGACCATTTCTGTTATAGTCCAGGTCATCAAAAATGATTACTAACCAGCTGTTTTGTTTTTACTTCTTCTTTTTTGACTTCGTTATCGAAAAATATTGGAAGGAGGGGACTCTTTGATCAAACCATATATTTTGTAGGACAAATATTTTTTCAAATAATTTAGATAATTATCTTGAGATTTAACAAAAAATAAACAGTAATAAATTTTTGAGAATCATCAAATCGACATATTTTATCCTTGCTACCTCTTTTAGCTACCACAATCGAGAATTTTGGCACAGGAAATTGTTGGTCGTCTTATCGAAACGAAGCTATTCAGGAAGATTGAGCTTGAGACTAATCAAGTGCAAAAATGGACCATGGATCCTGGACTATTAGTCATCCTATTTTTCAATCTGAATACAAATAAATAGATTTTTTAAACAATGTCGGCTACGATCAATGTTTTCTCTCATTTATATTATTTGTACATTTAACATTTTTTTAGGCGAAAACTTCTTCAGCAGCGTTTAGCGACTTTTCGTAGGTTGTAGGTTCGCGTCAACAACATGCTCGAGGCTGGACAACACCTAGTGACCTCTGCATGAGTTTCTGTTAAGCAACTTTAGTTTAAAGGTTAGAATACTATTGTTATAAGAATAATTATATTTATCAAAACAGTTGTTTAACAGTTTTCCAATTGATACTAATAATAACTTAAAATATTAAAAATTGATTAAATTTTTCGTTTAAAATATTTTCATTAAATCTAGTTAAATGTCTTGTTTTATGAAATAACTGAAAGTACAATTGATCTAAGTATTGTTGAACTTAACGATGATAATAACGCTAAAAATGAAAACAAAATCTATGTAAATACAAATACAAGGTATATAAATAATAATCTATATGCTAATTAGGATTTTAATTAAATTATTGATATTTTATATGTTTTGATTAATAAATAAGCTACTTGCAAAATGTATATAATTATTGTTGACAGTGTCAATATACATTAAAACCAGACTAATGTTAATAATTTAGGCTATAATTGGTTTAGAAATATAAAAAAAACACAGTTATTGCAAAATCTTGAGTTTTCACTTATGTTGGCTGACCTCATGACTGCATATTTAACTTTTTTTCGATTTGTAGTTTAAATGTTTAGCAATATTTTAAACCTTTATTATCAGCTGTTTACAGTATCGGATAGTTTGTGTGTGTATTTATTTCTATATCATGTTTAATTAATTATTTATATCTAGACAGGACTATATCTGTTCTAATTATTTATATCTATTGAATAGACAGAATGGACAGTTTAATCAAATGTATATCTGATTAGAAAGTAATGGAGTAGAAATATAAGTACATAAGTCTATTTATTATTATTATTATTTAGAAATGTCGTATTAAAATAATAAATAAATAAACGATATTGATCGAGACAAATTAGTAGTCGAAGCGTGTCAGCGATAACGGGAGGTCTTCTGGTCTTTGAAGGGTGGCAGACAGAAGAATCTGATTGGTTGAGAAGGCGCATGCGCGGAAGCAGCCATGCTGCGTCCACATCGTATGTACACTTGATTTTTAATATAAATATACAGGGTAGAAATATTATTATTTTTATTTTTTAATCAAAACTTTAACAAATTTATTGCATTTTTAAGATAGGAAAATAAATCGTGAACATATTTTTTCTATTACAACTAACAATAAAAATAAATAAATAGTAAAAATAATAATAAAAATGAGTAAAATAAATGAAAAAAAATCCTTAAGTAAACAACCAATGAATAATATATCGTTCCTTAAAAAGAACGACATAACTCAAAATTTGGCATTTTTTCTGTTGCGATCGTATTGGCTGAACCTTTTTAATTCTAGAACTTCATACCTGATATTTCGTTTCAATTGCGTTTATATATATATATATATTTATATATTTTATGATTAATCAGTTTATGTGTTTACGTATTACACATTAGTAATAATAGCATGTTTCTATGTTATGGATGTTTCAACAATAAAAAATGGATAATTGTTTCCACCTTGAAGAAATATACATAAAAAAAAGAACATCTTATATTGCTCCTTCAAAAGATCAACGACTTAACTCAGCAATAACGATTATAATTAGTATATTTATAGTGACATAATTATAATTTTCTATTGATTATTATTATTATTTAAATATTTTTCAAGGAAGAATTGATTAAATTCGGAGAATCAGTCAAATAGTCCAATTAGCGTGTGTATTAACAGAGGAAATAGACGAATGAATATTTCCCCTAATCCAAGGAAATTTGTTCAATTATTTTCATGATAAATACCTAATATCAAATTCTGAAGTTATAAATAAAATTTGAAATAGTGAGAAAAAAGTGAATAATTGAAGTGTAGTGAGCAAATTAGGTACGTGTGTATTAGCCAATCTCCATGAAACCTACCTCTTTATCTCGAGTAATCTACCCTCTTCTTATCGCTTGTCTCAATTGAGTTAATTGCGTGTGTATTATTAAATTGTTTTTAGTGTTTTTGTCTTGTTTAGTGTTTCTGTATGTTGATTATGTATATGGTCTATTTAAATTTAAAATTACCAGAATAACCGTCCTTAAAGAAGAAGCTGTGAAATACTTCCAGAATTTCGAAATAACAAAAGGCCAACAAATGGATTTTGATAGCGATAGAAATTTCACGAAAATTTATATGTAAGACAATTTTATTCAGCTTTCTGGAATTTCCAACCATCACTATACTAGCTGTCTGAAATTCTTTGGAATATATCCAAGGATTTATCCTCAAATATATTTTAAGAATAACAGAACAATTTACAGGTCAAGGGTTAGGAATGTTCATGATTTCAGCTTGCAGTTTTATGTTAGATTCATATACACCTAGGATTTTTTTTTTTAACACTTAATAAACAAAGTGTTTCCTGAAAGTAAGATTATTGCAGCTGAATAGATAAAAAGGCTCTGCGATGAAAAAATTATAGCATATTTAACTGGTGGGTTAAACAGTATTTTTTGTGCTGATTACGGAAAAAAATAGTGAAAAAATTCCATCACCCCTAGATAAGTCGCAAATTTCACCTGAAAATTCTTATTTGATTCATCAAAAAGGAGTTTGAAAGCTGTACTTCTTCACCGAAGCTGTACTTCGTAACCGATATGCTTCTGTGCCTGTTGGACACTCAGTCTATTTGAAAGAATGCTACGAAAATCTTGAGTTTGTTCTTAATAAGCTCAGCTACTCTGACCATAAATGGACCATTTGTGGGGATTTGAAAGTTATTTCCATGTTACCAGGTCAACAAAGTGGTTACACAAAGTTTCCATGTTTCCTCTGTTAATGGGATAGCCGTGACAGGAAACAACAGTATATCAACCAGACGCGGCCAATCAGAAAGGCTCTTATTTCTGGAGTTAAAAATGTTAAAAGACAAAGTTTAGTGGATCCCAAAAAATCTTACTTCCACCACTTCATATCAAATTGGGGCTAATGAAACAGTTTGTGAAAGCTTTAACCAAAGTAGGAGAGTGTTTCAAGTATCTTTGTGAACAGTTTCCTGGTAAATCCGATGCTAAGCTGAAAGAGGTCGTCTTTGTTGGGCCTGACATCAAACAACTTTTAAAAGAATAAAGCTTTGTCACTAAAATGGAAATGAAAGAAAAAAATGACTGGAATAAATTAAAATTTTTTGTAACAGGCTTTCTTGCAAACAAAAAAGACCCAAACTACAAAACTTTGGTTGCTGAATTGTTAAAAAACTACAAAATGTTGGGCTGCAACATGAGTGTCAATGTTCACTCATATCTGGACTACTTTCCAGAAAATCTTGAGGCTGTAAGAGAGGTACATGGAGAACGTTTCCATCAAGATATAAAAAAAATAGAGCGCAGATACAGGTCGATGGTATGTCAACATGATGGCAGACTACTGTTGGATGTTAAAAAGGGAAAATTCACAAGAACACAGCCGAAAATATTACCAAAAGAGCCTTTGAAGGAAAAAGAAAATGTTTTAACAAAGACTTATAATAAATTTACAACACATGTGCATCACTTTTATGTTCATTTCAGCTAGGTATCGTTGTTTTTTTTTGCTTTTACTCCACGTTAAAATAATTTAAAAAAATCCAAAATTTTCCGTTTTTTGTGCTTTTTCTAAAAACTTGAACTTTATTTTGTAGGTAAACCTTACGTGATAGAAAAAAAACCAATGTCATTTTTTAAATCAGCGCAAAAAACTACATAAAGATCAGTTAACTAAATCAAAACAATTAAAAATTTTTTTTTGTTTGGATACCTGTGTAATTAATTGGAACTACTTAAACATGAAAATATAAATAAAAAGGTATAATTGTGTTTGTATCCACGCAAATCAATTAACATTAAGTACTCTCGAAGAGACGATACATCCTGGCAGATGTTTGCCAAACCGGTGTCCCTAACCTCAACACAACCCACTAATTTTCTGCCAAGAGAGAAAATAGAGTTAGCTACAATTTCAACTGGATTCGTTCAGAAAAGCAATTCGCCGAGTGAAATCCCTACTCCCAACAAAGCTTTATGAAATTGGATGT
Source organism: Troilus luridus (assembly GCA_964056705.1). Lineage (NCBI taxonomy): Eukaryota > Metazoa > Arthropoda > Insecta > Hemiptera > Pentatomidae > Troilus > Troilus luridus. The sequence goes on along the minus strand of OZ057414.1, from coordinate 116,149,245 downwards.
ATTTTTTATTTATTTTTATCTAGTTGTTTTATTTAAGAACTTTCGAGGGAAAGACAAATCATTTTTGGCTAAGAAATATAGCTATTTTCAGTATATGAAGAATACCAAGATCAAATTATATGCATTATTCATTGGTTAAACTCATTTTTTTACGACCTGTTTTTATCATTACACTTTATATGTAAAATAAAATATTGTAGTTAAATCAATAAAAACGTTTTTATAACAGTATTTGTTTGAGAATTAAGCACATAAGAAACAGCGCTGACAGATCCCCAGGAGTGAGCAGTGCACTGCCTGTTTTTACCAGGAGATAGTTCGTGTATCATTGAGTGAAGTACGATCAAGACTGATAAAACCAATTTGGATTCATAGTTTTTAATGAAGGTGTTATGTGTTGCAATGAATTAACATGTGATGTAAAAGTTTCTAAATGTAAGCCTGGACACTATATTGGGCTGCAGTCATGCATTTGAATATAAAGTATCAATCTTGAACTAGATTAGTTGACCTTATTTATATTTAAAAAAACCTGTACCACTACAACCCATGAACGGGTCTGGGGTTCAGTCATGGTAGAGACTGTACTGTTTTATGGACAACGGTTCTGCAAGGGGGTGACTTGTCCTAGGTCACGTTCAACCGCTAGATTCCCCCCCCCTTATTTTACTTGGGTGAGCCCCAGGATCCTGTATAATCCTATATACCTGGATGAGTCCTAGATGATTTATCTCCGGCTGCAAACAGACTAGATAAAAGTCTTGACCGCAGCGGGATTTGAACCAGGAATACCAGTATAGCAACTCAATGCTTTACTACTGAGTCACTCCGCTCCTTGATGACCTTGTTTATAAGGGGAAGAAAATAGTCCTGGTGTAGATCAAAAAAGTTTCTTAAATAGGGATGAACTATTTATTCGAAAGCCAACGTTTCGATCCATATTCTAGATCTTTTTGGGGTCTAGATTTGCAAGATACAAACCACATCGTTCATATCATCTAATTTGCTTGTATCTTGTATATCTAACCCTGAAGAAGTCGTTGGGTTTCAAATAAATAGTTCAACTATTTTTTTTTCTGACGTCCACCGGGACCATTTTCTTCCCCATGATTATTAATCTATACAATTTAACGTTAAAACGAAATTTGTATCCATAGAGGTCTTTCAATAATATTTTTATTCTAATTACACTAGTTTCCTAATCAATGCTATTTATAATTGCCTCAATAAATACTTATTTTGCTTTGTAGATGCGTGTATCCGATCGTGTTATTGCTTAAATATATTTTTAAAATGCATAAAGACGTTATAAGTTGACTTGAAATTTAGTGGTCGTGAAATAAGTCCCGGTCATCGCTAACTGAGTGACCACAAACCTCCCCCATCCAGCTGCAAAGAAGCATCTGCTTCTAGGGGGTGCTCTTTCAAAACCGGTTGGCCGAAGAACGGTCATTCAGGAGTAGAAATCGGATCGATAATCAGATTGCACTTGGTCTATTGTGGAGGGGAAGTTTTAAGGTTGCTTGTCCATGTTTGTCAAGCCTAGGGAAGTCTTAACAAGCGTTAGCTCTAACTAGAAAAGATGTAAAGGATGTATATGTATATATTACAACTTTTATCAAATCAAATACAAATAAAATCATCATTGAGGAGGAGAAATATGACAAAAGTAGTATGTTTTCCAAAATACGGCTACTACTTGGTCGTGTTGAAAAAGACTTAGCACCAGGAGGAAGATTAATATTTAGAATAAAAGGTTATGATGCCCCAAAAATTGGTCGCCACGTGTTTTCAATATCATACACACATAACTATTGAAATGCTAATGCTCTGATTCATACGGCATCACTAATCATTAAAAAAAACGGACCATTCCGATTAGTGAGGCAGAAGAGAAAACAACACTAGCAGCCATTGATAGGGACAGGACCTAGCGTGGATCTGACGCGAGATGGAGTTGCTATTAATACAAGCGAGAGAGGCGTACCCTTCCGGCTGCAGTAGGGACTCCTTTCAAAGGATTCATCTGCATAGCGGACAAAGGCTTGTGTCGGGGAAGTGTGGCGATTTGTAACGCTCCGGTGGCCTGGGGCGGGTTCGACACCGGCCCTGAGGGTATGGCGAGCTGGGGGAAGCGAGTAGTATGTTGGGAAGAAGAAGACACTATGTTGTTAGCCGAAAGTGCTAACGACTTGCACACGATAGTACAAAACCACGACTTCTCAATTAGATATGGTTTCGATTGAAATCTTAGCATATCTAAATTCTCCCTGTGCATCAAAACCACAAGCCCTAACATAAAACTGACAGTGTACAGTGAGAGCGTTGAACGAGTGTACCGGTACAAACATTTGGGATCACTGATCAACAGGAATAACGATTATTCTAACGAACTGAAAGCAAGAATTGAAAACGCACGCAGCGTATTTATAAACATGAAACAGTTCTTCTGTAACAGCGCTATAAACAACGATTACAGAATGCTTTTGCTGATATGTTACAAACTATTTTGTTTGTTTCGTTTAACGTTAGTTTGTGCGGCTATGGCCAGGACAGACGATACTACAGTGGGAGCTCTAAATTTTTCCTAACCAGGTTTAATTAGGATAGGAATCTTTAATCAGTACTTGACAACCTACAGGCTTGGGAACCCCATTTCAAATCCCTTCCGAAAGACGTCATATTATTTTTTTATACAGTCTAGAAGCTGTTAACCTTACTAAAGTTACAAATGCAACACACCTCACACCAGCATTCCAAATAGACTCGACAACTTACTCCACGGGATTCAATTAAAAACTATTAATGATTATGGAGTACTCGATTGAACTTGAAGTGAGGTGGTTGCCAGGGATTGATGAGTGGATTAGGGCTGTTGATGTAAGATGCCCTGCATTTGATCTTCATCGATGTTAATTTTCATTTTGGTTAATGTCCTGAAAATACCTGAATTGGAGAAACGTTGACTAGTTAGATAGTTAGATACTTCCAGTACTTGAGAGACTTGAGGGTTTCTGTTCGGATGTTTTCCTATTGCATTCTACTTGTGCTCATTATTTTCACTGTACTTAATAGTACATCTAATTATCCTTGTTTTATTTAAGTTTTGTACTTAAGCTAGTTTTTTGTCAGTAACATTGGAAATTAGAATGTATTTAGAATTCAAATAAGTACGAAATGAGGAATTAACTATTTAAACTTATTTTTCTCTAGCCAAGCTTTAGAGACGATTAAAAGCAAACTTTTAATTAAGTGCACTAATATTTAACAAAAACAATATGGCTTGTTTCTTCTTTAAAAAGTTCAGGGGTTAGGAAATTTTTTATCTCAGTTGAAGATCAGAGTAAACAAAAGAGAAAACCGTAACTCAAACAAAAACTCGATAACTGAACTGATCCAGAAGATTAGAAACGTTAATATTCATTTGAATATTATTAATGTCATTAGTTATTCCCCAGGTGCTTGAGTAATTTTTCATAATAATATATAAGTAATCTATTATTAAAAAATAAAATGTAACTCATGAAATGTATTTTAAAGTATTATATGTCTTTTTTATTTATTTTGAAGAGAAAAGATTTGTCCTGCCCGTGATTCGAACCTGGGTTTTCCGCATCTCTAGTGCGGCACACTTCCAATAAAAATATTTAAGTAATCCTAAATAATAATATTATAGTAAATAATACTATATATATTATTACTGTTCCACCATCCCATTGCGATTAGAATTATAAGGAAGAAAATGGTCTGGGTGGAGGCCAGAAAAACTCTCTTTGGTAAGTCACTTTATTTTAAATCCAACGTGTCGACCCACATTACAGCTCTTCTTCAGGACTAAATATAAAAGATACGTACAAATTAAAATAATACATAGTAAAGAATAAAATATATATATTCTTGATGTTTCACCCAGGATATGGGTGGAAAAAAGGGGGTGAAACCATTTAGGTAAATATTATCGAATAAGTAATAAAGAATAATACAAATTCGTTATTATTTATTACTTATTCGATAATTCTCTGTAATTATTCCCGCTGTTTTTACATTTACCTAAAGGGGTCCCCATTTATAATACGTATGTATATTTTTTTTATCCCCTAAACCCCTAGATGCCTATGTATATTTTTATTCTTTACTATGTATTATTTTAATTGTATGCATCTTGTATATTTAGCGCTGAAGAAGAAATGCAATGTGGGTCGAAACGTTGGATTTAAAATGAACAGTTCTCCTTACCAAAGAGAATTTTTTCTAATCTCCACCCGGACCAATTTTTTCCTTTTATATATAAGATCAACTAATATTACTCCAGAATAGAATTATAATGTTAATGACTCCAATCTTTCATATTAACAAAATTATAAACTTATGAACAACTAATTAAAGTACAGGTTTACTGAAAATCGTAATATTAAAACATTTCAATCCTACAAAAATACTCGACTAAGAAACAAAAATATCTTACCTTTTCTATTATAAAACCAGAAAAAGAAATTTTGAAACGTCTTTCCCACTAATTCTAAATAAACAACTGAGTGAAATAAACTATTTTTCTTTTGGACCATCAAGGGATCGTTAAGTAAACAAAGTAATATTTTTGTCAAACAATTCTTGTTACCTAATATATCCGTTTTTGCATTTAATAAATTTAAATTCTAAAAGAAAAAAAAACAGGAAGACAAAGAAACCTAATAAAAACCCGAACTATAGCTAAAAAGATTGAAACTTTTAACAAAAATAGAAGAAAGTTAATAAAAAAACAAAATAATGCATATAATAAATAAAATTTGTTTGAAATATCCGCTTGGGAAAAACGCGTAGAAAAGCGAGCTATTTTTTGGAATAGAGTTTGAAGTCTCCTTGAGGCTATTTTAAACTGTTCTGGATCTTTCCTTGTCTAGCTGGTGCTAGAGGCGAATACCCCTCAAATATCCACAATTATATTTCTGTTTTATAATCTTGTATATTTAAGATATTATATCAATAATTTTATAACATATACATTAAATATGTAATAAGTAAGTAGCTATCTCAACATAGAGAATCTAATGAATGAAATCGCCCAAAATAATCTCTATAAAATAATTTTTATTTTTAAAATTCCGAATCTATTTATTTATTTAATTGATTTTATTTTTTATCAGTTAGTAACAGTAAAATAAAATACAACTCAGCAATATCACTCCTTTAAAATTATTCTGAAAGATCAAATAAGGTTATTGATGAATAATTTATAGGTACTTCAGAAGGTCGTAATATGGATCATAAAATAAATCAGTAATGATCGAATGATTGTTTTATAGATTATAAATCTACAGCTCAGGTGAATAGGTGGTTAAGTCAAATTTTGTCCAGAGAGATTCAACTATTATGGAAACAATACATGAAAGGAAGCGGAATCGACTTATTCTCGTAGTTTTTGGTTGAAATGTAGTAGTCAAATAAGCAATGACTCCTTTTTAAGCCAATGACTACTTATTCACTAAGAAAATAACACAATTCCTCCTCACTAAGTACAAGAGACACATTTCGGAGAAAATTCTACTTAACCAATTATTCACCGGGGCTGTGTTTATTTCGAAGCCTTTGATAATTCACTAAGTTTTGGAGAGAATGTGTAGACATAGGCTATATCTACAGCCCCGGTGAATAATGGTTAAGTCTAACTTCCTCCAAAATGAGTTTCTTGTACTTAAGTAAGCGGAATCGAGTTATTTCCTAGTGAATAAGGGGCTAAGTACGGCATTGGCTAGAAAATGAGTTATAGCGTATATTTCAACTGCATTTCAAGTCAAAAACTACGAGAATGATACGATTCCGGTTATGTGGAATCAGTTAACTCTCTCTGGGCAAAATCCGACTTAACCACATAATCACCGGATTATTACCCTTCATACCTAACCTTCCCATATAAAAAGTATTTTAACTATTTTCTATACATTATGCTATACTAGACATTAACTATTTACATATTTATAGAAATAGTTCCGTGGTAATTATCATACTAATGAATAAATAATGCTAATTTAAGCAACTGGGAAAACAATATAATTAATAGAATCGATATCAGTGCCAGGTATCAGACTGATACATTCCAGCCCAGTAGCGCAACTGAATTATGTGCGCATTTCCCCTTGGACAAGAACAGAGGAAAAGTGCACCCCATTAAAATTCATGGACCGTAGCAAGAGGAAAAGGGTATGCGAGGGGAAATATTTTTTTGGTAAAATATCAAACCATTGAAGAATTATGGGACAAAAATAATTACGGTAACATTACAACCCTTGTACTGAAATGGACTCAGTACATGGTAATTTGTTTCGAACCCAACGGTTGTGCAGGAAGGTGATTTGTCCGGGATCAACAGCTAGCTTTTCCCCAGTAGGGAGTACCGACGTTATAGAGTCATAGGTTGGAGTCAAACATTTGTACACAAAATTAGTTTAACTGATTCTATTATTTTATCAACAATAATTTACATATATTATTTAGTTCATATTGCATTTTTTTTTCAATATACTGTAAGCATGAAGAAAAAAATTGCAAGTTTTAATCTCTGAACATATTGCATTTTTTTTCAATATACTGTAAGCATGAAGAAAAAAATTGCAAGTTTTAATCTCAGAACATATTGCATTTTTTTTCAATATACTGTAAGCATGAAGAAAAAAATTGCAAGTTTTAATCTCAGAATTTAAATTTGTACTCCAATCAGTTCCTTTTCAAGACTATATTCGTAACCACGTTTTCCTCAAAACTTCACTGAATTTTTATTTGTTTCAAATTGAATTGAATTCAAGTTTAAAAATACGTTGCCTGGTTCGAACGAATTTTTCTAACTGTTCATTCTTCAATTCTTCGGTTTTTTTTAAACTGTTCAGGATGTAAGTTTTCAATTATTCTCTCCTTTAACGATTTCGTCCTCCATACACCTTTTTCAATTTTTTTTTTGTTGCACAATGCTTTCTTTATTAGTACATATATCTATTTATATTATTTTAAGATTATTGGGACTTACAACAATCTATAAATAGTTCCTTTGCAAGAGATGGGCGATCGGATCATGAACTAATATAAGTTCATCTCCCCTTTTATTCCGCAAGAGCGATCATAGTGAATCGTGAAAAAGGGATGATTATTCAGTGAACTGAATCATTGGGGAGATTGATCCGCGGGACATAAGCTACTAATTCCTGGGTTGACATTCATTCCACATTCCTCTATTTAACCGTAATGTACCATCCATTTTACCATGTTTTTTTACTATTTTCATTGTAAAAATATTTAAAAAAAAATAATTTTTTAGATTAAGATAGTTATCTAGATGTAAAATTTAAAATATTTAAAAATTGTGGACATATCTTTTCTCTTCAAAATAAAAATATTTAAAAATTGTGGACAGACCTTTTCTCTTTAAAATAAAAATATTTAAAAGTTATAATGGACATATCTTTTCTCTTCAAAATAAAAATCTATTTAAATGATTATTGGTTTACTAAGTCATTTAACAGCGCGTCATGCTCTATGGATGATGCTACAGACAAAATAGGGAGAGGGATCTTTAACGATTGGCACATTTTACGTTCCTTCCAAAGGATGTCATAACCAAGGATTTTTTACTCCTTTTTAAAAATCCTAGGGGCACTTGTTGGGCTGCAAACACGCGATCTTGAGCTTAGTAGTTTGTTATGCTGACCACTACACCACAGGTGGCCCTCAACTGATTGTTGTAGTTAACTTTATTAACATTTAATAAAAAATAAATCGTTTCCATGGTAACTATTTAGAAACAAGTATTTTTAATTGAAAGTTCTGCAATTGATATTGTTAAAAAAAAAATACACTTTTAAAAATGTAGGACCTAAACCGTTAAGACTGATCAGAAATCGATACGCTATTAGGGAACCTAATGGTGTAATTTTCAAGATTATCGTTATTATAACGGTGACACGAAACGGCAAAACGTTTATTTGCCGATCAGGGGCAAAACGACGGCAAACTGACAGCGACGAATGACTACTTTTAGCCAGCCTAGTTCGATGCAGACAAGACAATCGGGAACAAGCTCCTACAAAACCTTTTTACAATCAGCTGTTATCTACTCCCAACTGTCTGACAGTAGTCTTTCCGACTTGTCGATATAAGTGCTCTGAATTTATAATAGAAAAAAAAGGGAATAAGATTTCGATTAATCGATTAATCCGTAATATCGACACGATTTTAATCTACTGACGCAATCCGCCATGTTTGTTGGCCGATGTGCGATTTTATCCGATAGACAATATTAATCATACTTGGAGTATGACGTACATCTATATGTTACATGATTCCACGCAAATAGAACAAAACCGAAATAGAACAATAACCTGGTGAAACAATAATTTGAAAATTATTTTTATTATCGTTTCAAGATACACGTGATTGCTTCGTGAATGACGTGTGATGTTTTTATTTAATAAAATTGTAAATTATTTTCATAACAAAAAGAAGGGAAATTGTTTTCTCTTTACCGGATAATTACCTCTACAACAGGGGTTTTTATAGAAATAATAATTAAATCAACTAGAGGTAGAACGTACATAAATATTTTGGATAAATCTAAGCAAACACGAAGATACAAAATAGACAATCAATTAAGCTGATGAAATAATAACTTCAACATATTGCTTTGGAATGACGTAGGATTTTTTAATTTAATAAATAAAAAATGAGCTGTAAATTATTTTAATAACATAAAAAAGGGAAATTATTTTCTCTTTATCTAATAATTACCTTTAAAACAGAGGACTTTATTTATATAATAATTAAATTAAATAGGGCTATGACGTACATACGCTGTTTCATAATGTTGATTGATTTAAACACTGAATTTAGTGTGTGTCGAAATAAAAATTAAATGAAGTTTCTCTCTGTATAAAAAGTAAATTTAGTTTTATTATAACAATAAATTCCTGTAACTGATTTACAAACTCATTAATAATACTATACGGTCTAACCTCTAAAAAACAACAACAACAACACACAAATCAAAATAACCTCCCCAGTTCTTCTCTCACAGCTGTTACCATGGTAACGGTATCAGTTGCATTTAAATGAAAGACACTTAGTGTACCTCTTTTACACATATTCTAAGCAAACACGAAGATACAGAAATAAATAATTAATTAACATGGTGAAATAATAACCTCAAGATATTGCTTCGTAAATGACCTCAGATGTTTTTTTTTAATATAAAAAAAGAGAGCTGCAAATTATTTTTTAAACATAAAGAAAGAAAGTTGTTTTCCCTTTACCATTCTATTACATATACAACAGGGTATTTTATTGATGAAATAAATATATCCTATAAAGGAGGTTTTAAAATACGAATGAAGAATTCAATATTCTAAGGTATCAAGGGGAAGAATCGGGGTTGGAGAGCCCCCTCCATCAGAAAATTCTTGAATTCATCACTGGAATGTAAAGTTAGAGGAGAGAAATTTATTATATTTAATGTCAATGTGATCCATCTTCATTTCATGCTTCTAAAAAAGGTACTGAGCCCATACTATCGTGGAAATAGATTTTTTTTTTCTATTTCAACAATCTCTAAAAACTTATGTAATGTACTTATGTAAGTGCTCAAGCATTTTTTCAAATGTGCAACATTGCAACTGAGGATGTGGTTCTTCATCGAAATACTTTTCGATAAATTATTCTATAAACATTAAAAACGTGAAGCTTAACAGATATTATTTTTGACATCATTTGTTAAATTTTATTATTAAGTGGTTTACCCAAATTTTTTAAGGGTATAGAACTGAGTTATATCTCAGAACACTTTCCAAAATTACTTATGTAATTTGTATGGCGTGAATAAGTTCTAAAAGTATTAATTATCAAGTGGTTTCATAAAGGCAGGCTATAGTAAGAAAGGTTTTGGTTCTTCATCCACACTTCATAATCTGTTTATAATTATTTAAAAACTTTAAGTACGTGAACTTTGGTGTATTTAATTTTAAAATCGATTATTTGAATTTTATTAAAAAGTGCTTAAACCTTTAGTTCAATACTACTTATTATTATTTTATTATTCAATGAAATTTACAACTGTATGATAATAATACAACAAGTAAATACTATGCATGGTACATATTGTCATGCATAAAGACAAGTAGAGAAAGTACCCAGTGGCAGTACTCAAATAAAAAGTTCAAGTTGAAAGGTCACGAGGCCATCTACTTTTCAGACGCCTCGGAGGATTATCAGGAATTGAAGGGGTTGCTAGGTTTGAAACTAGTGGGTTTGAGTGGAAATAAAGTTTGTCAAGAAAAGATATTGGATTCGGATCAAATCAGCAACAAATGGGACATTAAGGTCATTATGGATTACTTTGTTCGTATCAAAGTAAGTAGCATTGAGGATTTTACGAAGGATTTGGGATTGAAAGGATTGAATACGAGAGGAATTCGATGGATTAGTGGAGCCCTAAAGCTCTACTCCGTAAGTCCAGATGGGTCTAATGATTGTCATGTATATGACCCTTTTGTAATTAATTGGGAGCTTAGAGCGTTTGTCTAGTAAATGTTGAAGTAGCCTGAAACGGTGAGCTGTCTTCATGTCGTTGCAGTCTAGTAAGAGCCAAGTTAAATTGACGAACAGTTTTCCTAAGATTTTTACGTTCAGTTTGATCTGACAGTCTTTTGTTTGAAATGCAAGGTGATTTTTCTTCTAATCTTTGTTTTTTCCTACAACATATACAATACAACCTACAAAGGGTCGGGTCTTAGGCCTAGTACATGGAAGGTCACACTCAACCGCTTTTCATGTAGTTTTGGGTATCCACTTTATAGAGGCTGAGTGATTCCCACGAGGGTCTTCTGATTCTACGGGATCGAACTGTGGCTGTTAACAGATTAAATGATTTATCTTCCACAGCCGGATTTGAACCCGGAACATTTGGCATAGCAACTCCGCTCCCATTACTGGTTTTTCTAATTTTAATTTCAAGCACAAACGATGATCTAATTCTCCATTCTTCGTTTCTTCTAGCCATATTTTTATTTTTTTATTTTATTTGGTCTTTTTTTTTTTCAAAACCATCAATTATTTATTTTTCTAAAATAATAAAAAGAGCTTGAAAAATAAATGTTTTTTTTTCGCCCACATAGACTGTTATTTAAATAAACTAACAGAGAGAGAGGCGGAAGCATGACTCTGTTCTAAAAGAGTACAGTACGACCTTTCGCAGCTGCCGCTAGCCTTCATCAGGAGCCGTCTATTTCTGTACCTCATCGCTCCTGCCAACTCCTCCATCCTTCTCTCTCTCTGCTGAAGCATCTCATCGGTGAACGACTTGAAGAAATTTGGCCGTGCTCAGAGCTAATGGTATCCGATTATAAATAGTTGAATGTCGAAAGGTTACAGGTACGTGTGCTACTAAAAAAAGAACTACTGTGCCTATGTTCAAAACAAATTCGAGAACGTTCAGTATATTCTTCGAGAACTTTTATAATATAATATGTTTCTAAGTAGACGTCGCTTCGTAGTGGCAAATTTAAGTTCACAAGTAGCCGTTATAGATTACTTCAAAACTTACTGGACAAACTCTCTAAGTTTCTACTTAATTATAAAAGACTCACATACTCGACTATTATAAGACCTCTTATGTACAATCTTCGGTAAAATCCTCAAAGTTTCCCACTTTGTTACAAATAAAATCATCCATAATGACCTCAATGTCCCGTTTGTTTCTGTTTTGGCTCGAACCCGATACCAGTCCTTTCATGACAAAATTTATACCCACTCAAACCCACTAGTTTCAAACCTAGCTACTTCTGACCCTTAAAGTTAAATTTTTATTAGAAAATTACCACTGGGTATTTTCCATACTTGCCTTTATGTATCATTCACTATATCTACTTGTTGTATTGTAATAATACAGTTGTAAAGTTCCGATAAATATATTTAAAAAATAAATAAGGTTCACAAGAACGGCCAAGAATTTTATATATATATAATGTTTTTTGGGAATCGTCATGATGGTTTCTGGTGTAGTTGACATACAAATGAAACCTAATACTAATCCTTTTTAGAACTCGGTTAAAAATAAACAGGGGATATACCAAGCGATAAATCGCCTGAAATGCTTGTTTCTACTTTTAGAAAACAGTATATATGTATGATAAATATATATACACACACACAAATTGGATACAAATTGGATTCATAACTTAGTGTAGGTAGCTAACATTAGCTAAATATTTTGTCTAAGAAGAAAGGTAATAATTATATTATAGGTCATACTGCATTGATAGCTTTATAAAAATCGTGGAAAGGGACTCATATTAAATTATTAATTCTTGCAGAAAGTAGACTCTTAAGCGATTGCTAAAACCATAATTTATTATTAATCAAATGATGTTACAGAGCTACCTCATAAATAGAGTAAAATAGATAAAAGTGGAAACATTATTCATTAAACCTAAAACAATAGATTTGAATAAATGTCCCAGCTACTAGCAATGAAGTATAATCTATGATATAACTACCTTCCCAAATATTCATTTATATTTCATTTTAAATGATTTATTTAACTAAATAAAAATAAATGATGAAGTAACTTATAATAACAACTTTAAAAAAATATTAGCAAGAAAAAAAAATAGATGACCATTTACATCTACATCAACTTTTTCATAACTATTAAAAAAAAATATTTTCCCTGCAACTATTGAGTAATGGTGGCCATTACTCAACTAAAACTGGTGTGGAAAGTCCTACTTTCCCGCACTAGTGAGGAAAAGTAACAGCAACCTAGATCGAATTTGACACTCAGCACTCTGTTATTTTAAATGTTAAATGGCGGTATTATGATATAATTCATTTTATATTCCTAAAATGTTAAAATAAATAGATTTTAGCTCATAATTAAATTAACATAAAATATTAAATTGCATATGAAATTATATTATATGATAATTCTATTTTTTATTCTAAAATAGTAAAGCTAATTTATTTTCTGAAATTTTATTGTATTGAAACTTGTACCAGAATAAATAAAGAATTTATTATATATGTATACTTACATGTTTATTACCTCAAATAAATATTATAAACTATATAAATATGATTACTTTGAGGAAAGAGAAAACAAAAACAAATTAAGAGATAAAATTATCAATCAAATTATTTTTTAAAAAATAATCAATAATAATATCTTTTCTGTTTATAAAAAAAAATTAAACTACTTAAAAGTTAATTTCTGATAAAAAAAAAAATATGCAATATAACGTAATTGTATTTTCTCACTTTAATAATGTATTTTAAACATAATATACCTCCTGTAAAAAATAAACATATATAAATTTAAAAATAAATATACAAGATAATAAATATTTTACAGAACACTTAGCATATACCAACACCGAAAGCGTTTACAGAGAGATTAGGCCCTGGCTAGTAGCTTTGCCAACTACACATATTTATTTTAGAATTTCTTCTTTATATGTCCATCAGTCTAATAAATCTTAGTGGAAATTTAATTATATGAAAGTAAAATTTTGGTAATTATTCCGCAGGATGTCCCTTCGAGATGAGTCACAACAAGTTTTAACTTACCAGTCGTTTATCTTTTGATACTTTCCAAAAAATACAAGTTATCTTGAGCTTTAGTATGGGGAAAAGAGAATGTAATTATGGATAATGTATATACTTCGCTAATCATTTCATCTAGAACGTTTCAACAAATATATATCATCTATACTTCGAAATGTCAGTTGAAACTTTTATTTCTTGATGAAATGATTACCCAAATCTACTCATTACCAATAATTACATTCTCTTTTCCATACTAAATCCAAGGATAATTGTATTTCGGTAAAATATTCAAAATGAAACAAATAAAGAGTTAAAACTTGTGACTCAACTCGAAGCGACAACCTGCGGAACAGATACCGAAATTTGTATAAGTAAATTTATTTATGAATCAATAAGGGAGAATATTTAAGTTGGCAGAACTACAGATGGCAATTTTAAAACATTTCAAATGCAGCAACATAGAATTTTGGCGAAATGAGAGGCATTACAGTGTGTAGCAGCAAATATATTTGATATTCTTTCTATACTTTTATTTATTTATTTTTTAATATCTTTTATATGATAACACTGTAAATTTTTTTGGAAGAGTTAAAATTAATTGAAAATTAATTAAGTTTAAAAAAATTAAAATAAAAAATAAAACATTAATCCACCAAGAGTGAGCGCTAGCCTACAAGCAACAAACCACTGCAAACAGGTGAAAATATTATTCTATGATAAGAAAAGTAGATTGTAATCAAGTAATTAAAAAAAATAAAACAAAAAACTTTAACAAATAAAACAACATTAACACCCAACCAAATTAACCATCTATAAAAGGGGAAGATCACACCAAACGTGCAATGGCAGTGAATTCGCACCGGGGGCGAATTTATTTATATTTTTTAATATTATTAATATATTTATGTATATTTAAAAAAAAAAAATTTACAATGTGAAAAAAAGATTATTTCAGTTTTAATAGTGTCAAGTTCAAAAGGAACTGCAAACAACACCATGACTATTGAGAACAAAGTAAACAAACAAGAAATAAGATAAATTAAAATAAAAAAACAAAAAATAAAAAAAAAACAGGCAAGACACTCGCAAACTGGGAGAAGCCAAGCTCTTTCTGAAACGCCTAAAGACCTACGCCTCAGAAGATATTTCGCTAACTAGTTTGAGCCCAGTCAGTTCTCTCATCCCTTTGAGGCTCACTTTTCCTACTTACGGATCAGTCTACACGGCTGAACTAAACTGGGAGAGATCTCTCAGAAATTTAATTAAATTCGAAAACAAGCCAAGAATATAATCTCTATAAATGATGATAAGCGCGCCTCTTTGGCCCTTTACCATTTACCACTTCCCTCGACTCAACCCGTTCATTTCAAGTGATGGCCCTTCGAGGAGATGAAATGCTTCCGACCTGTAAGCTACGCCCTACGAAATAAACGGTAATTATCCCGCAGATTGTCGCTTCCAGTTGTACTTTTAGAAAATACAAGTTATCATGAGCTTTAGTATGGAAAAGAGCCTGTAATTATGGGAAATGTGTTTACTTCGGTAATCATTTCATCTAGAAATGAACGTTTCAACAAACAGTCCATCAATAATGGACAGAATTGGTCTGGGAGTGGAGTCAAAGATAAAAAAATAAAACTTATTTTAAAGTGCCAACGTTACGGCCAAAGATTCAGGCCATCTTCAAGTCTAGAAAAAGAAACAGAAAATAACTATATAAAACATTGCAGTACCAAAGAAGAATATATTATATTAAAAGAATCGATAAAAATGAAATGCAAAGAGTAAGATAAATTAGAAAATAACTAGTGAGAAAAAATTAAAGGGCTAGGTACGTTATGAAATAACTGGTGAGACATAATAATAATGGAAAACATAGGTAATTACAGATAATGATATATAAACAATGTTACGTAAGAATTGTTAAATTAACAGAATTTTTTGTTAATTTTAAATTTTAAAATGTTTTTAAATTAATTTTTATACTGCTTGTTTTGTGTTATCTTTGACTGCACCCTCTTACCAATTCAATCCATTATAGATTGCATATTTTTGTTGAAACGTTGAATTCTAGATGAAATATTTACAGAAATCTACTCAGTACCCATAATTACATTCTCTTTTCCATACTAAAGCTCAAGAGAACTTGTATTTTTGGAAAATAATCAAAATGAAACGATATAGTTGAAACTTGTAACACAACTAGAAACAAAACCTGCGGAACAGTTATAAACTAGATCAATCCCATAAAAAATAAAAATTTCAATTAAAAATAATAATTAATTAACATTGTGTTTCAGCTTTGTTGATTAAATTTAATTCAAGAATGTTTTCTCCTAGCCGAAAAATAGAAGTTCATTTTCTAAAACATTAGCTAGAATACATGACATTACATTACATTAAACTTTACAAATGTATAGTACAATGGTTTTGTTGAGACTAGACTTGGTGATTCTACATTCCTCACGTCTATTTAATCCCTTCCAAGTTTAATACGAGCTCAACCAACAACAATATACTAGTATTATTATTTTTGTAAAATGTTTTAATTTTATAGAAAGTAATACAGCTAAACTCCTTATATACAATACAATTTTTATTTATATTTTTTCTTTACTGTAAATATATATTGAAATAGAAAACAAACTTTATTCTGGGACCAAGTCCCTTTAGAATAACAATAAAGAACAAGTAAAATAAACATAATATTCCTTTATATATATATATATATATATATATATATATATATATATATATATATATATATATATATATATATAAAATTAGGAAAACATTTTAAATCTTTTTTGTGATTTAAATAAAGTTTTTTTAACTTTATATTATTATTAATTTTTTTTTGGGTGGAACATTATTTAAATGCATTTGATATATATATAATTTACTCCGAATAAATCCTTATAAAATGTCTTTTCTACATCATGAACATTTTAGGTTAAAATACATTAATTAAAAATAAATATTAGGACAAAAGTAAAAATTTTTTTTAAACATGTATTTTGACTATAGGGAAAAAGTATTCCCTACATTAAGACAAATTTTTAAATTAATATTAAAACAATGTTTTTTAGAGAAAATTGACTTGTAACTTTTATAGTTATGTGCGTTGTGGTTTTGATACATAAAAACCAAAAATTGTAAAAATTGAAAATGAGTTTTAGAAACGTATTAACAAACGTATTAAGAATTAATAAATTAATGAATGGTTGACTGGATGATGGTTTTTATTCTTTCTTTATTAAAATTAAAGTATTATTATTAGTATTAAAGTAAGTTCAGTAAAATACATCAAATTGAAATAAATTTTAGAATTGTATAATGGAGTAATACAACAAAAGAAAACCTAATAATTTAATGTAACTAATTCAAATAACAGCATTAAATCTTCCTAATTTTATTCATGCCTAATAAGACGTTTCGCATCTTCAACATCAAAATATATATATTTAGATATTTTATTCATTTTTTCATTTTCTTTTTTACACCACCGTTTTGTGAAATATTTAAGGCCTTGAATCTTATTTCTTAATATGTTCTCCTTTTTTTAATGTTTATAATCTTTCAATGTTCCACTTTTAATGCAACCTCAGTTAAAAATGTGATAAATGAAGTGAAAACAATTAAAAAATAAATCCTACCGAAATTGTCGCAAAACCGTAAAGTGATTATTTTTCTAATTCGAAATTAAAATATGAATACAATTATAATATAAAAACCATTGCTGTTGTTGGCGGATAATAACTAGTGTAATTTAAACAAGTTCTATTGTAAACAAACCATTGAAATGATGCAGCAGATAAGCGCAGTAATTTTAAAAACAAAAATAGATATCTGCTTACGTTACAAATCTGTTTATGAGAATGTATCCGCTACTATTTTCTACAATTAGTCGCAGTAATAGTGCAATTTCCTGGTTTCCAATAGTTCTAATTTAGAACTAGATAGAATAAACTAACAAGGGATAGTATATTCCCATTAATTCTATCAATATATATTTTTGGTATCGATATATCGAAAAATATTCGCAAGTGTCTCGAGAATTGAGACATTATTACCAATGTGGTTTAGGAGCTGAACTGAGCCAATTTCTGTAAGATTTATTTTTTTGAATTGTTTTCCCCCCCTTCATCAATTAATTACTTTCTTAACTGAGGTTTTATTAATAGTGGAACATTAAAAGATTATAAACATTAAAAGATTATAAACATTAAAAAAAGAAGAACATATAAAGAAATACGATTTAAGGCATGTGAAATTTCACAAAACCAAAATAAAATAATATAAAGTCAGTTGTTTATTATATTATAGTTTTCTACGTTTACTCTTCATGGACTTCAAGCTTCTCATGTACCAATCGATTGAATATAATAACAAATTTAATAATATTATCCCTAATTAATATCAGTAATTCAAATCCATACAATTTCCTATTTTTTATAGATATACCTTCAAACTAAAATATAAAATAATTAAATCAAATTAGGTGTTCGAATTTTGAATTTTAACATGGCAGGATTTTTTGTAACAAAAAAAAGTGGGATAACAAAAATATTTTTAGTGAAAAACAAAATTGATATTAGTTTTTGGCAAATAAAAAAAAAACATAAATATCAATGTACATAGTAATCGGAAAATAATTATTTTTAGTCAAAATTTTCATATTTATTCACGGCTTCAAAAACTTCAAAACTACTTCACCGATCCATACAAATCTGTTGGTAGTTCATATTGATACAAGGGTACAATCCGATATTGAAAAATATAATTTGCTTGAGCAGTTTTTTAAAATACGTTATGCTACTTTTTCATAATAAATATATAAAATTAAAAAAGGTAATGGGACAGAGCTCAGAGCTTATCGTCATTTTTAATAATATAAATTTTGGATAAAATCCTTATCAATGCATAAGTGAGAAAAAAAAATTATCATAAAAAGTCTAATAATTTTTTTTTGTTAATGAAACATTCTGTGATAAGAGAATTAAAGTATATTGAAAGCAAATTTGGCGGTTTTCTGATTTTTTATTTTATTTTATTTCATTTTTTTTTGGGCAATATTGGAAGTTTGTCTCGTTATTAGAATTTAGAATCAAAATCGAAAAAAAAAATTGATAGGTACATAAGAATCATGAAATCCCCTTCAGTAATAAAATATCAGCAGCTGAAACACAAACTTTGATTAGACAAACCTACAAATTATTCCCACTATTTTCCCTCTTTCCCTCCCACCCTTTGGTTTCAGATCCGAGCTATGGCCCTCCCTGCCAACACAACAGACTCAAAATTCCCTCATGTCTGGAAATTTCCCTACTTTTTATCATTATCGGGAGCAGCAGCTTCGTCGCATCGCTCCCTTCAGGCCTCTGGAAAAACATGGCGTACGTTAATGTGCCTGCTCAACTCTTTATGTATTTATTTATTTGTTCACTTTTTGATTATATTTATCTATTCTCTCCTTCACTATTACTCTACAGCACAGAACATCTCTCATATTGTTACCATTTACTCTCGCAATCTCTCTCTCTCCTTTCAGTATCTCCTAGCCTAGCCTATAAGAAACAATAAAATGCTATATGTTTTAAAATAATATATATATTCTTTAGTTAGGTATGATAAGATTCCAGGGGATGTGATATTTTTCTCTCTAGTTTCATTTGTTGATAAACGAAGTAACTGTGTCTCGCGCTAAAACTGGCATCTTCATTGAAGTAGATAATATAAAAAATGTAGACAGAAAAAAAATAAACATAACAAAAGAATATTTTGTATTAGAATGACCAAAGCGCGCCATTAAATAATTTCATAATAAATAATACAGAAGTTATGTATTTATAACTTCATCTTTAATAATGACTATTAAATATTATTTAAAACTTAAATTTACCTTATCTAACCATTTTCATGGGATAATACAAAGTAACCAAAATGCTGGGAGAAAAAGGTAAACTTTAACAGATAATGAAGAACCCTGAGAATGATTTAATTTTAGTTAAATAATGGAAAATATGAGCAGAACTACTAATATTATAAATTAGGGTAATTACGATAGATTACAAATTAACAGGCTTGAATGTCTCAAAGAGAAGTTTGTTACGAATTTAATCAAAAGGCTTTTAAGTGACACTTAATGATTCTTAAATAAAGTTTTTGGATCAATTAATTTAAAAATATTCGATCATGAAATATAAAAGCTCATTTTGAAAATCAAAAATCGCTTAGAATATTTATTCCAAATAGGAAATCACTGAAGAATTTAGACGATAAGACCAAGCGGTATTGTGGAGCACGCACCGTACTAATACAATTGTAGCGATAGTATATATAAAATAATCCTAACCTTGCTAGACTTAAGTGTTGCGTTTAGACCGATAATATTTATCCTTCCGACTGTTTTCTATGGGTGCGAAATAACATCCTTGAAGGATAAACGTCATAAGTTAGGCTGTCCAAAAAATACGCGGATTAGACCAGTCCATCAGGTAATTTAGGAGAATACACGACTAGGAAATGCGGAGCATGCACACTGTTAATCTAATTGAAATGATAGCATCGTGAAGGTAAAGATGAGTTTTTGAAGTAATAGACTTAGTAACGAATCGATTAATAAGCACTGGGGTAGTAGAAGGGTTTCGTTAATGATGGTCTTATGGGTTCAGGTTGGTACTCCGTGGTTAGACACTAGCAAGCAAACTCTTTTATTATTTTTTTTCTTCAATTTATACATTTTTCTAAATTCTGTGCTGTTTGTTACCCTGAAGATGAACAGAAACAGTGCGAAACATCAGAATACTTCTGGACAAATGAAACTGGAAGAGATGCGAACCAATGGAGAGGGAGAAATAGTGGTTGGTTGAGGAAGGAGGGATGTAGTATCGATCAGGAGGGGACTTTTCGTTCTGTCCCCGCGTTCGAGTCTAGGCTTAGTTTGCTAAAAGTGATTCAGGCTCAGGGGGGGGGGTGGAGGGGGGGGGGTGACAGGGCTCCCCCACTTACTTTCCTTTAATTTAGTAAAGGCTTTCTCTCTCTCTCTCCCTCTTCTCTCTCTCTTTCTCTATCCATCTCTCCCTCAGGACCCTTCTGCCAGGATCCATTTTTTAGGGGTTTTGTCAAGGCAATATTTATGACACGTCGCAGTCATTGTGAAGGAAAGGAAAAACCAAATCAACCGGGGATTGAAAATTAAAAACCCACTTTAAAAAACATATAAGTTTCAAAATTATTTAAAACTGGATGGTTATTAGCTCTGTAGAAAAAAAAAACTCTAAGGGTATGAGGCGTTTCTCTGACGTGATGTACTCCTATATACCCGAAGGAGGGATATATATATATATATATATATATATATATATATACATCGATTACGATGTATGATATATATTATATATAAATATCATTTCGATAGTTGATAAATTAAATCATTTACACTCAATTTGAAGATTGGGAAAATAGCAATATTTTAAAAGAATCAAAAAAATATCTTTGTTCGAATATTTCAATCTATCAAGCCTCAAACCATTCCTTCAGTTTATAATAGACATTTTTAACCTATATTATAAATAGAAATAATTTTCTGTTTATTTTATTAATCTATTCACACCATCCTAATATTTGTCCAATTAAAAGAAAACTATCATAACACCAGAACAACGTCTAGAATGTTTCTTGATTCAGATTCAATCAATATATGATTTAACAGGAACAAAAGCGGAAAGAATACAATTGTCTTTGTACCCCACGAACATAAAATCTTTAGGATCTATCTTGTTAAACAAAGCCAAAACCTCTGAACTAATATTGATAAAAAGTGCAGAAAGGCTTCTATTTAAAGCTCTTTAACTATGCATACGCTACATTCTAGGTACTACATCCTCGAGGAAAAACAGGAAATAATATTACATTTTCATGAAACTAAAAAATTATCATTACTGCATTGTTTCGTCAATTATACATATATATTAATAATCTGAAGAAAGTTGATTAAATTCGCTAATAGATAACAATCTATATACACAATAATAGAAATCGGACTATCAGCCGGAGAAAAAAATGTTCTAGTTTCAAATTCTTTATGTATATTTTTCAACGGAACTCTGCATTTATAACTACTCAGTACAAATAACAAATTTGTGATAATTATTTCTGTTTGCAATTCATTAAATCTATCATCTGATATAAAATCAAATCCACTAAACAATACAAAAAAACTAATTTAAAAAAAAAATGTTTTTCAGCAATGCTAAACTTATATCTGCAGCTCCGGTGAATAAGTGGTTAAGTCGAATTTTGTCCAGTGAGGGTTAAATGTACTGAAGGAAACGGAATCATGTCATTTTTAGAGTTTTTGGCCTGAAATGTATTTATAATTAAGCAATAACTCTTTTTCAAGACAATTACTGATTTAAGGGCTTATTACTACAAAAATACCAAGATTGTGCTTCCTTAAGAACAAGAACATAATTATGGAAAAAAACTTCTTCGCCGTGGCTGTAGATATATAAGTTATAGACGTGTTAGACGTTTATTGGTAAAGAAAGGAGTGAGTAGATACACCAGATTTTTCCTTAATGACTATCTGCTTGTCTTGCAGGTCTGAAAATGGATTAATTTACGTTAACTAGTAATTTAATTTCGATAATATACAAAAAAATACAGTTAAAATAACGTTTTATTAAATACGTTAATAATAATAAAGCGTTACATTACAGTAAAGCCATTAGATATGAGATATGAAGGAAACAAGATAAAGGACACGCTAAGAGGCTTGAGGTGGAGGAGACCAGTTGAGTTGGATGCAACTGGTGGCGGTGTTTGCATAGCCTCCTTCTTCTAATTCCACCACCTCCCGGGGTCTTCCGCTTTGTTAGGGCGGTCATTGTCATCACACGATGAAATGGAGTCGTCAAAGAGATCTTTTCAACTGTGGCGGAGTGGCATCAAACTTTTGTGGAGGTTGTGGGCGCAGGGTTGCCGGTTCAATGCAACTTCAGTTTAGTGATGATAAGTTGTAGGATATTACGCTGTTTACTCTTCGAAGATTTCGAGTTATTGTGACTTTATTTTATTTTAGTTTATGTTACACGATCAATTATATTGGGTTGTCACACATGAAATTTCCATTTGTTAAAATCTTAATCTTTATAGACGATTGAAGCGTTGCCTGTTGATTCCTAGCAAAATATTTACTATCGATAATAAGCACTTGTTAGCCCTCTATTTGCAAACTGTTTGTTTTTTCCCAAGTAGGCATACAGATTTTAGTATAATTTTAACCGTGGCCATGGAAACCCGCGATTTCCGAACGATTTTTTTTATGAGTACAAACTTGGTCATTCCCCTGCCCAGGCAGCAAGAAATATTAATCATGGGTTTGGTGAAGGAATTGCTAATGAAAGAACCATCGTTCCAATTGTCAAAGAATCGTCGTTGGTTTACAAAATTTTCCTCAGGTTTTCAAAATTTTCCGGTCAGAGAATATGCGTCAGAGCAAGGCACAAGTCCTACGACAGTTTCCAGGCATTTAAAATTGATCGGAAAAAATCTCGATTCCTGGGTCCCACACGAGCTCCTTCATGATAACGCCCGACCTCATGTTTCAATACAGACAGTGAATAAATTAAAGGAGTTGGGCTATGAAGTCTTACCACACCCTCCATATTCCCCTGATCTATCCTACAGACTATCTTTTTTTTCAGAGAATGGAGAACTTTTTGCGAGGAAAATTGTTTACCAATGATTGAGACATTAAAAATGCATTTTATGAATTCCTTTCATCACGTGACTCAAAGTTTTTCAAATCTGCGATAGAAAACTTGGCAGAAGTGTATCGAAAATGATGGTAAATACTTTGAATAAAAAATATGTTAGATTTGATCTTAAATTTTTATTTTCTTCCTCATTCTAAAAACGGTCATTTCATGTGTACAACCCAATATTTTAATTATCAATTTAACACATATAATAATTATAAGATGATATCTATCTAGGTATAGAAAAGGTTGCTAAAAAGTGCTTATACCACCCTCGTTTAATTACCACACTCTCCTTCGGCTCGTGTGGTAAAATTCACTCGGGTGTAATAAAGTGGCACTTTCCTCACTTGTCAAATGAATAACTATTATTTTATTTTTTAGTTACTTTCTTTTAATAGCCATAAAGCCTAAATATATTTTTTTTATATATACTAAAAGTCACTTCATTCTGCTATAGCTAATCGGCAATGCTATAATGGTAGTCCTAAATGTTGCCTATCCAGGTGTAATTGCGATTTTTAACCAGTAGCTGACTTCGCACACTCCCATTTTACTTGCCTTCGGAAGGACGGCATACCCAGTACATAATAAATTAATAAATGCACCAATAAATAATAAATATTATAGGTATGAGTTGGGTATCAGATATTCAGATTTCGAAAGGTTTTAATACTATTAAAGTGAAATGAAATCTTGAAAAGTTATAAAGGTTATAGTTATTAAGTGAGCGCTAGTTATATAAACAGTAGAATAACCAAGAAAAATATAAATTTCATGACGATTAGTTAAAGGGCGCTAAAAACGGTTCTGATTTTTATATGTTTTTACTTACTTATATTTGTAGCTTTTGGCTTTGTAATTTTTGAAGATTTAAACTATTTTAATACAATCGGAAATATTTAAAAAAATTATTTTTCATCCAAAAAATATGATGAGTCGTTAGGTGTAAAAGGCTTAAAACAATAATTGCCTTTGTAAAATAAATGTCTAAAATTTTCCTGTTTAGTTTCATAAAAAAATCACTAAAATCGTTAATCCGACATTTGCATCCTCCCTTTGTTAGTACTGTTAATTTCTTTTCATTCCTAGCTTCACAACTTCACAAGGAATATCTAGCAGAAAAATCCAGGAGCGTCAGAGATGGCAGGACTGGTCATTGCTAAATGGTGCGGGTAAGAATCCAGTTCCTTTTGGGACAAATTCAGTTACAGAAACTTTTCGAAACTTAGTCCTCAACACGGCTGTGTGAGTTCTACCTCCGAGTAAACTTTGACGCGCTTTCCGAATTTAAGTCATTATAATTGTTATTTATTTTTCTATCAGTAAATAAATAAAACGAACGTAGAAATAAATAAAAAACTAAGGATCTAATAACTATAACCAGGACATCTACAGTGCAATTTCAAACAACAGGCTTGTGCCAAATAATATATACAGGAAAATATAAATCAAGTTTTACATTGTTTAAATTAATGTGCTCAACAGATAAAAATTATTATTAACATTTTGATTCTATAATTTTTTTTCAGTCAATGGTTACCTTCTATTTTTTTATTTATTTAAAAAAAAAATTTATTTATTGATATTTACAACTGTATTACAATAATGGATCTAGTAAATAGGCTATGTGATACATAATGACATGAGTTAATGGCAAGTAGAGAAACTACCCACTGGTAGTACTCAAATCACTAGTTCAACTAAGAAGGTCACGTGGCCATCTTCTTTTCAGACGCCTCGGAGGATTATCGGGAATCGAAGAGGGAGCTAGGTTTGAAACTAGAGGGTTTGAGTGGGAATGAAGTTTGTTATGGAAGGATAGATAGCGAGTTCGGGCTAAATCAGCAACAAATGGGACATTAAGGTCGTTATGGATGACTTTATTCTTAACAAAATAACGAGCGTTGATTATTTTACGAAGGATTTTGGATTGTAGGGATTGGATACGAGAGGAATTTTACGGCTTAGTGGAGCCCCAAAGCTCTACTCCGTAAGTCCAAATAGGTCGTATGACGGTCATCTAGATGAGTCTTTTGTAGTAGCCTGAAACGTCGAGCGGTTTCAGTCTAGTTGTCTTTTCAGTCTAGTATGAGGATTCCAGGTTAATCGTTGTTCGAGATGCAACCCTAAGTATCGGATCTGTTCTACAGGCACCAGTGGGATATTATTAAAGGCTACTGAAAGGCAGGAAGTCATTGGTTTACGACGTAAGGTAAAAGTGATTTTATGCGATTTTTGAGAATTTATTTTAATTCTCTAGTATCGACACCGTTCTTCAAGATCAGTGATATGGGATTGGAGGCTTTGGGAACCTTTTATAAATTTTTAAGAAAACCATGCAATGTAGTTTGTCTATGTGTGAAATTGTGTTCAATAAAACCTTCCAAAAGGATTTCTTTCTTTCTTAATTTATTGAACACAATATCACACATAAACAAACTACATGTGTAAACAATGCTTGTGACCAACTAATAAAAGGCAACCATGAACTGAGAAGGTTATATAAAGAAAAGAACATATGAGAGAAAGAGGTACAAATATAATAAAATGATCCACTACATTTAAGTTTGGATGAAATCATGAAGAATTATGAATCTTAAGAGATATCGAAAGAAAGAAACGAAACAATAGAATACCCAGGAAACTGTCCGGTTTTATCAAAAGAAAAGGACGCTAAAAACTGTTCTAATTTTCTACCTAATTTAAGTAACTCAACAACTGTTTAGGGGCTACCTGTGGTCTAGTGGTTAGTATAACAACCTACTAAACCCAAGATCACCAGTTCATAAACCGGTAGGTGTCCCTAGTATTTTTTGAAGGGAGTAAAACTCGTCGTTATGCCGTAATTCGGATGGGATGTAAAACGGGAGTCCTAAGCCCGTGCGATGTCAGATAAACCTTAAAAATCCTTATTCTAATTAAACCTGGATAGGAAAAATTTAGAGCTTCCACTGTAGTATCATCCCATTAGTCATAGCAGTATTAAGTGACGTTAAAGAAATATTAATAACCGTTAAAGTATAATGAAGTAACAGTTCCATTGATTATTCAACTAAATACTGTAAATTACATAGTTTCTGACTAATTTGCAATCTGGAAATAAATCTTGTTCCTAGGTCAAATGTATCCATTTTTAATCATATTTTACCATATTGCATACAAGATAAAGATTTAAAGATTTCAGGACAGAAAAGGTCCATAAAATCCATTTTACACCCAACATCACACCGTCAACATCGAACGGGAGATGAAGTGTTGAAAGGAGATGGAAACAATAAAGTTTGGATGAAGTATCATAACCGGTGACAAGGTAAGCGGTAGCCATCACACCTGTCACCGGTTAGTTCCATCCCCGCCACCTCCAACCGATTCTTATCTTGATTTTCTCTCTCGTTTATCAACACTCGATAGTTCTCTATCTTTCTATAGGTAAAGAAAAAAAAAACTGTTCCAATATAACTCTCGAAGGGCCCTGGGTGTATCACATTGTAGAGACAATACTATCTCTATAACAACGCATTAATATAACTCTCCAAGGGTCCTGGGTGTATCACGTTGTAGAGACTGTACTATCTCCATAGCAACGGATTTTATAAATTATAAACCTATTCAGTTTAGTACGTATTCTGTGCCTCCGAGTGTATTAAAATGTGAGTACCGACATAATAATATGTTCAGATATAGAGTAATTTGCATTTTTTTAAAATAATAAAACATGTTTATTTATTTTCAATTTTTTTTATAGAAAAGAAGTATAATTTATTAGAATTAATAAATTGATAGAAACTATTTTAAACTTATTTCACTGCATCCTCTTTATTGAACTAACAGTCCTAAAATCGAAATATTGGAATGGGGTGTAGCTTGTTTTATTTTTACCACTTAAATTCAAAAACTCTCCGTCGTAAACCAACGACTTCCAGTCCTCTTTTACTTAGGACTACACCTTGACAAACGCTTAACTTGGTATCCTCATACTAGACTGAAACGACAAGAAACAGCTCGCCGTTTGAGGCTACTTCAAAACATTTACTTGAAAAACGCTCTAAGCTCCCAATTAACTACAAGAGACTCATATACATGACAATGATTAGACCCATCTGGACTTACTGAGTAGAGCTTTGGGGCTCCACTAAGTCATCGAATTCCTCTCGTATTTAATCTTTACAATCCAAAACCCTTCGTGAAGTCCTCAATGCTCCTTACTTAGTTACAAACAAAGTAATCCACACGTATAAGTAATGTCCCATTTGTTGCTGATTTGGCCCGAATCCAATACCAATCTTTTCATGACAAACTTTATTTCAACTCAAACAGACTAGTTTCAAACCTAGCAACCTCTTCAATTACTAATAATCCTCAGTGGCGTCTGAAAAGAAGATGGCCTCGTGACCTTCTAAGTTGAACTTTTAATTTGAGTCCTGGGTAGTTTCTCTATTTGTCTTTGTTCATGCCAATATGTACAGTTCATCCTATTTACTTTTTGTATTAGTATAAAAAAAAAATAAAAAATTCAAAAACAATGCTATATTTTTTGTAACAGTTTAACGAAGTCGAGGACTGAGGCTTTGTGATTTTCAAAGTTTTAGAAATATTTATAATTTAACTGATCGAACAAGACAACAGACTAAACAAAAAGTAACTCTTCAATCTGTTACTAGACAATGCCAGTAGAACCTTACATCGTTAAAAGCTATTTCATATATCTACAGCCTCGGTGAATAAGTGATTAAGTCTAATTTTCTCCAAAATGAGTTTCTTGTACTTAAGTAAACGGAATCGAGTTATTTTCGTAGTGAATATAGGTGCTAAGTAAGGCATTGGCTTGAAAAGGAGTTATTGCTTATATTACAACTCCATTTCAAGCCAAAAACTACGAGAATGATACGATTTCGGGTATCTGAAAGCAGTTAACTCTCTCTGGACAAAATCCGACTTAACCACTTATTCACCGGAGCTGTAGACATAATAGAGAGATAATAAATTTTACAAAGATAGATAACACGAATTTCCGTTACAGTAAATCAGTAAACGAAAGTTTAACTAAATTAAAATACTGATCATAATCAGATAATAACTATTATTGTAGTAAATATTTTAAACAAATATTTTAGTGGTATTTGAAATATTTTTCTAATTCATAACATGAAAATGGCGCCCGAATTTCGTAACAAGAAAAGTAATTTAAATTTTGTTTCCTGACGCAGGAGAAAATAAAACATAAAATACTCGATTTGAAAATCAAAATAATTAACATAATTTACTGATTTTTTTTTTTGTCGAGCAGCAATTATTATAATTTTTTATGATTTATTAGTTAGTTGTTTTAATTTTAAGTATTTTTATTTTGAAGAGAAAAGATATGCCTCCGGCCGGAATTCGAACCCGGGTCGTCTGTCTTACCGTGACAGGACTTTACCAACTAAGCTACCGGAGTTGATACCAGCCGGGGACAAATCTTTTCTCTGACATGGGATCAGATAAGAGAAAATATTTGTCCCCGGCTGGTATCAACTCCGGTAGCTTAGTTGGTAGAGTCCTGTCACGGTAAGACAGAGGACCCGGGTTCGAATCCCGGCCGGAGGCATATCTTTTCTCTTCAAAATAAAAATAGTAATTATTATAGTACAAAATAGGTGTAATGATCTGAAATATATATTTTATTATGTTTGACAGTAATAAATTACACAAAGCCATTACGATGCCACAATCGGTGAAGGAATCAAAGTGGAATTGGTACTAGTTTTTTTTTTTTTCCGTGGAGTTGATGGCCAACCGATACATCACGGGAAGTAGTCCCCTCTGAATTCTCTCATTTTATTCCGGCTTTTATAAATTCACCAGGACAATTCCCGTTTTAATACTAATTCCCCGCTTTGTGGTATTTACTGTAATTTTAATTTTATGGTGCGGATGGTATTTATATTAGAAAAGCCACCATAATCATTATTCTATACTAAAAAAATTCCATGCAACTACAACCCATGTAGTTTATCCGGTATGTACTTTTTTCAAGCCAACGGTTGTACAGGGAGGTGTTTCGGGCGAGATCATGCTCAATCGCTATGTTTTCTTCCAATTAAGAATGACCACTGCATAGATTGTTTGTTTTGTTTGTTTGTTTGTCCATTTAACGTCACTTTATGCAGTTGTGGCTAATCAGATGATTCTACAGTGGGATCTCTAAATTTGGCCTACCCAGGTTTAATTAGGATAGGGATTTTTAACGAGTACCTGACATCGTACAGGTACCCTCGTTTACGTCCCTTCCGAAGGACGGCGTAACTAAGGATTTTTTTCTCCCTTAAAAAAATCCTAGGGTCCCCTGCCGGGCTACGAACCCGCGATTTTGGGCTTAGTAGTTTGTTACGCTAACCACTAGACCACAGGTGACCGTCTAGTGTATAGAGGTTAAATAATCTTGAGGAAGGTCTGTTGATAGATTAAATAATATAATTGCCATAGTCGGATTCGAACCATAAGACTCAGTCCTATATACTGCGTTCTTCTGTCCCCTACTTTTACACTAATGAATACAAATAAAATATATAACTAAACTTCCTATTGGGCAGGTATTGATTTTTCCAGACGAAATGAGATGCTGGGGGTAGAACCCCTCCTGTGTTGTCGAGCAGTTTCATGTTGCCGTCTGCTGCGCTATTCACCATTATAATATTTTTACACTATCGTTAAAAAAATGTTGGTTAATATAATATTAATTCGATTATAATTCAATTTAATAATTGTAAAATAAAATGAATCATAGTACTATCTGATGTACAAATGAAATACTTAATAAGTATAAGTTTAAAACGACATGAGAAAATATTTTTCATTTTTCGTAAAATTATTAATTATTCAATAACTCTTTAATTAGTAATAAAAATAAACCAAAGCAATTATCAATCAATAATACAGCTGTAAGAATCTAGATGTTACACTATGATAATACTAAAAATCCCACCTACGTAGCGTGCTATTATCAATAAGTAATAGCTCCATCCCCTTTATTTAATAACAGTAACAGAATGGTCGGTATAAAGTTTACATGTGGAAGAAGGTTATTGTGATATAACCTTATAAAACAAAATTGGAGCAGAAATTGGTCCGAGTGGTGTCGTTTCGACCCACATTGGAGGTCTTCTTCAGGGCTTGATGGTAACAGGTATGATCAATAGATTGTTGAGATACAGAAGTGAAGCGAAATCAAGTTCTTTGTTCATTTAACGTCACTTTATGCTGCTATGGCTAATCGGACGTAGCTACAGTGTGAGCCCTAAATTTTGCCTAATCACGTTTAATTAAGATAGTGATCCCCGTTTTAAGTCACTCCCGAAGGACGGTATAACCAAGGATTCTTTACTCCTTTTTAAAAAATCCTAGAGCCATCTGCCGGGCTTTTTTTTAAATGTTATTTTGATAAAAATTAAAACAACTCTTGAAGTAAAGTTTGCTCTATAAACTAGAGACTTTAAAATAATTTTACCGAAAAAGGAACTACTTAGCTGTCTCAAGAAATATACTAATAAAAAAAAAGAACCGAGACCATCAAAGTTTCGTAACTAGGATCGTATGTTCTTAAAAATATAAAACTGACATGGGAAAAGAAAAATGTCGAAATAACTAAAAGGCACTCCGGTAAAACCTGCAAAATTCACATAGAGATTTTTTTACCTAACTCAATTTTGTGGGGCTGCGGAGACACTTAAAGAATATTTAAAAGTGAAATTTTCTGATTCTTATTTTCGCTATTTTTGATCTGAAAACATTATTCCAGGGGGTGAAACGAATTTAAAATGCACCCTATCACTTCCTTCAACCACTTCCCGTAATGGGCAGCATAATAATGATATCACCAGGAAAAATATATCATTTATGTAAAATGGTGTTAGTTATTAATGCTTTCATTTCAAAATAAGAAACAATAATCATGGTGCTTAACGTTCTTCATTTTCTCTATCCGGAATCAAAGAACGCGAGTTAATAGCTTACTAATTAAGGTTCATATTGTGGAGGTGCCATAAAATCAATTTAAAGTCGATCATAATTAATTGTAAATTTAAAGCCAATAATAGTTTGTTCATTTAACATCACTTTATGCGGCCATGGTTAATCGGACGATACAAAAGTGGGGTCCTAAATTTTGTCTTTCCAGGTATATTGGGATAAGGAACTATTAGCTGACTTGGTACAGGATAGGGACTCCCATTTTACTTGCCTTCGGAAGGACGGCATACCCAGTACGTAATAAATAAATAAAGGCACCAATAAATAAAATATATTATAGGTATGAGTTGGTTATCAGTGATTCAGCTTCGAAAATGCTTAAATACTATTAAAGTGAAATGAAATCAGGATAGGTACAGATACATCTTCAATGAGTATCCGACATCGCAAAGACTCGGAATCTCCATTTCATGTCCCATCCGAAGGACGACATATCTAAGGATTTTTTACTCCCTTTAAAAAATCATAAGTCCACTTGCAGGGATGCGACCCGTGATCTTGGGCCCAGTAGATTTTTATACTATCTACACTACCAATACACCACAGATGATCCCTAACCAATACTAGTCAATTGTAGAGCAGTACTAGACGTTTTAATGTGAGCCTACGCTTTGGCCTTACGGTTCAGTACATATCATTAGAGGTGCAGAGAAGTAGAAATGGACTTGATTTATAGCTATTGTAGATGTTTGGACCGAGGAGAGAGTCAAAAATTTAGGGTTAAATAAACTGAAAATAAAACTAAACCTAGGCCTAATAACTATTTCTATAACCTAACCTAAGCCCAAGGGCTAAAACCTAGAAACGTGAACATTAGTAAAATAAGCCGTCTTCTATAATTAAACTAGATACGTTGACTCCTGCCTAGAATTGCACTGTATGCAGTTAGTTGTGTGCACTGCAAGTTAAATGTACTGAAAAGAGACGCTATAGGAATAGAAAAAAGCTAAAAAGCTAGAGATGAAAAAGACGGAGATTGGACTAATAGACTAAATGATGAGGTAAGGTGGAAAGTGATTGTGAACAAGTTAGAGGAGAGCGGAAGTGGGTGAAGTATGGGCCAACTGTTGCCCCGCGCGCTGCCATCGCCATATCTCAATAATCGATTACTTTCTACTCTTCGTCCCGCTCGTTTCTCTGTGTATTGCTAGGAATCCCTCGTTCACGAACGAAGTCTATAAAATATAATCAATGACACACAATCCATTTATTGAACGGATCTGTTGCAAATTATTTAGTTCCGAGTTAGAAGCAGTATTATTTAAAAAGTGTTTATGATAAATTCGATATTTTTTATATGTAACGTAGCAACGTAGAAAGAATAAATAGGAATAATGTAAAATGGTAGGGGGTGAAGCCAATGAGTTACACAAAATAAGATACAATTATTTCATTGTTCCTACGTTTCGACCTAAGTTTTATTTAGGCCATCTTCAGGGCTGAGAATAATTCCATTTGAATAGTAAGAATAAAATTTCCAACATTGATACTGATTGGAGAATCTTTTGCTTTTTTAATGACAACAATTTAAGGTTATTATTTTTACTCAGGTGTTGAAAGATGTAAAACCTACTTTTACTAACTGCAAATAACGTTTGTGCAGTTGTGTAAAACCCTGGATATATGTAAATTAATTGAATATTTATAACCTTAGGGAAGGTTACTATTCTTAATATTAATCTATTGGTCCGAGTTTTGACTATATAACCCAAACACGTTATTTATCTCAATAAGTATGAGTTCCGTTGATTCTGCTTTCCCAGAAGAATACGGAAGTATTTGCATTCATGTAGAATGAAAAAATAATTATTCTCAGAATCGAAAATTTCCACTCGCAGTTCACGTTTTGGAAACCAAGGAAAAAACTCGCTTTTATGTCATTCTTCAGTGAAATTCCTAAAGATGTAAAATGGTTTCCTATCGTTAATCCAATGGTGATGAAATTCGTATAAAATATACTAGATTATCTCACAATCTGTTAACAACCGCGATTACCCTGAACGATTTGACCAGCCTCTATAATGTGGGAACCCTTAATTGGGGGAAAACCTGGCGGTCGAGGGTGATCTCGGACAAATCCCCTCCCTGTCCAACCATTGTCCAAGGAACAGCATAGTCAGTACAATGTACTGAGTCCAAGACCTTTCATGGTTCTTGTTTTTTGTACTAAATTATTAACGTAGTTGAAAACTATGCGATGAAATGTCCCGTTGGGCTTTATTCAGTTAAAACTATTCTATTCTCAAAGTACACTCAACAGACTAAGGGAAAGATAACATAACTTGCTGGAAGATGCTAATCATAAGACTCCTTCATCGTGAAGATTTCAGAATTATTTGGAACGAATGTTTATTTTTGAACAGAAGGGAATTCCATTTGGAACGAAGCACAAGGACGATGTAGCTCAAATAATACGAACCCTTTGTGGACCCATTTAACATGTATTAGGGATTGTGATTGCACGCATGAGGCCTCTTTGATCTTGTCCCACGGTCGTTAATTAGGTTTTGGGCAAAATTAGAAATTCGACAATTTAAAAAACATAGGATATATAGGAACTGTTAACCTATTTGCATGTTAATTGATGAAATAAATAGATATTAATTAATTCATACAATACGCAGCTATAATATTCGGTCATTATAAATAAACAGTTAAAATGCTTGTTATGTATTAAACGGACGATGCAACAGTGGGAGTACAAAATTTTCCATATCCAGGATGGATCCGACACTGTACAGGCTTGGGACCCCTCATGTTACGTACCTTCTGAAGGGCTGATTTGCCAAGAATTGTTTGACCCCTATAAAAAACATAGGACTACTGCCAGCTTTTGAATCTGCGATCTTGGGCATAGATTGTTGTGCAAACTGCTAAACCAAAGGTGACCCCAATTTATATTATTCGATCATCATAAACAATTAAAATCTTGAAAATAAGATTAAATGATCTAAAGTTAATTCAGTTGAATAATTAGATAAATAAGTTAGAAAATTGCTTGAACTGGGGTGCAATAAAAAAAGGAACTTAACATTGAATAATTATTATAAATACTAAAACAAAACACTAATCAGAAATAAATAACAGGAAAACTCGCTTTTCATTTGTTTTTCATTAAATACAGTTAATTTCACTTCAGGTTCCTCCGACTCTTGACCACAACTTTTTCCTTAAACAATATTTTTTTTCAGAATCATGGATCGACTGTTACTTCTGGTGTTTAATTGAAAATAGATAATTAATTTACTTGATCTGAAAAAATAATCGCCAGACTAAAATATGAATATTTTGAATTCACCAGCCATTGAATTGAATTGAATAAAATAAATCTATCCTTTAAAGGCGGTATGAATAAGTAATCGTTTTTTTTTTAGTAATCGGTTATGAAACAGGGATTTTTTTCAGAGAACCGGTTACCAATAATCTAATACTAACGCCTAAAGTAACCTATTATTTCTGTCTGAACTAGTTATTTTAGCAAGGTAAAACAGTTTGCTGACCTTAATATATATTACATCACAGAGAGCAAAATATAGAGATGCATCTGATAAGTAATGGTTTTTTTTTCAGTTAGTTACCGGTAATAAAACCGTAGTTTTTTTTAAGAGAAGCGATAACCAATAATCTAATTCATTTATTCATTCGTGGTGCTACAACGCTTGTAGAGTCAAGGCCTCCTGCAGCTTGGTTCGCCAGTCTTCTCTATTGGTTGCCACTGTTCTCGAATTGCGGATTCCCAAGATGGACCTGGCATCCACCGCCACTCCATCGATCCATGGGATCCGAGGTCTTCCCACTCTTCTTGTCCCATAAATCCTTTCGTCTAGGACCGTATTAGGAATCTGATCTTGGGTCATTCTAATTAATAACCTAATACTAACATTTAAACTAACCTATTATTTATTTCTGATCTACCAACTATAGTAAGATTAAACATTTTGTTAAATGACATTAGTATTACATCACATAGAGCAAATATAGACATAAAGTTGCGAAAAATATCGGTTATTTCATTTAGTAATAGGTTACAAAATAGGATTTGATTTTAGAGAACCTATAACCCATAACCTATTACTAACCCTTTATTATTTACTGATCTACTAACTTTAGTAAGGTTAAACATTTTGTTTAATGACATTAGTAAGTATTACACCGTATAGAGCAAATATCTACAGCTCCGGTGAATAAGTGGTTAAGTCTAATTTTCTCTAAAATGAGTTTCTTGTACTTAAGTAAGCGGAATCGAGTTATTTCCGTAGCGAATAAGGGGCTAAGTAAGGAATTGGCTTGAAAAGAAGTTATTGCTTATATTACAACTCCATTTCAAGCCAAAAATTACGAGAATGATACTATTCCGGTTATCTGAAAGCAGTTAACTCTCTCAGGACATAATCCGACTTAACCACTTATTCCTCGGGTAATAGATATAGACATAAAGTTGGGGAAAATATTGGTTATTTTATTTAGTAATAGGTTATAAATTAGGATTTGATTTTAGAGAAGCGATAACCAATGACCTAATACTAACATTTAAACTAATCTATTATTTATGTATGATCTAGTTGCTTTAGCAGGGTTGAACAGTTTGCTTACCTGACCTTAGTATATATTACATCACAGAGAGCAAAATACAGACATAAAGTTGATAAGAAATCAGTTATTTTATTTATTAACATGTTATAAAATAGGATTATTCTTAGAGAACCTATAACCAATGACCAGTGGCGGATTATCGGTAAGGCAAACTAGGCACTTGCCTAGGGGCGCGTAGTTACAAGGGGCGCGCGAGCTCAGAATTTTTAAATAAATAAAAAAAATAACATATCGACAAAGAAAGAAAGAACTAAATGCTGATCTATAATATAATACAAGCATGATGCTATGATGCTGACAATCAGTTAAAATTAAGATGGCCATTTATGGCCGGTACAGGGGCGCCGATAAAGTTATTGCCTAGGGCGCTCTGGACCTTTAATCCGCCACTGCCAATGACCTGATACTAATACCTAAAACAGCTCACTATTTCCGGCAGAATTGATTACTTTAGCAAGGTTAAACAGTTTGCTTAGTATGCAGTACATCACAGACAACAAAAATAGTAATAATAATGTACAAAAATGTTGTGTTTTCTTCTTCAATATTAAAGTATAAGGTTGGCAACACTGGCTGGAAAGGAATTTCCCGCTTCTTTCAGGCCCTCCCCCATGTTTCCCCCAGCCGTGTTATTAGCATGAAATGACAACCATTTTCCCCGAGAATCCCAACCCAGTCAAACTTCAATTCAGGCCTTTTAGCATTTAGGGTAAAGGAACTGCTCAGTTGAAACATCGAAAATTATATAATTTATTTGTTTCCTTTTTTCCCCAATAGGGGTGGCATTGGTAGGTGGCATAAAGCCATATCTGAATCATATGAAAGTTATATTCTCAGTAAACCCAATAATTTTGTTGGTACTGCTATAATTTATTATATTTAGTGTATTTGTTATTATCTAAATTTTTGAACCACACATATGAATACACACGTATGTGTATACATACACACACACTCACATACATAATGCAAAAACATATAAATATATATACAAATGTATTATATATTTATGTTAATTGTTTTCAAATTGTTCAGGAAGGCCACAAATTTTTTAAGGTCAGATAATTTTAATATTTCATTATAAACAATTTTTTTTTTTCAAATTTAAATTCTCGAGTATTATTTCTCTTTGTTGCATGTACGCTGGACATTCAAGTATAATATGCTTAAGGGTCTCATTATGATTGCACTTTTCACATTAAGGACTTTGTTTTAGGCCTATCTTACATAAATAATTGTTGCAAATTCCATAATTTGTTCTCAGCCTAATGTAAGTTTTTATTGTATCTTTTCCTATGTTTATATTTGCGAACCATGGTTTTCTAAAAAGTGTTTACACAAGGTTAGTGTTTACTTGTTGGCCAGTTGTAACTGCTAATTTAGCCATTTTGTCCACTATTTCGTTATCTGGGATCTCCAGATGTCCCTAAATCCACAAAAATATAATGATATTTTATTATTTCCTTTTGGAAATTATAGATACTTTTATGAACAATATTATTAAGTGATAATAATGCACTCTTGCTATCAGTTAAAACAACAACATTTTGATCTATGGATTCATTGATGTATTTGACCGCGTCTAAGATATTATGCATATTATAGTCATCCATAACGACCTTAATGTCCCATTTGTTGCTGATTTGTCCCGAACCCGGTATCTATCCTTTCATAACAAACTTCATTTCCACTCAAACCCTCTAGTTTCAAACCTAGCTTCCTCTTCAATTCCCGATAATCCTCCGAGGCGTCTGAGAAGAAGATGGCCACGTGACCTTCTTATTTGAACATGCGATTTGAGTACTACCAGTGGGTGGTTTCTCTACTTGTCATTATATCATGTCATTATGTATCACTCAGCATATTTACTTGTTATATTACTGTAATATAGTTGTAAATATCAATAAATAAATAATAAAAAAAAATAAAAAAAGATTGCATATAATTCCGTTGTATGTGATGAAAAACCAGAAGGCAATTTATACAAAGAGGAGTGTTTGTACTTAAGAATATAAATCGCACATCCCGATTCATCTTTGATTCTTGAACCATCGGTATAAATATAAACATGGTGGGGCCACTTGTCAGCAAGCAAGGCTTTTATATTAGGGGCTAGCATTGAATGGGGAAATGAATTTTTACCTACTTCTAATTTTATATTAAATTTTTGCAAAGGCATTTCATATTGAGGAAGATTTATTTGAAATCAGATAAAGGTTTACTTTCCGACAACGAAAGAATGCGGGGTCAGATTTGGTATAGTATTTCGCAGCCATGTGGCCATAGAATTTTTTTAAGGGAGTAAAAATTCTCAGTTATGCCGTCCTTCGAAGAACACGTAAAATAGAGATCCGGAGCCTATGCGTTGACATATTAAAGAACCCTATTTATACTTGTATAGGAAACATTCAAGACTCTCACTGTGTATTAGGTCTTTGACAGTAGACAGGAGTTCTTAGGATAGCCTAAATTAAAGAGATAAGCGAGACAGGAGAGGAGTAAGAACCTAAAATTTAAAATAATATCTATATTTATAGAACGGATTGCGTAAGCAATTTTGAAGGGAGTCAAAATCCTTAGTTATGTCGTCATTCGGATGGGGCGTAAACTGTAGGTCCGGAACTTGTGCGGTGTCGGGTACTCGTTAAAGATTCCTATCTCAATTATACCTGGATAGGCAAAATTTAAGCATCGTCCGATTAGCCACTACATGAAGTGACGTTAATTGAAATAACTATTTCAAAAGGATTGATAAAAGGTTCATTCAGTTTTTTTTTTAAGGTGTAAGATCGACTGATGGATTAAATCGGTTGTGTGCCTGATGAAGCTTTAGATGGTTTAGAAACCTGTTGAGAAAGTGTAAGTTCATCTTTATGTGTACCATCGTGGCTGCAAGACCGATTCAAACCCTTTTTAATAAAAGGAGATTGTAAATAATAAATGAAATGAAATGTAATCTGCATGTAAATGATTCATAAACCGCGACAAATAATTATGAATACCTTCAATTGGTATTGTTACAAAGGAAACAAAGGAACATCGACGCGCTATCTAAGAGTTAACGACGCATGAATCCATTAAAATAAATATTTATTCTGAAGACAAATAGAAGAAGTGCATCTACTGCATTATTTATGTCAGAGATGAAGACTTGGAGGAGCGAAACCTCTTCGCGAGAAAATTTCCAATGCAAATCCCCTGAGGAAGAAGGTGAGGGTGTTTGTTGAAAACTGCAATCTAATCTAATCCACTTAGCCGGTGAGTTTAATCTCTGTTCCAACACCTCCTACAGATGGTTAATCTGGGTAGATTGCTTCGGCCCTAGGAGCTACTGCAAACGATGGAGAACAAGGGAGAATGGGGAAGAAAATGTGAAACACTCAGAAAAACATTTGGATGAGGTTTACGCAGTGAAAAGAGTATATGTAAATTGTGTCAGTTCATATCTGAACTGAAGAAGGTTTCATCTAAATCATACAATGGATTGATTCAAGCGAGAGGTTCTCAGAACCTAAGCCAAACGAATATTACTACCAATATTTAAGATTCAAGATAAGAAGCAAATTTTCCAACAACTTAATTATACACTAGGTGTTGGTTTAAATCCTCTCCTTCTTCCATGGCTCTACAGCCCTTGCAGGGCCCTGGCCTCCGCAACAACGCCTCTCCAGTCCTCCCTGTCAGCAGCTCGACCTCTCCACTGTCCGATCCCCATCCTCTCCAGATCGTTCTCCACATCACCCAGCAATCGCAGCCTGGGCCTTCCTCTTCTTCTTTTGCCTCCTGGTTTGCCATATAATAGTTCCTCTCCCATTGTTTCTACGTGCCCAAGCCATCTTATACGGGTTGATTTGACATAGATGACTAGGTCTGGTTCATTGTATAGGTCCTGAAGCTCTCTATTATTTCTTGACCTCCATTGGCCTTCATTACATACTGCCAAATATCTGCCGAAGCACCTTCATCTCCCAGATCTGCGGCATCTTCTTGCATTCCTGGGTCAGGACCCACGTTTCACCAGCGTACGTGACAATCGGAGTTAAGATTGTTTTATAAATCAATAATTTTGCCTTCCGTGACAAGTTGCGAAATCTTAATGCTTTTCGCAATGCAAAGAGACATCTGTTGCCTGCTGAAATTTCTGCAGTGTTGTCATTCTTTCGAGTCACTAAAGCCCCCGGGTACTTGAAGCTGTCCACTTTCTTAAATGTGTGGTGGAGCAGTTGCACATGACTCTGATCTTCCTGCCCATCATTTTTTGTGGAAATCATCATGTTGGTTTTAATAATACATAAAAACATAAGAATACGGATGTTGTAATGTTGTTATAGTATGACAATGTAGTAAACGACCTGTTGCGGAATCGGAGGCCGGACTAGGGAGTGTGATGGAAGAGAGTTCCCCCGCCATGTCTTTATTGGAAATAGAGTCGAAAGACAACCAATTATAAAACACAATAACAAGTCCAAAATTAAGTTCAAGGATGCCCGTATTGAACGCAAAACAACAATAATAACTACAAGAGAATGCAAAGGTATTACCGTAACTTACAGATTAGCCACGATAAGGACTTGATCCAATGAACCAAGACTTGAATCAATGATGCAATGATTGGTTCCTTACTAGGTAATAAAGGTATTCGAATATAAATAAAGTTATAAATATTTAAAACATACCTAATACATGCCAATATGTTCGAGAAGACGATCGAATTCAGTTATAGGGATTTACATAGATAAAAAAAGTTAGAATATTCATAGCATGAAGCTTAATCGAACATTCTTCAGACAAAAATATTGGGAAAAGAATAGACTTATTTTCCTGTAAAAACTAAATATTGATTATACGTCGATTCCTATTTAGACAATTACAATCGAGCTCATGTAATTCCTTAATACCACGGTGATATTCATTTTTTAAAGATAGAATAAATATTCACAAGATTCATAGATTGGAAAAATAATTCTTAAATAATATGTATCGATATTTAAGAATCGATCGTTTAATCGATATTAAAGTGTTTAGTTCATACTATTCATACATCTCAGAAGAACTAGCCTCTAGAAGGCTATATATAATCGAGATGCCGGCAAGTTACCAACTCCACGGTTATGCGGACCTTACCCTGCCTATTCAAAACCCAGTCAATGGCCGGTCATAGGAGGTTTTAAACGGTTGCAAAACTCATTATATATAAATAATATTTAAAAACTAGAGAGAAAACTTTTAAACTTTAAGAAGATACTTAAATAAAGAGCACACCAGGCACTTTGTAATAACATATTTAATATTTAAACGCACCGAAGACCATTGCGAAAACAGCCAACATTTTCTAACTTCCTTCCAAACTTCGTCTGACATCCAATGCCAGGGAGAAAAATTTATGATCCTTTAACGAAGCAATAAATCTACTGAAGAGGAAAATATCTTTTTACTTCCTTGTAACTAACAAGGAAAACGTACAGATTTTTAAACAAACATATTTTTCTATTTATTATTCTTGTGATGGTAATAATTTTTAAATATTGTTATTTTGAAAAGTTTTGTCCAGACCGGGATTCGAACCAGCGTCACCCCCGTATCAGGGTGCTCTATTATTAATTATCACCATCATAAGAATAATAAATATAAAATAAATTATAATGTAAAATTGACATAAGTCAACGATATCCTACTTAAAGTAATGTTCAATGAACATTCTTCCACTTGTATAGACCACAAAAATTGCGAGAACACGGGGATATAGGATCGGTGAAGAGAATGGATTTGTACGAGCCAGGTTAGCTCAGTTGGTAATTTTTTTTCATAGAAAGGGCAATGATAAAAAATATTTAAAAGATATGCAGGAAAAACTAATATATACCAGGATTAAAAGTATATTTAGGGTGCGGGATAGCTCAGTGAGCGCTGAGTTGGGGTCCCGAAGGTCCTGGGTTCAAATCCGGCCGTGGCAGACCAATTATTTAATCTGTTAACCGCCGGGGATGGACCCTCTAGGATCACTGGTAATTGGATACCCTTTTTTGGTAAAAATTTAGCGGTTGAATGTGATCTAGGACAAATCGACATCCTGAAAAACTGTGATCTTAGAAACAGTTCTCAACTATCTACTGAATCTAAGACCTTTCATGGTTTGTAATAGTACAGGTTTTTTAAAAGTACACGTTTAGCTTTAAAGCTTTTTGACCGTGATAAAAAACAAAACATAAAACGCCTTTCGAAAACCTTTTTTGAAATTCTTACTAATGTTTTTAAAAAAATGTCTTCGGTTGTAACTGTTTAAAAAAAAAATTAAATTGTTGTATAGCTATTTTATGGTGAAATGATGTTTCGTTTGTAGATTCCTAGATTAATCTAGTGTCGACAAATATTAATTTAATGATCTTATGCTATTTCTAGCTCTCAAGACAGCCATTTTTCTTTCACAAAACATGCTTTTTCGTGTGTTTATAGAGGCTTATGTTAGCGAAGTTTTTAAGAAAAGCATAAAATATTTTACAGTTATCATCCACTTATTTGAAGACTACTGATGAAACGGTAATTAAATTAAAAAAAATTATTTTTGCTTGTAGATGTATATACGATTAAATCGCGTGTACCTCCTAATATATTCTTTTTAAAATTGTAATAACTTTTTTTTTTTTTGTTAATTAAGAATTTAATTAAGGACCGGTGACCTGAAGACTTCTCCGAGGATATCATTGTTTGCTAACAGAATAATTTATAGCGGCTTTTCCTTTCAACGGGAGGCATTAATGAAAGGACCTTTTAAGATATTAACGAGTCATAACACGAGCATCGAACCTCTTCTTGAGTGACAACCTCTTGGTCCTAATGGTTGGGCGCCAAATAATCGATACCATCATTAAGAATATTGTCCCCTTTTCACAAGGCCTCGGTGAACCAATAATATTTTTTATTTATTTCAACATGTCCGCTTCATACGCGGGAATATTAGATAGAAAAAAACACAGCCGTTCAATTGGCGAAATGGGCTTTTATAAAATTAATAAAACAAGGCAAAGCCGGCAAATATTTGTTGAGCCAACATGGCGGGTATAAAAGTGAAATGAATTGCGTAATGCATATTTCATAAACTCCATATTCCTCTTGTCAGGTAAAGCTGTCATAATGGCGGAAGGTAAATGTTGACCTTACAATAATAATAATACTCTTATAAATTGCAATGCAACTTTTCTTGGTTGTTATAATTGTCATTCCTTATAGACTATTCTTGCAAAATATAAAGGTGTTGAGAAATCTCGGCCTGACATCTTGAAAGGGTTCGACCTTGAATTGACATTGAAGAAGCCTCCGATTGAGCCGTCAATTAATCAAGATGATTTGGCCCAGATTCGACACTGAATTAGTTCATGATTTACCTGATATAATATGACAACGATACTATTTTATCATATCATATCACAAAACGTTCGAGTTATTTATAGCATTAATGAAAAAATATGATTTTATTAATCAATGAAATATAATACCTACTTCCAAAAGAAGATTCCAGAATTTATCTGATACCAAATTATAACGTTCAACTTCAATTTAATCAAATTAATGATTTATTATTCTTGAATGATAATAGTTGACCTTTTTTATATATGTGGAAGAAAATGGTCCGGGTGGAGCTCAATAAATTTCTCTTAAATAGGGAGAAATGTCCATTAAAGAGACAACGTTTCGACCCACATTGCAGGTCTTCTTCAGGGTAACTATGCAAAACACAGACAATGGAAAACA
Organism: Troilus luridus; assembly: GCA_964056705.1. NCBI lineage: Eukaryota > Metazoa > Arthropoda > Insecta > Hemiptera > Pentatomidae > Troilus > Troilus luridus. The sequence continues at coordinate 116,105,551 of OZ057414.1, read as the reverse complement.
ACTAAATTATTAAAAATTATGGAGGTTTTAAACGGTTTCAAAACTCATTACATATATATATATATTATATTATATATGTTATATATATATATATATATATAATATTTGAAAACTTATAAACTTTAAGAAGATTCTTAAATGATGAGCACATCAGGCCACTTTGTAATAACATATTTAATAATATATTTAAACGGGCCGAAGGCCATTGCAAAAACACTCAACATTTTCTAAATTCCTTGCAAGCATCGTCTGACATCCAATGCCGGGAAGAAAAATTTATGATTCTTTAACGGTGCAGTAAATCGACTGAAGAGGAAAATATCCATTATTTTTTAATAGTGTAACTAACAAGGAAAACGTACAGATTTTTAAACAAACATATTTTCAATTAAACTTAAAAGATCTAGGATCCCCATAGTCATGGTGTTTTTTATTTTATTTGTTGTTGATAATGGTTGACCTTTTTTATATATGTGTAAGAACATGGTCCGGGTGGAGCTCAATAAGTTTCTCTTAAATAGGGAGAAATAATTATTAAAGAGCCAACGTTTCGACCCACATTGCAGTTCTTCTTCAGGGTAACTATGCAATATACAGACAAACGAAAATTACTACATTACTACTAATTAATACATAACAAAGTGACAAGGAAGATAATTACACCTCATCTTTATTTACCACCACTCAGATACCTTGTTACTTATGTATTTTAATTTTAACCTTTGCCAATTGTAATTTCAATTTTTATCTTTATTACCTCATTCTTTAATTTTTATAACTTCTTATTGCTTATTTTATTCTTTATTACTTTTTGTACTACCTGCCGGTCACTTTGTTATTAATACTCTCAATGCTTATACATTTTAACTTTAATATTGACCATAATGTAGTAATTTTCAATGTGCAGCCCTGAAGAAGACCTGGAATGAGGGACGAAACGTTGGTTTTAATAAAAATGTCTGCCTATTTAAGAGAAATTTATTGACCTTCACCCGGACCATTTTCTTCCCCATAATCATTTATTACAATGTTTGTAATTAATAAAATTCCACTTCCAACAGAAGATTTATTAAATTTGTTTATCGAAAAGCTAACATTAAGAAAATTAAAAAAATAAAAAAAAACCTCCAGAAATAAGGTAATAATTTTAAAATAAATGGCGAGGCAGAGGAAAATAAATGTACTGAAATAACGAAATCTCCATAATTAATTAGTAAATTGGGATTAAAAATAATCTGCATTATTTTCCCATTACCTTCAATACATACTATATTTTATATTATAAAATATGACTTATAATATTCAAATCGAATTTTATTATAACTACAAACCAGGAAACATCTTGAGTTGAGTAGGGTAATTGAAGAAGGTAGCTCTGCACAGATCTTGCCCCATTGTCAGGTTTTCCGCTAATTAAGAGAAATATATTTTGAAAACAAAGTGTGTAACAAGATAGTATAAAAAATCATTATTTTCCAAATATATTATCAAGATCCATGAAACATTCCATTATCCAAAATTCAATACACATTATTTTTTCTCAAACCAAAATCTATAAACGAGGGATATTTTCTTATCTTTCAAATTCAAGTCGGTGTCACATGTGAGGTTAGCGTATTTAAATAACGATGCTACTGTGGGCAGCTAACTCACGATCTTGGGTACAATACCAATGGGAAAAAACCCTGTAATAATACAACCCATGAACTGGTCTGGGATTCAGTACATGGTAGAGACTATATTGTTTCATGGACAACGGTTCTGCAAGGAGGTGACTAGTCCTAGGTCACGCTCGACCGCAAGATTCCCCCCCTTATTTTGGGTACCCACTTTTAGAGGCTGGGTGAGCCCCAGGAGGGTTCTGCATCCTATATGATCCATCTCCGGCTGCAAACAGACTAAACAAAAGTCTTGCCTGTTGCGGGATTTGAACCTGGATTGCCGGAATGGCAACTCAGTGCTCTACCACTGAGCCACTCCGCTCTTCACAATACATGGAATAGATTTTCTAAACTGACGATTGTGCAGGGAGGTGGTTTGCCCGATATCAGATTTTTCTCCGAATGAACCCACTTTATAAAGACAGGATGAAACCTGTAGATCCCACAGGTTCCGTCTTTGGCTGTTAAAATATTGAATAATTTCTGTATAATTATAAATTACAAATCGCTGAGTTACCTGGATCCTTGAAGAGAATGAAATTTGTAAACCTACTTCATTAAAGGTCCAAATTTCTAGAAAATATTCCCAGAATTTGAAAGAGGAAGCCTTGGAGTTACTGTTATCATTAAATACGAAACATTACCATTATCAAATGATCATTATCCCTGGATATGAAGTTGCGCATTAAATTAGTACTCCCACTACTGATTTACTAATTGATCCACGGACATAATATTACCTCATACTTAGTTTCAGTTATATTATATTTAATATTATATATTATAATTTAGAGAAATTTTATCAGGTCAGTAAATTAGGGAATTGTAGGCAGAAGTTACGGAACGATGTAAAATTATTAAAACAATTAATAATATATACTTATTAAAATGATTTTTATGTAATAATTAGGAAGACTTATTAACTATTTATAAATACCGAAAATAGTTTCTTACTTAATCCAGTAAGCATTTCATAAATCGTACCATAAATTATGGCTAAAAGTTTAGTAAGATAAGTAAGGACTTTAAACTCGGTTTAAATAACCATTATTTATTGATAATTAATACTTTATAATTATGTTCACAAACCCTATTGAATGATGGTAAGGAAATAGGGCTGGAAATAAATTCTGATAAGACTAAGTATACGGTTAGTAGGAGAAAAGGGCGAAATTTCGGTGATATTGTTGTAGGAGGAAATAAGTTCGAACATGTGGAGATGTTTAAGTACTTAGGGTCGATGGTAACTGGGAAAAAAACGAAATTCTAGAGGAAATTAAGGCGCGACTAAAGGCGGGAAATGCTTGTTACTATTCGGTCTCGAAATTACTAAGCTCGCGTCTTTTGTCCCGAAATCTAAAAATCAAAATTTATAAAACAATCATCCTTTCATCACTTCTGTATGGATGCGAAACTTAGCCTCTGAAGGATGAACAACGTCTTTAGGTATTAAAAAATAAGGTGTTACGTAGAATATTCGGCCCAAAAAAGGATGAGACCACCGGGGAATATAGGAGATAATGAAACGCGGTATTGCGAAGCGTGTATCCGGTAAATATTATTCAGGTGATAACGTCGCGAAGATTAAGATGGACTTGTAAATTTGCTGGTCTTAGTAACGAACGGATTCCCAAGATGTTAATAGGCGCTGTACCGACTGGGAAGCGTCCGAGGGGTAGGCCGAGGCGTAGGTGGGAGGATTGCGTTAAGAGTGATCTTGCGGATTTGGTTTTGGGTGAGGTTTGTAAACGGAGATCGGTGGTATCGGCCTTTATATAAAAATATAAAATATAAAAGCCTTTGGGTTCGCTAAGCCTTTTATTATTTATTTACAGTTAGGTTAAGTACCATTTGGTCTCTTTATACGAGATTTTAGTGTAAAACAAGGTGTTGGAAATCTTAGTAAACATATTTTAGAATTTTCTATTGTTGAGTTTAAACAACGTTTAGTAGAATGTAAAAGAACATTGAAGCCGAATAACTGATTTTAATAAACGTTCTTACTACTTCCTTAAGAATTTATTTTTTCCGAATTCTCAATAATATGACAATAATAATATAAATTATAGTAATAAGGCTATTAGCAAAAGCAAAGGTAACATCATATTTTTTTTATTTATAATTTACAAAACGGAAACGATTGGTCTTAGCTAAAAAAGAAATCTAAAAAAATTAAGGTTATAGTATAAATATACACCTTCCTTATTGCAACAATATATTAACAGTATAATATAATGTACAATAATTTCCGTTTAAGATATTTATTGTTTGTTATTAATTTAGATTTCATAAACTATAACAGATAAGGTAAAAAAAAACATAAAACATTTACATTAAATTAAAATGCAAATGGAAAAACCACAAGCAAAGCCTCATGTTTCAAATATGGAGTAAAAACAAACAATTACCAGTCGACGTTTCGCCTATTCAGGCATTATCAACACACAAACAAGAGTAAGATCAATCACATCTCAAAGAAGAAGTGCAATACATCCCAACGAATAATCGCCCAAATAGGCCATAACATGAGACTGCACCTCAACCCCAAGACGTTCAACCCAAACTCTTGGTTGACAATTACCACCAACAAACAATTACCAACGTCGACTGGTAATTGTTTGTTTTTACTCCAGATTTGAAACATAAGGGTTTGCTTGTGGTTTTTTCCATTTGCATTTTAATAAATGTTAATGTTTCGTTTTGAGTTTCGGCTCTACTTTATTCATTTAAATTAAATTTACTATAGTAATAATTTAATACCATTCAATTTTATAAATAAAATGTTTTTTGGTTGAAGCAGCATTTGAGATACGTTCGAAACACCAAATACCAAGCAAGACTTTCTACCTCTTTTAATCATTTACCTCTGCTATTTCTTCCTAGGACTAGGGAAAATCCTAGAGGTTGAACGTGATCTGATTCAAATCATCTCCCTGCACAACAGTTAGCTTAGAAAAATTATCGTCCCTACATTATACTCTAAGACAAGACTCTCCTGAGTTATTGTGGTATATGTTTTTTAAAATAATTTATCTATACTGATTAATTTTCTGAAATTCGGTATTCACAATAACATCAAACATTTATTTACAACCCACCCACTTTTACTTTTGTTGCTATAATAACCGAAACTCGGACAAGGTTGAGACGATAATTAAGATACTAATTAACTCTTTCATTAGAATCATCTTCGTGGTTTCAGAATAATTACGTGTCACTTGTTTGCACACCAAGTGACTTTGCCAACTTTCTGATGCCTATGACTTGGTCTTTGCCAAGCGATTGGAACCAAAAAGTGTTCCTACAGTATTTATTTACTAACCTGGATTCATCTAAGTTAGTTCCTGAGCAATATGACTTAACACCGTCATCTATAGTACTACCAAATCTTCCTGATAATAATACGGATCTATAGTAGGTATAATGTACTATATATTATACATGAGCGTATAATATAACATAGAGTTATTTTATGTCAAATAAACCAATATTGTGTATAAGCATGATTACATATTAAACCTATAAATAGCTTTTATCTAATAACCGTAAATACAGAATAGTAAATATTGGTAAAATACCTTCAGCATTAAATATCAAAGTATATTAAATGTTATATTAACTACTTTTCCTTATTGAGACTATTTGACAATTTCATATATAACGAAGAAAAATAAAGAGAGAGATAGGGAGAGATATAGAGAGCTCGAATGGGAAAAGAGAAAATATATAAAATAAAATGATAATTAAAATCCTGAGGAAGGACAGGATTGTGTAAGGTTTGATTTGAAAAAAAAATTTCTACTCACCCGTACTGGGCCGGCAGGACTGCAGGGTAACCGGTCCGTAGCCCTGGGAACGTCAGACCTGTAATAATAAAAAAAATATAATAATATTATGTCACATTAGAATATAAATAAATATTATTAGATATAGAGGAGCGGAGCGGCTCAGTGGTAGAGCACTGAGTTGCCATGCCGGAAATCCTGGTTCGAATCCCGCTGCAGGCCATGAATTTTATTTAGTTTGTTTGCAGCGGGAGATGGATCATATTGGATCTAGTACTCTCCTGGGCCCACCCAGCCTCTATAAAATATTATAAAAATAGGGTACCCAAAATAAGGGGGAAAAATCTGGCGGTTGAGCGTGACAAGTCACCTCCTTGCAGAACCGTTGTCCATGAAACAGTACTGTCTCTACCATGTACTGAAGCACAGACCCTTCATAGGTTGTAGTAGTACAGGTTTTTTTTTTTATTAGATAAAGATATCACTAGAATTCGATCGGAAACATCCGAAAAAAGTTTCTAAAATACCAGAAAATAATTTACCAGTAAACTATTCGGCAATGTGAGAACGCCGAAAATTCACATAAAACATCAAATTACACATCTCATATCAACAGCCTAAACAGAGGCATCAATCAATGACATCAAGATGGGCTCGACTGATGTGTAATGATTAGCACATTAATATTTAATACCCCAAGGTAGCGGTTCGCAGGCCGGTAGGCTATTTTTTAATAGAGTATTAAATTATTTGGAGTGGACGTAAAATGACAATGCCAAGCATGTATGGTGTCAGGTAAACCTTAACGTTCCTTATCCTAATTGTAGATGGATTGTAAGTTTGTATAAATCCAATTTATTTCTCTTTATATATTTATTCATACCTTTAGAGTATGAAAAATGACATGAGAAGCATGAAGAAGAACACTGATTTAATATCTTACGAAACAGATTCTTCATCCCCACGTATGGAATAAACGTAAAGGGTAATTTAAAATTTTAAAAAACACAGTAGCCATCTTTCATAACTGGAATCTCACATAATATTATTCTTTAGCAGCTGAGTGGTGGAGACGTGGTCCAATAAGAAAACGACGGTAGAAAGAGCCTTTCAAGTTTCCTTTGTTTCTTATTTGGAAGTGCATTATGTAAATGGATTGCGAGCCAATGGGATCTGGCCTTGGGATCGGGGACCTCCTATTGGTCCGCACCAATCCCCGTCAAATGGCGTAAAGTTATCGGTTTCTCATCAGCTGACCTGGGCCCCACCTGCAGGCTATACTTCCTACCTCCCCTTTCCAAGTGCCATAATTGTGCCCTTCCATATTTCACATTTATTCAATATTATAATGGCATAAAATATATGCCAAAAAAGGGGTAATAATGCTAGTTGACTATATAATTACTTTCTCGTGATTTTTAAATATAATTCAAAGAGATAGAAAGAAATTTCAGTTTTTGAAATAAAACCTAAGTAGACTTCCTAAAAACAATAATTAAGAAAAAAAAATTAAAACACCTATAATAAAAACGTTTTCCATAAAATCGATGAAATATACTAATTAATAAATAAAATAAATTAATAAATTGATTAATAAAAAAAATAAGTTTATTAAGCAATGTTAAAAATGTTCGATGGGTACAGTCATAAATTTTACACAAATAAGTATAAGTTATTTTCTAAATATTTTATTTGAAAAGAAAAGATATGAGCAGGACCGGGACTCGAACCCGGGTTCGTTTTTCCGGGTCGCTTCTCGGTCTGACATATCCTTTCTTTTCACTAATCCTATACCTCCACCTTCTCGCAATTTGCGATATATACACGGGGAGAATGTTCATTAAACATTACTTTTATTTTCAAATCTTGTTGACTTACGTCATTATATATTATTATAATTCATTTATTTTATTTTATTGTTAGATGTTATAATTTTTTTAATACTTTATTTGAAAAGAAAAGATATGACCAGGACCAGGGATGAGGTGGCTAGGCCCCACGACGGTTACGTGGAAAACCCGGGTTCGAGTCCCCGTCCTGGTCATATCTTTTCTTTTCAGATAAAATATATAAAAAAATATAACAACTAACAATAAAATAAAAGAAATAAGTTATTTTCATTTACACAAACGTTCGGCCTAGTTTGAAGGCCATCATCACGGCTAAGAATGATTCAAGAGAGAAAACCAATATCAACACGGGAGTACCAAAGAAAATATATCGGTTTTATTGACAAAAATGATAGGAGGAAAAATATAACAAGGTATAAAGGGATTTAGAATCTAAGAGCGCCTAAACAATAATTACACCAAAAAGGATCTTTTTAATATTTATTATTTGCAATCTATTACCATCAGTAAAACAGGACTTCTTGTCGGTATAAATAAGTTTTTTTTTTAACAGGGTTTTTTCTATTGATTTTTCCGAAATCAAACTCAACCACTAGGTTTTCTTCCCAATTTAGATTACCCAGTTTATGGAGGGGGCATGTAAATCCCACAGGTTCCATCCTTGGCTGTTGACTGATTAAATAATTAAGATAATTAAAAGACGCCAAAACCAGATTTGAACCCAGAACACTTAGCGTAGCAACTCAAAGGATACGCAAATACAATATTATTTTCACCGTAATTTCTTGGGGATGTGCAATATTCGGGCGTTTTGAAAATTAAATTTTAAGCGTTTCGCAAAAATCGTTAAACTACATAGTTTTGTCCTATCAGTTGGAGAAATTAAACGATTTTCGACTATACAGCACAGGATTTTGGTGCACCAAATTCATATCCGATACAATACAAAAAATATCGAAAAGAAACAAAACTACAAATTCAGTCCACCTGTTAAGGAAATAATTGTAACACAAACATAAGTCTGAAATGTGTTTATTTAAACACATACCCTTAGATTTGCAGAAAAGTGCACAATAAATTTTGAACCGCTACAAGAATACTTACTAATACTCTTTCTTACTTTGTAGAGTAGTTTTCAAGTTCCTCGCTTGTCAAGTCAGTTATTCTTATTTTTATTCTCTAGAGGTAGAAATATTTCTCTTCGTTATTTCCCGTGCCCAAATATATCCAGGAAATTATGGAGGGACTTTTTTCCTGTTTAGTTCCTATAAAATAATGCATGACGTCATGTTTGCTTAGCCCAATGTTTAATGTTTTAACTATGTCAATATATGCTTTATTTATCTCTTATCTGGGAAATCTCTTTAAAAACCTTCAAAAAATAATAATTATTGTTTAATTTTTAAACGTTTTTTTTTATTCTTATTAGTTTGCATCATAGTATTGCATCCAACTGTATTTGATTTCTTTCTTCGATTTTCGATAGTATAAAGATTCGATAAATAATTAAATGTTCCTAAGAAGAAGTCATATTCCTAATACAGTCAACACTTGGCAACCACCCCTGCCCAGAAGATTCCAGCAGTTGTTAGACTAATGTATATACTTATAACCTTTACATAATGTTTATGTTCAAGTGTTGTAATTGTTATCAATTTAATATAATGTTCAAATATCTACAGTGCTTTTTTTATTTCATAATTGAAGGTCTTTAGGTCATGGTCTTTCCAATCTTCTTTCGGTCGGTATTCAGGATAATGGAGAGAAAGAACAAGAGGATTAGTGATTGGTGAGTGAAATTTGGTGTATTTTTCGTGAATTAAGATTTTATAGCTAACATGTTCATGTTATTGGGAATAGCGTGATTGTAAATAAACCAAAAAGCATTCAAAATTAAATACAATAGAAAAATAATTTTATTCTGGGGCCAGGTCCCGACAATAACAGATGTGTACAAAAATAATAGAATATACATCTGGGCAGAGGCTTCTTTATGCATTATTTATATAAGTACTTGAAAATGAATATAAACTAAAAGGAATTTTCCCGTCAAGGCAAAAATTTAAAATAACAGGAATTAAGCTTAAAAAATACATAAATAAAAGTACATGACATATACAAAAATAATATTGTAATAAATGAAGATAATTGACAGTAAGCTTTCAATTATTTCTGATAGATATCAGCTATTAGTTATAACTAGAGCCCGGATTTATATGTAATAAAAATTGCGAAATATGTATATACATATATATGGTTATTTTTTTAATAATATGTAAGTAAAAGGGAAGAATATGTAAAACCAAAATCAGCGAAAAATCCTTTATTTACTATTTAAAATTTATTAATAGAAGTATGCATCATATACATATTATAAAACAAAGTCCTCGGCCGCGTTTGTTCGCGGAAAACCTTATCACCATCATCATCATAGTCATTCCTCTCTACCGCTCTGCAGTGTGAGGTTTCTTTTTGATAGCCCGGACCACACCGTACGATCCTCTACCATTTCTATCCTATTCCATTGCAGACTTCTCTTTGCGAAGCTTTCCTTAATACCATCTTCCCAGGTACGTCGGGGTCTTCCTCTGGCCCTTCTTCCTTCAACCTTAGCCTCGCGGTAAACTCAATAAATAAATAAAAATAAATTACACAGACAAATTATGTAGGCATAATATGCCTTATTGCCCGAGCAAAGCTGGTGGGTGGGTCGCTAGTAGTTATTAAAAGTGGAATTATTATGGACACAAAATTTTATTGTTTGAAATAGTTGGAAACAACCATTGCAAAACTTTTTTTTAATACTCTTTTAGGTTTCCACGGCCACTATTTCAAATAAAAAATTCCGCCGTTAGGCTCTTAAAATCGCTTTGTAACTGATTTAGCACATCCAGTCCTCTGTGGATTTTCACCATGAGCATCATTTCTTTCCAGCTTGGGTTTTTTCTCAGGACATCTTGCAATTTCTTCTTCATTATGATTCCGACTTATCCAGATGGTTCTTTTAGCTTTTTTATACCGTTTTCAACAGTACCAAAGCTCTCTGATCGTGGCATTGTTTGGGTTTCGAGCTTTGTTATCAAGTGAATTAAAAACACATATTTTAGGCGATGTAAGCCAAGTTGTTTTTCAAGCTGGGTTTCTTGCAAGAACTTTCTCTAACCTGAAAATTTTACTCAACCCTGAAATTCTACTTTACATGTCTAGTTAGGTCTTAGTATAGCAGTATAGATTTGTCGTTTGCTTCGTTAGTCTAGTGAAGAACTGTAGTCCAAAAGATGTAACAATTGTAAGGTCTTGTAAGTTTTCGTCATTATAATTTTAATCTATGTTCCATGTGAATATTTTGTCCGAGTATAGTCGTGAATTTTGACGGCTGGACACATTAATCCTTGGGAATGCTTACATGATATTGTGTTTCAATTTCTGGCTATTCTGATTAGTTATACTGGGGCGATCCTTTCCGGTATGTTTATTCATAATCTGAATCCTAATAAACTAGATCCGCCGAGACTTGATGCATCTTATTTATAAATAAGGTTGATACGCGATACAGGATTAACATTGAGGATTTGGGGATTGGCGAGTTGCGACAGGAGGGAGTTGGAAGAAAGCCAATGAGTTTGCTGAATCCTGTAGTTGAAGCTAAGCTAGGAATCCAATCGTTTAGAGGAAGCAATGGTCGGATAACTCGCTTCAATTTTTAGAACAGAATATGAGAAAAAAAATTATAAGTTGCAAATGCAAATGGAAAGAACTAAGCCCAAGATCGCTGGTTCGTAGCCCGGCAGGTGGCCCTAGGATTTTTTAAAGGGAGTAAAAAATCCTTAGTTATGCCGTCCTTCGGAAGGGACGTTAAACGGGGGCCGAGCATGTACGATGTCAGGTACTCGTTAAAAATCCCTATCCTAATTAAACCTGGACAGGAAAAATTTAGAGCTTCCACTGTAGCATCGTCCGATAAGCCATAGCTGCATAAAGTGGCGTTAAATGAACAAACAACAAATCGAAAGAAAAAAATGCTCCTTGTCGCAAAAGCTAACCAACTTATAAGTAACTTGAAATTCCTCGACTTAAGACAAAATGCAAAATTACTTACATATTTGGTCGTTTCATACTTAATGTTCGTTTTTATTATTTCTATGTTTACAGATTGCAATGAGCTGTTATTAATCCTCTGCGTTTTTATGATATTTACTATCACTGAAATTGAACGTACGACGTTATATCATACGACTCAGGAAGCAGGAGATTTTCGTGTTATTTTTTGTGTGTTTTTTAGTTTAAACTTTGAGACACAGCAATCTCCAAGAAACATTACCAACGCGTTCGGGGAAGGGAATTGTAACGAACGGACGATTCGCCGTTGGTTTGAGAAATTTGCACATATTAATTCATAAACAATTCATTTTTCCTTTCCTCCGCCCAAAGGTGAAACCATCACATCCAAATCGTACAGCAGGGATATTGACATATTGCAATAAACACCTATGAAAATAAAACAATCTGCAGGGGTTAATCGGAAGGGATCTATACACATAAATGACAATTCTATACCTCATGTTGCAGGACAGACAGTGCAGAAACTAAACGAGCTAGGTTACGAAGTCCTCCCAGACCCACCTTATTCGCCAGAATTATTTCCAACAGATTTCCATCTATTCAGAAATTAGGACAAATTCTATTTAGGGTAAAATGTTTGAAAATGATTCTCTAAAACATAACTTCATTTTCAGATTTTATTTCGTCATACAACCTCGGATTTTGCAGTTCTGTGATCGACATTTTATAACACGTTGGGAAAAATGTTTAGAAAATGGGGGTTAATAATTTGAACAATGTTGTTTTGGGGCCGAAGGGGCCGAGTGAGTCAAGGAGTTAGTGGTCTCGAGTTTGCCAAAAGATCTCCCCCCCCTTTTTCATTTGAAACGACAAAATAATTAAGAAAGTAGGTAATTATTCCGCAGGTTGTCGCTTCGAGATAAGTCACAACAGGTTTTAACTTTTCATTCTCTTCCTCCTTAATATTTTCCAAAAATACAAGTAATTATAGCTTTAGTATGCAAAAATTAATGTAATTACGGGAAATCTGTATACTTCGGTAATCGCTTCATTTAGAAATAAACGTTTCAACAAATAGTCCAGGATCCATGGTCCATTTTTTCACTTGATTAGTATCAAGCTGAATCTTCGTGAATAGTTTCGTTTCAATGAGACGCCCAACAATTTCCTGTGCGAAAATTCTCGATTGTGGTAGCTAAAAGAGGTACCGAGGATAAAATATGTCGATTTGATGATTCTCAAAAATTTATTGCTTCTTAATAAATGTATGGTTTTATCAAAGAGTCCCCTCCTTCCAATATGTATCGATAACGAATTCAAAAAAGAGTTAAAAAGTTTAAAAAAAAAGAAGACGGTTAGTAATAATTTTTGATGACCTCGTTATCGATACATATTGGAAGTAGGGGATTCTTTGATCAAACCATACATTTTGTAGGACAAATATATTTTCAAATAATTTAGATAATTATCTTGAGATTTAACAAAAAAATAACCCAGTTAGTAATACATTTTTGAGTATCATCAAATCGACATATTTTATCCTTGCTACCTCTGTTAGCTACCACAATCGAGAATTTTCGCGCATGAAATTCAGCTTGATACTAATTAAGTACAAAAATGGACCATGGGTTCTGGACTAAAACGTATATTATTTATACTTCGAAATGTTAATTGAAACTTTTATTTTTTGATGAAATGATTACCGAAATCTACTCACTACCCATGCTACAGCTCACGATAACTAGTATTTTTGGAAAAAATTAAAAATGAAGCGAATAAACAGTTGAAACTTGTAACGCACCTCGAAGCGACAACCTGTGGAACTGATACCAGAAATTATTTCAGATACATTAAAAAATACGGCTTTAAGATATGATTTGATAGATAAAACTATCTACTTCTAATCAGTAGAACTACTTTAATATAGTGAGACTGGTCCCTTTACAGAGAAGGTGGCTCAGAGAACCAACTGTCCTGCCTTATAAATAACTGAGAGCGGGACAGCTGCCAGGGGGGCGCTGCCAAATCCCAGCGCGCTCGTACACTGCCTCGCTTCAAATTAATTTTATTTCATCTCGGGATCTTCCTGGGAGGGTATTTACGTCCTCGGCGGATGATGAGAGCAACCTCCGCGGCGGTCGTTAAACTTGTTCAGACAAGGGACTAATCGCCCTAGGTGAAGGGTCTGTTCGCAGCGTGTGTTTGTTGCACGATTCAGATTCCCCGATGTCACTTATTTACGGTCGCATTTCAAGCCAAGGAATAAACATTAACAAATAATTCGATTGCCAACTTACTCAAGCAGGAATAGATTGGATTATAATAATGCTTTGCAAAAACCACAATGAAAATCGACATTTAAAAACTAGTTATATTGGAAGATTTTTATTTTTATACTGACTCTACGGCTATACAAGAACACGAGGCTATACACGAACGAGCCTCCTCCAACAAAGTCAAACAATCTTCACAATCCTACGTCATTCGCCTCCACTCTTGTACACCCAGCAGATTAAAGTACTCCACATCGTCCAGCAACTGATCCGAAAGCGTCCTCTACTTTAGCCGCCCTGTTTCCAATAGAGCATCTTCTTTGGTTTCCTGTTCCCTGGCAATCTTTCTCTGGAATGGAGCATTCTGGTTCTCTTTATCAATTCCAGACTCTTCATACAGTTCCATTAGCCCCATACCTCATTTTTGGCCACTCCGCTCCATATTTTTAAAATTTTCTTTCTCAGGAGTTCCATTCTGATTTTTTGGTCATCTTGTCTCGCACCAATACATGACTACTAATCTTATAATCATTTTAAATATTTGTAGCATGAAATAGTAGTGTATAATACAATGTGGCTTTGGGCGATTCAAGAAAGTAACCTTGACGAGTAACTGACACAATACCGGCTGGGAATCGGCATTTTCCGTCTCTTCCAAAGGGCAGTTTAACAAAGGATTTTTTATTGCCTATGTAACTATGGGAGTAAATTAGGAGCAAAAATATGAATAATTTAAATTATAATAAAATAGTAAATAAGTAAAACACAGGATATTAGTTCAGATTTCTTTACTACCTCAAATCCTATTGTTTCAGATCAAAACTTTTAAACAATATTTCTATTTAATTTTACAATTTAAATTATTCCTACTTTTAAACCTGGTTTACTTAACAGATGTTCTATATTATTAGCTTTTTCCCGTGGCTTCGCTCGCGTGGAATTTGGTCTGCCACATAAAGTTTCGTGACAGATCATTATAAATAAATAATTTAATTTTTTTAAACTATAAGTTACTCGTACATCAGAAATTTGATAACTTTAAAACTGACGGATTCCATACAATCTTTGAACCCCCATTATGTTACGGGGGAAACCCATGGAACTGTCCAAATTCCTTTCTTAGTGCTAATTTTAAGCTATACAAAGAACCTATCTGCGAATTTCAAGATGTTAATTTCAGAGGTTTCTGTTGTGCGTTGACCGCTGGATGTTTTAGTCAATCAGGTTACAGTTTTATATAAACTTCGCCTGTGTGGTGTGTTGATAAAAAGTAGCTTATGTCCTTCCCCAGGCTTGAGATTATCCATATCAAATTTCATCACAGACGGATCAGCACAGCCGTAATACAGACATTGACACTGATTAACAAACGGGACGGACAGAAGTTTACGTTCGTGTCAGTAAAGGATTAGTATGTAATGTTATTGAATTTATTGAAAAGGATCACTTAGTATAACGGTTTCCCTTGTACGGCAGCAGCGAGATATGTAGAAAATATGTAGATTTGGCGAGTAAGAAACACGTGAGCAAGCATGCAAACTTTTCCTCCCTTTTTCACCCCCTAGGGTAGAATTTCGGAAAATCCTTTCTTATCGGATGCCTAGGTCATACAAAGAACACACTATCCAAGTTTCAGGTCTCTACGATCAGCGGACATCATTCAGGCCAATCATTTTATATGTATAGATTTTATTTTTAATAATTTTTTATTCCAATTATTTCATTTAAATATTTTTTGTTTTTTTTCTATCCAGCCCTGAAGGTGATATAATCCATCTCTATTTAAGGAATTATTTCTTTGACCTCTACCTGGACCATTTTTTTCCTACTATGTATATATACGGTCAATTAAGATTGTTCCAGGTAAAAATGCAATTACTGAATTTAATTTATTTTTATTACGAGAGAGGTATTTCTCATTTAAACTAGCTATTTCGGGTAGAAAAAAAGAAAACAAGGCCCGGGGAATGAAGTTGACATTTTGGAGTTCCAATTTAAGCAGAAGTAAAAACACAGAGAAGGGCAGTCGCCTGCCTGGCCTGGGCTGGCACCTGATGAAAGGCCTTCAGGAGCCATTTAAATCCTCCAATAACAGTCTTTGAAGGGTGTCCCAACCTATTAATTTACGGTATAATTTTAATTGGATTTCTTATCTTTTATTGTTTTAAATATCTAAGCATTGATTATTATTATCATATATAAAAGTAATTAATGATAAGGGAAATCGATGATATAATATGTATCAGAAGTAGCTTCATTAAACAGATCTAACTAACAGGTTGGGGAAAAAGAATTCCATTATTTTTGTGTGAAATTCAAAACTTTATTTAAGATGTTTCGGATTGTCCGATTTGGGTCAAATATGCACCGTTGTATAATGGTCAAAAATTATACTGTAGGATAATTTGTTACCATTTTAAAGGTAGCTTCATAATGCCTCTGTCATAGAAGTCTTGGTCCTTATTGGCGAAAAGCTCTAGTAATCGATTTTCACAATCTTCTCTTGATACCAATTTCTTATCACTCAGGAAGTTTTTCAATGCGAGAAAAAGGTAGTAACCGCTTGGTGCCAGGTCCGGACTATATGGTGGATGCATTAAAACTTCCCAACCAATCTCTCGGAGTTTCTGTCGAGTCACTACAGACGTATGTGACCTTGTGTTGTCCTGATGGAACACAACACCTATTCTGTTGGCCAATTCTGGTCAGTCGCTGACTTTAAACGGTCCAGTTGTTGACAGTAGAGATCTGAATTTAGACTTAGGCCATACGGAAGTAACTTAAAATAAATTACCCCTTTCAAGTCCCACCAAATACACAGTAGAACCTTCCTGGCCGTTAGTCCTGGTTTGGCCACCGTTTGAGCCACTTCACCACGCTTTGACCACGATCGTTTTCGCACAATATTGTCGTATGTGACCCATTTCTCATCCCCAGTCACCATCCGTTTAAGAAATGGGTCGATTTCATTCCGTTTGGCCAAGGCTTCGTTGATGGAAATTCGATCCATCATGTTTTTCGTTGTTCATTGGCCCCCAAACGTCGAGCTTCTTTTTGAATCCAGCTTTGCGCAAATGGTTTAAAATTGTTTAATGGTCGATATTTAGCTCCTGGGCGATACTACGACTACTAACATGCCGGTCAACTTCGATAATTATTATTTTATCGACATTTTCGACGACGGACCTGCCTGTGCGAGGTGCATCTTTAACATCAAAAAAGCCTGAACGGAATCGAGGAAACCGCAATAGCACGTACTTAGCTGATGCAGCTATCGGCACAATTAACACCATTCACAATTTCAGCGGCCTGGCTTGCAATATCGCCTTTACCAAAGAAAAACTGTGAAATGTACAGAATTTTCTCTTTGTTGACTTCCATTGTTAACACCATGTAACTCACAATTGAATGAAACAAACAAAAAACAGCCAAAGAATTTTTTGTTTGTATTTCCTAGTTTAAAATTGTTACTTTAACACTACAATTCATGAAAGGTCTTGCGTTAGGGAGAGACTGTACTGTTTCTAGAACGGCAGTGCAGGGAGGTGATTTGTCCAAGATCACGCTCAACCTCCAGGATTTTCCCTCACCTAAGGGTACCCACTTTATAGATGCAGGGTGAAGCACAGGAGGCTCTTCAAAACCCACAGGATCATTCCTCGGCTGTAAAATGATTAAATAAATTAACTGCCACAGCCGGATTTGACCCCGGGACTTTTGGCACGACAACTCAGCGCTCTACCACTGAGCTTCCTAGCTCTCTTGAATATTATTACAGCATGGTTATTTTTGTTTACATCATATTGACAATTTCTTTTCTTTACTCAGCTGGGGTTTTCTCTGTCATCAATAATCCTATTATGCGTTCCCTTGGACCTTCACTCCAAATTCTTCCAACCTTCTCTGCTCTTTCTTCGTCCTGAAACCCTTCCAAATTTTTAACTTTGCTCTTGCATTCGCTTTTTTCTTACACGTGAGACTTTTTGATGTTCAATCTTCCTGAATCCTTTAGTTCAAATTGTCTTAGTCTTCTTTCTTTAACCTTTCTTCAATAAATAGACGAATATTGTTTGGTTAATCTACACTCGATGGTTCTGCATGAAGAATTTCAGCCTCCTCTTCCCCATAGTATCCAAGATTATTGCCACTTTCGGGTAAATTTCTCTGTTACTTCTCAATTTCCGATGGTTAGTTATATCCATTCAATTAAAACCCGTCTTCCTGCACAACTGTTATCTAAAAAAAAGCACAGTGTCTCTACCAAGTATTGAACCCAAGACCCTTCATGGTATTTATTTAGATAATAAACTTTAAAAAATAAAGTTAGTAATTTAGAGATAAAACATAACTACTTTTACTTCCTACTGTTGTTAACTAAAGAAAATTCTCTTATTTGATGAAAATTTAACCTTACAGAAACTAAACTGTCTGGAAAATGCTCAAATTAAATGAAAAATACTTATTCAATCTTAGCAGGTTATACATTTAACCGAATAATACCATTACCATTAATGTGGTATAATACCATTGTATATCATCCATAAAAAAAAAATAGTAATAGAAAATACGCTTGGCATAAATCCTATTTTAAACTGAGGTTATTTATTATTTTAAGCACAATATGTCTTATATATTCTATTTAGGGATTAATCTAAGTTTAGCTGAATAATAAGTGGCCGGAATAAAGTTTGCAAATGCAGACTAGAATATGATTGATATTATAGCAATATGGCAAGGAACCAAGCTGACTGAAATAATAGTAAATTATTTCTTCAAAAAAGAAATAACTTCATAAACAAATATATCTGTCCAAATTATTCGAAGGAAACAAAGTTAGTTAATGTTATTCTAAAGGGTATCGATTTTATCTTAATTTGAACATATCGATAAATTTATCGTAGACAATTTCATTTGTAAACTTTAATCAGATGTAATGTTACGATAGTAATGCAATCAAATAAAAAACTGAACCAATCTTTAATAAATCGCTGCTCCGATTGGTTGGCACAATCTCAAATTGCCTTTGCTTATTTATCTGAACTTATATCTCTAAATTTCTATGCACAAGTACATTATTTTTATCTTTCAGGCTATCATGAATAACGATTGGAATCCCATATAACTTTACCAAAAATATAGGTTATGCTTTAATTTATGCATTGAAATATTCAAGGGAAGGTTACTAAGGTTATAGCCGTAAACATAAAAGTAGCAGATAAAATTATATGTGAATTGAAAGTAATTTACAACTGTCTTTATATATTTGTAATATAAATAAAAATGAACATTAAGAGAGGCACAAGTGCTTTTAGCGGACAAACTCTGAAGGTAGGTTGATACAGTTTTCTTGAGTGATAAAGAGATATTTAACCATTTATTTTATGGTCACAACACATCACTACAAAAAAATCGATTTTTAAGTGGTATCGCTTAATACTAGTGCGATAGGCTTCGAATATTCTTCGAGGGGTTGCTCACTCTAATATTCTAATTGAGGAAAAAGCTTGGAATGTTAAGTGTAATATCGGCCAAATTACCTATCTTTGTAAAACTGTAAAAAACTGTACAGTTCTTATCATGTAGTCGACCAAATAACTTCAACAGTTGCATTAGGACATATTCCATAATCTTCACTAGGTATAGTATTAAAAAAATTAAACAGGCAATCGCCGTTTCAGGCTACTTCAACATTTACTAGACACGTGTCTAAACTCCCAATTAATTACAAAAGACTCATATACATGACAATCATTAGACCCATCTGGACTTACGGAATAGAGCTTTGGGGCTCCACTAAACTATCGAATTCCTCTCGTATTCAATCCTTACAATCCAAAATCCTTCGTAAAATCCTCAATGCTCCTTACTTTGTTACGAACAAAGTAATCCATAGTGACCATAATGACCAATTTGTTGCTGATTTGCCCTGAATCCGGTATCAATATTTTCATGACAAACTTCATTCCCACTCAAACCCTCTAGTTACAAACCTAGCAACCTCTTTAATTCCTGATAACCCTCCGAGGCAACTGAAAAGAAGATGGCCTCGTGATCTACTAAGTTGAAATACTATTTGAGTACTATCACTGGGTAGTTTCTCTACTTGCCTTTATCTCATGTCTTTATTTATCTTTCATTATATTTACTGGATGTACACTATTATACAGTTGTAAATTTCAATAAATAACTTTTTTTTTTAAATAGGCAATAGGACGGCCGACAGAAGTGAAAACTATAAACTTTGGAGTGACTGCATTCTTTTTTGAATTTCTAAACCAATTATAGCTTGAAGTATTTGAATTACAATTTTGTTCATTTGATATAAGAACATTAGCTTGGTTTACACACACATTGACACTCCTAACAATAATTATATGCAATTTCAATTAGTTCATTTATTAATCAAAACATATGATGGGCTGCACCAGCTCAATACAAAATATAAATAATTTAATTGAAATAATAATTAGTATTTATAGCTTTAATTTGTACTTTCATAGATTTTATTTTCAGTTTTAGCATTATTATGATCGTTAAGTTCAACAATACTTGGATCATACGTACCTTCAATTATTTCATAAAAGAAGAAATTTGACAATGACAAATAAAGTATTTTAGGGGAACCGCGAAAAAAAAAATGTATAGCTAATGCGCTGGCGCTAAGCGTCGCCGGTCTAGAGCATGTTGCTGACGCGAAGCTAAAAGTTTTCCCCTGCCAAAAGTCGCTAAACGCAGATAAAGATGTTTTCAGATTTAACTAATAGCTGAATGAGTCATAGGTCATTGAACTCCCCTAGATACCTGACCAATCAGAACGGCCGTTATAAATAAGCAAGACCTCCCTTGAAGGCTCCCTGGACGACGCACATATGGGTAGGACAAAAAGTGGAACATGTGCGAGCCCATCATGCCTTGTCTCACCGAGGGTCTGTCCCGCCAAATGTCCGTCCCGTGTCTCTCTCTCTCTCTCTTTACCTCACCTTCAGCAAAAAATTAATTGAATTCATACGGACAATACCACCTATTCATATTCATTCTTTTTAATGTATCAGAAATAAATCTATTGTATGTATTCTTATACTTGTTTATTATTCATAATTCATTTTAAGTTTAATCTTTTTTTTATAACAATAAATAATTTTTTCTATATATCTTGAAGAGAAAAGCTCTTTAGCTGCGTTAAGCGACTTTCGGTAGGTGAAAAACTTACGCGTCCTCGTCACCGACATGCTCGAGACTCGCTACCCCTAGCGGCCTGTGCATGAGTTATACAATTTCTTTTAATCAACTTTAGTTAAAAAGTTAGAATTCCAATGATATAAGAATAATTATATTTAACTAAAAAGTCGTTTAATTGTTACTAATAATAACTTAAAACACCAATGAACCAGTAGAACTTTTTGTTTCCCTTGACAGATTTAATTTGCCATAGTTTAATGTCTTGTTTTATGAAATGATTGAAAGTAAAAATGATCTAAGTATTCTTAAACTTAACTATGATAATAATGCTAAAAATTAAAATAAAACTATGTAAATGCAAATGCAAGGTATAAATGATACAACTATGTACTAATTATTATAATTAAATTATTCATATTTTTTATGTAGTATATTTTTATTAGAAATATTTTATTAGCAGCCCATCATAAGTTTTGATTAATAAATAAACTACTCGAAAATGTATATAAATATTGATCGGAGGGTCAGTACTTGTGAAAACCAGACTAATCTTAATAATTTAAATTTACAAATTTGAAATTTAAATGATTCAGACTATAATAGACTTAGAAATTCAAAAAAGGACACAGTTATAAGTTTTGAGTTTTCACTTCTGTCAGCAGTCCTCGCGACCGCCTTTTTTTTTTTTAAAGGTGTTCACTATTATTCGGACCAATAGTTCATAATGATTGTGTTATTCTGGGTTTAACTACATATAACTTATATATTTAAAAAAATATTTCTAAATTTCAGATAAGTTTAAAGAAATTTGTAATGGTAGAAAAAGTTTAGCAACATATATAAGTTTTCTAGCGTAGGTTTTCATTTAACTTATGTAAGGATATCAAATGTACTTTTATGAATTTTCACAGAGAAACGAAAACAAAGGAGTCATGGGAAATTCCTCGCACGTGTCGTTCTATAATCGTCAAGGATGCGGATATTTGTGTGTTGTCGCGTTGCACCTGCGTTTCAAGCTGCGTATGTTGGTAAAATATGTATGTATCAAAACTTATTGTTTTCATGGTCCAATAAGGTTTATTGATAATATTCCCTGGCGTATCAATATTTTTTTCCAAAAACTGATATTTAAAAAAAAAACCCAGGATTGTGGGTGTACAGAGCCAAAAAACATGCGGTGGTGTTGGTTCAAGTTTCTATCTATAGAGATTCAAGCCATTCATCTTAGCTGTCTTGACTTGTTTCCGGTAGAGGCATGTCAGAAAATATTAATATATTTTTAAAAATATCGATGATTTTGAACGGCAGTATTTTCTGGTATTTTGTAACTTTGATAGAAGACATTAAAAGAAAACTCAATTAGATAAAACTGATTTTTCGACCAATATTCGCTAACTTTTGAAAATAAAAGTTATCAATAGAGAGCAAAAATCATTGAAAACTTATTAAAAGTAATTATTATTATCTATTTTCTATATCTCGGCTTGTAACGGATAAATACACAGACCCGGACCAAGGTCAAGGGTATGTTTCATTTAAAAGTTAAATTGGAATATTTAAAAAATTTCTAACGATGCTGGCAGTTCCCGGCATAATCGCTGTCTGTACTTCTTCCAGTCCCCTAATTATTTCCAGCGTCTTCATTGATGTAATCGTTTCCCGAGGAATTAAACCATTGCTGGATACAATGATTGGGAGTACTTTTACATCCACCAGTCGGCAGAGCTCTTGGTAATTCCGATTTTCTTCTCTCAATGTTTTAGAAACGTTATCATCAGCAGGAACCCCAACTTCGATGATGATGGCCTATTATATTATTATTTATTTTATTATAAATATACTTTTTTTATAATAAAAGAACATTTATTATTCAGGATATTCAACCAGGAACTAAACACTAGACAAATTAAACAGAATTATTTAATATTATTTTTTTTTAAATATGAACGATAATCCTAAACAATGTGAAGATGATTTTAATCTCTCCAATCTATATCTATAGTTAGTACTGTATAATAGAGGTATAATATATATTATATGGAGATATAATAGTTTAAAAAAAAAACCTGTACCACTACACCCCATAAAGGATCTGGGATCAGTACATGGTAAAGACTGTACTCCTTCTTTCCCTTATTTTGGGTACCTCCACTTTATAGAGGCTGGGTGAGCCCCAGGAGGGTCCTGGGTCCCATAGGATCTATCCCCGGTCGATATCAGATTAAATAATAGTCTGCCAGTATCAGTATTACAGGTTTTTGGTGACCTGTTAGTTATTAAATCGAATATTGCGTTGGATCAGCAGAGAGTAAATTTTTTTAAATGTTATTATTATTGCAAGGGTTACTCGCACCAAGCAGCAATGGATGCCCCCATAAAATTTCTTAAAAGCGATATCCTTCCCACCTCAAAGACACGCTACTAATATCTAAGACAGCGTAATAGATAAGATGATATTGTCTTCAAGGGCGGTGATGAGGGTTCTCAGAGCTCCTACCACCAGGTTTTTTTCGTTTCCTCATTGTTCTCTCTTAGGAGCACAAGACAGTACCAGAAGCTTTCTTATAGAATGAAATTTTTGATAGATTAGCATTTTAGAAGGTTGGAACGGTCCACTGTACATTCCCCATTTATCTCATTAAAAAAAATGAGCATAATCTAACTCACACATTTTATTAACACTTAACACCTACAGTTTAAATTTTTTTAAAATTACTAGTTACTAATTACAAAAGTACAAATTACTAATTTAAGACTCCCACATTGTCTGATTAACCATGGGATAAAATAAATAAACATAAAAAAAATTTTAATTATTCAAAATTGCTCAAGGATAAAAATATAAGATTCCAAAACAAATCCAAACATAGACAGAATCTCATCATCTTGGAAGAGGAAAGAAAGAAGAAATATTAGACGCCGAGTTGTTCCATCACTCGTAGAGATATAAATGATTCATCGCATTACATTGAAAGTGGAGCGAAAGAAGACAGAGATGGCGGTTGAAATTTTAAAAATAATTACCTCATGTTCTTACAGAAAGGTATTATAATAATAATAATAAAGTCTTTATTTATTCTGGGACAAGTCCCTTTAGAATAACAATACAGGTTTCTATACAGGCTATTATTATGTCTTAGAGTATAATGTTATTACATTTAATTAATTAATACAATTAAATTAACAAATAAGAAAGAGTTAATGAAAAAAACATTTGCTAATTGCTTTCAGCATAAGAATAAAAACACAGAGGAAAATAAATAAAAATAAGATAATAATAATTATATATAAAGATATATAATTACATATGTATGCAAATTACAATGTCAAGTATGAAAATACATGCCAAATAATGAAACAAAAATAGAAACAATATCAACTAAGATAACTTGTTTTTAAAAATATCTAATTGGATGAGTGAAGCGTCAATGATATAAATAAAACGCACTTATATATTAATAAAAACATCATTAATTTATCAGTTAGAAAATTTTAATTTGAAAACTGAGTATATTATATCCGATTTTTTGGGAATTGTAACGATATAAGGTGATTGAAAATACGGGATTTGAAGATTGAAAGATTATTGGAACGACGAATGGAAGAAGGTATAGAGTTCCAAAGAGACGAGGATCGGATAAGGAAAGCTCTATCAAAAGCAGTTGTTCGGTGGGATGCTGTATATAGCTCTGAGAGCCGAGAGCGGGTGTTACGGGAGTGGACAGAGGTTTTGACTTTAAGGAGATGGGAATTTACTATCGGAATGTTTTAGAAAATAAATTTACAAAAATAGCGCGAAATTGTTTTTCTCTAGAGCCTAAACATTGAAAATATACTGGATATATATGAGTCCTCCGGAAAACATTGACTGTTTAAATTGTTTAGAAGTTTAATTAAATCTGGTTTAATTAACGACGGCGAGTGTTTAGTTTGTAAGCCACGGTCTCGTAAACCAAAAGGACCGACTCAAATAAACTTTCCCTCCATCCAATAGGGAAAAAACAGCTCATAAATTTTATGGATATCTCATAATTTGATGGCTTTTAAAGGAGATTAAGTTTATATTGTAATTGTCACCATTTTTTATTCTATGCTAGTTTTTTCTTTATCAATATCTTTGATTACTTTTAAAATTGTATTTATTAAGCGGGAGATATATTAATTGTGTTACCATTTTTTCTCCAGACACCATAAATAATTTGAATATTGTTTAACTTCATAAAACATAAACAAAACCTGGACATTTTTTGGCTTTCCATTATAAGATAAGTAGTATGTCATGCATGTCTTGTCTTTTTAATTCTGTATGTATGTTCTATCAGAGTATTTTGTCCAAATATAATCCAAAATAACATAAATAGTTTTTCGAAGGTATTAAGTCGTTAATTTTGACTTGTGGTCACGAAGCTTTTCACCTTTCTAAATCAAATAAATGATTCTGGAGGGCTATAAAGGCTGTGTTAACTTTTTTGGAAGGAAGAATCATCTCGAGCAATAGATGATGGTGCAAGGGTACTCAGGAATATCCGAGGCGTAAAGGGAATATATTTTGATTTTAGACTCATAAGAAAATTTTAATTTCGGAGAAATCAAGAACGCTTCATAGCTGTATCAGAATATATTGTATTATTCACAAATTTAAGAATACGAATGTTACAAATCACTAGGTTCCTAATAATGCGTTTTTTCCAAATGACCATAAGAAACGGTCGACCATAGGTGTAATTATTAAGTAAAAATTGGTCGGAATTGTGGTCAATAAACTTATATGTAATAATAAAAAAAAAAACCTGTACCACTACAACCCGTGAACGGGTCTGGGGTTCACTATATGGTAGAGACTGTTTCATTAATAACGGTTCTGAAAGCTGGTGACTTGTCCTAGATCACGCTCAACCGTCAGATTTTTCCCCCTTATTTTGGGTACCCTATTTTTATAATATATTATAGAGGCTGGGTCAGCCCCAGGAGGGTCCTAGATCCTGTAAGATGCATCTCCGGCTGCAAACAGACTAAATAAAGTCTTGCCCACACCTGGATTTGAACCAGGATTTTCGGCATGGCAACTCAGTGCTCTACCACTGAGCCACTCCGCTCCCTTAATAATAAGAAAGCATAGTTTATAATAGTGTTATTAACTTACAGTTTACTGTACTACTAAAAAGTAGTTCCTCGATCCGCCGATAAAATATTACATCATAAAAACTTTTCACATAATAAAATTGTTGCCCCCTATTCGATAAAATGGGAACTATCTGGTTTATCCGATTTAAGTAAGAAATGTAGTAACATGTAGGACAGGCAACTTAAACACATAATATGAGCTTTATACGACTTTTGTTTTTGAACTACGGCACATAAACTATAATATTTTATAGGAAAGTTTATACTCAGGCAACCTTAAAACTCATATATGCTTTAGAAACTTATTGAAAAAAAGACACGAATATTTTCGCGATCGCGAAGCTACCATTACAGATTTATTGTAGGGTTTTTAGTAGTATTTTTTTTTTCAGAGGTTTACAACTTTAAAAAAAAAAAAAAAAAAGACTTATATTGGGAACATAACTTTTCAAAGAAATTTAGAAACAATTTTGCCAATAACTCCACGAATATTTTATTTTGAGTATTCAATCTTCTTTGATTTATCTACGTTGGCCACCAAGATCATGTCATATCTTGGTGGCCAATTGTTTCGTGGAATTATTGGTTCATCAAATATTTTTTCTAGTAAGCTAATTGTACCGCGCGGTGTGTGGTATGTGGCTCCACATGACATGTCAGAATCATTCACGCGAGTCAATTGATTGACGAATAAATTATTAATCATATCTTTATAACGTTTAACGTATCCTGCCCATCTTCCATGTTGGAAGATATTTGGACCAAAGATTCCGTCGGTCCATAAAGGGCATCATACAGTGACTCTCTCTGGTGGTAATGTTTTTTTTTATGATGGTTTGTAGATTATCTTCACTCCAAAATCTACAATGCTGTTTATTAACGTACCAATTCAACCAGAAGTGAGTCTCATCGCTGAGCGTAATTTTGTATGAAAAATAAACATGAATATCAATATGTGTTTCGAATAAGCTGTTCTATTGAATGTCTTCTGGCTTAATTTTCTGAACAAGTTGAATATTGTAAGTAACCGAACAAAGATACTGACATAAAATCTTGCATAAAGTGGATCGAAACATCTCCAATTGCTGAGAAAGACGTCGAATAGATTGAATTGGATGCTCCTCAATGCTACGTTCTTTGTATATAAAACACTGCAGCTTTTTCAGTGTGCTGTGTTCGACGTCTTAGGGATTGTGTATTACCATTTAAAGTATACGCGGTGCGAAAACTATCCATAAATAATTAAATGACGATTATAAACCATAAAATTGATGTAGTGCCCCATGAGTTTCGTAAATGAAACCATTATTTTGATAAAAAAGACTCGGTCATTTGCAAGGTTTGTTCTATCGAGAGTTTATTTATCATAAAGTGACAAAGTAGTTAGCTGTCTGAAACAAGACAGTGTTGCCAACTCAAGCCTCTAAGTACAAATAAACACCCCCAATACATTATTATAAATGGTAAAAAAAATAAATTAACCTTGGTAATTCAATTGCATTACATTGTAATTCTCTGTTCTAATTACCGGATAAATCGAAGTATACTATAAAATTTGAAATTATCAATTTCCTACAATCGATTTATTTCCAATAACTCATCGAATATATTGTTCCGAGAATTTAATCCTTACTGGTTTATCGGCTTAGAAAAATGACTCGACAAATGTTAATAGAACCATTTTTTTGATAAAAATTTCAACGATTTGCAAATATTGCACTTTCGTAAGTCTATTCATTGTAAAATGGCAAACAAAACTAACCATAAAACAATTGAAAACTGTCGAATAACAAAACATTGTTCCCAACTCAATGATGTGAACATCTAAAAAATAACCCATTATATTAATATAAATAATAAAAACAATTAAAATTAAACTTTGTCTTCATACTAGAACTAAGAGAACTAAAATTATTATTCGGGGTGTCAGAATATGTCGATTCTATATCGACTATTGTCAACTGTAAAAAAACAAAAACAGTTACCAACTAAAATATATGAACCTCTAAAAAATTACTCGCTATATAAATATAAATTATTTTAAAAAATTAAAATTAAACTTGGTCATTCAATTAATAAAAAAATTAATCATAACAAAATTAACCTTACCGTCTAATACATTTTTCTAATTACCGGAAATATCGAAGCAAAATCGATTTCCAAATATCTATCGACCTATTTCCTACTCTCGGATAGTCATTACCTGCCCGAAATGACAACTACCGCAACACAATGAAACCTCCCGGACAAAAAGAAGGAAATTCAAACGATATCTGTGACCTAATATCGAATTTCCCTCGGCCATATCGACACTTCGGAATCTCTTGTGTCCTCGGACATCCATGGTATTGTGCGAGCGGACAGGAAACGCTAAGGAAGATCCCATCTGCGATGGAATGGTTGGTCATCAGGTTTATGAATGCCAAAATCACGAAAATAAATAAATATTATAACTATAATTTTTTTTCAATAATGTTAAAACTAATGAATAATGTTATAAGTGTCTGTTCCGCAGGTTGTCGCTTCGAGTTGAGTTACAAGAAATTCTAACTGTTTATTCGTTTCATATTTAATTGTATTTTCCAAAAATACAAATTATTGTGAGCTTTAATATGGAAAAGAGAATTAAATACTTATGAGCAATGTGTAGATTTCGATATTCATTTCATAAAGGAATAAAAGATTCAACTAACATTTCTAAGATAGATGATATATGTTTTTTGAAAAGTTCATTTCTAGAAGAAATGATAACCGAATTGTACTCATCGCCCATAATTACATTCTCTTTCCCATGCTAAAGCTCATGATGACTTCTATTTTTGGAACATATTAAAAGGGAAACGAATAGAAAGGGCAATCTTGTTCTGATTCAACTCGAAGCGACAACCTGCGGTATAATTACCATAATAAATAATAAAACATATAAAGCATATACTACTCATGGTTAAATGCTTGATATGAATGCGTTGCTTTTTTATTTTTAGAGAACATTCATGCCAAGAAAGGGAATGGCCAGAATCATACTCAGCCTCCAAACATCCCAACCCTTCCATTTTAATGGGTGCGCCAGAGGAGGGTCTGCCGTCCCCAGAGTCGATTCACAAAGTGGTGTGCGCTCGGGGTCTTTGTTTGCCTTGACAGGCCCACTTCCCTTTCCATTTTAGAGATATATAGAATATCCCTAAAATCGTCAGCCCTAAAATAAATGAGAATCGATTTTTTTCGACAATGAATTTAAGCTAAGCAATATTTATGCACTATACTATAGATACTATTTATTAGAAAACTCACAGTCCAGTTATTCGTCAGAGCTTAATAAAAAAGATAATCGAACAAAAAAAATAATTAGGACAATTACAATCTATATATCTATCTATACATATTATAAAACAAAGTCCTCGGCCGCGTTTGTTCGCGGTAAACTCAATAACTACTGCATCGACTTTCAAGCGGTTTTCACCAATAGACAGATTGATTCACCAGGAAGGTTTAGGTATATAATTTATCAAGGCTTTGTATAAATGGGTTGGAATATAACGATAATTGTCGGAAATTTTGGAAAAGTATAGCCTTCTTGGAGGTTTCATTGAAGGCGCTGCCTAATGCCTTTGTCGTATAACGAAACAATGCATGGTAGAATATTCCTATTTTATTGATCTACAAAAAAGTCAGTGGTATATACAGTATTTCTAATGTATTTTGTTATGTACATAATATAACCACAAAAAAGAAAATATTTTTTATATATGAATTTATTTTCTTGCGCGTTAAGTTTTTGCGATAACCCATAAGATACTCATTTAAATTATATGGTATAAAACATTCTACTAATGAGTATGAAATACTTAAGGTAACTAAAGTCTATAAGTTGATAAGGATTAATACTGTACACATCTAAATAGCTTTCCAAATGCCGCATTGTACGTTATCAATTTTTTTAGAAGCTAAAATAGGTATAGTAAGCTGCCCTTAAAATATAGATATCTGCTATCTCTGACTTTTATGTAGATCTATAAAAGAGGAATATACCGCCATGCCTTGTTTCGTTATATGACAAAGAGATTAGGCAGCGTCATCGATGAAACCACCAGGGAGGCTATTCTTTTTCCCTCAATTTCAACAATTATCGTTATATTTCAACCCATTTACACAAAACCTCGACAAATTATATACCTAAACCTTCCTGGTGAATCACTCTATCTATTTGGTGAAAACCGCATGAAAATCCGTGCAGTAGTTATTGAGTTTACCGCGGCAACAATGCGGCTGAGGACTTTGTTTTATAAATGCATTGATTAATTGAGTATTTACGTAAACGTGGAGGAGTGATTTTTCCGGGTCTGATTGATGAGTCTGCTCAGGCTTATCATGTGAGATGTACTCCATTTGATATTCATTTATATATATTTTGTAAGCGATTATACCATGTTAAAAGTCATGAACACTGGCAGGATCATAATTTTCCAGATTTTTTTAACTTTTCTAAATGGATTCTAATTATTAAAAGTTTATAAGATTTTATCATTAAATATAACATAATCAGTGATAACGGATCCAATGCCTAGGACATTTAGATACCAATGATTTCTACGATTAATGAAAACATTTTTTTTAAAACATTCTAGCGTCTCAAGATACGTACATGGAAAATGGAACATCATTAAAACACGGGGCCTAGCAATCTTTATGCTAACCAATGCAGATCGACTCGATGGTATTCTTGCTTGTGATGGAGATGTTCTAACCTTGTTATTGAGATGGAAATCATAGACCTGAGGATAGTTTAGCCAACGCTGTGGAATAATGACACTGTTATAAATCATCAATTAGAAAGAATATTTTTATTTTAATTTTACAAAATTTTATTTTTACATACAAAACTGCTAAAGGCAAATATTTCTTTAAACATCCTATTGTGAATGATTTTAGTGTTTTTAGAGATCGTGTTTTATTATACTGTAGATTATAATGCATTAAGAAAACGTGACTGATCGTTCCTGATCGACAGGATATGGTAAATTCGTGGCGGCAAAACTTAAAGGCTTAGCATTAAAAAAAATCACTCTTATCAATCGCGGCATAGGAAGACTTTTTTTTGTATTCTCTGGTAGATTAGACATATCTATTTCTAGAAACGATAAATGAAGAAAAAATACCTACAAATTTAAACTAAAAAACCTAATATTATATACAATTTTAAGCAAAAACTAAATAGTTGACATGAAAAAATGGATACTAAATGATAAACAGATATTTATATATATATATATATATATATATATATATATATATATATATATATATATATATATAAAAAAACCTGTACCACTACAACCCATGAAGGGTCTGGGGTTCAATACATGGTAGAGACTGTACTGTTTCATGGACAACGGTTCTGCAAGGAGGTGACTTGTCCAATGTCACGCTCGACCGCCAAATTTTTCCCCCTTATTTTGGGTACCCTATTTTTATAATATTTTATAGAGGCTGGGTGGGCCTCAGGAGGGTCCTAGATCCTATATGATCCATCTCCCGCTGCAAACAGACTAAATAAAAATCATGGCCTGCAGCGGGAATTGAACCAGGATTTCCGGCATGGTAACTCAGTACTCTACTACTGAACCACTCCTCTCCTATATATATATATATATATATATATATATATATATATATATATATATATATATATATATATATATATGTGTGTGTGTGTGTATAAAATAATATACTATACAATTCAGGCCTCACGTTTTCAAAGGTATCATAGGGCGGAAAGTATTCACAATAATAAAGATGTCATTGTAAAGTTAAAAATATTGCTATTAAAATTAAACAAAGCAGTTGAAATGACACTCTTATCAGAAAAAAAGGTAAAAAAAATAAATTTTTAAATATGAAGAAATGGAAAAAGCTTTTTAACTGATAAGGGATTCTAATCTTAACTGGGTTGACTTTTATCTGGAGTTTAATGAAAACTAATGCTTTAAACTTTGTTCTTCTCTTTTTTTGATATAATTATATTTCCAACTTTCCTCATAATTATATTAATATAGCCCTCGTTCAATTTAATAAACATAAATTTAGGGTTTCAGGAGTTTATTAAAACATTATGAATTTTCTAGTATGTAACTTTAAAAATAATTTTAAAAAATGTACTAAAATGTGTGTAGGTATAACGATAGGTAAAAATTAGTGGACTCAAGTTGGCCTAAGATTGAACATCTCTTTCGCCTAATGATGGTCTAAAAGTTAGGCCAATACAAATAATTTTGCTTATTGTATTCAATTCTTTTGCCGCACGCTCGGCCATTTTTTACATTACTAATAAATATAATATAAAAATAAAATAATTTCAAACAAATTAATGCAATAAATAATGAAAAATGTAATTTATTTTCTGGCCATAGATGAAACCCAATGTTATCAGTTTATTGGAAGTTAAATTTCGATATCGCTACGAATGAAGTCCACAATTAAAAGTAAATTTTACTACATATCGGATCAAACAATTTATACTTTTTTTAACAATCGAATCGCATTGGTGTCCACAATAATATTGAATAATAACAACAAGCTCCTCAATACAGGTTAAACTCACGTCTAAACATTGTTGGTTTGTTCATACATTTTATGTCACTTCACGCTGCTATTGCTGAACGGAAGATGTTCCAGTAAGAGTCCTATACTTTTCCTATAAATGTGTAATCAGGTTATCTTAAACGAGGACCTGACATCGCATAGGCTCGGGATCCCCAATTTACATCCCTTCCAAAGGACGGCATAACCGAGAATATTTCACTCCCTTCTTGGGGATAGTGCTAACAACTGCAGCACACATCACTTCTGTGGTGTAGTGGTGTTCTTTTATATCGTTATTATGTTCTGTTGAAAAGCTTGTTTATTATTTGGTTAATCCTTTACATTATTTATTTTTATCACATAATTTAAAATTGCTCCCGATTGCTAACTTTCTCAATCAAACTTTTTATCAGAAAATTACTATACCGAGAGTAAAACTTTAGAACAATATTTGTCTTTTTAATATTTAAATTACGGATAGATTTAAGCAGGAATAAGTAACACAAGCTGGAGCATGAAAAGGGGAGGATATCGGAGAAGCTTAAGCTCGAACAAGGTTGCAATGGCGATGTAGATAAACCTTTGAATATTCATAATTCTGAGACAGCGGTTGCCACCTCTTTTACTTCGGATCAGGGTCACACATATTTTACTCAACTGACCTATTTTGGAGCGACATAATGAGACCGTGCGAAACATTTATGTATAAGGGAAGTGTAGGAATATAATTCTCTAACACCGTCAGAATATCAAAATGACCCTAAATGGAATTAATTTTGTAAGTATATCAATCAGTAGGGAGTGGAGTGGCTCAGTGGTAGAGCACTGAGTTGCCATGCCGGAAATCCTGGTTCAAATCCCGCTACAGGCAAGAATTTTATATCGTCTGTTCACAGCAGGAGATGGATCATAACCGATCTTATAGGATCTAGGACCCTCCTGTAGCTCACCCAGCCTCTATAAAATATTATACAAATAGGGTACCCAAAATAAGGGGTAAAATTCTGGCGATTGAGCGTGATCTAAGACAAGTCACCTCCTGAAGAGCCGTTGTCCATGAAACAGTACAGTCTCTACCATGTACTGAACCCCAGACCCATTCACGGGTTGTAGTGGTACAGGTATATCAATCAGTACGATGGTATCAGTACGAATTTGGCCGATATCAAGCACAAACGCATGGTTTCTCGTATTCCAAATTAAAAAGGTACCCTCGTGTTAGGTGCTGGATGAACCTCAGGAGGATCTCCAGATGTCTGTCATATCAGGTTACCAATACTGAGAACAGTAATCTAGAATCCCTTGTACCGAGCAACTCCACTCGGATATAGTCGTACATTTGTATTGTATCTTTGTGGTGCTTCTTGTTGAAACATTTTAAAAATGACAAATCGATCTGGGTTTCTCGGATTACGAATCAAACCTCTATTCAGAATAATATTAAAGAATAACAACAAACTACTCAATAGATTGTTGGTTTATTTATTTATTGATTTAATGTTACTTCACGCTGCTATTGCTAAATGGAAGATGTTCCAGTGAGAGTCCTATATTTTTCCTATAAAGGTATAATTAGGTTAAGGATCTTTAAACAGTACCTGCTCGCACAGACTTTTATCTGTTTATTTGCTTGACATCTGTTCGGGGCAAGCAAATACACGAGGGATATAGAAGGACTAGAACGTCGATTATCCGAACGTCAATTATTCCAATGTTCAATTGTTCGAACTGGCTTCGCGGAAAAGACACGAAGAGAGGTCGACAATCCCATTTCTATAAAATCAGTTGGGAGAGTATTTTATCAAAAATTTTGTTTCCTAGTCCGATCACTTAAAAGGTCCAACTAAAAAGGTAGAGACTTAGCTGCTATGAAAAGTCAACATTGAAGCAGACTAATATCATTTTTTTAGTGTCACAACCTTGATAAACCATGCTATATTTTGAATTTCAATGCTAAACAATAGAATAAAGATTTTTTTTACTAACATAGGCCATTTCTTCTTTTTTAAAGAACGTTTCGATTACCTGAACCGTAACCAACAACATGAGTTCAGATAATTGACGGTCTACTGTTTTAATTTCCCTAGACCAGACAAATGACAAACCGGAACAAACCTCAAGTTATATGGCATCAAGAAATTTTCGATAGAAGTACAAGGGATAGAGTCATTCATACGGCCGGTCGTAGTGAGTTGCTTCCAGTAGGCTGACTGGTATCACGGGAGTAGATGAGAAATACTTAAAGAATGCCAAAACTTGGGTTCTAACCCCTCAATCTATTAGTTTGTAAGTAGGTGCATTTTTTGAGGTGCACCTATGAGATTAAATATATGAGAAATGGCTACGAGTGGTTTATGATACATCTTTTATTAGTAAGTATATAAAAACAAATAATATTTGTCGCGATGTGGTGCTTCTTGAGAATACATATTGCAATGAAAAATCAGTCAAGATTCATGTATTATGGCAGTTCATAAGCTATCCTTATCCTTATATATATAATCTCTTCATATTCCAACAACTAATTTATATCCACCATTTTCACATCTTAACCATTCGATAAAGTTAAAATTACGTAAAAGCTTCCAGAAAATGTCGCTATTGTGAAACTGGGCAGTTTTAACATTACCTCATTTCCGAAAGCCTTCAGAAATTGTTTTTACAATTGCGTAACTAACTTCACTTCACATATTTAAAAGAAGCAAATGCATTGTAATGGTGTTTTTGCTGATATTTTTAACTCACTATTTCCCACATTTCACTGAACTTACATGCATAAAATTCAAGATTCTATAGGTAAATTTAAAATATTAATTAATTAATTAATAGGAAGTACTTAAAAAATACACCATCTTACACAACTTAATATATAGTTATTTCAAATTCTGAAAATAAAGCATTATTCTCTTCTCAATTTACTTTATTTTATTATCTTTTTGTCTTTCACCAATAACATAGTACTCATTATATGCTGTAATAAAATCATTTCTATTGTAATTTTACTATGTTTTATTATCTATGTATGCTTATATGCTTTATAATCTCGCGTTAGTTTCTCTCCATTCTTGTTATTTCTCATCAATTATTTTATAATTTATCTTTTACCCCTTGTATCTCTTTCATGTCATTCCTATCATTACTGTTTTATTTTATTTCCAGCCCTGATGATGGCCTCAAAACTAGGCCGAAACATTGACGTAGATAAAATAAGTTAAACTTATTCTGTGTAGAATTTATTGATTGCATCCCTTGAGCATTTCACACTCTCCTAAAATATATTCAGTCAACCATTTCCATATAGATGAACACCATTATCGATATATTGGCCAAAAAAATCGATACCACTCAATTATATACATTGATTGTTTATATAGGGGGCGACCTAATGGTTAGCGTAACAAACTACTAAGCCCAAAATTGCCGGTTCGTAGCCCGCCAGGTGGCCCTTGGATTTTTTAAAGAAAGTGAAAAATCCTTGGTTATCCAGTCCTTCGGAAGGGAAGTTAAAAGGGGATCCCGAGCCTGTACGATGTCAGATACTCGTTAAAAATCCCTATCCTAATTAAACCTGGATAGGCAAAATTTAGAGTTCCCACTGTAGCATCGTTCGATTAACCATAGCAGCATACAGTGACGTTAAACGAACAAACAACAAAGCATAGCATTATACTCTTGTAATTATACTATATTATATTATATTTTTGTCTTTCACTAAAAACATAGTACTCATTGTATTTTGTAATAAAATCATTTCTATTGTAATTTTACATTGTTTTATTATCTTCTAGATTTCTCTCTATTTTTGTTATTTCTTATAAATTCTTTCATAATTCATCTTTTGCTTATTGTATATCTTTTATGTCATGCCTACAATTTCTGTTTATATAATCTGTGATTTTTTTTTTGGTACTGCATTATCTATATAGTTATTCTGGTGACGTAATCAGGGCCAAAACGTTGGCACAAATAAAATGAGTTAAACTTATTTTGTGCAGAATTGATTGACTGCACGCTCTGACCATTTCACACTCTTCTAAGATAAATCCAGTCAACCATTCCCACATAAATTTAAACCATTATCGATACATAGGCCCAAAAGATCGATGTCTGTCAGTTATATACATAGATTTCTTATGTAAATAATTAATTTATCTATGTATCCTATTATATTACGCGTTATAATGTAAACTTGCAAATAAAAGGATTTAGGGAATTTACGACCCAAGCTTGGAAAGATAAGTTGTAAATCTGATTTGAGGCACTATCTAATCTACCTCATGGTTTATCTGCACTTGGCAACGAGCCCAGCACGACCTGCTCTAGCAGCAACCTCGCCGCTATGGATCTCCACAGCCTCGTTCAATTTTAAATTTAAATTTTAAAATTTTGAAGGGTAAGTTATAATTGGATTTGTATACATAAACTCTCAGGATCAGGTTCGAATAAATATGACCATATTTAAGATTTTTTTAATCGAATACAAGTCCAGTTCCAGGTTTTTTTCGACTAATTAATGAATTCAATGCAATAAAATAGTATAATCGTTTTATAACATTAACTACACAATTACTATAATTAATACGGAAATATTTTATCAGGCCGATTTTTATTAATTTTAAATATCAGAGAACGATGAAGAGAGGATGTAATTAAGTTATAGGAATAATACCGAAGACACTACCACAACCTATAAAAGGCCTTGAGTTCAGTACATGGTCGATACTACACACCTTCAAAGTAAAGGCTACAAGGGAGGGTCTGTAGATCCACCGATAATATTTTTATATAAATCATTCTTGCGAATGATTCTTCTCCCCGCATTTTGCGAAGTATACGAGGGGAAGAATGTTCTTTGAACATTATTTTAATTTGGATCTAGTTGACTTACGTCATTATAATTATTATAATTTATTTTATTTTATTTGTTACTTTTTTTACTCTTTTACTGATCCAAAGCTAACCTTAATTTGAGGTTTTTTAAAAAAATGATCGCATTTCAACACTTGGAGAATAAAGCAATAGAATACACTGTTACCATAGATACCACACGTAGCTCTCCCCGATTAGTCGCGGAATTTAACTTTTAATTTCTATCAATTATGTAAAAGAAATGATACCATTTTATAGAGAAAGGGACGTAACGAACCACATTTAGCAAAACCACAAATAGAATTTTAGATTTTTCTCCTCATTAAATTTTCATACCGCGGGCTAAATATAAAATCGTTTCTTAAGGAGAAAACTCCAAAAATATTAAGACTCACAGTGTTAGGAAAAAATGGGAAAGCAGTTATTCTATATAAATCGTTTATTATGATTAGTAGAAGAACCAGTTGCTCTTAAAACAATCAGATTTTTGCAGAAAGTGTTTTTAGGACTTATATTACCAACTATGTGCATTGGTTTATTTAATGACAATTTAAGGCCACTATAAGGCTAATCAGACAATGATTTAGGAGTGGGAACCATAAATTTTGTCTATCCATGTATAATACGATTAAAGTAAACCCCCATTTTACGCCCCTTAACCAAGGTTTTTCATAAAGCTATATACATTTTATATACATGGTGATTTAAATCTTCAAATTTCAAAGTGTTGGTAACATTGATCTTTAGACGTTCTATTCAACAAGTTAAGACAACATATTATCATATCTACTTCATAGCCTGAGGGATCGCAAACATAATTATCAGCGCAGACATCTAAAGCCACCATCAAGAACGCCATTGAGACTTCAGAGCAAGCTAAGAGGAACGAAAGGAAGATGACGCCGAGGGCAGGAGGGTCGGACGAACCTCTCCCCCCCTCGAGGGTAAACATGGCTCCCTCCATTAAACAAAAGAGCTTTATCAACTTAACACAAACAAAGAGCAACTCGGAGGGCCCTTCGCCGAGCGATGTCGGTCGTCAACGAGGTGTTCGATCCTCGAGCAACTTTTCATTCAATGCTAGCGAAAGTTACCAATTCCGGCAAGTGTTCAATTTCAAAACAGATAGTGTTCGGAGGGTATTCTCTTCCCTGTACTGAATAGGCAGGATCGAAACTTGAAGGTCCAATTAAATAGTTTGTTATTAAGTAAGTTAATATGTAATGGGTTGTCCGGAAGTGCAGAATTTTAAGTCTTTCTTGAAATACCCCAATCCAAATAGATAAACTATTTATGAGAAGCGAGGGATGGTTGACTGGATGATCGATGATCGATCGAGCTAGCAGTCTTCTAGCTCTGACTTATTAGGAAAAATGCGCTAAAACATGTTCAGTACTCTCCTGTGAGGTACTGCGCCCTAGCGGACACATTTGCTTAATTTCTTTCTGTCCACAGGGAATTAATTTACAGAACCTGACTATTTGTGAGGGTTACAGAAACTGAGCTTGTAAACTGATTGGGTTGCAACGTCTTGGTGACTGATGAGATTTTTAATTCACTACACATTTATAAAAGTCAACATAAATAGTTTATGTAAGGAAGAAAATAGTTGGGGGTGCAGTCAAATAAGACACTAAATAAGTGGTTACTTATTTTAATTACGTGCCGACGTTTCGACCCACTTTGTGGGTCATCTTCAAGGCTAAGAAAGAAAAACAGACAAAATAACAGAACTATAAAAATACATTGCAGACTAAGTATATGATAAATGAGAAAAATATATATGTAAAGAGGTAGAAATTTAGAAAAAAAGTGAGGGATATATATGAATAAAAAATTACAGAGAAAATGTACAAAACGGTGGTGATGCCAAAAAGATTTTTTTACAAAGATAAAGGAAGGAAGTAAACAGAAAGTATTTAAAAAGAAAAAATATAAACATCAGATAATAGACTCCTGGGGAGTTTACATAAGTAAAATGAAAGAAGGTATAGCCAAAATGATATTAAAGAGTAAATAAAGGAAAAATAACAGTAGCAAGTCAAGATATAAATAT
This sequence comes from Troilus luridus, assembly GCA_964056705.1. Classification (NCBI taxonomy): domain Eukaryota; kingdom Metazoa; phylum Arthropoda; class Insecta; order Hemiptera; family Pentatomidae; genus Troilus; species Troilus luridus. The sequence goes on along the minus strand of OZ057414.1, from coordinate 116,066,113 downwards.
AACAGTATAAAGTATAACAGTTTTGAAATGCATACATATAGGATGGAGTGGTATAAAAGTATGACATAAATATACAAGGAACGTATAGAAATATAAGTGACAATATGGTATGAGCATGGAAATAGACTGACATATGAAGAAAAAGTGATGTTAAATGCTAATGAAATCTCAAATAGTAATAACATATGATGGATGCAAAAAAGCTTATATTTATTAGCTTGTATATTTATGTCATACTTTTATACCACTCCATACTATATGTATGCATTTCAAAACTGTTATACTTTATACTGTTATATTTATATCTTGACTTGCTATTTTGTGATCATTATGTGAAGATATGATGAAGGGAGCGGAATATGATGAAGTATGGACAGTCACTGATCCTGATGCGTGACTCATAGGGGGGGGATAAGACCCCATCGGATTGGGGTGTCATTTGCCCGAGGGGTTCGAAGCCTTGGGGAGCTGGCAACATGCCCTCTGTATCAGCACTTAGCCTCGTCAATATCTCCGGCGACTAATCGAAAGAATACAGATTTCCGATGACGTCAGCATCTTTTATTTTTCTTAATCAACTGCACGTTTTTCAAAATCAACTGTAATAATAATAGCATATACCCGTTGTATATAATATCTGCAGCCCCGGTGAATAAGTGCTTAAGACGAATTTTGCCCGGAAAGAGTTAAATGTATCGGAATACGGTATGCGTTAGTGTGCCATTTTTGTATTTTTTTTGTTGTTTGGCTAAAAATAGGGTAGTAATATCAGTAAAATAAGCTCCTCTTTTTCCCTTCCCTATTCGCGACGAAAATAACCTTCAGTACAAGAAATTCACTATGATCAAAAATCAACTTCATCACTTATTTACCGGGGAATTGATTTATCGATAAAAGTGTACGACAAGGTTTTACCCTTTCCTCTTTAACGTATATTTTGAGGAACTAATAAAAAAAATAGTATATTAATAAAGGGCTATTAAAATAAAATATTCAAAAGTACTTAAAAGAGATATAGTCTTTCAAGGATCAAAGTTTGGTTTTAATGTAATTTCTTGACCATGGAGGATAAATGATCCCCTAGGGTTTTTATTTAAATAAATTTTAAAATGAGTTTGACTTGGAGATATCTATACTTAAGTTATTACTAGTTAATTTGGACACTTTATTATATTTTTTGAATTACATAATTTAGTGTAGATGTTAATGTTTTTCCACAGATATTTTGGACTTGTAACTTTGATAAAGTTAAGTAAATGATTGTTTGTAGATGCAAAAAACAAAACGTGATAGATTGAAAATGACACATTGTCGAAACGTCTCAAGTGATAAATAAGGATCAAGAAAATATAATTGACTGGAAAATGTTTTTTTTTTCTCTTTCCCAATATAAATTCTAACAGAAATGAGTCCAGTATATAAGAAAAAAATTATAAAAATATGAGGAACTAATTAAAAAAAAAAACATTAGATGATTATGTATGACCAAATCAAGATTAATAATTAATTTTGTTTTCAAATATCATTACTATACTAGCACTTTTAAATGAAAAAGGGAAAGGTCAACAGAGACATCAAACAAATGTTAATAAATTAGTGGAAAAATTCCAACTAAAAACCTTAAGTCTCTAAACTAAAGCAGGAAATTGAAAATACCTGTCCAATATTTCGCCTATTCAGGCATCCCCAGGGCAGAAAAAGAATAACAGCAAAGTAAAACATGAATAATGCACCCAAAACACACATCCCACCAACTCAGATGATTCAGTAGTTGCATTTGAGCCTTGGAGGTGGTGGGATGTGTGTGTTTTGGGTGCATTATTCATGTTTTGCTTTGGTCTCATTATCTTTCTGCCCCAAGGATGCCTGAATAGGCGAAATATTGTACAGGTATTTTCAATTACCTGCTTTAGTTTAGAGACTTAAGGTTTTTAGTTGGAATTTTTTCACTAATTTATTAATAAGATATAATTACTCTGTAAGAGAATAAACGAGTTAATGCTGGCATCTCACCCATAATGCCGAGAACGATCGTCAATAAAATGCAAAGTGCCCTTTGGAAGACTGAGATATTGGCAAAAGGCATAAAAACAAGGAGTTATATAAGGCCACTTGTAAAGATACGGCTTTCCATGCTCCCAGCATCTGTTAAACATAAAGTATATGAGAAAAACCTACACGCCGAGATACTCTCATATACTCGTACCTCTCTGGATTGCTTTCATATCTCCTTGTCCATCTCAAATACCCCTACTTCATTTTACCAGATATTGTCAGAGTTATATTTCTTTATTCTTACTTTATCCTTTGTTCTGACCTTTCTATGCACTTTCTTCACAGTTTTTTATCAAACGTGATAATTTTCTTAGAAATAAATAAATTTATTATCTATTATATAATATTAAGGAAGAAAATAGTTGGGGGTGCAGTCAAATAAAACACTAAATAAGTGGGTACTTAGTAATTAAATAAGTACCCAGTTATTTAGTGTTTTATTGGACTGCACCCCCAACTATTTTCTTCCGTACTCTATCTTCCACTCAACCATCCCCTCGCTTCTTATTATATAATATTATTATGACTGTTTATATACCTATGAAAATTTATCATCTATTTATTTATTATTGGAAACTGTCACAGATAAAAATGAAAATCAACTAATATGATTTTTTTAAATATAGTTCTAGCACGCGATGCATGTACAACAATATTATTATAATGAATCATCAATATCTAATCACTTTTAAATCTATCTATCTAACGGCGCTATGGTCCTTGCAGGACCTTGGCCTCCTCAGTCATCCTCCTCCACTCCGGCCTGTCGTCGGGTGCCCCTCTCCATCTGCCGACACCCAACGATCGAAGGTACTCCTCCACATCCTACAGCCGACAAAGTCTAGGTCACCCTCTGCTCCTCCATCATCATTTTGGTAATCTGCTTCATTCCATTCTTTGCACGTGCCCCAGCCATCTTATCCTGGCACTCTTAATCGTGGTAACAATATCTGGTACCATATAGATTTCTTAGTTCCTCGTTTGTCTTCATCCGCCAGTGATCTCCTTTTGTAGGAATCATTTTTAAATATCAAATCGAAATTCCTTATCCAATTTCATTTTAGTCGCATTTCTAATCCCATTTTCCTTTATTGTTTTTATGACTTTTTTATTATGGCTGCATAATAAAAAATGGCATAATACAAAAAGATTATAGCTCTTAAAAGTGTTTATTTTTTATGCTCATAAATAGTCATACATATGAGAATAACTCTTAGCATTATCAAATTCGTTTCTAATTGTAAAAAATACGAACTACATGCTTCTTCTAAACGCATTGTAGATCAAATTAAAATAATGTTTCTCATCATATTGGCAACGGGTAGCTTAGTATGTAAGTATATATTTTACTGAGCTATGGATCAAAAATTCGAAACCGCCTGATATAGATTAATTATTTATTCATTTAACAGCAGGTGGATATACCTTGTGGGATCAGTAGACCCTACCGTGCTTCACCCAATCTCTCTAAAATGGATACCCTTAGATGGGGAAACATGATGGTTCAGCGTGATCATTGCCAAATCATCTTAGAAACAATACAGTCTCTACCGTGTACCGAACATTACAATTTTGTGAGTTACAGCGGGACAGGTTTTTTCTTACCCTGTCATTAAAATTTCACTATGGCAAATATGTAGATTAATAATTAATCACAGCAGGAATTTCAAATTAATTCATAAATAATGTGTGCAATTTTTTTTTTTATTAAGAGGTGGATGGTATTGAATGCTGCCTCAATTCCCACTGAAGAACTGTGATAGAAGCCATTAAAATTCAAAACCGTTTAACAAGTAGTAAACACACGTTGGTTTATATATATATTTATCGCTCCGTTGCCATAGTGATAAAAACAACAGGAGCGGAACAAAATAGAAACCACGGGAAACAGGAAGTAACCAATGAACTTGCGTTGTCACTTATTCTTACGTCACCGCCGGCAATGGTGACCAGCAAATACACTGTACACACTTCATCAATTATCACTTATGTAGAGAAAGTAACTTGTACTGACTAATAACTGTTATGCTATGAAGTAAATACTCTAACAATTCTAGATATGTTGTTACAGGGAGGTAGATATTTCCAAAGTCGAGTGGCATGGCATCTCCTTATTATGCTCTTAAAAGCATCTGCTACAGGTGGATTTGAACCAGGGATCCTCAGCATAGCACTTCAGCGCTCTACCACTGAGAAACACGCTTCCAAATGTTTATAGTAAAACTGTGATTGGACGATACTATTTGATGATGCTCCAGGTTTATAGTCTGGATAAGGATCTTTCATGATATTATTTCCCATCCAAAGAACGGCATAACGAAGAATTTTTTAATCCCTTTAAAAATTCTTAAGCCATTTGGCGGGCTGTGAACCCGCGATCTTGGATATAGAAAGTTGGGGGTCTGTTTCGGAAAACGCAAGCATATTATTTTGTAGATATCTGTTATTTATGCTATTAAATAAAATACTCTTAACAAAACATGTGTATATTTATAAATAACCTCAAAACCAAAAAAATTAAATTGGTGGATAAAAATAAGCAATGCTTACTAAAATCTTAGTAAACAAACATTTTTTCTCGTAGCTCCTCCTCCATATGAATTCGCATAAATATGAATCCAACATGTTTCTACTCGTTCCAAATTCTGTTTTGTTTCTTCGTTTTACTGAAGAAGTGATTCCACCCTCTGGGTATGAGCACCTGTGTTTAAGTCAACGAAATGTTTTGAATTTTTAACAACGTAATGTTTATACCTCATGCCTTTAATTAAGACAGGCCTTCCAGCAATCAGAGTATATTGCTGTCCTAGGGCGTATAGCACCTTTAATGCAAGAAGTCAGCATTTCATCTGTTCTAGATGGGACAGAATATAGGAAACACTCCCCAGTTTCCCTGCAGACGCCTCCGAACAGCCATTGCTGCGGGTATATCCTCCCCGGATTATATTTCCTTTTGGAGAAGCAGGACTCATCAGATTTCAACAATTTGCTTTATTCCTTTATAGGCCTTCCAGCAATCTGAATAAATATTTGTCCCAGGTCGAGTTAGGATATATAATTAGGTTACAGGTTAAAATTCTCAAACATATGGATTTATTTCCACATAATTACCAAATAAGTAAGCTCCATGCGTTTTCCGAAACAGACCCAAAAGTTGTTATGCTAACTACTACTAAATCAGATATGACCATAAATTAGGATTTGTTGAAATTTTTAGGAATTCTTGCTGTGAATAATTATTAATCTATATATTTTCAATGTAGAAATTAACAAAATTGTAATGTTCGGTACGCGGAGACTATTGTTTTTAAATTGTTTTGGCAGTGATCAGACTCAACCATTATATATCACACTGGAATCGAACCCAGGACATTCAACTGCACAGCAAGCGCTCTACATACTGAGCAACCCCTCCATTATTTAAAATAGGAAAATTCGATAGTAGAAAGGTCGAACGTAGAAAGGTCGATTGTAGAGACAGAAAAAATGAGGATTCATTTAAATTGCTAAGGAGATAAAATTAATCAACATGCAGGAAAATTGGTTGAATAAGCGAACTGGAATAACAATGGGAAATTCCATCTCTCGCAGACTTTTCACTGTCATTTTATTTCGTTGAATGTCAGATACTCCTGATATTTGATTATAATTATTAATTATATATCAAACAGGAAATATATAAATAAAACAATAACCAGTTTACAAGAGTTACAATTACAACTTTTAACGTTAGAATTATTTAAGTTCAGAACTCAATTTTTGAGAAAACAAGGTTTTAATATGTTATTAAAATCGATTGATCTAATTAAAGGATCGGATGATACAGCATCGTCAATTCAGTCAGTGCTGGAAATGAAACTAACTGGGTATAAATCGATAATGGACAGAAAAGGAATAAATCGATTTTAACAGTTGGGCTCTCATTCAGTTCTGTACAAAACTACTTAGGTATAAATCGATATTAGAACCGAAAATAAGTATATCGATTTTTCCAAGCCAAAACAGCCATGGAAGCGAGGGCACGGAGGGGCTGTTTTCCAGCTGGACGCACCTCACGGCTGGTTAAGCCCTCCGAGGAGGTAGATGCAGGTTTCCCATCTATAACAGTCGGAGAGGTTAACCCCTCCCCCCCCCGGCTAAGGGAGCATAAACATGTTGAGAAATGTTCATGACATCAGCACAGAAAACACAAATTACCTTCATCCCTTAGAGGACGTCAAATATCAAACATCTTAGAGCTTGTTTTGTCGCGCACTACGAAATATATTTTTAGCTTTTTACTTCCATTTCACCTATATTATTAATTTTCCTGAAATTACAGATGTCTTTCTTCTTTTTTTGTTTTTGAGAAATATGGAAAATATTATTCGTGCCAACGTTTCGGCCTAATTTTTAAATAATCATCAGGACTGGGAGTAAACATAATAACAATATGAGAATCTATAAATCAGGACATGTGAGTCATTTAAAAATAAAATTGTCATTTTATGTTACGGTAACTAAAGTGACTTATTTAAGAGATGTCATTCTACTCTCATTTTTGTTTTAAACCTGGAAGTAAGGAGCAACTAAGATAATACCAAACGACAACTTGACCAACCTAAAGAATAGTGAATAGTGTGATCCTTGAAGTAGGATTGCCCCTATCAAATACTACATAGCTCTATACATTACAAAAAGGAATAATGGACGGTAAAATTTAAAAGAAAGTTATTCAGCACTAACTGTCCCACAGCTGCAGTAACTAAGGGGACACAATTATGACATCAGCTTTTTTTACCATTCAGCATCAGAGCGATCATCGGAGAACATGATATTTATGTCTCAGATATGTAGATAATTATGCAAGTTTAGTTGTTTCTAAATAAGAAATGAAAGTGACAAGATGAGGTACAGTGAATTTTTTATTTTCAAATGACCCATATAAGAAGTTTTATATGGAGGATGCCCGAATAATAAAGGATTATTTAAATGAAGCAGTTCTCTGCAATAAGGAAAATACAGGTTTAGATCCCAGATATGATCTAGTAAAAAATAAGCTTAGAATAAGAGGTAAACAAATGTAACTATACAAAATAATTGAGGATTTATGGAGTTTTTTTGGTACTACAGGATCGGAACAGGTAGACACCTATAATGTATAGCCTCCGGAGAACTGGAGCAAAGTCATCTCGATCCGATATAGCACCTGGGACGTGGAACCGCTCGGGGACCTCGAAGATGAATCTAATGGAACAATCCAGTATTCTCATCTCATGCATAGCTTATCAACAAGGAATCCATGATCGAAATGGGAGAATATGAGCAAGCGAACTGGGATCGTATGGGTTCCTGAGGGCATAGAATCACTAAATCCTAGGATATGATATACATAGGTACCTAAAAATTAGGGTATACCTAAAATACCAATACGTTAAGCCTAATGAATAGTACCATTATATATTACGTATATCTCAGAGCATCGTTAATTTTTAAAAACCTTAATATGTTTAGTATTCATAAATATTGAGTTAGATGAAGAAAAATGGTTCCAAAAATGGAAAATTAAAAGAAACTTTCTGTGGGTAGAACAGATTGACAGCGGCAATATAGTTTCGAAATACTGCAAAATTACTTATTCTCAAATTTTACTTCGACAAAAGACCCACATGAAACATGAAATGACGAATCTACACCGATATACTAAGACCTAGTTGAACATATCGTCGATACAGATGCAATTATCGAAATTATAAGGTCCTAATAATAATTTATATTCATTATATAATTAATGTATTTTATTATATTAGTTATTGATTTTATAAATTTTAAAATATTTTTATTTGAAAAGAAAAGATATGGTCAGGACCCGGACTCGAACCCGGGTCGTCCAGATCGCTGGTCTGGAACTCTACCAATTGAGCTATCCTGGCTACATCAGGTTCGTTTCCCGGTCGTGGTCATGTCCTTCTTTTCACTGATCCGACGTCCCCGCGTTCTCGGAAGTTTGCGATGTATACGAGGGAAAGAATGTTCTTTGAATATTAATTAATTAATTAATTAATTAATTTGGATCTTATTGACATACGTCTTTCTAATTATTATAATTTATTTTATTATATTAGTTATTGATTTTATAAATTTTGAAATATTTTTATTTGGAAAGAAAAGATATGTCCAGGACCGGGACTCGAACCCGGGTCGTCCAGATCGCTAGTCTGGAACTCTACCAATTGAGCTATCTTGGCTACATCAGGCTCGTATAATAAATATTATATAATAATATTTAATATATTAATAATATATTTTTATATATAATAATCATATAATTAATGATTAATATTATTAAATACCATTAAAAATGTTTATAAAAGTTTTTTATTAAACAAATTATGATTCATTTGAGATCCTTGCTAATTAAGAAATTGCTTATGAACATGATCATAATATTATATTTTTATTGTCTTATTCTTCTTATTTCTGGAGCATTTCCTTACTAGCTCCATAACTTCCTGCTTTAGAAGACGCTAAGTGAATGAAGTCAAGTAACTCCACAATTACTTTAAGTGATTTCGTGTCATTTCGATAAAACGAAGCATAGATCAGAGAGCACGCAAGTAGTCGTGGACTTGTAGCGACTTAATCTGTGTACCACCACGATCTTCCCCTTCCGATACTTGAGGTCTAACAGGTTGCAATCAGACTAAGTAGTACTTGAGTCTTTATTTAGGAATAACATGCAATAAGTATACGCTAAGTAGAGTTTAAAATGAGCGGCTTAATAGTAAAATTATTAATAATGATAATTAATTACATTAAATACTTGTACTTAATCATCCAATAAATCTGGAGAATCCTCTCTGTATATAATATCTTAAAAAGGTAATTTTAAAAATAAAATATTGGTTATAGAATTAATTTTTAAAGAATCTCTGATAAGTATTTAACAAGGCAGAATATTCTTTCAGATTTGTTGAAGAAATACGTAAGTAAATTAAGAACATGTGAACCGAATGTAAACAGTTCTTAAAATCGGGGTTGATCCGCCGTTGGAAGGAAAGGGGTACCTTCTCTGTAAAGTATTAAAATATTAATTAATTAATTAATTTGTATATAAATGCAAAACTATAAATAAATGGAGCATTTATTATACAAGTAACTACAGATCAGTATTAGTTTCGTCTTTTTGTTATAGGAAGATACATGCTACTGAAACCTCAAAAGACACACATCCATAGTAAACAATAGAACATTCCACGACAATAATTAATTCTATTAATCTACATAATTAGAAAAGGGAATAATTAAAAAGTGTTTGTAATCTTCAATCAACAAGTGTGCACTCTCAGGCCACGAATCAATTTAGTCTTGAATTATTTATCGAGGTTAGTAACAATTCAATCAAGGTAATTTCGAAAACAAGTAATGATGTTTTTTGTATTTCGAATAGATACAAAATTGAAACGAATGGAAGAAAATCCCAAGATATTTGCCAAATCTTCTATTAAATAGTATAATATTGCTCAAATCATGTTAAAAACTACATAAGATTTTAATTTATATATGTAATAATAAAATATAAATAAAAGATACAGTATATTAATTAAAGTTAAAAAAAAAAAATATAAGTTATACTTTCGTTTTGTAACAAATTCTACCACTCATACGAATAAGATATTGAGTGTTGCATCTGTATTAGTACCAGTACATGGTAGAGACTTCTAAGTAGAGAGAGATTTCTAAGTCAACGGTTTTACAAGGAAGTCATGTGACTGACATTACTCTTAACCAAATAGTTTTCCCCGTAATTAAAGCCTAGATTAGTTTTTGGAGTTTACTCCTTAAGAAATGATTTTCATGTTAAGCCCGCGGTATGAAAATTTTAAGAGGCGTAAAATCAAGTTTTAAATAAAAGTTGCGATTTACGCTCCCTTCTTATACAAATAAGATTGTATTAATTGTTTTATATAATAGATAGAAATTAAAAGTTAAATTCCGCGACTAATCGGGAAGAGATACGTGTGGTATTTATGGTAACAGTGTATTCTATTGCTTTATTCTCGAAGTGTTGAAATGCTATAATTTTTTATATAGGAGCCTTTTTAAAGACACCTATCCAAACAAACACTTTTACTGCTCTTATTTAGATTCCGCTTTAAGCGGTTGGGGTCCATTCATATCACTTGGATACGACCTCAACAGACGCAACACAACGCTGGCCTCTTGCTCTGATAAGAGTAGGAAATTGAAAGCTATCTAACAAGGTTGTGCAGTGACTAATTAATTATGTGGAGTGTGTAGCGTGTAGTGAACTAGGACAGGAGATTTGTGTATCAGGAAGTGGACAGGCAATGATCATGCTGGGCTTAAATACACCTCTACCGGACTCTGAAGATGGGGCCCCCTTCCAAAAAAGTAAATACAGGGAAGAAATTGGTTGTGATTCGGTTGTCATTTTGGTACCTTGTAGAAAAGATGCGTATTCTACACTAGGGCGAACTGTCGTGCTGTTGGTCATTAGTTTTGGTTAGTACTGATCTGCTTAGATCTCTTTTCTTCTATACAGTCACTATTTCTTCTATTTTTTTTTTCTATGGAGGAATTTTCTATAAGAAGCGATGTGCGCTTACTCGCAATTCGAGGATTTTGTTTGAGTTCACATAGTCGCGGACATTCAGAAATATTATGTGAGCTGCTGCATCTTACACATTTTACGGTGTGGATGCAGTAGTTCTGCCCAAATTGCTGACATTTATAGCACTGGACGGTAGTTTATCCTTTCTTGGAATGTATTTCACAATCGTGAATATACATCTATATGAGTTCAGATGACAATTTTAGTGTTGTAACAAGTCATCGCACCCACTATTTCCCCTAAAGATGGCCTAAAACGTAGGCCCAAACGTTGGCAGGATTAATAAAAAAAAATTATAATTTTAATTAAAATAGTTCACATTAATTTAAAATAATTTACAAATTAAAAAAATAATACACGATGATAAGTATCAGTAGAGAGCGATTAATAGGTAAGAAAACATTGAAAATTCATAAGAAACGGAAAAGTGTAAACTCCAGTCGCGTGTCGGAGCTGACACACACTTTTTTTTAATTAATTAGATAAATATATTTCATATATTTATATTAATTAGATAAATATATTTCATATATTTTTTAAATAAGTATATATATTTATCAAATTTAGATATTATATTCATTATTTTAAAAAATCTATTGAATGACGGCATATTAATGACCTAATCATAACGTCAGAGTATTACAAATGATGAATAAATTCTGAAACATTACGTTTTATTTATCGATGGTTAAAAGATCTGATCAGAACAAAAAAAAAAAAAAGGATAAAAATTTGTTTTTTAACTTAAATGAATTTTAACCTCTATGGTAAATATGAAGAATTGACATTTAATTTGTTTTTATGAGCTTAAGAAATTAAAACTTGTTATTTATAGCTCGATTCAATTGTAAATAAATAAAAAAATTGTAAAATAAATATTTTAGAGAAACTAAATGAAAAATATGGACACACATTTATTGATCTCAGAGATCAGTTTATTATCCAACAATTTCTTTGCATATCATTGCTGTATAAATATTATAGGTTAAGCTAGTTTATTTTTTTAAGTATTTATTTATTTTTTAGGGGATATTCGTATACGGGTAGCAGGATGGTTCAGTGGTAAAGCGCTGAGGTGCTAAAGGTCCCGGGTTCGAATCCGGCTGTGGTAGATAATTATTTAATCTGTTAACTGCTGGGGATAGATCCAGAGGGATATGGAGAACCTCCTTGGGCTCACCCAGCTTCTATAAAGCGAGCACCATTAATTGGTGGAAAAACCTATTAGCCGAAATCACCTCACTGCATAACCGTTGTCCTGGAAACGGTACAGTCTCTACCACGTACTGAGCCTAAGCTCTTTCAGGCGTTGTAGTGATTTTCCCCCGGCTGAGCCAGCAAGTAAACGGATTTGATTTTACTTGAGATAAAATTTCTAGTTTAAACCTATTAGAAATATTAAATTTCAATTGAAACAGTTGGATATGAAAGAATAAAAGATAAAACGATTATAATGGACTAACTAGAGAAGAGATAGCTGGAAGAGGGGGCATTGTCAAAGGTCGATTAGCGACTCAGAGGGAAGACATTTCCCAGACAATGAGCTCTTGCCGTCCGACCTTTAGCGATTTTACCTGCCTCTCTACGCTGGTTAATTAACTAGTTTAACTTAATTAATTGCAATATCTGGAAATTGGAAGGTAATTGGTTAATAAAATAAACAACAACAAAACAGCTAAACTAATTCACCCCGATGATACAGTTCCTGCTGAATAAAGTTAATAATAAAAAAATAAATAGGCAGCCATGAGATATGAAAGAATAAAAGATCCGACAGAACTCAAAATTATGGAATAAATATCTTCTTTTTTAAATTTCTAAATCAATTATGCTAGTAAATTTAAATTATTAACACTAGACTGGTTTTCACATATGTTGACGCTTCGAACAATAATTATATGCATTTTTATGTAGTTTATTTATTCATCAAAACATATGATGGGTTGCACAAACTCAATACAAGATATCCCTAATTTAATTGAAATAATAATTAGTATACAGTTATATAATTTATCTATTGTATTTGTATTTGCCTTTTTAGCATTATTATCATCGTTAACTTTAACAATAATTTGATCGTTTTTACAATCAATCATATCATGAAACAAGTCATTTCACTATTTTTATGAAATCTGTTAAGGGAAACGAAAAGATCAACAAGTTATTGATGATTTAATTATAATTAGTATCAATTGCACAACTAATAAACGACTAGTCCAGGGTCCATGGTCCATTTTTTCACTTGATTAGTATCAAGTACAGTGGCTCAAGTAAGCAAATGCTTCTTTGGGTATTTAAAAAGCAAGCTCTTATCCTGGAATACAAAGATGATTCTATAGAAAACGCTCATTCGGCCTGTCCTTCTATATGGGTCAGAAGCCTGGTTCATAAAGATAGTCGATGAAAATTGCTTCAGGCATTTGAAAGGAGGATTTTATGACGAATTTATGGACCTATTAGAGAGGGGGAAGCATGGAGAAAACGCCCCAATGCGGAGCTGGCAAGTCTATTGTAGGCCCTAGACGTGGTCAAAGTAATGAGGGTTGGTAGGTGGCGCTGGGCTGAACACGTGGACAGAATGGCAAGCATTGAAGGGCCCAGAAGAGTAATAGAAGAAAAGATTCATAGCAGAAGAAGCTAATTCCAAGCTGCGATGGCTGGATGGAGTCAGTGAGGACTCCAGGAGCCTACTCAACATGCGGAACTGGACAGGGAGAACTGGAGAAAACGTATTGAGGAGGCCAAGGCTCATTGATGGGCTGTAGAGCCATGCAAGAAGAAGAAATCAAGAAAAAAAAACATTTTCTTGTAACTCTTGACAGAAAATTATAGTAATAATTTTATTGCACCACAGTTGTTATTGTAATAACGCGGAGATTGTAATGAAGATATATCCCTCAGTCTTAACAGTCGATGTCATCTTTGAGTTCGTCGCTGTGTTTAGAAATTTACCTAGAGTATAGAATTTTTCTCTTCTTTCTATAATCTACAATACACTCTCTATCATCTACCGTTCAATTATTATGATATCAGCTCTCAATCCATTTTTTTAGATCGATTTACGTGTTTATTAATGTATTTACTTCCCAGCGATGTAATATCATAATAAAATTAAAATGCACTTACAACAGGAAGAAATGAATAAATTATCATTTAGGAGAAGTAATTAAGAACTTCCGAAGTTTCACAAACTTTTAAAAAGAATGTTCCTTCCGATGTTAATGTTTTAGAATTCTACGAAAACTTTTGTAATACGTATTTACATCATTTAAGCTAAATGTCTTAAAATTTCTCTTTACAAAGAAACAATTATTCATTCAAAAGCATTAGTAAGTATCGAAACATCAATAAATTATTATTAGTAAGATAAAAGTGGTTGTAAAAACAATATTAGAAAAACGTCTATTAGAATAACGAATATTGTAACGTCAGCGGCCTCGTGCCGGTTCGAGTAAAAACCGCCTTCAGCGGACTCAGCCCATTGTAACGCCTTAAAATACCGAAAGGTAACAGAAGGCTTTTGTTTATATAGAAACATTTGCAGGTATTAATATTTGTAAATTGTATACATATTAAAAAACTTCAGTTGTTTCTTCTGGTTTAGACCGTGTCGGTGAATTTTCTTCCAACGTTTCGCCAGACACATGCAGCTGACTTCCTCAAGGCTTCATTGAGACTGAGTCAATTAAGCCTTGAGGAAGTCAGCAGCATGCCTGGCGAAACGTTGGCAGAAAATTCACCGACACAGTCTAAACCAGAAGAAACAACTGAAGTTTTTCGTATAAATAGTGGCCGTGGAAACTTGAAAGAGTATTATGTAAACATATTGTAGATAAAATCTTAGAGGATGAGAAAAAAAAAAAATATATATATATTAGAGTAATGTAAAATTTAACGAAAGATGAGATACAAAATAAAAATCATATTTTTTTTACATACATATTGTGTTGTAATATTGTGAGTATATAATACCTCATTAACTATATATAAAATTATTATTGTACGTTATGATTTTCCATTCATCCGTATTAGTAAATATGTGCACAATTACCTGTAAATTGAACAGAATTAATTGTAAATTTTCAATATCCGTGCAAACGTTCTCCTTGCCATTATTCCGGATAATCAAGATTCTATAATGATACTCTTTTTGATACAACTTTAGATTACAGGAAGGTTTTATAATAATAATTGAGTTTCTTAATAATTTATTCATTGAAATTTACAACTGTAATATAATGATAAAACAAGTAAATGACAAGAATTGCAAATATTGGCATGAATAAAGACAAGTAGAGAACAACCCAGTGATAGTACTCAAATAACAAGTTTAACTTAGAAGATCGCGAGGTCATCTTATTTTCAGACGCCTCGGAGGATTAACAGGAATCGAAGAGGTTGCTAGGCTTGAAATTAATGGGTTTGAGTAGAAATGAAGTTTGTAATGAAAAGATTGATATCGGATTCGGGCCAAATCAGCAACAAATGGGACGTTAAGGTCATTATGGATTACTTTGTTCGTAACAAAGTAAGGAGCATTGAGCATTTGGCGAAGGATTTTGGATTGTAAGAATTGAATACGAGAGGAATTCGATGCTTTAGTGGAGCCCTTAAACTCTACTCCTTAAGCCATAGCAGGTCTTGTAAAAGTGATATATATGAGTATTTTGTAATAAATTGGGAGCTTAGAGCGTTTTTCTAGTTAATGCTGAAGTAGCCTGAAATGGCGGAATAATTGAAATCAAAGTAAGTCCCAGGCGTCACGTTAAAAGCTTGCATTGGGTTTTGTATAGTAATTTACTTGAGGTAATCTAATGAGCGGAAGTGAAGAACAATAGTATTCTAAAATTACATCAAATAAAAAAAAAAAAAAACCTGTACCACTACAACCCATGAAGGGTCTGGGGTTCAGTACATGGTAGAGACTGTACTGTTTCATGGACAACGGTTCTGCAAGGAGGTGACTTGTCCTAGGTCAATCTCGACCGCCAAATTTTTCCCCCTTATTTTGGGTACCCTATTTTTATAATATTTTATAGAGGCTGGGTGGGCCCCAGGAGGGTCCTAGATCCTATATGATCCATCTCCCGCTGCAAACAGACTAACAGACATCAAATAAAGGCAGTGATTATTCCAATAATAGTGAATTTCATAGTTGAATTAAAAAGCAGTTAGGTACCGCTGATTCCAGTAGATAACGCGGCAGTGCAACCTTAGATAAACTTCATTTCTGTTATTTAATGTCTAGATGTATCATGTGCCAAATCAGTGATACTTACTAGGCCCAAGTTCGCAGGTTCGTAGCCCGGGAGGCGGCCTTAGAATTGTTTACTCCCATAAAGAACTCCTTGTTGACGACGTCCTTCGGAAAGGGACGTAAGATGGGGTAAAAAGCCTGATTAATGTCTGGCACTCATTAATGATACTTATCCTAATCATAGCTGTAAAGGTTAAACTGTTGTAATTTCAGGAGCTGTAACCTATTGGAATATTCCTTATATACAATTAATATTTCTTCGAATTAATGCTATAATCAACATGAACATTTATTACAGCAGGGCTGGTTCAATTTTAAATATTTTATTATATCACTTCAAATTATAGAATATTCTCTAAAAATATGTGAACCAGAGCGTCAAATATATAACTATTTATTACATTGATTTTGTCACACATACCGAGTCCTGAGCTCTTTAGAGGTAATTAATTTGTAATTTTTATACTGTTTAATACGCTTGAATATATTGAATATCTAGTTTTTAGTTAATATATTAGAATGAAAATTCTTTCATCCTGTTACGATCAATTTATAACTTTGTCGTTAACTGTTAATGTAAAATTATAAATATAGAAAAACACGAATATTAAACATGAAATTTAGTTACTTGGCTGATATTACATCGTATAAGCTCATATCTTCCGTTTGGTTCAGACGTTCCATTTCAAACTCGACCTCCCAATCATCTTCTTCGGCTCTGCCAGGCGATGGGCTTTCTACTTCGACGGTGAAGAATTCATCTTCAATGCTTGGGATCTTCTCCGACTCCTCTTTTTGCTTTTCATCGTACTCCTCAACTTTTTCCGCGGGGTGTTGTCCACCACCGGAATAGCAACTCAAGACAAGATGGCGTCTGAAGAAGTACCTCTTCCAGAACTCAGAGTGGCTCACCTGGTCAGGTACAAGAACCCGGTACATTTCAGCGAGGGCCGGACAGTCAGACAGCTGCTTCCCAAGGCAGTCGATATCCCGGATGTCTTCCTCGGCTTCCGCGAACCAATCCTCCACCCTTCGTTGTTCTTCATCGGAGAAGGGTTCGGTGAAGTTCTTAGGATCGGTCACGAGGAGATGATGCTTGTACTGGACGTCCGTCATCGGGACCGGCTCCGAGTCCACGATGATCATCGGGCTCACTTCATCTTCCTTCGTATCCGGTCTCCAAAGATCCTTTATGAACGACCTTATAGGGTTCGTACGATCTATTGCGACGGGACTTCGATTTCTTAGAGTATCTTTGACATTTCCCAGAATATTGGTCGCTTCGCGCTTAACAACACCAGAGTAATGTCCGACTTCGGAAGATAGCTCGTTCATATCGTTTTTGACGAGTTGGACTACTTCAGCGGTTTTACTTTTTGCCGCGTTGACCATAGATTGCCAAAAATCATTTCCGGCCATTTTGGTACGTTAATCAGATCTGAATACTTGAAATAAAAAGACGTCACTTGTGAGCATCTCTAAGAAAAAGAACGTCAAACGAAAAACTCATTTTTCTTTGGTCGGATAGTATTTATGCAATTTTATTTTTCTCGTATCTTGCTAGTTTATAAACATCTGATCAACTAAAGTCATATGGATATTATGTAGTTCCTGTTCATTTAATAACCAACTTAATGGGAAAAAATAATACAAATGCAGAAAATATGATATTTCAGAGTTAACAAGCATTTATAAACATGAATTTTACTGACAGGCAATAAAACACGGCGAGTTAGTAAACTATTAACAGTTTTGCTATTTCCACAATGTATGCATTCGTACAACGATTGTTTTATTTCATCAGCTATGCAATGCATCGACCGCCCATGCGATTAATACGACTCCAGAAGTTCCGAAGCCTCATAAAGCATAAACATCTGCAAGAAAATGTACCATTAAGCTCTACCCCCACTTTCCGGAGCCTTCGCGCCATTAAAAAGGATTTTCTTTTCCATAATGGGCGGATTTCTTTGCTTGGATGGTGACAAAACCCTCCATACAATGAGATCTTATTCAGACGTTTTTTCCAGAACTCTGCGTTAATTCGGAAAAAGAAAAAAATCTTGAGGAAGAAATAGTAGTTAATATATATGTATATATACATATTTATATATAAATAAATATGTGTGTATATGTGTTTTGATATGAATTTAGGTGTTTTACAGCTGCTTTAGGTATAAAAAATAAATAAATATCTTTTTCTTGAATATAGTGAAGATATTCTTTTTTCCACATACAATACTCTGACTACATCATCCGAAATGATCATACCAAATACCATCTACTGGAGTAGATAATGCAGAGAAAGATTGATAGTAACAGGGGACCAGGAAGGAAGAGGCACTCATGGCTATATAATTTAAGGCAATGATTTGGTCTCAAAGATGTTCAACTGTTTAGGAGTATAGTAAACATAATTAAGAATGCCATGATAATATCTAATGTACGAAACGAATAAGGTACAGGAAGAAGATGAAGATAGGTAGTAAAACATCTTTGTAAAGAATTTCTGGATTGGCTTAATCTATATCTATTTACTGTAAATTTAATAAAATTCTGTTTTTTCCCTATTTGGTCACATTTTTTTCCTCTCTTTTTATATTTATTCACACCTGTCAATAAAACAAATTAATCAGCAGACGTCAGTAAAATTACAACAAAAAGGCATGAGAGGCATGAAGAAGAACACTACCCAGCGGTAGCTCTCCTCTGGCTTGATTTAATACTCTTATGATAGGAGATCCCACATCCACCTTCTTTTTAGTCTCCTCCTAGTGTTCTCATACATGGTCATTTGTTCTATCAATGGGTTTGGGTGTCCCTGTAGTTTATCTTGAAGGCGTTTGTATTATATTCTTGTGTTCGAAGACGGTTGGTATTTTTAAGTCAATATGCAAAGTTTTTTTTAACATACTGTGGAGCTTTTGTGATAAGTATTTTTGATATTCCTATTGCTTTAAGAAAAGGAATGGTGGAAACATTAAAGTGTTTTCTGATTATTAAAAAATCTAAACACAACCACATACTCTTATTACTAATTTGTATTACTTAACCGGACATATAGATTAGTTATGAAATTAAAAAATATTTTTAATTTTTTTTATTTTAGAAGGCAGATTGCATATCATGGCCTCATCGGACCGGTTGTTGAAATACAGGTACTAAATCGCTTTAAGGAATTCGGAGGTTAAATTTGGATATTATGATTGCTATTTCTTCGACGGCAACACAGATTCTTCGGTAAATATCATTTGACCAAAGAAGTTTACGGTTTTGCGAGAGGTCAAGGTCAATATTGTCACGGATGGACCAAGAAATCATTCAATTTATAAGTTTCTATGCCGTTTTCCAAAGGGCCAATACAGATAAGGTTATTAATAAAATGTAAAATTTATTTCATTAAAAAAAAAGAGTATGAACATGGAGGGGAATAAAATATCCCTTATGATTTATCGATTGTTTAAAGTGAAAATTCCAAAATGCAAAGGTTTCATTTTCAAACATTTAATACTGAACCGACCCAACTCAGAATGACTTTTCATAAATCCAACTTTAACCCTGAAAAAAAAGGAAAACTGGTGTAAAATGAATGTTGGAGAGTTCGAGGTGGTTTTGTTCGCTTTATTTGATGTTTAAAAAAGTTCGAACGGTAACTAAACATTTACCGTTCAAAAAAAAAAGTTTTAATAATTTTTCGATTTTTTTTTTAACATGTAGAGAAATGTAATCGAAGTAGAAAGCTCAATTTGACTTTAAACTATATAAAATCTAGTTTATTTCTATAATAGATAGAACAAGATAGCTGTGAGATACTCTTATGGACTTAGGATGAAAAGCAGAAAAGATTAAAAGGAAAAAAATGTACAAATTACTCAACCATTGTTGTAACTTTATTTATTGAGATATAATAATCAAATTTCTCAAATTTGAAAATAAAAATAAAAATAATCCATATGATTGAATAAACAAAATTATGATTGTTTTCGTATTGGTTTTTATTGAAGAAGGGCTAATATAAATAATAAAAATTATGAGTCCTGAATATTGATTTTTATTAGGTATATAAACCGTTTATTATTTTTTTCACAATCATAATAGTACAAAAAGTAATAGTTATCGTTTATTAAATTGCGAAAATAACTGTTTAGTCACTTTTTAACTGTTCCTACTTATAATTAATGAAAATTTATTTATTTATTTTTCCAAATTACTAGCTTTTAGCAGCGGCACGAAAACTCACTCTTGGGAGTCGATAAAGGTAATGAAATATACCACAACCAACTGAAACATTATTTAGGACTATTATTCATTTCCAAAGGGACTAAGTTAATACCCTCTCCGATTTATTGGTCACTTTAACGAGATCTCAACGTTGAGGTAAAAATAAATAAGGAACACATCATAAACTACACAGCTCAATAACCAGTTAAACGACGCTTCTTAACGACAGAGGATGCCACGTTGCGTGGATATGACCTGGTGACAGACGCAGACAAGCCGTATAAGGGAACATCTCTTATTTCTGGCTTCGGGTTCAAGAATAGAACCTGGGCAGAGGTCCAACTCTCTCCTCATCCGAAGGCAAGGTCCTAGCTCCTTCAGAACCTCCCTCGCCTAGCTACACATCTCCATCATGATGGTCTTCATTACCTCATTAAATTATATTAAATTAAATAAGAATTAAATAGGACTACCGACAGAAGTAAGTGAATTCAAAATAAGTTTTGAATATCAAGAGCCACAAACATAAAATATTTAGAAATTTAATACGCTTTCTAAACTTTATTAGCGCAAACATTTTGGAATAATTTCCAATATCTTATAAAGAAAATGAATTCTTTATAAGATATTTCTTATATACTGGACTCAATCTTCTTGATTTATATTATTTAATAATGAAAAAAAAAACCATACTCAAGTCAAAAATTGTTATTAAAAACTAACAACTGATTAAAAAAACGTTTCCACACTTATTTGTCATTCTCAATTTAAGTCATTCCTCATACAAATTCCTTTAAAATTTACAAGTCCAAATCATTACTTGAGGTCAAATAATTTAAGTCAAAATATATATAAAATCCTGGAACTTAACTTTCTTCCATGATAAAATATAATAGGTATTACTTTATATAGTAATACTTATAATTATAATAATTATTTATTAAGTAATCCCTATTATATTTGACCATGGAAGAAAGTTAAGTTCATTTGTTAGTTTTTAATAACAATTTTTGACAGGAATATGTTTGACAGGTTTTTTCTTCATTATTAAATCATTTTATAATTTACACGGTTAATACGATCGTAATGTTTGACCCTAATATCTAATCGTATAAATCTGACTTAATGGGATATAAATTTAACCGGTCCAACTTATCCCATTCAATTATGCAATGAGATTATAGTGAAATTACTTTATAACAAAACAAGCTGACACACTCAAAGGAAATAGATTTCATTAACAATATATGAGTGAAATACGAGCTACAAAATAAAGTATAAAATAAAAAATATGTACGTGGTAAAACTAACAGTTTTATGGACTCCAATTAGTATAATAATTTAATATAATGACACAATGATTTCAAATGAAATAAATAAATCGTAGGCATACAATTTTCATGTTATAGTTAGAATAGAAAACAAACTTTATTCTGTGACCAAGTCCCTTTAGAATAAAAAACATGAACAGAAAAATAAACATAATATAAATCTGGCCAGAAGGCTGCATAATAATAAAAACCATGAAGTATTTAAAAGTGACTAAAACATAAGAAAAATAAAAATAGAAATGAAATAACTAAAAATTACGAAACTTGACGGGATTTTAACCAATTGTATAGAATAAATATATTAATAACAACAGTTTATAAATAAAATAAATGAATGGGCTAGCGTGGAGTAAGGCCTGTACATAGTCCTATATCTTCTTTGGGAAAAATAAACAAAAAACGCGTTAGCAACGAATTCAATACTGATTTATTTAAGCAAATGATTGACCTGCTTAGAGAGCATCTTTTTAGGATGTCAGGAGAAAAGGAAGGATTTAAATGAAGTCAGTGAAGAAGCATGGGGGATGAAAGGAGGGATTGAATTCCACACTGTGGTGGAGCGGGCGAGAAAGGAACGCTCGAATGCTTTGGTTCTGTGGGAACGATTGTAGAGATCGGAGAGCCGGATCTAGTTTTGTGGTGCTGGACTGAGGATTTGAATTGGAGGAGACTGTAGTTATATGAAGGGTGTTGCTAGTTAATGGATTGGTACAGTATAGCACTTCGGGAAATAGTGATGTGATACGCGGGATCACCTGGGAGTATATTTTTTGACAAATCTTATAGAGATAATTATATGTATTGTGACGAACCCCTTATAAATGGAACGAAATAAAATTTTATATTGTTGAAATAAATATTTTATGCAGTATACTTGGGGTTAAACTTTAAAATCTCGGACTATAACAGCGTGGAATTTCCAATTTCATTTTTATAGATCATTTAAAACTAAAAGTAATAATTTCCTATTCCATAAGTTTGAAATATTAAATAAACACAAAGGAAAATTAATAGCGCAAATGCCTCGTTCCCTCCATTCCATTCCAACTCCCTCCGTTCCATTCCATCTCCCTCCATTCCGACAGATAAAACTGAATTGAAACTAAGTGAGAACAGTAATGAAGCCTATTCAAAGTGATAAAGATGAAAAAGGCTTCCAACTTGTAAAAAGTAAATAAGTTTTAAAGTTTTATAACAGGCAATTTAAGTTGTTAGCTTTTATAATTTGCATTTGTTTTTATTTTCTTACTATTTCATATTTATAATTTTATTCGAATTAATAATTTTATCTGTGGAAGAAAATGTTCCAGGTAGGAGTTCAATAATTTTCTCTTAGATATGAAGAAATGTTTATTGAATAGCCAACGTTATCCGACCTACATTACAGGTCTTCTTCAGGGCTTAATATACAAAACGAAGGCAATTTAAAATTACAAAATTGTTAAGTATGGTAAATGTTAAAATATATAAGCAACAAGAGTAATTATAGCCAAACGACAGGAAGGTAGTACAAAAAGTAATAAAGAGTAAAATAAGTATTAACAAGAGAGTGTTAAAAATTAAAGAATAAGGTGAGAATGATAGAAAATAGAATTACAATTGGTAAATATTAAAATAAAATATATAAGTATAAAGGTATCTGAGTGGTGGAACATAAAAAATGGTGGGGGGGAGAGCCTGATATATATATATATATACAGATCAAGGTTAATCAATGTAGAGTATTAGTAAGAAAGTGACAAGCATGGTAGTAATAAAAGATATTTCGAAACAAAGGAAAAAAGGAAATACCGTTATTCAGTCATGAAAATTTTAGTTTATTTAATTATTAATAAAACGTTTCGACACTAGATGTCATTTTCAATTATTTTACATCAATTAGCTTCATATATAACTTTAAAAAGTTATAAGTCATAAAATCTGTAAAGTACAAACAATCACAAAAATGGTTTTTTCCTTTGTTACGAAATATTCTGAAGTTTTAGTCCAGTTTTGCAACATTTTTTTAAATAATAAAAGATAACAAACAATAGACTAAGTAATAATTCAAGTAATAAAAATTGAGGCATACGGTAATAAAAATGAAAAATACAGTTAACTAATAATGGGCTAAACTAAGTACTTACACATTAGTGATTTTATGGATTTTTTTTACAAAAACACTTTCATACCTGAAACAAAAAAATATATATTTAAGAATACTTAATAAATTTCATATTATTATATTAATTAAGAATTATTATTAATTTTCTTCAAATGAAGGTATCTACTCAAATGTGGACTTTTGGATACAATACTAAATTTAAGTCGTCACACCCCCCACGTAAATGTTATAATATCGAATGTAATACATTTCGTTATACTACAACAATGACTAAGTATTTTTAATCCATTCAGGAGGTGTTTCTTCTAGTTTCGACCGTGTAGTCAAATTCTGTGCCGACGTTTCGCTGCCTATATTGCAAGCTTCCTCACGGCTTAATCTGTGACTGATAAACCGAAAGTGTTAGTAACTCAAATATTTTTTTCATCTTGCATGATAATTTTTAACAATTCCGTAATTTTCAATTGTCCCTATTTTCAACATTTAGCCCTGAAGAATACCTGCAATGTAGGTAGAAACGTTGGCTACTTAATAAATATTTCTTCATATCTAAGAGAAATTTATTGAACTCCACCCGGACCATTTTCTTACCATCTACTACGATTATTGCATATAATTGAAAAAATTATATATCGAGATTATTTTTCTTAAGAAATAGTACTTTGTTATATTCTGTAATAAAAGATATGTGATAATTAAATAATTCATGATGCTGTCTTATCTAGTCTTAGATTTTCAATTTAATTTCATTAAGAATAATTTTCTTTCAGTAAGAGATTTTTAATTTAATAATCGTCTAAGAAAGGTTAATAAGGATACATCGTGCCAAGTTATATTAACACTGTCGTGTAGCGAAGAGGAAAAGTGTAGGAAGTGAACATATATATGGTCTGGATTAATTAAATATAATTTTTTTTATTTGTTTTATTTTTTAATTAGTTATTTAAATTTTCATTTCCTTATACGAATATATTTATTTATATTATATAAATTTCCATCAGCCTTGTTTTCCTTAAAGTTTTATTATCTAGAAGGCAGACTATTCGCTATGTAGGGAAGAGGATCCCAAGATTAAAATTGATGTGTGAGTCATTGTAATGCTGGGAACGGACAGAGCAGAGATGGAGGGATACCAAGATTTTGAGATCAATATGGTCCCTCTGAATTTTAAGATACTCTATGCATATATATTATTATATTGAATATATATTTATATATATATATATATTTTTTTTTAAGAGAAAAGATTATGTCTTGGCCGGGATTCGGTTCCGGGTAACCCTCGAATATATAATACATTCGAATTTCTACATATTCGAATCCCGGCCAGGACATAATCTTTTCTCTTCAAAATAAAAATAAAATATATTTAAAAAATAATCAACTAGCAGAAGACGCATTATCCATATTCTTATTAAGTTATAGCTTGGTGCGACTAAACTCGAAGCGACAACTTTCGGGACTGATACCAATAATACTAATTTAATATTTTAAGATAAAGTTGTGATATAAATTGCCATTGCGATATATATTTACTACTACGAGGATACAGTACACGGCAAGAGAGCTCTTGGGGTTGAGGTTGTAATCTAGAGAGGAGAGTGCTGCATCGGCCCACCTGATCTTCTGCCTTTTGTTTAGTCCCCCTTTGTGGGGGTTCCCCAAAGCTGAGGGCACTGGGGAACAAAACCCCCATCTTCCCATCTCTCTCCTTTGCGGTTCAATCGTCCCCTGTCAATTCTTTTAATGTTTCTTTTTGTTATTGTTATTGCCAATTCTCGGAAGAGACCCCGGGGGGACTAATTTTTTGGAAGCAGTCACTCAAGAAAAATTCTTAAAGGAGTATTCCATTCTTAGTATTAAAAAACCCACGAAGGGTTTGGGTATACAGACATAAAAGAGACTGAACAAAGTCATTCTTTTTTATTTTTTTTATTTATTGATATTTACAACTATATTACAGTAATACAACAAGTAAATAGGCTAAGTGATACATAATGACATGAGATAATGACAAGTAGAGAAACTACCCACTGGCAGTACTCAAATCACAAGTTCAACTAAGAAGGTCACGAGGCCATCTTCTTTTCAGATGCCTCGGAGGATTATAGGGAATTGAAGAGGAAGATAGGTTTGAAACTAGAGGGTTTGAGTGGGAATGCAGTTTGTTATGAAAAGATAGATACCGGGTTAGGGCCAAATCAGCAACAAATGGGACATAAAGGTCATTATGGATGACTTTATTCTTAACAAAATAAGGAGCATAGAAGATTTTACAAAGGATTTTAAGTCATTCTTAGAAATAAAATTCGATTTTTAGTATTAAATACTATTTTATTGTACATAAGTTTGTTTGTTAGAATGCAAAAGGACAAGTAAAGCCAACCCTGGAAAAACTAATCACTCATCGTTTTTGAAAATTTAGTCATCATCAGTACAACACCAAAAGAAAAATCACATTATAGAAGTTCAGATGCTAGATCATCAGTGTGAACATTTTCATCAGATGTAGACAGCCATCTTAACCCAAGACTTTCAAGAACTCAAAAAATCGTTAATACGAAACACTTTTTCTTACTATAAGTAAATACGAAAGCAAAAAACACAAAGGTTTTGGGCACAAAGTACATAGAAGAGACTGAACTAAGTCCTTCTTAGAAATGAAATCCGATTTTTAGTGTTAATAAGGCTGCTTCAGACTGATGTTGTAATTGTGTCCCGTTAGTTACCGTCCTTCAGCTACTTCCAATTTATCAAATAGTGGTTTAGTGCTGTATAAATTACTTAAAATTCTATGAATAATTGGGTTTACTTGTGTGACTGCCTCACTCCCAGCCTTATAAAAAATTAAGTAAGTAATTAAGAGTAGTTGCCACCGTCACGTTAGTTGCCAAAAGGACATTTTTTTTTAAGACCTTAGTATTCGAATATAATAAGAAAAAATCCCAAAACCAAAGCCTGGATTCTATAAATTACTGAAA
Organism: Troilus luridus; assembly: GCA_964056705.1. Taxonomy (NCBI): domain Eukaryota; kingdom Metazoa; phylum Arthropoda; class Insecta; order Hemiptera; family Pentatomidae; genus Troilus; species Troilus luridus. Next base: position 116,039,550 of record OZ057414.1, on the reverse strand, counting down.
AAACTAATCAATGTTTCGCCGATTCAGACATCAGAACACAAAGTCTTCTGAAAAGCGTTTATTACGTTAGAGTGGGTACCTTTTATTAGTTACCCCTACCATTTTAAGTTTGTTGTGTGTATATGATTTATTTAAGGTCGCTTTGTATGACTGATAGGCATAATCGGATGATACTACAGTTGTATTACTAAATTTTGCCTATCCAGGTATAATTACGATAGGGATCATTAATGAGTACTTGACAACACGTAGGCTCAGAAGCCCTATTTTACGCCGTACTTTACAAAGGACGGCACAAAACAAGTATTTTTTACCTTCTTCAAAAAATTCTAGGGCCTCCTCCCGGGCTCGAACCCGTGTCAAAAAGTTTGTTATGCTGACCTCAACACCACAGGTGACCTCCACTATCTCAAGTATTTCCTCAATATAGTGTTATGTAAACAATTAAGTGCTTTTTACGGAATAGTCATTAACTTCACATTTGTAACAGGCTTTCATTTAGTTGGGCGGCTTCTTTTTGCTTGCTTCATCGCTTCACAAAAAATTAAAACAAAATAAAGTTAACAAATACGCCCTTAAAAATATTTGAATACAACTAGTAAATTTAACGGTGTGCCTAGGTTATGTAAACATTTATATACAACGAGACGAGGTTAACAGAAATAGATACTTGGTGTCACTTTGACGCGTGAAATGTTCAACTATTTACAAGAGAGTTTTCAAGAGGATAAAAAGAGATAGTTACTGCCTCCTTGGATTCTTCAGTGGTGAATCAAAGGCGAGAATATAGCGAAATCTTCTGGGAAACACAAATCTAGTTGGTGCAATAATATTATTCTAATAATTTATATCTGAAAGGCGAATTACTATTGTAATATTTGGTACAAGTAAAGTATTCATCATTCCTTGGACGAAATTCGACTGAAAATAGAAAAGAGTTTAAGTTAATTTTTTTTTTTCATTGGACGACCTGAGAGAATACAGGAATATCATTATATTCACTTCCTTTTTAAATCCCTTCTCTCCTTCCATCTTTCTTCCCACCTTTTCCTCATTCTTTCCTTCTTTCCTCGGTCCACGCTATTCCTTTTCTCGCATCCCTCTTTCCCACAAGGACCTTGATTTATTTTAGTTCTTTCACATAGTCATTCCTATCGAACCAGTCTTGGTCTGTTATTTGCAATCTCTCAGTTTCTTCCTCCATCTGTTTGATGTACCCCCCAGCACTCTTGTGTCATCTCATTTTATACAAGATTTCTCTATTTAATCTCTTTCGGCACATCCTCACCGTATGTCAGTAGAACCTTAATCTTCTTATTCTTATGTCCGTTTTCAAATCATTTACTTCTTTGTATATTTCTTTAATAGGTCTCAACCTATAGCCTTCCTGTGTCTTCTTTGGGACGTAAATTCTTCTTTCTATCCCAAACATTTTCCTTAGACTAGGGAGGGAAGCGGTTTCCATTCCGTTTTTTGACAGGTTCCTTTTATTATATAAATTTCTTGTCGCGAAGCTTAGTCTTTCCGATTTAGTTATTTCCTCTCCTATGCTTTCCTTCCCCGACCCATTGCTACATATAATTTACACCAGGTACTTGAATTAATTTGTTACTTTTATTCTCCCTTACTTTGTCTCTACTATTTTCTTTTGAAAGTTTCTATCTGTAGACCCCTGAGTTTAAGGTTAAAAAAAAAAAATGAACAGAAAACGCGTCCGTTTCTGTCTTATTTTTTGGCAGTAGAAAAATTATAGAAATAGAAAAACAAAAATAAAACCGTAATTAATTAAATTATGTTTAATGTGCGTTTTGATTCCATCTACTAGAGCATTGGAAATGCAGATAGAACATATAACGAATTTTATAACGAACATATGAGTATTCTGTACTTAAAAGATGTGAATATTCTATACTCAATAAATAATGCAATGAATGGACTTAAAATCCAGAAAACAGGAAAGCTTCCTAAGTTTTCCTAATTTTAAAAAGAAACCATTAAAATTTCACCTGAAGTAGGAATATTCCTAAAAATCTTAAAACTAATTTTTGTTTTTAAATATGTTTATATGACAACGGTTGTGCAGGGAGACGACAGCCGAGATCACAAGGCTTTTTCCCAAATTAAGGCTACCCACTTTATCTGGGTCCTAGGAGGATCTGCAGATCTCACTGATTCATCTGTCAACCGGATTTCAACCCTGGATTCTCAGCGTAGCACCTCGATACTCGACCACAAACCTACTTCGAAGCAAGCAATGAAGAAAAACGTGTACTATAAACAAACAGTAAATCTAAAACAAAGTGCACCGTATAAATGTTTATAAGGTACTTCTCCAGCCTCTTCTCCGATTGGGCAAAAAACCGTTTTCTATAATGTCAGAAAAGACGTCATACTAATCATTTTAAGTCCAGTAAAAGATCATGGAATATAGCCAAAGACAGTGCATTTTCATCGCTATCTAGAACCAACTATAGTCTAAACAATTATTTAATAAATTACAATCGTATATCAACCCAATAATATTTGACACTGCATCGAATCAGAATATACGCTGCATTATCTAGGTTTTTTTTCACAGCGCTGCTCATGTATAATTAATCTTCCTACAACATCTTAAAATCATTTCAGGAAACTCCCCACTACATCATGTGGCTGGGCGCACTCCGATTTCTCAAAAGGTCGTTTTCTATATTTTGGAACAGTATTATTTCCTAAGATATGATTTTGAAAAAAAGAAGACAAATAGCTTACAGTTACACTGTGGAGGTTACACTCGACCTAATGATGGTCAGATACCCAATCCTAATTCTCTGCTTTAATGAAGCATTGCTATTGAAGAAGAGTACAATACCTTTGAGAGGACAATGCCGGCAAAACTAAAGCTATACCCATCTAAATGGTCTCTGCTTCATCTATAAGAAGAACGGGGAGGTCTTTTGTGTACGGTCGCGAGGGACTCAAAACAACGGTCCCTGCCAATTGTTGCAAACAAAATAGTTATTTTTATTTACAAAAATAAACAGCTAAAATAAAATGCTTGCGTGCGTAGGATGGTATTAGGTGGACATATCACATGGAATTCCCGTTTTTTAAGGTAAAACAACTTTATGGAATAAAAAATTGTTATTCTAAATATTTACCCGAATTTTATTATAACACTTTTCTCAAAGTGTAGTATTGGGTTGAAATCAAGCATGAAAATGCAAACATTACACCCTTAAGGAATTCCGAATTTCTGAACAGATGGCAATCGTATGGAGATGAGTCTTGCAAAGGAGGTGGCTGTGGGAGGACTTTGTAATCCAGCTCGTTTATTTCTTCACTCTCTGGCATCAAACACGAGGTCTTAGTGTTATCGCCTAAGAGTATAGGTCTTTCCGATTAACCAATGCAGGTTGCTGTTTTGATATGTTTTTGTTGCATTATGTTAATATCTCTACATTACAGATGTGATGGACTCCCCTTTGGGTATAAAGGAGAAATGACATATTTATGTACTATTCTCTGTCAGCTAAAAATTTCTCCCTACCCTCCCCCCTCCCCCCCCCCCCGGACGCGGTGGTAATGTTTCTTGAACCGAGGACCAAGAAAGGACCGAGTGTCCAAGTTTAAACTCATTAAAAAAAAATACACAAAAGCTTGTTTCCATAGTTATATTTGATGGAATACTAAACGATGTTGCTGCAACTGTAAGCAATCTGTAAACATAGACATAGTTAACAAAGGAAGTCCATTCTGAATTTTATAATTAACACAAACGGACATTTAATATGAAACGACCCACTTATATCATTTATCATCGACGTACCAATGAAAGCAAATTCACTTTATAAGCATTTCTTATTTATTTTTAAATATTTTTGTTTTGAAGAGAAAAGTCCTGCGCGGGATTCAAACCCGGGCCTTCTGCATCTCCGGTGCAGCGCTCCAAACCACTGAGTTACAAAAGGTCACACAAATCCGTTCTCTTCACCCGTGTTCTCGCAGCACGCGGATATAGGATCGGTGAGAACGGATTTGTCTGACTTGGATGAGACCCCTGATAGCTCAGAGGTTTAGAGCGCTGCGTCGGAGATTCGAATCCCGGGGAGGACTTTTCTCTTCAAAACAAAAATATTTTTTAAAAATTACCAACAAAATAACTATTAATAAAAATAAATTTCTTATTTATGTTCAGAAGAGATCAGAAAAAGGAGTTATCTGTTTATCTGCTTTTTATTCTCACCGCCAGGGAGCTCTGGGGTACATTCACTAAAGGTCGTCCTGTTATACAAGTTATTATTAAGAAGGTTTATGTGCTCTGTGAACTTTCAGGTAACAATGGGTTTTTTCACCTTCTTAAGTAGATTTTTACTTTCTTTTTTTCTCTTCAGTACTTTCAAGTAATTGTTCCATTCGTAATTAAAATACAATTTCTAGAGAGGCTCTACCAATCCAATGGTTTTTCAAACAGGTGATTCGGTGACCCTTTTAAGGAGCCTTAGTGAGCCCCAGTAGAGTTTCTAGATCACGTTGGGTAGATTCAAAACTGTTAAAATGATAGAATAATTAACTTATCTGCCACAACCGGTCAACATCCTAGGAACAGAGCTACACCTCATTAGTAGGGAATAATAAATATTTTATTGTTATAACTGTTATATATCAATAACTATTTTATATTCCTAATGAACTTATTTTCCAATCTACCTTTCAATTAAACTCATCAACATCAAACAATTGCTATAAAGAACGGTGTGATAGTAAACTACTTTTTTTTTTTTAATTTATTTATTGATATTTACAACTATATTACAATAATATAACAAGTTATACATAATGACATGATATAATGACAAGTAGAGAAACTAACCACTGGTAGTACTCAAATCGCATGTCCAACTAAGAAGGTCATGTGGCCATCTTCTTTTCAGACGCCTCGGAGGATTATCGGGAATTGAAGAGGAAGCTAGGTTTGAAATTAAAAGGTTTGAGTGGGAATGAAGTTTGTTATGAAAGGATAGATAGCGGGTTTGTCGAATCTGTTCTACAGGCACAAGTGGGTTATTATGAAAGGATACTGAAGGGCAGGAAGTCATTGGTTTACGACGTAAGGTAAAAGTGATTTGATGGGATTTTTGAGAATTTATTTTAATTCTCCAGTTTTGACACCATTCTTCAAGGTCGGTGATATGGGATTGGGGGCTTTGGGACACATTGTTTGGTGTTGACTGACAATACACATGTATCATCAGCATACGTGGTAAGGATAGTATTAGGATGAGTTGGGATGACAGCTCTATAAACTGTATAAAACGATTGGGCCAAGGATACTACCTTGAGGAACAACTTTTTTAAATTCATAGTTTAGTTTTTAAACTGTCATCACGAATTATTTTGTAATGAAGAAAATAACAGAGGATTTTCTGATTTAGCCATGCTTTCATACTTCATTCAGGTAATTGCAAATACGTCAAGTAAGTATGAATAAACACTGGAATAACTTTCTCATTTTCCGAAAATACTAAACTGACCTAATCTAATAGTTTACCAGGTCAGAAACACATTTCAGGACCCAAGATCAAAACACCCTTAAAGATCATTGAGAAGACTAAACAACTTTTGTTTATTCCGGTATTGATTGTAACCACACCTAAACAGCTTAATAATACATTTTCTTCATTTAGTGGAGCGGATATGAAACAGATAGAGGCAAGGAGGAAATAATTGATGTTAGCTTAGTTGATTCTCCCGGAAAAAGAAATCCATTGAGAAGATTAAAATCAGTAAGAAAAAAATCAATTAATTGCGAAATTAATAGAATTCGACATATAAGATATGGGAACACACCTGGACCGTATATTCTTTAAATGTTTAAGTTAAAATGTAGTTAGGATAGCAAGAACTCCATTTCAAAGCAATGACTTGATCCAATATTTTGATGACAAGATTTCCACTGTCCTCAGTACAATTAACTCATTTTGGACGAAATTCGACTTAAACAGTTATTTATCAGGGCTATTACTGCAGGGGGACTAAATCACCTCCTTGCACAACCGTCGACATGGAAACAGTCCGTTCCCCCATCACGTAATGATCCAATACCCTTCACTGACTGTAGTGGTGCAGGTTTTTTTTTATTTTATTAAATACGAAATGGAATTGAACCTTCCCCTACACGGTTCCCTTTGTAAAAAAGGATTATTTAATTGAAGAGAACTGAGCTCCATTATATTCCCTTTTCAGAAAAATGAGATGCGAAATTAATTTTACTCCTTGCCCCTGAGAAGAGGCCCAACACAACAGAAACCCATCCCATTAAATTAGAGCTATAAAATTTTTATTCATTTTTTTCCTATCTACATAATATTTTGTTTTAAATAAGGTAATTAATTTTTTTTTCTTTCCGAACCATTCACGAAGTTAAATCTTAGAGGCGCCTGAAGTCTCAGGTCCTTCACATAAAGAACTAGGATCATATACCAGTAGGTACTTTTTTTCATAAAATTTTCTTGTATCATTAATATATATTCGAATAAGCACTTATACATAGAGTTTTAAAACTCAGTAACGCTATAAGATGAATTTTAACACTTACGCCCTTTAAATATTACACTAAAAACTTAAATAATATGTGAAAAAATTATATATAAAGAAATTTTAAGAGCAGTAGCTTTTTCGCTACGTTAACTTATTTAATAATTTGAGATTTAATAATCTTTATTTTTCATACGTTTTCTCCCACGTTTTCTACATAATATTCACATTTTTCAATCATAATAAAATGAACGGTTCTATAATTAATTCGTTATAAAAAAACTGTTATTTCACCCGAAATCAGAACGTGAGAATTCATTATAACTAGGAAATTGTGTACAAAGTAATAAAATTATTGAATAACGGAATTAATTATTGTAAATTAATTAGTAAAATCTTTTTCACAGACTAAATGTTAATTGAACCGAAAAATGTTTTAGGAGCTCATAATTTTTTTCTCAGAAGAGAGAATTTTATTTTTTATCCTAAGCTTGAGAATAACTTTTTTATTTTCATCCCTCTTAAAAAAAAATCTTCAGGGATTTTTAAAAGTTGGAACTCCGGTAACTATCAAGTATATTATATTAAATAGAAGATATTCTGTACTTAAATCAAGATGAAATGCGATCACAAACCGCTCCTTCAAAAGAACAACGACATACCAAAAAATTGTCATTTTTGAGTTAAGACTTAAGTAGCAATTGTAATGGTTAAAGCCTTTTTAATTCAGATATTAAATTTTTAACCTTTTTATTTTAATAAAGTCATATTTTGAGCTATATTATGTTTGAACATGAAGTTTTATGGGAACAATGACTTGAGTTAAAATCCAGTTTCAGGCTTTTAAAAATGTTGTAATGGTTGATAAAATAATTTCAATACCATAATGATTAATAATGAAAAAGAATGATTTGTTTTAACCAGTTTTTTTTAACTTACATGGAACTTTCAAGTTTTAGGTTTTTTTATATGTTCTTTTGAAGGAGCGAAATAATGAAATACTGTGCCTATGTTATAATTAATCAAACGCTTGGTTTTATTGCGAATTATTATTAATAATGATAGTATATTTAATTGTTTATAGCTTATAATGGATGGTATAATGCTGTTAACAGTTGAGCGGGAGAGCATGGCCCCTAGGTGACAGATCGTTCGGAGCCCGAACCGATAAAAGCATTACGATGTCCGGGAGTGAGGCATAAATTTTTATATCAGGATCCAATAGGTCCTTCTCTCTATTGAAATAAAGTAATTTCGTAGCAGTCGATAGCATTTCAACGCCATTTTATCAATTCCATAAATCAAAAATATGGATAATTTGAATCTGAATATAAATTATGATTCTATCATACTTACTTAAGAATACTAATAACAATATATTGCTTCAGAATATTAACATTTCTTAATAAATTAGAAAATATTCATAACTGTCACATTAAAAGAAACGCAGGGGTAAAATGCATATGTATTAACATTTTTTTCTTTTTAGTAATTTATTTAATGAAATTTACAAATGTATTATACTAATACAACAAGTAAATGTAATGATTGGTACATATTATCATGAAAGGCTAGTAGTGAAATTGCCTAGTTTCTCAAACTAGGTAGTACTCAAATAACAAGTTCAACTTAAAAGGACACGAGGCCATCTACTCTTCAGAGGCCTCGGAGGATTATCTGGAATGGAAGAGGTTGCTAGGTTTGAAACTAGAGGGTTTGAGTGGAAATAAAGTTTGTCTAGAAAAGATTGATATCGGATTCGGCCCAAATCAGCAACAAATGGGATATTGAGGTCATTATGGATTACTTTGTTCGTAACAAAGTAAGGAGCATTGAGGATTTTACAAAGGATTTTAGATTGTAAGGATTGAATACGAGAGGAATTCGATGACTTAGTGGAGCCCCAAAGCTCTACTCCGTGAGTCTAGATGGGTCTAATGATTGTCATGTACATGAGTCTTTAGTAATTAATTGGTAGCTTAGAGCGTTTGTCTAGTAAATGTTGAAGTAGCCTGGAACGGCGAGCTATTAACATTTAAATCTTTATTTAATTTTAAGTTATAGCTAGTATCTCACCCACCCATATTTATACAATCTTTGCAATATAATATCATCAATGGACCTTATTATAAAAAAAAAAATCATCATATCAACATAATAATTAGGTTTCTTATCAGCCCTGAAACAGAGTTTTCATCTAAAATTTATTATCAAAGAAAAAGCTAAAATATAATAGAAGAGGCTACACTTAACAATTTAGTGCTATAACCAATTAAATACTTACCAAGATTATTAAGATTGTTATTTCCAATATCAAAGGAAAGATTATTAATTAAAAAAACATTATGTAATAAAATTATTGTTAAATATATATACCCTCATTTTCAATACATTTTTCCCAGAACTGAAAAATTCTGCATTTCGTTGTGAGATAAAGTCTGAAAAGGCTTTTTTTACTTGAGAATGATTTTCAAAAATTTTACCCTTAAGGAAGTTGTCAAAATTTCTAAACAGATGGAAATCCGTTGAACATAAGTCTGGCGAATGAGGTGAGTGGATGTAGGAGGACTTCGTAACACAGCTCGTTGTTTCTTTATTGTTTGTCGTGAAACATGAGGTTCTGTATGAGCATTGGGCCCTTTGGATTAGCGGTTTTATCTCTGCAGTACTAGGATGAGATGGTTTCACCTGTAGGTAGAAAGGGCAAAAGAATTATTCCTGCCATTGACTACCACACAGAAACTAATAATTTCTTTGGGTGGAAATTTGTATTTTGTAAGGGCGAATGGTCCATCGAAATCGGCTCACGGAGGGTTGATGATGTACCTATTTACTTACTCCTGCAAGGACCTGGGCCTCATCCACCACTGCCTGCAAATCACTCCGGCCCATAGTTAGTCTTCTTCAATGTCTGATTCCACGCTGGTGAAGATCGGCCTCCACATCATCTTGCCATCTAGTACGGGGCCTTCCCTTGGGTCTTCTACCAACGAGCTTCCCAAACAACAGTCTTCTGGACATTCTTGTTTCCGACATCCTTACGACATGGCCTAACCATCTCAATCGAGCTCATTTTATGAAAGACACAAAGTCTGGTTCTCCATAAAGTTGTCGGAGTTCTGCGTTATTATGGATTCTCCATGCTCCCTGGTCATGGATGGATCCATAAATCCGCCGCAATATTTTTCTCTCCCAGACATTCACCATTCTTTCTGCTTTTTTAATGACCCAACTTTCACAACCATATGTCGCTATTGGCCTGATAATGGTTTTATATAATGTGGTCTTGACCCTTTTTGACATTTGCCAAGTTTTAAGAGCATTTTGTATTGCATAGTAACAGCAATTACCAGCGGCAAGTCTTGCTTTAATATCCTCCTCTATCTAGTTGTTGTGGGCTACTATTGCGCCCAGATACTTAAAATTTTGTGTTTTCTTAAAGTTGAACTCCATAAATGGGGCTTGTTCTTCAGCAAGTACGTTCCTTCTTGAGGTGTACATGTACATGGATTTGGCTTCGTTTATATGCAAACCTATTTTTTCCAAGGTTGATGATGTAATCGTCATAATGTACTCCTTCACGGAATTTATTTGTTTTGGGTATGAATCTTAAATTAATACTAGCACTCTTTTCACAGCTGTTCTAGGCTGAATATAGCCACAGATGCTTTTCGGTGATGAATTTTCCTTTCTGTAATTATCTGATGGTTGATAACCTAAGTGATTTGTGTGTAATTATGGACTTCTATCCCCTAATGTGTGACATTGCTTCTGTGTTGTCAGAAATGTAACTTCCTTGACTCCCATACTCTTTTATATGTATATGTTCAATTTCTAAAATATAGCCAGAGACAGAGAGCAGAGAGAAGATGGTATGACAGACTATGGATATTTAAGAGTATAGATAAGAGATTAGTCACTGTGTTAATAATTTATTATATTAGTTCATAGTTAATAATAGTCAATCTAGTTAGTTCATATGTTCCATTTCACAATAAATTAAATTCTTTCTTAAAAGTCAAGTTTATGTTTGTTTACTCTGTGAGTTCCACGAGATACATTTCTGGTTTAGTGGTTGACAAGTTCATTATTCCCAAACATAATGCTGCAAATAGTAATGCCCTGGTATGGTAAATATGACACAATAATATAATAAAAAAATAGGAATATCTTCCACTCAGAAGAGAATTTAATAGAGCGTTCCTCCCCATTTCTGCTAGAACCATAAATCCCAAAGCCCCCTTTAATTCTCTTATAGAATCTAATTAGAAACTTCTAGAACGCTAATTTCAGAACTGGGGGGTGCTCCAGGAGCGGCTAAATGACCAGTTCCTTCATCCATCTCTCGGAGGGGGTGCCACCTCGGGGAATTCAGGTGCGGGGGGGGGGCAGCAACTTCAGGAATTCTGTAGGGGGGGTTCATCTCATTCAATAAGGGAGTGAGAGAGCTGGAGTGGAACTAAAATATTGAATGCTGGGGTGCAAACAGTCAACAAGCCTTCCCAGGGGAAGTCGGGAATATACTTCATTCCTATCCACCGTAAAACGGGATAATTGTTTATACGGCTAACATTAATGTTTATGGACAACATCTATCTATTTTTTCATAATGTTAACTATAAAAAAATAATCGGAATTCTTAAAAAAAAGAATAAAGCATTTAATAATGGCCTACAGAATCTAAGTGACCTCTAAATTAGGATGCTTTAAGAAGTGTATCTACAGTATGGAGGGATTCAGGGAAGAGTGAAAAAGGAGCTATCAATAAACAATCGTCGTGGTTCTTAAAACAAACAAAATAAAACAAATAAAATGCTCAACAGAACCTTTGTGCCATATCAATTAAAGAAATTATAAAATCCCGTCAAATCACCTTTGCCCTACGTCGTGAACCTAACACTTCCTGTCACCCAGTATCCATTAATAATATCCCACTGATTCCTGTAAAACGAATCCGATACTTAGGATTACATCTAGACAAACGTTTACCATGGGATCGTACCACTTCTCGTCAATTCAGGCTACTTCAACACTTACTAATCAAATGCTTTAACCTCCCAATTGATCACAATAGACTCATATACATGACTATTATAAGACCTTTCTAGACTTACGGAGCTTTGGGGCTTCACTAAGCCGTCGAATCCCTCTCGTATCCAATCCTTACAATCCAAAATCCTTCGTAAATATCCTCAATGCTCCTTACTTTGTTACGAGCAAAGTAATCCATAGTGACCTTAATGACGCATTTGTTGTTGATTTGGTCCGAACTCGATATCAACCCTTTCATGACAAACTTTATTTCCACTCAAACCAACTAGTTTCATAACTGATAACCTCTTCGATTCACGATAATCCTCTGAGGCGTCTGAAAATAAGCTGGTCACGTGATCTTTGAATTTGATATTTGAGTACTATAACTGGGTAGTTTCTCTACTTGACTTTATCCATGCCATTATGTGTCATTCATTATATTTAATTGTTTTATTGTTATAATACAATTGTAATTTTCAATAAATAAATTTATTAAATATTTAGAACTTATTTTGTTACTAAGCCAGACAATTTTAGAAGTCCATCTTGAATCAAGCGGTATTATTAGCCAGTTGAATGGTCTGTGATTCCGCGTTGTGCATCCCGATATATTCTGTAGAATACGCGCCATGTTTTTGGACCGAACAATTACCCAATACCTAATACCTCTCATTTAAAACTCTCAAGGCATATTTACAAGACCATTATTGATATTTTAAGTTTTAATTATTTAAATAAACATCCTTTTTTTAGTTATGGTAGGAATAAAGAAGAGTACAGGTCTTACTTTTGTGTTAAGAAAAATCCGGAAATTAACCTGTTTTTTCTAACATAAATTCTTAAATGGCATAACCTAATTACTAAACCGTTGATTCAAATTATTATACTTTAATATATAACTATTATGAATAACCATGTAATATACTCGTATAATATTTATGTAAAAAATATATACACGAGAAGGCTAATATTAATTAAAAAAACTATTATGCAATTAATAAATGACTGTAGCCCTGAGAGCTGATATCTTCCACGGCAGATAAGATACCACACCTATGGCACGATAAAAGTACAAACACAGTAAATTTACTGGATGACTAAACTATTTGCACGAGATAAATAATTCTAAAATGCCTTCTAATCGTAACTTTGGGAGATCCGATGAAACTATAAAACCATAATTCATCATTTATTTTGTTTTAAGATAACGGCAGTCAATACTAATTAATAAACCAGGCATTATTGTTTAATGCAGACAAATAAAAATGGTTAACTAATGTCGTACAGATTATATTTAGAAAAATAAGGGAAAACTCAAAAAGATAAATAAATTGCAATAGGAAAAATCTCAAAAGGCAAAGCATTAAGTCTGAATCCTAGAAAAAAATAATTTTTTGTCACTTTAGGCATCATCAGGACATACACAAAAAAAAAATCAAATCACAGAAGACAAAGAGCAGCGCATCTCACACCAATAGATTCATCAAATATAAGACTCAGTAAGAATCTAATAAGAGACTGGAACCACCAAGACGTTCACAGAATCTGCGCGCCTAATGGAGTAAGTGTACCATCTACAAAGGCTAGGTGATTTCCAGGAAGGTCTGGAGAACCACATGCAGATATGCTACTAACAGATGATATAATATCACCGTAATCCAACGATGAAAGTCATGGGGAATGAAGCTGTGGTAAATTTAATTAGCTTTGATTTAAGCAAAGACCGAGGCCTGTAGGTCTAATAGATTCTCAGTTACGCCCCTTGGTCATTTTTTCCAAATATTCCAAGCTCAGCGGCCAGGTGTTTGAGGGTCGCAAAAAATTTAAGAGAGTTGCATTTTTGATAAGTCGTAAGGGCATGTCTGGGTAGTTGAAATCCAAGTTTGCAACCGAACAAAAACCGATGGGAAAACGTTTAGTGGCCGAAAAACCTTGAAATTTTCGGAGTTAATTCGGTTTTTAGCCTTTATCTCCTAATCGGTGCGTTTTTGATAAAAAACATAAGTGACCATTTTCAATGTAGATTAAAATTCCTATAATTTGAGTCCAAACGCAGCTCTGTAGCTCTAATAGATTCTGAGTTACCCTTTGAAAATTGGTAAATTTTTCAATAAAGTCCAAATTTTAAGTTTTGGCCCACTTTCGTGAGGAACGGCGGCCGAAGGAGTGATCATACGATGAAAGACGTGGGAAATGAAGCTGTAGTAAATTTAAATAACTTTAATTTAAGCACAGGCCGAGGCCAGTAGGTCTAATAGATTTTGAGTTACGTCCCTTGGTAATTTTTTTCCAAATAGTCCAAATATAGGCTATAGGTTTTTCTCCGAATAAGTGTACCTTCTACAAAGGCTAGATGAGTTCAAGGAAGGTCTGGAGAGCCGGATTTGATTCCGATACCTTCGACACTCTACACTTAGCTGCCCTGCCGCCTAAATATAAATCATCACTGTACTCCAATCTCTTTCAGCCGCAGCAGATGCCTTCCTCTTCTGCTTGGAGCAAGAGCCTCATCTACCAGCGTCTCATATGTCATATTGGTTCTTCTTTCCGTATTCGTCCTAAGGAGGTGGACAAACCAACATAGTCTATTTCTTCTAGGGTTGCTTCTACCGGTTTTTCCTCGAGGTTTAATCTTATTGTTACATTACGAATCCTGTCTTCAGGTACCTCCTCAATCTTACGTACAACCTTCCTGAGGAACCTCATCTCCATTGTTTGAATTTGCTCCTGGTAGTTAAAGGTAAAGGTCCATTATTAAGAGTATAGGTTGGGCAACATAGCTGTTTTCTACCTCACCTCTATTCTTTTAAGAAATTCTTTATGAAGTGAGAAGAACATTCTTCATTCTTCCTGCTGTACCCAGTATTTGCGAAACCTCCCCTGAAGACCATTGCATAATCTATTTTATTTATGAATTATTATAGGCGTTCCAACATGGGCTGCCTCAACCTGTCAGAGCAGAGTTCCACGCCTCTCGATCCATCCAATCCTCTTCCTGGAGACCCCTACCGGCCATCTCGTCCTGGACTTCCTCCATCCACCTGCTTCTGGGCCGTCCGCGTCTTCTCCCTGGTGAAACCCAGTCCAGCACTCGGTTCGGCCAACATTGAAACGCCATTCTCTTCACATGGCCATCACAGGCGGCGTGCCCCGATCCTTTCATTTGTTGATATATTCACATCCCTTTTATGTCGAATTTCTTCGTTTCTTAGTCTACCCAGCCTGGTGACACAGAGACACCTCCTCCAGAAATCCATTTCAACCGCCTGCACCTTTGAGTACAGACGGGAGTTCATAGTCCAGGTTTCCGAAGCATAAGTCAGGATAGATTCGACAATGGTTGTGAATTTACGGCGTTTATTTTCTGTAGATATCTCTGTATTACGGATGTAGCATTCTAGTAGCTTTTTGGGCTTGCTCCACCTTTTTTCTGACGTCATAGTCAGACGGCCCTGTAGTATCCAAATAAGATCCTAGGTACTTAAATATATTTACTTTCTTACAGGCCTCCCTGTCCACCAGAAGCGCATTTGTATCAGGAACTCCAGCGGCAATATACTCGTTCTTCTCGAAGTTAATTTTTGCATGATAATGTATTGCATGATAAACTGCAAAACAATTAAACGACTTTTCAGATAGGAATGATTATTCTAATATCAATGGTATTCTAACATTTAAACTGAAGTTGATTAAAAACAAGTTTATAACTCATGCACAAGCCGCTAGGTCTCGCAAGTCTCGAGCATGTTGCTGACCTGAACCCACAAGTTCATCCCCTACCAAAAATCGGTAAACGCGGGTACAGAAGTTTTAACTTCGAAAACATTACTTTCAAAAGCCGCTAAGAGATGATTCCCAGATATTTCCATGATATATGGCCGACAATAGCCACTGTTGCAGAGACCCCCCCCCCCAGGGAGTAGCCGACGCTACCCCAACAGTGGCTATGTAATTGCCCAGCCTGGACTATTAGTACAATTATTATCTTTGGTTGGTAGACCTGCGTGCTGGGGCCGACCTGATTGTTTCCGGACCGGACGTCCGGCTTCACTTCCGCCTTCGTCCGACATATCTCACTTATGTCTCGGACACTGACCAGTGTCACACCACTTTCAGCGATGAATATCATTATATACTGCTTCTATTCCTCATCGGTATTTTACCGCCGGTATTTTTACAATACTGACAAAGAAGTAACAATATGTTGGGGATTCCCGAATTATTTATTATATATTTATCTATTTTTTAAAAATCGACTTTAAAAAAAATATCTAAAAAGAAGATATATAGACATGGTTTGATATACCATGCTAGGGGTACAGGGATGATATGCCTAGTTCGAGACCGGCTAAGATAGATAAATTATTTTTCTTATGTATTATAGCCTTAAATAGATTCTGTGATATCTGGATACCGTTCTAGGGATTAGTTGATAAAGTTTCTGTAGTATATGTAATAGTGTATTCATTTCATTCAACATAAAGTTTTTTTTCTTTAATATATCAGAACGTTAACTTTTGGAACACACAAAATTCTATAATTTTCAAACTCATTATCTATTAATTTTATTTTTTATTTTTTTTATTTATTGAAATTTACAAGTGAATTATAACAATGAAACAATTAAACATGGTATTTAATGACAAGAATAAAGGCAGGCTGAGAAATTAACCAGTTGGAGAGCTCAAATAAAAAATTTTGAACTATTTTACCTTATTTTCGTGATCTAGGACAAATCACCTCTATGCGTTGTCCAAGAAACAGTGCAGTCTCTACCATTTTCTGAACCCTAGACCCTTCATGGGTTGTAGCGGTACATTTTTTTTCAAAATTATACAAACAATTGTTGTGGTACAGGTAAAGCAAAAGGTAAAGTAAATATAATGATGGTATGGTCAATTGACAAGTAAAGAAATCCACTGATAGTACTCATCATCGTCATAGTCGTTCCTCTCTACCGCTCTGCAGTGTGAGGTTTCTTTCTGTATAGCCCGGACCACACCGTACGATCTTCTACCATTTCTCTCCTTCTATTCCACTCCAGACTTCTCTTTGCGAAGCTTTCCTTAACACCATCTTCCCAGGTACGTCGGGGTCTTCCTCTGGACCTTCTTCCTTCAAACTTAGCCTCGTATATCATCTTGGCCAGCCTGTTATTTTCCATTCTTAAAACATGTCCAAACCATCAGACTGTTTTCTTCAATGACTTTTTCCGCAGGGTCCACTCCGAGGCTTGATCTAATGATCGAGTTGCGAATTCAGTCTCGTCTTGTTTTTTCCTCTATCTTCCTTAGGAATCTCATTTCTAAAGCCTGGATCCTACTTTTATGTTTGGTGGTCAACGCCCAAGATTCCGAGGAGTATGTCAATATGGGGAAAGTAGATTTATATACCCTCAACTTTGTGTCCTTGGATACTTCTCTTTTATTCAGGAACCTTTTATTTAGTGCATGGAACAATTTACAAGCTGAGTTGACCCTCTCCCGGATTTCATTGTCCATGACTCCATTCTCATCAAGGTGTGCTCCCAGATATTTAAAGGTTCTCACCTGTTCGATGGGCTTGTCCTTAATTCTTATGACTCTCATTTTTCGGTGAGGCATCCTGCCAATTCTCATAACCTTTGTTTTGTCAGGGTTTATTTCCATATTGATCTTCTCTAGTTCATCTTGAAGAACCCTGATATTGTATATTAGGTCTCTATCGTTGTTGGCAAGGACTACCATATCATCAACAAAGGCCATCAAGGAGTAGGTAACTTTATTCAAGTATCTAAATCCAGATGGAAACTACTGATAGTACTCAAATAATAAATTCAACTCAAAAGTAAATCTACTTTTCAGGCGCCTTGGAGGATTATCAGGAAATGAAGAGGTTGCAAGGTTCGAAGCTAGTAGGTTTGAGTAGGAAAAAAGTTTGTTAATCTTTGAAAAGAATGGTATCGGAATCGTGCCAAATCAGTCCCAAGTGGGACATTTTGCCATTATGGATGACTTTGTTCATACCAAAGTAAGGAGCATTGAGGATTGTCGATTGTGAGGATTGGATATGAGAGGAATTCAAAAGCTTAGTGAAGCCCTAAAGCTCTTCTCTGTAAGTCCAAATATGTCTTATAATAGCCATTCATATGAGTCTTTTAAAATTAATTGGTAGCTTTTATCTAGTAAGTAATTGAAGAATTCTGAAACGGCGAGCAGTATTTTGTTTTTTAAGTCTAGTATAAGTATTCCAAGTTAAACGTTTGTCAAGATGTAGACCTAAATATCGAATTTGTGCTACAGGAGTCAGTGGGATATTGCTAAAGGATACTAAGAGACAAAATGTTATACTATGTTTTAACTAAATAAGATAAATATTTTAATCTGTAATCTAATATAAATTATATATATATGCATTAAAATTTGTATACGAATATATGGCAAGGTAGAATACAGCGTTGACATAAGGGCCTAAAGGACACTCAAGTAAATTATGGAGATTGATCGATGGGAGTAATAATTTGGTGGGATGAATGGAAGGTAAATATGAGAGCTGTTGGTTAAGAGCTTGGAGCAATGGAGCAATGCTAGCCTCAATAGATCCAAAATTATCTCCCCATTCTATTCGCTTCATGTCACTGCGGCTCTTATACCTTCAGTGTACTCTCTCTAAAAGGTTTCCCGCCTTAAGTGTATAGCCTTATTATTAAGCCAAGATTGGATTTTCACTGATTTACAATGACAGACACTTCAAAATCATTGCCGTATTTTCGACTTTATCTTAAAAAGTATTTTTTAATATCCATAAAGCATCGAAAAAGTAGTAAAATTCTAATATAAAATAGTCTATTTTACATAAGCGTTTAAGGAAAATCTAAGTTAATATATTTTAATAGACATACGTATGTTTTATGATCCAATGGCTTCGAAACACAAGATGCTGATGTAAAAAAAAAAAAAAAAAAAAAAAAAGGTTACAATTTACGATGTAAAGATGGTATTGAGGTTTTATCCTTCTACAAAAATATGATAACCCACTCACAAATTTTTATCTTTATAACTCATCAGAGTTTAAAGTCATCGGAGAGCGTGAAGAATAAGAGCATACATACATACAATGTATTTAATATAAATATTTTTTTAGTTTAAAAAGATACATATTTTGGGGAAAGATTTTTTGTTATTAAACTGCTAAAAATCAATAAACGAAATAATTGTAGAAAAATAAGTTCTCTAGAATATGAATAAGAGAAACAAACAATGAGGATAGTGTAAAATAAAATAGGGGGGTCATATCGGTATTTATTACAGTTAATACTCGATGAATATTGCAACAAAGAAGCACTAAAACTCGTGGAGACAATATATGATAAAGTTAAACGAGTCCTGCATTTTAAATATCTAGTTGAAACAATTCAGGAGGATGTAGTAAAAACAAATGCCAACGAAATTAAGTGTTAAAAAGTGGACACTGCGTATCGAATCACCCAAAATATGTATAACAAAAAATGTATGTTCAAGCATTCAAAATTGAGACATTAAAATGCATAAAACTAGAATGCCCCTATGGATCTGAGAAACTGGCTTTGAAGAGGAAGGGGGATATAGACAACATTCAGAAAAAAGAACGAAAGATCATACGAAAACTTTAGGCTCGAAATTGGTAGATCAACAGTATAAGTTCAGAAGCAAACAAGAAATCAGACAATACTCTGATATTCACAGCAATATGACGAAACGGATATTACAATTTTATTGAGCTAACCGTTTAGTAAGGGAGACTTACTAAACAAATAGTAGAATTTTATTTAAAAAAGAGTCAATCCAAAACAGATGAAATGGAATTTGAATTTATTGCTACTAAAAAGAAATAGAAATCTAGCTGCCGAAGGAAGTCAACATTGAAGCAGACAAGTATTAAAACGTTCTTTAAGCCACAGAATTAATATTTTGATAAATCTTTGCATAAATTTGATTTTGTTTTACATACATGTGAATACATATACATATGTACCTACATATTTTCGTTCTTTGCTTTGTGTTGCATTTTGTATTCGTTCTTTTTTCACAATGTACAAATATTTTTACGTAAATAAATAATCATGTTTTTTATAAACATTTATTAATTGTTTTAGATTTTCCTTTCACGCATGTTTATATATATATTTTCAATCCATTAACAAAAGTGACGTTAAATAAACAACTATCAACAATATGTATGTATATTTTTTTTTAGTGAATCTCGATTATCCGAACCACCTCTGACAACATTAGTCGGATAATCGAGGCTCCACTGTAGCTCCACTGTATATATATATATTTATATATATATACTGGAACAACATGATCTCGAGGGAGCAATGAAGCCTAAAGCAAAACAATTAAAGACCTTTAAGCACAAGGAAAGCAAAACGCACACTAAGTACTTTCCGTAGTCTTAATGTGCGAATTCGCAAACAATAATAACTGTAATTCTAACTTTATCACTAAATACCCTTCATATTTAATAAACTTACCACGAGCGAATGGAGATGATTCGATCCAAGCTCAAGGGGAATGATGATAATATAATAGTGAACACATATCGCCCTAATGGATGAGGCGAAGGCGCCATTAAATATTAATACCTTTTAATAGTTTAAATTAATGTTAATACACAACAGTTGATAGATTAAATTTATTCAGGACCTAATAATGGGAGAGGACAGTTGGTATGGTATTAGTTTGGGCGAGCAGGGAAAGCAATAAAGGACTATCGGAATGCACTTCGCCCTAAATTTCTGACAGCGACTGGCCATTAAATTCCATATCGATCCCGCTACAAGTCCCGGTGAGTCTGCATCGAAACTTTTAGCAAGAGTGAGATATAAATCATAAATTAAAATTAAAAAAACAGAACAAATAGGTATCATAGGCACTACTCAACAGTAAGTCATCCAGAAGCACTGTATACGACAGAATGTTTAATCATGGACAAGAAAATGTTGATGCGTGATTTAGAAATCACAGAGACAAAGATATAAGACCATTCATTATAGGCGACGCCACAACCAGGAGCTATACACGCACATAAAGAAAATAACAGACGCAATCATAAACGCAGAATTCAGTTCTATGGGCATCTACAAAGAATGGACCCAAGCAGAACGACAAAAACATTCACGTATCTTAAAAAGCTGAAGATGCCCAACACGTGTTTTAAGGAAAATGAAAAGGACATCGAAGAGCTCGAGGTCACTCCGGATACTATTAAAAGACGTTCTTCACTTAGGGTGGACCTTCAGAATCCACCGGGTTTCAGCCATCAATTAAATCAAGTGTTAACAAGATGAGAGGATCCTTTCAACTCAGCTAAGATATTTACAAAAAAAAGTCCATATCAAAATATACAAGACATAAAAAAGTAGAAACATGAATTAGAGAAAATTTTTGATTGAAGGAAACCTAATCTGAGGAAACCCTTAGAGAGAGAAAAAAAGTCCATATTCCTTAATGCTAATCTAAGGCACAACTCACAGCAATCCGGCCAGAGGCACTCTATGCGATTGAGTGTTTAATCCTGAAGCAGAAATTATTGATGCGTGATCTATAAGTTAAGGCAGAAAAGATAAAGATGGAGACCATTTTAGACGACGCCACAACCAGGAGCTCTACATGGACATAGAGAATGAGAAAACGCAACATTCAGTTCTATGAACAATGTACTTACAAAAATGAATCCAAGCAGAGTGACAAAAAGGGTATTCACGTATCTTAGAAAGTTGGAAATGACCATCACGTGTATTGATACTGGAGACGGGAAAGAACATTAAGACGCTCGAGGTCTTTCCTGATAGAATTAAGAGAAAAAAAAGTCGCAATTTGGACGCAGAAGAGAGAGCAAGAACAAGGGAGAGAATGAAAAAGATATGGAAGAAAAGTTGAAACAGATGTAGTCCATAGTGGCTCGACCGTTAAAAAATAAATAAATAGATTAGAAATTAAAATATGTTCTACTCAAATGGTTGGTTATGCGGATGACATTGTTATATTGTCTAGGAGTAAACGGAAATTAAAATAATTGATAATAAAACTAGATAACGAAATATATGGTGTTATCTGCGTCTACAATGATAAGACCACATGATTTATCTGTTGGTCGAGTCCCCTACCTGGGAGCGGAACTAAACTGCGAAAACAAAGTAGTGAGATCAGAAGAAGAATCGAGGCAGGGCATAGATCCTACTACTGCCTTAAAAAGTCATATTAAGGCTTCTAAACAAAAATATAGCGTACAGACTTATTGGCCACATAAAGCATGAGGATATAGTCAGTGATGTGAAGTCAAAAACTTAATTAGTAATTAAGTTGTCTTAGGTATATTGAAAGGTAGCCAGAGGGACATATGTAATGAAGGAGAATTTTCAAGGAAAAAGAAGAACAGGTCGCCCGAGAACAAGTTAGATGAATAGGATCTCTAAAAACTTGGACATTATTTTAAACTCATACATTGAAATATATACTTATTTTATACTTCACGAATGACTTTGGTAAAAATGTTACTAGAGAAAAACATATCAGAGAAATGGGGCTCAAAAAACAGGTACCTATTAATGATAAAAATGTTGAAGTAAAAGAGAGAATTCTGAGATAAATGAGAAAGGTTGGACAATAATGGCGAAATCGATATGAAGAGCCTCTGGAAAGACATCCCCGGCCAGTCCACGGATCTAATTAAGGAGTAAAAGAATTGTTTACAGATAGACGTTCTTCGCTAATTAAGCTAACACTAAACTTCGTTTTCCGTACCAATAAAATGAGATTTTCTTAATATAAATTCAGTAGGGGGTGACATATTTATTAGGCATATAACTAAAATATCAGCCATTACATTATTAAATACAATTTCAGAAGTTTTATCACAATTTTTATTTTATTAGATTAGCAGGATTTCAATACAGCAATAACTTAAGTAATATTTTAATTTCGAAATATAAATAGAATTTGAATATAAATAGGACTATTTTCCCGACAATATTCCGACTTCAGGTAATGAGAAATGCTTGAGAGATAAATTAATAGAAAAAAAAAACTTCGAGAAAAGACCAATTTCGTGTAAATCTTTATAATTGTTGTTATAAGCACTTTGATGTCAATCTAGCAAACTAAAACTTATGTGTTAAATATGACAACACTCCGTCAGATTAATATTGTCCGAAATTTAGAAATCGACCTTTTGTGAAATCGGAGGCGGGGCTGGTGAGGTGTGGTGGTGAGTTGCCATTGGTTACCAACGTTATATAGTATTATCGTTTATCCAAGTTATACTCCTGTATAAAGAAATTCGGTGCATATGGCCTCCTCACAGACGCCGAAACAATTCAGCCTTATTACAATACAATTATAACCACGATGAGGATAAAGGGGGAGTGAAGCGAGCTAGGTGGTGGGGAAAGGACGTGTGGCTTCCATATCCGCGTCCGGCACGAGGCGGCTTCTGCTCAGGTTGTTTTCTGAATTAACAGACTGTATAACTACCGACTTGAAAACGGGCTCCCAGCCTAAAAAGAACACATACGTGGTTCGAGAAAATAACTTTGGTTAGGTAATTAAAAGGTAGAATTAATTTGCTTTACATATTTCTAATTTATATGAGTCTAAAATATTAATTTTTAATGGCGAAGGTATTTTTTTTAATTTTTTTTTTATTAGTATCAATATATATTTTTTAAATGATTCACTGAATATTAACATTAAAATATTGAATGTAAAAAAAATCTTTTCGAGGCGATTTTCCAAATCCGTTCTCGAACTCGCGACCTAGAGACCATAATTCAGTGCCCTTCCAACCGATAGGGAATAATGGTTATTTTCTCTCCCTAATGACCTTATTCCTCAACCCGGCTGCCAATTAGCCTCATCGACACCGCACTAATCCTATTAGCCCAGCGGGTTTCTAGGCTAACGGAGGGTGTGATGTTGATCAGCTGAGCTGTTAGTTCTGAAGGCAACTCCACTCTCTGTATGGTTACTGGGTCCCGAGGGAATCGCTCTTCCACACCAAGAGGTCTTTATCGGGCTTCCCGAGTCCGCTGTCGTACAATTTACAAGCTCAGGTAAGGAATCGTGGATAGTATTCGTTAGATATGACTTTCTAAAAATCAAAGAAAAGTGAAAATAATGGCCAGCCAAGATGTATATTAAAATTTTTAAAAATAACAAAAAAAACAAATTGGATCTATAAAGCCATAAAATCAATAAACACATCAAAATTAGAGAGAACAAAAAAACAAACAGTAAAGCTCCATTACTACCAAAAATGAAAATATCAAAATGCTAACGTAGGAACCAAAACTTTGTGTCGTGTTATTATTCATCATTCTTCATTACTTCTTGTTTACTTTATTTTTGCACTAACATTTGTCTGCTTTATTCTTGTTATTTTTGGGCGTGATCTGGGACAAATCACCTCTATACGTCCAGAGTTCAGTGTTGTCCAAGAAACAGTACAATCTCTACCATGTTCTGAACCTTCATGGGTTGTAGTGGTACATTTCTTTTTCTAAATTATACAAAAAGTTTTTTGTGATACAAGTAAAACAATAGTAAATATAATGATGGTATGGTCAATTACAAGTAGAGAAACCCACTGATAGTACTCAAATAAAAAATTCAACTCAAAAGTAAACCTTCAGACTCATAGGAGAATTATCGGGAATTGAAGAAGTTGCCAGGTTTGAAACCAGTTTGTTTAAGTGGGAATAAAGTTTGACAAATAGACTGATATCGCATTCGGGCCAAATCAGCAACAAACGGGACATTTTAAGGAGCATTGTGGATTTTGGATCATAAGGGTTGAATACGAGAAGAATTCGATGGCTTAGTGGAGCCCCAAAGCTCTACTCCTTAAGGCCAATAAGGTCTTATAACAATGATATATGGGTCTTTTGTAACTAATTGAGAGATTAAAGCGATTGTCTAGTAAGCATCGCAGTAGCCTGAAAAGGAGAAATTTTACATTTAAATCTCCGTTTTATTAACTCAAGGCATGATTCAGGAATATAGTCTTCAATAAAAAATATAGAATAAAAAATTAAACAACATAGAATAGAATAATTTATTTATTCATAATCAGAATTATAATATCTAAAGTTAAACTTATCGAAGCCGCATTTGAAATAAAATGATGGAAAAGGATTTTAATATCGATCTTAATCTATGAAAAGGCAATTAACTAAGGCAAAGCTGTTTTTAAAAATTTTTCCTCATCATATATCTTCAATTACTAAGTAAGATCAAACCAGCACGCAATTATTTTTTGTATTGCTATGGAGCTAGGAGTTCACAAGTTAATACATGTATGAATAGAATATATCGATCCGGCATCAGTCACAAGGAACCCTGTAATAATATTAGGAACCAAATAAAAAATATCGATTCAATTGTCGTAGACCACTGCTCCTCTGCAGGCAAAACTTTTGTTTAGTCTGTTTGCAGCCGGAGATGGATTATATAGGATCTAGGACCCTCCTGGGGCTCACCCAGCCTCTATAAAATTTTATAAAAATAGGGTACCTAAAATAAGGGGGGAAAATCTGGTGATTGAGCGTGATCTAGGACAAATCACCACCCTGTAGAACCGTTGTCCATGGAACAGTACAGTCTCTACCATGTACTACACCCAAGACCCGTTCACGGGTCTGAATAAAAAAATATTCATGACCACATTCACTCATCTTTGTTGATTTGAGGTTTCCCATTCCACGGAGGTATCTGGATATATGACAAAGAATATGAAGATATTTAGGTATATTTAAAATTATTATTTTTGCGGAGAAAACTTCAGATGTTCTTCAAAATAGTTTGTGATTTACATTCTCCTTGATTTTATATACAATAGTTTATTAGTTCACTTCCGCAGATGTCCCGTGGAAACATGATAGCAGGGGTTAGTACTGTTGGTATTGGGAGACAAGTCTATATGGGGTAAACTAATTTTTATATTATTCGTTTTCAACACCATTCTGGAATAGCACATAGAAATAAAACCTTTTTTTTTTTATTTTATTCAGCATTGCACTTTCGCATAATATTGTTTATTTATTTATTTAAAGTCGCTTTATGCTTCTATGGCTAATCGGACGATCCCTGTCATTAGGACGAATAACGGAAGTCTTAAAATTTTCCTATCCAGGAATAATTATGATAGGGATCCTTAAAGAATAAATGACATCTCTCGAAAGGACGAATTAACCAAGGATTCTTTACTCCAAATTATTCCAATCTTTAGGAAATTATGTGCTAGATTGTCAAATGAAAGTTACTACATAATATACTAGTATGTTATAACTAGATCTTCCAGATAACAAGTGTACGGTTAATCCTGTTGGCATCAGCATAGGCATAATAAACACTACTTAATTTCATCATAATTATCATTAAATAACTTATTGAAACATGGGCTTGAATGTACAATATAAAATATAATAATTTTACCGCCATTTAATGCTGAATTTCGCAAAATGCAGTTCTACGTATCTCACATTCGATTAGGTGCGTTCTATCATGAATTCAACATACGCAGAAGAGACATCGGAGGAGAACAAAGGGCAAATTGCTAGAAAAAATTGTTAATAAAGCGATTTTAATATTTTTACGAAAAAATATATATTTATCTTCCGTTGGTTACTTTCACAGAGTTTAAGAAACCGTCCTGTACCATGTAAGATGATATGTTCTCTTGGGCACGAGGTGTAGAAGAAAAGGTGACATGCGTTTCTTCTTACACACGTGCCACACATTTAAAAAAAACAATCTTTATATTTAGATGCGCAGGGCATATGCTCCACTGACAGGAAATAGACAGGCAGATGTAACTAAAAACAATTAATGCTACGATCACATTTAAATTCAGAAGAATATAATATTTGCCAATAATATGTATGATTTTGAAATACAAACAAGTAGAATTACAAAAAAAAAAATATATATATATATATATATATATACATATATATTTTTTTTATTTTTATTTATTATGGTCAGGATATGTATCTAAAATATCACTTAAACTTGCTCTGACTTTACATTACAATTTCTAGGGTGATTGTTTGAAGCTATACTTAATAATAAAATATAGTACCAAATAATATAATACAAAATTTATTTCTATACAAAGAGAAAAGGAAAATAATTAGGAAAATTCATGGACCGAAGAAGGGTATGTATTAGAGAAAACATCTAAAGTTGCAGAATGTTCTAACATAGAGACAGACATGAGGAAAAGACGTCTAAAATTCTACGTCCACATCATGATGCAAAGGGTGGTGAATTCATCCAAAACATTAAGAAAGGCTTGGAATTAGCCAAAATTACTAATGAAGACACGAACACAAGAAACAATTGTAACTTAAAGTTGAAAAACGGGAGGTTACGCCAGAGACAAAAGCGCCGAGAACTGAAGCAAAATAGAGCGAAGAAAGAAAAGCTGATTGTTCGCAAAGAATAAAACCATGGTTGCCAAATAAGAAAGAACAAGAACCCACAAACGTGAACCGTCTTTACTTAGTGTCTTCCGGCTAATAATAATAATTGAATAATAATAAAAAATCGCTAGGCGTCAGCTTTTTCTTGCTTCTAATGAATTAATAATATTGTTAAAAGATTTTAATGTAATATAAATATAAATTTACAAACGGTAATTTTACATGAACGGCGCTAAAATCGCTAGTGCAGTGAGCGATAAGGCAACTTTATAATGTTTCGTTTTAAAACATCAAATGAACCAAAGCTCGTTAAATAGGTACCATAAACTGACAACTGATCTAACTAAAGCAGAAACAATAAAAATGATCGATATCGATTAAAAAAGATCGATATCGATTAAAAAAGATCCGTCGGTGCTCTCTTTGTTTCTTGAACGAGCGGAAGTGATAGCAACGATGAGTTTTAATTTTATTTAATTAAAGAATTAAGAAACAGCTGTGCCAAAGGCCCCAGGTTCTAATCGAGCAATGGGAGATAAATTATGTAATCTGCTAACAGCCATGTATTGACCATATGTGATCAACAGATCATCCTGGGACTCACCATATAAGGAACCTATAGTCTTTACCATGTACAAAATCCAAGACCCATTCATGGATTGTAGCGGTACAGCTTTTTAGTTAGAATTCTATAAATCTTTACTCAATCGAAGATTCATAAGGACCTAAGAAAATGCTTTCGGTTAGTCTCTGAAATTTGTCGGACGTAGATTATTTTTAAAAAAATAGATAAAGGTTAATCATCGTATCTAAATTTGTTTTCGAGTTTTAATGAACTTTTCCGCACTGCTGTATCCCCAAAATGAGTTAGTAAAATGGAAATTTCAATACAAAAAGAAATTGTGTGAAAGAAGTCATTTTTGGAGATGACAATATTTAGCTTCCAACGTTGCCATATTGATATTTTCAATTGTTAATTTCAGTAAAAATAGTAATCGAGCTCTGCTTCTTGTCTTTTTCTTTCTCATTAATTTTTATTATTTAATTCATTTTATGGCCATTAAATCTAAACACTTAGTCGTAAACCAATGGCTTCCTGTATCGTTTAATAACATACCACTGACTCCTGTAGAACAAATACGATACTTAGGACTACATGTTGACAAAATTTTAACTTCGAACTGTTTGAACTTAAGGAGCATATCATCGCTCACTTAAGTCAACGAATTCCTCTCGTATCCTAACAATCTAAAATCCTCAATGCTTCTTACTTTGTTAAGAATAAGGTCGTCTATATTTAACTCAAAGTCCTGCTTGGTGCTTATTTAGCCCGAACTCGATATCAATCCTTTAATGATATATTTTATTCCCACTGGAACTCACTTGTGTCTAAGTAACCTATTCAATTACTTATAATCCTCCGAGGCATCTGAAAAGAAGATGGCCTCGTGACCTTCTAAGATGAATTTGTTATTTGAGATCTACCAGTGGGTAGTTTCTCTACTTACTTTTATCTCATGCCATTTTATTTAGTTCTTGTATTTTTAAAATACAGTTGTAAATTTCAGCAATAATTTTTTTTAATTTATGATGAGTGAAAATAGTTTATTATTAATTTAGATTAGGATAATTCCTAATCCTATTTCTAAAAGATTATATAATATAATATAGAAGACAAATATGAGTAACGGACAGAGAGACTATAGAACGGGCGAAGCGTGGAACAGTTCACAGCTGTCCTAGGAACAGATGTGCCAAGTTGTGCTCACGACCCCCAGCTACCGTAAAGGCTCCCTCAACAATACTTATCCACAATGTTCACTTGTCCTCACCACCAGGTAGGTTGCTTCATTATATATTTAAAAATAAAATAATAAAACCAAATAAATATGTATACGTATAAGGAGTATATTTGTAAAGATTCATATTTTGAATTAATATACCAATAATTCTATTAGGTAAATAAGTACGAATCACAGTTTGAACCTATCAATGTCTTAACATTTAACATAAATTAATACTAAAATACAAATGGAAAAAATCCGTTAATAAACTGAATTTAAAATTCTTCATTACGTTATAAAGATGTAACCATTATAGCAAGACTATTAAACATCTGTTAAAATCACCAATTTTATAAATATAGATTGATTAATTAACCATTGATATATCATGACAGTTTCAAATCCGATAGAGACTATTAATATATAAAATGGAATATAATTACACTTAATTTGTTTATTGGACTAAATACAATTATTTGAGTTAATTAAAGACTGAAAATAGCAATCCAGAATCATAGAAAGATAAACAAAAAATTACTTAAGTCGACTCATCAACCACTAAATATTACTTTAAGTCATTCTATATATTCAGTGTATATATATATATATACACACACACTCTGTATGAGTGATAATGTAACCTACGTCTACTAGTTAAGTAAGACTACCTGTTTAGTAATCATTGTTACATTACTAATATTGCTATCAATATTGTTAAGTATAATCTTAAATATAGTTTATTGAAGTACTTGTTACCATATTTGGTACTTGTGTATATAAACCACCACCTATAAAGGGCAATCTTGTACGCAAGCCCAAGCATTTAAATTATATAACAGTTATATTTCTAACAGTAACAGTTACATTTTTGACAGATTCATTGTTCTTTCCTCGTGTGTTCTAGAGTTGTTGTATCCTCATTTTAGTTTGTTGCTGATTTGTTGTTTGTTTGGTGGTTAGAGGTGGTTTTTATTTTAAATTGTTGATGATATATTTCATTATGTTGTTATATATTCAATTATATTATTATTACTTCTATTTATTTATTTCCATTATTATTATATCCCATGCTATGCAAATTCTAACCCAAATAAAAATATTTAAAAAGGCTATCCAAGATAACTGTTAGAAATATAACTGTTATAAAATGTAACTGCTTGCGCATGCGTACAAGATTGCCCTTTACAGGTGGTGGTTTATATACACAAGTACCCCATATTTATTTTAGAATTAATGTTCAAACCAGTTATTTTTACAAATTCTTGTTTGTTTTAATAAAATAATAAATTAAGTTGTTAGTAGTTTGAATTACTATTTTCATTAAAAATAAATAAAAAAACAATTGTATTAATGATAAACACTTGATCATTATATTATTAAGCAAAGGTGTATACCTAAAAGTTATAATTTAAATTTTCAATTAATGATGTAAACTTCATGAAATTATTAAACCTTATAAATTTTGTAACTGAAATTTTTTTTTCCTCCCTAATTATTAAAAATAGTATAATCATTAAATATTAAATCAGAACAAATCAAAATAAAATACATGAGAACCGAAAAAAAATCCCCTTCCTAAATATTTAAAAAAATTTAGAAGAAATATATTTTTAGTAAAAAGCATCATAAAAAATAATAAAAAAACTTACTAGTCTATTTCAGCAATGTTAACATTTTCCGCAAAACTCAATATCAAACTTACCTGAAAAAAAATATATAAAATTAAAATAAAAATTATATAAAACGACATAAATTTGAAAAACAAAGTAACAAAATAATTATCTTCTTTAATATAATCCTTTGAATTAATTCATCCTAGCACAATTCATTGTAAAAATACTAAAAAGCCTGTACCATTACAACCTTCGGTTCAGACCATGAGTCTTGGGTTCAGTAGATGGTAGAGACTGTACTGTTTCTAGAACAACAGTTGTGTAAGAAGTTGCCCGAGGTACTTAAAGGTGATTAAGTGAAACCAATTAAAGTTGATCACTTTAAACGTACAGTATATCTCTAGGGTCTATCTCTAGGGTCTATCTCTAGGGTCTATCCAGGGCTGCAACAGCTGGATTTGAACTCTAAATCTTCAGGATGGTAACTCAAGCACTCTACCCCGCTCTTCTCTAAGTGTAAATACGGTAAAATTCAAAGATAATTTTATATTAATTTTTATGACACATTAACTATTTGATTATTATAATGAATTATAACAGTATGACCAATAAATATATGTAACTATGTTTATTATGTGAGGGGGGGGGGAGGGAGAACCGTACAGACGGATGTGAGAGAACATAGGAATAGCGGAACAGAAGGGACTAGGAGCGGTCCCAGGTTGCCACTCACATCCGATGTCACTGCCATCATCATCTCTATTTATATCGCATCTGCTCCCATTTAACATTAAATATATGTGTGATTATGTATGTGTGTGTGTGTGTGTGTGTGTGTGTGTGTGTTTTCAGTAGTATTCATTTTAATATCTCCTATGAATACTAATTTTAAAGCTGAATACAAAGCTCTCACGAATTCTATAGGGTAGTTCTATTAGTTTTATTTATTTTTATCCATTTAACGTCGCTACTCTAATTATTAGGATGGTGTTACAGTCTAAAAACCTAGTTTGGATTAACCTTAAAAAAGTATCTGTCATCACGCAGGCTCGGAACCCCCCTTTTATGACCCATTCGAAGGACAGCATATCGAAGGATTTTTTTTTCGTTTGTTGTACTCCCTTTAAAAAAAAACCAGGGAGGGGAGTGGCTCAGTGGTAGAGCACTGAGTTGCCGTGCCGGAAATCCTGGTTCAAATCCCGCTGCAGGCCATGGCTTTTATTTAGTCTGTTTGCAGCGGGAGATGGATCATATAGGATCTAGGACCATCCTAGGGCCGACCCAGCCTCTATAAAATATTATAAAAATAGGGTACCCATAATAAGGGGGATAACCTGGCGTTTGAGCGTGACCTAGGACAAGTCACCTCCTTGCAGAACCGTTGTCCATGAAACAGTACAGTCTCTAATATGTACTGAACTCCAGACCCTTCATGTTGTAGTGGTACAGTTAAAAAAAAAAAAACCTAAGCACACCTGCTGGGCTGCTAACTAATGATCTTATGTACAATATAATAGCTTGTTATGGTAACCACAATATCGCAGGTTATAGATATCTTACCTTTTAAACGTTCTTGATATATCCTAAAATAATAATCTCTAAATCGGTCAGGAATTAAAAAACAGAAAACATTTCAACATTTTCGTCATTAATTAACTATTATTACAAACCGAAATATCAACCATTTTAGTAGCTTTAACTATTTCATGAAGGATTTTGCTTTTTATTCAAATGGTGTCGAAATCCTTTCCACCCTCATATAATTCTTAGGTGAGTGCACATATTAGCGAGTTTATTTTTTTGAATTATTATTTATATTCAAAGGCTCATCTTATGATCGTACGATAGAACTAATTTAAATTATTAACAATTATCATATCCAGGGACCCAATATATAATATATATTATTTTTTGATAACCGAACTAAAAAAGTAGCTAACTTCAAATTTAGTGATGATCCCAATCAATAATGACTACCTCATGAGTTGATTGTCACTAAAAGAACACCAAGTCAAAAAAGGCAAAAAAAAAATTATTTTAATTAAATACTTTTAATTTTTTTAAACCAATCCATGTTGATTACATAGTGAAAACATAATATCACAAATTTTTAAACTACAAAGGAACTGGAACACTATTACTTTCGTAATAACAGAACGCAATCAAATTCACAGAAAGTTAGAAAAAAGATAATTTTTAAATCCAACGAAAGCAAGAGTTTATTTTCGATTTTTATTAACCTTTTTTTTTTAATACCTAAAAATAAAATTTAGTAAAATGGTTACGGTTTATTATTACACCTCATAGGAACAATGAGTTGATCATCAGATAACTCTTCTATTAATAGTAAAGCAGGAACTCTGAAAACGCATCATTGTTTGTAATAATTGAACAGATTTTTTAATAAACCAGCAACATACACAACCGTTGCAAAAAAAAAGACCTTAAAACTCTATTAATAACCTTTCGCTGACCTATATAACCTTCCATATTCCAACATTGCTCTAAACGATGCAATAGTCTGACGCAATGTCTTTTAAAATAGATATGAAGTTACAGCTTTTATTTATTTATAAAATACAGATAAATTTACACCAAGAAATTGTATTTAGAAATCTCGAGCATCTCTAGAGATCAATTATGAACATTAGGAGTATTGATAAGATTTGACTCGTATGTCGTAATGTGCAAGAATTATGTGGTCGAAGGCTTGGAAGATTTTTTTTGAAATTAGAAAATTTTTTGATTATTTAATATTCTTGAGTAGCTATAATAAAACATACATTGATAGATATAAATGGTAATGCCCTCAGTGAACTATGGGAGCATCGTGATATAACGGAAGAGACATCAGTCGGACACAACTGCCCATCGATCCAATAGGCAAATATAGGACTGTATTATGACCACTTGGTTCGGCCACCTCCGTCCAGGCACGGGGCAATCATATTATTACGTAATATTGATTTTATATTACATATTAACCTAGAAATTATTAAAATCGTAACCAATGAATATAATATTACTGTGCTGACAAATATTGTACGGTTGTTATTATTCGGTCTCGACATTACTAAGTTCGCGTCTTTTGTTCCGAAATCTAAAAATCGGTGATCAGTGATCAGGGATGTGAAATGTAACGCTGATTAAGGATGAACAACGTCTTGAGGTATTCGAAAATATGGTGTTGCGTAGAATATTCCGTCCAAAAAAAAACCAGACCACTGGAGAATTTAGGAGATTACATAACGCAGAATTGCGAAGCATGCAACCGGTAAATATTATTCAAGTGATAGCGTCACGAAGATTAAGATGGGCTTGAAAAGCTGCTGCTGTGGCGACTTGGAAGAACCTGAGGGGTAGAGTGAGGCTACTGGCGTGATTTAAGCAGTTTTTAAGCAGAGGTCAGGAGGTATTGGCATCGAGCCTTTGGGTTCACGAAGCCTTTTTTTGTCATGTTTTTATCTAAATGACTAAATAGAAACCTGTATCACTACAACCCATTACATGGCAGATACTAGACTGTTTCTAGGCCAACAGAAGTGCAGACAGGTCATTTGTCTGAGATCGCGTTCACCGCCAGGATAGAGGCTGTGTGAGCCCATGGAGGGACCAAAGGATACATCCACTAAGGCTTTTAACAGATTAAATAACTAATCCTTAGCAACCCTATTATTATATTGATAATAATTTATTTATATATTTATTAGTAAATTAAATTTACTAATAAATATATAAATAAATAAAACATAATTTTACTAGGTCCCCTGATCTTAGTACACATTTCTATAGATCTGCATTATCTAAGTTATCTAGATCTGCTCGTTGTTACTCCCTGGAATTCGCTTATCAGGGATCTCGCCTTCCTATATCAGTCATGCCTCTTCCTTATCAACAATTAAAA
The DNA here is from genome assembly GCA_964056705.1 of Troilus luridus. NCBI lineage: Eukaryota > Metazoa > Arthropoda > Insecta > Hemiptera > Pentatomidae > Troilus > Troilus luridus. The sequence continues at coordinate 116,005,257 of OZ057414.1, read as the reverse complement.
CTCTCTAACTTGGATATCCTGTTGTGTAGTGGTTAATATAACTACCAACTATGTGGAAGATAGCAGCCCGGCAGGGGGTCCTAGGATTTTTCAATGTTACATCCTTGATTATGTGATCCTTCGGAAGCGACGTAAAATGGGGGGTCGAGTCTGTGCTATGACGTGTCTTGGTTAAAGATTCCTTTCCTTTAACTCGGATTAGCCATAGCAGCATACAATAACGTTGAATAAATAAACAAACAAAATAATTAATAAAAAAAATCGTGTGGAATATAGAAAGCTAATGTCATAAACTCTATTCAAATGAATATTAACGTTCCTAATCTTCTGGATCAGTTCAGTTATCGAGTTTTTGTTTGAGTTACGGTTTTCTCTTTTGTTTACTCTGATCTTCAACTGAGATAAAACATTTCCTAACCCCTGTACTTTTTAAAGAAGAAACAAGCCATATTGTTTTTGTTAAATATTAGTGTACCTAATTAAAAGTTTACGACCGCTAGTTAAATGACCTTTAATAGCTCCACCAGAGAAAGATAATTTTAAAGCTTCAAGCCTCTCATTTGTCACGTTTAAAACTTGCTCGTTTAGCTAAATCAAACCATTGCATTTATTCATTTAATAGAAAAGGTAACGGTGTCTATAAAAAGTTATGACCGGTGAATATGGCATTTTTATGGCACCATAAAGTCAGAATAACAACGCGAAATAACAAAAAAAAAACTACCAGAAAAAAAAATAAAGTCCACTTTAAATCCATGCTTTAAATTAACTGTGTGGATAGTGTCCTTCATTTATATAAAACTACTTGTCTCCTTCGGATTGAATCATGTTAAAACAAAATTAATTTTTTGGATAGGGATCTTTAACGAATATCTGACATAGAGCAGAACCGGGAACTCCATTTTATGTCCCTATCGAAGGACAACATAACCAAGGTTTTTTTTTATCCGTAATAGTTTAGTGATTATATTATGCCTTTTCCGTTTTTTTTTTCTTTTACCTTATGAGCTAACGGAAGGTGAAATGTTCCGATTTTTACATGCATGGCTATTATGGAAAATGTCAGACCTGGCCATAATTCACTACAGAAAAGTGCTTATCGGCATGCGTCATTTCTTAGCTGCTTAGCAACTGAAGAAGTCGCGGTCGAAAGGTTTAACGCTGATGGATAGCCTCTTCTATTGGCAGCCCTACTTCGGAAGTGATACTGCATGACTTCATCGTTGTCATATACTTGATACTTCGTATGTTGCTTGATTTATTACTTCTACGATCATCTTAATATCGACTGCTATATATGTATGTATGTATATATAGATATATTATAATATAATAAAAATAATTTGACACTAATATATGATTCACCAATCAAATAAAACTGCTGTTCCTAAAAAAATATATATATATAAATATATATGAATATATTTGATATTTTAAATATTTGTATTATAAAGAGAAAAGATTTGTCTTGGCCAGGATTCGAACCCGGGTTGTCCGCTTCTCTAGCGCGGTGCTCTAACCATCTGAGCTACCAAGGCTCCTATCCCACCCAGACAAATCCATTCTCTTTACCGATTCTATATACCCCTATTCTCGCAATTTTGCGATGCATACAATGGGAAGAATTTTCATTGAACATTACTTCAATTAGGACCTTGTTGACTTACGTCATTATATTATTTATAATTTATTTTATTTTAGTTTTTTATTAATTGTTATAATTTTTAAAAATATTTTTATTATGAACAGAAAAAAATTGTCCAGGCCAGGATACGAACCCGGTTCGCCCACGTTACTAGCGTGGTGCTCTAACTAACTGAGCTAACCTGGCTCGTTACAAGGCCAGATAAATCCATTACCTTCACCGATCCTATATCCCCGTGTTCTTGCAATCTTGCGATGTACGAGTATAGGCCAATAGCTATCCATCACTCGTATACAAGAGGAAGAATGTTCATTGAACATTAGGATCTAGTTGACTAACGTCATTAATTATTTATAGCTTATTTTATTTTATTTTTTTATTAATTGCTATAATTTTTAAATATTTTTATTATGAAGAGAAAAGATTTAATAATTATAACAATTAATAAAAAAATAAAATAAAATATATGTATTTTAGTGTGCTATTTGATGTATGTACTAAAAGCTCATTTTTTCACAGTTAGGGCATGAATATGAGACCAACCTACTGTCGAAACGTCGCCAAAAGAAATTTAAGAACTGACTGGAACTCAAGAATCAGAATATATATAATGTTTTGGTTCTTGAGTTTCAGTCAGTTATTTCAACTTCAGCCTAAAGAAGTTGAAATAACTTATTGAAACTAAAATATAATAGAATTTTTAAGTTGATTCGAAAATTCTTTATATCATTTTATCCCATGCTAAATTCAATTCGATAGTTATATATAAGATCTTTAGTGCTACTCAAACAAGCTTCACTAGTCAAAGTAACAAAGGTCAAACACTTCAATTATTTAAGGGACAATTTTAAATTAATCAGGAGCGAAGATACTAAAACTGTCCCTTTAAGAATTCTCTTTATGTGGCTTTCTCGACAAAGGAAAGGCACGAAAACGGTTTTAACGGCCTCAAGAAGGGGAACGAAAAGGCTAAAATAATTAACATTCTACGAAACCATTCGAGGGTGACTGTACGAATGAATTTGTTTAAATTTATATTATATATATATATATATATATATATATATATATATATATATATATATATATATATATATATATATATATATATATATATATCAGAAGTATATTAAATACTTTTATAATAAATATTAATTAAAATATAATCCCCTTATTTTATTCTAAGACTATAAGTTGTTCTAATAAATATAAGATTTTTATTTATTAAAAAATATATTTTAATCTTAGTTATAGTGGATAACTAAAGCAGTTTATGAACAAAGTCAGGACAGATTATTCTAATTAATAAACCTCAATAGTTAGCATAAATTAATATTCTAGGCTTTCATTCAGGATCATTAGCGGATAACTCTGGGATTTAAAGCGAAAATTGACCTCAGGTTCGTGAACAGGCTAAAACCATGAGAAACAAGGCGACAAAGAATCATGTTGGACAAAATTGTTAAAGAATATTCAAAAGAAAAATGTGAAAAAGTCAATTTTCGAAATTTTGGAATTATTCCATTTTGATCCTAAACGTATAGGTCCGTGTATGATTTCCGAAAATTCAACTAGATTTTCTTATATAAATACTAATTCCCGATTAGTAATAAATATAAAAATGGTTAGATGTAGTACTGGTAAACAAGAAGATGGTTAATTACTAATTAATTAATGGTCGTCAACATCATCACAAAATTATAGGAAAACTGTTTTATTTTTTTATGTAATAAATGATGATTAAATAAATAATAAATAAATGAAAAGAAGATCGGAAATAAAAAACAGTTGATGATAAGTTGTAATAAGTGACGCTTTGTTATCTGTGGCATTTGTGATGACCCATTAATGTGAACCCATAAGGGGTATTGTACCTATAGGGATTAGTTTTAGGATTGCAAGCTACCTTATTATAGAAAAATCTACTTATTCCGGCAAACTATAGTTTTAGCTTATAAACATAAGCATGTGATATGTCTAACAAAAGTAATATACATCATACCTTGCAACCCCGATGAATAAGTATTAATTTTGTCCAGAGAGAGTTAACTATATTAAGGGAAGCGGAATCGTGTCATTGTTGTAATTTTTTCTTGAAATGGAGTTGTAATATAAGCAATAACTCCTTTTCAAGCCTATGCCTTAGTTACAACTTATTAGTCACTACGAAAAACACGATTCCTCTTCTCTGAGTATTAAACTTATTTCAAATCTATTCTCTTCACCGATTCTTGCAATTTTTGCGATGTATACACTGGAAAGAATGTTCATTAAACATTACTTTAATTGGGATATCGTTAACTTACGTCAATTTTATATTGTTCTTTTGATGGTGAATATTTTTATTTAAAAAAGAATAGATATGTCTGACTTGGATGCATGCCTTGGTAGCTCAGTGGTTAGAACACCGCGCTAAAGCCGCGGGCGACCCGGTTTCGAATCCCGGCCAAGACAAAACTTTTCTTTTCAAAATAAAAATATTTAAATATGTGTGTGTGTGTATATACATAATATAAATTTATATATATATATAATATATATATATATATATATATATATATATATATATATATATATATATATACGGCAGCGGAGTGGCTCAGTGGTTGAGCACTGAGATGGATCATAGAGGATCTAGGACCCTCCTGGGGCTCACCCAGCCTCTATAAAATATTATAAAAATAGGGTACCCATAATAAGGGGGAAAAACCTGGCGGTTGAGCTTGACATAGGACAAGTCACCTCCTTGCAGAACCGTTGTCCATGAAACAGTACAGTCTCAACCATGTACTGAACCCCCAGAATCGTTCACGGGTATGTATTTATATGATATAAAATTATATTTATATATATATATTTATATGATATATAAATATTTTTAGCAACACGCCTAAATTGAACATCATCTATCTAAAGATCTACTACAGAGGCTTCTCATTAAACTAGAAATCTCCAATTAAGAGTCTTTTTATAAACGCACATGTTACTTATTATCAATACACCTTCCTTGGACATTTACATCCCTCAGGCAAAGAACCGCAACAAACCAATTTCTCCGGATTCCCCTTCACTCCGCCTACGTGCCTGAAAATAAATTTGGGTTCTTAAATATTCAGGTTGCGTCTAGATCTGAAGGGAAAGAAGGACATCGGTGTGAGCAAGAAATTCCACGAATAGTTGGATTTAATTTTTCCTTAGATGAAAAATTTCCAAATCCCTAATACTTTCTTACAACAATAAAAGTAAAACGACTTAGAGACTCTTAAAGTTTAAGGATGCCAATGTAGCCCAGTTTCCTATATAATATTTTTCTATTACAACCATTATTGAACATTAGACACAATCCTCCCATAAAGGGCTTGGGATATAGTGCTAGCTTACTATTTATTTATTTAGTTCTATATAAAGCCTAAAAACTATTATACGAGTATTTTCAATGAACATAGTTGACCTTGATGAAATATGTGGAAGAAAATGGTCCGGGTAGAGGTCAATAAATTTCTCTGAATATCTAGAAATATTTATTCAGTAGCCAACGTTTCGAACTACTTTGTAGGTGTTCTTCGGGGCTGTTGCACAGGGCCTGAGCCCAAACGAGTCTTATGGAAGCTAGAGTTAGCGTTGGTGTAACTTCCATACAACTCGTTTGGGCTCAGGCCCTGTGCGACAGCCCTGAAGAAGACCTACAAAGTAGGTCGAAACGTTGGCTTTCTCCAAAGGTGGTTTCTCAACATTCTGGTATAATATGTGGAAGAAAATGGTCCGGGTAGAGGTCAATAAATTTCTCTGAATATCTAGAAATATTGATTTAGTAGCCAACGTTTCGACCTACTTTTTAGGTCTTCTTCAGGGCTGTCGCACAGGGCCTGAGCCCGAACGAGTCTTATGGAAGCTATATTATGGAAGCTAGAGTTAGTGTTGGTGTAACTTCCATACAACTCGTTTGGGCTCAGGCCCTATGCGACAGCCCTGAAGAAGACCTACAAAGTAACGTCGAAACGTTGGCTACTGAATAAATATTTCTAGATTCTCAGAGAAATTTATTGACCTCTACCGGACCATTTTTCTTCCACATATTATACGAGTTGAGAAACCACCATCTAAAAATACTAGCAATGTTGAAGAAAATGTATGAAGAAAATGAAAGAAAAAAAAAACACTTTGAGACTCAAATAAAGTACCACTTCAAGACCAATGAAATAACCAAAGAAAAAAAAATAGATATTACTGCAATTCCAAACATGAAATTATGATCTTCTACGACTATTTTTGTGATATAATACCTATCGCATACACGATGTCATATATACGGCATTACGACGAAACTAATCAAAATGGAATCAAAGAATGTAGAAAATGGATATTTCTAATAAAATCGGAAAGCTGAATATATTGTTGATTACAATGCATTCTTTACTGATTATAAGAAAATATCTTTGAAGGCTATACACTATATTGGATCACATCTGCAATGTGCAACGCGTTGCAATTTTAGTAAATGCACCACCGAGGAGCATACAGTGCACCGTGTTGAACGGGAATGGCTGCAATCGAAGGCTATAGTATGCATTAGTAAATTAATTCTACCCTTGATTCCATCAGTATTACTTCGGGAGGGATAAACAGAACGCATACAATGAAGTAATCGTCTATTTAATATCTTAAAATAGTATTACAAATTAAATAACAAAATCTGATGGAATAGTCATTATCAAAAGAAAAACACATTACACAGACTAAACATAAATTGTCTATTTATTCCAACATATAGAACACAAATAATCAGTAAACATCAACAAGTATCATTTTTAATTCTTATCAATGTATACAATAATAATTTTACAAGTAAGATTTTTGCATTTCTCTACCACTCCATTATAAATGGAGTGTATATTTAGTTATCATTAAATATAAACTCGAACATATAATTCAAATTCCGTTTGAAATAATAATTCGACCCAAACAACATAGCCTTAGTTAATCAGCTGATGGTTATCTAACCACTTCCGAAATTTTATAAATCTATATATAATCCATATGTTCGTGTATATTTTACAGAATTTTTCCTAAACGGTTGGACCGAATTGTTTGTGTGTTCGAGTGGGTTCTAGAATAGTTTTGATTCACAAATTGATCTGATAGATATTTTTTTCGATTAATTTATTTATTTACCTTTATTGAAGAAATACTTGTCAAACAATTATTTGAGATCTTTCTTTCTTGCAATTAATTAGAACTGTTTTAAGGTTGTATTTAACACATTTAAGCTTACATTATACAGCCATAAAGAAAACTGGAACGGGTCTGGGGTTCAGTACATGGTAGAAACTGTACTGCTTCATGGACAACGGTTGTGCAGGGAGGTGATTTGTCCTAGGTCACGCTCAACCACCTGATTTTTCCCCTTATTTTGCGTACCCACTTTATAGAGGCTGGAGGAGTCCCAGGTGGATCCTACATCGCATAGATCTATCTCTCTACCAGGATTTTCGGCATGGCACCACAGTGCTCTGACAAGTCCAAAATAATAATAATTACAATCCATTTATTTTTTTAATAATTTTCGGATTTAAAACCTTTGGAGGCCTGAAGGGTCCGCTAGTGTATGTGCATATGTTTACTATACCCACTAATGTAAGGTTTGAATTTTAAGAATTTATTTAGTTAAAAAAATCACATATGATAACATGCCTATTTCTTATCAACCCGCCCCCTTCTCTTCATCCAAAAAAATGGCGTGTATACGATAACTGTATTAAAACATATAATAATTAAAAGACGCAAATACACATATTAGGATGCAATATCGGGTCCGAATAATGATCGTCATCCCTTTTGGCCTTTTGAAAGGTATGATGATCACAAACATTTTACCTCCATTGATAAAAAGACTATTCATCGTACGCGATACTGTCTCAGCTTTCATCAATGAAGTCAACGAAAGTTGAGTTAATTCATTGATGAAGAGACAGTAGGATCAGGACATCCATCAATGAGACAAAGAGGCCGGTATCGTGAGGGGGTTTATTGTTTTGGCTCAGTCAGAGTTGAGCATTCCCTACGTTGTTGTTCAGCCGGTTATTTAGGCAACTTTTGACGTTCAACTTTCAATAGCAGTTCGGCCTTTCGAAGAGAAAACTAATAATCGATGAGATGAAAGACTCACAAGATTAAAATTACTGAAAACATGAAACATGTTTCGAAAAAAAGAAATAAACAACAGAAAATCAGTCATTGTAACATTTGAGGAAGTCCCATTTTCCAACTGTTACGGTAACTAACGTGACTCCCTTTTTTAGCAATTTCTTTACTTAATTTTACCCCCATTTTAAAGATAGGAAGTAAGGGAGCTACACAAGTGCATACGACTGCTGATCATCATCTGAACTACAACTTGATTAGATTCAAGGATAATGAAAATTTGTATGGTAACTGTCACATCACAGAATAAAAATCGTAGTAATACAGGTTTTTTTTACCCTTTTAACTAATTGAAAATATGTATTGTTAAACTTAAAGGATTTTTTTAAATAAGAAAATTATAGAATATAAAAACATATTTTGAAAATGAAATAGCTCATTCCCCTCTTTCCCTGCAAATCGCGCCTCCCCTAGATTTATTCTGTCCCGACAGAAGGGTGCGACCCCAGTTTTTAGAACCCCTTTCTCAACTTAACATTGTGATCAAGCTATCCATTGTTAAGGCTCGCTCTAGCAGGTTTGTATTTTACTGTGATAAAAGTCTAGTAGAAGTAGATATTCGTTTAAAATCAGTGATTCAAAACCTCAAGATTTTTTTTTTGTCGAGATGGAACTAAGTTTCACACATAATAATATAGTTTTGACCTATTAAGAAACGACTTGCATATTTATACGGGTCCCTAACAGTCTGAGGTAGGTTTATCTAAGACAAAAAATTTCAAGGTGTGTTTCGCCTGGAACAGTTAGTATTCCTAGTTCTAAATAAGTGAGTAAATATTAAAAGAAATAACGATTAAGACAAATATAAAAGATTTTTTGTATAGTGTTAATAAAAGGTATTCAAGCTAACTGGTACAAACATTACTGACAGACACGTTACCACATAATCCGACAAGAAGACGTCTCTGGAACAGGGATCAACCACAGAGAGATGAAACACGCAAGGAGTGCCTACAAAGGGTTTATCCATGCACGATTCCACATGAATTTCTTAGATGAGATTTGAAAATAAAAGATGCAATATGTGCCAAATTTTTAAAAATTCTCACATATTTATTATCATTATATTAAATGTTAAAAAGTTTACAATGAAAACCCCGGCGGGAAATATGCTGATTAAAGGCGTAATTTAAAATGTGCACATGGAAATGGGCTGTGGTTATAGTCCCAGTTTGGGCGCCATTTAACTAATGGAGACTTGAATTGGAAGATGAAATAAATGAAAGGAATGAAATTTGCAACGAGTATTTCGTATTTATTCTATCGACTACCCACAAACAATATATACAATAAATTCTCTTCCTGCTTACTCTACTCCAGAGGTTCCCAATATGAGGGGCGTGGATACAAGTCAGGTAGGGGCTCGAGTACAGTTCAAAATGAAAAACTTGACTTAAATTTAGTTTTTTCTCTCTTGTACGTTTTTACCTTAAAATTGAAACTTATATGCCCTTATAATTTAATGTGCATGGGGGGGGGCGTAGTAGAAATTTTACTTGAACAGAGGGGCATGGAAGGTTTCAATAACAAGGAGGCGTGGTACAAAAAGGGTATGGAACCCCTCCTCTACTCGCTACCTTATATGTAAACCTTTTCTCTACTGTTCTCGGTTCCTGTTCGGGCGCTTTAAGTGCAAGATGAAAAATATATTTATTTTTAAATTGAATGAGATTTACATTATTTATAAAAATATTGTCAATATAGTTATAAAATATAGTTATAGTTATAAAACTATATTGTCTATCAACTCTCCGCTGTCTGTAATCTATATCATATCTCTTATCATATATATGATGAAGTGCGCTCTAAGATTTATCCTTGGTACTCCGAGGCGATCCCGCGTGTCACATCACTATGATGAGTTAAAGTGGCTCGTCCTTCCAATTGTAGACAATATTTCCTTAGTGCTTTTCTATACCAATACATTAACTCGCGACACCCTTCATATATCTATAGACTCCTCCAATTCAAATCCTCAGTCCAGCACCACAAAACAAGAACCCATCTTTCCGATCTCTACATTCCTTCGCACAGAACCAAGGCATTCGAGCGTTCCTTTATCGCCCGCTCCACCACAGTGTGGAACTCAATCCCTCCTCTCATCCGCCATGCTTCTTCACTGACTTCATTAGAATCCTTGCTTTCCCAACATCTCCTGTTATCCCAAAAAGATCCTCTCTAAGCAGGTCAATCATTTGCTTAAATAAATCAGTATTGAATAATCGATTTCGTTGCTTACGCGTTTTTGTTTATTTTTCCCAAAGAAGATATAGACTATGTAAAGACTTTATAGCATGCTATCCCAACCAAATGGTTAATACATATTTTATTTAGTAACTGTTGATATTAAAATTTATTCTCGACAATTGGTTAAAATCCTTCTCTACTTTTTTTTTAAAGTTTTTACTTTTTAGTTATTTCATTTATATTCTTATTTTTCTTATATTTTTGTCACTTTTAAATACTTCATGATTGGCTAGATATATATTATGTTTATTTTTCTGCTCATGTCTGTTATTCTAAAGGTCCCAGAATAAAGTTTGTTTTCTATTCTATTATATTTATATAGGGGAGGGGTATTAAGGAAGGAGGCGATTTATTAACTTTCTTAGTTTCAAACCTATTTTACAAACATAATTAATTAGGTCATGGACACGTCAGTTAATTAGCGATTACTCGATAGAAAATTCAATCATCAAGTTTAAGTTTTGGAGAAATAACTTTTGCCGTGAAAGGTCGTTAATGATCAGCTGCCGTATCTCCAGTAATAATATAATACAAGAGCACACGAAATATCAACAGCCCCGGTGAATAAGTTGTTATGTCGGATTTTGCCCAGAGAGAGTTAACTGTTTTCAGATAACCGGAATCGTATCATTCTCGTAGGTTTTGGCTTGAATTGGAGTTGCAATAAAAGCGATAACTCCTTTTCAAGCCTGTGCCTTACTGAGCCCCTTATTAACTACGAAAATAACTCGACTCCGCTTACTTAAGTACAAGAAACTCGTTTTGGAGAAAACTAGACTAAACCACTTATTCACCGGGTCTGTAAATATAAGCTATTGTTAATTCATATCACTTTGAGGTGATGCTGAAACTACACCGTGGTACAGTATTGCCTAATAAGTTCACAACGTTTTATTCGCTCCGACTATTAAGTACACAAAATTAATACATTATATAATATAATTTACCCGAGCAACATCAGGAGACATCGTGGCTGCAGCAAAATAGACAGAAAAATGAGGTCAGTGATTAAATATTAACGTGGATCGAACAGAATAACTAGGATCTGCTTTAAGGATGCCTTTTTTCAATTTTATCTCAAGTTTATAAAAACTGATTAGTCTATGATGTGATTAAGAAATCGATGGGTTCGACGGAAGCGGTGAAGCTAGATCGATTTCATTCCAATATTTATCTGACTATCAAGCTAGTATGCCCATGGTTATTCTCTCTAGAGATTCCACAAAGATCTTTGGTGATATATTTCATATTATTTTAGATTAAGCATGATAGAATAGAAAAATAATTTTATTCTGGGACCAGGTGCCTTAAGAATAACATAATCGTACAAAAAATAATAAAAATATATCTGGCCAAACGGCTATATTATTGGAATACTGCAATATTTACATAATAACATGGAATTAAATATGAACTAAAACATATTTTCTGATAGAGAGTAGTATATATATATATATATATATATATATATATATATATATATATATATATATATATATATATATATATATATATACTACAAATAAATATATATATATAAAAAAAATTATATATATATTTATTAAATAAAAATTATATATATATTTATTTATATACATAAATAAATATATATATAAAACAAAAAATAAAATAATAGAATACAAATTTATAATTAAAAAAAAAAAAATAAGTAGATAAGAACATCTAATAATGATATAAAAAATAATATCCATATGAGTGAGGAATATTTACAGTAATTCATCAATCGATTGTGTTGAATATAGCTATTTATTTTTATTGATTAGAGAGTATCTGTTTGGGAATTTAGGAGATGTAGGAATAATTTGGATTTGAATGTGGATAAAGAAGATGCATGACGGATATCAGGTTGGAGTGAGTTCCAAAGTGAGGTAGAACGAGCGTGAAAGGAGCGCTCAAAAGTTTTGGTTCTGTGGGAACGGATATTTCACATTATTTTAAATGAGGCATGATACAAAATGATAGTGAAAAATAATAATGTACGATAGGTCAGTCACAAGTATTTTTTCATAGAATACAAATATAAAAAAAAATGAGAAAAAACCACCTGACATTATTAGAAATCAAATTAGGGAAAATTATAACTATAGGTACACATTTAATCAATACAGACTAAATGGTTCCCGTTTAAAATTATTTGTTTAGTGCAATTTCATTAATCTAAATGTCATGAATATTTTGCATGAACAGAGATAATATAGAGATTAAATTAATTTCATTCATGTGGATAAATAAAATATGTTGTAATAATCTATTATATTATTATATTTCGACTCAACACTCTATATAGTTCATTATATCAAGTAAATTGCTTTTATTATTTATTGTATATTATGTGTATGGAGAAAACTCCCATTGAAAGCACTCCAAGCGTAGTTCATCTCACTGTAGTAGATCACTGCTCCAGAGACGTTTCAGCCTCCATGTCGGATTATACGGTAATGTGTCTGTCAGTAATGATGATTGTACCAGTAAGTTTGGACATCAAGCAAGTGAGTCATGAAATTTTTTGTAGTTTTTCTTGATTTTGTCAGTCACGAGCGGTATGTTGAGATATTTGTGTAATGATAATAATAAACTTAAAGTTAGAAAATGGGAGGTTAAGCCAAAAGCACCGAGAACTGGAACAAAATGGAGCGAAGAAAGAAAAACTGAATTCTCGCAAATAAGAAGAACAATAATTCTAAATATTGTTTAGTAAGTAACTAGGACCACATAATTATAGTCGATAAGAAATACTAATCGATACGCACTACGGTGCGAAAACAACACTTGAACCAATTATTGTTTTATCTTAAAATAGTTTATAGTTCAATGTACCACAATAGACAAACAATAAGATTGGTTCAAATCAAAAGACGTGCCACTGATCTTTACTCCTAGGTCTTCGTGCGCCTTTTATGATCCACTTTTCATAGGCTTCCTTCAGGCCGGGCGCACATTGAGAAGCAGTCCCACGCAGGGTAGAGTAGGTTAGACAGGGCATCGTAGCAAAAACTATGTGATACATAGGTTTGAACGATCGAGCGCTAATTGAAACGCAGGGAAGGTCAGAACAGTTCAGTGCAAACTGCTTCACGCAGTGTTTGTGAAACAGATTACCGCGAATGTGTCAAGCAGGTTTTGTTAAAATTTATTATATTTCATATAATTTTGTTTCAATATTATTTGCAAATCACATAATATTCTCATCATATTATTCATAATATCACTATGATAGACAAATTAATTGAAGCCGTTCGACCATATAAAATATTATACGACATATGCTGATTACATGAAATCAAAATGATTTATGGAACAAAATTGGTGATGATCTCGAATTAAAGAACTTATGTCAAGTTCGTATAGTTCGTCCATTTGTACGCTCGAATACCGATTATATACAAATATGACAAGAAAATGCGTTTCAATATGCGGTAATTTGAGTAACGCAGCTTTTTTACTGCTCTAATCTGCCCTGCCTAACCTCCACACAAACTGCGTTGAACTGCGTCTCAATGTGCGTCCGGCCTTAGTAAATTATATGTTTTACTAAAAATGAACAGTACTAACTTTTTTTTAAAGATAAAAATGTATAATATAGTTGATATAAATTTATATCAACTTTTAATTTCAGTAATTGAATATTTTTTATACTTGTCTACCCCCCCCCCCTATTTAATAACATCCCATTGATTCTTGTAGAACAGGTCCGGCACTTGGCAACGTTTTAGTTGGAATCCCCATACTAGACTGAAACGACAAGAAGCACCTCGCCGTTGCAGGCTACTTCAATACTTATTAGACAAACGCTCTAAGTTCCTATTAATTACAAATAACTAATAAGCATGACAATCATTAGACCCACCTGGACTTACGGAGTAGAACTTTTGGGCTCAACTAAGCCATCAAATTTCAATCCTCACAATCCAAAATCCTTGGTAAAATCCTCAATGCGTCTTAGTTTGTTACGGACAAAGTAATCCACAATGACTTTAATGTCCAATTTAGTACTGATTTGGCCGGAAAGCGATGCCAATCTTTTCATGACAAACTTTATTCCCACTCAAACCCACTAGCGTAAAATCTGATAATTGGCCTTGATAACTGACGCCTCCGAGGCGTCTGAAAAGAAGATGGCCTTGTGACCTTCTGAGTTGAATTGTTTTTTTCAGTACTATCACGGGGTAGTTTCTCTACTTGTATTTATCCATTCCATCATGTTGTTCCTGCCATTTACCTCTTATAATTCAGTTGAAAATTACAATGAATAAATTTACAAAAAATAAATAAATTTTCGTAATATTTAAATATTTAATCAAATGATAACATTAACTAGTAAGTTGTTTGTTTCAATTGATAATCTAAAGTTATTCATAACAAAATGCTTTAATCTAAAATGCAACATGTCATTTTAAGATAAGGTGCAGAATACACCTTGACATAAGCAACCGAAAAGATAGCAACTAATAATATCCACGATAATATCATTAAAGTGCAATGTCATCAATACGCCTTAATGGATTAAATATTTCCTAGTTTTATTACAATAATAATTTTAAATAATTATCAAGTAGCTGCATTGAGAATAAGTCCCTAAGCTTGAATGAGAAATAAGTAGGTACTGATTGCGAAGTAGTGGTGGCGAAGCACGCCATTCTCCCGCGAACTTCGCTCGAAGTAGATACTTAGCAATGCCCTACATTTGAGCGAGAATCGTTGCGAAGTTTCGAGAGAGTTCCTCGTCCCATGCCATCGATTAAGAGAAGTTATGAAGATGATTAAATGTAATTAAAATGAACTGTTATAAGTGATTGATGTCTATTGATAGAGGCGCACAAGGTGTGGGCTAAAAAGGGAAAAAAATAATTGACATTAAAAGTAATCGACTTTAGTGCATCTACAGCCCTAGTGAATAAGATGTTAAGTCGAATTTTATGTAAAATGAGTTTCTTGTGCTTAAATAAGCTACGAAAATGAATTCCGCTTCTCTATATGCAATTAACTCACTCTGGATAAAGTTCGATTTAACCACTTATTAACCGGGACTGCAGATATAAAATTACCGTATGCAACTTATGCACGAAAAATTCTTGGTTCCTTCAGTGGGAATAGAATAAATGCCAGTTTAGATACATTACATTGCAACGCTCCCCCCACTATTTCTTTACAACTAAGAGGATAAAAGGACTAAGTTTCTATGGGCACATATGGATCCAATAAGGATATATTTAATTAGATATACAACCTGATAAAGCAGTGTGGTTCTGCTAAGCTGGTGAAAGAAGAACTTAAAGGACTTGGAATTACTGATGAGGACTGCCTAGGGGTTCTTGTGGAAGAGAGAACCAGGCATGAGCATCAGGGATGGATGGAATAAGAAGAATTATTAGAGGAGAAGGAAAATTTATGTTTACGCGGTCCTTTGTTGGCTCATTCGCATAGAAAAAGCCATAAATACTCAAATATAAAACAAACCGAAACTTCTCTATGAGGTTGTTTTTTTTTTCACGGAACGGCCTGAGAGAACACGCGAAATTCACAATTTCACTTTATTCTCTCCTTCCTTCTTATTTCACACCTTTTCCTCATTCTTTCCTTCTTTCCTCGGTCCACGCTATTCCTTTTCTCGCATCTCTCTTTTCCACAAGGACCTTAATTTTTCTGAGTCTATTCCCATAACCATCCCTATCTAAACATCTATGTTAGTTTTGTTTTGTATCGTTTCACCCTCTTTGGGGTACGTTGGATGGATCATTTCTTTGTGTGTTGTTCTTTTCTTTGTACCCAGTATTTCTTCATTCTTTCTGATCTTCTTTTCCTCTCTTCGTCCGAAATGATTGGTTTGGATTTTTGTGTAGATTTGTCTTGGAACCTTATGTTTTCATCTTTAGTAATTAATTTAGTTGTTCGATTAATTAGTAAATTTTCTGAAATTTTTGATTCTGCTAGGTCTTTCTCAGTTTCTTTAAACCAGTTGGGTTTTGTTTTCCGGTTCTGAGAAGATGACCATAAAAACGTATTTTCCTTTTTCGCATGGTATCTGAAAGTTTTTCAATTTTCTTGTACAAAGTTTCATTCTTGATGTATACTATCTTATTATCTTGAAATTTTGGTCCTATGTTTTCCTTAAAATTTTCCTTTCCTTTACCTCAAGCTTCTTTATTTGACCTTTGAAGTTCATGCTTAGTGTTTTCTGCTGCACATAGTGCTTCTGGCTTAATCACTGTCTTGTAGTGTGTAATTTTGGATCCCCAGGAAAGAGATTTTTTGTTGTATGTATCTTTTTTTTTTTAATTGGAAGGCCAGTTCAAGTTTATTTTTTCTGAATTCCATTGCTTTGCTTTCCCCAGTATTGAAACTAATCCATTCTCCGAGATATTTGAATAAGCTATGTTAGTTTATTAAAGAAATAAAAAAAATAAATTGATTTCTGAATTTTCTCTGGGAAAGCTTTCATTAAATTTGAATGATATCCAACACTGCTATCCTTGATACTGATTCGTCCTTATGGATAAAACGTAATACTTCTATATCATTATCATTATATTTGATTGGAAAATAGTTGACTGGATAGTTCTAATGATGGATTGAATTGGTCATGGGGAGGTTCAGTCAATGATAACAAAAAATAAGTGAAACGCAACAAAATCGTTAATTGAGCCAACGATTCGGCCAACGATGTAGGCCATCTTCATCGCGAATGTGGATGCCTGTTATGTGGTGACTCGTCAAACTAACAACTGTCAACTCACAGTTGGTTGTTTAGTTGATCAGGCACCCATATTCGCCCTGAAGATGGCCAAAATCGTAGACCGAAACGTTGACATAATTAAAAACTAAATTTCACTTATTTTGTTTTATCTTTGACCAATTCAATCCATTATTACTACTATACAATAACAATGACCGAACCATTTGGCCTCCTGTCTTACTGTCCATAAGAAGAGATATGTATCAATAAGAAAAATAAATATAATATATCTTTTTCATTTAAGAATTGTGGTAGATTGTACTTAGAATCAGAGCAAGACATGGACGTGTTCTCATTAATCCTCGGATCGATCAATTATTCTCTCTGAAGAAATCGGGATTGGAGCATGTCGGCAACAGGAGCCTAAAGATTTTCTTTCTTTTTGTTGAGGGGGGGCGGCACGCCGAACGCATTTATAGGCCTTAGGTTAGGGGGCGGCGATGAGTCAACGAGGGTAAACATTAAGGCTTCGATGTAATTAGGTTGGGTGGAGGGGTCCAGATAAAGGATGACGTCATCTGGATCTGCGAGATCTGAAGGGGATGCTGTAGCGAGGGGAGGCTTTATCAGGCGTCCCGCCATGGGAACGTGAGGGGTGGCAGGGGATGAGGTGGCAAGGCGGGGGTGGCAAGGCAGGTGGTGGTCTTTATAGGGCGTCTGGGGAGTGAGTATAGTGCCTTCATCTTATATAGAAGGAAGGCGAATACACATTACCAAGAGATGGAAGAATACTTCAATGTCTTCGCTAATTCCCAAGAATCAATGAGAGCTGGATATAGTAAAGCTTTTAAAACATGATTTCCTTAAAAACAATTGCTTTCCAATATAACCAGGGCAATATATTCCACCACAGTGCGAAACTCGATCCCTCTTATCATCCGCTATCACTATCATAATTTAAATCCTTGTTTTCCAACATCTGGCTTCCCAAAAAGATGCTTTCTAAGTACGTCAGTCATTTGCTAAGAATGAAATGTATTGAATAATTTATTTTGTTGTTTTGTCGTTTTAATTTTCATTTTTAAGAAGATGTGCACCATATAAAGAAATCATTGCATAAGAGCTCATGCATTTAACAGTTTTTATTAATTTATCTATTATCTTTAATTGCATAATAGTTGTTAGAATGTTGCTTTTTTGTTACTTTTATCGCCAGAAACATATTGTGTTTCTTTTTATGTTCATGTTTGTTATTCTAAAGTGACTTAGTCCAGGAATAAAGTTACATTTCTATTTCTATATATGCAGGCCCGGTGAATAAGTGGTTAAGTCGATTTTTTCCAAAATGAATTCCTTCTACTTGAGACGCGTTATCGTGTTATTGTAGTGCATAACTGGTTGATTGGTATTGATTTGAAATGGAGTTATTGCTTATATTACAACTATAATTCAAGTCAACAACTACGAGAATGGCACGATTCCATTTCCCTCAATTCAGTTCATTTTCTTAGTCTCGAAACATCACCAAAAGGAAGTTAAAAGAATTGACTGAATCTCGAGAAGGAAAGGTAAATGTTATTTATTATAATCAACAAATATATATATTGTTGAATATTGTCCATTAAAACAATATTTTCTTTATTTTAAAAATTGTCACAATTCACAAAATAATGTAAACAAAAAAAACGGATAATTTACATTAAAACGACGCATGCAAACCGATGAAGAATTTACAATTAGTCTGACGCCAGAGAATTTTAATTGTTGGGAAAAATAACTCGAAAGAAGGAAAACTATTGAATAAAATCGTGGATGATTAACTTTTTCGAATAAATGTTTATAATAGATTATTATTAAAACAGTGATATCATGTGGAAGATATTCTACCTTTCTTCTTAAGTGGTCGCAAAGCAGTACATTTTTACAATAACCATAAGAAGTACCTCTAAAGAATATAATCCCCTCTCGTGAAGCGAAGCTATTATATTTCTATATTTCTGAAGAGAGCTTTTTTTAATAATAATAATAAAGTCTTTATTTATTCAGGGACAAGTCACTTTAGAATAACAATACAGGTTTCTATACAGGCTATTATTATGTCTTAGAGTATAATATTATTACATTTAATTAATTAATACAATTAAATTGTACGTTATTAAAAAGGTGATACACAACGGAACAGGTATGAATTTGAATATGAATAGTAAAATATCCGTGCTTGGGTTTGCGGACGATTTGGAACTGTTGGGTGAATACGAAGAGACTATAAAGCTAAATACACAAACGTTAATGAATACTATAAAATAGAGCCACAACTCAAAAGGAAACATTATATTTTATTAGAACGCAGATGGAAAAAACCACAAGCAGAGCCTTATGTTTCAAATCTGATGTAAAAAACAAACAATTATCAGTCTAAGCATGTCTAACAAGTCTAAGCATGTTAATGAATACTGCTAAGGAAATTGGGCTGGAAATAAATTCGGATAAGACTAAGTATGTAGATAGTAGCAGGAAATATTTTGTTGATATTGTTGTAGGAGGGAATAAGTTCCAGCATGTTAAGATGTTTAAGTAATTATGGTCACTGGTAACTGGAAAAAACGAAATTCGAGAGGAAATAAAGGCGCGTCTAAAGGCGGGAAATGCTTGTTATTATTCGGTCTCGAAATTACTAAGCTCGCGTCTTTTGTCTCGAAATCTAAAAATGAGAATTTATAAAACAATTATCCTTCCATCTCTTCTCTATGGATGTGAAACTTGGCCACTAACGCTGAAGGATGAACAACGTTTTCAGGTTAATAAAAAGAAAATAAGGTATTACGTAGAATATTCGGTCCAAAAAAGGATGAGACCACTGGGGTATATTACATAACGCGGAATTGTGAAGCATACATCCGGTAATAAATAACATAAATATTATCCAGGCGATAGCGTAGCGAAGATTAAGATGGGCTGTAAAGTTGCTGGGCTTAGTAACGAACGAATTCCTAAGATGTTAATAGGCGCTGTACCGACTGGGAAGCGTCAGAGGGGTAGGCCGAGGCGTAGGTGGGAGGATTGGGTTTGGGTGGTGCTCCATGGACGGAGGTTCGTAAACATAGATTGGTGGTATCGGCATCGAGCCTTCGGGTTCGCTAAGCCTTTTATTTATTTATTTGTTACTAAGTCAGTTACAAACCATTAAAAATCATCTAGTATTTTTATTCTTCACAGTTATGCTCAAATGAAAATTAAAGGAGATCATGTGGCTCAAAAACGAAAATAATATTAATTTTACTTTTATCTTTAACAAGCTCCGATTATTTTTTCTAAAAAAAATTATATGTATGATATTAAAAATATATAAATAAAAAAACATTATATTTATATTTTTATCAGTTTTATGATTTTGTTAAAACATAAATAGTAAAATCCAAACAAGAAGCCTCTCGACTCTCGAATATAAAAGAAAGCCTGTCGATATTTGTAATAAAATACTAAATTAATCTTAAAGGATCACTTTCGTGTTTCTGAAATATGTTAAATTTAACAAAGCAATTATCTACCAAAGGATTATAGCTAAAGGATTGAATAACTATGATTATGAAGAATGAAGAGGCAAAACCGATATTTTTTTTCCACAGTTAACCACAGACTCCCATTTGTGTTATTTTAGTCGCCTTTTCCTCAATTGACATGAAGTGTTCGTTCAAGGACAGATTTGTCTATATTTCTCATTAGGATCCAATATCACGTGTTATATTTTATACCGGTCAATAATTTCAAATGTATTTCTTATCGTCTATAATTGTATATAAAATTCGAGCAAAAATTCATCAAGAGATATGAAATAATTATAGTACTCGTAGAAATGTTTCCTGGTGTGGTTCCGGTATTCAGAAGTTTGGATAATAGAAATTTATTTAAAAAACAAAAGAAAATAACAAGCAATCAGCTGTTAAGTGCTCCCAGTTACAAAATGTTGACAATCTCCCTCATCAAACTGTCATCGAAAATCTAACATGGCTCATACTGATAAAAGCGAGAAACTTATTTATATAGTAATAGTTTTAAATATCTAGGCGAAATAATCAGCAGAAACTTATCTGAAAAAGAAAGCATGGATTACAGAATTTAAAATTTGGAGAATTTATGCTACTTAAGGAGTAGTATGTATAATAAAAAATGCCTCTCCAAAAAGGCCAAAATCAGGCACTACAATACAGTGGTAAAAACAGTGATATTGTACGGGACAGAGACTATGTGCTTTCCCAGTTTAGATAAACTTCTTAAAATAGAGAGGATTCATAGGAGAATCCACGGCCCCAAAGTAACACCAGAAGAATACCGGTTTAAATCTAACAAAGAAATTTACTGTGAAATACGTGACTTGGAAAAAAAAATTAGGATAAGAAGACTCAGAATTTATGGCCACATGATGAGGATGATACACAGAACAAACACGGGATTACACAAGATTTAATAGAAAAAATAACGGAATACCAAAAACTTCTAAAATAAAAAGTTACTAGTGACAGACAGAGGATTTTCAGTGAAACCATGAGACAAAGATGGACCGAGAAAAAACTGAAAAAAAACGCTACAAGATAGTCGCGTAGTCCTTCAGGGCTGTATCGATAGTTATCAAGAAACCTTAACACTGTGGAACTTATTCTAATATAATTTTAGAGAGAATACTTTTCAAAATTATTTTTTGAAAAAAGCAATGAAGACCTCATTCGGATAATAGGTCCTTTACTTAGAATACGACTGGAATACTTCACAATAAGTCTCTAAAATAAGGGAAATAGCTAACCAGCCAACACAATGCATAATGCACCTGAAAATCCACATCAATGAAAATTAAATGAAGCATACCTCACACCAACAGCCCAAGCATACATGAGGGATGGGAACCCTTTTTTCATCACGACCTCTTATCAGATTCTTCTGCCGCTACTGTAATCACTTAAAATAGACCACTACAGAAATTAGAAAATTTACAGAATAAAATGGTTTCAGCCTTTTTTATTTATCAGCTTCTAGGATTGCTTGAATGAACGAATAAAGCATACGTGTTAAATACTTTAGCTGGTAGGATCAAATCACCAAAAATAATTTTTTTACTCATTTATTGGAATTTAGAAACCTTGACTAATAATACAATCATGTTTTATTTTTTTTTTATTTTTATGTTTGCTCTCGTTAAGAAGTTAGTAAAATTACATCACACCGTGTAACGTAAGTGACCTTACCAAACTAAGTTTTTTTGTTTCTTATGAAGATTATAAAATTTATAAAATTTTCAGATGCCGATTTCAGTTTTAATTGTTAATTAATAATAATTTACAGGGGAAAATTTGACTGTCTTTTGTTCTTAAACTAAACTTAAGTTATAACATTATTTATACTTCTGAAGGTATATTGGTCGAACTACCATTTCTTCTTCGTAAACGTGTACCAGTGAAGTGGTCGGGTCGGTTACAAGGAGCATCGTAAATAAAAAACAAAGTCTTATCTTCTTCTCTCTTCTTCTATCCTTTGATTCCCGATTCTTTTAGCTGCCTTCAGAGGATAGTCCTACAAACCACTACACAAGATATTCGATCCCAGGAAAAACTCTTTAAATAAAAGCCTCAACCCTTCAGGGAAACAAAGTGCCTGAATAACATACATAAAGTCCTGGTAGTGAATTAAGTTCCAGGTTGTTAAAAGGGCTACAGAATGGGTTTCTGCCCAAGTAGTGATCACAGATACACTACATGCGCCTTCCTAAACAGCTTGGAATAAATAAAATCAGTACCATTACATCCCAAAAGATTTGAGTTTAATATATGGTTTGAGTTTATTCCAGAACCCTCTAAGAGTCCATCCGTGGCTGTTAACAGATTAATTAATTTAGCTGTAACTATTTTGTTTGTTTTTTGCTTTGGTTTTAGGGAGCGGAGGGGCTCAGTGGTAGAGAACTGAGTTGCCACGCAGTTACTTTTATTTAGTCTGTTTGCAGCGGGAGATGGATTATATGGGATCTAGGACCCTCCTGGGGCTCACCCAGCCTCTATAAAATATTATAAAAATAGGGTACCCAAAATAAGGGGGGAAACCTGGCGGTTGAGCGTGACCTAGGACAAGTCACCTCCTTGGAGAACAGTTGTCCATGAAACAGTACAGTCTCTACCATGTATTGAACCCCCAGACTCATTCACGGGTCTTAGTGGTACAGGTTTTTTTTTTTGGTTTTTTTTTTGCTTTGGTTTTGTATTATAAAATCTCTTTAACCAGGAGATATCAACTACTTTAATAATATTGTTTTTTCACTTATTTTATGATCAAGAAAAAACAATATTAGTTTCTAACCAAATATAAACAATAACCCACCGAATGAAAACATTTGAGCGTTACTTTATTCCGATATCAGAACACTTCGGAACTCACTCCCACCTGATTTACGTCATGCTTCTTCCTTATCCAAATTCTAATCAAAGATTTTCCTACTTCGGCTAAATTCCCAAACAGATGCTCACTCATCTGTTAGAATAAATAGCTTATATCAATCGGAAGTGATGGATAAATTACTATAAATATTAGGAAGAAAATGGTCCGGGTGGAGGTAAAAAAATTCTCTTTTTGGAAGCCGAAGTTACGACCCACATTGCAGGTCTTGTTCGGGGCTGGTGAGATCAGGAGTTGACACTAGACTGAGGGTTGTGAATATAAAAAGCAGGTAAAGCAGGTAAATAAAATATGGAAAATATTATATACAAAATAAATAAAAATAAAATAAATTAAACTTTAAAAAATAAAAATGGGTCAAAATGAAAATTGGAAAATTAAATATTTTTTAAAAGGTTGATGATTTGCTTGTAGGTGTTAGAAATGCAGTTTTTGTCAACTTTGAGGTGCTTTTTATTTTCACAACCCTAAAAACCACTCAGCCTAGTATCAACTCCTGATCTCACCAGCCTTGAAGAAGACCTGCAAAATTTATATATATATATATATATATATATATATATATATATATATATATATATATATATATATATATAAACGTACTTATGCAAGTATTGATTCATTCTTATAATTTACCCCTTTGGCCAGAGATATATATTCTTTAAATGTTGTACACATCTGTTATTCTTGAGGGAACTGGTTCCAGAATAAAATTATTTTTGTATTCTACAGGGTGTTTTTTTAAGCTAGATAGAACTTTAAATTGTAAAAAGTAACACAAAAAATTAAATTGTAATCAAAAATTTGTTTTTATTTGTTTCAGTATACTCTGACATTTCGTATACTTCTTTCGCCGATTGGGCTCTAGAGCAGTTGGCAACTGACCCGTTGTTTTATCGCAAAATTGTGTTCAGCGATGAGGCGCATTTTTGGTTGATTTCGAGAAATGGACCTGTCAATTGGCCTCCAAGGTCGTGCGATTTGACACCTCTCGATTATTTCCTGTGGGGCTACGTGAAGTCACTGGTTTATGCTGATAAACCAGCAACAATTGACGCCTTGGAAGCCAGCATTGTTCGTGTTATTCGTGACATACGGCCAGCAGTGCTCGAAGAAGTGGCCCAAAATTGGACGTCCAGAATGCGCTTCGTCAAGAACAGCCGCGGTGCCCATATGCCCGAAATCATTTTCAAATGTTAATGTCACGTATTGATCTTTCGAATAAAAAAAAAATTTTGATTACAATTTAATTTTTTGTGTTACTTTTTACAATTTAAAGTTCTATCTAGCTTAAAAAAACACCCTATAGTTTTCTTAAACATGAAATAGTAAATAATTTTCATAAATAATTCTTCAACTCAAAGAGGAGAAGAAGAATCCAAACAATGGTTGGACGGAATAAGGCCTAAAACAGATCCAAATTGGGAACAAGAGAAAAGTTCTAAATAGCGAGGTAGTTTTAACTTAATTGTAAGAAACCTAAGATACTAATTTAATTTTATTAATGTTTAAATTAAACTCGATGTTAGCCTAGATGACAGTTCTGACAAAGAACCTTCAGAACTTTGGTAAATCAATGAAAAGAAAAATCATTAATCATCTTATATAAAAGTTATAAGAACAACCGGACCATTTTCTTCCTTATAAAAGTTATTAGTAATACAGTATTATTTCTTGATATAGGTATCATATTTTAAAGGTATTTACAAGGATTTTTGTAGGTTAGTTAATTTCATTTGAGCTTATAGTAGATTCTTCATAAAAATTTCTGCATATCATACAATGAAAAAAATAGAAGTAAAAACATTTATGTATAATACGCTACAATACCTTTAATCTGTTACCAGTCGCAAATCGATTTTAGATTAGATCGAAATCGATTCTCCAGACCTTCTTAGAGGGCCCTGAATTGGGGAAGGAAAGTTGGTGGTTGAGCATAATCTCGTCCAAATTACCTCCTTGCACAACCGTTATCTTAGAAGAAGTAGATTCTCTACCATGTGCTGAATCTAATCTCTTTTAAGGGTTGTAGTGATACTAGTTCATACTGGCTATTTTATTTTACATTATACTGCTATGGCTAATTAGACAGTGTTACAGTGGGAGTTCTAAATTTTTTTTTAAGGGATCTTTAACGAGTGCTGACCACATCACAGGCTGGGGCCATCATTTTACTTTACTTCTGAAGGACTGCATTGCCAAGGATTATTATTTTGGACATCGAAGATTGTAATGCTAATAATTACACCACAAGGTACCCACAGCCATGGGTCAGATCCTGTTAAGAAAAAATCTTCAATTTAGAAAAATTATAAATTTTTAAGTTCAATAAGTTTTACAGTTCAGAATATTCTAGACCAGCTTGGCTACTAAGAGCACTTGAACTGACAAGAGCAGGACTGGCTACTGCATTAATTATTTAAAAAGAACTCTGCCACAATTCTGACCCTCCCAACTTCACTCACTAATAATTAACGAATAACTTTTATGAAACCTTTGAAACTCGAAGCTTAAATGGAGAGGAGGCTTGTCACAAACTTAGCGGAATTAAATATCAGGCATATCGAGTTACATCCGACCCCATCCGATGTCCCAGCGCTCGGAAGCGGGGGATCAGTCAAAGCGTATTCCATTGCAGGCGAGTTAACAGTAATTGATAACGCAGCATTAACCTCTCGTCTTACCTCACTCGTAACTTTCTTGTACGTTATGAAGAAAACTTCAAACTAAAGTTATAGAAAACTCTATAACCGCAATGCATAGATGCGCAGAAAAAAATCTACAAGCAATAGTCTCGCCAAGAAAGGTCACAAGAAAGTGTTCCAAAATTCAGGTATTTGGGAGAGACAATACGGGAGAATGTATTAGAAAGAGTAGTTATTGGAGATCGGATTTTTAAAATAGAAAGAAGATATGGATTGACAAAGAATATTTACAACAAGGAGTACTTCTTCTGGTATGCAAAAATAAAAATAATTCTAAGAAAAATCATAGGTGCAATCATGAATACTGTAGCGGATGAGGAGGCTTGCATTCCTCGGGTACCTCCAATGAATGAATAAACTTGGATTGATTAAGCAAATATTTCACTATTTTTGGAAAAAGGAGACGACAACGTGGAATTAAGAAGTAAAGAAAGATTTTAGAACCAGGGTGAAAAATCAGGAAGGATTTCAGGATGAAGATGTATAGGGGGTCATCTATGGCGTAGTGGTTAGCCAGGTCGATGGGCCTTAGGATTTTTAGGGAGTAACAAATCTTTGATTATACCACCCTCAGCAGGGAAAGTAAAATAGCGGTTCCTAGAGATTCATTGTTAGCTATTATATATATATATATATATATATATATATATATATATATATATATATATATATATATATATATATATATATATAGCTAGATAGGGAAAAATTAGGTCTTCTACTAGCATCACTTAATTAGCCATT
This sequence comes from Troilus luridus, assembly GCA_964056705.1. Taxonomy (NCBI): domain Eukaryota; kingdom Metazoa; phylum Arthropoda; class Insecta; order Hemiptera; family Pentatomidae; genus Troilus; species Troilus luridus. The sequence continues at coordinate 115,978,586 of OZ057414.1, read as the reverse complement.
ATAGCAAAGATATATAATGTGCCGTTTGCTGATTTGGCTCGATTACGATATTAAATCCATTATTAATTCAATTCAAAACTTATTACATCTCAAACCCACTAGTTTCAAACTTAGCTACCTCTTAAATTTAATCCAAAAGAAAATAGTAGAAACAGCTTCCCGTGTCAGCTTACTTAAACAATTACTACCCAAAACCTCTAAGTTACCAATTAATTACAAAATACTCATATATATGACTACTATAAGACTTGTTAGGACTTAAGGAGTAGGGTTTAAGGGATCCACTAAAGCATCGAATTCCTCTCGTATCCAATTCATACAATCCAAAATCCTTCGCCAAAACCTCAATGCTCCTTACTTTATGAATCCAGTCGTCCATAATGAGTTTATGTCCAACCTCTTAATGTCCTATTAGTTACTGATTTGGCCCAAACCCGATATCTACCGTTACTTGACAAACATTATTCCCTCTCAAACTAACCGGTTTCAAACATAGCTTCTTCTTCAACTCACTACAATCCTGTGAGGCTTCTGAGTTATTTGAGTATTAGCACCGAGTATTTTCTTTACTTGCCCTTATCTCATTCTATTGAGTAATATTTATTCTATTTACTTATTGTATTATTAAAGTTGTAAAACTCATTAAATTAAAGCATCTTTTTTAAATAATTATTTCGGTACTTTAGAATTTTAAGTATATATTTTTTTAAAGTGCTCTAGAGTAAAAGGGATTATAGAGACGTGTGAAGTATGAAGAAGCCTGCTTAGTCACAAGTGGCCTTTTGATCTCCTCATGTTTTATTTTGCCAGTTACATTAACCCAAGCCACTGGGGGGGGGGGGGCCTGAACATAGAGAGCGCCTGTCTCGCCTCTGTTCTCACTACTTAATTATTAACAGTAAACATTTTAATACTTCCATATATTTAATTAAAAATTCGTTAAATAAACAATATATCTAGGTTTTAATTGCATACAAAATGACAATTTATTGTTTATTCCAATTAAAATTAAACCTATCAGTATCGAAAAAAAAAATGAACCGCTAAAACCCATAAAGGACTTGGGTTCAGAACGTGATAGAGACTGAACTGTTACTTGGACAACGATTGTCCAGGCAGGTGATTTCTCCTAGATTCACGGTTTTCCCCAAATTAAGGGAACCCACTTTATAGAGGCTGGGTGAGCCCCAGGAAGGTCTGCAGAACCCATTGGGTCCATCTCTGGCCATGAAGATATGAATACTGTTTTTAAAATAACTAACGAAAATTTTAAATTTAAGATATTAATGCAAAAAAAAAAAAAATCATAAAAGGCGAAGCCTTAAATCTCTAAAATACTGCCCAAAACAGCCAACGTTTCATCAAATCAGGCATCACGAGGCCATACATTAAAATAAAAATCATATCAGAACAGACAAAGTACAACACAACTCACATCAATATTCAAAACAGACTCATCAAATAGAGACAGATATCTCACTCCAAGGCGTTATACAAACAACACTTTTTTTGGTTACTGTCTATGTTTGGACAGTTGATGTGAGGCGCGCTGCACCAAATCTTCTTTGATTTGGTTTTTCTTTTGGTTTATGACCTGATAGTGCCTGAATTGGCTATATATTAACTGGTTATTTTTTACAGTATTTTATACGCTTAAGTCTTGGCTTTTTGTAATTTTTCTTATTGCATTTTATTTTTAAAATCTTATCAATTATTTTATCAATAGCTAACGATTAACAGAAGGGAGCGGGGTGCTTAGCGGGTAGAGCTCTGATTTGCAAGGTTGAAGGTTCCGGGTTTGAATCCGAATGTAGCAGAGAAATTATTGACTATGTTACCAGCCACGTATCGACACTGTGGTATCTTCAGACCCGCTTGGGGCACAACCAGCCTCTATAATGATGGCACTCTTAATTGGGGAAAAACCTGGCAGTTTTGCGTGATCTTGGTCAAATCACGTCCCTGTATAGCCGTTGTTCAAGAAACAGTACACTTCTGTTCTCTGAATCCAAGACTCTTCATGAATCGTAGAAGTATAGTTTTATTTATACGTTTAATTAGCAGATTTTAATTTCAATTGGATTCAGAAAACTTTTTTTTAGCTACCCATTTAAATTTAGTTGGTGTAGAAAAATGTTGTATTGCGCCAAAGATTAAAAATTTTATTTTACAGGTTTTTAGAATTGTATTTAAATTTCCCTAATCATAGTTGCGTTGTATTAATAAATTTAAAAGCATTACGAACTTAATATTTCACCAAGAGAATGCTCCGATCAACAACGTCTTTATCGCCTCACGCATAACTGAGCAAAGACAATAAGGGACAATCGCGGCGAATGATCTCTATTAGCTATCTGTGCGGGTCCTTCCTTCTTCCGAGTTGTCAGGGTAGAGAGCTGGCTACGAGAGCGGAAGATGACGGGAGGAAGCCGTGGCCTTTCGACCTCCGAGGGAACATCCATCAGGAGGATCGGCTCCATGTCCGAGTCCAGCAAGGTTCGTCCATTGTTCCCTCCACGTCGGATCACAAAAGTAATTTGTCTTGTTACCTCATACGGTGATATTTGAAGGTCAGCCTTGTACAGTATAGGCGAATATATTCATGCAATTATTTCATCAATACCTTGGTTTAAAAAGCATTAAAAATATAGAAAAATAAATTGATTTTTGAAAAACTTAAATTTTTATACAAATTTTCAGTTCGTTACAAATGAGGATTTATTATTTTATAACAATATGTCCTGGTTAAAAATCCAATATGGCGGCTCCAGGATAGCAAGATACGTCATCGAAAGGCAAATTCTAGGTACTCAGTTACCTATCCACAGAGTCTCGGATTCGCAGCCAGGCATGTGACCCTAGTAAAAAGTGAAAAGACAATAAAAGTCTCTCGGAAGAGACGCAAAAAAGGGTCCCGAGCCTGTGCTGTTTCAAGTACTCGTTTAAGATCCTTATCCTAATCATATCTACATAGACAAAATTCAGGAATCCATCCAGGATCATAGCATCGTCCGTTTAGATATGAAAACATAAAATGACGTTAAATTAATAAATAATCAAACAAATATAACCATTATACCAGTTCACACAGAATCAAATCATCGAGCGCTCTTCCCCTTCCACAACTTAATGGAACTCACCCCCACCAAATATCCGCCATTCTTCATCCCTATCCTCATTCAAACCCATATTTTCCAAGATTTCTCAATTCCCGAATATATGTACCCTAAGCAAGTGATATTATTCGCTTAAATTTATCATAAAAAAATAAGTTTTTTTTTCACTCTGATATTTTTTAAGTTAGCTGAATCCGAACATGAGTTAGTTTTTTGGATCCAGAAATAAATTGATAACTAAGTTTTACAACAACTATAATACATACCAAATGTAGATTAAAGAATAAAAATCTCACCTAAAAACAGAAAAACATAAAATTAATCATAATAAATAAATGAATCAATAATATATAATAAACAAAACATTTAATTTTAATTATACTAAACAATTATATCCAACTTAATTAGCTTACAGTAATCAACAGTCCTGAACTTGACTTAGGATACTGAGATGTTTATTATCTCATTTATAGTCTTTCATAAATTAAAAAAATAAAATTAAAACATACTATAACCCATGCAGAGTATGAGGTTAATCCATGGTAGCGACAGTGAGCAAACGATTGTGCAAGGCGGCGATTTGTGCGAGATCTTACTTAACTGCCAGGTTTTCCCCTCAATTAACTCCCTTTAAAGAGACTGCAGTTTTTTTAAGGAATAAATAATTAAGCTATTTATTTACAATCGAGATCTAGAGATCTATAAGCCGTATCCCATATCAAATTAATTTCTATAATTAAAAAAGTATATATAATTATATAATTAAGTGGCATTTAATGAAATCCTTCATAAAATATTTTCCAAATAATTTATTTAATTTTATCTAATCTAAAAATGACCGTCCGATAGCGAATAGTTTACGGTTATGAATACTATATACGCGCTTCATAGTATTATACTATATAGCGCTCATTTTCTAATATTATTTATGTTTTAAGGAAGCTGTAAATATAGAAGTGACATAATTTTCGAAACGATTTGGTTATTAAATCAAAATTAATAATATTTATACAAAGGAAAGTTATTTTATCATAAACTACATAACCTATACGCTACTGAATAACCTTCCAGTGGTTTCAATGATAAGACTGTACCTAAAAATACGTGGACTAACGTATACTGGGTACCAGTACCTTGACCCCAGAACAGATGACTGGCAGCAAGCAGCTGCCTTCAACCCGCGTTTAATTATTGAACCCATCCCTTCAACACGTTTAATCTGCTAGCTAATTTACTTGCCAAAACGTTACCCAAAATAAGGTACTTTTTTAAAAGGTTAATCAAAACAAGATTTTTTTTAATAATATATATTTTTTCAATTTATTCAGTACCATGTCTCTTTAGAATAGTATTACATAAAATGAAATATGAGCTTCAATGCCATTGAGTAAGTTACGAAAAATTGAATAATTAACATATAATATGATTCAATGTGTAATTTAATAATAATTCTAAATAAATAAAGTTAAACAAGTAAAGGAAATATATAATTAAAATAATTAATTAATTGCCAATAATAATAAGGTGACTTCTAATAGCTTATTATTTTATTAACTTATTAATGGGAAAATACCAAAGAAAAATCCATAAACAACTATTTATGAATTTATACTACTTATTTATTTATTAATAATTGAGATATTAAGAATCAATAGCAGATAATAACAAAATTAAAAAAAAAAATGTCTCCATATTTCACTCTGGTTTAGTTAATCAATTTCGCCTAATACATTTTGCAGCTGAATTTGGAATTATCCGCTTTTGATCCTGAACAAACGCATCAATTGTTTTCATTTTTAGTTTATCTAATGCAAAGACAAAGGAGAACGTCAATGTTAAAAAGTATTTTTGTTTAAGGTTTAATACGAATATACGATTTTTTTTTTCACGGAACGGCCATAGAGTCCACGCGAATATCATTCATTATTTTCACTCCATCATTATTTGGTTTCCACGTTTTAGATACTTAATAACGTTTAGCGTTTCAAGTAAAGTCTTGGATTCAAATTTATATATGTATATATATATATATATATATATATATATATATATATATATATATATATTTCTACAGCTCGGTGGAATAAGTGGTTATGTCTAATTTTATCCGAAACGAGTTTCTTGTACTTAAGTAAGCGGAATCGAGTTATTTTCGTAGTGAATAAGGGGCCAAGTAATACATTGGCTTGAAAAAGAGTTATTGTTTATATTACAACTCAATTCCAAGCCAAAAATACGAGAATGATACGATTCCGGTTAATTGAAAGCAGTTAAATATCCCTGGACAAAATCAGACTTAACAGCCTATTCACCAGGGCAGTAGATTTATACATTTAAGTGTTTATATTCATTTTTCTTTCAATTACAGTTATTTTAATGCTAAAAGGTATTGAATTCATATGTTAAAATAAAAGTAAAAGAGAAAAACTATATGTATACATAGATTAAATAAATAAATTAAAACAAAATAAATAAATAACAGTAAAGAAAAAAAATAAAAAGTTCACATAATCAGACTACTTTGTAGCAGTGAATTTACCTGATTATTTATAGCACACTGTTTATCCGACATTGGGACTATTATTAAAAAAATATTAAGAAATGCTTTAAACAAATTTATTCTTTATTATTAATATTTTATTAAAGAATGGCCGTAAACTTTTCCTTTTTATGAACTAGCTATACAGTTATTGATTATCCTGGGCCCATGTTGAATTATTAATAAAGACAACACCTGGCATGACAATCTTCAGCCATTGCCTGGCCCCAGCTCTTTAGAACATCAGATATAATCTAATCCTAAGACACCATAAATTTTTCCTACTATCTTATGTACACAATTCCTGGATTAATGTCCTAGGACGTAATAAATACATATTATTTTTAATTTATATAAGTCTTAGTTTATAGTACTAATTGCATAATGCTAAAATAAATATTTGTTTTTAAGGTTCCCGTGAATCACGCATAAGATTCTAAAGAAATATTTTATTTTTCAACATAATTCCTTATGTATATTCAAGATAATTCCCTTAATTAATAATTTAATAATATTTGTATTGATTTTCTTTTAAAAAAAAACATTTAAATGTTCCGATGCCAGTCCCGTCATTCCTCATTCAGCATCCCCTGCTTCTTGGATTTGAAATGTCCTTCAGATTACTGGAGGCAACTTACGACGACCAGCCGTAGGAGTAATGACCCTACCCCGTGTAAACTTCTCAGGATTAGCGTTGTGATAGTCAAGGATCTCAATAAGCCGCCAGGAGGTTTGGTCCAAGGGACTGTATGCTTTGGGGAAAGGCTGTAGGTCTTCCTGCGCCTTATGACCCCTAACAGCCATAACCCATAGACTTAGTCCCATTATCCAGTATCTTTGAGCCCCATTGTTCACCGCACTGGCGAATCGGCCACAAAGAGGCATGTTATTGAACTATCCTGCCACTGTATCATGGAAACCGTGGTTCACAGCAACTTCAGATTGGGAGAATCCCTCCTGACTCTCTATGCTCCAGCAAGAAATATATGTCTGGAAGATGGCCACATCGCTCGGCCAATAGTCTGTCGTGCCGACCGAAAAAAAATATAAATTGGAAAAAGCTTTTTTTTTATTCAAATTTTTAATACAATTTTCCGCCTTTAAGGGAGTGGAGTGGCTCAGTGTTAGAGCGCTTAGTTGCCGCGGCAACTATAGGGCGAGCCGTGCCGAAGGTCCTGGGCTCAAATCTCGCTGCTGGTATACTTTTATTTAATCATTTCGCGCCTAAATCAGGGATTTAGAACCCTCCTGCGGCTCACCCTGCCTCTATAAAGTGGGTACCCAAAATATAGAAGAAAATCTTGGCGTGATCTAGGACAAATCACCTCTCTGCACAAAGGTAGTCCAATAAATAGTACAGTCGTCTCTACCACCTACTGAACCCAAGATGGGTACCTAATGGTACAGGTTTTTTTTTTGGTTTTTTTCACATCCTCTAAGATTTTATTTAAAATATATGTACAATTTACAATGTATATGCCTGCGAAAGCTTCTATATAAACAAAAACCTTGTGTTACCTTTCGGTAATTTATTATCATAGCATCGACTATTCACTATAAATTATTCGCGATGAATAATTATTGTGGGAAGAAAATTCTCAAAGGTGGTGTAATGATGAAGTAGTAGGCCTTGAGTGGGCTATGACCGACACGTCATGATGAGGTTGTAATTTTATGTCCACGGAGTTGTTTATGGTCATGTGGTATGTTAGTTTATATTAGGTTAAGTAATTTTTAAAATTATCTATAGGTGATTTACGAGTATTTAATTTATATTTTATTATCGTGAACTAATAAAATTGTATACTTCGAAGTTCGAGAAGATAGGACACACTGAAGATGAGATACAGTGTTTCAGATTGAAAAATAGTTTTCTGCCTTTAAAATTTTCATTGAAAAAAAATGTATTCTTATTTAACCAGCCTATTACCCTTAATAAAACAGGCTGAAAATCCTTTTACATCTCGAATTTGGTAAATAATTTCTCCATGATTTATTTTTTAGAATATTAAAAGAAAAAATTGCAAACGCTAAAAAAATCGATTTTTCGTAAACATTTTTGTCTTAATTTTTTTAAATTGATTTCAACAATTTCATTTCTCTGAATAAAAATCTACCACTGTTTTGATGTGAAAAATCTATTTATTTAAAAAGAAAATACTGCAAATCATAAAATATTTTATTAAATTTGTCAAAAAATTAACTTTTGTTTTAAACGTAAAAATTTTTTGGGTTTAGTATAGTCTGAAAAAAAAATTTTAAAACCCATATAGATACGATTTGCTAAATTCGATATATAAAAGCATTTTAATGTTTTATTTTGGCGTATTAAACGGAACGGTTTAATTGCGTATAAACGTTTTTTCAATGTAGAATAATAAAACATGGACGACAAACACTTCGTCTCCCCTGCATGTCAGTTACCTGTCTCAAAAGACATAAAACCTTATTGGCTTTTATGAGTTTCAAAGTAGAACACCTGTATCCTACACTTTAAAGCACACAGGTGACATTCACTTAGAGCACGCCTTTAAGACGGAGTAAATTCTTATTCGTATTAAAATATATCTATCGGGTTATATTTATGTAACTATTAATATTAAAAATTGAAATAATTTAAACCGATAATATTTATAAAATTAAATTGTTATTAATTGTTATTTTAATGGGGAACCGCGGTACCCCGATAAGTATGAGTATTGTTCAACAATATACAGGTTCTTATTTGGTACTGCAATGTTTTTGTCGCCATTTCCTGTTTTCTTTCTTAGCCCTGAAGATGCCCTACACCGTAGGCCGAAACGTTGGCACTATTAAAAAATAAGTTATTCTTATTTTTGTGTTATTATTGACTGTACCATCTGACCAATTCATTAATTTTATCAAATGGATACATTTAGGACTTTTTTGGTATCTGTTCCGCAGGTTTCCACTTTGAGTTAAGACACAAAATTTAGCTTTTCACATCTTTTCTTTTGAATATTCTTGAAAATAAAAATAATTTTATAATTCATTAGTTAGTTGTTTTAATTTTAAATATTTTTATTTTGAAGAGAAAAGATAATCCCCTCCGGCCGGGATTCGAACCCGGGTCCTCTGTCTTACCGTGACAGGACTCTACCAACTAAGCTACCGGAGTTGATACCAGCCGGGGACAAATCTTTTCTCTTATCTGATCCCCGTGTTCTGGCAAGTTTTGCGATGTATACACGAGAACGAATGTTCTTTGAACATAACTTTAGTTTTAGGAACTTGTTGACATACGTCATATTACTATTTATAATTTATTGGTTAGTTGTTTTAATTTTAAATATTTTTATTTTGAAGAGAAAATAAAAATAAAATATGTCCCCGGCTGGTATCAACTCCGGCAGCTTAGTTGGTAGAGTCCTGTCACGTTAAGACAGAGGACACAGGTTCGAATCCCGGCCGGAGGCATATCTTTTCTCTTCAAAATAAAAATATTTAAAAATAATTTTATTATTAATTGTAGTAATGAATGAATTTAATTGAAGAACCGACTTACACGTCTTCTTTAGGTTTTATCATCATCTATACTTCGAAATGTTATTTGAAACGTTCATTTCTTGATCAGGTGATCATCGAAATATAACATTTCCTGTATATATTATATTATTATTATAGGCTCTTTTTTACATCCTAAAGTTCACAATTATTTTTATTTTCGAGAATATTCAAAAGAAAATATGTGAAAAGTTAAAGCTTGTTGATACTTTTCTGTTAACTAGTGTCACCAACATTATGATAATTAAAATTATCATTGGATAAATTTCTGGGATCTCTTAAGTTGAATGAATACACGTTTATTTCATCCCATATTTCCCTGATATAGATATTGTATATATCCGGAACAAGACTTGGTATTATCATACTAGTATTATCACATTGTCAGGACACATGAGGACATCAGAACCAGGAACTTGGCCGACACGAAATGGGCTGTCGTGGCAAGTTGATGGCACAACAAACCTGACATAACTTGTGCCCGCCCATGTTGCTTCCTATATTCCTCTGTGTGTCCTCGCACCTCTAGAGATCTAGGCATGAATATAGATTGCTCCCCGAAGGTGCACGACACAATTCTCCCACTAATACTATCCCATCTCGCTCTAATCACGAACCATCACGGAGCTCTACCATTATGGAGCTATATCCATTATTAAGTAATATAGGCCTCTATAGATGAATAAAATTTGAGCCAGTTGTTGTATCTAATTTCCTTTTTACCTAATTAATTTTTCAACTAACAAAACACTAATTATTAATATAAATTTAGTTACTTATAAGGATGAAATAAATTAATTATTTATTAATTAAATGTTATTTAATTTATAATATTAGTTATTATCATTATAAGTAGCTAAAAATAAAGAGATCAAACATTACAATAAAAAAATTACAGTAACTATAATAAATATACAATTGTTAAAAATAATTTTAAGGATTCATATAAACATATTATAAAATATATTTCTATGTCCCAAATGCCATTTTTATATATTTTCTAAAATGAATACTTCTCTTATTATTTATTTTATCTTATAAATTAAAGAATTATAAATGTGCAGGCTTTCCTCCAGAGACAGTAGATAGAAACTTCACAGCAGACGTTCAGCTCCCACAGACCAGACTCACGAACAGATACTTGCTCCTTGGTTTATACTAGTCAAAATTGATCTAAAAAATCCCAAGTAGACTCAGAGGACACCACGGACAAAAGGTTATTTGAAAACGAAGAGTACAAATAGAGTGTGATGTCAGAGAAGCACCCGCAGCCGAAAGTAGACCGAAGGAAGGGATGAGGGCCTTCAGTGAATGAATGAAGGAGTACTGCAAGAAAGAAAAGTACTCATGAAAGCTTAGCGCGGTCTGGTGGTCTGTAACGCGTGTAAGAAATAATTGTAAAAAAGCATATAAAATAATCTCTAAACAATTTATAGGAGCTCAATATCCCCATTAGGTAAGGGGCCCTTATTAAGATCAGCTAGTCGTTAATCACTACTGGGGTGTTGAGGTGGGGTGTACTATATATATTCCAAAAATCACTACCAGTGTATTGGAGTGAGATGTACTACATTATATCAATGTTAATCCACAACCCCGCTTTCTAAATTTGCGAAACGACCTTATCTATAAATAGTTATCTAAAAGATAAGATTCTTGTAGAAAGAGTTCATAAAATAATGACATATTAAAAATTACTTGAAGTTCTTATATACTTTCTTGTACATCTAGTCCTTTGTTAGTTACGCGAAAAATTTCAAATTGATTTTTCAACAGCACAAGTTGCCAAGAATCCTGTATTTGAGCTGCTCCTTAGTATACAATATTAAATTAAATAATTTTCTAAATTGCCTTTGGCTAACTCGGCATACATACAACATTTATGTAACGTGTAAGATATATAACATAGAAGGAAAGGTCAGACTGAATGTACGCTTTGAATATTTGAAAACCACCTGTTGCAATGACAAATCATCTTCCCCACGCGACCCAGATCCGTCCAAGTTGCAATGACAAATTAAATTTTAATTGCTAAGAGACATTTAAGATATGCCAGATGTGTCCTTTCAATTATGTGCAATTAAAATTAATGATTAATCACGGGTGAATTTAATTTGTCACAGAATGTAACTAAAAGCAGAATCGTGATAACATTGCATTACACATTACAGTGCACAATTGAATCAACCAAAAAAAAGAGTTATTTGTTGAATGTCTTTGAGTGAGGTTAATCAAATAATTCGAGGTTACTGTCTCTATTTGATGAGTCTGTTTGGACTATTGATGTGAGGTGAGCAGCACCTAATCTTCTTTGATGCGATTTTTCTTTTGGCACATGTATATTTGACACCCTTAAGGAATTCCTTATTGAGACGTTTCCTAGTGGATTCAGAATAAATGTAAAAACTTATTTAATAGATGTGGCTCAATGGTAGAGCACTGAGTTGCCATGCCGGAGTCTGTTTGCAGCCGGAGATGGATCTCACCCAGCCTATATGAAATATTATAAAAATAGGGTACCCAAAATAAGGGAGGTAAATCTGCCGGTTGAGCGTGACCTAGGAGAAGTCACCTCCTTGCAGAATAGTTGTCCATGAAACAATACAGTCTCTACCATGTACTGAACCCCAGACCCGTTTACGGGTTGTAGTGGTACAGTTTTATTTTATTGAATAGAACAAATTAGTGTGTCCTACATTTTAACAAACATATCTAAACTAGAACTTTTTATAAAAGATGTTTAGGCGCAAAGACATTTAAGCCACTTAACAAACGGATGAAAGAGGAGTAGTTAGGAAAATTCTCCAAACACTTTCGAAATTTAAACAACGTTCCTTCAAAAATAAAATTCGAAAAAAAATAAAATAACAAAAACAGATTACATACTTAGTATATACTTATTAAAGTTAATGAATATATTGTTTAGTTTAAATAAGCTTCATGGTTTATCTATGCATATTATAAAACAAAGTCCTCGGCTGTGTCTGTTCGCGGTAAACTCAATAACTACTGCACGGATTTTCATGGGGTTTTCTCCAATAAATAGAGTGATTCACGAGAAAGGTTTAGGCATATAATTTGTCAAAGTTTTGTATAAATTAGTTGGAATATAAAGATAATTATCGGAATTGATGGGAAAAGTATAGCCACCAGGGAGGTGTAATCGATGACGCTCCCTAATATTTCTTATCTATATATCTATACATATTATAAAACAAAGACCTTGGCCTTGTCTGTCTGTCTGTTCGCGGTAATCTTTTTTGTTTATAATAGCTACATAATAAAATCCATTAGACAGACAATCATGTAGCCTAGTCATGCTAGTATTATATAAATAATCTGGTCAATGATTTTTTTTAATTCGCTAAACGATGAGTCAACTGGAAAAATATTTTTTGGAATGCAATCCGTAGAAAAAATATTTTCCACCTGTGAGCAGGACCCAGCTGGACAGGTGCCAACCGAGGTATGAATATATCTTTAAAATAAAATTGGTTGGAAAATTTTCCGTTAAAACTAAATATACGAGTACTACTGCCACATCAGATTTATTAAAAAAGACATAGCTAAATTAAAAATATAAAAATTTCAAAATGGCATACAATACTAATAATAATTAAATTTCAAAATAATACTCAATACACGAGTATAGAGAGAAAAAAAAGAAGAAAAAAAGCGAATTTGGCCACTTTAAGCGAGCTCAGAGTCAATTAACTTACAACTGATAAGGTTAAAGAATTTATATAATAATTATTTATATATAATCACTATTTATATTATTAAAACAAAAATAAGAAATCAGCCATTTCGAAACCGAAATTGAAATTCAATTAAAAACCTTTCTAAAATGAAATATTTCCAAAAAGTAAAATACTACCTCAATTAATTAAAAAAAAAAAAAAAAATATATATATATATAGAGAGAGAGAGAGAGAGAATGAGTGAGAGAGTAAATAATACATCTTTAGTCCTCTTAGAATATAAATTTTGTTAAGTTTTCTATCATTAAGTATTATAACCAATAATTTATACGACAATAATAATAAGTAAATTAATAATCTAAACAAAAAAGATAAATGAAACTAGTAAATTTGAGAAGAAAAAAAACAAACAGAGGTAATATAAATCAGATACAGATAATATAGGTAAATAATATATGGGTAATATATAATACAAGTATAAATAAACAAATAATAACAGATAACACATTACACCATTATTGACAAATCGACAAATTTCAACGAGCCCTTATCAAATATTAATTTAGCAATGAAATTCAGGCTCTCCCTTTATAATGCATTTAACAAAAGCGCAAATCAATAATATTAACTAATCATTATCCAACATATATTACATATATATATAATGATTATATATAATCATTAGTCAACCAACGACAGATTTGGTTATAAATTATGTTACATTGATACAAAATAGGTCAACCAAGGGCGGATCCAGGATTTTTATCTGAGGAGCACAACAGGCAGACGGGAAAAAAATCAACAATAACTTGTATTATTAAATTAAATTATTAAATAAGCTTGTATTATTTATAGAAAGGTTTATTAAAATACCAAAACAATAGTTTCGCTCATGTTCATTATGTTATTTTAACAGCTATGATCGTGTGATTTGTCTCTAGTTAAGTACTATAATGGATTCTCCACAGTTCACAAAAACTGCCTGGGGGAGGAGTGCCTTCGTGCCCCCCCCCTAAATCCGCCGTCGATGTCAACTGACAGATGATTAAATATATTACATTTTTTATAACAAAGTATAATATCATATCATAATATAGCATACATAAAATCCCTTGGATTACATAAACTCCCTTTCGGCTTGCCTTTAACTTTCGAATGTTAAGTTCAAAATAACAATATTAAAAATATTTTAAGTTCCTATAGCGATAATACCTAAAAAGCAACGAATTCTAAAATTATGAAATCAGTTACAATTTTTTAACAAGTTAAAAATTAAATGTTATTTTTCGAAGTTTATTGATCCCAATTAAAAATAAAAGTGACTATTATAAGACCTTTTCGAACTTACGGAGTAGAGGTTTGGTGGCTCGACTAAACCATCGAAATCCTCTCGTATCCAATTCTTACAGTTCAAAACCCTTCGTAAAATCCTCAGTACTCCTTACTTTGTTACAAATAGATTCATCCATAATGACCTTAATGCCCTATTTGCTGCTTAAATGGTACGAATCCGATATCAATCCTTTCATGACAAACTTTATTCCCACTCAAATCCAATAGTTTCAAACCTAGTACTTCTTCAACTATCCTATAATCCTCCGAGGCGTCTAAAAAGAAGATGGCCTCTTGCTAATTGAGTAAAATCTATTAGTGGGTAACTTCTCTACTTGCCTGAGAGTTTCCTCCTCCTACTTGAGAGAAAAAGTTTAAGATAAAAAATATTACACGAGAACAGTTACTAACAATACAAAAGCGCACAACTTTAACTGTAGAGTTCATAAATAGAAGATGAAATAATAAAAACACTTAAACCCCTACCTATTTGAATAAAATGATTATTTATCTTTCTTTATTTAAAAAATAGAGCCTATAATAAATAATAACATAAATGCCATTAAATTGTTTAATAGATTATTATTACCTTCGCCTATGTATGTATGTAATAACGGAATATAAAAAAGTTTTTTTGTTTCCATTTATATTAAACTCCCCAGTTGATCCTGCCAGTAGTCATATGCTTGCCTACTCAGCCATGTATGCCTTAGTACAAGCATTAGTACTAGGCACAAGACACTACCATGTCTTCGGATTTAAAAAACCGCTAATCCTGGTTAGGATAATGAGAATTTATTAAATTATTGCATTGTCATAGGTCCTAGCATTTGTACAAAGTTTCAACTTGAAGTTTTGAAGTGGTCGAAAATCGAGTTCAAAGATTCCGTTACATACATAAAGGTTAGAGATTTGTTTGGAAACTACATCTTGAAATACTGTCATATTTATATCCACCAATAATATAGCCGAACGGAGGATGAAACAGTTCTCCCTGATATTGATAGCATCGCTAGCCGTCACGAAAAACGGATCCATACCGCTTCCACAATTAAATACACGTTATTTATATAAACATTATTTATTATAAACATCGCTAATATTAATAAAGGACAATAATATATATATATAATACGATTACATGAATTATAACTAAAGGGATGTATGGAGAAGAGGTGTTTACTAGGGACGTGGACTAGTAGATAACGGCTTGCACATGTGTCACTAATCACTTCCCCCACCAGCTCCCAGATCGATACATCGATCACAGCTGATTCGATAGCCAAAGGACATCCGCCCTAGGATCGGTCACTACGGCTCTCTTTCCGGTCGACAAATAGTCCTTCGTTCCCTACGCTACAGTCCCGGATCAACTCCTGGGTCGTATTTCTCTTAGGAATAGTTGGAACACTAGGTCCGGTGAAAACAGAATCCTCAAGTCATAAATATTTTGTTTACCACAACAACAAAAAATTGGTAATTATTCCGTTGTCACTTCGAGTTGAGTCCCGAGCTTTAACTTGTCATTAGTTGTTCTGTTCAAACCTTTAAATCCGAAGATTGTAACTTTTTTAAATACATTGTAATTATTTGAACCGCTTTGATTAAAAATATTCAAACAAAAAAAATCATTAAAATATCTCACGTGATGGCGTAAGTTGTCACAGATTGACCTATTTATTGCGTATAATATATCTGTTCCCTAAATGGGTCAAGTATAAAAGTAAAACTGTTTTAATTAATAGCTAGAAAGAATTATCTCAAGTCGTAGCATTTTTCAGTAATAAATGCCCAATGAATTAATTTGGATAATTTTTTTAATATAAAGGCAGCGGAGTGGCTCAGAGGTATAGCACTGAGTTGCCATCTTAAATCATTCTTATCTTTCTAAATATTTCTTATCTCCAATAATTTCGACCTCAGGGTTGCCTGCCGGGCGCTGTAAAAATCAAAAACTTGAGGTTATAGAAAAAAAATGTAACTAATTAAAAAACTTTAACCATCGAATCGAATTGTGAATATAAGCCATCCTGGAGTCCACTAGAATATCAACAAAAAAATTCATCGAAATAGGTCCAACCGTTTAGGAGGAGTTCAGTGACATACGGACGAACAGAAGAATTTTATATATACACATGTTAAAAACCTAGCCAGTTCCGAACTCCAGACCTTTTGAGTTCAATAACCCAGCTTTCTATTCTATAATTATAAAAAAAAAATTAAGTTATTATTCATTCAATCAACGGAACTAACTAAGTAAAAAAGTCTTATCATTATTAACAAACCAATAGCCAATATTAATCAAACTGGAAATGTTCTTCTTTATTCAATTCGAAAATACGTCTGAATAATCACCACTCCAATTGAATTTTTCCACCTTCGCTTCACTAACAGATAAATCCAATTTTCAGAGATGTGTAAATTTCTGGCTGATATTGGATTGTGTCGGACCAGGGATGCCCCAGAAACCATTCCCTCCGCTAACCCATCGTATACTGTTTTATGACTAATTAGTGGGGAAAAGGGAAAAAATAAAACCGTTTTTATTGTTTTTTCCTTAAGTATTAATTAATTTTTTCATTAGGTTTTCATCCTATATAAACCCCCTGAATGATTAATGCTCATCAAAATTTATAACCGACAAAAGCCACCCTCCTCTAAGCAACTTTCCCTAATAATTTTTTTATATTTATTACAGTAAGTTATTTCAGTTATGTATTTTAAATTACATTTTATACATTTAAGGAAAATATTGCTAATTTTTCTTTTCAATTTCTAATGAATCTTTTTCAATTTAATTTTACTTACCATTAATATTTTGAAAATATCAGGTACGAACAAATTAAAATAGACTTCATCACAGAGTAGTTTCAGGCAGATTATTGTTTAAAAAATTATTGCTATATAAAATATCTAAAATTACTCGGACATCTCCACGGCATGAACAAACATAAATTTATCAAACAAATGTTTGACTGTTTTGGGAAAAAGAAGACCAAGTAAACGTGGACTAAAGAAGTAAAGAAAGATTGGAAAAGTGGAACATTGCTTCTTTCTAGTATGTGGAACAGAGTCTCACATACTAGAAAGAAGCAGAGTGAATAGTCTGGAACGATTTCAGGATGGAAGAAAGAATTGAGAAGGTTGGATGAAGCTGAATAGAGGACCAAAAGAAACGTGGCAGAGAACGCAGACAGACAAATCTCCAGCAGAAGAAAGGAAAATAAAGTTGTAACGTTAGAATTGGTCAATACGAAACACAAAACAATGCAGAAGAAAGCAAGGATTTTCACAAACAAGTGTTAATATCGCGAAAATTGTGTGTTTTCATATTGCGACATTAATATTCATTTTGACCATTCGTAAACTCATTTCGACCAGTTTCGTTAATTTTCATCATAATTACAGGGAGTGGTACTTGAAAACCATAATAGATTTTTATAAATAAATAAATTAAACTTTTAAACAAAACTTCTCAAATTTGGTATGTAAGATTTATCATATTAATATTAATAACACATAAGATTGCTACAAATTGTTGGTCCAAAAATATATTTAAATATTTTAAAAAATTAGATTATCTGATCCCCAGCTGGATTCGAATACGGCTGATAATCAGCTCAGCAACTGTACACTGCACAACCCCACTTATTTGTTTATTAATATAGTATTGTTAAAAATATACTTAACACTTTTATATGAGCAATAGTAGATAAATCGAAAGTAATAGTTAATTGAAGTTTAGTAGGGGAGCGGAGTGGCTCAGTGGTAGAGCACTTAGTTGCCTTGCAGAAAATCCTAGTTCAAATCCCGGTGCAAGCAAGACTGTTATTTAGTCTGTTTGCAGCTGCAGAAGGATCATATGGGATCTAGGACCCTCCTGGCCTATTCCCAATCTCATGGCCTATTTCCTTTTTAGAGGCTCACCCAGCCTCTAAAAAGTGAGTACCCAAAATAATTCACAAAAGTAATATGCTGTACCAAACAGACCAGTCTCAAACTTCAAAAACTTAATAGACAAATTTAAATGTATCTATAAAGAATGACATATACAATGAAAGAAACAAAAATTATACAAAAAGCTTTCAGCAGTGAGAAAAAAAATTATATTTAAAATAAACAACAATTGTGTCTATACATTCTTATGAACTTATATACATCTATATGAACAATAACAATAATATAAGATAATTTGGTATCCTATAGTAATAAATGCTTTGTTATTTTATGTATATACCGCTTTGTACTATTTTTTGTGTAGTTACCTACATTTTTTATAAGTGGGTTTTTATTGTGTTTACACTTATTAAAGATTTTTTTTCATAATTTATTGATAAATTCATTAATAAATGGTATATATATATATATATATATATATATATATATATATATATATATATATATAATTCTTTGTGCATAATTTTAACTTTAGTGTAATATGCATAGTTTCCAGCAATTCTTAGGCATTTGTTTTGAAATATTTGTAGTTATCGTTTAATTTGATGACTTTAGATAAAGAGACTTTTTAGGTTTTTTATTAAATAATCTTCGACGGTTGTAACCAATAACTAATATAGCTAAAGCTAACTAAAGCAATAATAACTGAAATATAGTTTAAAATATTTGTATAATTATTATAGTTTATAAAACTAGGTTTATATATAATATAATTAGAACATACCTGGTTGTAAATTGCCTCGAGGTTTGGCTCCTAAAATTGCCAAGTTTACGTTCGCTTTCCTTCCGTCAATAATCGGGTTAGGATCCTTACAAGCTCTCTCTGCAGCAGGCCTATCGCCCATTATCACCTAAAAAATAATAAAAACAATTAAAATTAATAACCCTATTATATAAAACAGTATAATAAATTGATAGAAGTTTGACCACAGCGCCAAGTAGGCCTTAGTAAATAAAAACATGGAAAAGCTACTTAGGCTAACTTGTTTTTAGGACCACGTCACTACGTTCTTTCTCTCACAACCCCATCAATCCCTTCGCCTTTATTTTGTTGATGTTATAAGAGAGTATACTACAACCCGTCAACTGGTCTGCGATTCAGTACATGGACAGAGACTGTACTGTTTCATGGACAACGTTTCTGCAAGGAGGTGACTTGTCCTAGGCCACGCTCAACCGCCAGGTTTTCCCCATTATTTATATAACACTTTTTAGAGGCTGGGTGAGCCCCAGGAGGCTCCAATATATACAACATGAATATGAACAATAAATTAAAAACGGGCATACCGAAATATTTAGTTGCTTAATAGAAATCTTACACGAAGAGAAGAACCCTTATACGATTTGACTTCAATGTTAACAATTATTCCAAGTATATGGCATTCATTTATATTGGCCTTAGTTTATTTCTGTAGTTTTTGTTTGTAATTATAAATAGAAAGTCATATAAGCTGTCGAAGTTAGCTAATAATAATTAATGGGAGCCCTTCTGAAAAATTATTTTCAAAAATATTCAAGGTGCCATTGAACTGAGAACATATTTAAATTTAAAATTGGCACAGTCAACTCCGGTAAAAAAAAATCTAGCTTTAAATAAATTAACAAAACAATAATGAAAACTGGCAAAGGTTAGATACAGTCAGAGAAGTATTCCAATGAAAATCAATTCCAACTAACAGGAAAAGACTAATTATTCCAAGAATAATTAAACGGAATAAATTATTATTTATAGACATATAAAGGATAATAATAATTAAAAACGACTGAAAGCTAATATAAATTACGGTAAAAATATTATGACTGTTAATAAAATAAATAAATTACACTAAAAATAACTTGGGGATAAGCTCTCTCTGATTGAACGAAAAAAAAATTTTAAAATTATAACAATTAACAAAAAAATGAAATGATAACAAAAAATTAAATATAATCGCTAATTATTTTCCAGTATCCATTTTAATTAACGATCATATTCCTGTAATTCTGTTTAATATATTGAAACCGTGACACTAAAGAGACAAGAATATCAAATGAATTTCCAAAAGGATAAACATTTCTTTTTTTATATAAATATTGGAAAAGCGAAAAATTTAATTTATGAACATTTTTACATGAAGTACAAATTTATTTTTCCGAGTGTTAATGATGTGATCTAATGAGAATTTATGTTGTTTTAATTAACATAAAATTAACGAGTTTCATAGAATTAAGAAAAAAAAAACACAATTACAGAAAACCAGCTGCAATAGAAGAAAAACTAATATTACGTTTTGGCTCGTTGCATATGAAATGTCAATTTTCAAAGGAGAGATTTTTAGTAAAATAACTTTTTGAAAGCAAAATGTTTACTACACATTTTTCCCAGCGTGTAATAAAATTTTTAATTCGAGAACTGAAAAATCCTAGGTTTTTTATTGGAATAAAGTCTGAAAAAGCTTTTTTGACTTGATCGTCATTTTCGAAAATTCAACCCTTAAGGAAGGTTTCCCAATTCCTGAACAGATGGAAATCTGTTGGAGATAGGGAATGGGTGTGGGAGGACTTCGTAACCGAGTTCGTTTGGTTTCTCCACGGTAGCGTCCTTAATGTGTCGCGTCATATTGCAGTACAGGTCCATTCCGATTAATGCAGGTTGTTTTTTAAAAAGTTTTTGTAGCATTAAGCTGCGGTACGATGTGGAAATGATTTTGGATGAAAAATTTCTCCCTATCCCGAATGCGGTGGTAATGTTTCTAACAGCTTGGGCTTGCCGAGTATCCATGTTAAAAATAAATTACACGAAAATCGCGTGTTTCCATGGCCATATTTGATGGCATACTAAACAACGTACGTTCAATTTTAGTGGTAGTAAATATTAAATATTTAATAGAGAAGAAAAAAACATTTTCCAGTCAATAATTGTTATTTCAACTTTACAAATGATTACAGAAAACGTTTCGACATTTATTTGTCATTCTCAACTTCAGCAATTCCTCATACAACTTCATTTAAATTTATAAATCCAAATCATTACTTAAGGACAAACATTATTTCAAAGTTAAAAAGTTAAAAATTTATATAAAATCTTGGAACTAGTCTATCTTCCATGGTTATGAATATGATAAGTATTATATTGAAAACCAAACTTTGATCTCTGACCATGGAAGATAGACAAGTTCCAGGATTTTATATAAATTTTTAACTTTTTAACTTTGAAATAATGTTTGTCCTTAAGTAATGATTTGGACTTATAAATTTAAATGAAGTTGTATGAGGAATTGCTGAAATTGAGAATGACAAATAAATGTTGAAACGTTTTTTTAAATCATTTGTAAAGTTTAAATAACAATTATAGACTGGAATATAGTTTTTTCTTCTCTATTAAATTATATAAATCAAGAAGATTGAGTCCAGTATATAAGTAAAATCTTATAAAGAAAATATTAAATATTATAAAAGAGAGGATTACTATCGGCTCGTTACAATCTGTAAACATAAAAATAATAAGCAACATAAGTCAACTAATTTAACTTTGAATTTTAGAATTAATAAAAACGGACATTTCATATGAAACGGTCCAATAGATAAATTATTCGGATTATTATTGAATTAATTATACGGCGTAAGTGGTAGTGAGTTACCGTGCTGAAGTTCATGGGTTAAAATCCGGCTCTACCAAATTTTATTTCATCTATTAACAGCCAGGTATGAACCTTTTTGGATCTATGACCCTCCTGGAGCTCACGCAGCCTCAATAAAGTAGGTACCCAAAATAGGTGGAAAATCTGGCGGTTTAGAGTGATCTAGAACAAATCACCTCTCTGTACAACCGTTGTCCAAGAAACAGTACAGTCTCTAACCCAAGTTAAGTAGAAACACGTACTAACGTACTATCAAGGAAGTAGAAATTACAACCCTTAAATGAGACGTAACTGATTTTATTTTTTAAATCGATGCATTCCATTTTTTCCGTTTAAATTAAAAAAACAGTGCAATATTTTTTGTAAAGGTTTAAAGAAGTCGGCAACAGTGGCTTTGTGATATGCCCATTTAAAAAAAATTATTTATAATTTAACTGATCGAGCTCGACAAAAAAACAAAAAGCAGTTGCTCGATCCGTTGCTAGGCAACTACATCACTAAAAAGCTTTTTATATAGCTCCTTCTAAAGAATGACATAACTTAGATCAACAATTTTAGGATAATACAGAATGATAATTAAATTATAATTATATCGGAAATTAAATTATAAAATAATAATTAAATCTGAATAAACACTACAATAATACTAGATATGGGAAATCTGAGAAGGTTGGATCAATGCATAAAACGTTTAATATTGTAATTATTTTAACTTAGACATGTTTTAAAATTTTAGTAATATTTTGAAATACTCTTTTATATATTATTAACTATATAAATATAAATTAAATAAATAAATTAGTATATAGAAAGTAGTGACAAGGAAGCAGGCTATCGCGCAGGACAGAGGAATGAAGAGTTGAGGGCACGGGGTCAGCCAGGTCACAAGTCAATTTGCTGCTCCTCGTGTGGCTAATGCATTGCTTTCCACCAATGTCAAGTCAGTTAAATATTTAAATGCTTAAATATTTTTCCAGAAAAAATTAAAGAACAAAGAAAAATTAAGTTTAAACTTATTGTTTTTTATTGCTATAATAAAGAACATACATATAAAGAATTACACCATATTATTTAATAAGCTTTGGGAGAAATTATTCCGCAGTCGAGAAAAAGCAAATTTTTAACTTTTAATTCGTTTCCCTTTTAATATTTTCCCGAAATATTCATCAAATATTCAAAAGTCACCATGAGCATTAGTAAGGAAAAGACAATGTAAATATAGGAAATCTGTATTCTTCTGTATTCATTTCATTTAGAAATGTACGTTTCAACAAACATATATTATCTATATTGAATGATAATAGTTGACCTTGATAATATATGTGGAAGAAAATGGTCCGGGTAGAGGTCAATAAATTTCTCTTAGATGCGGAGAGATGTTTATTAATTAGCCGACGTTCCGACATAATTTCTTTTATTATTTCTAACTTCTATTACTTATCATCATTGTTTCTTATCAACATTTTCATTTTTATTACACTATGCCGTATTTTTATTACTTACTATATTTATTACATACTGTATTTTTCATTTTTTTTACTTACTGTAGTTTTTATTTATTTTTTGTTATGGTTATTTATGCTCCACATGATCATCCTTGCTCTTAATTGATATATATCTCATGTTCTCTCCCCCCCATCTTTATTGTCCACCACTCAGATACCTGATGCTTATCTTTTTTTACTTTAATATTTACCCATTTTAATCTTTAATTTTTATCTTTATTACCCTATTCTCTAATTTTTAACACTTTCTGTTTTATTCTTATTGTGGGGCTCCACCAAACCATCAAATTCCTCTAGTATTCTCCACCCTTGCAATCCAAAATCCTTAGCAAAATCCTAAACGCTCCTTATTTTGTCACTAATAAAACCATCCATAAAGACCTTAACGTTCCATATGTTACCGATTTAGCCTATTCCAGATACCTATCATTCCATAAGAAACTCCAGCCTCATCCAAACCCACTAGTTTCCATCCTTACATCGAATTCCATCCCTGACAATCCTCCTAGGCGTCTGAAGAGAAGATGGTCTCGGGACCTTATATTATAGAAATTTTATTAGAGTGCTGGCAGTCGGTAGTGCCTCTACATGTCCTTTCATGTATCTAGTTAGTCATATAGCCCTTGTACTAGATGTATATATTACAGTTGTACAAATAATTAAAAAAAAAAAAAAATTCTTATTGTATTGTTTAGTATGTTTTTTACTACCTTTGTATTTTAACCTTTATATTTACCATGCTTAGCAATTCTTTATATTTTTTCATTTTCAATAGTCTGTATTTTGCATATTTAGCCCTGAAGAAGACCTGCAAAGTAGGTCGAAACGTTGGCTAATTAATAAATATTTCTCCTCTAAGATAAATTTATTGACCTCTACCCGGACCATTTTCTTCCACATATATCAACTAAACTTCGAAATGTTAGTTGAAACTTTAAATTCTTGAAGAAATGATTACCGAAATTTACTCATTAACCATAATTACATTATCTTTTCCATACTTAAGTTCACTTGTATTTTTAAAAAAATTTAAAAATGAAATGAATAAACAGTTAAAACTTGATGTAACTCAACTCGAAGCGACAACCTGCGGAACAGAAACGGCTTTGAGTTAATTATACCATAGTAACAATCGACAGGAGATATCTGTCGAAGAAGATAAGCAGTAGATGCTCCCTAGCCTAGAGAATGCAGTGAAATAAGATTGAAATTTTTCTTATAGACTATAATTGATTTTTGTTTTAATACAAACCTAAAATGAATAGAAAAATTCATTATTTTTATATGATGGAATGCATTGATTTAAAAAAACCTATGAAGTTATTTATTTAAGACTGCTGCTTTAATACAGTGAAATAAGATTGCCATTTTTTTTTATAAGCTTTAAATTATTTTTTCTATCAATAAAACAATCCTAAATAATTAAATAATAAAAAAATCATTATTTTCAATGAATAGAAAAAACGAAATTAAAAAAACAAGTTACATCTTATTCGAGTATTTCGATTTGAATTGATTCGAACCAGCACCATCATAGTTAAGAAGTACCTTCAAGGTTGACGCTTCATTGACTTCGTCTTTCCTTTTAAATTACGAAATTATAATTTTATTATAATTTTGAAGAAAAAATTGTTACACCCCTCTTTCACTCAATAATTTTGTTGTCCCAATGTTCCCGACGGAGATGAGTCCTCTAGGAATCATAATACAAGGAACAACACAATTTAGTTGAGAAGAAAATTTGTTGAAGACAAGGATTAATGAAGGGTTGTATAAAAAGTAATGAATACAGCAATTAAAAACCAGTTAGTCTGAATTAGTTTCATAACCTTAACCTCGAGAGTATAATGACTTAATTTTTCATTTAAATCTTCCTGCCGTTTTTTGTTTTCATTTAACTTATACTCAGTCTTCTGTTTATTTAGTTATGTTTCGATTTTAATAACTTTCCAATCACGAAACATTATATTATATACATTATATCATAAAATCACGTTTTACCACAATAATCTCAAACTTCGAGATTGTAATCAGCTGATTTGTTTCAAAATGGCGGCCGATTAAAGTTTTAACACATCCATATATCGGTAATATACCATATCATTTATAAAATATTGAAAAACATATCACGTTCCTAAGTCATTTTTTTTTTCTTTATCGTTATATATTTATAGTTTCTTTTTAAATCTTATTTATCAATAATGACCCAAAACCATCCCATATTATTTTGATTATGTCTTTCCATCTAATTATATTTAATATTTATGTGCGTTATCGTCAAATCATGAGTCTGTAAGAACAGCTGTTATGGGAGCATGTCATAAATCATTATGGTACATATCATAATTAAGAGGTACGATGATATGAATCCGAACTAGATGATTAAAATATCTGTATAATTTAGAGATGCTGAAAATATCAATGGTTGCCATTCAAAAAGTTCATCGATTCAATAATTTATTTTACAATTGTGAATTCAACAAATTGCAATGAAATTATATTCCAATATCAGATTATCGTCCATCATTTTCCTCATAGAAAATTAGTAGATTTGGGTAGCAATGAACAAAAATAAAATTATATTGTGTATTATATAATTTTATAATATTATAGTATTATAATATAATAATTGTATTATAATACTATAATAATTTTATAAGTATATATAATTTTATAATATAATAATTGTATAATTCTCCTCTGTTCAAATCAGTTATCATAATGGCTTTGGGCATTATTAATAATTCCTAGATTGTGTTCACGTCAGCTTTGTTTTAAATTTTCTTTTTATTATTATCTTTTTACTTCGTTCCATTTAATTTTCTCAAGTTTAAAACATTACTTCTCGCTTTTTTATTAAATGTAAATCCTCTTCACATTTTGAAGGTTAAAAAATAACGATATCTTATTGATATTTCATCATTACAAACATAATTGAAAAATTTTCGATAAAAACGAGATATATCCCAAAGCTCTCTGCTTAATAAAATATATCTAGACCTGATATATAAAAATACCAATACTTATATTATTATAGGTAGTATGATAACAGACCCAGGTTTACAAAGGTATTATTCCTACAAGGGATTTACGCATTTATCTCTCGTACCTTATTTTGTTTATCTAGTAAATGTTGAAGTAGCC
This sequence comes from Troilus luridus, assembly GCA_964056705.1. Classification (NCBI taxonomy): domain Eukaryota; kingdom Metazoa; phylum Arthropoda; class Insecta; order Hemiptera; family Pentatomidae; genus Troilus; species Troilus luridus. The sequence continues at coordinate 115,952,147 of OZ057414.1, read as the reverse complement.
TGAAACGGCGTGCTGTTTCTGGTCGTTACAGTCTAGTATGGGAATACCAAGTTAAGCGTTTTTCAAGGTATAGTCTCAAGTACCTGTTCTACAGGAATCAGTGGGATGTTATTAAACGATAGGAGGACAGGAAGTCATTGGTTTACGACGGAGGAGGGTAAAGGTGATATGATGGGATTTGTGGGAATTTATTTTAATCATCCAGTTTTAACACCATTTTTCAAGATCCTTAAATACTTAAAATAAGAAATAGATTGCGGTCAGAAACCTCAATTTTGGCTTACATCTAAAACATTGAAGGTCATTTACGATCGTGCGAAATTATTAAATAATTATCGTATTAATAATAATATAATAAAATAAATACGGGAAATGATTAAAGGAAGACAGACAATTGATGATGTGAGCAAGGGGTATTCCACCCAGAAGACCCATTTAAAAGCCATCTTGATGAATAATGTAGGTTCGGTCGATCCGGCTCGGCTACAATGGGACGGCTCCATTTAAACCATTTTAATCGCGAGCATTGTTTTCACTTCACCTTGATTAAAATACTTAATGAAAACTCTGAGCCTCCATGATTTTTAATAACCTTCCAAAAATAAAATTTAAAAAACCTGTACCACACCGACTCATGAAGAGTCTTGGGTTCAGTACATGATAGATACTGTACAGTTTTCAAGACAACGGTAACAACTAAAAAGAAGACAATCATAAGACCCATTTGAACTTACGGAGTAGAACTTCTCCAAAGCTCCACTAAGACATCGAATTCCTCTCGTATTCAATCCACATAAGTCATCCATTATGACCTTATTGTCACATTTGTTACTGATTTGTCCCGAACCCGACTTCAATCTTTTCATGACAAACTTAATTCCCACTCAAACCCACTGTTTTCAAACCTTGCTTCCTCTTCAATTCCAGATAATCCTCCGAGGGCTCTGGAAAGAATATGGCTTCATGGCCTTCTAACCTCCAGGATAGTTTCACTACTCGCCTTTATCTCATGCTTTTATATATCTTTCATTCTATTTACTTGATGTATTGTTATTATTTAAAAAAAAACCTGTACCACTACAAACCGTCCTAGATCCTATATGATCCATCTCCCGCTGCTAACAGACTAAATAAAAGTACTGCGGGATTTGAACCGGGATTTTCGGCAAGGCAGCTCAGTGCTCTACCATTATTATTATAGGGTTGTAAATTCCAATATATAAAATTAAAAGAAAACGTTTATGATTATAAAATATTAAAACAGATTAATACACTATCTATTTTAATGCAATATAAAAACTAATTCTGAAATATGTAACTAAAATAGAAAAAAATCTGATATATCCCTAAAGGTTTGTTCGAAGGAATCATCGGTTTTATTTCTTTGATGCCACAACTGTACCGCCGTTTAAGTATTAACACACATTCCATGCCCTCCATCGTATATCATGTCTTGGGGATAACACTCTGTTAAAAAATTATAGGACATTCTTCTTTACACAAGTTTTATAGCTCTATTAATAATGTAGAAATTATTGTCAATTAATAATGTAGAAAATGGAACTAGGTAATAATAATTGTCTTACGATTTATTCTGTAGCAGAATAATAACGTAGCTGACAGACGTTACTAAAAAGCAACTGGCAGTTTTAAATTATAAAATACTCCCAAGTTTTGTTCACTAATTAAGGGATACCCACTTTAAAGATAGGTGTCCACAGGAGGTTATTGGTGGCTGGCAGATCAAAGAATTTATCTTCCAGAGGGAGCTCCAGCACTCTACACACCGCTACCTTCCAAAACACCAAACGAAAAAGAAATAACGGAACGACAAAGGTTAAAAGGGACTACACGGTTAAGAACCGTAGAACGTATTAGGGAATTAGACGACGCATCAGTTAAGTGTCTCTTCCGCTCAGAGGACAAACAACACACTACAGGCCGCATATACTCTGTAGTCGTTTCATCTTAGCGGTCCCATTCTAATAGATATAATATAAGAAAAACATTATAATTATTTTTATAGAAAATAATATAATTGATTGTACTGTCTTTGCGGATCATACAGTTCTGTTGAGTGAAGACAAGAACTAAATAATAATAATACAAAAGGCTAAGCAAACCCAAAGACTTTCGCCAGAGTCCTTATTAGCTTTTTAGAAAATCATCTGTTACTAAGCTTAGCAACTTAACAAGCCCATCTTAATCGTCAATAATAAGTCTGTATATATTACTATCAAATTATATGTCAGTGAGAAAAATTTTCACAGAAAATCTCTCTCGTCTCGTTGTTTGGGTCCTTTTTTACTTTAAGGCTAATCATCAATTTTTTTTATATATAGAGAGAAAATCGTTGACTGGAAGATCTAATGTAGGATGGAAATATTTGGGGGTGCAGTCAATGTAAACAACTAATAAGTGAGACTTATTTATTGATAGCGCCCACGTTTCGACCTACTTTGTAGCTCATCTTCAGGGCTATGAGAGAAAACAGACAATAAAATAAACTATAAAAAAACTTTACAGTACCAAGAAATGTAAAGAGAAAGAAAAAGAGAAGAGAATAAATTATAAGCTTTATTCATAAACGATAAATTAGAAAATAAAGTAAATGATAGAAAAGAAGCTGGAGATATAAGCAAATTGTATTCGTCCATAATTTTAAAATTAAAAAAGAAATAGAACATAAGAAGATTTAAGCCTCATAAACAAATCAGATAGAGCGAAATAACTTGACCCATAACCTACTAATAGATCAGATGATAAATAAAAGTTAAAAAAAAAATCCAATTGATATTCAAAATAAATTTTCATGTTTATAATTTAAATAAATACCATATTTGTCTGTTATTGATTTATTTTAGTTTTTGGAGTAAATTTATTAATATATTTATATTCATAAATGATTTTAATTTGCTCTAGTATTGCAGAGATCAAAGTTTGGTTTTCAATGTAATACCCATTGTATTCATCACCATGGAAGATAGACAAGTTCCAGGATTTTATGTAACTTTGAAATAATGTTTGACCTTAAGATATCTACGCTTATTGTTATTAGTTATTTTTGACAAGTTATTTATGAGTGTAATTTCGTATATTTTTATTGTTTTTACAGTAATGATTTGGACTTATTTACTTATTATAAATTATGAAGTTGTACGAGGAAACGCTGAAATTGAGAATGACAAATAAATGTCGAAACGTTTTTTTGTTTTTTTTTTAATCATTTGTAAAGTTTAAATAACAATTATTGACTGGAATATGGTTTTTTCTTCTCTATTAAATTATATAAATCAAGAAGATTGAGTCCAGTATATAAGTAAAATCTTATAAAGAAAATGAAAAAGAGAAGGTAAACAGAAAGATATAAAATGAAATGTGAAAATATAAGAAATGAGATATAAATGTAAATAAATATAAAACGCATGATAATAGACTCCTGGAGAGTTACATAAGTAAAAAGAGTTACACTTTTCATTTTATATCTTTCTGTTTACCCTCCCTTTTTCTTTCTCTTTACATTTCTTGGTACTGTAATGTTTTTTTATAGTTTATTTTTTTGTCAGTTTTCTCCCTGAAGATGAGCTACAAAGTAGGTCGAAACGTGGGCACTATCAATAAATAAGTCTCACTTATTAGTTGTTTACATTGACTGCACCCCCAACTATTTCCATCTAGATTAATTTCTTTCTTTATTAATTGAAAAAAAGAACCAACATTAAAACTAAGTTTGAAGGCTTTTTCACTTTCATTGGAGTCACCTGTTGACTATTGATTAGCATAAAACCTAGAATCCCCATGATCGAAGGTTAGCAGTCAGACAAGAGCCAAAGGGAGTAAAAAATCCTTGGTAATCCCTTCCTTCGGAAGGGATGTAAAACCTATGCGGCGACGGGAACTCGTTAAAGACCCCTATCCTAAGCATACCTGGGATAGGGAAGCTCACATTAAGAACTTAATGACCTATTACTAAACACTTGATAACATAATCTAAACTAGGGGTCCTTTTCAAGTCATAACTATTAAATCGGTAACGATTTAGGGACTTTAAGGAGCCATAATTACTTGTTATTTACGAACTGAGACTGCCTTTGATTCCCACTTCTTTATTGTGATATGTATTACATTTATATAATAATAAAAATAGAGTTTTTGAGCATGAAAACGCAAATAAACAAATTATCGATTTGTGAAATCCTTTTTGCGTTAGATTGATCTTTTACCAAAGAAAGCTTTAGGCTTTATTGCAGCACGCTATGACCTACAGTAACGGTGCAGTAAAAAAAAAAATCTGAGAGAAACAGGGGAAAAGTGTCCGTTGCTATGGCTACTCCCTACCTCTTAGAGCATGTTGACAACACTAACTTTGGGAGAGAGAGAGAGAGAGAGAGAGAGAGAGAGCGAGACAGTGTGTCTGTGTGTGTGTGAGAGAGAGAGAGAGAGATCATTACTAAATAAATAATATTATTTGATCTTATACATATGAAGGGAGCGGAGTGGCTAAGTGGTAGAGCACAGTTGCCATACCGGAGATCCTGAGTCAAATCCCGCTGCAGGCAGTACTTTTATTTAGTCTGTTTGCAGCGGGAGGTGGTTCATATAGGACCTAGGACCCTCCTGGGGCTCACCCAGCCTCTATAAAATGTTATAAAAATATGGTACCCTAAATAAGGGAGAAAAATCTTGCGGTTGAGAATGATCTAGGACAAGTCACCAGCTTTCAGAACCGTTGTCAATGAAACAGTACAGTCTCTACTATACAGTGAACCCCAGACCCGTTCAGGGGTTGTAGTGGTACAGGTTTTTTTAAATATATATATATATATATATATATATATATGAGGAAAACAATGGCCCGGTTGAGATCAGAGAAGAAGAGCTATAAATAAATAGTCAGATAACTTATTAAAGAGAATTCTTTCTGACGTCACTCGGATCATTTTCTTTCTTAAATAAATAATAATTATTTTTTTAAAATTAAAAAACAGGCTTTAATAGAAAACGAAACTAAAAACCAAAATCATTTTATCGTAAAAAGGTGCTCGAGGTTAATTGTTGTAACTATTTAATTTACTCATATTGGTAAAAGTATTTGTAGAGTCATAGTGAAAATATCTTAAAAAGCAACCCACGTTTTTTACCATAAAGTTTATAAGCTTTATTTTAATCTTATAGAAAATTATTTTCTTTTTTTTAGTTTTGTTTTCTATAAAAGTGTTTTTTTAATTTTTAACTAATATTTATTTTCTACTTTTTAGTTCTGCTAGCTACAAAACGTGTTCATAAGTTGTTTAGACTATTATTTTTTTGTTGCCAAGCTCAACTCGAACACGAAACTCAACAGTTGATCTAGCCTTGATTATCTGAAAAAGTAATTCAAACATAATTTCGGTTATGAAAAATTGCTAATCCTGAAGTTCCTGGACAGGATCGAAAGAAAAGCTATAATGCTTAAAATTTGCAAAGTTTCAATACAATTCAATGTTGTGAAGTGGCCGAAAAACGACTTTGTAAATATTCCTTTACATACATACGTGCATGAAGGCGAAGCTAAATACCATATACCTTATTACCATAAGAACACTGACCTAAATACCAAATCCTTTTTTTTTAAACATATAACTCAGTAGACCAATACGTAATTAAATAAAATATAGCAATAAAAAAATCTTCATGTATGGGAGTCTCCTACTGTTATATTACAACAAGGCATTCCTACATTTAATTGGGGAGAGCAATTCGTTTTAAGACACGTACTGAATGTAGGGCTTTGTAAAGAAAGTAATGAATGAAGTAATTAAAAAACAATTAATCTAAATTAAATCCATTATTACCTTCACATTGAATAAACAATAAATTAAATTTTAATTTAAACCTTTCTCTTTTGTTTTATTTAACATATGCTGAAGGACTTGTAAAACTATCGACATCAATCCATTTATATTCCCTTATTTCGCAGAAGTACAAAAAAAAGAACTAGGGAAAAAAATATCCTCCATGGAATGATGCCGAGATATCTCTAGAAAAGGCAGGTTAGGTTAAAAGGGAAGTAGTTATTTAAATTCTGAAGGCTTCCTTGATATTTGATAGCAGACATTAAATTTATTCCTATAAGAACAAACGAATTGAAGAATTTTTTTTACGAGAACTACAAAGAGAACTATTTTCGAACTATAGATCCCAACTGATCACGTAAACACAAAACATTTTGAGTTCATCTCCATGTATCCAACAGGTCGAACCTATTAAACATTTCCTCGTCTTGAAAAGAGAATAATATCATAGGCTGTTAACGAAATTATTTTTTTAATTTGTTTATTGAAAATTTACAACTCTATTATAACTATACAACAAGTAAATTTAATGGTATAAATGAGACATAATGGGATGGATAAAGGTAAATAGAGAAACTACCCAGTGATAGAACACAAATAACAAATTCAACTTAATAAATATATCCAATATATGTTTATTGTTTGTCAATGTGTATAATGTTTATATAAATATGTATAACGTTTTATTTTAATATGAACAACTTCATATAAGTTACCTTTCTATCATATGTCTAATATGTTAATATGGTTCTATTATGTGCCTAATATAGTATGGTATGTTATTATTTAAATATGTAACAATATTTTTATTAAGTGTAATAATGTAACAAGAATGTGTATACGTAATTATGTAGGTAATGCAAATATGTATATTCTCTAGTTGTAATTATGTAGATACTGTAAATATTTATATTCTCTAGTAGTGAGGGCAATAATAACCATTTGTAGTTGTTTGCCCTTAAAATAAAACAACAACAACAAATTCAACTTAAAAGGTCACGAGACCATCTTTTTGACGATTATTAGGAATTGAAGAGGTAGCTAGGTTTGAAACTAGTTGGTTTGAGTAGAAATAAAGTTTGTCATGAAAGGACTAGTATCGGGTTCGGGCCAAAACAGCCACAAATTGGACATTGAGGTCATTATGGATGATTTTATTCCTAGCAAAGTAAGGCGTAAAATATTACGAAGGATTTCGGATTGTAAAGATTGGATAGGAGAGGAATTCGGTGGCTTAGTGGAGCTCCAATGTTCAGCTCCATAAGTCCAAATAGCTTAATATAATAGCCATGTATATGAGTCTTTGTCAATTAATTGGGAACATGGAGCGTTTGTCTGATAAATGTTGAAGTAGCCTGAAAGAGCGAGTTAATCAAATTCAAAATATCAATTCGACGTTAAATAAAATATGGTTTAAATTACTGAATAAGCTAATGCAAATGATCCCCTTATCCTAAATAAGAGAGAATATATTTATACACACATACCCTCGTGTTTGCCGTCGTTCCCTGATTTTGCTAAACTAATTACGGCAGTTAAAGAAGGGATTACAAATTTAACTTGCCAAAATTCTACTTCAGAGAACTTGGACAATATTTGAAATATATCAAAATATATGAAATATATGAGAAATTGTTCTGGTTGAAGGTCAGAGAAGTACTGAATGAAATATGATTAACCAAGGTAACGTTTCTTCACACATTGCAGGTCTTCTTCAATGCTGGATATGCAATATACAAACAAATATAAAATGAAACATAAATAGTGTAAAGAATAAATATTAAATTTGTTTGTATCTTGTATATCTAACCCTGAAGATGACCAGCGATGTGAGGTAAAACGTCAAATAAATAGTTCAACCCTATGGAAGAAACTGTATCTCTGACCTCCATCAGGACCGATTTATTCTCAATATATTTACATTATATTTTGTATTAATATAACTTCATTCTAATTATATACATTTATATTACATCCCTTATTATATTTTCAATTTTATATTTATTTTTACTTCTCTACCTGTCATTCACGAGATTCCTTTCATTACTTTCTACATATTTCTTCTGTTTTCATTCGTTACTTTCTACGTATTTTTTAAATTATTTATTTATTGATATTTACAACTATATTACAATAATATAAAAAGTAAATAGGCTAAGTGATACATAATGACATGATATAATGACAAGTAGAGAAACTACCCACTGGAAGTACTCGAATCGCATGTTCAACTAAGAAGTCTACGTATTTCTTCTGTATTTATTCACTGACATAATATATTGTATCAATTTTCTTTCATTTTTACTTATGTAACTCTCCAGGAGTCTATTATCATGCATTTTATATTTTATCTTTATTATACTAAGTTTTCAATACATTTATATCTCATTTTTTATATTTACACTTTTCATTTTATATCTTTCTGTTTACCTTCTCTTTTTCTTTCTCTTTACATTTCTTGGTACTGTAATGTTTTTTATATATTTTTTTTTGTCTGTTTTCTCTCATAGCCCTGAAGATGAGCTACAAAGTAGGTCGAAAGGTCGGCACTATCAATAAATAAGTCTCACTTATTAGTTGCTTACATTGATTCCAAACCCAACTATTTCCAACCTACATTTGATCATCCACTCAACGATTTTCTCTCTATCCTAATATTATTAAAGATTTAATGGAATAGTTTGAAATAATAGAACAAGGTTAAAACGACACGAAAAAAAACCCACTTGTTCAATACGCAAAATTTTATCTCCGATTAATCTTATTAAGAGAAATATTTGAAAATAAATTTCCAATTATCCCACTTGACCCATTTCCATTTCTCCTTGAGCTATTTATAAGTATTTTTCGATATATTAAAAAAGTAATTTTTAAAAAATTTTATGTCTGAAATAAAATAATAAAATAACTAGGCAAACATTAAAAACCAATAATCCAAATCCATTTTAACAAACTATTTTAACCTCATTAAAACATTAAGGTATTCAATTTTCGATATCTGCTGATTGTTTTAGGGACTAAAATAATTAAATAAGAAAAAAGAGGATTATTAATCAACAACTCGCTATCAAATAGATCTATGCAAATAAAGTCTCAATTAACTACTCTATTCAAAAGGAAAATACTAACAACTGCTAATGTCTATGTCATCTTGTTTGAATCCTTCAAATAATTTTCAAATATGCCATCTCACTGAAGAGGAAATGCTATTTTAATTTCTCAATTACACATTAACAAGGAGGGGCCCAATAGGGTCTGTTTTGGAAAATGTCAGGTTCGATTCACACCTGCGTCAGTTTATATTTATTTCTAAGTAGTACCGAGAAAAGAATGTGAATACTCTCACAATATGTTAAGTAAGCGGTTGCAACCTTGAACCATTATAAAAAATAACTGAACTGTCTCAGATTCGAAACTTGTTGGGAATATAAGTTATTTATTGTCTTAACAATCGTTATTGGCGCTCAACCAGTCTATAAAGACTGTATTTTACTTGCTATTGAGGAAAAAAAACCCTGGTGGTTGAGTGTGATCTCGCTTAATTAAACAAAACATACTCTTATTCGTGGATTGTAATAGTACAAGTTTAACAATTTTTTTTAACAATACCAAAATACGGTCAATAATTTGAGAGTTAAAACAAAAAATATTTATTTAGTAATGGATAAAAAAAACCTGTACCACTACAGCCCGTGAACGGGTCTGGGGTTCAGTACATGGTAGAGACTGTACTGTTTCATGGACAACAGTTTCATGGTTCTGCAAGGTGGTGACTTGTTCTATATCACGCTCAACCACCGGATTTCCCCCCTGATTTTGGATACCCTATTTTTATAGAGGCTGGGTGAGCCCCAGGAGGGTTCTAGATCCCATATAATCCATCTCCAGCTGCAAACAGACTAAGTAAAAGTCTTGCCTGCAGCGACATTTCAACAAGGATTTCCGACATGGCAACTCAGTGCTCTACCACTGAGCCACTCCACTCCGCTCCCTAGTAATGGATAGACATAGTTTTTAAAAATTCTTTGATTAAAAAATCACTTATAACCCGTCTCAAATTTATTCGTATCGTGTAATGTCCTGCTTTATGGTACTGAAATTTCAGAAACGCACTAAAACAATGAAAAACAAGGCGGCAAAGTTTCATCTTACATAGAATCGCTTGACTAAACTAGAGAAAAATGTTTGATCCGGGTTTGATCCTGAACGCCTCATTTATACTGTATAACAATTAACGCTATAAACAGTCTTGAATTTATTTACATCAAGATATCAAGTAGCTTCCGGAGCACTATTTATCTCTTCTTTTTTTTTTAAATCATATAGAAGAATAAAATTGCAACAGAATTATGACATATAAAAGTCTTTACGGTGCACTGTGCTTTAAGTTTCTTGTGATATTAAAATAAATTATAAATTTTAAGATCTTTAAAGAAGAATTTTAAAAATAATAAAAATTTTGATTTCATTTAAGAGGATCATAATAAAATACCAAAATCGTATTTACTTTATGATATTAATTTATCTAAACAATATTACTCATACACAGGGCTAGAATTATACTAAAACAAAAAATCCGACATTATCAGTTGGTCGATAAAAGATATAGAAGTTTGTTGTTTAGGCGAATTCTCAACAGACAAACGATGAAAAATCTTTATCTGCGAACAAACAAAGATTACTTAAAAACCTAATAATGGTTTTGGACCGGAATAAAGACAGCACACTCGAAGACCGAAGTATTGAAGCACAAGACAAAGCAACGAAGGCAGGCCTTTGTTCGCCATGACGGCAGTTGAGACAATGTTATCAGTTCCAATACATGGAGCGTTCGTTCCCGAACGACCAGTTCAATGTGAACGCTTCTTGTTTTTAGACAGTTCTTCAAGTGGCCATGGAGAATAGAAACAGTTTGAAAACAAGGCAAAAGTACCGTGGGTTCCTAAAATTTATAAGAAGTATCATAATGCTAATATCCGACACGGAAGAAATAATCAGCAAAAGATTTACGACGGAAGGGGAGAAATAACAACAATGAAAGAAGTAATCGATTTTAATATTTCCTTCCTAAGGATTTAGCTCCGTTAGACACCCCTTATGAAAGAGGGAGTTGTCTATTCATTATTTACAAGACAGAGAGAAAAAAAAACATTAAAAGAGCAATTTATAAACGCAGTCAGCCAAGCAATAAAGCTGTGCAGTGCAATATTAAAATCTGTTAATATCAAAGATACTGTAAAATACTCCATAAAACAATCTTAATGATTCTAGCTTCTAGAAATTTTAAATAATTTGTTATTGTTGAAATGAAAACATTAGAGAATTCAATAAAACTCAGTAAAACTCAAAAAGATGCATAATTTATAAATTAGTATGCAATAAGAAAAATCCTCAAAAGCAAAGCCTTTAGTCCCTAAAATACTGGGGAAAAATCCAACAGTTTTTGTTTCAACCAGATTGGTTAGCTTTTCCCAGCATTTCAGAGGGCTGGGAAGAGTGTGGATCAGGGTGTTGTACAACATTGTGGGTGTTGTACAAGTTCGTAAAGCAATAAAGAATAATAATGAAAAAAAAATATAACAATCCAATCAATAAAATGAACAAAAATACAATTAGAATGCAATTGGAAAACCCCCAACACCAAAGGCTTAACTATACTTGGTATTGAGGAAAAAACATTGTGGTTGAGGTTGATCTTGCCTAATTAGACAAAACATAAGGGTATGTGGATTATAGTAGTCAAAGTTTTACAATTTTTAACAATATCAAAACACGGTCAATGATTTGAGAGTTAAAACTTAAAATATGGTTTAGTAATGGAAAAAAAAAACCTATACCACTACAACCCGTGAACGGGTCTGGGGTTCAGTATATGGTAGAGACTGCACTGTTTCATGGACAATGGCTCTGCAAGGTGGGTGACCTATTCTAGATCACGCTCAACCTCCGTATTTTCCCCCTTATTTTGGATATCCTATTTTTATAACATTTTATAGAGGCTGGATGAGCCCCAGGAGGGCCCTAGATCCCATATGATCCATTTCCAGTTGCAAACAGGCTAAATAAAAGTTTTGCCCGCAGCGGGATTTGAACCAAGATTTTCGGCATGGCAACTCAGTGCTCTACTACTGAGGCACTCCGCTCCCTCAAAAAAAAAGCTATAAATATTTAAATATTTTACAGAAATATAAATAATTGGTTAATGGGTGTTTAATTATTGGTGATGGAATACTTGGTCACGAAATGTAAATTACACGCCAATAGTAATGAAAAAACAAACAACCGGAAAAGCGGATGTTTAAGAAAATAAAATGTCAATGGAAATGTAACGCCCATGGCAATTCCAAACGGACCTCTACACTCTGTTTTGTAAAAAGAAACTTTTAGTGAAATGTAACAGTCGGAAATGTTGACAATTAATCGAATGATGTTTGTTGATTCGTCACTTTTTTTTGTCAAATGAAGGTCCGGAGTAAATACGATTTAAGGTACTCCTTAAAAATCCCCGTCCAAATTATACCTGGATAGGGAAATTCAAAATCGAACTCTAGCATAGTTCGATTAGCCACAGGAGCATAAAGTGACGTTAAATGGATGACTTATCAAAAAGTTAGAAATGTAAATGATTGATCGATAGATGATCGATGATGCAAACTTTATTTTCCGAATTAGACAAATAATATTCAATCATAAAAAAGAAACAGAGGTCGAGACAGTTTTCTTTCTTCCTTCTAAAGTTTAAATGTTTTTAGTAACCAACTTATACGTGATACATAATGAATCATATGCGCATCTGCAATGTCGGGCCTCCCTATACAATACAGAGAGCCTTAACTTCTAATATTTACTAGTACAGTACAATAAATCATAGAGACGCAATAAGCTGCTTCTGTCAGGAAAAGTCTCATATGGTTCAGACCCCCGTAGTTCGGCCCCAAGAGACCCGGGCTTACTCAAGAGGGATCTGCAATCCATAGGGGGTTGTTTGTATAGGGGAGGTGGGGGATGGAGGAAGAATCGATCTCCCAATACTGAGGCTAATACTCAGTAGGAATCCACGACCCGACAATGTATATAAACTTCCTCCCTTAGATCTTCAGGGGACTGGGAGCAAGGAACAGGGCATTGCACATATTTTTTTGTAATTCAAGGATACAATGATACAAAAAAATACAGTAAATTGTAAAACTACGAAAAAAAAATGGCTTAAGTCTTATAATAATTCTATCCTAAAATTTCAGCAAATCTCTACTAAGCGTTCGCCTTTTCACTCTTCTAATAAGTAGGCACCGCATCAGAAAGAAAACGGTAGGAAACGGAAGGAATAACAAGGATATTCTGATACGTTGACGGAAGAAAAGTGGAATATTTGTCGTGAATATAAAAATCATTGTTAAAATGTTCATGTTGGTATGTATTGTATAGATGGTATGATTCAAAATAAACGACTTTAAGTAAAAAAAAATTCAAGTGAAGAGAAACGCGTTATACCAGAAGTTGAAAAAAGGAGGTTTGTTTGTGGATTTAACGTCACTTTATGCTGCTATGGCTAATCGGACGTTGCTACAATGGGAGTCCTAAATTTTGTCTATCCAAGTATAACTAGAATAGGGATCTCACCATATAGTAGAATTGGGTGATAGTCGATAGTTACTTTCGATAGTGTCTTCTATCGATGTATCTTTTTTACCATTGAGTTTTGAAACTATCGGAATTATGCTGATCTGTCTCTGTCCAGTGTCGAGTTCTTTTGAAATTGAACTCGGAATTCCTAGAGCTTAAGGGTTCTATTCTGTACAACTTTGATGCTGCACCAAAAGTGTCATTATTTAATTATCTAAAATTACTAATTATATTATTTTGGTTGGTACACGTAGTATCAAACCTGTGCAAACAAACCAGTTTCGCGGTATCGAGCATTGGCTCTTCTAGGTTATATAACCTTAATTTCCTCTTTCAATTCCAAATAGTAGGTTGGTAATTGAAAGTTAACGTTCTCGCCCGCTCCACCAGAGTATGGAACTCAATGCCTTGTTTTATCCGCCATGCTTCTTCACTGGCTTCATTTAGATCCTTGTTTTTCCAACATATCTTGACATCACAAAAAGATGCTCTCTAAGCAGGTCAATCATCTGCTTAGATAAATCAGTATTGAATAATCTATTTCGTTGCTAAAGCGTTTTTCATTATTTTCCGCAAAAATAGACTATATAAAGACTTTATGCATACTATCCCAATCATTTTTTTATTTAGTAATTGTTAATAATATATTTATTCTCTACAATTGTTAAAATCCTGTCAAGTTTCATACTTTTTAGTTATTTCATTTCAATTTTTCTTTTTCTTATGTTTTTGTCACTTTTATACACTTCATGATTTGTATTATCATGCAGCCTTCTGGCCAGATACATATTATGTTTATTTTTCTGTTCATGTTTGTTACTCTAAAGGGACTTGGTCCCAGGATAAATTTTGTTTTATATTCTATTCTATCCTATTCTATTCTAAAGGAGGATATCTGGCTATCGTCATTCTGAGAATATTCCTGAAATGATGCGATTCCTTTATTTTCAAATATTCTCACTGAATGTATACATTAACAAGTCGATTTATTCATAAGCCATTGTTTCATCAACATCCGTTATCTTTTCTTTTTTCTCACTTTTTCTTAATGTCGTCACACAAAACATAATTACACAAACGAAAGAAAACTTTGACAAAATTATCTCAACGCTTTTGAAATTGCCCCAAGTATGCCACAAAACATTTATGTAAGAAACAAAAAATTCATTGATTTTTCTTATATGGTGTGAAAGGTTTCGTACTACCTTAAGGTTAAATGTTCATTTCAACTTTATAATCGAAATGTAACAGTTAAAATGGTTTTGATTGTATTATACATCTACAGTACCGGTGAATAAGTGGTTAAGTCTGGGTTTTTTCAAAATGAATTTCTTGTACTTACGTAAGCGGAATCGAGTTATTTTCGTAGTATATAAGGGCCTTAGTAAGGCATTTGCTTAAAAAAGAGTTATTGCTTATTTTACAACTCCATTTCAAGCCAAAAACCACGAGAATGATACGATTCCGGTTATCTGAAAGCAGTTAACTCTCTATGGACAAAATCAACTTGACCACTTATTCACCGGGACTTTAGATACATAATAACTTATTCGGTCCAGAAAAAAAGAGACTTATTTCTTTCTTTAACTTCTCGATATCAGACTTCTCCACAGAGGTATATCAAATTCATTGGTAGCTTCCAATGCTGAACCAAACCAGTTTTCAGAGCTTCAAAATTTCTACAGGACGTCCACAAAGATGGCAAAGTTGTATCGAAAATCTCTGCTTACACTAATGGAAATGTATGACAAAAAAAATCGGGTTAGACCTGTCACTGAAAAATGTTGATTATACAAAAAACTTCATTTGTTTCTTCTGGTTTAGACCGTGTCGGTGAATTTTCTGCCAACGTTTCGCCAGACATGCTGCTGACTTCCTCAAGGCTTAATTGGGGTCTCAATTAAGCCTTGAGGAAGTCAGCAGCATGTCTGGCGAAACGTTGGCAGAAAATTCACCGACACGGTCTAAACCAGAAGAAACAAATGAAGTTTTTTGTATAAATAGTGGCCGTGGAAACTTGAAAGAGTATTTAATGTTGATTATGTTAATAAATAAATAAAAACCTCTACTCTCCTTACATCTTCTTAAAATGTTCCCTGAACAACAGAAGCAATGTTTTCTTCAGTCCTTCCTCTCAATGAAGATAAAATGAATAAATAAAAATTAATGCAAGGGAAATTTGCGATCCTAAAGAAAATATCTAAAATAGAACTGGAAGATTCTAATGAAGGATAAAATTGGTGAGGAGGTGGAGTCAATGATGACACCAAGCAAGGAAAACTTATTGTTTACAAGTGCCAACGTTTCGGCCAACAGTGTGACCCATCTTCAGGGCTAAGAAACAAAAACAAAAAAAAAACTATCTTTCCCTGTAATTTGACTAGGTTTTCCATATTTTTAAATCTCACCAGTTTTACATTTGCACCTTTTTCTGTGTTTTTCATATTGTATCTTAATTTTTACTTTCTCATTTTTCTTACTTTTTATATTTCTTTACAATATCACCTTTCTGTACACACATTCTGTCATTTTATTATTCATATATATCTTTAATAATCTACCCGATGCTATATTTCTTTACTTTTCTATAATCCAGTATGTTATTCTATAATTTTTAGTACTGCAATGTTCTTATAGTTATTTTCTGTTTTTCTTTCTTAGCCCTGAAGATGGCCTACGCCGTAGACGGAAACGTTGCCCCTAGTAAACAATAAGTTTTTCTTATTTGGTGTTATTATTGACTGCACGCCCTGACCAATTTTATCTTTCATTAAAATATATGTTATATTCTTGCATGAAAAAAGCTCCAATACTGAGATTTATAAATGATCAATGAAATTACATTTGACCTAAAACGAGTAAATTCTGGCATAAAAAAATATATTTCTTTTATTATAAAACTTTTACGTAGCACTACAGCCAATATAGGGTCTTGGACGCATTTGGTAGGTTTTTTACCCAATGCTTGTGCAGGGAAGTGACTTGGCCAAGATCATATTTATAGATTACGAAACGTATAAGATCGTGACGTAAAAATGAAGTAACGTGACGTACATTATCAAGATAAGACTTTAACCATTTTCTTGATAATGTATCCGTGGAGATATATCAGAATTTAGCGTAATGTATTTATTAATACTCTTGGCAATGTATCCCACGAGATAAATGTGATTTTTTTAAAACTACCCTCATGAGATTTTTTTAGTTTTGTTTATTAGACACCATTGGGTCAAAAGGGTTAAGTAGTATGAATATTATTTTGATATTAAAAAAAATAAAATTCTGCCAAGTTAAGGGTTAACTATCCCTACCACCAAACCGAAATTAGTAATAAATTATTTCTGAGTTAACTTTACTGAAAGATAATTCTATCTAGATACCAGCTTATTCCCAGTAATAATAAATAAATAACTCGCCAACAGGCCTTATATTTTACATATAAATAAGATTAAAAATAAATATCCTTTTAGTGACATATAAAATGTACCAATAATCCAGGATAAGGCAAAATCCCTCAACGGTCGGCGAGTTAAAGGTGGACAACTGAGACAGATCGATATTTCTTCTCTTCAATAATTCAAGATGATGTAGACAACTTGTCTTTGGCCGATCAACTCTATAACCATTCAGTCAATATTTAGGGCGGTAGGCTAATATGTAATCAATTTAAACCATAAATCGGCTAATCATTATACATAAACATAAATTTTGTTTACGAAATGTAAACATTTTTATCACGCAGATGATTCAAAACCATTCTTCAAATCAACAAGTTCAAGCTCGTGCAACAAGAGGCCAAGGTTCCCAATTTTTCTATATTTTTTCTTATATTTAATTATGGGAACATTTATGTTAATAATGTAAACTATTTTTTTATCTTTATAATTATTGATGTATCACAACACTTAAGGAAATTTTTACCTTGAACCTTAAAAATTATGTTTCATGTTTAATGAGGTCTATCTAAATTTAGCACAAGTATGTATGTTCATTTAACGTCACTTTTTGGTATGGGTAATCGGAAGATGCTATATTGGGAGCTCTAAATTTTGACTATTCAGGTTTAATTAGAATAGGGATTTTTAACGAGTACCAGACATCGCACGGGCTCAGGACCCCCGATTAACGTCCCTTCCGAAGGACGGCGTGACTAAGGATTTTTTACTGCCTTTAAAAAATCCTAGGGCCACCTACGAACCCGCGATCTTGGGCTTAGTAGTTTGTTACGCTAACTATTAGACCACAGGTCGCCCCTTAGCACAAGTATGGCTCACTGTAAGATCCATTGAATGTCATTATTTGAGTTTATAAAATCATAAACGTAATATTCCGCGGAGAAGTTCTTCTAGGATTTTCTTCAAGAATTTATATCTATTATCGATAGGAGAATGAGGTAGCTCAGTGGCAGGGAGCTCAGTGTTCACAGATAAATAATTTACCAATCACAGAAGGATTATAACGCTCTAATACAAGATCTTACCGCCCTAAGCACTTCCGCTTTCCTATATAAACAAAATCAGCTAAAATGTTACTTCAGAAGGAAACCAGCCAACCTTTCCAGCAAGAATAAATGAAGCATGAAGGTAAATTTTGACAATTATGAGCCTCTTGAGATCGATAATGTGGCATTAATCTCTCTTAAGAGATGTTGAGCCACTGGTTTTATTTATTTATTTTTTATAATAAAATAAGAAATTCCCTAAACATAATATGTCCTTTTCCCTTTTATAAGAAGACAGGATTAAAAAAGATCAAAAGTTAGCCCGGAGGCTATTCTTGTTTATTCAATTTTTTTTTTCTTCACTTCTTTCAATTAAATTATTTTACTTCATTTCTTTCTTTATCTTTTATTTCAGATCATAATCTAATAATACCAATTTTCTCTAAAACATGAGAAATCCTTCAAATAGAATCCATAAATTATAAAATCCTTAAAATAGTATACTTTTTATGGTTGTGTAGTATACAGGGGCCTCTAGAAAAGATTGAGACAAATCATGAACTGCTCACAACGGTTTGTCTTCGATGCCCCTAAGAGGCCTCATGTGCCCCACCTCATGATGAGTTGTAGTGACTATTCCCCTCCATCCTAGACAATATTCTTTTACCAAAACATGAACCCACAACATCCCTAATCCATCTACAGTCAGTTACAATTCAAATTCTCTATCCAATCCTGGGGTATAGGAGATCGAGTTTCCGAACTTTACACTCGTTCCAACAGAACCAAAACATTCGCCCACCAAATTTTGGAACTCGCTCCCACCTAATATCCTTATATTCCTAATATTCCCTATCCTCATTCAAACACTTACTTCTCCCGAATTCCCAAACAGATGCTATCTATGCTATTTTTTACTTCGCTCTAATTTTTAATTCTTCATTTAGTACTTTGTTGAATTTAAACAGTAACTCTTTTTCATTATTTAATTCAATCCCCTCTGACTTTTATTTATATTACTCACTACATCATTTATTGTTATTATTTACTATCTGTTTAAAACATTTTTGTTTAATTCCTCACAAAAGTTTTTCAGTTAATTTTTATATAATTTATATTAGTTATTCGGTATAAAATTTCTTATAACTCGATAAAATTCAATCTACTATAATTCTTTTGTTTATTCTTTAATTTTTAACTATTTTTATTACATATTTTTATCATATATCTGTATGATGTATGATGTATGTAATCAATTTTCATTTTACTCTTACAACTACTATAATCCTGTTCTATAATTAACTACATTTTTTCTAGTAACATTTTTTTCTTCAATTTATAATTAAAATTTTTTTTTTAAATTATAATTCTGACCTAATTTTTAATTATTCATTTGTTACTATGTTGGATTTAAACATTACCACTTTTACATAATGCAATATTCTATTATACTACATATATTTTTATTCTATGCCATGTATTATTTTAATGTATTTGTATCTTGTATATTTAGCCCTGAAGAAGACCAGCAAAGTGGGTTGAAATGTTGGCGTAGTAATAAAAAAATTTCCCTCTACCCGGAGCATTTTCTTCCTCATATATACATAAGGTCAACTAATATTTTTCGACTAACTAGTTATAATTAACAGCTCATATCCATCAGAGGTAACTAATGGCTTACTGTCGGTTTTCTTTACTCATAAAGATATTATTTTTAATATTTTATGGGATTTTATTTAAAGATTCTTTTTCAGCTTAATTCTTGTTATTATTATTTTTATTTTTTTTTACCAGAGGTTACCTTTTAGTCTATATATTTTCAAATACTTTTGTAAATATTGTATAAACCTTATAAGGTATCCTCCTTCCCAGATGCATATTCTATTTCTTATGTTCACAACTGTTATTCTTAAGGGACCTAGTCGCAGAATGATTTTTTTGTCTAGTGTATCTAAATTATTATTAGTAGGGTTTTATTTTGTGTATATATATTGTGATTAAAATATAGTAATATAGCTATACCTTTTACCCAGAACTCTAAAACATTGGAGCGTTCCTTCCTCGCCCGTTCCACAACAGGGCGGAACTCACTCCTACCTAATATCCACCATGCTTCTTCAATTCCTCATTTAAACTCTTGCTTTCGCTATACCTCCTAAATTCTCAAGCATGTGCTATCGAATCAGTTATGATTATTAGCTCATATCTATAAAAAATAATTGATTAATGTCAATTTTTCTTCATTTATAGGATATTATTTACGCACTTTTGTTTATTTATTTTTTCAGGCTAATTCTAGTTATTTCAGATTTTTATTGTTTTTCTTGACCAAAACATACCTTTTAACTTTTTTTTTTTTTTTTTAAGTACTTATGTAAATACTTTATGAACCTTATAAGATTGCCTCCTTGCAGGATGCATATAGTATTATTTTTGTTCACATCTATTATTCTTAAGGGACCTGTTTCCAAAACAAAATTATATTTTATATTCTATTCTAAATCATAAAGAATAATTATTATTTTGTCAACATATACTTGTGATTAAAAGAAGGTAATAACAATCGCTATCCCTTTGGCTCAGAACTACCTGCACGGGTTTCAGTTTCCCTAACGAGACCTCACTAATCAACGGGACTACCTCGTTACCCTTTGAGACAGGCTACCGTTGTACCATTCTTTGTACCTGAGACAGGTGAGAGACTTTACTGTCCAATTTTTTGTCTCGTGTTCTCCTCTTCTTCGGTATATGGTTGAATTAGCTGTAATGGGTACTCAGCTGACAGGAAATATTTTTTAGATGAAACAGATAAAAACCTTATCCCGAAACAATGTATCACTAAAAATTACAACAAGGAGTTTTTACAGTCGATCAAAACTAATTATAATTGTCAATATATGTCTATTGAGTGCACATATACTCTTCATAGTATAATACCAACGAAAAAAAAACACGCAACCACCTAAACATTTATCATCTTTGATTACTGTGATAAGATGATTATAAGCATATAATGGTACATGTATATGTAATTAACATATGTGATTATTCTAATGGCCACAACTTCTTAGATTCTAATTTAAAAAAATTAATAACTAATACCGAATTTTTAGTTCTGATTTTATTTTTTTATTCAAGAATAAACTTTTTTACTAACTTTTTAACTAGTTTTGAAAACTTACCCTTATTAAATAATTTAACATACAATTAAAAAAGAAGATTAATGCAAAAATGTATATTGATTTAGTCTGAACGGGTCTGGGGTTCACTACATACAGTACGTTGTGTATAGACTGTACTGTTTCATGGACAACGGTTCTGCAAGGAGGTGATTTGTCCTAGGTCACGCTCAGCAAGATTCCCCCCCCCTTATTTTGGGTACCCTATTTTTATAACATTTTATAGAGGCTGGGTGAGCCCCAGGAGGGTCCTATATCCCTATATGATCTATCTCCGGCTGGAAACAGACTAAATTAAAGTCTTGCCTGCAGCGGGATTTGAACCAGGATTTCCGGCTTGGCAAGTCAGTGCTCTACCATTGAGCCGCACCCTTTATCATTTTAAATTGGTACAAAATATATATATAATTTAAATTAATAAAAATAATAACTAAAATTGCAGGAGATACCAGAAAAACGAAAGTATTCTATCTGTATGGAACATAAATAAAAATGTGCAACAGCACTGCCAGATCTTACGAATTCAACAAAAGAAAAAACAATTGAAAATATACACATCCTAATACTTAATTAATTATTTTTGTATTTTCTATTTTTAATGTTATTAAAACAAATAACAATACATTTTGACAAGTATACTATGGAATATATTTTTTAGTACGAGAATTCAAAAAAAAAAAAAAAAAAAAATCATCTGAAAATAAATAGTTACTAAGTACTAAATTAAAAGGAGATTATTTTAAATTCAAAAATTATGTTTGTCACCACAGTTTGAGTTAAAAAATTAAAATTTCAACATCACAATGTAGTTTATAAATAGAAACGAAATTAATAGTTTTAATATTCGCATTAAGTAAATTAAAATTTCGAAATTATATTCAGGAATCGGTAGAATTTTTTTTATTGTCTTCCTCCAATATCTAGCTAAGCTTGCTAGTTCCAACTTGGTTCCAAATTAATTAAACTCGAAATGAAATATTAGGAAAACTAAATTAATCGTAATTAAATAAATATTTATTTTATTTGTATAATTAATGAGACTATTATATTTAATAAAGTGAGAAAGGTCAAGATATTTATTTTGAAAGAGATAGTTCTACTTTTATCGGCAATATTAAATAAATTGGGAACTTAGAGATAAAAGCTGAAATACAAGACTTCCTTAGCCGACTTATCAGAGCTGATTTCTTATTGGCTGCCATTCTCATTACAAGGAAGCTATTGGGCCTCCTCCTCTCTGATTTCAGCCAATCAGTGATTGCGGTTGTTACTCGCTTCTAAGGCCCTGCAAACTAATGGCCCAGATTTCCTTCCAATCTTCACTGATTACCAAGTAATTAGTTATATTAACCTAGTAGAGATAACAACGCCCTAGATGTGTGTTAAATAAGTTTTTATTAATAAATTTAAATTTTAAAATGTAAAATAATAATCAATAAATATAGTTAATATGTGAAAGAGATGCAAATCGATTATATTTTAAATTCGATTAAAATCATAATCAACAATCATTTACTAATATATCGAGTATTTTAGATAAACGTGAGAATAGTATGTTGAGAATCCAGTAGTTTAACAATATTATAGGTAACAACAACCAATGTATCACTTTATATTATACAAAAATTACTACTGCATTACATTATATATTACACTATAGGGATTTAGTATTCATAATGGAAATACTGAATCCTCACTAACGGTTATGCAAGTAAGTGATTTTGGCCGCCTCACAATCGTCAGGTCTGAATGATCTGTACTCTCTTTACTGAGGGTCTTAAAAGTAAAGATTCTATTCAATGATTGAGTGCGACCGAAACTTATTATTGAAGGATAGTATTAAGGCTTATTTCATATGCTCAATTTTTTTTCAACAAGACGTACCACAAGATGTCTTCCTTCTGCATTTCATATATTAGTTTCTATTTTTTTTCCTGCTTATATTTGTTATTTTAAAATAAAATAAAATCTATTAATCATTTAAAATGGGAGACCAACATCTTAGGACCAACATAAAGGCAAATAGAGACTGTACCCAGTGGTAGTACTCAAATAAAAAGTTCAACTTAAAAGGTCACGAGCCCATCTTCTTTTAGACACCTAGGAGGATTATCAGGAATTGAAGAGGTTGCGAGGTTTGAAACTAGTGGGTTTGAGTGGAAATGAAGTTTGTCATGAAAAGATTGATACCGGATTCGGGCCAAATCAGCAACAAATGGGACATCAAGGTCATTATGGATTACTTTGTTCATAACAAAGTAAGCAGCAGTGAGAATTTTACGAAGGATTTTGGATTGTAAGGATTGAAAGAGAGGAATTCGATGGCTAAGTGGAGCCCCGAAGCTCTACTCCGTAATCCAGATCGGTCTAATGATTGTCATGTATATAAGTCTTTTGTAATTAATTGGGAGATTAGAGCCTTTGTCTAGTAAATGTTGAAGTAGCCTGAAACGGCGAGCAGTTCCTCTGAAGTCTTAAAACTAAAATTGTGAACTGCTATACCGAAATGTTATTTGTTAGATGAAAAGATATTATTTGTTTATTTGTTTAAAATGTTCTGATAAGAAAGTAACGGGTGCGCAGCAGAATGCTCGGGATTTGTTTAAAAAAAATGAATACTTCGGGCTGTTATGAAATAATAATATATATGAGTCATGCATTTTATATATAAATATTTATTCTAACACGCCCTATCATTCTAAATGATTTTTTTGCCTACTTTAATATATTTTTTGTTTGGCTAGTTTCATTTTTTATCTTATTTATATTTAAAATAAGTAACTATTTTTATGTTTCACTTCAATGAAATAATTTATATAAACAATCATCTGATGAATTTAAACTTGGTCCGTATTAGGATTTGTGACTGCTCCTAAGGAAAATAACCTGTGATGAGTGACTCGCCACAGCCTGTTTTTAGAGCCTTCATTCAACTTTATTGCTCCTCTTCGCGTTAATTGGAAATTCCAGCCCAAGACGGCCTTTAACTTCACAATTGTCTCTAGTCTTCTTGATCTAGTCGATAGATCTCTATGAATTTTATCCCTAATGATACTCTTATTCTTAAACAAAAAAAGAAGAAACAAAAGAGAATGTTCTGACAAAAAAACGGATAAATATTTTCGCAAGAAGTCTAAAGAGATCGTAAAAAAGGCATCAGTTGAATACAATTTAATGTGTACTCGTAAAAAGTATTTTAGTCCGTTCAGTTACTAGCAAAGACGAAAGATTTCATCTTCGAGACTTTATTAAATTGCTTCAAGAGGAGTTTCAGTACTTGTGATTTAACCGGTACCCAAGAAACCTACCTACCCTTATCTCGTGTAACCTCTTCTGATCACTCGTCTCATTTGAGTTATTTGTATGTACGTTATTAAATTTTGTTTTAAAGTGTTTTTGTCTTGTTAATTTTGTTTATTGTAGATTTAAATTTCTGATATGTTTATTAAATTAAATTTTCTTTTTTTGGTCCCGTTACTTTTGCTACTGCCCATTTAAAATAAACAGAATAACACTTTATTAATAGCCGTTCATAAAACAAGCTGTCAAATACTTAAAGAATTTTGGAGTAATTCCAAAGATGAAATTATGTGCAAAATATCATCAAATGGATTTCGACATGGATAGAAATAGAGATATTTTGAAACAAGAAGGTAGGTGTCATCAGTATCAGAGTTGTCCGTGTTCAGGTTATAAACAATGGCGGATAATAGTCCTTGGGTACCGGGTAAGTCACAAGTACCCCCTTGTTATTAACCTAATTTTATAATTACTATTTTTTTAATAACAAACTCCTATAAAAATTAGTCAAACTATTCTAAATAGATTGAACCAATTTTTTCAAAAGGCATCTTAAAAAGAAATGCTTAATGGCAACCTACTCCTAATGTCTCATCTCCTTCATTGTTTTTAGTATAATTTCACTATTGTATGTAAAAATTATACAATATACAGAAACGAATAAATAATTATTTGATTAATATATTAACATACTTTAAATAAATATGTATATTCTATTATTGTAGCCGTGAGAATACAGGAGGAGCGTTGATGCGGGCGGAGATTGGTTGCCAAGGTAACGTTGTCTTCCACTCCACAGCACAGGAACACAGGGAATGCACCTCTAATAACAATTCCGACATCCATGTTAATCCCAGTTAATTACTCAAGTAACTATTAATTATATTGTATCGTAATAAATAATTAAAATTTTGCTAAAATATAGTAGTTAGAAAATAATATAAATTAAATTAGGAAAAACGTTATTGTTAATCGCCAGTGATATTTGTTTGTAAACATATAATAAAAATATGAATGATTTGAACCGTTGTGAAAGGGATTTTAGAATTTTTATTGTTATATGAAATATCTTGTTAGTAACGAATGATACCCGAAAAAAATTAATAAGTACTGTGTCACTGGTAACCGTCTGAGGGGAAGACCGAGGCGTAGGTGGGAGGATTACGTTAAGAGTGATCTGGCTGTTTCGGGTTTGGGTAATAATTAAACAAATCAATTACGATTTTATATTAAAATTAAATTTGCTGAATGTGATGAACTTAGTTACAATTATATTGAGAATAAAAGATTATTAACAAAAAATACATATTAAAAACAACAATTTTTAATTTATTTTTTTTATCACAAGTACTACTCATATCACTGATGAGTGTTGAAGTTAAATCAGTCCTAAAAAGTCGGAACTCCAGTCTAGGAGTAAAGATGACAAACCAAATTTTTAGATTTTTTTTTTAATTTTAGTCCATGAAACGTAAAGCCAATTTCAAAAAAATAACAAACGAAAACTAAAACCAACACAATTATGTTTCAATTCATATTTAAGTCACAAATGTTTTTTCTATAGTCGACAGTAGAAGCGACAATGTTTTTTGCATTATGGACGTAAGAGAGACCAATTTTAAATACATAAAAAATATATAAGTTTGCGCCAACTAATCAGATAGATAACATTTATAATACAGCTATACTTCTTACTGTACTTGTATTCCATTAAGAGGTCTTATAAAATAAAGTATTTGAGCGTAAAATATTTAGCCCCAAGTAAAAAAAAAGTCTAATTGAAGAATTCATAAATATACACAAGAGGGAATTTCGTTAATTAAAAATAATTAAAGAAATTTCGACAAGAAAGGTATTTCTTATAAATTGCTGGATTCAATAATGAACGAATCCCTAAATAGTTTAATATGGGGCAACAAAAAAGTAAAATCGGAAGTTTAAAAAAACCTTAATCCAATTTTTATTGGATCCTTGTTCATTTTAAAATAATAAATGTATCAAATCTTTACGTATAATATTATTTAATTATATCACAATATTTATTTTAGCTATTTATAAACGAATTAAATAAATTCCAGATTGAATAAAAGTCACAAGAGAATCATTATTAATTTTGAGGTGACCTGTTGCATTTAGTGACGACCTGTTGGGAAATCCCATGTGCAATGCTTCCCGCTAGATCGTAGCTTTAAATATTATTTTCAGCAGAATGATTTGTTATAACTATAATTGAATTACAAGATATGTTTTTCGTTTATTATTCTTGTTTACAACACAATCGACATTCAATGTCAGAATTATGAAAGTATTTGTTTAATAAAAGAATCTAGTCCTTTTTAAATTACTTAGAAACATGGAAAAGACTTTCATGCTATTATTAGCTTCGACTATATGTAAGTCACGAAATTCATTTTCCGCCAAATTAAAACATCTGATTAAATTGAAACTTTGCACACTTCTCAAGAACCGATGGCAATACAATGATTTAAGAAGTTAGTATCTTTATCCTGACCAGAATCGGATTGACTAGGGAGTTTAGAATATTTTACAACAAAAAATAATTATAGTTAACTAAATATTAACGCTCTAATAGCATAACGAACTAAAAAGTAAAAACTGAATGTTATCTTAAAAATATTATTTGATCTTATATAAATGGGAAAGAAAATGTAATGAGGAAGTCAGAGAAATAATTTCTTATTTATGGTTTAACTATTTATGTGAAAACCAACGTTTCGAGCCACATTGTAGCCATCTTTAGGGCATGAAAGATCAATGAGGGAGTACTGGTCCAATGTCAAGAAGAAAAAAGACAGTTGAAATGACGTGGTACTTAGTGGGCTAATACGGGAAAAAATATATATATTTAATAAATAAAGAATAAAAAAACACGCATTAATAGGAGATAAAATTGTGTAGTAAATGATTTTAAATAAGTTTAAAATAAGACAATGATGAACAATGGCATTTTATGTTGAGTAGTAAATATTTTATTGACTGACGTTGGTAAAAGTAGAGTTATTATGAAAATATCTTAAAAAGCAACCCACACTTCTTTACGATAAAATGATTTTTTTTCTTTTATTTAATTGTTAGATGTTATTATTTTTTAATATTTTTAAACATTTTATTAAAAAGAAAAGATATGACCAGGACCGGGACTCGAACCCGGGTATTCCACGTAACCGTCGTGGGGCCTGGCCCCATGTATTTAACTTTAATTGTATTCTACTTTTTAGTTCGGATGGCTTCAAACGCGTGTTCTTTATTTTTCTTTAACCAATATTAGTTTTATGTAAGAAAATGGTCTGGGAGAGGTCAGAATTGAAATTTCAACAAGAGAACAAAAACATCTATTGTTTTTATTTCCCTTGTTCGCTTTCTCTTTTGGCCTCAATACAAGCCCCGAAGAAGACCTAGAATGTGGGTCGAAATGTTTGTTTTCGCATAAATGGTTGAATCCAATTTATTTTCTTGACTGATATTATTGGTAAAAGTATAGTCCCTATTAAAATATCTTCACCCCACGCTTTTTTTTCGATGAAATTAATGCTTTTATTCATTACTCTATTCTCATTTTAAACTTATTGACTCCTTATTTTGTTAAGAATAAAGTCATCCATAACGACCTTAATGTCCGATTTGTTGCTGATTTGGCCCAAACCGGGTATCTATCCTTTCATAACAAACTTCATTCCCACTCAAACCCACTAGTTTCAAACCTAGCTTCCTCTTCAATTCCCGATAATCCTCCGAGGCGTCTGAAAAGATGGCCACGTGACCTTCTCAGTTGAACATGCGATTTGAGTACTACCAGTGGGTAGTTTCTCTACTTGCCATTAACTTATGTCAATATGTATCACATAGCCTGTTTACTTGATGTATTATTGTAATACAGTTGTAAATATCAATAAATAAATTTAAAAAAAAAACTTAGTGAAATTCATTTTCTCTTTTTAGTTTAATTTTCCTACTAAAGCGTGTTTGTTTTTAAACAATTTTTTTTTTTTATTATTCTATAAATGTAGCAAGACTTTACTAAATATATACAATCCCTCATTATACTATTAATAGAAGAAGATAAGACATTAAAGCACATGGATACATACAGAAGGCGGAAGAGACCGATTGTTTATTGGACAGAAATAGCTCACCAGCCACGTGGGTCTTTTAGGTCATCAGTTCTTCTAAGCACTCATTCTGTTACTTAGTCATTCATACAGATTGCTACTAAAAATATTAAAGAGTAAATGAGTAAAATTATTATTTATATCAGGAACCTTTTTACGATATAAAAAAGGTGATACACAACGAAAATGGTTTGGATTTCAACAGTAAAATATCCGTGCTTGGGTTTGCGGGTGATTTGGTAATGGTGAAGACGCAGGGACCTTAAAGCTAAATACAGAAACGTTGATGAATCCAGGTAAGGAAATTGGGCTGGAAATAAATTCGGATAAGATTAAGTATATGGTAAGTAGAAGAAAAGGGGGAAATTTTGTTGATATTATTGTAGGAGGGAATAAGTTCCAACATGTGGAGAAGTTTAAGTACCTAGGGTCTATGGTAATTAGAAAAAACGAAATTCAAGAGGAAATAATGCCACGATAACAGACGGGAAATCGGTAAATTACAGAGGGGCAAACCGAGGTGTAGGATTGCGTTAAGTACGGAGTTTGTAAGAAGAGATTCGTCGTGTCTGCATCGAGCCTTCGCGTATTATTATCTATGTCAGGTATTCGGTTACGAATCCTATAAATACTTAATTCTAACAGACATTTAAATAAAAATTAGACAAATACAATAGTATATAACAAATAATATGAATTATAGCTTTCAGTATTATGATAGTCGAGAGTTTCGATATAGCGCGTAGGTTTGGAAGCAGAGGACAGAACGTGTAGGTACACTGGATAAACAGAAGCTAAATACATGCCATTACAAAGGCTTTGGACAATTTAATTGGAATACGGTGGCCTGTAACGAGGGATGAGCCGGCACGGGGGTCCCTCCGGGTTATCTCTATGGAGATCCCTCCATCACGGCTCCCTTTGTATCCATCCCAGTTTGATTACTTTGTCCGCTTACAAAATGCTTAAATAATCATCGGGTTACAGGACTTTGTATATATGTATATCCACATCCAAATATGTATACTTACAAACAAACACGAGTATGTATGAGGCGTTTGGTTTCAAAAACCGGTTACATCCATTTTCAAAAAATTTACAAGACTAATCAAAAAAGGTTCAATTTTAAAAATTATAAATTTAACAAAATGTTTTCATTATTTTGCTAACACTTCAAACTATAATTAATGACAATTTTTTATAATCTATTTTTAAAATCTCATTTAATATAAAAAAATATGTTGGATATTAGTCCAGGATCCAGGGTCCATTTTTTCACTTGATTAGTATCAACCTGAATCTTCGAGAATAGCTTCGTTTCGATAAGACACCCAACAATTTCCTGTGCGAAAATTCTCGATTGTGGTAGCTAAAAGAGTTAGCAAGGATAAAATATGTCTATTTGATGATGCTCAAAAATGTATTACTAACTGGATTTTTTTTGTTAAATCTCAAGATAATTATCTAAATCTTATTTGAAAATAAATTTTTACTACAAAATGTATGGTTTGACCAAAGAGTCCCCTCCTTCCAATATGTATCGACAACGAGGTCAAAAAGAAGAAGTAAAATAAACAGCTGGTTAGTAATCATTTTTGATGACCTCGTTATCGATACACGTTGGAAGGAGGGGACTTATTGATCAAACCATACATTTTGTAGGACAAATATTTATTCAAATAATTTAGATAATTATCCTGAGATTTAACAAAAAAAAAAACCAAAACAGTTAGTAATAAATTTTTGAGAATCATCAAATCGACACATTTTATCCTTGCTACCTCTGTTACCACTATCGAGAATTTTCGCACAGGAAATTGTTGGGCGTCATCGAAACGAAGCTATTCACGAAGATTCAGCTTGATACTAATCAAGTGCAAAAAAGGACCATGGATCCTGGACTATACTTTTATCAGAAAATATCGATATATCGTTAGTTTGTGGTTAATAAAAATAAATAAATGAAATAAACATTTTTAAAAACAAATCACTTTCATCAATATAATTAAACAATATATATATACATAGTGTTGATTTTTCATGCATCAAAAATTTTCATTGATTGTAATGTATGTAACCACTTTTGATAGGAAATGGAATGTTTTGTTATTGATTTTTTAAGGATCTGGGCTGTTTTAAAACAAACCCATCTAAATTAAAATCTTATACTCATTTTTTTGGGGGGGGGGGGGGGAAATGGATATGGACCCGATTTAGAAACCAAACGCCTCATATATATTACAAATGGCTACAGCTGAATAAGGATTTATAAATAACTTATTTTTATCTCATTGCTATCTAATTTCTCACTTCTAATTGCATCGATTTATATTACTTTGTTACCTTTACTTTAATATGATTTGTAATTATTAAAAATTTTAATAATTTATGAAAATTTATCTTTATAACTTGCATTGTTGATTTTATCATATATCGCTGACTACAGAAAGAGTTTTGTATTTAAAACATTAAACCAGTAGCAGAGAAGGAACACATCGTTTACTACAGAAAGGAGACTAATCCACAAGATAGTCTTGGCAACGCCTTCAATATTTTGTTTACTTCAGATAGGGAACTAGTTAGTACAAGACAAGACCTGTTTTATTGTCTCTCTAGTAAAATTTAGAAAAGTAAACTTGTTGGCTTTCTTTAGTTACCGGCTCCTTTTAGATCTATAGTCTCCTACAATTCAAATCGTCTATCTAATCCCAGGCCACAAGCTTTCTCATTTAAAACGTTCATACTCGTTCACACAGAACCAAAACATTTGAGCGCTCCTTTCTAGCCTGTTCCATCACACTTCGGAACTTACTCCCGCCTCATATCCGTCATGCTTCTTCCTTATCCACATTCAAATCCAATCATTTCCTACATCTCCTAAATCCCCGAACAGATACTCTCTAATCAGTTACAACTAATAGCTGATATCCATCAGAAGAAATAGATGAAACACTGTCAATTTTCTTCGCTTTTAACGATACTTTTTACTTTTTACAATAATTAAAATTATTTATTTTTTCTCTCTCTTATTTATTCTTGTTACTTTAGATATTTATTCTATTTTTTTTTCTGTACCAGAACATACCTTTTAATTTATATTTATTTCCATGAACTTATGTAAATATTGTATCATTCTTATAATTTAGCCTTTGGTAATATATATTTATACACCTAAAAAAAAACCTGTACCACTACAACCCGTAAACGGGTCTGGTGATCAGTACATGGTAGAGACTGTACTGTTTCATGGACAACGGTTCTGCAAGGTGACTTGTCCTAGGCCACGCTCAACCGCCAGATTTCCCCCCCTCCCCATTTTGGGTACCCTATTTTTATAATATTTTATAGAGGCTGGGTGGGCCCCTGGAGGATCCTAGATCCCTTATGATCCATCTCCTACTGCAAACAGACTAAATAAAACTCTTGCCCTGCAGCGGGATTTGAACCACGATTTCCGGCATGGCAACTCTCAGTGATCTACCACTGAGCCACTCCACATGTATATATATATATATATATATATATATATATATTCATTAAATTTTATACAGATCTGCTACTCACAAGGGACCTGGTCCCAGAATAAAATTATTTTTTCTATTCTATATAAATGTGAGGAAAAAAAAAACAAAAGAGAGAGTATCTGAAATTTTAAGAAATGCGGAGGTTAAAATACGAGGGCAATATATACAATCCGTAAAGATGACAAACACAGGAAAATCTCAGCTTTTTTGGAGGAAGAGGCGCAGGAATTTTCAATTTTTAATATAAAATGGAATTAATCCTGAAAAAACCGTTGTTCAAACAAACCACCTTCCTAACGAAATAAGCCAATCGCTATGTTAGGATGGAATTATTTTAAAATAATATAAGCCGAAAACAATATAAACTTTATTAAAAATAATAAAATTAAAAAAAGGACAAGGGCAAACATAAACTCCTCTCATAAAATTGAAGAACGTTAATTGTTAAAGAAACCGGTATATAAATATGAAATATAAAGTACAGAATATGTACAAAAGGATTTGCAAAACAGCTGCTTACAAGTGTGATAGACGAAATAATAACAGTCGAGAGTAATGGGTGATCGATGAAATAACCTTCTCTAGCCTTAGGTCATCCATAGCAAGAATGGAATTTTATTTAAAAAATAATTCTTATGAAAATGTGCATTTCACCACTTTAAAAAGAACAATGTCATAACTAAAGAAAACAAAACTTATTTAACGTATTTGAAAGTTCCATGTGAGTTTAAAAAAATAAAAATTTGGATAATGGTAAAGCAAAACGAAGCAACAAGAAAATTTTTAAAAGCTTGATTTTTTTTAATTTTAACCGATGTCATTATTCCAATAAAACTTCAAGTTTAAACAGCACACATCTCATAATTTGATTTATTAAAATTAAAATAAATGGAATATAGGTCGTTCATGAAGTATAAAGCTCCAACCAATATTGCTTCTGAAGACTTTTGGTACAACACGGTAGGCATTTTTGAGTTGTGTCATTTTTAGGCTTTTTGAAGAAGTCATAAAGTAAAATAAATCTGATTTATTACTTTTGATTGTTTTACCATCATTTATATATATATATATATTGTTAAGGCCAGATGAAGTAGTAACCTTATAAAGTATTATTAGTTTTAATCATAAAAAATTAAATCATTTTTTTCTTAAAAGAAAGAACATTATCTTTTCTTATTTTTCACATTTTTATTTAATATAATAATTTAAACGTTTATTTCATATTTGTTTAGAATAATTTAACTTTAAAGGTAATTTTATTTGTTTGGTATTAAGTGTAATATTTGTAAAAAGTTTGAAAACATATGTTACAAAAGAAGAGAGAAAAACAAAAGCGGAGTCGATCGGCTTTTGTTCGCTCCGGCTAGACCGAGCGAGACAGTGTCGCCACGAGCCCTTAGCCGTGCACATCGTATGCTCTCTAGGAGCCCAAAGTTGTTTTTGTGAATTTTAAGACAGTGTTGCCACGAGCCTCTTGCCGTGCACATCGTATGCTCTATAGGAGCCCAAAGTTGAATTTTGATACTAATTTGCTGCCCACCTGCAGGTGTAATTAGTTTAAACTAAGACATAGATTCGACCAATTCGAATTGACCCAGTCGATCATCTCAACCTCTATTGTTTCACCATCTTCGCTCGCCCTCCCGACGAAAATCCTCTGTCGTCTCAACATCCAGCTCGCCCTGCCGAGAATCTACCATCTACTGAAAACTACTTCGACAGACAGATAAGAGTTTTCATTATTATATCATTGCAATCAGAAAACCGCATAAACATTCATTATTTTGTAATAGATTTTATTTGTAATTTAATAGAGTTAAATTTACTATCGTAAGATTAAATAATATTTGTTTTCTTTTTGTTATTAATTAGTTGTTGATAATTTAGTTAATATTAGTAACTTCATTTCTCATTATAAAAGCGTTTAAATTGTTCTTTAATTTAATTAATTGTTTTTCATTCTCAAAATTATTAGTTATTTAATTTATGAAAATTGGTTTATGTTATTAGTTTAATAAAAGGTTACAATCAAAATGACATGCGATCTGGTATAATTGAATCAGACATTTATTTTCCTTATTCATTTCGGAGCTCTCATCGAAAGGTCCAATAACTATTTCGAGGTTGCTCAAACATATATATTATAGTATTTTTTGGTAAAAAATTAGGATTGAAACTAAACTAACGCTTGCATTATTTGAGATGCAAGAACTTGTTGCATATTCGATATATTTTTTTAATACTTGTATCCTTCGAAATATTGATAACGACCTAAAGAATATAGATCAATAAAATATAACCTGAATTATAAAGGCGTTATACTCCGGACCTTATTGATTTTATATCAGAGCCATTTCAAATTCATGAAGGCTGACATCTGCAATCACTTTGAGAGGAGACCTTCGGCGTTAACAGTACGATAAATAGGAACCTAATAAATATTTTACGAGCTTTCATTTGAATGAAAACTCTCAGGAAACCAAAACAAAAAAACATAACAAATATTTCAGCCATTCTGCAAAGTCGTTTTACCAAAATTACAAGAGCAGCACAAATAAATTGTAACCATACGGTTCTTTCTGTAGTAAGTAGTTAAAAAATTAAATACATTAAAAAAAATCAAACCTGATACATAAGACATAATACATTGATATAAATAATTTAAATGTCGTTTAAATTTTGCAAATCCAATATGGCACTTTACTTGAAGGTCTGAAAATATTTTCTTTTAAAAAATCCACCCCCAAAAACATTATAATAATAATAAGGAATTCAAATAATTAAGTATATGATTTATAAAGTTAAAATTTGAGATTAAAAAAAAACTCATTACATTTCGGCTTAAAAATAAAAAACAAACGGGATACTTGAAGATTTAGACATTTTTTTGATAAAAATACAATTAAATATCACCGAATAGTAATTATATTTTTCGTATTTTTAGAAAATAATATTTAGAATATTTCATTTATTTTTTTGTTAATTGTGTATGCACATTTATTTTTTGTTCATTTTATCTTATACTAGCGACCCACCCCGGCTTTGCACGGGTAGTACGACATATTATCCCAACATGTTTTGTCTGTAAAATGTATTTAGTTAGGTAGACACAAAACAAAACAAAATATTTTTTTATATACAAATTTATTTTCATGCGCGTTAAATATTTGCGATAACCCATAAAATACTCATTTAAATTATATGGTATAAAATATTCTAATAATGCGCCTAAAATGCTTAAGGTAACTAAAGTATATAGGTTGATAAGGATTGATACGGTACTCGTCTAAATAGCTTTCCAAATACCTCATTGTACGTTATCAATTTTTAGAAGATAAAATAGGTACAGTAAGCTATCCATAAAACATAGAAGTCTGCTATCTTGGACTTTTTTGTAAATCTATGAAAGAGGAATATAGCGTCATGCATTATATCATATCGTTGTATGACAAAGGCATTAGGCAGCTTCATCGATGAAACCTCCCTGGAGGCTATTCTTTTTCCAGCATTTCCGACAATCATCGTTATTCTCCAACCAATTTACACAGGACCTCGACAAATTATATACCTAAACCTTCCTGGTGAATCACTCTATCCATTGTTGAAAATCGCAAGAAAATCCGTGCAGTAGTTATTGAGTTTATCGCGAACAGACAGACAGACAGACGCGGACGAGGACTTGCGCATGAATACAAGAAAGAGCATGAATACAAATTGTTGTGAATTAAACTAAATCAATCATTACTTTAGAAATAAATGTAAAAACTTAATAGTTAGTGTGTATCGTTAATTATTTTATATTATTTATTCACAACAAATATGGCTTTTCAATATATTCCTAGATTTTTTTAATGTTTCATTAATTCGAGAATTTATCGATTATTTCTAAATATAGAAATGATTATTTTTTTGTTGGTTAAATATTATTACATTAACTCCTCTAATATTCAAATATATCCAATCTGCTTTGTAGAATTATTGATTTCTGATTATTTCTAAAGATATAGACAAATAGATCGATTATTTTAAAATCGAAATAATTGATACTATAAATATACATATTAAAAGATAAAGGCAGAAAGAAGAGTAATGGAGGTAGAAAAATTACTGATAAGGTCCGTTGGAAACACGCCTCACGATCGATCTCAATCAGATATTCGAGGAATCGATTAATTGTCTGCACTTTCTGGTCTTTTCCAAATCGCCTTTGCGGGTATATAGATCCTGAAGGCATGCGAAATATTAAATATATAATACAGATAATAGTGCCATCCTTATCTGACACCATTACAGCTAATGCCTTCTCAATTAACAGTACGCCATGGCGCACTGTATCTCTCTGCTTGGTTTGTCACCCTTGAATTATAAATACTCTTCCAACAAAGCCATTCCATTCAATGCTTAAATAATTGAAGAGTGGAACTACTAACAATAGAAAATCGAAAATAGTTAACCATTTCCTCAACAGTTACAATGGCAAAACTATAATATGCTTTACAATCAGAATGATATAAAACATTTTATATCATAAAATAATCCCACGATAATTATCACGATCGATTAATGATGGTACTTAAACAAAGGATTTTGTTGATATTCTTAATATTATTACTATAATAGGCCAATGTTAATAATATAACTCATAACCTATATAAAATAAAACATAAAAAAGTTGCGTCCGTAGGTTAGTAGGTATATGTTTATGTTGGCATGGTAATTATATAAGCTTGGAAAAACGTTCACAACATAAATTGAAGGTTTTAGAAAAAAAATTAATGGGTCACGTGGTTTCCCGAACTAACGGTTGTGCAGGTAGATAATTTGGCCTAGATCACGATCAACTGTCAAGTTTCTCCTAACTTATTCCTACTCAATATATACAAGCTAATTTACTTTAACTATTTTATAAGAGCCATAACTTTTATTACATAATAGAACTAGTAAGAAATAATAATAGTTTGACATCAAAATTAGTAAAAACCAATGGGATTTTAGTTTTAATATTTACACGAACATATTTTGTATGTTATAAAAACTCTTACGAGCGAATTACACAGTTCCTATTATTAAAAAAATCATTCTCAGGTGTAACTTTATTTTAGTAAAGCACTAAAAAAAAAAGTAATAAACCTGAAGCATCTCAAGTATTGATAAATCATATAATTATTATCATATAATCAGTCGACTTCTCCAGAAGCATCGTCAGAATATGGCCTAGAACATGCAGGACATCTCAGAGATATACCGAAAATCAACAGTTAGTAATACTTTTTAGACTACACAACAATATTTTACTTGTTACTCAGTCCTAATGGTTTGTTTGTTTGTTCATTTAACGTCACTTTATGCTGCTATGGCTAATCGGACGATGCTACAGTGGGAGCTCTAAATTTTGCCTACCCAGGTTTAATTAGGATAGGGATTTTTAACGAGTACCTGACATCGTACAGGCTCGGGACACCCGTTTAACGTCCCTTCCGAAGGACGGCGTAACTAAGGATGTTTTACTCCCTTAAACAGTCCTAATGGCAACCAAGAGTATTCATATACATACCTAAAGTGATCATTAAAACATGTTATTGATTTAAATAAAATAAAGGAAGCGTGGTACATCAGTGCGTAGAGCTCTGAGTTGCTGCGTTGAAGAATCCCCGATAATGTCGTATAAATTATTTAATCGGTTAACAGTCATGTACCCGATTTTCAGACCCTCGCGATCATCCGATCTCTATTACGTTGGTACTTTATTGCGGGAAAATCTGAAGATTTTCTTCTTTTCTTTTTTTAAAATAAAAATTATATTTCTGAGTTAATTTAAAGATACGACTCAACAAAAGCTTTCAAATAAAAGACCTTTTCTACTTTTTTTTTTCGTCATATAATAAAGTAAAAATTTCTCGGAATTTCAGAATTAGTAAGGTATTATCAAATTTATTATATTTGAAAGCAACTCATTTTTCGGATTTTCTTTCTAGTTAAGACCTCTATTAAATTTCACTTTAAAATTATTTTAATATTTAATTAAAATATATATTCTTTATTTAACTGAATCAGTTATTTGAGAAACACCTCATGTCCATTTTTGGCCAAAATTGAGTTAGACATGGTGAAGGCTAGACAAATCTAATGCACATGGAAAATGTGTATATATTATTTGATAAATTAAATTCTGATTTTTATAAATAATTTGAATTATTTTCCTTTTATTTCATACCTGATAACATATCGTTTATAATTTTTTTAAATATCAAAATAATATTAATACAATTTTAGTTTGGTAGAATTAGCTTACCAAACCCATGTAGAAACATTTAAAAAAATTCAAAAAATATATGATGTTAAATTATGGACCAGCTGATTTTTTTTTTATTTCTCGAAAGTTTACTTTTTTGGATATGAGGTGTTTCTGAAATGACCGATTTAATTATAATTATTTATTGAATATTGAATTTTATTTAGATAATATTATTGAATGAGAATAAAAAGTTGCTGTAGGGAAGGTTCTGGGTTCAAAACCGGCGGTGGCAAATAAATCATCTGTTAACAGCAAAAAGATGGAACCTGTGAGATCTGATTACTCTCCTGTAGCGCACTCCATGAAAAAAAAAAGAAAAAGAAAAAAGGAGTACTCTTAATTAAGGGGAAAACCTTTGATTGGTTGAGCGTAATCCCGGACAAATCGCCTCCCTCACAGCCTTTGTCAAAGAAACAGTACAGTCTCTTCCATGTACTGATCCCAAAGACTGTAGTGGTAAAGGTTTTATAATTGTAAGGAATATACTTTTCGCATGCCAACATTTTTCTTAGAGTACTGTGCCAGTTTAAGGCTGAACAATAAATTCCTCCAAACATAGTTAAGAAAACGATAATAGCATAATAAAAAAAACGGGGAAAAGATAGAAAATATAGTAATCGAAAACTAAATTTAAATCATCATTTGATGACAAGTGTTTAGGACGAAAATGAAATAAGCACTCCTTATATAAAACTAGCTACCCTTATAAATGCTTAAGGTTACTAACGTATAATATAAGTTAAAAAGGATTATTACTGTACTCGTCTAAATAGCTTTTCAAATACCGCATTGTCCGTTATCAATTTTTTAGAAGATAAATAGGTATAGTAGCCTATCCTTAAAAGATAGATATATTCTATCCCTGACTTTTTTGTAAATCTATTAAAGAGGAATATACTTCCATGCATTGTTTCATTATATAACAATGTATCACCGATAAAACCTCCTTGGAAGCTATACTTTCCAACAATTATCGTTATATTCCAACCAATTTACACAAAACCTTGACAAATTGTATACCAAAACCTTTCTCGTGAATCACTCTATTTATTGGTGAAAACCCCATGAAAAACCGAGCAGTAGTTAGTGAGACT
This sequence comes from Troilus luridus, assembly GCA_964056705.1. Lineage (NCBI taxonomy): Eukaryota > Metazoa > Arthropoda > Insecta > Hemiptera > Pentatomidae > Troilus > Troilus luridus. The sequence goes on along the minus strand of OZ057414.1, from coordinate 115,912,727 downwards.
ACCGCGAACAGACAGACAGACCCGGCCGAGGACTTTGTTTTATAATATGTATAGATAAATTACATAAAACATGGAGGTTGTTCGTGATCTCGGACAAATCGCCACCCTATTGTCATGGAAACAGTAAGGTCTCTTCCATGTACTGATCCCAAGACTCATCATTTTTTTTCTTTTAAATAAAAATAAATATCATGATTTAATTAATTACATACATTCAGCACCTTATCTTTCTTATCGTAGTATGATAATGGATAAATGCTGCATATTACATATTCATGGAGTAGACAGGAGAGTGAAGACAGTTTTTATTATAGACATGATGAATCCTCCCTACGAAGGGAGTGAGGAGAAGTTAGGAGGTAATATTACTCCCTTGGAATATAATCTCGGATCAGGCCTTCCAATGAAGAGGTCTTCCTCCCCACGCTGAATTTTCAACTCAATATTGCCCTCTCTTCTCGATAAAAAAAATAATGATATTTGATATTTCTTACATAACAATAAAATAAAAAATGATGCTCCTACGATAAAATATATACTTTGTAATAAAATATTTTTGGAAATAATGTTTAACAAATACCTTATGAAATGAATGCAAGATTACTTTTGATAGAACTATTATACATATGAACTGAATAATGTTTTCGGTGACCTTACCATAGAAAGTACAAGTAAAAGAGATCAAGGATGAGAAAGAACAAGTGGATTTTAGTAATGTGTTAGTTTAATTCAGTTAACGTCACTTTATGCTCTAAGGCTAATCGGAGGATGCTACAATGGGAGCCTTACATTTTGCCTGTCAATGTATTAGTAGGAATGGGACCTTTAACGAGTACCTGGCATCGTACAGGCTTGGGACCCCCATTTTACGTCCCTTTCGATGGACGGGAAAATTAAGGCTGCGAACGAGGGGTTATGCTAACCTCTATTATTTATTACTTAATTTTCATTTGCACCTGCGCTCTACATGATCTTCTATGATCATAAAACTATATGATGATGGGGTAAAAATCAATAGGTGAGTAGGTCTCTTGGCCTATGTCTTTTTAATCTTTTTCTATCAAGTCCAGGGTAACAGGGAGTACGAAAGCGGAAGAACGAGTAGGTTTGGGTGATATTGTGTCGATGAGTGGAATGTCATGTATTTGTTATGAATATATGATTTTATAGTGGGAATGTTCATGTCGTTGTGTATGGTGTGATTCGAAATATACCATGGTGCATTAACAATTTTTCTGAGAATTTTGGACTGTGTTGTTTGTATCTTGTGTATGTGAACTTTTTTTGCTGAACCCCAAAGTTCTGCTCCATATGTCCAAATAGGTTTTAGCATACTATTATAGATAAGTCGTTTGTTCCGTAAGTCAAGTGAAGATCTGTAGCCCAGCAGATGTGATAGTTGTTTATACCGTCTAGTCAGTACTTGTCTCTTTAATTTTGTATGTACGTTCCATGTAAGTCTTTTGTCCAAGTATAGTCCGAGATAACGTACATCATTTTTTGAAGGTACTTCGTCGTTGTCAATTTTGACTGATGGACACGAAGCTTTGCGTAGAGGGAAGGTTACATGGCTCGATTTTGAGGCGTTTATTCTTATTTGCCATTTATTGAACCACTTTTCTAAATCAAATAAATGATTTTGAAGAGCTATAGATGCTAGGTTTGGGTCTCTGTGAGAAGAAATAATGGCTGTATCGTCAGCGAAGGTATAGATGTTGGTGCAAGGATGCTCCTCTAGACCACATGTGTTGAAGAGTAGAATGTTGTGTATTTGCTGTGAATATGTTAAAGTGGGAATGTATATGTCAAATTTTATTTTTCGGATTGTGTTGTTTGTATTTTGTGTGTATAAACGTTTTGGCTGACCTCCAAAGATCTGCTCCATATGTCCAAAAATGTTTTAGTATACTGTTGTAGATTAGCCATTTGTTTCGTAAGTCAAGTCAAGATCTGTAGTCCAGAAATAAACAATTGGTACAGGTAAGAAATGCATTCTAAGAAAACATAGACATGGAAAAAGTATATTATTTTCAATGATTAAAGCTGTAGCACTAAAGCCCATGAAGGGACTTAGTACATGGAAGAGACTCTACAGTTTTTAAGCCAACAGTTGTACAGAGATATGATTTGACTGAGATCACTCACAATCTCTAAGTAGTGGTACCGACTTACAGTCTTTTTATTTATGGATGAGCCGTTGGCGGAAGATTTGATAGGATCTACCTACGGTAGTTGGTAGTAAAAACGTTAAATAATTTATATACCACAGCAGGGTTTGAATACAGGAACCACAGCACCGCAACTTAGTGCTTATACTGACTCACAATACATAATTAAGTGCAAAAATAATTAAAATGTTTTTATTTCAACATAAATTTATCCTTATTTAAAATGCATATTGAATATATGTTTTATTCATGATAAGTATTATTTTTAAATTTAAGAACATTTAGAAATGTTTAAAAGCAACAAACATTTGTGTGTCCCTTTAATATGAATCAAAAGACAAATAATGAATTCTATCTGGTGGATCAAATGGCGGATCCATTGTAGCCTATACAACTCCTACAGCTGCTCATCACCGACCAGCTGTTTCGATTTTAAATTTAAATGCGTGACCATATTCTCATATTCTTCGATCATTTTCCTAATAATATTTTTAAAATTTGATCAACTGGTTCATAAATACAGGAAAGGCGAGCGATGAGTTAACTTAAATTCACTGTTAATATATTTTAAAACAAAAACGCTTGCAAATAATTGTAGATGTAGTCATTTTACAAGCAAAGTATTTGTTTATAATTTAACTATACGGAATCTATCAGAGCCTATCATAGCTATCAACTATAATTTAATATAACAAATATGTTTAGAATATTAATCAGTAAAGTTTCACGATCATAAGTCATTTCAAATATTTATTATCTAGCATGTATTGATATTAAATATTTATTGGTGACGATAAGTGGGCATAACACTATTGATCCTAAGACAAATAGAAAAAATAAAAAAATAGCCAATCATAAGAACAGAAATCTCAATAAGTTGGAATAATTGTCTTCTTTTTTGAATTTCTGAATCAATTATAGTCAGAATTATTGAAATTTCAAATTTGTAAATTTAAATTATTAACACTAGACTAGTTTTCACATATTTTGACACTTCGAACAATATTTATATACATTTTCAAGTAGTTTATTCATTAATCAAAACATAATGCTGCACAAACTCAAAACAAAATATCAATAATTTAATTGAAATAACTAGCATACTGTTGTATTAGTAAGACCTTGTATTTGTATTTACATAGATTTTATTTTCATTGTTAGCCTTATTATCATCGATAAGTTCAGCAATACTTGGATCATTTGTACTTGCGATTATTTCACAAAACAAGGCATTTATCTATTACAAATAAAATCTTTTAAGGGAGACGAAATGTTTAACTAGTTCTTGATCTTTTAAATTGATAATTGCATCAGTTGCACGGCTATTAAACGACTTTTTAAATAATTATAATTATTCTTATATCAATATAGCCTTCAAAGTGATTGATTAAAAGAAATTGTATAACTCATGAACAGGATCATCTTGGTATTGCTAGTCACGAACATGTTGCAGACGCGAGGCCTTTACCCATATCTAAAGTCTAAACGCGACTAAAGATGTTTTCACTTCAAAAGATTTTTTATTATTTATCCAACAGTATGAATAAATACATGCAATGAGTTCATGTAATAATTTTAGTGTATTTAAATATTTTAAATCTTCAATTTTTATTTGATAAGTGGTAGAATAGTTAAGAATCATAGAGAAGGAAAGGTTTCACGAGGTCAATGTGCCCTGAGACTGATAGTGAAAATCTAACCTTATCTTTATTAGGATTACTATTTACAATATGACTAACAAATAAAATATTTTCAGTCGACATTCTACCAACAAAGTGCTCTAATAGCAACATTAGTGAGTGTCAAATGATTTACACTTTTATAAATTTTACAAGAGACAAAAAAAATCTCGTCTTGGACTAGTTCTTTACTTCCAGTAAACAAAACATTGAAGGCGTTGTCAAGACTGTCCTATCTTCCAGACAAGTGTCCTTTCTGTAGTGAACGATTTAGATTCTGTCTCTGATAAAAGTTTTAAGTTTAAAAAAAAAATCTCAAAATTTGGGCAAGTAAAAGCTAGTTTTTCTCTTATAAAAAAAAAAACCTATACCACTACAACCCGCGAACTGGTCTGGGGTTCAGTACATGGTAGAGACTGTACTGTACTGGACGACGGTTCTGCAAGGAGGTGACTGTGCCCCAGGAGGGTTCTAGATCCCATATGATCCATCTACGGCTCCAAACAGACTAAATAAAAATCTTGCCTGTAGCGGGATATGAACCAGGATTTCCGGCATGGCAACTCAGTGCTCTACCACTGAGTCACTCCCTTCTCTCTTATAAGCCGAGTTATAAAAGAAAAAAAAATCCTCTAAAATGAAATTGGGCCTATGCAAACTTATACGTAACAATAATTTTTAGTGAGTTTAGGAGGTTGTTGTAGTGACTTCAATGGCGAAAAACATTTACAGGTATCAAATTTCAAATAAAGTTAAGTTATATACAATCCAAAAAGTAATAGAACCTACATAGGTTCTGTTACATTCGTCAATACAAACCTATTAGGTTATTCGTTACAATGATAATGTTCGAAATAAGAGTAATTTTCCCTACACAATTCTGCCAGTATAGAGAAGCCAGATTACAACGCTGAAAAATTGAAAATCGGCCCAACACAATAATATAAAATTATTACACATTTACGTACCTAATAAAATTAAAGACAAACTTTTATGACGCATTCAAAAAACATATCAATTGAATTATGTAAATTATCTTATCTTTTTAATCAGATTACAATAAATTCTTATATTATTAAAGTGATATTTATATTTCAGAGATTTCATATATAAACATTTATACAAAATTAATTTGATGTAGTAAAAAAAAATTTTGTATGGAATATAGTTTTTAGCATTGGAAACATATTTTTTTGGTGCTAGAGTCAAAGTTCTTATATACGGTTTTCAAAAGATCTATTAATTTAAGAATCAATAACTAGTGTATTTGGCCATTAAATTGTGTGGGGTCTATAGAATATTGTAGAATTATCTTCTATTTAATTAACATCCAAGTCAAGATAATAAAAAATTGACTATGGGGATTTCGAAGTAATAGGCTATTTTTTTTCTCTCGTAATAAGACAAGAGTATCATTCATTAAATTTAAAACTTAAAATATTCAAAAATATTATATCGACGTTTCGAGAGTTTATTGTTCTCACAATTCATCCACGACCGGTGAATCACACGCTAGATTGAACAAAAAATTATCAATTGTAAATAGACAAATATGAAAAAGAATATTAGTAGCATAGTGTTACGGAGGTAAACAAACATTTTTCTTTGAATGAGGATTAATAAACATTTACATTCATAAAAGTCATAAGTCCAACAAACATACACAGTTCACTATAGTGGAGTGGTGTTTTAAAGAAAACATAAAATACAGTATTATTTTTCGGACAACCCAATATCTTATTAATTATTATTATCCATAAAATTTCGATTCTCGTTTTCTTATGTATGCTGCTATGTTTGAGATATGTCGGTCGTTTTTCATGATTTTGATCGGTATCTTTCTTCAGTTGATTTTGGACTTACACTATTTCTCATAATTTTGCATTCATCTTTTAGTATTTTTCCCTTGTCCATACCTATATACACACCTATATACCCACCTTTTGCTACCTATCATCATAATAACCCAGACTACGAGGAGACAAACCCATGACAGAGACTTATAGAAGTTATTCTCAAGCAATACGCGCTGTTGGGAGCGCACGAGGGGGGACCGGCAGAGCCAGAAGGGGAGGACAATAGGGCAGCTGCACCCGGAGAGGGGTTCATCGGGATTACCCCCCTGCCTCCCGATATTGCCTACGCCAGAAATATCCTCCGGAATATCCAGCACTTCCAGAGAGGATAATGCGATGAATGATGAAGGATGGAGCATCCGATGAATCCATCACCAATGGGAGGAACAATATAATCCACCTTTCTCCACAGTTAGACAAATTATTTCTCTTAAAAGGATATTCCAGCACAATTAATAAGAGGGGATATAAAAATATTATATTATATAAAACATGAATAATACATTTTATAAATTAAACAATATGTTGTTTAAACATTTCTAACACGATTTTATTTGCTTACCCTATATGAATGTATGTATGTAACGGAATGTTTGAACTCGATTTTCGACTTCTTCAAATTATCGAATTAAATTGAAATTTAGACACTTCTCAAGGACCGATGCCATTACAATAATTTAGTAAGTTTGTCTCATTATCCTGTATAGCGATTTTTCATCGGTAATATCTCGTGCCAAGTACTAAGGCATACATGGCTTATTTGAGACAAGCGTTTATGACTACTCGGGGAGTATCGAGTATTTTTTCAACAAACAAAAAATATAAATATAAGTAAATACACTTTATATTATATAAATATACATATAATTAAAACACGTTTTTGTATTAGCTAGTCGAACTAAAAAGTAGAATATAAATAATAGTATAAAAACCAAAAGACACTCTTTGGTAGGTAACAAAAATTATATAATCATTTTTAATCAGATTTTTTTAAGTTAAATTTATTTATTGAAATTTACAACTGTATAATAGAATTCATCAAGTAAATATAATGTAAGAAATAATGGCAGGAGATAAAGGCAAGTAGAGAAACTACCCGATGGTAATACTCCAATATATAATAACTTTAAAATAACAATAGAGCGTTGAACAAAAAAAACAATCTATTTTATTGTAAAAAAAAAGCGTGGGGTAATTTTTAAGATATTTTCATAACGACTCTACTAATACCAATATCAGTTAATTAAATATTTATAACAATTAACATCAAACACCTAACGCTTGTTTACTAAAATATAATTTTTTTAATGAATAAACAAGTTATTAAAAATAAAGAAGATTATAATTTTATCGAAAAATAATATAATTTATTTCCAGTCAAATTTTAGTAGAGGTCGTGTCGGAAAAGAAAATCTAAAAAAAAAATTAGAGAGATCTTAAATTTTAAAAATGAGTTAATGCCTAAGTAATGCTGAAATCAAAAGTATTTTCTCCTTCATCATTTTACGGAAGAACAAAAAATAAACCAGATCTTTTTCATACAAAAGATCTTTTAATCGAAAACCTTTTTAGCAGAGAGTCTTTAAATGATCTCTTAGATATATTATTTATTCCAAAGAAGGAAAAGGGGAAAATATTAAATCTTTAAATATTTTTGTTTTGAAGAGAAAAGATTTGCTCTGGCCGGGATTCGAACACGCGTCGTCTGCGTCTCTGTCGCAGTGCTCTAAACCAGTGAGCTACCAGGGGTAGTGCCCAAGTCAGACAAATCCGTTCTCTTCACCGATCCTATTTCCCTGTAATCTCGCAATTTTTGCGATGTATACCCGGGGAAGAATGTTCATTGAGCATTACTTTAATCTGAATCTTGTTGACATACGCCAATATATAATTTATAATTTATTTTTATTAATTGTTATTTTTATGGTAATTATTTTTAAATAGTTTTTTTTTTAAGAGAAAAGATTTGTCTGACTTGGGTACGACCCTTGGTAGCTCAGTGGTTTAGAGCACAGCGACGGAGACTAAGAAGCGCCGGGTTCGAATACCGGCCAGGGCAAATCTTTTCTCTTCAAACCAAAAATATTTAAAAATGATTAGCCTAAAAATAACAATTAATAAAAATCTATACTTTGTAATAAAAAGTATACGAACTATAAACGCTGTATTTTAAAATTCAGATATAAAATATAGTCAAATCAGGTAGTAAACCTGTATTCCATACGAACAACTATGTAATAATTTTATTCTGGTACCAGGTTCCTTAAGGATAACAGATGTGTATAAAATTTATTAAAAATATATATAAATAAATAAATATGATATTTGGTAAAATACTGAATAACGATTGGCAATCTTTTTTCTTAAACTTTGACTTTTTTTTCACTGAAAGGGCTTTGAGACCACGCGAATATCATAATTTTCCCTTCTTTTCACGCCCCTTGTCTCCTTCCTTCTTTCTTCCCACCTTTTCCTCATTCTTTCCTCCTTTCCTCTGTCCACACTATTCTTTTCCACGCATCTCTCTTTCCCACAAGGACCTTAATTTATTTTAGTCTTTTCCCACAGTAATCCCTATCGAAACAGTCTTGGTCTGTTATTTTCAGTCTCCCAATTTCTTCCTTCATCTGTTCGAAGCACTGTTGTATCCTCTCGTTGTATAGATTTCTCTATTTAATCTCTTTTGGTGCATCCTCACGATATGTCCGTAGAACCTTAATCTTCTTATTCTTATGTCCGTTTCCAAATCATTTACTCCTTTCTTTCTTTTTTGACTTATTTTATAAAATGTTATTAAACAAATTGGTACACTGATGAAATGCATGTGAACTAAAATAATATATTTATGTACTAACAATTTAACCTTACAATTATTTTTGTTAATAATCCTTTGACGAAATAGGCAAATTATAGTTAACTAACTGATTCTATCAGTTTACATGAGTAAATCGTTATTTTACGAAATATGTTATATTATGCCTGATGAAATAATAATTTATGAGATGATTATTCCATGAATTATTATTCCCACGATTAATAATTTTAACTAAAAGTTCATCTTAACAAATTTAAGTATGTTTTAACAAATAGCCGTCTATTTCTATTTAAGAATATTTCATTGAAAATATTAATTTCTAAACTAGAAATTTATCAGGAAAAAAAAAATGAATGAGAAAGAAATCATAGGACGACATAAACAAATTATTTTAAGGAATAAATAGTTAATTACAAATTATGTTAGTTCAAGATGAATACAAAAATTATTTCTTACTTTATGAAAGATTTGTCTTAAATTTAGAAAATAAGATAATAGTAATAATAAGCTACACTACTTTTAGGATTTCGTTTAAAATATGGGCGACAAAACAAAGTTTAAAAAAAAACAACAACAAAGAAACTACCATTACAACTCGTGAACGTGCCTGGGGTTCAATATTTGGTAGAGAATGTACTGTTTCATGGACAACGGTTCTGGAAGGAGGTGACTTGTCCTGGATCACGCTCAACCGCCTGATTTTCCCCCTTATTTTGGGTACCTGTTTTTATAACATTTTATTGAGGCTGGGTGAGCACCAGGAGGGACCTAGATCACATATGATCCATCTCGGGCCCCAAGCAGACTAAATAAAAGTCTTAGCTGCAGCGGGATTTGAACCAGGATTTCCGGCATGGCAACTGATCCACTCCGCTCCGAGTTAACAATAAATTTGTAAATAATAGCCGAAACTGTTAAAAATAAAATAATGATTTGTTTTCTAAAGATAATTCTGTATTTTTCCATTAATTGTATTTAATAAAATTATATGGTGATAACTTATGATATTATACTGTCTAAGATAAGAGAAAAAAGGATCCGTGATGAAGAACTCTCAACTGAGGCAAAGGGGGCGTTTAATGTTGACATTTGTAGCACTTCAGCTTCAAGTGTTTGGAGTTGCTGAGGGTGTGAAATTAGAGAGCGTCTATACGCTTTAATCTCTCCGAGGCAAAAATTAAGGCATTCGCAGTTCTAAAGTTATAATAATCGTTTCGAAAATTGCACGTCCATATACTGAATATATGTAATTCTGGTGTCGTTACAAATGAAATAACCGCTTTCAAAGGCAAAGATATCCAGTAAAACAACATTATAAACTCAAAACAGTATTATTCAAAATATTCACCCTTACAACGCCCTTCCCCGAACGCGGTGGTAATGCTTTGGGCTGCCGAGTTTCCAAGTTTAAACTGATAAAAAAAAAACTTGCGTGCTTACATAGTCATATTTGATTGCATACTAAACAATGATCGTTCAATTCTAGTGACAGCTCGTTTTTTTTAATTAATTAATTTGTAAACACATAAGCATAGTAAACAAGAAAACTCAACTTTTTTCACTTTCAATTTTAGAAATAATGAAAATGGACATTTCCCATGAAATGACCCAACACGTATGTATGTGTGTGTATATATATATATATATATATATATATATATATATATATATATATATATATATATATTAACTCCAACAGTTAGGGAGAGTAACATCAAACCCAACAGTGACCCAAAGTATGCGAGCGTCTCAAACCACTGAACTATGCGTAACACTAGATATTACTAACCTTGCTGATACACGATAACTTCATAGCAAGGAAACCATAACAAAACAACAATTATGTATAATTGTTATAATTTAAAGCTTAATCCTACACTTAATAATTCTAGATGTTACTAAATTAAGATTTGATAAGGCATTTTAAGGATTGAACTTTTCAAATAAATTTAAAAGAGGTTAGTATTAAATAAATTATAGAAATTGCACAAAAGTAAGTAACAAATTATTACATACCCATGCATCTTATATATCCAAAAGATACTCACCTGAAAAAATAAAAATAAATCTTATTAAAAATAAAAAAATTAAGTAAAATCTTAAATCAGTAACATTGCATTATAACAACGCCTTATGACATTAGGATACTAGTATAATAAAAAAATAAAATAATAGTTTGGTATTTAAGATAAACCTTAAATAAAAGAAAAAACAGATTTGCCTATTATATAAAAATAATAAATAATTTTAAAACTTCAACAAACATGAATTTTACCGAATAATGTATTTTAACTAGTCAAAAATAAAAACAATCGTCAGTTCGATTATTTTTCTAAAATGTACGACGGAAATGTGGCATCTTCGATAGTTTGCATTACAAAATTTTATCGAATATGGCATAATCGATAGTCTGTTTTAAAACACCTAGTTTGTTTTACAAAAAATTACAACAGCAAGCACACGGACATGAAGAATCGATTTTGATTTTGTTGCTATTCGAATCATGTGGTACAATCGGGATTTTGAAATCCCATCATTATTTTGAACAGTTCAAAAAAATGTTCAAAATAAAGAATTTTTTATTTCGACAGGGTTATTCTTCCCTTGCACTAAGTGAATTCAGATTCAAGAATCTGTCATAACATTCAGCAAAACGAAACATGAGTCTTTTCACATTCGATACTTTGCATTTGTATCGACGATACCTCCATTGTGATATTGCTGTACAGAGGAAAGGATGCGTAGCCATTGGAGCCTATTTCCATCGATAGTACAGGATGATCCTGAGGAAGGACACTCGACAGGACAGGAAGAGGATCAGCTGTGGAGGAAGTGCCCGCCCAGATGCGCCACCCGACACCCACTATCGCCTTTCAGCCTCGAATAGTCCGAGGATGGTACTCCTAAAGGATCACCAGTAGCACGTGTAGGTAAGTTAGGTGACATGAATCAAGGTGATGTAACTGAACCAAAAAAAAATAAAAATAAAAAACAATACCTTTACATCTGTTTAAACCTTTCTCTGCCTCTTAATACAAAATCTAAAACAAAATGTGAATACATGAAGCAAAATAATTGTTCCTAACAAGACCTTTGTTCTGTCCAACATATGAACCCTCAATTTAAAGAAGTATCACAAATGCGATGTATTTTTGAGGGTTTGTACCATTAGTTCACCAATTTTTGTTGAATTCATCGCTCCATTGTTTATTGCTCTGGTGTTTACCACACGGTTTACGTAGACTTTACCAAATCCGTATCACAGATATCCCTTTTACAAAGAGATTGTAAGTTTAGAACATATTCAACCCTATAGCGGACAAATACACCACATCAGAGTAATCGCCATAAAATACACTCAACAACTAGGGAAAGAGCATCAATGACAGTATTACGTACAACGAATACATAGCTTTTAGATGTTTAGCAATAATACTTATTTATGATGAGATCTTTGTAACCATCAGCATGATGACCAAGCAAAATATTAAGAACCAAGAAAAATATGTATTTGTTTGTAGATTTCATGTATTATTTCTTACTTTCATCAGTTAAACTCTATTTTTTAGACCCATTTTTATCATTCAACTTTTTAAGTTTAATAAAATATTACACAATAGCCACTAAAACTTGTTTATGTAACAGAGAATTTTTTATTTGACATTATCATTTTTTATATTTATGTATGAAGCAGATCTCATTGTGGAAGAAGCAGTGAATTACCAGTTTTTGCACGGAGATATTCGCCCTTCAGGTGCAGCAAAATCGTGACTGTGCGATATAAAATCTATTTGGGTTCGTTGTTTTTAATATCCTTATTTAGTTTTAATTGTCAAGTTAAAACGGACAAACTGATCAATTCTTTGGAACTTGTAAGTACACCCTATCCATTACACTTTACACGTGTCATTTTATATTTATTTTAGTGTGCTATTTAATGTTTTTACTAAAAGCTCATTTTTTCACTGTTAGGGCATTAATATGAGACTAACCTAGTTTCAAAACGTCGCCTAAAGAAGTTGTGTATATATATATATATATATATATATATATATATATATATATATATATATATATATGTGGTCATTAAACACTTTTCTATTTAATAGAGAGAAAAAATATACTATTGTTTCTTTTAAAAACATATATTTCTTGTTTATCTTCTGAATTATGTAAGTACAAAAAATGTCTAACTATACAATATACTATGTGATACTTGCTTAACAAATTTCAAATAATGGTTTATATATTAAATATTTTTATTTTGAAGAGAAAAGATATGCCCCCTGAAAAGATATGAAAAGATCTTTAAAATTAAAACAACTAACTAAAAAATTATAAATGGTTTACATAGTTTATAAACATGGAAGTATGTAGAAGAAGAAATCTTTTGCACGGAACAGAAAAGTATAAATAGAGAGGAAGCAATAAATTCTCAACAACTCGTTAACCTTCCACAACTCCATCAATCACTTCCCTCCTCCAACAGGGTTTCGGATACGTTGTAAATCAAATTAAGCTCCGTTTAACTTTTAAAATAAAAGTTATGAAAATTGGACTTATTTTTCCTTTTATCGTTAAATGATTAGCTCTTTTTAAAAAAAAATATTAACATCAAAACCCACACTATGAAATTAATACATAGTATTAACGATCAGTGTTAAAATTTAAAAACAATAACCTTTACTCTTTCTGGGAGCGGAGTAATTCAGTGGTAGAGGACTGACTTGACGTGCTGAAGGTCTCAGGTTTAAATCCGACTATGGCTGATCTTATTTGATCTGTTAATAGCAGGGGATAGATCCTTTGGGACCTGGGACCCTCCAGGGGCTCACCCAGCCTCTATAAAGTCAGGTAATAACTTTTTAGGCGGCCTGCAGGGTAGTGGTGGCATGAATGCGCAAGTGCCACTTAGATTTTTTAAAGGGAACCAAAAATCCTTGGTTATGCCGCCATTCGGAAGGGACATAAAAGAGAGGTACCAAGCCAGTACGATGTCAGGTACTCGCTAAAAAACCCTATCCTAATTAAACCTGGATAGGCAAAATTTAAGGATCCCACTATAACATCACCCGATTAGCCATAACAGCATAAAAAGACGTTAAATAAAAAAAAAATAAACAAACAAAGAGGGTACCCGAATTAGGGGGGGGCCTGGATCTAGGATAAATCACCTTCCTGCATAACCGGTGTCCAAGAAGGGTACAGTCTCTACTACGTACTAATTCGTTGTTTTTTTTATGATGCTATGGCTAATTGGACGATGCTACATAGGAAGCTCTAAATTTTTTCTATACAGGTTTAATTAGGAAATTGATTTTTAACGAATACCTGACATCGTACAGGTTCAGGACCACCGTTTAACGTCCCTTCCGAAGGACGGCATAACCAAGGATTTTTTTTACTCCTTTTAAAAAATCCTAGGTCACCAGCTGGGCTATGAACTAGCAATCTTGGCTATAATAGGTTGTTATGCTAACCCCAAGACTTTTCATGAGTTGTTGTGGTTCCGGGTTTTGCTTACTTTTTCTGCGGTGAAAATGTTTTGCCTACGAGATAAGTCAGCCATTCTAAAATTAACAAGTTCAGGCGGTGCGTAAAAACGGTTTAATTAAAAATAAAGTTAACCCGGCAGTATAAAACATATAAACAAATAAGCCACTAAGAATAAATAAACACACACAATAAATAGCAAAGTCGGTAAAATCCGGCAACTTATCAGTTTCCTGAGAGGCTATTCCATTATCACGGTGATAGCGCCTGACTTAATGGCTACAGTTCGTTCACTGGCCACTCGACCGAAAATATCAGCTGACTTGAAAAACAGTATTTCATTCTGAGTATCTAAACAAACTTAGTCGACAACAGTTCCATTCAGAGCAGTTTAAACGGCCAATTAGTTCAATGTTTATTTACGTCGCATAGTCAGCATCTGTCGAACTAGAGATATTGGAAACTCGAAGTAGTTTATGAATATATTTTTTTTTTTTTTTTATTTAATTCAATGATATTTACAACTATAATGGTATTATATCAAGTAAATGTGCAAAAATGTAGAATATGACATGAAAACACTTGTGGAGAAACTACCCATCGATAGCACTCCAATAAAGTTCTATAGTAGATGATCTCGAGGCCATCTTCTTTTCAGACGCCTCGGAGGGTTATCAGGAATAGTATGGGAAGCAAGCTGAGAGACTAGCGGATTCAAGTGCGTATGGAGCTTGTTATGGAAGGATAGGTATCTAGTTTGGGCCAAATCAGTAACATATGGGATATTAAGATCATGATGGATGAGTTTGTTTGTGACATAATAAGGAGCATTGAGGATTTTACGAAGGATTTTGGATTGCAAGGATTGGATACGAGATGAATTGGATGGTTTAGTAGAGCCCCAAAGCTCAACTCCGTATGCCCAAATAGGTCTGATGACTGTCATGTAAATAAGTCTTTTGTAATTAATTGGTAGCTTAGAGCGTTTGTCCAGTAAGTGTTGAAGTAGGCGAAAACGTCGAGCAGTTTCTTGTCTTTTCAGTCTTGTATGAGGATTCCAAGTGAGACGTTTATCCAGATGGAGTCCTAGGTAACGTATCTGTTCGACAGGGTTCAGTGGTATATTATTAAACGATACAGTAGGACAGGAATTCGTAGGTTTACGACGAAGGGTGAAGGTAATTTGATGGGATTTGTTAGGATTTATTTTAATCCTCCAATTTTGACACCATTCTTGTAGGTGTGAGATATGGGATTGAAGAGATTGGGATGCAACAAATGGATCCTTATTAACTGATAACACACATGTGTCATCAGCGTAAGTAGTGAGGACAGTGCTTGGATGGGTTGGGATGTCAGCTGTATATATCGTGTATAGGATGGGCCCCAGTTATGAATATATAACTAGAAAATAACAATATTAGCCTATATGTCCCTATATATATATATATATATATATATATATATATATATATATATATATATATATATATATATATATATATATATATAGGCTAATATTGTATATATGTATATATATGTGTCCCTATATAGGCGGGATAGAAGATTTTATGTGATTGAAATCGGTTGTAAACCCCAAAATAAAAAACAAGTCTTTCAGAAAAAGCACTGTGATATACTGCAAAATACACATAGTATGAATAACCGCCTCGATGATTCGCCAACACAAAAAGTTGGGAGATTTGATATTTTGCAACCCACTTCATGCATTAAAAATTATCTGATAACATTAAATTTAAATTAAATTTAAAAACTACTTAATTATTTCTTTGTGGAAACGTGGAAGTAACTCGGAGCAAACATACATGAGCGAAGCATCATAGACTGGGAAATCATAGAGAGAATAGGTGCAGCAGAGAGCTTATTTAATGCTCTGCGAAATGCCTTTGAAGCAAAACCATGGAAGTGTAGAAACATACTAAACAGGCCTAAACTGTAATCATACTAGCCAACTCCAGGTCATGGATTCGTAGCCCGGCAGGTGGTTCTAGGATTTTTTACAGGGATTAAAAAATCCTTGGTCATGCCGTCCTTTGAAAGGAACGTTAAATGGAGTCACGAGCCTGTGCGATGTCAAATACTCGTTAAAAATCCCTATCATAATCAAACCTGGATAGGCAAAATTTAGAGCTCCCATTGTAGCACCGAATGCCCTTAACAGCATAAAGTGACTTTAAATGAACAAACAAACAACTCTAGGTTCCTCCGGAAAATTGAAGAGAAAAACCTGTCGAGACAGAAACACCACGATAAGGAACAATCTTAGCATAAAGTCACTACAGTAAAGATTCGTCTAAGGTGGTTTGGGCATGTCTCGCGAATGACAGATAAGCGAATTGCGTACTGAAAGTGGATGGAAGAAGAAGTCGAGGACGCCGTAGGAAAACCTGGGAAGAAGGTTTCGAAAGGCGTTCGTGGCAAGAAATCTGGACTGGGGAAGAAGACGAAAGACTACTGAGGACCGAGCACAATGAATCAGGCTCTAAAGATAAGAACAAAATAAAAGAGCTTTTTGCTCCAACTTTGACAAACTTTATAATTAGTAATACATGAGCCTTAAGCTCAAAAATAAATACAGTAAGTAACTATAACTCATAGGTTAAAAGTTAACTAAAATAATATATAATCAAAAAAATAACAGATAACCAAAATTTTGTATACCATTTTACCGATGTTCAAAAATTCCTTTAATTTCTGTCGAGTACACTTCTCGAAAATTTTAGCTTCTCGATCTCTCAATATATTAAACATATCAGAGATTTTTTTTTAATTTAGTATGTATTATTCAAGGGGGGGGGAGTGGCTCAGTGGTAGAGCACTGATTGCCATGCCGGAAATCCTGGTTCAAATCCCGCTGCAGGCCATGACTTTTATTTAGTCTGTTTGCAGCGGGAGATGGATCATATAGGATCTAGGACCCTCCTGGGGCTCACCCAGCCTCTATAAAATATTTTAAAAATAGGGTATCCAAAATAAGGGGGAAAAATCTGGCGGTTGAGCGTGACCTAGGACAAGCCACCTTCTTGCAGTACCGTTGTCCATGAAACAGTACAGTCTCCATGTACTGAACCCCAGACCCGTTTACGGTTTGTAGTGGTAGAGGTTTTTTATGTATTATTCATGTCTATGGCACATCTTGTATAAAAATGTCGCTGCTGTGAAATACACCCGAATTCACCTTAGATAACAATTTTGTTTTTATATATTAACATTAATACAACTAACAAGTTAAAAATAACTTCTACTTCTCGTTTTGAGATCAGTAATGATGTTTTACTACATAAACGTTATTATTTCTTCTATATACAGGAATGTTCACAATAATATCAAGTCCAACACGTTCAAGGGAAATTAGACCATAGAGCTAAAAGGGTATAAATTACTCACCTTTAATCTTCGCTGCCCTTAGCTCTCGACCTGCCCTCTATTGTGTAAGGCCCAAAGCTCTGAGAGCTATCTCAACCCCGTAATGAGTTCCTAGCAACGTCTATTTTCATTGTTTTAGAACTCGAAACCATCCCAGACCAAAATATTGCTAGTTAATTATAATCCGATCAAATGATAATAATATTTATACTTATTAATAATAATATTGCATCAGATTAAATTGTTTTTATTATGTTTGTATATTTGCATTACTTATTTTATTATGTTTGTACATTGAGATCTCAGAGAAAAGAAAAATAATCAGGAAAATTATTCGCCCAAAACGTACAGGGATCACTCCAGAGACTGCATACAGAAATAAGTTGTCCAACCTAGCACAGATCTCACTCACCAACAGAATTCTTGGAAACATAGATCAAGGCTACTACACCCCGGATGACAAAAGTTAATATTGATCTAGGAAAAGTCCAGGCTGACTCAGAGGACTCAGAGGTCTACGAACAAGGATCATCCAAGGGTGAGTATTGGTTTTAAATAAATAAATTTTTTAAAAAACAAGTCCACTGATCTCTTCTGGTGTCTATTTTTCACAGTCTTATATTTTTCGTATATTCCAGTATGATGGAAGTATACTTTGGAATTTTAGAGTTAAGTAGTAACTCACAGTGTAGTATAGCAACCTATTAAGCCCAAGATCACAGGTTGGCAGCCCGGTAGGTGCCTGTAGGACTTTTTAAAGGGAGTAAAAAAATCCTTGATTATCCATCCTTCGGAAGTAGTCCTGTACAGTGTCAGGTATTCGTTAAAGATCCCAATCCTAATAATGCCTGGATAGGACAAATTTAGGATTCACATGGCCTAAGCCAGTTACTTTTTGCACCGAGTGGCTAATCCTATTGGCCCTGAAGATGACCTACAAAGTAGGTCTAAACGTTGGCACACATAAAATATAATAAGTTTCCACTTATTTATTGTGTACATTTTTGACTGCACCCCCAACTATTTCCATCCTCCACTATGCTTCTATTTTATTAATATTGTTAATGTACTGACTATACTAGATGGCGCTAATTTAGACTGTTATCAGCATACTAACTTTAAAAACGTGAATCGAACCCAAGAACATCGGAAAGATACAATCACTAACTGGAAATCAGAAAATTAAGAGCCATTAAAGACGGCCATTCCCGTCGCTAGGTGATTATCCGCTAAGTCCCCAGACAACAGCTTCGTTTATTAACAAAGTCGAAAATGAAGGACTTAATTAATTAAAAGTCCAAGGCTCACCTGGGACCCTAGCAATTTCAGGTAGTGTCTTTAATTCAGTAGCCACTCAGGGAAAATGGCAAGAAGAAAACCAATTTCACTAAATGCTTCAAGTGAAATATCACGTTTTTAGCTGATTTCTTGAGACCGTTTAGCGAAGAGTTAAGGAACATGTGTAAAGGTGTAAAGCCATACAATGAACACAAGGATTATAATAAAAAATTAGACTTTCTACTCATGAATCAAGATAAATTTTAAATGTCTTTCACTATTTTTTTTTTTAATTACTATAACAAAATAGAAATATAGTTTTAATATAACTATTCTTGGCGATACTTTAAAACACAGGAAAGAAGCATAAAAGAATTATTCGATTAGAAAAAAAATTCTCATGAAGATATTTGTAGCATGGAGTTTTTATATTTTTTTTAAATTTTTATATTTGATCGGGAAAGGCAATTTTCCATATCTTAACTATTGAACTATAGAAATTTGTTTCTTTGTTACTTATAGGAACATCTTAATGAAAATTGTTCTTATTTTCATTGAAATTGATAAGTAATCGAGACTATATAAGATAGTATTTATTTATGACAATTTACCTAAAATATTTCTTGTTGTGTGGACGTCACTTCCTTTACCTCCGAGGATATACAGAATGATAATCACGGATGATCAGCAATATAAGCTACCAATACCAACGAGATTTATGGATATTTAAGAGTTATAATTTACAGTTAAACAATTTTGGTTATATTTGTAGAATAGATGGCAATATACTGACTAAAAAAATATAAATTTATTTTAGAGTCGTTGGCACTAGTAAACAATAAGTTTTTCTTATTTGGTGTTATTATTGACTACTCCCATTTTATCCTTCATAAATTTATTTTGCAAAAAGAAAAACAGAACCAAAGTGATTCGAAAAAGTATATGAAGATCTAGAAAGTTAAGCAACCACAATGATGTAATAAAGAACAGAGGAATATACAAAACCTTAATTAACAATAGAAGGTTTCCAGAAAAAGAAAAACAGCCCAATCTGGATAGAAAATAGAGAGAAAGAAGAGAAGGGCAATAAAGAGTCAGAATGAAAATATTCTGGGAAGAAGAAAAATAAAAATTATACGAAGGATATCCTTAAGTGGTTTCAACGCAAAACAAAATTAATAAAAGCCATAAAGGCTTGGTGTAAAATTTAATGATTTTAATTTAAATTTAAATTTATATTATAAATTTAAAGGCTTACTGATTTAAGTACATATGTTGGATATAATTGAAAGGCGTATTGTAATAATAACAGGGCCACTAAATGCAGCAGAAGGCTAGAAATTACGAAGCAGTGTTGAAATATATAAAGAAAAAGAAAATATATCAAATGTAATGAGAAAAAGGAGACATGTTTTTTTTTTTTACATCTATATAGAACGGAAGACAGTAGATCGGCCAATAAGATCTTCAAATATTTGTGCAATATAAAGAAAACGACAAGTTGGGTTAACGAAGTGAAATAAAACATAAAAACAGAAGAAATTTTTTTATTTTTTTATTTTTATTTAATTCAATGATATTTACAACTATAATGGTATTATATCAAGTAAATGTGCAAAAATGTAGAATATGACATGAAAACACTTGTGGAGAAACT
Source organism: Troilus luridus (assembly GCA_964056705.1). Lineage (NCBI taxonomy): Eukaryota > Metazoa > Arthropoda > Insecta > Hemiptera > Pentatomidae > Troilus > Troilus luridus. Next base: position 115,892,394 of record OZ057414.1, on the reverse strand, counting down.
ACCCATCGATAGCACTCCATAAGAAGAAATAAATGACAAAAATTGCAAAGGATATTTGTACGGAATATGGATGGAATGGTCTCACAGTCTTATTTAGGAGCAATGCGGAATGTCGGTACTGTAATTGCAGGCATAGTTTCGCGACAGTTGAAATAGGCTTGTAAAGTTATTCGACTTGGTAATGAACGGATCTCGAAAATTTATTAAACATCCGGGGGCTAAAAAGAAACGTAGATGGGAGGATTGCTTAAAATCTATCGTACAGATTTCAGATTGTACGATAATCGATAGATAGATTGTGGATTTATTAAGAGTTTATTTTTTATCTTTTCTCCTTCTAATGCACCTTTATACGTTCTCTATACTTCCTCATCCAATCCCCAGACCACCATGAAACTGTTTTTGTCGACGTTCTACCTTGAAATATTTCCATTTTAAAACAATTTTCCTGAAAAGCTTCTCAGTAATTATGTTATTTCTCTCTAAACTTTTATTTATTTTATTGCCTTCTGATTTCACAAATATTTGAAGATCCTATTGATCAATTTACTGTGCTCCATCCCATATAGATGTCCATGAAAACATGGATTGTGGGGAAGGTCCTGGGTTTAAATCCCGCTCGCTGGCAGATTTTTATTTCATCTGTTAGCAGCAGGAGATGGATCCTATAAGATCTACGACCTTACTAGGGCTCTCTCAACCTCTATGAAGTGAGTGCCCAAAACAAGGGTGATCTAGGACAAATCACCTCCCTGCAAAACCGTTGTCCTAGAAACAGTACAGTCTCTAACATGCACTGAACCTCCAGATCCTTCACGGGGTGTAGTGGTTCAGTTTTTTTAAATTTGTATCATTATAACAACAGCAAATAATTTTCAAAAATGATCAACGAGATCAGCTTAAATCATAGATTTATCTTATTAGATTTGAATCTTAGGTTAATCTGTACTGACTGTTTATTTCATGGAGTCCTGGCCCATCTATATGCTAAATGAACTTATCGAAAAGCATACTTATTAATTTAATTAACAATTCTAGTTATTAATAATTAGGACTTCAATCATATACACCTAGCGTCTACATACCGTAAACGTTCGCATGCTCAACGATTAGGACGCTTCTCAGTAAAGCCAACCGAAATATAAATCAAAGTATAAAGTCTAGCTTTATATTTAAAATTATTCCACTGATTGTCACTTTGAGCTGAATTACAAGTTTTAACATTTTATTCGCAATGATTAGATTTCAGTAATCATTTCATAAAGAAATAACAGTTTCAATTAACATTTCGAAGATTAGTACATATATGTTTGTTAAAAAGTTCATTTCTAGATGAACTGTTATTGAAGTACCTATACACATTTCCCATAATTACATCCTCTTTTCCATACTAAAGCTCATGACAACTTGTATTTTCGTAAGATATTAAAAGAGAAACGAATACACAGTTTAAACTTGTAACTCAACTCGAAACCACAACCTGCGGAACAGATACTAAGATAATTCTACAAACAAAGGCAATTAATTAATTAAATAACTAATACGCTGATATTTACAAAGTTAGGTTAAAAGACAAAAACTCGATTATTTGCCTGGTAGCTGAGTACGGAGGGGCTTGGCTAGTGGACTCGATGCATCAGTAATATCGATAATGAGCGAACGCAGGGGGGATGTTAAAGTTTTCAGCGAGATATTAGGATCGATAAATCGACATTGCTCGGGCGCCAATCATGTCAACCTTGGTCGGCATCAGCTGTGTAAACAGGCGTCGTTGGGGTCATCATCAATCGAGTCCTTTGACAAATGAAACTCGAGTACAAATTGTTTCTCTTGTAATTAAAATTCATTTGTTTCTGCTTTGTTCCAATAATACGCCATACACCCAAAAAAAGGAAGTATAGTATATTGTCGATAAAATAAGATGGAACCGAATTTCCGTTTATGATGAGTAAACTCCTTTGTTTTGTTTTGCTCGATTGTTTATTGTCTTTTTTGCTTCTGTAGGTGAATAAAGATGCAGGATTTAATCCTGAATTTATAAACAGCATTGATTGAATCATATAAACGAACAATGTTTATGAAATAAAAAAGAGAAAATTTTTGGAGAAATATTAGAAAATAAAAATTGACAGGAACATTAGCTGTCAGTAAGACACGACATAGAGGAGCTAAAGAATCAAAAAATTGCAGACATGGGACAAGTCCCAGTGCGAGCCATAAATCATCGAGGATTTGACAAGAGGCCCATATTTACGCTTGACACACGTATCCAATTCCTTGCCACGTATCTGTAACCTTTGATTGATAGTACGTCACCGCTAACGGGAAAAAGTAATATCTAATATCAGACATGTCATTGTTTTCTTGGGGTATCTGCAATATCATCACGGCAATTTAAAAAAAATTATCACAACAAAATAAAATTTAACATTCATGATAGCTTTCGCACACTTAATTAGAGTTAAATTTACAATGTTATATAGGAGTCCAAAAAAACTGTTAGTTTTTTAAGGAGAAACAATAAAAGAAAACGATACTAAGGATATCTGGTTTTCAAAATATTTGTTACTTTCATTGTAACTCATCTAATCACTTTCATTCTTCTGTCAGTCAGTGCTTATTCTTCCAAACAACAAAACTTGCTAAACTACATGTCTGAGGCATATATATCATCTGGTCGGATAGCACTAAACTGATTTCATAATGATGTTACTCACTATAGCTGTGGTCTAGTAACTAATGGGACAATTTAGAGCTGAACAGCATTCTTTTAAATTTTATCGGTCATCATTTCTCTTATGTAATATATAGACGTACGTAGTATTTGAAAGAGTCATCTTACTACTTGATTCCTAAGAAAAACATTCGTCCACAGATTTGTCCAATTAGTTACATCACACAAGTTATTGCTCTCACTGATTCAGTGAAATTGCGGTAAAAGTGCAAGGCCTCGCCTAGTTGCTATAACCTACAACCTTCATTACATTGAAGTGAGTAGAATCCTGTTTAAAAACATGCTTTGTTTTTTTATTCTCTGTTACTTTGTTACAATAAAAATTGTCATTATCCTTGAGGCTAATCAAGTTGTCGTTTGCTTGTTTATTATTTGTCGTGTGTACTTGTGTGGTCCTCTTAATCCCAGCCTTAAAAGAAACTGAGGGTATAATGACATTTTTTTTAAATAAAAAAAATAAATCGCTAAAAAAATCACGTTAGTTACCGTAACGGGTGGAAAATAACATTTTTTATAAATAAAAAAGAATCCACTTCTTTTATTGAGGCCTAGGGTCCAGGAGGGTCCTCATAACCCCCAGGATCGATTCACGACTGTTAACAGGATAAATGATTACTCTTCCTTACCGGTCTCGAACCCGGGACCTTGCGATCAGTAACCCATCAGCTTACATACCGTTCATACCATAAAATAAAAAAATTAATATTGTATTCTATCAATCTGATCGCTACAATATAACTTCGGTATAAACCTCGACCAATAAAAAATATAAACAATACTAAAGTAATTTTCTTCATAAAATGGGTTCCTTTGGAAGGAATGTGCCCCGCCGACCAAGGGGTTGTTTCCACGGGAAAGATCTTATTACCGACCCAAGTTTCCTTTTAATTAGAAGGTTGAGGAACGAGGATGAACCCCCAGCAAAGGCAAGGAGGATATTCAAGAAATAAGAACAATTTTCCTAAGAGGGAAACTTTTCTTGTATAATTATATCAGGATATATATTCTATATAGGATATATATATAGGAAAATATTCCGTCGCTATAACAATAGTAACCTTTAAAAATATAGGCCAAAAACTATACTATCTTTTATAATATTATCTATCATCACTACAATTGAACGAATGTTGTTTAATATACCATCAAACATGACCAAGGAAAATGCTTTTGCGAATTTCGAGTAATTATTTTTTTAATTAATTGTTATAATTTTTAAATATTTTTATTTTGAAGAGAAAATATTTGTCCAGGCCGGGATTCAAACCCTGGTCGCCCACGTCTCTACCGTGGTGCTCTAACCAACTGAGCTAACCTGGCTCGTAACACGGCCAGACAAATCGATTCTCTTCACCGACCCGGGTTCGAATCCCGGCCTGGACAAATATTTTCTCTTCAAAATAAAAATATTTAAAAATTATAAAATAAAAAAAACCTGAACCACTACGACCCGTGAACGAGTCTGCGGGTTCAGTACATGTACATGGAGACTGTACTGTTTTATGGACAACGGTTCTGCAAGGAGGTGACTTGTCCTAGGTCACGCTCAACCGCCAGATTTCCCCCCCTTATTATGGGTACCCTATTTTTATAATATTTTATAGAGGCTGGGTGAGCCCCAGGAGGATCCTAGCTCCTATATGATCCATATCCGGCTGCAAACAGACTAAATAAAAGTAACTGCCCGTAGCGGGATTTGAACCACGATTTCCGGCATGGCAACTCAGTGCTCAACCACTGAGCCACTCCGCTCCCTTAAAAATTATAACAATTAATAACACAATAAAACTAAATAAATTATAAATAATATAATGACGTAAGTCAACAAGATCCTAATCAAAGTAATGTTCAATGAACATTCTTCCCCTTGTATACGTCGCAAAATTGTGAGAACACTGGGATATAGGATCGGTGAAGAGAATGGATTTGTATGGCCGTGTTACGAGCCAGGTTAGCTTTGTTGGTTAGAGCACCACGCTAGAGACGTGGGTGACCCGGGTTCGAATCCGGGCCTGGACAAATCTTTTCCCTTCAAAAAAAAAATTATTTTTTATGAGTTTAATCTAGGACACTCCGCAGCCCTAGCAGCAAGAAACTTAACCACCGCGTTCGGGGGAAGGGTCATGTAACGAACGGACCATTTGCTGATGGTTTGAGACATTTTTAGTTGGATTGATTCATCGAAAATTCATTTCTCTTTTCTATCATCGTACTGCAGGAATATTGACATAATGCAACAAAAACAACCTGCATTGGTTAATCGGAAGGGTTACTGAATTCGTTAATACTTAAATCAATATAAAATATCTACCAGATAATCGAAAAATGCCAAGCTCGAAATTTGTAATTTTAGTCCAGGAAATTTAATTTGAATATCAAAATGTATTGATTGTAGAGTGTAGATATTGTGATTTCAATGTTAGGTACAACACTGTTGACTATAATTTGAATAAATTCCTCTCGAAATGAAGTCAAATTCAATTTTCTTAACTACAGCTAGTCATTTCCAGTTCAAAAATGACGAGACTACAAAATTTCTGCGCTGTGACTCCTTTTCATTTAACTATGCATATAAATGAGTAAATTATAAAAAAATTGGAAGTTCTCTAGAAATATCGTTTGGAGTTTTTCTTTCCCCAGAATATTTTCATTCTAGCTCCTTGTTGCTCCTTCCTTTCTTCTGTCTATTTTCTACCCGGATTGGATTCTTTTTCAGGGTACTTTCTATGGTAAATTCATTTTTTTAAATATATCTCTGTTCTTTATTATACCTTTCATGATTCCTAAACTTTCTAGACTTCTGTGAGCCAATTAATTTTGTTTTTTATTGGGAGGAGGGCAGTTCAGCGGTAGAGCACTGAGTTTATACACTTAGTTTCTGGGTTGAGCTCTGGATGTAACAGATAAATTATTTATGTAAGGAAGAAAATAGTTGGGGGTGCAGTCAAATAAAAACACTAAATAAGTGGTTACTTATTTAATTATATGCCGACGTTTCGACCCACTTTGTGGGTCATCTTCAGGGCTATAGGAGGCTATGGCAAGACAGCTGGAGACCGTCTTACTCCAGCCTTCTATAGCCCTGAAGATGACCCACAAAGTGGGTCGAAACGTGGGCACATAATTAAATAAGTAACCACTTATTTAGTGTTTTTATTTGACTGCACCCCCAACTATTTTCTTCCTTACGTCTATCTTCCAGTCAACCATCCCCTCGCTTAAGATAAATTATTTAATCAGTTAAGAGCCATATATGGGCCTTGTTGGTTCTCCAGACCGTCCTGGGGCTCATCCAACCTCTGCAAAGTGAAGGATAAACCTTGGCAGTTGAACACGATCTCGGATGAACTCCAATTTTATTTTAATTTTTAGGAATATCATCCCCAACCCATCCTAGCACTGTCCTCACTACGTACGCTGACACGTGTGTTATCAGTAAATAAGGGTCCATTTGTTGCATCCCAATCTCTTCAATCCCATATCTCAAACCTTCAAGAATGGTGTCAAAATTGGAGAATTTAAATAAATCCTAACAAATCCCATCAAATTACCTTCACCCTTCGTTGTAAACCTACGAATTCCTGTCCTACTGTATCCTTTAATAATAGTCCACTGAACCCTGTCGAACAGATACGTTACCAAGGACTCTATCTGGACAAACGTCTCACTTGGAATCCTCATACAAGACTGAAAAAACAAGAAACTGCTCAATGTTTTCGCCTACTTCAAAATTTACTGGACAAACGCTCTAAGCTCCCAATTAATTACAAAAGACTCATTTACATGACAGTTATCAGACCTATTTGGACATACGGAGTTGAGCTTGGGGCTCTACTAAACCATCCAATTCATCTCGTATCCAGTCCTTACAATCCAAAATCCTTCGTAAATTCCTCAATGCTCCTTATTATGTCACAAACAAACTCATCCATCATGATCTTAATATCCCATATGTTACTGATTTGGCCCAAACTGGATACCTATCCTTCCATAACAAGCTCCATACACACTTGAATCCGCAAGTCTCTCAACTTGCGCCCATACTATTCCTGATAACCCTCCGAGGCGTCTGAAAAGAAGATGGCCTCGAGACCATCTACTATAGAACTTTAATGTAGTGCTACCGATGGGTTTCTCCACAAGTGTTTTCATGTCATATTAGCACATGTACTTGTTATAATAGCATTATAGTTGTAAATATCAATAAATTAAAAAAAAAAAAAGGAATATCGTCGTTCAACGGTACTCAGATCATTTGTAGTTAAAAGACTTTTAACTATAAAAAATAAAATCTGCTACTGATGTTTTAAGATATAACTATGAGTTGCACAACCATTGCAGAACCTTTTAGGTAAATATCATTTTTCCTACACCAATGGGATTCTAAAGTTTAAACTAAAGTTGATTAAAAAAAATTTTACAACTCATACAAAGGCTGATACGCTTTTCCAGTTTCGAGCATGTCGGTGGCGCGAGCCTATAACTTTTTCACCAACCAAAAATCGCTCAATCCGGGTAAAGAAGTTTTACCTATGAATCAGTTCTAACTATCCTAATCTGAGATTACTAAGATAAATCAAACTTATCCGAAAGCGGAAAGGTTGAACGAAGCACTCAGAGGTGTTTGTTCAGGATCGTAAAGCCCTCAAGGTATGACGATCCCTCAATGGTTAATCACCATACCCACACTATACCCTGGGGGCCCGTTATTCGATATGGTGTTTTCCTTTCCGTTAGCTAATTGATAGGAGCCTAATTAAATAAGACCTAAGGGTATTGAGGGTTCTCGATACAACGAGTTTGGAAGGTGATGTTAATTGAAAGATATACCGATAAATTGGAATTCGATTACTATTTCAATACAATGTTCTCAATACAGGCAGATTAAAAGGATTATGAATCACCTGTATGTGAAAAGTGAACGTTTACCTTTAAAAACGTCTTAAGGTATTCGAAAAGTCAACAAACATTAGACTTGACATGTAAGAAAGAATTCAATTTATTGCGAAATGGATCTAAAACAATTCATATTCTGCCTTACCATCATTCCGCTCCCTTATTCTCTCTAATCTAACCCTCTTGGGATATTTAGAACAAGGGGGGTCAAGGAAGGCACATTGCTGACAACACGGAGCAAAGTCACGATCTTTGTGGTTATGAACTTCGCAAGTACACAAAAATCCTTAGGTCATAAAACCCTTTTGGTAACTGAAAATAAGGTAATGCGTAGAATATTATGTCAGAAAATGGATGAGTCTATTGCAGAATTGCGATATTATACAACGCGGAATTGCAGAACGTCCACCCGATTAATATAATCGAAGTGATGGCGTCGTGAATAAAGTATTTGGGCGAAGTAAAAAAAAAAACGAATTCCTTCTTTCTTTTTTTAAAATATATTTGTTGAAATTTACAACTGTACACAGAATACATCAGTAAATATTACGAATGAATAAATTGACCTGAAAAGACAAGTAGAGAAACTACCCAGTGGTAGTACTCAAATAAAAAGTTCAGCTTAGAAGGTCACGAGGCCATCTTCTTTTCAGACACCTCGGAGGGTTATTAGGAATTGAAGAGGTTGCGAGGTTCGAAACTAGTGGGTTTGGGTGGAAATGAAGTTTGTCATGAAAAGATTGATATCGGATTCGGGCCAAATCAGCAATAAACGGGACGTTAAGGTCATTATGGATTACTTTGTATGGATTTTGGATTGTAAAGATTGGATGCGAGAGGAATTCGATGGCTTAGTGGAGCGCCAAAGCTCTATTCCGTAAGTCCAGATGGGTCAAATGATTGTCATGTATATGAGTCTCTTGTAATTAATTGGGAGCTTAGAGCGTTTATCCAGTAAATGTTGAAGTAGCCTGAAACTGCGAGCTGTTTCTTATCGTTTCAGTATAGTATGAGGATTCCTATTTAAGCGTTTGTCTAGGTGTAGTCCTAAGTACCGGATCTGTTCTACAGGACTTAGAGGGATGTTATTAAACGATACAGGGGGGGGGAGGAAGTCGGTGGTTTACGAAGGAGGGAAAACGAATTCCTAAAAAGTTAATATCTACAGAGCCGACTGAGAGGATTGTGTTCGTAAAAAGAGAACGGTGATATCGGCGTCGACCTCTCGCGAACCTTTATTTAATTATAAGGAATTAAAAAAAAATAACACTTTTATAACATGCAATGAGGCAATATTAGTCACTAAGAAAACTGTAGAAAATAATTTTAGATCTTACAAGGCTTAATGCCCCATTTGTTGCTGATTTGGCCCGAATCCGATATCAATATTTTCATGACAAACTTGATTTCCACTCAAACCCACTAGTTTCAAACCTAGCAACCTCTTCAATTCCTGATAACCCTCCGAAGCGTCTGAAAAGAAGATGGCCTCGTGACCTTCTAAGTTGAACTTTTTATTTGAGTATTACCACAGGGTAGTTTCTCTGCTTGCCTTTATCTCGGGACATTATTTATAAATCATTATATCTTTGATTATATTTACTTGATGTATTCAATATACTGTTGTAAATTTCAATAAATACATTTTAAAAAAAGATCTTACAAGCATTTGTACAATAGACTGTTCTAATATAATAATAGTACTATACTGTACGAAATAGGCCATAGAATATCATATATGTAAAGAACTAAATTGAGTAAAGAAACCGATTCTCAGCTTCACTATCTATCACAATTACTTTCTATAAGTTGTGAGAAACAGTCATGCGCCAATCGTTATATATTATAATAATTATGATTTATTATTTACTTTGTTTAATTAATAATAATATTTATTATTTGTATTACATTTTATTTTATATTTAATTTATTATTTTAGGTAATATAAGTTCAAAAAATAAATATACATATAGTTATAGTATCTTGTATATAGTAATACTAGGCCAGGCCAGTAGAATGAATGATGGAAAAGGCGCCGTAGAGCTTTTATGTTTTAAATTGGTTCATATGGATGCAAACATGTATAGAACGATCCTCCCGACTGATGCACCAACTAACAAACCATACTGTGCACTTTTTTTGTTTGCATGTTTGTGCCCGAATTTTAAACATGTTGACAAATAAAAGCTTTTATCACACCTTTTGCATCAAAGAACTCCATTTTGAATCTCAGGATAATAAACTCGTCATTTATTCAGATACAACCACTTATAGAATAACACTTACAAGCAATAATAGATGGGCTTCAAATACTAAAAAAAAGTTAACAGGTAATACAAAAAATAAATAAATAAATGAAAATCAGTAAGCTTAACTAATACCAAAATTAGGGCACAGAATAGGATAAAGGTCATGTAAAAGTTAAACTGAAGAAAAAAAAGATTTTTAAAAAGGTGCCACGATAGTCGAATCTGGAGCGAAGTATATATGTATTTATTGTAAGCATGAAATTTACATAATTATTTATGTGGAGAAAAAATTTAAAACAAAACAGTATCGTTATATCATAGAAAGATTTAAAAAAAAACTTTAAGCTTGCAATAAACCAATCAAAGTTACACTAGTAATGATTTACTAAAGGCATAAGAAGAATTTGGGTCATAAAAAAGCACACAAGCATGAGTTAAGTATATAGTTATGGTGTAAAAATTGATCTAAAAATGGATTAGACCACCGGGGAATTTAGGAGTTGTTAACGTCATGTTTCCATTTGTGATGATCTAATCGCATTTTCAAAAGTGCGCATCAATTAAATATATATAATTGATTGTAGATATTGAATACAGTATATACCCAAATAACGAAAACAATCATGAAAATTAAATTAAACTGAACCCAATATCGTTCTCCAATCAATGATATAAACAGAATATCCATGTTTAGAGTAAGTCCATATGTTCGTTGCGTGTGAAAATGTAGTATTGATTCTTTTTCTTCTTCGAAAAAAGTATGGAATGAATGTATTTTTATGTAAATATTCAATAAATAAAAAGATGATTCTAATTATACTAAACATACTAATTACTACGTATTGTTCTTCCGTACTAATACGCATCAAGTGCGTATACATTGACTCTCTTTACAAAACTTATCAAGTACGAATTGATACTAATTGTAAACAGACAGAATGCATTTAATAAACGATTCCAGGTTCATTTCACGAAATTTTCCACGACTGAAACAAAAACATTCATATAATAAATGTTTATTTTAAAAACATAATTATAAAATAATGTATTTTATACTACTTTTAATAACTAATAAAATCAAATAAATTGTAATAATATATAATGACGTAAGTCAACAAGATCCAGATTAAATAAATGTTCGAAGAACATTCTTCCCCTCGTATACATCGCAAATTGCGAGAACGTGGGGACATGGGATCAGCGAAAAGAAAGGATATGCCAATGACCGGGGACCGAGCTTGATTGAGCCCCAGGATAGCTCAATTGGTAGAGTTCCAGACTAGCGATCTGGGTGACCCGGGTTCGAGTCCCGGTCCTGGACATTTCTTTTCTTTTCAAATAGAAATATTTATAAAATAATGAATGAAAGGAATTTTAAATTACACTGATTTTTACGGTTACTAATAGTAATTAATTATTATTTATTTCAATCTTATAATAAGCATATAAGAATATTAGTTACTATGAACAGGCTAATCTCTATCAACTGTATAAAATAAGGACTATATTTATACAAATAAAAAGAAACATGATTTTGAATGATTATCTTTGGTGTATTGGCTAACACATCAGCCTATGATGCCCATGATCGCGGGTTGAGAGCCCGCAAGGTGACCATAGGATTCTTTAAAGGGAGTAATAATTCCTAAATTATGCCCTCCTTCGGGTTCGGGGGAGATTCCGAGGGAACGTTAAAGATGTCTATTCTAATTATATGAGGATAGGCAAAATTTAAGACTATCGCTGTACAATCGTCCGATCAGCCATAGCAGCATAGAGTTAAGTTAAACAAACAACAATTTAGGCGATTTATATTATAAATCGCTTAACAATATTTCATCCAAAATATAAATTTCTTAGCTGGAAATTAAACCAGAATTTCCAGAAATCGTAGGGCGTATAAAGAAATGATTTTGTGGAATTAATAATTTAATTAAATTTGTATTCGAATTTATGTTAAAAATAAAACGATTCGGTACCATTTTTTTTTTAAATATATTACAATCATTTTTATTTTTTATTTCATATGATATACAACAATCATCGAAAAACATATATGTAAATATGATTTAACTGGACTGGTGTTATATTGCCTTCATTGCTATGTTAATTTAAAATAAGCCTCCCACGGTAAAACAGATCAATTTATAACAGAAATTATTCAGATCCAGAGGTACGAGGGTACGATTGTACAGGGTACACGAGGAGAGGGAGGGTGTACGAGGAACCGGTACCTACCCCCCTCTATTCCAGTCCAACACAACACACCCATCGCACGATTTAAAATACTTTCAATGACCGTTACTTTAAATGCCTTCATTTATACAGGCTGCTAACGTCCAATAAAATCTGATGTTTATAATTTACAAATCATTTATCCAATAGGCCAATCAGCTTCCTTCTTATATCCATCTAAGGACTACCGAAATTAATCGGGTGATCAAAAGATAATACCTGAATATATCATTCATACTAATGCAAAGTATTGAATGTTAAAAAAACGTTTTCATAGAATTTTTTCGTTTCCTAACTATAGATATTATTATAGGATTGATAATTGAAATAAAATTCATACAGAGTCCTCTATAAGACACAAAAACCACATATAATGACATATGTAAAATTCGTTTTGACGAAATGACTGATTTTATATGAAGCTTAAAACAGTTTTTTAGTCTCCTGAAAAGTTAGGTTTATCACTTTCAATACTTAGCGTATGTATTGACGATATGTTCGGCTTTTTAGATATCCCAGCAGCGTATCCAAAGAGAGGAAAAACGGGTACATTGAGGAAAAAACATATTACTAATTTAAATTACGATTTTAATAAATTATTAATAAAGGGAAAATTAAATGAACCCTTTTTTTAGAAACCCATCGTCAACATTGTCCGATTTAATTATGTATTATTTTTTTATTTTTTTATTAAATCCAATAAAATAATTTAATAACATTAATTAAAATTAATTAAATAAAATTTAGTTTCTTGTAGATTTATTTTTTTTTAAAACCTTGTGATAACTTCAAGCTTATATGGCATATAAAGCTATGTTAAAATGGATGATTTTTGAACGTTTATCATATTTCAGCATACGTAATTTGTAATACACTACAATTAGTATTTGTAAAACACTGAGTATTAGACTCTTATAGGCTAGTTTCTCCACTCGCATATAATGTCATGCCATTATATATGGTTCATTCTATTTACTTGATGAATTATTATTTTTACAGTCGTAAATTACAATAAATAAATTTAAAAATAATAATTAATCTGCCACACCCGGTTTAGAACCCAAGACTTTCACCACAGAACTCAGTCCAATTCGGACACGATAACTATTACACAATTTTTAGTATTAATAACATTTTGAGATTAAATGGTTTCCTTATAATACACAAGATCGCTACTTCCGACATTATCGAACAAGATTGGAAAGAATAAATCCCAGACAGGAATATCCAGGATTAAGAGGTCAAAGAGGAAGGCATCTGGAACTCTCACGGATCATAAAGTCGGTCCCTTCAGGAACTCACCCTCCTACAAAATCAGTCATTATAACCACATAAAATGGAATTCGATTAAGTAATTACTGGAATGTTTGTGGGCTATCAAATGTCCAATCCAGGAACGTGTAATCACATCCTTCACATGAACTGTTACTCTGTAATAACAGTTACTATATATAACTAGAAATATCCATTTCCAATAACGTTTGAAGTGGTGATTTATAAATTGACTATATAAGATTTGCTTGATGCTGATTCAATTATAGGATGAAGGTAACTTAAGAAACAACATAGTGTAATTTTTATTCAACGTTCAATACTCAAAATAAAAAAATAAAATATATATATAGATGTTGTATTATGAGTGATTGGGACAGTAGCTTTAAGATTGGGGCGAGAGGTAGTATTTCTTGATTTAGTTAAATATTATTATTTTTACATCAATCGAATTCTAACCTTTAAACTAATATTGATTAAAACAAATAACATAGTTCATAAACAGGGTGCTAAGCTTCGCCAGTCACGTCACGAGCATGTCGGTGACGCGAACCCATTACTTTTAGAAGCAAAAAGTGAGATAAATAAAGAAATCATGATTAGGGCAAAATATTTTGAGATGTTGTCTGATGAAAATAAATACAGTGTTATTTAATGAAAAAGTTTAAAAGGGTTATTTTCGTGTTTACATAATAAAAACAAATTGTAAATTTTTCATAGCTAATCTAAACATCTCAATTTTAGCTACAGGGTCTAACCTGAATTATAGTGAATATCAACGGACATTTTTCGTTATACCAATAACAAATTCAACGTATTGAATAAGAAAAAAAAATTTGTTTTCGATCTATAACGACTGCTTTAGGATTGATAGTTGGTATAAAATTCACATAGAGCCATCCAGAAGGTACAAAACTTCTTGTAATGACATAAGTAAAATACTTCTGACGATACGAACTGAGTTTGAATTAACCCACTACACAGTTTTTCACCCTCAGGAAACTGTTGTTTTTCATTTTCGACTCTGCATTTGTATCGGCTCATCCAAGTATGACCACATCCAACATGAAGAGAAAAAAATGAACATTGACGGGGCCGTGACATTCCAACATACCAGACCATGATTTATTCATAAAAACATTAAAATACACAATCAAAATTGCAAAAATGTGAACTTGCTTGCCCCAACTGTGTCCCATTGGCAGGCTAGAATACTTTGGGATAATAACAGATCTGCAGAGACCTACATTTTTGAAAAGAGGAGACTAAAAATAATCGTGGATTTAGAGCAGCTCCGTGAGATCATTACTATTCATTAAAACAACTAAAAATAAAATCACTAATTACATCATAAATATAGCGTTAATTTTGTTATTCCTTATTAGGATCAGTATACAATTTAATATAAAATGCGGGAGTAATATATACCAATATTAATTATATAGCTAAAAAAATAACAAATGCTTACGAAAAATGTATAAATAAATTTTAAAGTAAAAAAAAAATTAAAACCTTTGATGTATTTTGCAATCAGTAATTATCATGAATTAAGAAGACAACTCGAATAGTTTTTAAGCAAGATGTAGAAAAAAAAAATCATTTCGATCCATAACCATTCATATAGCATACTTAGATCAAATATGATAACATAGCCTGATTTATAAGAAAGTATATTTTAAAAAGAAAGTTAAGTGTTGTCTATTTACTCTAGGTGTTGTCTGATGAGTGATTGGGATTGAAGGGTGCGATAATATTTCATGGCTTTGTGGGCCGTTTTCGTCCACATGATTTTGTAAATTTTATCCAATTCTTTTCAATTTTCATCCATTAGCAACTTAAAATAAGAAATTTAAATATGACAAATAAAATCTTAAGTTTAACCAGTTATTGATGTTATAAGTTTTTATTAGTATGAATTGCACAACTATTAAATGACCTTTTAGTTAAATATGTTTATTTTTATATCAATGGAATTTTAACCTTCAAACTAAAGTTGATTAAAACAAATTGCAGAACTCATACTGAGGCCGCTAGGTGTAGCCAGTCTCCCACGAGCATGTCGGTGACCCGAACCCATAAATTCTACCCCTACCAAAAGTCCTAAACTTGGCTAGAGAAGGGTTCATTTCAATATTTTTGTTTTTTAAGTTGTTTTTTCAAGAACAAGCTGCATTTCCTTATTATAGATATATTATTTCTTAGTATGTGTGTATATAAATTTTTTTCCCCCTAAAGATAACTAATTATAGAAATAAAAAATCTACAGGCGTTGATGACCCTAGGGTCTTGCGCCTCTCAGCAACAACAAACAAACAAACAAACTTCAATAATAATTCATTAAGTAAGGATATTAATCCCTAGGACTGCTTCACAGTCCTCAACTCGTCCTACGTTGGTGGACTAATCCCTCTGAGTGTCTCATCTAACTTCATATAATTTACTCCTGTAAGCGTGGGCTTAGGTAGTTATCCAAATATATAATAATAAATATAAATAAACAACCAAAAATAATATTCTACACTATCTGATAGATGATAAGAATGATTGCAATCAGAGCCAGCACCGGAGGAGGGTTATTCTTTTCAAAAGTGGTAGCTTGTTATCTAGGGCCCAATTTCCTTCTGACTCTGGAAGGGCGCCCGACCCAAAGGACCCGGAGGAGATCAGGCGCTAAGGAAGGTCCTTTTTCAAAGGATATAAAGGAATATTATTCCTTCTGAGGCTAAATCCGACTTCATAAGGACTTAATTCAAAAGAAAAAAAAGTCTTTAATGGGGATGATAAAGACCGGAATAAAAAAAATCTATATAAATGCCACGCAGGAAGATTATATAGAGCGCAGTACATGATAGGGGCTGAACACTATATAAGCCAACGGTTGTACAAGAAGATGATTAAAGAGGGATCACACTCGAACACAATACAATACTAGAGACTACCAGCTTCACTGATAGTAATAGGGTATTTTATTGAATCAATATTTCAAATGAACACAACAGATTGGTTTGTTTTTTTAATAATATTCGTTGACCTTATGTATTTGAGGACGAAAATGGTCTGGGTGAAAGTCAGAGAAAGAATTTCTTAAATAGGGATGATTGCAGATCTTCTTCAGCGCTGGATAGATAAGATCCAAACAAATTATAATGATACCTAAAAATTGTGAAGAATAAAAATAGATAACATATTTTATAAATTTGATTTTATCTTGTATATCAAGTTTTAACAAGACTTGCAATGTGGCTTGAAACGTTGGTTTTCAAATTAATATTTCGACAGTATTAAAGAAATTATTTCTCTCACCTCCACCCGGATCATTTCCTTCCCCATATATATGTGTGTATATATATATATATATATATATATAAAGAAAACAGACTGAGATGGCTCAGACACCTCCTGCGGATGGATCCTAGCAGAATTGCTAGCGAAACCTACCGAGCCAAAGTGAAGGGAAAACGACCAAGGAAGAAGTGAGAAGAAGAGGTGAGGAAGGACTTTGAGATTAGGGGACTCAATTGGAGCAGAAGAGCACAGCTGGTGGAAGACCGACAGAGCCGGAGAAGGCTGTGCAAAATTCCTCCTCACACTGCTAAGGCGGTAAAGAGGATTGATTATGAATGATGATGATATATATATATATATATCGATATATATATATCGGTTTCTACTTATCTTGACTGTTATGGAAATAATGTTTTGGTTCTTGAGTTTGCGTCAGTTTCTTTCAACTTCTTAAGGCGACGTTTCGAGACTCGGTTAGTCTCATATTCATGCCCTTACAGTGAAAAAATGAGCTTTTAGTAAAAACATTAAATACCAGATTAAAATAAATATAGATGACACGTGTAAGTTGTAATGGATAGGGTGTACTTACAATTTCCAAAGAATTGATCAGTTTATCATCAATCAGTTATTTCGCAATATATCATAGAATGTTTATATTGTAAAAGCTATGATCAACGAATAAGTAATCAATTTTTATGGAACAGCAATTTTTTCACTGTCAGGGCATGAATCTGAGACTAACCTAGTCTCGAAACGTCGCCTTAAGAAGTTGAAAGAAACTGACTGAAACTCAAGAACCAAAACATACTATATATAAAGTCAACTAATATTATCCAAGGAGAGATCAAACTAGACCACTATAGAACAACAGCTTCAGGAAATGTAAGAAGATATTATAATGAATGCCTTTTTCAAATAAACATAATAGGTAGTGTCTGAATAAAAATTGTGAAAAAATAAATTATAGATTACTACATACCCAAGCACCTTACATATCCACGATCATATCCAAAAGATACTCACCTGAAAAAAAAAAAATCTTATTATAATAATGCTTTAAGACATAAGGTTACAGGCCTTTTTTCCTTCTGGTACTCCAGTTCTTTATACTACTTGAAAAGTAACTGTTTTTAATTATTTAATAAATAACAGTTTTTACAGATTCATGATCCAAAAATGAATTTTTTGGAGCTGTATTCCTTAATGCAAATATAAAAAACTGTCAGAGATTTTTCAATAAGTAAAGGACAATTGACAGAAAATGTCCTTTACAACGTTGAGAATTTTCTGAAGGAATAGTTAACTGGAGACATAATTTAAGAAATAAAAAGAAAAATGTTAGAACATATCAAATTAAATTTATCAATAATTATTTACTTCATATATTCTTGAGCTAACAAATATTTAATCACTAAGTTTGCCCATAAAAAACTTAATAACCTAGACATAAGTATCGTATCATCATGTACTATTTATGAAAAATCACTATAATGTTTGAAAAGTAACTGGTACTTAAATTTAGTTTTAGTAAATAATTAAAAACAGGTACCTTTTAACCAGTAAACGTAACTGGCGTACCTTAAGCAAAACACCTTCAGAATTTAGTTCAAATACGAAAATTCTATTTGCAATCTTTACCGGTACATTTTATCAGTAAAATTATGACCAGTTTTGGTTTATTGGTGTTTATAAAAACAACGCTATGAACATTTAAAAACGAAACTAGACGCCTCTCAATATTTGTTTGTCGTAATTCTACATTAAACTCTATTAAATCAATAAACTATTAAACATACAATTAAGACAATGAAATCCGTATAAAAAAATATCAATTGGTTGACAGCTGTTTTTATTACCTAAGTTAAAATTTAAAAAAAAACCAAGAAAATCAGCCATAAATCACTAATGAAATATATTGATATTGACACTGCGCTTAAGATCGTAAATAGTACGGTGCTCAATCTTATCTAATCTCCATACGACGAATAACAAGACCTTCCGAACGCAAAAATGATATAAACGTTTTAATATTTAACAAATAAGTATTATAGTTTAAAGTTTGAACTATGAAGAAAGATATTTTAAGTTATTTAATCAAAAAGCCTGTTGACAAAGGCATTAGTAAAACTGACAAATTTAATAATAGACAAGCAAAACAGAAAAAAATGATTAATTGTACCAAGGTTTCGGCCTAATTTTTAAGCGACCATGAGGGCATGAAGAGTCCAACTCAAATATTGTACTTTCTAAAAATTAGGCCGAAACGTAGGCAAAAATAAGATAAGTTGGACTTATTTAGACTAATTTAATGACTGGACTCCCTGACCATTGTCAGTAGCATTTTATTTATATTAAAAAAAAACCTGTACCACTACAAACCATGAAAGGTCTGGGGTCCAGTGCATGGTAGAGACTAGAGACTGTACCATGTCCATGAAACAGACAACGGTTCTGCAAGGAGGTGACTTGTCCTAGGTCACCCTCAACCGCCAGATTTTCCCCCCTTATTTTGGGTACCCTATTTTTAAATTTATAAAGGCTGAGCAGGCCCCAGGAGGGTCCTAGATCCTACATGATCCATCTCCCGCTGCAAAAAAACTAAATAAAAGTCATGGCCTGCAGCGGGATTTGAACCAGGATTTCCTGCATGGCAACTCAGTGCTCTACCACTCAGCCACTCCGCCCCATTTTACCTATATAATTCTTTAATTTTTCCTTTAAGCTCTATTTTACCTTTTTTTTTTTTTTTTAATGAAACTGTTAAATGGGACTTAGCCATGAGAACCACCACTACCGTCTCACTGGAAACTATACTTGACCTAAAGCAGAGGCATTGAAGACAGCCTACAGGCTACTGAAAATAGAAGGGGTTGAGAAACCCACTAACGAATTCGGACACAGAAGTGTCTTTGACACTATTGAGCAAAAGGCAGAGTTAAAAAAGCACTCGGACTTAATGTTAAACAAATATAACTTTGACAAAAGATTCCGCGTAAACACACAGGCGATTTGCAAAAGCAAAAATGACTGCTTCAACCCACCCAATGGTCTAAATGTGTACACGGATGGATCCAAAGGGGAGGATGGTTTAGAGGCTGCTTGGGCACAGGCCAGTACCTAGCCCTGGGCACGACACCTACTGTTTTCCAAGCGGAACTATGGGCAATACTTTCAGGTGCCTTCGCTCTGAAGGACCACAAGAATATGGTAATTAATTTTCTTACTGACAGTCAGGCAGCATACAATGCATTACAAAATCCAGTAACTAAATCCAGACTAATGGAGGAATGCTGCATAAGACTTGATGAACTAGCTGTACACAACAGAGTTAACATATTTTGGATCCCTGGACATAGTAACATACCAGGTAATGAAAGGGCTGACAAACTGGAAAAGAAAGGAGCAGTAACTGCTCCTATAAGGACCAGAATCGGGGTGCGGGGTTCCTCTCTCCCTGGCTAAGGATACAATTAATAAAGTAGCCAAGAGGAAGATAAAAACGCGTTGGGATAGGGTCAATATAAGGCATACTAAACTTTTTATAAAGGATCCCAACGACAATCTTTCTGATAAAATCAAGAAAGAAGCCGCTCATATGTCGAACACCGACCTCAAAAGTATGGTTGAAACCATCACTGGGCACTGTAAACGTAAGAAACATATGCATCGCTTGGGCATTGAACGAGAACCTCGGTGCAGATGGTGCACAAAGGAGGACGAAACCCCTTGGCACGTTCTCTTTGAATGCAAAGCACTAAGTCGAAAGAGGACATTTGACCTTGGCCCTGGAGGACATTAGGTACTTCAAGAACTGAGATTTAAAGACTATCTAAAATTTCTCAGAAGTCTAGAGCTAGGCTAGGGATTGTTAGGATTCGAGCACAATGGGCCTTTTCAGGCCGAAGTGCATGGTAACATATAACAGTCACAAATAGTAATAATACATGAGACTTTTTATGTTATTTCTTTTAAGGTAACGCTTTGCTTATGAAGCTATATTTTAAATATTAATAAAATAAGGTTCCTTCGGCTCACACGGCCTATATAAAGTCGTTAAATACCCCCCCCCCCCCCAGCAATACCATTGTCTGAGAAACAGTACTCTACCGTATACTGAACCTAATACCCTCCATGGGTTCCAGAATAGTAAGGTTTTTCTAAGTGGTAAAAATAGTATACACGAAATATTGAATAACGGCTTAATTGTTATATTAAAAATTGTACCACTACAACCCATGGAGGGTCTTGGGTTCAGAAAATAGTAGAGGAATGTTTTTAAACAACGTTTTTACCTGAAGGTAATTTCCCCGACATCATGCTCAACTACAGGTTTTATCTTTATTTTAGGGTACCCACATTATGGAGGCTGGATGAGCCCCAAGAGGGTCTACGGATCCCACAAGGCTGTCCGTAGCTCAACTAATTATCTGCCTTTTACTGTACTTTTCATAAAAAACACTCTTCAAATATTTTGAATGAAAATAGTTGACCTTGAAAAATTTCTCGGAATATCAAGAAATATTTATTCAGTAGCCTTTTTGTAACGTTTCGACCCACTTTTCAGGTATTCTTCAGGGCGAAATATGCAAAATATAGACAATTGAAAATTACAAAATATTTAAAAAATGGCTAAGCATGGTAAATACAAATGTTAAAATACAAAGGTAGTAAAAAACATACTATAGAATACAATAAGAATAAAACAGAAAGTGTTGAAAATTAAAGAATAAGGTAATAAAGATAAAAATTAAGGATTAAAATGGGATAAATATTAAAGTAAAAATACAAAAGTATCAGGTATCTGAGTGGTGGACAATAAATAAGCTGGAGGGGAGAGAACATGAGATATATATCGATAAAGCAATAAAGAGCAAGGATGATCATGTGGAGTATAAATAAATAACCATAACAAAAGTAGATAAAAACTGCAGTAAGTAAAGAAAAAATTGGAAAATACAGTATGTAATAAATAAAGTAAGTATTAACCAAGTAATAAAAATACGGCACGGTGTAATAAAAATGAAAATGTTGATAAATAATAGAAGTGAGAAATATATTTTACTACGAATGGGGACGATTATGTATACAACATGTTCATGAAATAGTATAAAGGATAGATGTAGTACAATAGGTAATAATTGGTAAGACATGGTGAGAAAGGAGGACATAGTGGATATTAAATTAACATGTAAAATGGTATAAAAAGTATCCTTGGCTACTGAATAAATATTTCTTGATATTCATAGAAATTTATTGACCTCTACCCGGACCATTTTCTTCCACATCTTTTAAAATATCACGATTCTTGATTTTAATTAAATAATAAATGAGGAAGCAAACTTATAGATCTTTTTTCCTTTTTTTTTTCATGGCTGCCCAAAGGGTTGTGAGTGAGAGGAGGGAATTAAATTAGAAGGCTGCCAGGAACAGACAAAGAAATCTCCACACCAAGGAATGGTTGTGGTCGTGCCTGTCATCTGGGAACCTTCTGGGAGGAAAAATCGAACAGATCTGGCTAAAACAGATTTTCACAAAAGGAAATTGCTTTTCCCCGCTTGGTGTTGAAGAAAAACCGGTTTGCAATGAGTTTATCAGATCGATATGGTGGCCTCCTTGCTATGGCAAATAGAATTCTCAGTAATTTAACGAATCCTACGCTCCGAAATTTTGCTTATTGGATCTGTTTCTCTTTCTGATTCATATCG
The DNA here is from genome assembly GCA_964056705.1 of Troilus luridus. Taxonomy (NCBI): domain Eukaryota; kingdom Metazoa; phylum Arthropoda; class Insecta; order Hemiptera; family Pentatomidae; genus Troilus; species Troilus luridus. The sequence continues at coordinate 115,870,015 of OZ057414.1, read as the reverse complement.
AAACTTGGAATATAACATCAATCGAAATTATCGATATTGCATACTACAATAAAAAAATTAGATTTTTTTAAAAATCATCAGTGTGTATATCGATGCTTTAGTTCACATATTGTTAAGTGCCGAAAACAAGTTTTTACAGGAGTCAACTTTGATAATAACTTAATACAAGAAATACAGTTCAAGTTTAAACACACAATATATTTTTGTAACCTTTCATATCTTATCTATTAATTTTATATCAACATATGATCTACGACTACCTAATCACAACTTTTTGTTATATAAATAATATTGTAAAGTAAACCAATTTTTGTTATATAAAAAATTGTAAACCAATTTTTGAAAAATTAGCACTTAACACATTTGTGAACTAAGGCATCGACATTATATATAATAAATAGTGTATATTATACGCTGAACTTCTTTCATTTTAATGCTACTGTTACCGTTACCATGGTAACAGCTGTGGGAGAAGAACCGGGGAGGTTTAGTATTTAGCGTAAAAATTAGACACGCCTAAATTCAGTATTGGAATCAAATTATATATATATATATATATATATATATATATATATATACTTTCACAACACTATTTTAGCATTTTATACAGCGCAAGTATTAATAATCAAGAAAAACTTGTTCGATTAAGGTGATCTAGCTAATCTAAGCGCAATAAACAATATATTTATAGCAGCAATATTATATAACCTACTTATGTATGATAAAATTATGTAATATTATATATGAGAAATGGGAATTTTTATTTTCATATAAATCGCTGCTTCAAAAGAAGAGTGTCGTAACTCAAAAGACCTAATTTTTTAATACAGCTATTTGAAAGTTCCATGAGAGTTTAAAAATAAATATAAAAATTTAGGTATCGTTAAAGCAAATAATTCCTATTGTGAAGAAATTCTTTTATTAACCATAAGAAAATATTGAAACTTTTTTCATTGTAGCTTATGTCATTATTCCCATAAAAGTTCAAGCATGATACAAATCAAAATATGATTTTTTTAAATGAAAAAGATGGAAATGAAATATCAGATATCTCGTTCCTGAATTAAAATGCTTCAACCATTACAATTGCTACTGAAGGCTTAACTCAAAAATGACAATTTATCAGTTATGTCATTGTTTTTTTGAAAGAACGATTTACTCGTTTGTTCAACAAACATAAGAACTTTTTTATATCATCCCTTTATCACCAATCCTAACAGGTGATAGTGATACAGCTGTTCTCCTAACATCAGTATTTTCTTAAGCCCAATAGCAAAGCGAATCGATAAAGAGGAGTTATTCGAAATAGGAATTCGCTCCAGAATTTGTGGAACGCCTTTGATTAGGGAGCTAAAACCGCAGAAATGAAACAACCAAGCCAAGCCAAGCCTTCCCTTATAGAAATAACAAAATCAATGTTTATTATTTTTAAAAAAATACAAAAAAAAAATAAAACCGCTACTCAATTATTTTATATGTAATGGCTTTCCAATAGTATTGATATTGCCAGAAATTTAACTAACGGGCAAGCCATTTTGAAAAAAAAAATCGTAATAGTTTAAACTTTCAGTCAACGTTTCCGCAGTTCAGACGTTATCAGGTGTATGAGTATCAATTATAGTAGTACATCTTACACCAATTGTAACATACACTATTCAGAGACAGCAACATCACTATTGATTTAAACATACACTATTAAACTAAACTCTCCAATCAAATAAAAAAAGGTGAGTCTTGGTATGATGTCATCTCTGAATGATTGTTCTGAATATTGTTGAGAGATGAGGTATATTTGAGATCCATTTAGGATGCTTGAATTGGTAAAAAGTTTATTGTTTAGTTATGTTGCGCTTTTTTAGAAACTTAATGTTTGTTCCTATTCGAGAGAGTATGTGAACTTCTTCAGGGTAAAACAGTGTTGCGTCTGCGTTCTTCCCAAATCCCGTAGTATCCATTTGGAGTAGTTTTTACTGTCGATTGTGATGTTGAAAATCTGTTTTGTAATTGTGTTCTGAAACATTCTTTATACGTGAGCAAAAAAAAACCAGATATAAAGCTATTATGAAATAAAAAAGCACTTTATATGTTTGACCATTATATTAAATTAATAACAATTATAATTGAACATAAACATTAAGTAAGGTTATAAGTTTTGAGTATGAGCCTAACAACTGCTGGAATCTTCTGGCCAGGGCTGGTTGCCATGGATACTCCCAGTGCTGACTGTATTAGGAATATGACAAAAGCTATTCTCTTTCTGTTTCATAAGATTTATTGTTTCATATATATAAAATCTAGTATCGATATTGAGTCAAAAGGGCAAGTCATTTTAGAAAAGTGAAAATGTGATAAAGTTTAAATTTTATTTCCTTCATTAAATAATGTAATAAATGCAGTACTGTAAGTCATTATTATTGTGTTGAAGTGTCGTCTTGTTTCTTACCAAAATCATTTATTGAAAACCTCAATACATGATATTATCGACCCAAAACGTTTATTGATTTCTTTTGTTATTTTATTATGGTTGTTTTCCATTCTGTTCTCAAGACTGGAAAATACTTGAATATGGAACGTGATTAATTAAGAATAAAAAATACGACAAATGTAATTAATAAATTATCAATTATACTTCAGAAAACTGCATTGAAAACGCTATTCAAAACTATATAATTCATTCACAATAAACAATCCGATAGTCAACAACAAGGTGCTAACTGCCATTAAAACAATTACCATAGAGGAGAGCTCCCAGGGAAGGGACGGTTACTTGTTAATCCTCTGCAGATTTACGAGAGCAAGCTGTGGCAGGGCCCCAACCCAGAACCCTATACCTGGATACCCTTCATCATCCTACAGCTGTATGCCAGCGGTCGTTCCCCATGTTCCAGGTAGGAAATGGGAAACGCCACTTCGAGGACACTATAGGCCAATAGTTCATCGGGTCACACATGGTTATATAGATTTGTCTATTCAACTTGTATTCCACAAATTATCAAGAAATTTATTTTAAAATTATATTGGATTTTTATAAAAATATTTAAAGTAGAAATCATGTTATCGATACCCCACAGAAATATTAAAAGAAAACAAAATAAATGGACTACATAAATAATATAATACTCCGAAGTAGAATATTCATTTTAAACCTTTTTTTTGTGCAATGTGTTAAAAGTGGACTTGAATATATTAAAAAACAAAAAAACATTAATTCTTAAAAGCAGAAATATAATTATAACTATCCCCAGACGATTATCTCGAAGACCTTTCAAATATTTGAAAAAACTAAAATTAAATAATACGGCAAGGGTCTAAAATGGTCAGTTATTTAAATCACACAAATAAGTTAGACTTATTTTGTGTGATTTAAATAACCGACCATATTACACTCTTCTGAGATATATCCAGTCAACCATTTCCACATGATTAGAGAATACTTGGTTGACAGGAATGGAAAAAACTTTTGAGGAGCTCAAGACTCCTCCAGCAGATATTACAGGGGGGTCATCTTTAAAGACAAAATGTACAAATCTATGGGTTTCCAGTAAGTACCTAAAAAGAAGATAGGAGCTAATTGATCAGAAGAGAAGAAGGAAAGACATGTGATGTATAATAGTAGCTATGTATATACTTAACTCGCGGGGTTCCTCAGTATATATAATATATGGTTATATACAGTATATATATAATATATAATATAGACTATATACTATATATATATATATATATATATATATATATATATTAACATATAGTATATATAAGAAGCGAGGGGATGGTTGATTGGAGGATCTGAGTAAGGAAGAAAATAGTTGGGGGTGCAGTCAAATAAAACACTAAATAAGTGGGTACTTATTTAATTAAATAAGTAAATAAATATTTATTAAAATTAAATAAGTACCCACTTATTTAGTGATTTATTTGACTGCACCCCCAACTATTTTCTTCCTTACTATTATAGTATATGTAGTATATATAATATATGATTACTGAGCTCCAGATCCTGAGTTCGAGACTGTATAAAGCAGAAAAACTATTTACTTTGTTAATAGTCGTGAATCTACTCTGAGAGAACTGAATATACTCCTGGTGTTCATCCAGCCACTATAAAATGGGTATGGTTTGTTAGGAGAAAAACCCTAAATCACCTGATTTTTCAAACTTTGACTTGAAAAACAATCCAGTCCCTACTAAGTACTAAACCCAATACCCTTCGTGTGTAGATTTAATACAGGATTTTATAGTAATTACTTTAAAAATGTATGATCCTATGAAGTACAATCATGTTGGCCTTTATAGATTTTTTTTAAAATAGAAAAACATTGTTTGTTTTTTTATTGATTGTTTTCACTTTTAATTTTTATTGATAATATAGAAGATAATAATATAAACTGAGAGATAATGGAGGTGCACTGTGAATCAATCAATTTTGAAGATCCTCTTGAGAACAATCCAACAAGCTGTCTGAACCAGTGTGAGCTCTCTGTGTACAACACATATCGGGCCCAGTATCATCCTGGCATAATCATGTCATCAATATGTTGGAACATGCTTATATAAAATGATTATATTATGTAATTAAACCAGAATCATTAGATATATCGAGCAGTTCTATTATAAATTGAACTATAATAAGTGGTACACCCACACTGTTAAGATTAACTATACAGGGTGCAGTTAGGTAAACAAATCTCAAAGGTGAGTATTGGGTAGTTTCATATGAATTAGCGGACTTGTGTTGTTTGCTATGTTTATGATTACAGACTCTAACGATCTATCATAACTATTGACCGAAAATGTTTGGTTACACCATTACGAAACAACTGACAGTCAAGAAACTAAATGAGATATGTTTCTAAGTCTTCTAACACCCACCTTATTAGCCAAACGTGTAGCCAACAGATTTCCATCTGATCGGAAATTCGGATAACTTACTAAAGGGTAACATTTTTTTAAAATATTCTCAAGTCAAAAACGCATTTTAAGACTTTATATCATCATAAAACCCTGAATTTTTCAGTTCTGGAATTGAAAATTTAATAACACGTATGGAAAATGTATAGAAAAATGGGGTAAATATTTTAAATAAGAATGTTTTGATTTCATAGGAAACGACCAAATATTTCGATGACACCACTTCATCGAAATTTGGCGCCCGAACCATCCTTCGCATTACATGTTACAAAAGGCGGAGCAGTTCAAATTAATCAAATTTAAGGCAAAAACTTTATCCCAAGATTTTTAAGTTCATATCAATAGAACCATGGCTTTCATCTGTGACAACCCTATCAAGTAACTCACCGATTTGGCGACGTGAAGGTTGTCAAAACAGAAGCCAACAGGCAGTTGAAGAAACCGAAAACAGAGGACTTCCCCCCCTCCTCGGCCTTTCAGCTGCGAATAATAGTATTGTGCCTCAGGGGGAGTATTTTAAATATTGAATTACCTGAATGCAAGCAAAAACCATTTTATTAAATTTACTTCATTGTATGCAGCAAACGAGGTACACTGTGATCACAGAAGTTTTCGAATTTTAGATTTCAAAACACACACACATTTATATATTGTATATATACAGGGTGTCCCATTTCAAGTGGATCAAGCGTTTTTAACTTTTAAACGAAACAAAATTCAGAAAAATAATTCAGGTAAAATTGTCGTTATTCAGGCCTAGTTTGAAGAAATAAAATAACATTTTTTGTTTTTTCGCTTAAAATGGTCAATATCGACCTTCAAAAAATGTAGTTTCCTCTTGACCCCCATTTATTTTAATTTTTCTGAAATGTACAATACAAAACATGGAAAAAAGCTTAATTAAAAAAAAGTTTCTATAAAAACGTCGAAACAGATTTTTAATAAAATGAAGGTTTTTAAATGTCCAGACATTTTCTAAAAGATTCAAAATACCTTGATTAGTAAGTTATTACGACTAAAAACTCTTAAATAAAATAACTTAATGCTATATTACGTTTCCTCATAAAGGAGGTATACTAAAGTAGTGAACTTTGAATGATTTTTCTACTTAAACTATGAAAGATAGAAAAAAATGTTACATACTTTTTTTCCATGGTTTGTATTGCACATTTCAGAATAATAAAAATAAATGGGGGTCAAGGGGAAGCTACATTTTTTGAAGGTCGATATTGGCCATTTTAAGTGAAAAAACAAAAAATGTTTTTTTATTTCTTCAAACTAAGCCTGAATAAATACAACTTTAACCTGAATCGTTTTTCTTAATTTTGTTCCGTTTAAAAGTTAAAAACGTTTGATCCACTTGAAATTGGACACCCTGTACATATACATACATAAAATTATCCTTGACACCATTTCGACTATTTATTAAAAGGCGATTCAACTTTTTTATATGCTTTGAATTATTCTGTAATAAATAAGAAACGTTGATATTGTTCATGGACATTTTAATTTGATTAAAGATCATTTTGTGAGTTGCTGATTCAAAAGTTATTTACAAGCATTTATTTCCAAATGGGTTCAAGAAATAATTTATATCGGGATCACCTGCGGTGAAGTGGCTAGCATGACAACCTACTATGCCCAAGTTCGCGGGTAACCAACCCGGCAGTTGGTATGTTATTAGTACAGCTTCTAGCCGACTTCTTCGAAGACAGGAATATATATACTTCACCTCTAGCTTTAAATGTACCATACAATATGAACATCCATGAAGGGTCTTGGGATCAATACCTGATAGAGATTGTTCTGTTTTCGTAGTCAACGGTTGTACAGGAAGGTCATTAGAATGAGATTACATTTAACAGCTAGGTTTCTATATAGGTGAGCCTCAAGAGGGTCTGCAGATCCCATAGGCTCTTAACATATTAAACTATTTCTCTGCCACAGCGTTCAACTATAGATATTGAGCACAGCAACTCAATGCTCTACATGTTGAGCTGCCAGGCGCACTCTAAAGCATTAAATTTGACCTAAATTAATATCATTTACAAACAGATCCATGAATTACCTAACCTAACAGAAAAACTGTCAAAGGAAAAAACAAATATATTCCTGCCCCATTTACATTCAGAATATGTCCTTGAGTGTGAATACTAATGTATGCGCACATTTATGGACTATTTGAAGTTTGTGACCCTTCTCCAATATTTTCAAATGGTTCCACCGTCATTATGGTATACCCTGGCCCGGTGGTTCGGGAGGACCAATCCATTATTTTCTTTGGTCAGCAGTACTCATTTCCCCTTTGTGTCGCTAACTCTTGGTCTCCTTTGAGAAGAACAATACCAAAGACATCAAACGAACCGATATGAATCAAAGGCAGAATGTAAGCATAAACTAGGTTTTTTTTTATATGGATATTTTGTTTTTTAGAAAGAAATAATTCAATGAGTTGATAGTTCGATAATTATCAAATTATTATAATAGTGCCATTAAAAAATGTTCACGATAAATAAAATTCAAAAACTGATCAACTAAAATTAGAGAATACATTAGTGGAAAAAGTCCAACTAAAAACTTTAAGTGTCTAAACTAAAACAGGAAATTGAAAACACCTGTCCAATATTTCGCATATTCAGGCATTCTCAGGGCAGAAAGAGAATAACAGCAAAGCAAAACATGAATAATGCACCCAAAAAACACATCCCACCACCTCCAAGGCTCAAATGCAACTAATTGAATCATAGGGAAGGTTACTAGATTCCTACTGGCTAAGGTTAGATAAAAACAGCTGATACATACTCCAGAATTTGAAACATCAATGTACACTCACCAAACCCCCAAAAACACAGGAAAACAAAATAAATAATAGTAACAAACAACAGAAGACAACAAACCATTTGAAAACTGAAAGTAAAAGTGAAAGAAAAAAAGAGAAAATTATCAAAAAACCAGTGGACTTATGGCTATTCCACAAAATATATATTTAAAAAGGGAAAGGTCAACAGAGACATTAAATAAATGTTGATACATTAGTGGACAAATTCCAACTAAAAACCTTAAGTCTCTAAACTAAAACAGGAAATTGAAAATATCTGTCCAATATTTCGCCTATTCAGGCATCCTCAGGGCAGAAAGAGAATAACAGCAAAGCAAAAGATGAATAATGGTTTTTCATATGGTTTGTTGTCTTCTGTGCTTGTATCGTTTGTTACTATTATCTATTTTATTTTGTTTTCCTGTTGCGTTTTTTGCGGTTTGGTGAGTGTATATTGACGTTTCAAATTCTGGAGTATTTATCAGCTGTTTTTATCTAACCTGAGCCAGCTGGGAATCTAGTAACCTTTCCTATGATTCAATTAGTTGCATTTGAGCCTTGGAGGTGGTGGGATGTGTTTTTTGGGTGCATTATTCATGTTTTGCTTTGCTGTTATTCTCTTTCTGCCTTGAGGATGCCTGAATAGGCGAAATATTGGACAGTAATTTTCAATTTCCTGTTTTAGTTTAGAGACTTAAGGTTTTAGTTGGAATTTTTCCACTAATGTATCAACATTTATTTAATGTCTCTGTTGACCTTCCCTTTTTAAATAAAATTAGAGAATAAATAGGAATAATACAATACAAACGATGATGTATTATATATATATATATATATATATATATTGCCAATATCATAAGGGCTATCTCAGTGAGAGAGAACGCAAGGAAAAATGTATGATATACAGTACTGTTTGGTACACGATTGTACTTAGGAGGGTATCTACTTCTGGGGCTCACCCAGTCATTACAAAGTGGGTGTACTCAGCTAGAAGAAAAACACTGGGATTGAAAGTGATCACCAGTTCACCTGAATGGAAAATATAGTAACAACAAAAACACTCTCTCCTCTCCACAAAAATATGAAAACCTAAGAAGTTGGAAAATTTCAGGATTGAATGAGGTTATGATTTTATTTTTGTATATACCCTTGGGTAATAAAAGGCCGTAACACAAATTGTATATGGTATTATTTATTAATAGAATCTTGGATAATGAGAAAAAAAAAAATTAAAATTTTCTACATACAACATTTTATAAAAAGAATACCTGGCATAATAAACTTATACCTTTAAATATAAGAAATTGATGTTATATTGAGTTTGAATGGAAAAAATAATAGTCATCGATATAAAAAATCATGTTTACAGATGAAGTGTTTTTGTTAAAAATAAAATTACTTAAAAAAAAAGTTAGAAATGAATTAATATTTATTAGATTCGTTGAACATCTCTACCATGTCGATTCGGTGGTTAATTTGAAACAAAGCATACATGGTAGAATACTAGTAAATTTATTGAACAGAGTAAATATGATGAAAAATAGACTTCTAGAGAAATAATGAATGAGTAGGACTCCAAACGATGTAACTACGTTGTATATTGTTGCAGATAGATATGGATTTGTGTATATTGGTTTGGGTACGGAAAAGGTTTAAACCTCTCTCTAAAGCACTCATATGGCTTTTCTTATTGTTACGTAAGCCTTCCCAACGCGTTGTGGGGTTTTTGAACTCCTACAACAGGAAGTGAGTATTTTTATATTATGAGTATTTTTTATACAATGGCCAAATGTGTATCTGCCCTGGATTAACTAATTGCGAGAACACGAGGATATAGGATTGGTGAAGAGAATGGATTTGCCTGGCTTGGATACGACCCCAGATAGCTCAGTGGTTAGAGCACTGCACTAGAGATGCAGACGACCCGGGTTCTAATCTCGGCCAGGACAAATCTTTTCTCTTCAGAATAAAAATATTTAAAAAATAATCACTTTAATTATTATAATTATTTAAGAAAAAATATGCCCAGGGCTGGGATGGGAACCCGGGTCTCCCACGTTTCCGAGAAGAGAATGGATTTGCCTGACCGAGGTACGAACCAGGATAGCTCAGGTGGTAGAGCACTCAACGGAAACGTGGGAGACCCGAGTTCCCATCCCGGCCATGGACATATCTTTTCTCTTCAAAATAAACTCGAGCCAGGGTCTTCCAGATCGCTAGTCTGGAACTCTACCATTTGAGCTATCCTGGCCCTAATCATGCACGCTTCTCGGTCGTGGTCATATCTTTTTCGAGTCCCGGTCCTGGACATATCTTTTCTTTTCAAATAAAAATATTTAAAAATTAATAACAAATAAAATTATAAAATAAATTATAATAATTATAATGACGTAAGTCAACTAGATCCAAATTAAAATAATGTTCAAAGAACATTCTTCCCCTCGTATACTTCGCAAAAATGCGAGAACGTGGGGGCTTGGGATCAGTGAAAGTAAAAGATATGTAAATAAATAAAAAATCCGAAAGATAAAAAAATAGTTAATTAATGAAATCTCTCTTTAACTTAAATTTTAAAGAAACTCCTTCAAGCAGCATTTTTTTAAATATATTTTATTTCTAGTTATTGTAAAAAATAAATATACATATCGATTCAAAAAAACATTTTATACACTTTCAACAATATTAACAAGAAATTTATATTTATGCTTTAAAAGAAAAATAAATAAGATTAGTAATAATTCATAATTTATCTATTAGAGAAATGTGTTGAATAAATACAAATATGTACAACAGAATAACAACAAATAAAACACGCGGCAGACAATATCGTACAAGGGCATGCACTTTTTTTTAACATATGAAGAAACATTGCGCAAAAAGGAGACTAACTTATTCACTCAAAATGACAAAAATAAATCAAAAAGCCATTGAAGTCCTTACGAGGGAGGGCCGAAAAACCGTTGAAGGTTTCTGTATAAGCTTTTATATTTTATAGTTTTATTACATAAGAAATGCGATTTAAAAAATTATTATTATAACTTATGATTGCAACAATATAGTTAGTTGTTTAAAACGTAGTATTTAAAAAGAATATTTTTTTATTACAGCTATTTATTAATAATTACTATGATAAGACTGAAAATAATGTTTTTCTCGTATATTATTATACCTGAATATAAAATTAATCTTAGAGTTAAGTAGAATATTTTTTCCTTTCGTTTCTTGTTATTTTATGTTAACTTATGAATAATTTATATCTTAATATTTATTATTTCAGTTTGATAAATCCGTTTATTCAGTTACATATTTGAGGTCTGTTTTGGATATGCAAATGGTTCGGTTGGGTGGAAGCCATTGTGAAAATAGAACCGGGATCCTATCCTTCGCTATTTGTGACCCTAATGTGTTTATGTTCCTTAAATTTAACTAGCTTTTATCTCTTCTAAATTTTTTTTAAGGGTTATTTATTTTGTTTCCGAAATATAAATCTCAATGTTCATTGTTTTTTTCATATAGATAATATTATTTAATGTTTTGTTAAATGTTATGTTGTCTGTGTATTCTACACAATTTTTATTTTTGGAAAAAAAATTTAAACTCTTCTGAATATCCAATTTCTTTTGTATATTTGAAATCTGCTACTTAAAATAAGTAGGAACTTATATACACTTTTAGTTTTTACAACTGATTTGATCTCTAGAAACTTAGTATGATCAATACTAACAATTACTTATCAATAATAATATAACGAATTTTCTTGGAGCTATAAATATAAGATAAAATAATTAAATTGTTTAAAGTAATAAAAAAATTGACATGGTGTCCTTTATCTCCGGGGTACAGATTTATATATCTACATCCCCTGTGAATAAGTGGTTAAATCGAATTTTTCCAAAATGAGTTTCTTGTACTTAAGTAAGCTATTTATTTATTATTATATTATTAGAGTTATTTTGGTAGTGAATAAGGGGCTAAGTAAGGAATCGGCTTGAAAAGGAGTTACTGCTTCACATTACAACTTTTACAACATTTCAAGCCAAAAATTACGAGAATGATACGAATCCGGTTATCTGAAAGAAGTTAGCGCTATCTGGACAAAATCCGACTTATAACCAATTATTCGCCGGGGCTAAAGATATATTCATGTTCATAAAATATTGTGTGTGTGGGTATGTATATATATATATAAAACGGTAGTGTAGAGTGGAAATTTGGCCTAAATCACTCTCAACCGCCAGGTTTTTCCTAGAGTAGAAGAGTAAGTACCCCTTCATAGAGAGGTGCCATATGAGGCGTGGAGATGTTGAAACTTGAAATCCAAGTTTGCAAATTCTTCATGAAACACAAAAAATATGCATAATTCAGGTGATTATTTATTTGAGACAATTATTTTTAGAAAAATTAGATTGTATTCATCATATTTTGAATGGTGAACCATGCACCACCATATAGAGGACGCTAAATTTTAGAGAAAACATTAAAAATGATAAAATATGGATTTACCCCTTTTTTCATCTCTACGCCTCATTTACGACTGTCAAGAGGTGATATATGCTAACTGTTACAGCTCAATATGAACCGGGAAACTTCAACTTAATTTTATCAAGCGAAAAAAGGAAAACTTGATGACTTTACTATTTCTAAAAAATTGGTTGAATAATCTATTGAATATATAAATAAATAAACGTATTTCCCTACAAATTATTTTTTTAATTAGAGCAAGTGAATATTCAGTATAATTGAATTACTGGGGGAAAAAATAGGGAATTGTGATAAAGAACATAGAAAGGTAGTTAAAAATTAAAATTGAAGTGAAAAAAAAAATCCATTTGGTATTATTTCATTAACCTTACAGAGCCTAGTCATCGATGACCTCTATGACCCTGAGGCCGAGTCCATAAATTAATTGAGCCTTCCATTCAAACTGAATTGGTGAACCTGCTCCTCAGTTTGTCCATCAGGAAAACCTAATAGGAGAGATAGAGATTTCTGTTTTGCGAAAGGCAAAGGAGCAGAATAAGTTAGTATGTAGGGTTCGAGGCGGGCTGAGGCAGATAAAATTATTTGGTACTTGTGTATTAAATCCACTGCCTGAAAAGGCCAATGTTGTACGCAAGAAGTTACATTATATAACAGTTATATTTCTAACAGTAACAGTTACATTGTTCCTTCGTGTGTTCTTGAGTTGTTATTGTATCCTCATTTTTGTTTGTTGCTGATTTGTGGTTTGTTTGGTTATTTGTTCTACATTTGTTGTTGTTTGCTGATTAATTGTTCTACATTTGTTTTTTGTTTGGTTGTTTCTTGTACATTTGTTGCTGTTTGATGATTTTTATTAAAATGCTTATTTAGGATTTGCCTAAAACAGAAGAAGATGCAATTTCATTTTTCACCTGAAAAATTATTATATTCCATGTTATGTTATGCAAGTTATGAATACTTAGTTTTTAAATTGTTTTTTTAATTTTAAATTGTTGATGATATATTCCATTATTTATATGTTTTATATATTCAATATATTATTTATATATGTTGTATATTCAATTATGTTATTATTATTTCTATTTATTTATTTCCATTATGATTATATTACATGTTATGTTATGCAAATTCTAACCCCAATAAAAATATTTAAAAAGGTTATCCAAGGTAACTGATAGAAATAAAACTGTTATAAAACGTAACTGGTTGCGCATTGGCCTTTACAGGTGGTGGATTTAATACACAAGTACCAATTATTTATTTTTTTACCAGACCTTTTTACTTATATCAGTTATAAAGAATAACTGTCATGTCTTTCCGACCCCCAAAGATGCTCTTTAAGAGGCACCAATCGATTGTAACTAATTACAAAAGTAGCCGTTGTTATCTCTTCCTTGCCTGGCCTTCTTAAGCTTAATACGTTTTAAAAAGTAACTAGTTTAAGGGAATTTGCAAAATGGATGCAAATTTAACTCAAGTAGTGAAGTTGTAAGCCTCCCCCCCCCCCGACCAAATCCCGTATAAGGGAGGAAGTTGAGGCCTACTTGATCTAGTTAAAAAGTTGCAGCGCCAGTCCCCAGCCACAGCCTTCCTGAGCAGAGTGTATTCTCGCTTCGTATCATATCTCACCACCTCCTCGCTTCCAAATCAACTGGGATAAGTTAGCGTCTTTGGTCACAGGCAATAGATGTCAGGGGTAGTTCCAAACGCGTATAAGGTAGCAGGTTCAATTACTTTCTAAGCGCATAATTATTTCAGGAAAAGAGCAGGTTTCATCTTGGGAGAAGGTTATATTATAAAATTATAATATGCCTATCTTCTAACAACCCCAATTTTCAACGCAATTAACATAACAATAGTAGCGTACAAAGAATAATGAGAGTTCTGAGGGTCGGAGGACAGAGGTTAGAGGTTGAGAGTTTTAAATATCAAGGTGCTCATCTCAACGAAGAAGTGGTGCAAAGAATTGGAGCAGCGAGGAAAATGTTTAATAAGGTCCGACGGGGGTTTCTGGGAAGAAGAGAGGTGACAAGGCAGACCAAAATGGCCGTCTATAAATCGAACTTCCTTCCTATCCTACTTACTCTTCGGAATCGTGGACCTTATCCTCAAAGCAAAGAAGTCAAATACAAGCTATCGAAATGAGGTACCTACGCATATTAGAAAGGAAAACTAGAAGAGATAGGAGATGGAACACAACAATACGGGCTAATATCGTATTAAGCCTGCTGAGATTATCCTGGAAGAATACAAACTAAGGTGGTTCGGACACCTTCTTAGGTTGGAAACAGAGAGAATCGCCAGGAAGATTCACTTCAGGAAGAAAGGCCCAGAGGAAGGCCTCGCATTTCCTGGGAGGACAGGGTAAGGGATGCTTTCAGGAGGAGAAGAATGGACTGGAGCCGTAGAATATTAACAGTATAATGTTTGAAAAGTATTACTGAATATAAATGAGGAGCTGGCGAACAGAACCGGATTAGTCCACGAAATTAAATTTTACATGATGGCTAAAAAACTAATATTAATATATGGAGGAGATTAATGAGACAACATTACGTTATTATAGATAGGTGGTTTTCCTACTTAGAGACGATTTTCATTAAAAATATTAACAGGAATCGACGTAACGAAGTCCAAGGCAAAAAAATGTGTTCTAATTATAGTGGACTAATCCGGTTTTGTTCGCCAGCTTCTTAAATGTTCGCTTCCACGAGTACATACTACACTTGACTCTTGCACCGAAATCTAACCTTAGCGCGCTTCACATCGTCATACTCTTTGATTCACGAGCTATTAGAACTCCTCCATGGATAATCGTACAACGTTCTCAGACTAAGCCTAGAGTAAGCTAGCAGTATGAGCAGCGAAACGTCGGCAAAGAACTTGACGGCAGAGTCGAAACCAGAATAAATACGTTATGTGATGAATGGATTAAAAATATTGGCCATGACATTTTAAGAGAGTATATGTTATAATATTTATTTAAAAGTTTGTTCAATTTTTGTCACTCAGTCGTCCATTTTAAGGCAAACAAATGTATAACTTCATTTATTATATTAGTTTGTATACATTTAAAAAAATATTTATTATTAATATATATTGCACCATATTGAATCATGCTTGTACAACTGTTATATGAAACTATATATAAAGTTGAATATAACACTTTATACTGAAACCAGGCCTGCTGTAAACAACGCAAATATTTCTAATAAATTATTAAAATGTTTGATATTTTTTAACTACCCTTGAGGTGGGTTCTCCCACTCGTAGCTGACATTTAAAAAAATAAAATCTGGTCTATAAAATAAGAAATGATAATTAAAAGAGATTGGATCACAAAAATAATAAAACAAAACACTATTTCGTTTATAGGGCAATAATCCAGAAAAATAACTTCATTTATTATATGCAATATTTATTACATTTTTAAAAATTTATTTATTGATATCTACAACTGTATTTCAATATTACATCAAGTAAATAGGCTAACCGATACATAATGACAAGTAGAGAAACTACCCACTGGTAGTACTCAAATCACAAGTTCAACTAAGAAGGTCACGGTGCCATCTTCTTTTCAGACGCTTCGGAGGATTATCGGGAATCCAAGAGGAAGCTAGGTTTGAAACTAGAGGGTTTTGAGTGGGAATGTTTTTATGAAAGGATAGATAGCGACTTCAGGCCAAATCAGCAACAATTGGGACATTATGGTCGTTATGGATGACTTTACTCTTAACAAAATAAGGAACATTGAGGATTTTGGATTGTAGGGATTGGATACGAGAGGGATTCGATGGCTCAGTGGAGCCCCAAAGCTCTACTCCGTAACTCCAAATAGGTCATATGATGGTCATGTAGATGAGTCTTTTGTAATTAATTTGGAGCTTAGAGAGTTTGTCTAGTAAGTGTTGAAGTAGCCTGAAACGTCGAGCGGTTTCTTGTCTTTTCAGTCTAGTATGAGGATTCCGGGTTAATCGTTTTTCAAGAAGCAACCCTAAGTATCGGATCTGTTCTACAGGCATAAGTGGGATATTATATATAAAAGGATACTGAAGGGCAGGAAGTTATTGGTTTACGACATTTATTACAGTATCATTGAAGTATCTAACCGACATTATAAAATCAATACTTGGGAATAAAGACTACTAATATAGTGAATTGGTGATAACAATAATAAATTCAGTTTTGAAATTGAACTATTTATTTATTCAACTACTGAAAGTAAATTACTCATTTTTCTTTCTTATTTTTTTAATGTAAACTTCAAAATGAAGGTTAAAAAAATCATAATGATGCCTACCACTGTCTTCCAGAAAAAGTCCAGACTTATTAAGGTCCAACTTTAATAAAAGTTTTTCTAAAACTTAGCCCTAAGGAGTACCTAAGCATTCTAAATAAAAAGACTCCGAAAAAGTAATTCTCCCGCCTCATTATTTTTTTTTTTTCTTAGTGAAGTAAAAATATTGCGCAAAGTCTTGTTCAAATAAGTTCTCGAAGTAACATTATTCGTGAGTTTCAAAAAGCAGTTGATGAAGGACCAAAAAATATTTTACAAATTAAATATCTTGTATCTGACCATACAATAATAGGAATAACAAATATGTAAAAAAAAAAATTGGAAAATTTAAATTTTAATATGAAATTCAAAAATCATTTTATGGTTTGCTTGAACATCCGAAATCATGTGCAAAAATACATGATTGAATATGTTTTAATAACAATATCTTTAATTTACACATATTTACAACCTACACTTTTTTTCTTTTTATTATTCAATGAAATTTACAACTGTATTATACTAATACAACAAGTAAGTAGGATGAATGGTACGCATTGTCATGCATAAACACAAGTAGGGAAACTACCCAGTGGTAGTACTCAAATAAAAAGTTCAACTTAGAAGGTCACGCACGAGGGCATCTTATTTTCAATCAGAAATTGAAGAAGTTGCTAGGTTTGAAACTAGTGGGTTTGAGTGGAAATAAAGTTTGTCATAAAAATATTGATATCGGATTCGGGCCAAATCAGCAAGAAATGGGACGTTAAGGTCATTATGGATTACTTTGTTCGAAACAAAGTAAGGAGCGTTGAGGATTTTCTGAAGGATTTTGGATTGTAAAGATTGGATGCGAGAGGAATTCGATGGCTTAGTGGAGCCCCAAAGCTCTAAAGGTCTAATGATTGTCATGTATATGAGTCTCTTGTAATTAATTGGGAGCTTAGAGCGTTTATCTAGTAAATGTTGAAGTAGTCTGAATTGGCGAGCTGTTTCTTGTCGTTTCAGTCTAGCATGAGGATTCCAAGTTAAGCGTTTGTCAAGGTGTAGTTCTAAGTACCGGACTTACGGAGTAGAGCTTTGGGGCTCCACTTAGCCATCGAATTCCTCTCGTATCCAATCCTTAATATCCGAAATCCTTCGTAAAATCCTCAATGGTCCTTACTTTGCTACGAACAAAGTAATCCATAATGACCTTAATGTCCCATTTGTTGCTGATTTGGCCCGAATCCGATATCAATCTTTTCATGACAAACTTCATTCCCACTCAAACCCACCAGTTTCAAACCTAGCAACCTCTTCAATTCCTGATAACCCTCCAAGGCATCTGAAAAGAAGATGGCCTCGTGACCTTCTAAGTTGATCTTTTTATTTGAGTATTACCACAGGGTAGTTTCTCTGCTTCCCTTTATCTCGGGACATTATAGTTTCTCTATTTGTCTTTATGCATGACAACATGTACCATTCATACTTGTTTACATTTATTTACATATTTACTTGTAAATTTCATTGAATGAAATAAAATAAATAAAAAAAGTTGATACTGAATTCCCTAATTGCTCAAATTATTTGGGAAATTGTGGGAAAAGGTGAAATCCCTCCGAATCCGATATGATGACGTACGTACATATAATAATATATAACTAAACAAATGGGTATTTGTTCATATCGAATGTTCACGATGGGCACCAAATCGATATTTCATTGCTAACTATAGATATGTTCACTATAACAACACAATAATCGATTGTCAGCAATTACTTCGATAACATAACCTTAACACTGAACTAATAAAATTATTATTATTGTTAACTGACCATTAACGCAATACTCATCAAACATTGTCTATTTTCATAAACATATTTCGTTGACATTTTTAACAGATAAATTTTAAGAAATAATTGTTTCTGTAGAAGATAGATTTAAATTTCAACGATATAATTAATTCAACAGAAGAAAAACGATCCATTATCACTAGAGTCGTTATCAACTCTTTACTCTAGCGTTATGAAGATTCACAATTGCGAAAACATTTTTTGCACTTAAATGTGAGTGTGAGTGCACTTGATTGTACTTTAATAAAATGAAGAAAAAAAAAGGAAAACCGGGGAAGGAAATATATTATTTTTAGGAATAGTTTATTAAGTGAAATCATTAATAATTATAAACAAAATCACGAAAGACTGTTTCTAATTTCTTCTACTGTTGGATTAGCATTATCTATTGTCAGAAAAACATGAAATCAAAAGCAACTTAATCATGCCAGTAGCCCTCGAAAATGTTAATAATATGTTTTAGAAAAAATTATAAAAATGCTAATCATCATATAAAACTAAAATTCAACCGAATAAAATAAAAAATAAATTAAAACAAAACTAATATAAAAAAAGTTGATCGAGATGAAGAAATAACTTCCATGAATCAAACACGTTAAAAAATTTCAACAAAAAAAAATATTTTTTTTCCAGATCTGTATTATACTTCTAAAATTTATTCAGTTTGAAACAAAAAAAAATATTATTTTTTTTGCAGATCAGAGTGATGTTAAGAATCAATATTTTAAATAAATTGTATACTTAATTGCATGAGATTCTCGCCAAATATTTTGTAAAAACAATTTTCCAAAAGAGTAAAGATTTTTTATTGAAAACTACCGATTTCATTAATTTTATAAAATTGTGTAATAATAGTAAATGTCTGGGGATGGACAGACAAAATAGTAAAATGCATTTAATTTTAAAAAAATCTTTTTAAATTAATGATCATTTATTCATTTAATGAATATTATAAACGATTATAATGATCGTTTATTGAAATTACTAGTTAAAGTATTTTCATTTTTATTACTTTTCAATAACCTTTTTTAGATTTAACAGATGAGTACAAGTATTCCAAGAACTTGAAAAAAATTATTCCACTTTTTTCATGCATAAGTAAAAATTTTATAATAATATAATTTGTAACAGTACTATTTCGTATTTTACTTTAAATTTTCTACAAGAAGATAAAAAATAAAGAATCTTATAATAAAATATTATTCACAACTTTATGAAATCATTATTGATAATAGAAAGTTTAATCAGGTTATTAAAACTTATTTATTCAATAAAATTGTATATTATTATTTCAAATAGCCAAAGATATTTGCAATATTTAAAAAAAAATATTTTAATAATGCTAATAAAGAAAATATTTTTTTTTTCGTCTGGTTCCGTAACTCATTACGACGTCTGCTGAGGCGAATTCTAACGGACGGTCAGCCACACGACAATCATTAATACACTTTCCGCTTTCAACGCAGGAACTAGCAACACGTTTTTTCATGTTGTAATATTACATTTTTATGTTAATTAACAAAGATTGATCAGGGCATTGTTATCGCTTTAAGCGTTGATAAGGCGAATCCTGAGAATTCGTTATTAGACTCGGTATACCTTAGAGAATTTTCAGGTAACTAGATTGTCTACTAGACCTTCAAATGAAGAAGACTGCGTTTAAAATAGTGTTTGTGACGTGATGTATGCCTCGGAACACATGTGTCACAACCTAGGGACCTCGATCCTGACAAAGTCCTTAAGAAAAAAAAAAACCCAACGCATCCACTCCAGAAAAGCAAGGTCATAACAATAAAAGCGATATGAATTCAATATTCAATAAGGCAATATGTTTAAATATAAATGAAAAAGATTTATAATTTAATTAAGTGAGAACCATCACTAGAGAATATGGAAAATATATTGAGCCTATAAAATATAATATCAACAAAATAAAAATAAATCAATTACTATAATTTGAAATTTAAAATATCAATAAATAAATTAATGAATTTCAAATGGAGAAATTCAAAGATAGTTTACTTCAAAAATAGCTAAGACACCAATATATATATATATATAATTTAATATTAAATAATATAAAGTTACTAATCAGAATAATAAGAGAATTGGCAATTTATAACAAACATTTCTCAATTAGCTAACTCGAAATTTAACTAACGATAGAAAATACAATAATAAATAAATAAAAAATATATTAAAGATTTAAATGCAAAAGGATTTGATAAATTCATCACAGAAAATATAATTTAAATCACTTTACGCTACTGAATAACAGTCTTAAATTTATTTATTATTATTTTTTAATCTTCATAAATAAATAAAAAATTATGATATGTATCTGATTGTTTTAAAAAAAGATAATTTAAAACATCAGTATAATGTGTAATTTTAAACCAAAATTCGGGAACTAGCAAGCAAGCAGAATGATACGGAAATTGGCAATCTTATGTCCCCCATTTAATCTTTACCGATTTCATCAGAATATAACAGTGATAAAATTTAGTTAGATATTTAAAAAATTAATATAGTTGAGTTGTTAAAAGATGCTTTTTTTATTTAATCATTAAATAAATAACAAAATTATATCATAAAAAGAAGTGATTAATTATAAAAAAATATTAGATTTCATTTATTTATTTTTTAGTAAATAAAACGCAATATTATATTTAGTGATGCAGGAATTATTTTAAGATAAATAGCAATTATAAAAGCATAATATTATTGATACTATTATGAAACAGATAAGAAAAACTGCCTAAAGTATTACAAATAATTCTTTAATACCACTCAAATTGAACATTGCCGTAAACAAACCATGATAAAATATAGAATTAGCTGATAGAAAAAATTCATATTCCAAGTTGTACATAGGAGCCCTTTTTCTCGAAAAAGTAGAAAGAAAAAACAAATTAACTTTTCAAGTAAAGAACAAAATTTTATATGATTGAATCAAGTGCTTAATTATTAATTAATGATGGATTTTATTTATTTATTTTTATTGAAAGTAAAACACAATAGTGCGTTCAGTGCTATAGGAATTTAAAAAAAAAATAAATACCAATTTTTAGATATAATATTGTAGATACTATTGTGAAACAAATAAGAAAAACAGTACCGAAAGTATTATTAACAATTAAATGATTCCACCCGAATTGAACATAGTCGTAAATAAACATTTGGAATAATCCCTCTCGAAAACTTTAAGGCATTTGAAGTATAGTTAATCAATCCTATCAGAAAATAATCTTTGCAGAATAATAAACAATATATATTCCGAATAAAGTTGAATATATTATTATTATAATAACTTACAAATCCATATCCTCGACTCTTGCCGGTCTGCCTGTCGGTGATTACAACGGCTTCCTCGATGTCGCCAAAGACAGAGAAGTGCTCCCTCAAGCTCTTGTCGGTGGTGTGGTACGGGAGGCCGCCGACGAAGAGCTTGGTCCAGGTGGTGTCCTTGTGCGAGGACGCCGGAGTGGCGAGTCCGGCCAAATCGGCCGAGCTGATATCCGCTACACTGTTCGGCATCAACATCATAGCATGTCAGGGACCGTACTGGTACTGAGGCGGCCGCCGAATTAGGGGGGGAGTTCGCGGGTGTTCGGGGAAGTTCGGGTATCTACGCCTCCCCCTCCCCTTGTCGTCCTAGGGGAGTAAACCCCGTGCTAGTGACGTAGGGCAGTGATGTCACTGCTACGTTTTTAACATCTATTATTGAGGGAATTAGCAATTTACAATTATTGACCGATCATATAATATCTAGTACATGTTTTTTTAGTTATATCGCGCCTTCGAATGAACAATATCATAACTTAAAAAGCCTAGAAAGTTTCATGTGAGTTAAAAAAATTCGGGTATTGGTAAAGCAATGCATTCCTATTGGAATTATGGTATTGAAATTATTTTATTAACCATTGAAATTTTTTTTTAAGTTTAAAACTTTTCATTATTCCCATAAAACTTCATGTTCCTGATACAAAGCAAAATATGACTTTAACGCAATCCTCCCACCTACGCTTCGGTCTACCCCTCAGACGCTTCCCAGTCATCTTAGGAATTCGTTCGTTACTAGGCTCAGGAACTTTGCAGGCCCATCTTAATCTTCGTGACGCTTTCACTTGAATAATATTTACCGGGTGCATGCCTGGCAAATTCGCGTTATGTAATCTCCTACATTCCGGAGCGGTCTCATCCTTTTCAGAAATTAATTACATATTTAATGAATGCTAAAAGTAACTAGTTATTCAGTTTTTCCCCTCCTCCAAGAACTTGTAGCAGCCAGCACATGTTTATTTTCATGATTATTAATTTATCTGTGTAATAAAAAAATATCAATTTTGTAATTGACCATTAAAAAAAAAATATTTTTATTAGTGAACACGTATATATTTCAGTTATTTATACCTCACGTTCACTAAAGTGGTGACTCAAACAAAGAACACAACCAGCATGAATCAGCAGACGAAAGAAGTCTGTACTTGTGAGTTCGGACCGAACATATGTATTCCAAACTTTTGAAAAGCAGACTCTGCAGATACAAATGCCTGTTCAACAGGTGCAATTACAGCCAGGCGATCAACAAATGTCAATTCAACAACCTCAGAACCAACAGTAAACAATACCTCAGCAGCAATCGTTACCACAGTAGTAAACAATTCCCCATCAAGCTGCCGTATCACAACCTCAGCCAACATTATCCCAGCAACCATCATTGACTCAACAACAGCAGGCTATGCACCAATAGCAGCAAACCTTACCACAATAGCATCAAACTATGCTTCAACAACTGCAAATATCTCAGCACCAGAGTATGCCTCAACAGCAACAAAGCATGCCCCAACAACAAACCGTACCCCATCAGGTACTGGACCTTCAGGATAAAACCTTTACCATTATTCTTCATACGGCCGCAAGACTGTCTCTATCGACAGATTGAAGCAAGCCTACAGTATCCTATGTCCAGCACAGCAGACATCACCCAACATAGCACCGCCTACATGCGACCAGCCTTCGTCCAATGACTCAGCCACCCTAGCGGACCCCCATCCGATGAAGTCCGAACCCGTCAAGGAAGACTCATCCGACTTCCATGACTCCGTCATTAGGAGGAGGTGATGTACACGTATATATGTGAACACGTATATATTTCAATTAATTATACTTCACGTTCCCTAAAAACTAATTGACGAAAAGTAATTGGTTGCAATCAATGTCAAGTTGAAGCCTAGTAAGTAGATAAGGTTAGGCTGATAAGAAAATGCGTGAGAGCTGTCTACATGTCGCAGTTTACCTGATAGTAGCCGATAGTCACTAGCAACTATCTCTTCTAGATATAGTACGACAGTATTCTAGTACAAGCATGACAGCCCGATTATGTTTGAAGTTTTAACTTTAAAAACTTCTAGGTAAATATAATTGCCAAGTACATATTAACTATCCATTAAAAAAAAAAATACTTCTCCGTTAGCCGGGCGCAATGTTGTGGAATTCAATTGGAATTGTTCTTTCGTTTTGCAAATAAGCTCCGCTAATACTTCTACACAAACTTCTCTTTAGTAGTTGTTCCAATCTACAACTGCAATATGATTCATATCCAGTTGTTTTTTACACCATTTGACCAATGATTTGAGGGAATACTCTTCTTCGTGCAGCATGTTCATTATTAAGTTTTTGCAAAATTACAAAACCAAATCATTAGTTACTTCTGAGGGATATTAGCTAATAATTATAACTAATTAGAGACCACCTGTTTGTAAAAATGGAGGAGATGTTGAAAAAGCATGGGTTTGAATGAGGATTGGATAGAAGAATGGTGATACTAGGTAGGGGTGGGTTCCCAACTGTGGTGGAGCGGGCGAGAAAAGAACGCACGTATGTTCTGGTTCTGTGTGAACGAGTGTTAAGTTCGGAAAAACGAGATCTCGTTTCCTGGAATTGGAATTGAGGATCTGCATTGTAGGAGATTGTAGATGTATGAAGGATGATTGTGAGTTGATGGATAGGTATACGAATGAACTGAGGAAATATTGTCTACGCATTTTTACATTTTATTCATCTTATATCTAAGTATAATATATAATAAATAAATAATATATAAAATTCTTAACTGATAAAATATAAACATTAGTTTAATGAATGAGTTATATAATGGTTAATTTTTAATTATGGCTAGTAATATTGTTTTAAATTATAAGAATATCATTAAAATCGAGCGATTAGTCCGGACAAACATCGTTACATGATATGTCATATATTATGACAAGATGTAAATTATTTATTATATGATAGGGACTGAACTCAGAATCTATAGGACCTTCAGAGCTGCGGTTGAGCTCAAATTGTAGCAAATTTAATCTACTTTAAAAATGGTTACCTATTTTTTTTTTCTTCCAAAAATTCATCGATTAGTAGAAACAGGCCAAAAACTGAAATAACTCCGAAAATATCGAGGTTTTTCGGCCACCAAGAGTTATCCCGTGCGTTTTTTCGGATGGAAATTTGGATTTACACTACTCAGACATGCCCTTACAATATATAAAAAATGCAATAGGTTAGAAAAAAATATAATTCTACAATAAAAATATCGCGGTCGTTAATCGAAATAAAATATAGCTTATATTTTATGTTGGAGAATGTTACATATCGGTGCGAAATTTCATTAAAATCGGTCCTCTTGTTTCGGAGATTAGCCCGGACAAACATCGTGACATGAGATTCTTATATATTAATATATATATATATATAGTATATATATATATATATATATATATATATATATATATAGCTGTTGGTAATATTGAGTTGCAAGGAGCATCCTCAGGTAGCCTTTAACTTAATTACTTTGGAGCCTCACTAATCAGCACTAAAGCACTAATCAGGAACGTAAAACCTCAGATTTTCTCAAGAGTTACTACTTTTTTTGTCAGTAACAAAGGTTCAATATAGAAATCAATTAATCATTTATTTTATCCCCCCCTTCCATTCGCTAATAATCTATAGTTACGAATTTAATAACAAATATAAAAAAGAAAAGAAAAATCAACTTGAGAGTATAGTAAGTTGAGAATATCAGAAGTTAGAATCTTCACTAATTACTTTGTTTCGAAGCGAATCAACTAAGGCAGAGTTCTGGCCCGAGGTCGAATGCTTTCAAGCTTAAGTGATGTGTTAATTCAACATGGCGATGAATTCTTTATTCCCGTTTTATTCACGTCAAGGGATGAGGTTATTCAGCCGAGTTGAAGAGTCGATGGTTGAATACAAAAGATAGCATCTAACAACTCCTCCTCGCCTGCTTACTTAAAGGCCCGTCTCTTTAGTTCGACTTAATAGGAAAATTCTGACAAGAGAACATAGAACGATAGCCACATTTCGATATTATTTATCGATTAATTATTGAATAATTAATTTTACACTCTTATCATTGGGTCGTTTCACCTGCAGTGTCCATTTTTATGATTTCTAAAATTCAAAGCGGAATTAGTAGACTTCTGTTGTTTACCGTATTTATTTTTAATTAAGAAACATTCCCTGTCGTTTCAGATTATAAGTATAAACTATTCTCGAATCCACAAAATTTAAACAAAATCGGTACAGTCTCCAATCTAAATCAAACACATCGATGTTATTTAAAACAACAAACAATAAAAAATCTAAACTCTCCAATTTTAATGATACGCATTGCTGTAAATATGACCAATAAAAAATAATACGTGAGCGGATTGGCTCAGTGGTAGAGAGAGTTGCCACGCCGAAAATCCTGGTTCAAATCACTCTGCAGGCAAGACTTTTATTTAGTCTGATTGCAGCCAGAGATGGATCATATGGGATCTAGGACCCTCCTGGGGCTCACCCAGTCTCTATAAAATGTTCCATGTCTCTATAAATCCACTAAACAGTAGAGTCTCTACCATGCACTGAACCCCAGAACCGTTTACGGGTTGTGGTGCTACAGTTCTTTTTTTTTAAATAATAAGTTAACTTATTAAAAAACATTAATTATCGGTTCGGATTGTGAATCTATGCCATTCTCAAAACCAGTCGAACACAAAAAATTCAAAAGTCCAAACACAAACAATATCTAATAAAACTAAGATTACATTTGTTCCGCTAGGCACGCCTTGAAAAAAAGGATTGCTTCATTTTTGTCTACCTTCGAAATTTCAAAATACTGGGATCGCAGCGCTACCTGCCGGACGTAATGTAAAACTGCTTTCCTTCATATCTTGGCATCCCAAAAAGACGCTCTCCAGGCTGGTCAATCTTCCGCTTGAATAAATCAGTACTGAATACTCGATCTTGTTACCTACGTGTTTTGTTTATTTTTCCAACAACAAAGAAGATACAGACTTTGTAGATTCTTCATCGCATGCTATGCCATTCACTTATTTTATTTAGCAATTTCGTTGCTAACTGTTGGATTAATGTTATTTTGTTAATATAAATACCTTTATTTATTTGCGACAATTAGTTAAAATCCTGTCAAGTTTTGTACTTTTTATTTATTCATATCTTTTTTTTCTATTTCTGATTTTATTATGTTTTGTCAATCTTGATTACTTCATGATTTGTATTATTATGTGCCTCCTGGCCAGATGAATATTATGTTTATTTTATTTGTTCATTATTGTTATTCTAAAGGGACTTGGTCCCAGAATAAAGTTTGTTTTCTATTCTATTCTATTCTATTCTATTCTATTCTAAATCACAAGCTTTTTGTGAAATAAAAAATAATTTAACTAATTAAAAAACATTACCTATCGGATCGAAATGTGATCCTTAGGCTACACCTACATTGGATCCGATTCGGTGCGACGTGATTCTATCACATACGAATCTGGGGTGTATACATTATACATATTTTACTATACATTATAGTAAAATATAAATGTAATAAAAATAATTAATAAATAATCTTAATTTTATAAATTTAAAGAACCAAATGTTATAACTCTCGATATATTTCAGTCATTTGGTTTGCTAGCGACGTCTCATCGTATCACACCGGATCCAATGTAGGTGTAGCCTAAGCCACCCTCCATTCCGCTTGAATATTCACAAAAAAATCGTTTAAATAGGCCCAATCGTTTAGGAGGAAATCTGTGACCTTCACACGAACAGAAGAATTTTATATATGACAAAGACCCGGCTATTGCACGGATAGTAGACATATTATGCCTACATGTTTTGTCCGTCTAATGTATGTTATTATGTAGATATAAACATAAGAACGAAACAAAATATTTCTTTATATACGAATTTATTTTCATGGGTGATAAGTCATGGGGATAACCATAAGTTTAAATACTCATTTAAATTATATGTTATAAAATATTCTAATAATGCACATGGAATGCTTAAGGATTACTTAAGTTAGAATACTTAAAGTAACTAAAGTATATAAGTTGATAAGGATTAATACTGAACTCGTCTAAATAGCTTTCCAAATACCGCATTGTACGTTATAATTTTTTTTTAATAAAATAGGTATAGTCCAGGATCCATGGTCAATTTTTTCACTTGATTAGTATCAAGCTGAATCTTCGTGAATAGCTTCGTTTCGATGAGACGCCCAACGATTTTCTGTGCGAAAATTCTCGATTGTGGTCGCTAACAGAGGTAGCAAAGATAAAATATGTCTATTTGATGATTCTCAAAAATTTATTACTAACAGGGTGTTTTTTTGTTATATCTCAAGATAATTATCTTTATTATTTGAAAAAATATTTGTCCTACAAAATGTATGGTTTGATCAAAGAGTCCCCTCCTTCCAACGTGTATCGATAACGAGGTCATCAAAAATGATTACTAACCAGCTGTTTTTTTTTTTACTTCTTCTTTTTTGGCTCCCTGGTGAATCACTCTATCTATTGGTGAAAACTACATAAAAATCCGTGCAGTAGTTATTGAGTTTGTCACGAACAGACAGACGCGGCCAAGGACTTTGCTTTATAATATGTATGTAAAGTATATAGATACAAATAAATTCAATGAATAAGTCACTTTAAAAACGTTGGTTGCTGACGAGAGAGCGCATGTATCAGGTCATAACACTTGTTTACACCGAGGAGGCGTAATGAATCCTTTAGCACTATTAATAAACTTTTTTTGGCTTGGAGGCCTCACCACACGTCGTGTTTATCGCCATCTTTTTTTTTTTTTTTTGTACAGAGCTCCTCTCCCACCGATTTAAAACTGTCCTCATCAATCACAGAAACTTCGCATGCATATAATTAGCTGAGTAACACATGTCAGTTCTCTGCTTCTTACTAACTTTTCTTTACAATACTTAGCAAAGACCTATTTAATTACAGAAACTATTGGACAAATAGACGAAAATGCGTTTGTTTTTTGTTGTAAGGGGAGCTATCGAACCTTAATCATGATAACCTGATTATAACCTTCCGTACTCATGTTGACATCAGGGAAGGTAAAACATATTTTTTAACAATAATCGTCATACTCAAATGTATAATAAAATAATAAATACAATGTTTTATGATACTGGAATACATTTTTTAATTGTGAAAACTATTATCATTTTTTTTTTTTTGGTGTGAGGGATTATGAAATGTTAATTATGATAACCTGATTATAACCTTCCTAACCAATGTTATCATCAGGAAAGGTTAAACATATTTTTTTTCTCTTTATATTTTAATCGACACCTGTCAAAAACAAATAATTTACAATCAGCGGATTGGCTGACTGGAAAATAATACAGAATGACATGAAAGGCATGAAGAAGAACAGTAGCCATCGGTAGCTCTCCCTTGGCTTGCTTTAATTTCCTACTGTAATAGATCCCTCATCCACATTCTTTTTAGTCTCCTCCCAGTGTTCTCAGGCATGGGGTCGTTGCCATTCGTTGTATCAATGGGTTTGGGTGTCCGTGTAGTTTTTCTTGAAAGCGTCTGTGGTACGTTCGTATATGTTCATCAACCGTTTGTATTTTTAAGTCAGTATGCAAATTTTTGTTATTGACGTATCATGGTGCTTTGGTGATAAGTCTAAATACTTTTGACTGAAAAGTTTGCAGTCGTTTTCTGTGAGTCTGTTTAGCGATGCCGTAAATTTGTAATGCATTTGTCCAAACTGGTTTTTTTTTTAGTTAGTTTTAGTAAGTAATTTCTTTCTTAAATCTAATTTGGAGTTTTTCCTGAATAGCGAATACATTAAATTGAGCTTATGATTTAGTGATTGGCGTTTCATCTTAACGTGAGGACCCCATGTCATTCTCCTATCAGATGTTAGTCCAAGATATTGTACTTCGTCTGTCTGTGGTTAAACATATTTGTAAACAATAATTGACATATTCAAATGTACAAAATAAAATCTTATATGATACTGGAATAAATATTAACTGTGAAAACATACGTTTAATATAAAATATATGATTTATTATAATAGTAGCTTTTGTCCAAGGCTTCGCTCGCGTGGAATTTGGTCTGCCACATCAAGTTTCGTGAGGGATCATTTTAAATAAATAATTTAACTTTTTTAACTATAAGTTACTCGTACATCCGAAATTTCAGATTAACTTCAAAACTGACGTATTCCATACAATCTTTGAACCCCTATTACATTAAGGGGGGACACTCTAGGGGGTGGAATTGTAAAAATTCCTTTCTTAGTGCTTATTTAGGCTCTACAAAGAACTTATTTCAAGATGCTAAGTTCACTGGTTTCTGCTGTGCGTTGACCGCTGGGTGTGTTAATCAATCAGGTTACAGTTTTATGTAAAGTTGGCCTGTGTGGTGTGTTGATAAAAAGTAGCCTATGTCCTTCCCCAGGCTTGAGATTATCTATATCAAATTTCATCACAAACGGACCAGCACAGCCGTGAAACATACATTGACTCATATAAGCAAACGGGACAGACAGAAGTATATCGGTTTCACTTGTCGTTAGGCGAGAAGTGAACTTTGTTACTTGATTTGTTTTGTTCTGCGAAAATATGTAGATTTTGCGAGTAAGAAATACATGAGCAAGCATACAAAATTTGCCCCCCTTTTTCGCCCCTTTAGGACTAGATTTTCGGAAAATCCTTTCTTATCGGAAGCCTAAGTCATACAAAGAACACACCTTCCAAGTTTCAGGTCTCCACGATCAGCGGTTTAGGCTGTGCGTTGATCCGTCAGTCAGTCAGTCATTCAGGACAAATCATTTTATATGTATAGATAGTAGTTTTGTATTTAGGATTATCGTAAAGAAAAATATTTAATGCCGTTTATCCATCACACTTCAAACTGTAATAATACATTTTTACACATTTTTACACACATTGTTCTTACGTTTAGGCAAAGAAGTTTTCTGTATTTCAATTATAATAAAATTATTTATTTATTGAAATTAATATAATATACAGTCTCTACCATGTACTTCATGGATTTTAGTGGTTACTTTTTTTTCCCGTTCCTAAATATTTCACATGTACATTAATAAATGCGAATTAATAAGCGATTGTTTTGGCGCATACCGAAGTAGTATGCAGTTATAAGGTGCGAAATCTTATAACTTCTCGAATTAAAAGATCCAACGATTGATGAACAATCATGTTTCAAATATTTGGACTTGGATAAAGAAGATTAATAGACATTGCATCGAGAATAAAAGAATAAAGCCCAAAAAAAGAATAACTAAATGAAATTAAAGAGAAACAAAATGGATGCCGCGCACGGCAAAGAGATTTGAAAAGTTGCCAGATCTCGGCCAACTAATTAACTAAACTAATGGACCTTTCTCTTCCCAACTAATTACTGTTCTTTGTCCAGATTGAAAACTCTAACTAAAATTAAACATCTAAAAAAACTTAATCATTGAACACTGTTCAAACTTTTTTTTAATTTATTCATTGAACTTTGCAGCTGTATTGTAATAATATAACAAGTAAATATAATCAATGATACGTAATGGCATGAGATAAAGGCAAGTACTGGTAGTGCTCTAATAACAAGTTCAAAGTAGAAGGTCACGGGGTCATCTTCTTTTCAGACCCTTCGGAGGGTTAGCTGCAATGGAAGAGATATCCAGGTATGAAACAAGTGGTTTTGAGTGGGAATAAAGTTTGATCATGAAAGAATTCATATTGGGTTCGGGCCAAATCAGCAACAAATGAGACATTAATGCCAGTACGGTTTAAGGGTAATATACGATGGATGACTTTATTTGTAACTAAGTAATGCTGTGCTTCACAGAACCACCCAGGCGTGGACTGGGCGTGTGCTGTGCGTGGGCTGGGTCCAATGTGCGCCGGGCCTAATAGTCATGTATATGAGTATTTTAT
Source organism: Troilus luridus (assembly GCA_964056705.1). NCBI lineage: Eukaryota > Metazoa > Arthropoda > Insecta > Hemiptera > Pentatomidae > Troilus > Troilus luridus. The sequence goes on along the minus strand of OZ057414.1, from coordinate 115,838,396 downwards.
AAATAATTGGGAGTTTACAGTGTCGTTTCATTCTAGTAAAACTTTATTGACACTAAATTGCTTTATGTTTATTTTTAATTAACTTAAAAACCGAGTAAACATTACACGAATTGTAGAATAAATGTTAAGCTAAGAAAATTCCACTTCTATTTGGTTAATAAAAATGCTCAAATGATAATGACATATTCCCGACATTAATCTTGATTTCTAACGAAGAGTATTTGATAAATCTCTCCATCGGAAATCTACTTTTGGTTTAGTCTTTTGTCGTCCTCGATCAGTTAAATTATAAATATTTTTTTTTAATTGACAATTTTAATTGGCATCCCACTGGTGCCTGTAGAACAGATCCGATACTTAGGGTTCCATCTCGACAAACGATTAACCTGGAATCCTCATACTAGTCTGAAAAGACAAGAAACCGCTCGACGTTTCAGGCTACTTCAACACTTACTAGACAAACGCTCTAACCTCCCAATTAACTACAAAAGACTCATCTACATGACCATCATACGACCTATTTGGACTTACGGAGTAGAGCTTTGGGGCTGCACTAAGCCATCGAATTCCTCTCGTATTCAATCCCTACAATCCAAAATCCTTCGTAAAATCCTCAACGCTCCTTATTTTGTTAAGAATAAAGTCATCCATAACGACCTTAATGTCCAATTTGTTGCTTATTTGGCCCTAACCCTGTATCTATCCTTTCATAACAAACTTCATTCCCACTCAAACCCTCTAGTTCAAACCTTCCTCTTCGATTCCCGATAATCCGAGGCGTCTGAAAAGAAGATGGCCACGTGACCTTCCTAGTTGAACTTGTGATTTGAGTACTACCAGTGGGTAGTTTCTCAACTTGCCATTAAATCATGTCATTTTGTATCACAAAGCCTGTTTACTTGATGTATTTTTTAATACAGTTGTAAATATCAATAAATACATTTTTTTTTTAAATTGACAAATAATAATAGTGGGAACTCCTCACTAAATATTTGGGAATGGGGTTTGACCCCAACTGATCAATTTAAATATTTAGGCAGGTGACTTTCGAAGGGGAGCAGCAGCAAAAAATAGATCGACGAAAAGGTAATAAGAGGCATACAAGTAATTAGGACTTTAAATTCTGTTCTGTGGAGTAAGGGCGTCGTGATAGCAACGAAAAAGAGACTCTACAATTCATTTCTTATAAGTAACGCCCTGTATGCCTCAGAAACCTGCTTTCAATGGAGATGGATTTTTGGTGGCATACTTGTAGGATATCAAGACTACATTGCGTTCAAGATAACAGATAACAGAATTAGAGAAGCAGTAAACAGACTATAACATCCTGTACTCAGTTCAAACGAAAAAACTGAGTTGGTTTTGTCATGTTATGAGGATGGCGGACGACCGATGGCCTAAAAGGATACAGAAACATGTACGTACCATCGGAAAGGAGGCAGAGAGATCGGCCAGAGAAGAGGTGGATAGAAGGGAATAGCGGCAAGAGGACTTAGAGAGGAAGACTGTTATGATAAAAAGAAATGGCGGCAGGGGTTGTATGAGTTAGGCTATTATATATATTTTTTAGTTTTTTAAATTCGAATGGGAAAAAATGAAATCCATCGATTTAAAAAGTAAAAAAAGGTACATCTTATTCCAATATTTCGATTTTAAGACTGTTTTTTCAATGAATCGTAAATCAGATTGAGAATTTTTTCTTTTAAAATAATTTTTTTACCTATACAAATTTCATTATTTCATTTAAAGCAAAATATTTGACATCTAAAAATAACATCAAGTGGGCACTTCTTTAAAACGTTGAGTAGCTACTTTTGTACAATTGGTAGTTAGTAATTAGATAATTATTAGTAGGCCAGATAATTATTAGTAATTATCATTAGTTTATTAATTATTATGTGATTGGATCATAAATCTAATCATCACCCAGTACTCTTGGACCTACAGGGTATGATTCACAGAGAGAGGGGAGGTTATATCGATCTAGCTGGACCGAAGTCTAAATAGTAACCGAAGACCAATAATTCGGACGATGAGGAATTACCTTCGAATAACTACTTTCTTAATCTCGAACTATACTTAGACAAAATGCAAGAAGCATACAAAATAAAGAAGACAAGAACTTACAATTCGCTACAAACATCTTTTGGAGTTCGTAGTTCTTCATTGGACTTATGAAAGAAATGTCTAATCCATATCACTGTACAAAAACAAGTTAGCTAGACCATGAACTTAGGCAATAGGGTTCAGCAACTTAGGTCCATAAGCACAAAATACAAACACCACCCAAAAATTCTAAGAATAATTGCAAATGCTCCCAAGTTTATTTTAAATCATATTATACACAAAGACATGAACATTCCAACTATAAAATCTTACATTCAAGATAAATACAAAACATTCCACTCGTCAACACATTACCACTATTCTCTTGTTCTTTCTCTTTCCTCCTCTCTGTGACCCGGACTATATCTAAGAAGATTGAAAAGACAATATACAATATTTCTGTGAATCGAGGATAACCATCACGAACATTCAATCCATGGAAAAAAATTAATAAAAAATTAAAAAGACGAGAACTGAAAAGCAGCTACAAACTACGTTCACATCTTTTGGACAGCACAGATTTTCGCATGACCTAAGAAACAAACGGCTAATCCTGTACTAAGACTTATTATCAAACAACATAATCTTATATACCTTAAAATTTAATCGGCTCGCACTACACACGAAATTAATATTCCAACTGTAAAATCTTACATTTAGGACAAATTACACGACATTTCACTCACCAACAAACACATCACAATAGTCCTCTGATTCTTTCTCTTTCCTCCTTTTGTGCTACCCAGACTATCTGTAAGAAGATCGAAAAGACAATAAACAATATTTCTGCGAATCAAGAAATCATAAACATCAAATTTGTACGTTGGTATGCAGTGACGAATAAAACATAAAGGAATAGACGCAAATAATTTAAACTTGATTCTTATTAACTGCATTACGGTTTTATTTTTAACACTGATAACAACACTCTAACAACTTTAATTGGGGTAAAAACCTGGCGATTGAGCGTGATCTCGAATACATCACCTCCTTGCACAATTGGTACTCTAGAAACATTACAGTCTCTACCATGTACTGAACCTAAGACCCTTCATGAGTGGTACAGGTTTATATACTGGCCTACACTGACCAACAGTCGATGAACATATGAGGGCACTTTATCAAATAATTTATAGTAAAATTACGAACGAAATTAGACATGAACCTTCAAATACGAGCTTTATTTAAAACAGCAGATGGTTTACATTCATGAACAGTTTTAGGACTTCGAATTAAGATCGATTCAGCCCCAGATCGCTTTAATCGACATAAATCGTCCCGGAATCTTTCATGAATCGCTGACTCCAGAAAGTCAACTAATCCAACTTTTGAGATTTTAAACTTAAACCAGAAACAGAAGGCATCGTTTACTAGAGAAAGGACAATTTTCCACAAGATAATACAGCCTTCAATATTTTGTTTACAGCAGATGGGGAACTAGTATCACAAGGGCGAATCTAGGATTTTTTTCTGGGGTGGGGGGGGGGGCACAACGGGTAGACGGGAAAAAATCAACAATAACTTACAAATAAACTTGTATTATCTATAGAAAGATTTCAAAGGTTTATTAAAATATAAAAACAATAGTTTCACTCATGTTCTTTCTGTTATTTTAACAACTATGATCATGTGATTTGCCTATAATTATGTACTATAATGGATTCTATATGATAATCCACCCTTGACGATTCATATGAGGAATGCTCAGAAATTTGTGAAACAAATCACAGATTACAATTGTACCTCCTGTGATTGAAAGAACGATGCAACATATATCGTACAGGGATATAATATTAAATATCGTGGTAAGAGATACAATTTCTTTACTAAAAAAAAAACAACTATATCAGTATAAACCAGGAAGGGTTTTGAGCTGAGTCCACGATTGAGACTGTACTGTTTCTAGGCCAACTTTTTCATCTAAATTGAAAGTACCAACTTTATCCAAGCTGGGTGAGCTCTAGGAGTGTATGCAGATCCAACATGGCTGTTAATAGATTAAATAATTTACTTGCAACAGCCGGGTTTGAACTCGGGATGAAATCATTCTCAACAAAAATTTATCATTCCCATTTATAAATAAGATATCAAAGGTCTTCCACATATAAGATATATCTTTAACATGAACTAATAATAAAAATATCTGACAAAACAAAAGCGATGGGGTGGGTATTTGTTGCAGTGAAGTTTGCCAGCCTGGTAGGCCATGACATCTGCTATTCTCCCCTCTACCGACCCTTCTCTCATCTTTCTCTCTCTCTCTCTCTTAAACTCCCTCCCTCATTCCTTCTCCCTCTCTCCTCCCCACCAACACAGAGGCCCCCTGCCTCAAGGCATTTAAACCAACCCCTGGTGGTGAATTAAATCCATTCATTTTGCCTATTAGACGAGACAGTAGCGTATGGGACTACACATACAGCTTGTAATGAAATGGAGGTAAATCCAGTCAGAATGGACTCCTTTTAGCTGAATGCACCTAAGAGAGGGGAAATCAGAATTAGAAAGCATAATATTACGGAATATAATCCAGTGACAAATTCTGATAATAATTTTAACAACTTCCGTTATAAATAAATTGGAGAATTTACAATCATTATCGGTAAATTGGAAAAAACGATTAAAAATAATTGTGTTCGCCCACCGCCCGAAGCTTTTCTCGGACATCAGTTTATTCATTTAACGTCATTCTATGCTGATATAGCCAATCGGATGATGCTACAGTGGGAGTCTATCGAGTACTAAGGTTAGGGAACGAGTACATGACATCGCAAAGACTCGGGGAGGGGGCATTTTACGCACCTTCCGAAGGACGGCATAACGAAAGAATTTGTAATCCCGTTTGAAGATTTTGTTCAAATTTGGTTTGTATACCATGTGGGACCTGTAGACTCTCCTGATGCTCACTAAGCTTCTATAAACTGGGTACATGGCAGTTAAATGTGATCTCGAACAAGACATCCATTTGCTTAGAAACAGAACAGTCTCTACCATGTATTGAGCCAAAGATCCTTCATTGGATCTAGAAGAACTTTGGCTAGGAGCTGTACTAATCGCATACGACACATGTATTTTTTTTTTTTTATTATTGTTTATTCATGTAACGTCATTTTATGCTGCTATGGCTAATCATAAGGTGGTACAGTAGGAGTACTAAATTTTGCCTATTCAGGTATAATTAGGATAAGATTCTTTAAAGGATACTTGATACCTCACAAACTCGGAACCCCTATTTTACGTGCCTTCCGAAGGAGGGCATAACCAATATTGTTTACTCCCTTTAAAAATATTAAGGCCAAGTGCTGACGAGGTTTTGGCCATAATAGTTTGTTATGGTAACCCCTACACCACATGTGATCCTTGAACATCACTTTAAAAATTAAAGCCTATTGCCATCGACTATTACTGTCTAAGCTCATTCATGGGATGTGCAAACCCCTGAGAGATCCTATTCAGTCTGTCACGGCCCTAATTGTAACCTTAAAATATTACAGTTGTATACATGGCATTCTCAGACCACCGAGAGAGTAAGTCAACTATGATTTCAAATATGAAATGAAAGCAGCATAATTCTAATGAATACAAATTTCAAAGTTACAAAATGCAATTCAGTTGGTTACCATAAATTAGCAGAATTTATCCATCCAGAATTAGCCTGTGTCGATAGATAAGGAATTCCAATGTATGGATGTCCAATATGCAGATTTTTCTTGTAAAAGAGAAAATGTCTTTCATATAAAGGGTTTTTTATAGCAAATTTGATGCTGAACAAAAAAGTTTCTGTTACCAAAGGTCAGCAAAGGAAATGTCTGGGAAAAATCCTAACCACTACAATAAAGAAGCTCTTTATGCAACATTATGTTTTCCATAAAAATCAACAAAGGGGAGGGGCAACATATTGTACATCGTATACAGGTCTACTAGACTTATTTAAGAAGAAACGATTACTTTTGTGAGAGTAAATAGCTGTGCTCCATAACTCAACATCAGGGGTCCCCAAATCGCCATATGGTTTTCACTCTTCCCTATTTGCTGTGTAAGGATGTTCCAGGCAATGGGAGAACAACTAAACCAAAGTCTTGAATCAATAAAAATGATATATTAAAATTATTTCTATTTCTTATTTTTTAACAGGCCATTGTGTCACTTTGGAATTGAAGTTGTTATTTTGCTGTTCATAATATTTATTGCAAGATTCAAAGTAGGCTCCTTTAATTCTTATGTTTAAACAATTTTTTATTTTTATTTTCTGAAAACATCAGATTTAGAAATAATAATAAAATACAAAAGGCTTCAGTGATTTCTTCTGATTTAGAACGTTTCGCCAGACATACTGCTGGCTTCCCCATTATTCAGTCCCAGCAAAGCCTTGAGGAAGCCAGCATTATGTCTGGCGAAACATTGGCGAAAAATTCAGCTACACGGTCTAAACCAGAAGAAACCACTGAACCCTTTTGTATTTTATTACTATTTCTAAATCTGATGTTTTCAGAAAATAAATATAAAAAATTGTTTAAACATAAGTATTAAAGGAGCCTACTTTGAATCTTGCAATAAATATTATGAACAGCAAAATAACAACTTCAATTCCAAAGTGACACAATGGCCTGTTAAAAATAAGAAATAGAAATAATTTTAATATAAAAGTATTAAATTCCGTAACTACTTTGTTGAAATAAATGTAATATAAATAAATGTTTTAAGGGGAAGAAAATGGTGGAGGTCAGAGAAAGAATTTCTTAAATAGTGTTGAACTATTTATTTGAAAACACACATTGCAGGTATTTATCAGGGCTAGCTTTACAGGATACAAACAAATTAAAATGATATATAAAAATTGATAAACTAAAATATAGAAATAATGCTATTGGTGTAAACCTGATACAAAAGTAGAGATGATTTAAATTATAAAACAAAATAAAGGTCAAATCACCTTTACCCTCGGTTGTAAACCAACGACTTCCTGCCCTCCTGTATCGTTTACTAACATCCCACTGATTCCTGTAGAAACAGTCCGGTACTTAGGACTACACCTCGACAAAAGATTAACTAGGAATCCTCATACTAGACTGAAACGACAAGAAACAGCTCACCATTTCAGGCTACTTCAACATTTACTAGACAAATGCTCTAACCTCTCAATTAATTACAAAAGACTCATATACATGACAATCATTAGACCCATCTGGACTTACGGAGTAGAACTTTGAGGCTCCAATAAACCATCAAATTCCTCTTGTATTCAATCCTTACAATCCAAAATCCTTTGTGAAATCCTCAATGCTCCTTACTTTGTTACGAACAAAGTAATCCATAATGACCTTAATCTCCCATTTGTACCTGATTTGTCCCCAATCCGATATCAATCTATCCATGACAAACTACATTTCCACTCAAACCCATTAGTTTCAAATCTAGCAACCTCTTTAATTCCTGATAATCCTCCGAGGTGTCTGAAAAGAAGAAGATCTATAAAGAGTTAAATTTAAAAAATTTTAAGTTGAACTTGTTATTTGAGTACTACCACTGGGTAGTTTCTCTACTTGCATTTATTCATGCCAATTTGTACCATTCAATCTATTTACTTGTTGTATTAGTATACACCTGGCTGGATATTGATTGGAATCATTGAATGAATAAATAGTTCAACTTAAAATTTTTATTACATTAAAAATAATAAATATAGTAATCACTAAACATCCTAGTAATAAGTTCTTTGAGTATAATCATGTAAAAATAAACAAGGATTTAATAATAAAAATAAAAAACATTTGTTTCTGATTACCAATCTCATAGTGAAAATAGCACACAGTTTTGTATTTCCCAATTTTTGTTTAATTTAAACTATTTTTATTTAGCTAAACTCTAGTGTTGAAAGTCTTAGGTTCTTTTCGAAGTCAGTTCCCCACAATCTACCACATATTGGAACTTTTTTCAATAATGGTAGATCACAAAGCCTTTAAAGAATGTAAGTTGGTCATTCTCTGAATCTATTTTATGTTATAAAAAAATTATCTAAAAGCCATTCAACTGTCTGACATATAATGAAGAGATTCAAAAAGTAAAACTGCATTGCCATACAAAAAGATTAAAGTGTAAGATAAATTCTATGTGATAGTGATGAGACTAGGATTTTCAAAGAAATAAAATAAAATTCATGTTTTAATCCCCCCAAGAAAGTGCCTACAAAGTATTGAACTAAATTAGCAGTTAACTAAATAAAAAGTTTATAGTACTCAAAAGTTATTAAGAAATTTTTAAATATTTTTGTTTTGAAGAGAAAAGATTTCCCCTGGCCGGGAATATCAACGGGAAGGGCAAATCTTTTCTCTTCAAAACAAAAATATTTAAAAATAATTACCATAAAAATAACAATTAATAAAAATAAGTTATTAAGAAATGATTGATCATATACTTACTTTGAGGCAGCTTTTAGAAATATGTGAAAGCAAAAAGAACAGCTTAGCCTAGTATTTATCGATCTTGAAAAGGGCTATGACAGTGTTCCACGTAAACTTCTCTGGGAGTGTATGCGAAAAGCAAACATTAATGACCCCTTAATCTGTGCTGTCAAACATATAATGGCATATGTCAAATAAAAGTTGGAAACAAACTATACCATAATTAATAAAATAATTTTTATTACTTAGTAGTTATAATTATAGTTAATGAACTAACTGACTAACCCTGAAAAAGCTCACAGCAAGATGAGCGAAAGCTTGGTTTATAACACCAACATGACACGGTCCATCCGGAAGTAGAATATAAGAAGAATATTAAATGTATATTTATTCTCGTAATAAAAAAAAAATCGGAAGTGTGCAAATACTTTTTGCCAGAGGATTTTATTATTTTTTAAATGTATCCCCATTAATCTAAAAAGTTAATTATTGTACACATATAGAACTGTTTTAGTTTTAAATATACTTTTTATTAATGTGAAGTTCGGTAGATTATTATTTCCCTTATAACCGATAGTTGTATAAAAACTGGGTGTGCAAATACTTTTTGCCACCACTATATGTGTTCATTTAATTTTGTACACATTTGTTATTCTAAAGGAACCTGGTCACAGAATAAAATTATTTTTCTATTCTATCCATTTTAGATATATAATTATTTGTTTATTGATTGGCAGTTTGCAACCAGTCCTAGATGAGAGCATTATTTTTAAATATGGTTAATATTGTAAAGCCTAATTTTTTTTTTTACACTGTATTTTCATACGATGGCAATAAAAGCATTCTACAACTAAAATGAGGTACACTGTCATATCTGACTTGATTTGATTTTCTATACTTAAAAATGATACATTAAATGAAAACAAAACCAACTTATAACAAAAATTAATACTGCATAGCCATTTTAGTTTGAATATCATTTACATCTTAAAATAGGCTTTGAAACAACATTGATCAAAGCCAAAATAAGGAATGAAGGCAAAACAGGATGTGAAAAACAACAGTTAGGTGAACAAGCTAAAACTAAATGCTAAATTATTAAGACAGGATCTCAATTGATTTGCCAATTTATATAAATATTAATGAAAACTATTAACTATTCTACATAACCAAGCCTCCCAAATATTTATATCTATCTATCTATCCATCAGATGGAGCTACAACCCTGCGATGGGTCCTGGCCTCCTCTATGAACCTCCGCCATTCGGCTCGGTTTTGGGCTGCTGCCTTCTAATTTCGGACTCCAAGCAGGTCTCATGTGTCTTGTACCACTCCATCCACCCACCGGAGCTTGGGCCATCCGACTCTTCTTGGACGATAAATTTCTTCTTCTATGACTCTTTTAGGCATTTCATCGGGACTCATCCGTGCAACATGCCCTGCACACCCAAGGCGTCCCAGGCTAATAAAGGTCATACATCTTTATCCTGGAGCAGCTCATAGAGTTCCTTATTTCTTCTTCTTCTCCAGCCTTCCTAGTCCCTTACCGGCCCATAGATTCTTCGAAGGATCTTCCTCTCGAAGACCAGGAGATTATTTCTATCCTGTGTGGGTAGTGTCCATGTCTGGGAGGCGTATGTTAGGACAGGCCTGATCAGAATTTTATATAAATGGACCTTTGTTTTCCTGCTGATGAGCTTGCTTCGGAGCTGTTTCAACAGACCGAAATAGCATCGGTTAGCCGCTGTGATCCTTCCCTTTATTTCAATGGAAACATTATTATCTGCTGTGACCTGAGATCCCAGGTAACTAAACTCCTCCACTCTCTCAAAGGTACAGCTTCCTACGACAACCTTTCTTTCTTGAGGTCTGGCTCCTCCGGTGTACATATATTTTGTTTTATTTTCATTGATAACCACTCCCATGCGCATGGAAGCTCTTTGTAGGCTTAAGAGAGACTCAGTAAGAGCACTATATCAAGGTCATCTGCATAACCGAGTAGTTGGCCCGATCTATTGAATATGGTGCCATTATTCTGGATACCTGTTTCTTTCACTACCTTTTCCAACACCATATTAAACAGGAGGCATGCCAAAGCATCTCCTTGCCTTAGTCCTTTGTTTGAGCCAAATTCAGATGAGTGTTCAGACTGTATGCGGACCCTGCACCTAACGCCTCTCATTGTCATTTTTACGAGGCGTATTAGCTTTGGAACTTGATATCTTTTAGTGCCTCGTATAACTTAGGACACTTGATACTTTCCTAAGCGTTCCTAAAATCCACGAACAAGTGGTGAGTAGCCATCTTATGTTCATGGGCCCTCTATGATTAATCTGAGGGTATGAATTTGGTCCACCGTAGATTTCCCTCTCCTGAAGCCAGTCTGGTACTGTCCGATTTCTCCCTCTATATTTATACATACCAAATATTTATATACTTATTATAAATATAAATTACCATTATACTCAAGAATGTTGGGTGACCGAGGCCACTTCCTGAGTTTTAGAATTGGAACCGACAGTCCCCACATCTAAAGTACAACAATGTTTCAGATAACACCTGTTTATTAAAATTTACTTTCTTAGGTACCTTTGTAGCTTATTCCCAAAGGTTAATAGACAGTTAAACCAAGCGATTTATACCTCTCTGTTGTAACTAGCATGGTTTAATTTCCTTTGGTAATTATAATTCACAATGCTTATGGTATGCATACTTATACTCAATTGTCAATACAAAACCAAATCATACCATCTTAAAAATTGATACTTCTATGCTATATCTAAAATAGTTTCATTTAAAATTGAAGTCATAAATGATGGACTGATAAAAACCACTGATGAGCTCAGTAGAACACAAAGGTTTAATAGTGAATATTCATAGCATCATTACTGTGGCAGAAACAAAATTAAATTATGAATTTAAATAAATTTCAACTATTTATATGTAGTTTTATACAATTTACTAAAACATATCTATCAAATAGTTCCTTTCTTAATGAATAGAATAGAATTATACTTTAATTGATTTAAAACTTTCGCAATCTTCAAAAGTATAATTATATACAGTTTAAGAACCATACATATCTGTTGAAATAAAGAAAAAGAAAATTTAAATAATCTACTGATGGCATTAATATTTAATGAATTTTGAATGAAATTATAATATCTACCATCAATATATATGACATATTTCTAATTTACCAGATTATGAGTAACTGACCAACAATACCATTGAAACCACATCTACACTCTGATATTATTTCAGATATGAAATCTGTAAATGGTTTATAAATAATACTCCTACTAGATAATTATATAAATGAAATTACATGATACAGTAATTTGTATATGTTTTAAGTATCCTTCTAAATACTAAAAGCCATTCATATAGAGGAATAAGATCAGGAAAGCATTCTGTTTAAATTCAAAACTTTTATGAGTATATATAATCATTTTTTAAATCAGAAATTAAAGGTTTTTCCCTCAAAAAACATTACATAACAAAACGTAGATTTTTTTGTGCAATCAAAGATTTCTCTATACACATATAAATAAATGAATAACCAAAATATGATAAGAAAACTGAAATACTTTCGATCTGTGTTGAGAATTAAATTGTAATTTCCGAAATTCTTAAATACAAAACTTATATCATCCAAGATAAAAAAATGTATCTTATTTTTTTTATACTAAGTTTTTGTAGTTATATTTTTTAATTTATCCCAATCATCTTGCCAATTCATGTAAATATGTACAAAAAACCATCAAGTACATTTTGAAATCACAATTCTGGACTCTCCTTCCCCAATGGAAGAAAAAAAAATGAGCAATTGCTTTGACACAAAATTCAATGGTGATAATAAATAAATCATATAGTATAATATAATTATAAATCATTTATAATAATAATATTATAAATCAAATAGTATAATAAAAATAGTGACACTTTCTTACCACTATAATTCTAAACTTAAATATATTTAATAATATTAAACTTCAATAAACATTAATATTCAATCTAAAACTGCAATTAGGTGGATACTATGCTAATTTAGTTATAGATTGCTAATAGAAAAATGGTGGCATGCACCTGAAATTTGCTCCATACCTATGAAAACTGCTACCACAATTTAATCATCTGTATATTAAAAATTAATTATAACAACTCTTATTGATTATTAAAAATTAATAAATAGAGTCAGTATTAATGAATAAGTTACTTTTAAACTATTTCTAAAATATGAAAATGTCTTTTTCAGAACATTTTAAGGGGATTAAGGAATCCAGTACCAACCTTCGAATAATGAACTTTTAACAGGTCATTAATTCATAATATAGGAGTTCATTTAAAAAAAAATTTTAAATAAATAAATTGTTGATTTGAAAAATTATTTATATTTATCTATGTTGTCTACTTTATATTTATAGTTTTTAAAATGATCAATCTCATTATAAATTTTGGTATTTAAATTAAAAAGTACCTTGCTAGAATTGATTCCATTACAATTAATCAAAATTATTAGGAAAAATCTTGGAAACTGCAGATATTTTAAAATTTAAATTATTTTTAGGTAATTACAATAATTGCTATTCGTGATAAATTAGGAACAGAAACTAGTTGGTATAGATTAAAGGCTGAGTAATATTCTTTATATAACAAATATTGATTTAAAGTAGGCAAATATCTTACTTTTGCTTTAATATCAATATTTTCCAATTAACCTTATTGAATTTAGTTATTCCATGCCCCTTATCCAATTTAAAACTTTGATAACTTGAAAACACGAAACGTCCGACAGTTTCTTTATGACATTTTTTAATCATATACCTGATCTTTAAAATATGATTTATGACGATTGAAAAAAAATGTTAACTATTGTTTTAAAGGTTCATTACGTTTCGTCAAACAGGAGTGTAACTTAATAAGCAAACTAAACATAAGTTTATGAAAGTTATAATGTAAATAAACTGTATATTTTCGAATGCGTAATAACGAAACAAGTACAATTGTTTTGAGCAGTAATTGGGCCCCCCTCCATTGTCTTTGATGAAAAATAAATAGCTATTTAAAAAAATTACTGAATAATTCTTTTAAATGTCTACTATACAAAATAATAACAATAACTATCGTAATCAGGAATGATCATTAGAAACTAAACAACTTAGATTTTCTTAAATAATTATTTTTTAAAAATATTATAAAGTATAAATAACGTTATAGTCTTTAAAATTTAACAATGTCAAAAAGGGGAATTTTTTTAAGGAATTTTCTTTTATCTAATAATATTTTAAATACTTATTAAATAAAAGTATTGTAATCAGAATTGTTTTCTTTATTAGTAGAAACTGTAGGTGGTAAGCCGTGGCTACACTGGTCACAAACCTTTTCTATAGAGCTCTGTTTATCGGACCACGTGTAGGTGATCATTTTTACGTTCTTAATGTACTAGTGTTTATATATTCGTAGTATATATTTGTTTTTATTTTTTTTAGAAATCAAACCTTCTCACCATGACCATTGAAGACGAATCGTAAGTGATATTGATATTGTTTCTCAAGATGGGTTATAGACCCCCTGCACTAAACACCATGCAATATTAAGATCTCTCTTAATTTCGTTATTTTTTTAATTTAGTGGCCCATCTGGCGACTCCGTCGATATCAACACCGCATTAAAAGAAGTTTTGAAAGGAGTTGTGAGGAATGGAGTAATTGTACATGGTCTCAGGGAGTCAGCCAAAGCTCTTGACAAGTAAGTTTAATTATTTATTGAAGCAATTGTTTATATTAGATATGTTTATTACCGTTATTCACCTTTAATTATAACAGTTATTTTCATGAATAAATAATTTAAAAGTGGTGCAAAGTGTGCATGTGGCTGTTAATGTATGGTGGTTCAAATTTGCCGTTGTTATATAGGCCTCAGTCTTTAATTTTACGATATGTAATGTTTCTCCTCCAGGTTGCATCTTTTGTGTTTATCTTTGTTTTATAATAATTTGAAGTGATTATATTTAATATAGTGATTTGTGGTATTCAAGCAAGCTTATTATGTACCGTAGGTTTAAACTAAAGATCAGAATTTTATTTCAACGCATAACAATATTGTTTGAATGATGCCTCTATGGTGAAATATGGAAAATTTGAATATTTACTGCTTTACATGCTTAAATTTCTTTTATATATTCCTATGTCTTTTAAAATAATATTTCACCTTATTCCTCACCAAATTTCCCTGCTGATGTGTTCGTCATTACTGACTTTTCAAATTAGACAATGTTTCAAAGTTTGAAGCATACTTTGTAGTTATATATTTATAACTAGTCAGGTTTCATGAAAAATAACTTAAATTAGTTAGTGGGGCCCATCCTATACACGATATATACAGCTGACATCCCAACCCATCCAAGCACTGTCCTCACTACTTACGCTGATGACACATGTGTGTTATCAGTTAATAAGGATCCATTTGTTGCATCCCAATCTCTTCAATCCCATATCTCACACCTACAAGAATGGTGTCAAAATTGGAGGATTAAAATAAATCCTAACAAATCCCATCAAATTACCTTCACCCTTCGTCGTAAACCTACGAATTCCTGTCCTACTGTATCGTTTAATAATATACCACTGAACCCTGTCGAACAGATACGTTGCCTAGGACTCCATCTGGATAAACGTCTCACTTGGAATCCTCATACAAGACTGAAAAGACAAGAAACTGCTCGACGTTTTCGCCTACTTCAACACTTACTGGACAAACGCTCTAAGCTACCAATTAATTACAAAAGACTTATTTACATGACAGTCATCAGACCTATTTGGGCATACGGAGTTGAGCTTTGGGGCTCTACTAAACCATCCAATTCATCTCGTATCCAATCCTTGCAATCCAAAATCCTTCGTAAAATCCTCAATGCTCCTTATTATGTCACAAACAAACTCATCCATCATGATCTTAATATCCCATATGTTACTGATTTGGCCCAAACTAGATACCTATCCTTCCATAACAAGCTCCATACGCACTTGAATCCGCTAGTCTCTCAGCTTGCTTCCCATACTATTCCTGATAACCCTCCGAGGCGTCTGAAAAGAAGATGGCCTCGAGATCATCTACTATAGAACTTTATTGGAGTGCTATCGATGGGTAGTTTCTCCACAAGTGTTTTCATGTCATATTCTACATTTTTGCACATTTACTTGATATAATACCATTATAGTTGTAAATATCATTGAATTAAATAAAAAAAAAAAAAAAAATTAGTTAGTTTATTTTATCTTTTTGTTATAGATTGATTTTTATTTTATTTCTTGATTACTGTGTATATCATTACGTTATAATAATAAGAAGCAAATAGTTAAACTTTAAGTTTAATTTTGAAACCTGTTTGATCACGGTTAATAACTAAAAAAATTCCTATTTGTTTTTAAACTGATTATTTATATGGTCTTATATTTATCAAATCTATTATGTACTAATATTTCCTGTGGTAATTATTCCACTAGTTGTTGCTTCGAGTTAAGTAAAAAAAAAATACAAGTTATCATTAGCTTTAGTATAGAAAAGATAATTATAGGAAATATTTATACATCCGTAATCATTTCATCTAGAAATGAACTTTTCAACAAACATATATCATCTGTATTTCGAAATCTTAGTTCAAAATTTTATTTCTTGATGTTATGATTACTGAAATCTCCTTTTCCTTTCTAAAGCTCACAGTAACTTGTATTTTTAGAAAATATTAAAAATGAAATGAATAAGCTTCATTGTTACTCAACACAAAGTGAGAACCTTTCTGTAACTTCATGAGGGAAAATCTGACTTGCCTGTGTTCAAGCCAATATGAAATCTATTCGCTCAGTTTTTATGTTGTTATAATGTAGCATCACATCTTTGATCAATCTTTTCCTTCTTAACCATCTTTTTTTTTTTCAGACGACAAGCGTTACTTTGTGTTCTCGCCGAAAACTGTGACGAGCCTATGTACAAGAAGCTTGTACAAGCTCTCTGCTCAGAACATCAAATACCATTAGTTAAGGTCGACTCCAACAAAAAATTAGGAGAATGGTCCGGTTTATGTAAAATTGATAAGACAGGAAACCCAAGGAAAGTTGTTGGGTGCTCATGTGTAGTTATTAAGGTGTGTAAATCTATTTTTCACAGTTTATTTTGGAATTTTCAACTTTACACAAAGTTTATAGCTTAAACGATATTCAAAACTCTAGTTGCCAAATTTTGCTTAATGTAGCAATGCTATTATATTTTCTCAATATCTTTAGTAGAAACTTATGCATTACAGGAACCTCCGTTTCACAGGTGAATGTATTACGCTCCCATCTACTTTATTAGTTGGGTTCTTTGTACTAATGCTATTTTGTGCAGTATCATTTCTGTAGGTTGTTTCCAGTTAAGCCCAAAGTTGTAATGTTAATGTTGCATCATTGCATCTAGTTATTATGTTCTCTAAAATCAAAATAATCGTGAGTTTATTTACTCACGCATAATGTTCATGAAAGAACCGACTTCTGCACTGTTTTAGTTATATCTTCGGCTATACTCTTGAAAGTTTGTCGAAACGTTCATTTCTTAATGAAATGATTGCTAAAATACACACTTTTCTCATAATTACACTCTTTTTCATTCTAACACTCATGATAATTCTTAATTTTGATGATATAGTAAGTAAAAATTATGTAACATTGACATGTTACTACATTGAGCTTTAAACCGAAGTAATAACCTGCAGCACTGATACCATTTGTGCTAACTGCTTTGTATTCAAGTATCAAATTCGTGTTAATTGTTATCAAAATTACTGCTCTTTAAATTAGATATTATTTTTATTGTTGTTTTCTGCTGGTCTGTTGATATTGCTGAAGCATTATTGATTAAGGTTAGGATCTGATCTCGATTGAAAAGAGTTGAGGGTGGGGTATATCTCTTTAACAAGCAGAAGTCAACAACTGTGATATAATTAAAACATAATGATTCATATCATTGTTTGTATTATTAATTTAATTTTACTATTTGCGTCTAATGTCCTCAGCTAGACATAGTAACCCATCCTTGAAAAATAGTTTCATAATTGAATTGCTGTTATGAGAGATCTCTCCAATAATAAGTGTTTAAGTATGTCTTTTATTTTGCTAATGTTTTCATCAACAACCTCCTCATTACCTGAATATATAAACAGTTTAAAAAGAGAGTATTATTGATATTGAGCTTCATTCTTTTGGGTTTAAGGAAATCCGATCTATCGATGGACTATCTGTCACTTAATTCTAGGATTTGTTTACTACTAAGAAGAAAATTTTATAAATATAATTAAAAAATTCTGAACTCAGTCTAACCTGAATGCTTTGTTTTTCATGGGTATTTACTGGCTAGTTGTTTAAAAATGGTATTTGTGTTTATTAAAATCTTATACTTCTTTATGAGTTGTTAATATTTTAATTTGATTAATGTTTATTATTTGTTTTAGGACTGGGGCGATGATACACCTCACCTAGATGTACTCAAAGATTATATGACAGAATCCATGTGATTGTGTTCTATATAATTTTTTAATATAATATGGTTTTAATGTGTTTTTGTTTTTATTTATTCCTATTTTCCTTTTTAATTAATAATGATGGAATACATTTGATATTGAGCTACTTGTAAATGTATGTGAACTACTATTTCTGAATGTTAATCCAACTTTTACATAAACAAGTCTATTAGTAAAAACAAAATGTGTACTTCGTCAAACTATTATGAATTACAAGCGTAGGCCAAGATTTTCTGCTCCCTCTACACTATTTCCCAGCAATTTACTTTAAAACTTTATTTAACTGTTTGCATCCCGATTTTCATTTCTAGTTCGGTCCATATGTTACAGATCTGTATTTATCTCTGTTCTATTCCTTAACATTGTCTCTGTTGGGCTATTGTCTCTCACATGGACTATTATTATGTTGCACTGAACTCCCCCTCCAATATTTCTCTAGTGTGGCATCTATGATAGACTGGATTAATTTATTATTTAAAAAGGGAAAAGCTCTTAGTGCATTGCCTTAGTCTTTTATCTGCTGCTTCATTTTGCATTGCATTTTATCTGGTTCCCATTCTGTTTGGGAGATTTGAATTTTATTGTGTAGTAGACCCACCTGATGAATCAAATTAGAATTGGTTGGTAATAGGTAGGAAAAGATATTGTAATACGCTCACCCACCTTCCAAAAGAAATAGGTATTTGCATGTAACAAATTGAGCAATTGTGTCTTTGATTACATGAGATGTTATGGTTTTATTTGAGGATCAAGTTAACTCTATTGTTAACGTGCTGGGTCCCAAGTTCAAGACAGGCGGTGCAAAATTATTTATTCTGATAACAGTCGTGATTTGACTAAGCAGGATCTGGAGACCCTCCTGGGGCTCACCCAGCCTCTGTCAATCCTTGGTGGTTGAGAGTGGAAAATAGTGCGTATTACATTTTAACCTTACTCCGTGATGGCTCTACACCCTTCTGCCATGAAGATGGCCTAAAAATTGGGACAAGTTAAGTAAGTTGTACTTATTCGTGTAAAATTTATTGACTGCTCCCTCTATTATTTTCAACTATAATATAACTATTATATCAATTATAATATAACTTATGTCTTGGATCAATTATAGAGTATATTAGATTGTAAGCTTGTTAATGTCATATTAACTTAAAAGTAAATGGTTTGATTCCATATCTTAAAAGATAAATAATTATATAATAGTAAATGGTTAATTAAGTAATGGCATAGCTACTGACTAGTTAATGTTAAAATAGATAATTTATTTGGTATCGGTTTCGAGATGAGATATAACAGGTTTTAACTATTCGTATCATTTTTATTATTTTCCAAAAATACAAGTTATTGTGAGCTTTAGTATGGAAAAGAGAATGTAATGAGGAGCAGTTGGTAATCATTTCATCAAGAAATAAAAGTTTCAACTAGTATTTCGAAGTATAGATTATATATGTTTGTTGAAACGTTCATTCCTAGATTAAATGATTAGCAATGTATACACATTTCCCATAATTATATTCTGTTTTCCATACTAATGTATTCATGATGACTTGTATTTTTGGAAATTATTTAATGAAAAGTTAAAACTTGTTGAGGCTCAACTCAAAGCGACAACCTGGGGAATAATTAGCAATTATTTTTTCACATTCTATCTCCAAGTTTTGCTCTCAAAGTACGGATGGACACAGAGGGTGAGTGAGCCCTAAGAGGGTCACCTGATCCTGCAAAGTCAAATCATGGCAGTTAATAGAATGACTGTATTATATTCCACAGCTGGTCTGGAACCTTTAGATCAGTGTCCCAGCATCCCACCCTGATGGCCTAAAAATTAAAATAAGATGTATGTATTTGTTGACTGCCCCTCCTGACCATTTTCAATATTTCTCGAGATACATCCGGTCAACCATTTTTTTTTTAATCTATATTTTAATTAAATGACAATTATTCGTAGCATCATACATACATTGTAATAAGTTTCAATAAACATACAAATATTTCTAAGAATGTTAACATGTTTAATAAATCATTTTACACTATGTATTTCCACATCTGAAATAATCTACTGGCGACTAATTAAAGCCTGCAGTCTCTTTATATATAAATTCTCAAATATTAGCAATAAACAAGCTTTGACCTGTTAATAAGAAAAATTAAATTAAGTACTTAACGTTGGTGAGCAACATTATAATTTAAGTTAAGTCAACTACAGCAAAAAATTTTAAGTTTAATTTATGTAAGTCTTCTTTAAATGTTAGGTTTGGAGCAAGAATCACACATTCCAAGATAATAGGACTATCTCGTGTAATGTATCCAAATAAATATTATTAAGACATTCCTACAGAAAAAGTTATTTGTATAATTATATTTTAAATTTTATTGAAATTAAAAGAATAAAATGTTATTTTAACTTATTCTAGAATAGGCCTAGCTCAATGTGTTAAAGCGGGATTCCAATATTTAATCAGTTTAACAGCTATAGATCAAAACTGTTGCATCTGCAGACCATCCTGGGGCTCACCCAGCCTCTAGAAAATGGGTACCCTTAATTAAGGGGAAAACCTGATGGATGAGTGCAATCTTCACCAAATCACCTCCCTGCATGGTCTCTATCATGTAAAGACGATTATTTTTAAATTATAATTTTTATTAAGTTCCATTTTCATTAATCCCTGCATATTATTTATCTCCAGATTATGGGCATCAAGACCAATTTAATTTTAACTTGGGTTTTCTCAAGTTCATTAAGTTTGAATTTTTAAATTTCTGTTTTATGGCATTAAAAAACAAAAAACATTGTAATAATAAGTATAATTTCTTCGAATCACTGGGTATAGCTGAAACCGAATTTTAAAAAAAAATGTTGGATCATGAAAAAAGATAATACTGAAAAACTTGATGTTTATATTTTAAAAACCTTCGAATTCTTTTAATGCATAAAGATTTCCTGTTTTCCTGCTGTTAAGCTAAAAATAAACACTACAAGATATTTAACCTAATCCTTATGCATTAACATGAAAGACAATGGTCATGTAAGCAACTAATCCATTTTGTTTTAATATATTTATGATATCATTTTGTAGGACTTCATCTACTATTCTAGGTCTTCAACTAATCTAAAAAATGTAATACTAATCAAACAATACAAAATAAGGAGGAAATACAAATATAGTAAAAGCTTTTATACTTTTATCTTAAGTGTTTTTATTTGTTTAATACATACTTATCTTTATAACTTTACCACCACCTCATAAGTCATATAAATTTTGGTGCTATATTCTGACAATCCATTTAACCATTTCCATCATATATATCAATGAATTAAAACGCTATTTACAACTTGAAAATTTTCTTATCAAACTCTTAATTAAAATTTAAAATTTTAATTAAGAGTTAAATTAACCTGCCCACACAATAAATACAAATCATGTGAATTAAGTTGATGAATTAAAACAATTTTTTCATTTCTTTTAGTTATCCGAAACAATATTGATCAAATAGATTTAAAACATTGTTATTATTTTTATTTATATCAAAGCTTACAAATAATGTTATTGACTTTAATTTTTTTGTTTTCAACTTTGAAAAGTTGCTATCACTTTTTTTCCTAATTCATAGAAATTCCTACATGAGAATGGATATAAAAACCATAAAATTTTATTTTTTTGTTAAAAAGAGAATATTAATAACCAATTCATGATAAACTTCTATAAACATAAAAACATTTCAATTCATAAAATAATACAAACACAGCCTAACATAAATTGTCAAACAATTTAGGCTATTAAGATTCTAAACAAGAAAGACTAACAAATAACTAGAAGTGATAATTTGTTATTATTTTTTGGGGGGGAATGACATGAATATATTCAACAAAAGTAAATACATTTTTTAGCCAACTAAAATAATAAAATTGATACACCAACATACAATTTAATAAAGCATTTACTTTATATTGAATTATATAGCGACTAAATATAAAAGGTTTTAAAAATCAATATGAAACACGATACCCCATCCAGAGCCAAATTATGTAACACCAAAGAGTATTATATAATACTAAGAAAGAGAGTTATATAACACTTGGAAGACACTAGGAACAAAAGTAGAGGACCACAATTTGATATGGAAGGAAACTACTAAAAGAACTAAAGGTGAATGAATATATAAGTAAAATATAGCCAATTTTATGTATATTCAAAATTTTGTCACATGAAAGCATAGAGAAATAATAAAATCATAATTCGAAATATATCAACAGTAAAATTAATTTGGAAAAATATAAAATTATAAATATAATCCATGTCCTAAATAAAATCATCAAGTCGTTCATCATTAAAGCAATATTTATAGAAACATATCACATCAAAAAAAGGCAATAGAAATTAAATAAACTGCATGTTTGTAACAGTAAATACATATAAAACATCTGGAGTGAATCAAATTCACGAAAGACTTAGTCAAGTTTACAACATTGAAATCACCATAATACTGTCCAATTTTTACGAAAATAAAAGTTCATATTCATAGTTAGAACAAACATTTGTCATATGAAAATAAACTATGCACACTTCCTTCGCTTTGAGCAGAATGTGTTCTTCTTTCAAATTTAAGATTTCCTGTAGACATCATATTTCGAAGAATAGAAACGCTCCGAGCTCCAATATCTTGACAACCATGTCTGATTCCAGTTTTAATATATGGTAAAAATTGTAAAACCGAACCTTTATCAACTATCGACCCACTTACGCCTTGTGCAACTTTTACTTTATCGACTTCACTATGGAAGTACCGATTCAAGGCACTTCCTGAAGCATCTTTACGATTCATGGCTTCCAAACTGCCCATACCTCGATACTTCTTCAACCTAACACCATCAGAATAGAAATATTCTCCAGGAGCTTCAGAAGTACCAGCTAACAAAGAACCCATCATAACGGTTGTCGCTCCAAGCGCTAGTGCTTTTATTACATGCCCAATAAACTGGATTCCTCCATCAGCAATCACTGGAACACCGAACCTTTGGGCATATTCAGCCACCTTATACACGGCGGTAGCCTGGGGCCTTCCTACTGCCATGACTTCTTGAGTGATACAGATAGAACCACTGCCCATACCAACCCTTAGTCCATCAACACCAGCGTCAATTAAATTCTTTGCTTGGGCGACTGTAACGACATTTCCACCAATCACTTGCAGATCAGGGTATTTATTCTTTATATGCTCTACCATCTTAATTTGAAAAATAGAATTGCCCTGAGAAGAGTCTAAGACAACAACATCTACACCAGCTGCAACTAAAGTTTCCAACCTTTTCTGATCTTCAATACGTGTACCGATTGCAGCACCGACTAACAGTTGTTTATTTTCATCTTTCGAAGCATGGGGATAGTCTCTTGACTTCTTCAAATCAGTACGTGCAATTAATGCTACCAGCTCACCATTTCCATTCACAATAGGTAGTTTACCTTTTTTAGATTCTTCTAAAATTTGGTTAGCTTTCTTTAAAGTTACTCCTGATTCAGCACTCACAATATGTTCCAGCTTTGTCATAACCTTCTCCACAGCCAAATCTTTACTGCTTGAACCTTCTAGAAAGTCAATATCTCTTGATGTTATAATGCCACATAGCTTACCACCAAGTTTACCATTTTCAGTAATGGGAAAACCACAAAAACCATGTTTCTTCTTTGCTTCGAACACATCTGCAACTGTATGTGCGGGAGAAAGCACAACAGGGTCCCTGATAAAACCGTGCTTGTACTTTTTCACTTTTATTACTTCATTGGCCTGGTATTCTGGGGTACAATTGTGATGAATGATACCAATCCCACCACAAAGGGCCATTGCTATCGCCATATCAGACTCAGTAACAGTGTCCATTGGCGATGAGACCAGTGGTGCTTTGAGGGAAATTTTCTTAGTCAAAGAAGAAGTCAAATCTACATCATCAGCTGTGAAATCAATGTATCCAGGCAAAATAATAAAATCATTATAAGTCAAACCATCACCATTACCAAACATCTCTTTTCCAGTAAGACCATCAGCAGGAAGTTCATTATCACCCATGTTTGATATCGGCAAACAAACAATAAATTATTTCAATGAATATAAAAATTAAAAATCAAGGAAACTATAGAATGAGTAAGCTATAGCACGTGGTCCCTTTAATAACTCTCCCAGCCTTTCCAGACGGTAGCCGCCAGAAGACTGTTCAAACATTCTAGAGAATTGACAACCTGCCTCCACAACAGCGCCCTCTGCGCCATAGAGCTCCGCTTTTACAAAGAGGTACAAATGGGTGGCTTAAAATTTTTCCAACTTTGATGCTTAAAAATGTTTGGATCTTTTGATAAAAGTAAACTATTTTATCTTAAGTGAAAATGTTATGAGTGGATCTATATAGAATATTCTATAAACTAATTTCCAAAAATGTCCTACAGATACTTGAAACTACAAATATAATGATAAATATTATTATAAAGAAGTTGAAAAGTAGGAAAGTAGGATTGAGCACTTCAATGGCTAGCCTCATTATTGTTACCGTAATGAGCAAAAAAATACGATGGCTTGGAGCCGTCAGTTTTTAAGGAGTTTTGCGTAATGAGAGAATGGTTTCTAATTGATTGTTTTTGATTTCACGAAACGGCCTTCTCAAACCACGCGAATATCATTACTTTCCTTTCATCATTATCGTCTTTTCTCCCAGTACTTTCTCATCTTTCTGCGTCCCTTTGCTTCCTTTCTTCTGGCCACGCAGTACCCTTCCGTTTTCTTTGTTTTCCAAAAGAACGTCGATTTAATAAAATAACTTTAATTTTCTTTTCGTATAGTTCTCTACGTAGACAGTCTTTGTCTATTATTTTTAATTTTTCTGCTCCCTCTCTCAATAAATAGTTTTACTATTAAAGGAATATCGTGGACCGAGATAAGAAAGAAAGAACAATCGGAAAGAATGAGAAAAAGTTGGGAAGAAAGAAGGAAGGAGAGAAGGGTAATGAAAAGATGTGAAAATAGTGACATCCGCGTGGTCTCTACGGACGTTCCGTACAAGAAAAGATAGTTTTACTATTAAAGGGATTATGTTTTGTACTTGACTGGTCTATGGCTAACAACAACGCTCCACTTTCTGATTCCATGCTACCTTAGGTCTTCTTGATGCCGCAAGTCCAACCATCAGGAAGTCATTTAATGGATACATCTTCGGCCACTTCCTGGATTTCCTTACCAATTACCTTATAAACCGACATCTCTTCATACGCGACTCATCGTATTTTTTTTTTATCACGGTCACAATTATTAGGCTGGTTATTAACGTGCGTAGCCCGTTTTCCCTACTCTTCAACACCTCTACGTAATTAATTCGTCAATATATTTTTCTGAGCATGCTTTGTTCAAATGTCCATATGCTGTGTTAGGCTTCTGATAGGTAGGTAATAATTAAAGTGTTATTCTCACATGTTTTTTCATATCACTTGATCCAAGTGTTTTTGTAATCGCAATGAAGACACTGATAGGGCGTCTTGCAATTATTAGCGCTATTATATGTTGTTTTCAATTAGCCCTTTGTACAACTTTATAATCACAATGACATTGGTGAGGTTTTTCATTGGTATACTAAGCTACTATGTGAGTTCTTAAATAAGCAATATATACAGTTAGATGAAGTTCATCAAGAATAAGCTATGAAGATTATGAAAGCTAAGAAATAAATAAAGGATCCAAAAAATACATACATACTTAGATGGCTCTGCATCCCATATGGGGAAAATGGCATCCGATCTTTCCTTTACTAAAACTTGCAACCTTTAAAGTGTTTCAATCATTAACATTTTATTTTCACGGATTCATTTATGTCAAGAAATTAGTTTATCGGAGTTCAGACAACACATTAAAGATATTACAGCATCTTCTATTTTACTTATTTTTTTTTTTTTTTATTATTTATTTATTGATATTTACAACTATATTACAATAATATAACAAGTAAATTGGCTGAGTGATACATAATGACATGATGTAATGACAAGTAGAGAAACTACCCACTGGTAGTACTCAAATCGCATGTTCAACTAAGAAGGTCACGTGGCCATCTTCTTCTCAGACGCCTCGGAGGATTATCGGGAATTGAAGAGGAAGCTAAGTTTGAAACTAGAGGGTTTGAGTGGAAATGAAGTTTGTTATGAAAGGATAGATACCGGGTTCGGGCCAAATCAGCAACAAATGGGACATTAAGGTCGTTATGGATGACTATATTCTTAACAAAATAAGGAGCGTTGAGGATTTTACGAAGGATTTTGGATTGTAGGGATTGGATACGAGAAGAATTTGATGGCTTAGTGGAGCCCCAAAGCTCTACTCCGTAAGTCCAAATAGGTCTTATGATGGTCATGTAGATGAGTCTTTTGTAATTAACTGGGAGCTTAGAGCGTTTGTCTAGTAAGTGTTGAAGTAGCCTGAAACGTCGAGCGGTTTCTTGTCTTTTCAGTCTTGTATGAGACTTTTTTTTTTTTTTTTTTTTTTATCTATAAAAAATATTTATTTTTTTAACATTGGATATATGCATTATGTAATGTTTACAAAGTTTTTATTCTTACTCACAATTAACAATTTTAAAAAATCTTTCAAAAAAATATATAAATGTTTAAAAATAAAGAATAAAATGTTTTACATTACATTTGAAAAGCACTGTAATTACCTTGAATGAAATCGTGCAGATGATGATTGGCAATGTTTAATAAAATAACATATTTATACCCTTACATATTTATAAGGGATTCTGACAGAATGATGAATACAATTATTTTTATTTTATTTTATTTTTATTTAATTCAATGATATTTACAACTATAATGGTATTATATCAAGTAAATGTGCAAAAATGTAGAATATGACATGAAAACACTTGTGGAGAAACTACCCATCGATAGCACTCCAAATTTTATTTTAAAATATAATAATTTAAAGTTTTAATATTTTCTAAACCTAATTAGGAATAATCTTTATAGCTACATGAATTTCGGGCTGCGTTTAGTGCCCCCCCCCCACCTAACGACTTTTGTATTCCTTTAAATGGAAACTAAGAGCATTTAAATAATATTAATAAATTAAGTTTATTACCAAAATTTTGTAAAATGGTTTAAATATTATAAAATAATAGTAAATGTCATTAAAACGTCGACAAAATAGCTAGAAAAAACGTGGCCATCTGAATCACAGCTCTCCCCCCTTAGCTTTGCTAGTTCAGGTTACTTTATTCAAACAGTTCACTGGCGGACACCGTCGGGGGAATCTCAGGGAGGATTTATCTCAATACCACGTGGTCATTGACTAGGTTCGTTCGGCCTCAAATTTAGGTGTGTGGATTTAAAATTATTTATTTATTTGAAGAAAATGGGTGATACTGAACTTCCTGCTGATGGCCTTAATGGCAAGGAGATATTCGGAAATGGCGATGGTTTGACTTATAATGATTTTATTATTTTACCTGGATACATTGATTTTACAGCTGATGAGGTAGATTTAACTTCTTCTTTGACTAAGAAAATTAACCTGAAAGCACCATTGGTCTCATCGCCAATGGACACTGTTACTGAGTCTGATATGGCGATAGCAATGGCCCTTTGTGGTGGGATTGGTATCATTCATCACAATTGTACCCCAGAATACCAGGCCAATGAAGTACACAAAGTGAAGAAGTACAAGCACGGTTTTATTAGAGACCCTGTTGTGCTTTCTCCCGCACAAACAGTCGCTGATGTGTTCGAAGCAAAGAAGAAACACGGATTTTGTGGTTTCCCAATTACAGAAAATGGCAAACTAGGTGGTAAGCTTTGTGGTATTCTTACTTCTAGAGATATTGACTTCTTAGAAGGTTCAAACAGTAAGGATATCACTGTAGAAAAGGTTATGACAAAGCTGGAACATATTGTGAGTGCTGAATCAGGAGTAACATTAAAAAAAGCCAACCAAATTTTAGAAGAATCTAAAAAAGGCAAGTTACCTATTGTGAATGCGAATGGCGAACTTGTAGCTTTAATTGCACGTACTGATCTGAAAAAATCTAGGGACTATCCTCATGCTTCAAAAGATGAAAATAAACAATTGTTAGTTGGTGCTGCAATTGGTACACGTGTTGAAGATCAAAAAAGGTTGGAAATTTTAGTTGCAGCTGGTGTAGATGTTATAGTCTTAGACTCTTCTCAGGGCAATTCTAGTTTCCAAATTAATATGGTCCAACATATAAAGAATAAATACCCTGACCTGCAAGTGATTGGTGGAAATGTCGTTACTGTCGGACAAGCAAAGAATTTAATTGATGCTGGTATTGATGGCCTAAGGGTTGGTATGGGCAGTGGTTCTATCTGTATCACTCAAGAAGTCATGGCAGTAGGAAGGCCCCAGGCTACCGCCGTGTATAAGGTGGCTGAATATGCCCAAAGGTTTGGTGTTCCAGTGATTGCTGATGGAGGAATCCAGTTTATTGGGCATGTAATAAAAGCACTAGCGCTTGGAGCATCTACTGTTATGATGGGTTCAATGTTAGCTGGTACTTCTGAAGCTCCTGGAGAATATTTCTATTCCGATGGTGTTAGATTGAAGAAATACCGTGGTATGGGCAGTTTGGAAGCCATGAATCGTAAAGATGCTTCAGGAAGTGCCATGAATCGGTATTTCCATAGTGAAATGGATAAAGTAAAAGTTGCTCAAGGTGTTAGTGGGTCAATAATTGATAAAGGTTCGGTTTTACAATTTTTGCCATATATTAAAACTGGAATCAGGCATAGTTGTCAAGATATTGGAGCTCGGAGTCTTTCCTCTCTCAGGAATATGATGTATTCCGGAGGCCTCCGGTTCGAAAGGAGAACACATTCTGCTCAAAGTGAAGGAAGTGTGCATAGTTTATTTTCATACGATAAATGTTTGTTCTAACTGTGAATATGAACTTTCATTATGGTTACAAATTTAAAGTTGGACAGTATTAGGTTGTCTTGCATTGTTAATGTTGTTTTATACTTTTGAAATTTTCTATAGTTTATTTGCATACGTTAATTGTATGTTTTAACAATGAAATTAAATTGATCTTTTATAACAATGGTTCTGATTTTTAATAGTTTTAGTATGTTTGTATGGTACTAACATCAATGTTTTATATTTTTATAAGTTATTTTGTCAATTTTATTGATGAATAATTAGTGAAAAGTGCCTTTAACTGGTTACCAATTTAAATATCTAGGTTAACAAAGAATTATTTTTCTTATGTAATGGGATATTTTTTTAATAAATGGAAAATTAATCAATTATAATATAATTTATTGATGTAATTATGGATCTTAAAATTATTCCTGAATTATTTAATACCTGAGTATGTGTGAAATATTTTTAATTTTCAAAGATAATAATTTTATTTTTAATTCTAATTCTCAATGTTCCTACTGTTTTTTAATTAATAATGAAAAATTGTATTTCTTATTCTCATTTTTCTCATGAAAAAATGTTTTATTTCAAACATGTTTAACCAACCTGTTGTTTTAATATAATTAATAATTATACTTGTTTCACAAACCCATTTTTTTGCCTTATTTTCTTCCTTAGATTTCTTTAAACTGATTTTGGGACTAATCTTTCAAGATTGAGACTGTACTTGACTTCCTTGAAATTCTTTTATTTATTTATTTTTTCCTTCAAAGTTATGTAACACCTATGGGTTATATAATACCCACAGGTAAATTGGTTGTTTTAGTTTGTTTATCGAGTTTTATTCGTATATTTATGATCCCAATCATTGTATTTCCCCTAGTAATTAAAATATTATTCAATGCTTCTATTTTAAAAATTATGTATCATTAACAATATTTTACGATTGATTTGTAAATATTGTTTCCAGCATGGTTGTTCCATCAATTCTTTATGTCATCATTCATGGGAAACATGGATAACTCATTATATAGGAATGTTACAAACTTTTATTTAATATTTAAGTTTTATAAAAATATTAAAATGTTTTTACCAAATTCTTATTTTTTTTTTTAATATATCTCTTAATTGATCATGCCAGATCATAGAAAAATGATTTACCTACAGTTATTTTATCAAAAAACAGGTTTTCGGACCCTGATTATCACTGGTAGTGGTATTTTACAAAGTGATAATCCCAATACATTTACATACAAAAGTAAATAAACCTTGTAAATTTGATCTAATTACAAATAATATACTAGATTTTTGTTAAATTGGCAATCATATTTGACTTAATGCTCCAATAAGACTAGTTAAAAAATTAATATAATCTAATTCTTTTTGAATCTTACTACAAGAAATAAATTGTATCTGTAAAGTTATCTGAAGCATCAAACTATTTTTTCTTTATATTGAAGAATTTAAAAAAATTAAATTTGACAGTTTTTTCTCTAATAATTTTACATATTAACTTGATTCTATACCACTGATTGTTGGTGATACATACTGATGATAGTTGGTAGGGGCACATGTAAGTCCTGAGGTATATACATTAGATTTTTTATGAGAGGTAGATTCTGTAAAATATTTTGCTATTTGAGCCTATTTCATATTTAAATTTCTCTAATTATATCATTCAAACCAACAGAAATTATGGTAAGGTTGTAGATTCATATAATTCAACACTTCCCACCTAGTGTCACACATTTTGGTCAATTATTAATAAATGAAAAAATCGTATTATGAAAAACATAAAGAAAAAGTAAAAAATAATTCCCTAATTCAGTTAGTGTAATTAGAGCAGCCTAACATACATACTGTACATATTACAGTTTATCATTATTTAAAACAGGCTCAATTACAAACAATGTTTATTTCGAAACAACAAACAAAATGTGATATACATAAATGAAGATCTGTTTTAAGTAATTAATAAAATTAAACTTGGTCTTATTAAGTAAAATTCCCAATTTATAAATTATTAACTTACATTAATTACTTAATTTTCAAAGATTAGTATTGTTTAAGTAAGATTCAGTATTGTTTAAGTAAGATTCAGTATTGTTGTAAACAATCTTTGTAACTAAGTATAAAAAAGTTTTGTGCTAATCAAGATGGTACCTCTTATTACTAACACTACATCTTGTATAGTGTTTACTGGAGGATTAATCTCTACAAAATCCTATACTAAAATAATTTACGTAAGGAAGAAAATAGTTGGGGGTGCAGTCAAATAAGACACTAAATAATAGGCACGTAATTAAAATAAGTAACCACTTATTTAGTGTCTTATTTGACTGCACCCCCAACTATTTTCTTCCTTACATCGATCATCCAGTCAACCATCCCTCGCTTCTCATAAAATAATTTACCAATGAGTTGAACATGTTTTTTCCTTTTTCTGAAAAAATAAAATAAGTGATAAGTGTTATTCCTAGCAGAGAGAGTACATAAATGTTATCATAAATGAAATTGTCATTTTTACAGCTTGTTCTAAAATTATTATAAAATGATTTCACAATGAAATAGTAATAATAAAATTAGCTGGAAGTCGGACAAGTATTGTTAGATTGTAAATTTTTTCAGAACAATTCTCAAAACGTAGTAACAACAAAACAATATACCACAACAAAATATGCTTTATTCGAAATTACTTTAAAAAATATTTTTTTCACTTACCAGTCCCACGCGGATGGAGCACTGATTTTTTTGTTCTTCGATTGAAGTTGTAACAGCGAGGGATTACTGCTTTCTTCTTCTTTAGTATATTCATCCTCGCTAAAAATCTCTTCACTGTATGCCCCAGCTTCATCATCAAGCATTTCTTCAGAAAGTTGGCTAAGTATTTCTTCTGGTACTGAATTTGGGCGTCTTGCTTTTGACAATTTTACAAGAGTTGCTGTGAGTTTATCAAAAGAACTCCTTACCTCTTCGGCATCCCCTTTTTTTGCTTTTGCAGCATATTCTTCCTTCAGTTTATCTATTGGACGAACAGGTTTAAAAATGTTAATTATAAATTGTCCAAATTAAGCTTGTCATATGTGTTTAATTGGTTAGATATGGGTTAATATTATGCCCAGATTTTTTTCTCGCTATAAATTAAAAAAAAAAAACCTGTACCACTACAACTCATGAACGGTCCTGGGGTTCAGGACATAGTAGAGACTGTACTGTTTCATGGACAACACTTCTGCAAGGAGGTGACTTGTCCTAGGTCACGCTCGACCGCCAGATTTTTCCCCCTTATTTTGGGTACCCTATTTTTATAATATTTTATAGAGGCTGGGTGGGCCCCAGGAGGGTCCTAGATCCTATATGATCCATCTCCCGCTGCAAACAGACTAAATAAAAATCATGGCCTGCAGTGGGAATTGAACCAGGATTTCCGGCATGGTAACTCAGTACTCTACCACTGAGCCACTCCTCTCCCTCGCTATAAATTACTTAAAGAAATAATCTTGAAGTGATCTGTGGTGTAGTGTTTAACATAAAAACCTACTATGACAGAGATCGCGGATTCGCAGCCCAGGATATGGCCATAGGATTTTTTAAAAGGATGTAAAAATCCTTACTTTGGAAGGGATGTAAAATGGAGGTGATGTGCAATGTCAGGTACAAGATCTCTTCAATTCAATTCAGATATCTCTCTTCTACTTGTACCTGGATAGGCAAAATTTAGGATTCTCGCTATAGCATCGTCCAATTAGCCATAGCAGCATGAAGTGACGTTGATTAACCAACGACATACTTACAAAAATAATCCTTTGAAGGTAGTATATTGATATTTATCAAGATTTCTGTAGCTATTTCGTGCTGGGAAATTATAAAAAAGAAATTACTTTTTTTTAACCCAATGTTTTAGGTTTTTATTAGGGCTGAATGAACAAGATATAAAGAAAAATAATTTAAATCTTTTTATTTTTAATCTTGTTCATTTAGCCACAATTAAGACCTGCAGCGAGGATCAAAATATTGGCAAATAATAAAACATTTTAAATACTTTGCCAGGAGAGGGGTAGCTCAGTGGTAGAGCACTGAGTTGCCGTGCTGAAGGTCCTGGGTTCAATTCCAGCAGAAGCAGATAATTTATTTTATCTGCTTTTAGCCGAGGATGGATACAATGGAGTGAGTACCCTTCATAGGGGAAAAACCTGATAGTTGAGAGTGATCACAGACAAATCACCTCCTTGCACAACTGTTGTCCTGGTAAGAGTACTGCAGTTTCTACCACATACTGAACCCAAGACCCTGTAGTACTACAAGTATTTTAAAAATCCCTATTCACCATCAAAACAACATACATATTTTGCTTAATGTGAAAAGGTTTTTCACATATATTTTGAAGGTATATGATAAAAATAAAACTAATGATATAAAATGAATCTAACCTAAGAGATTTAAGAGAGAAGGTGCGTCCATATGTTCCATAGCAACAGAGAGGTATGAATCTCCAGAGGTCTTCGCCAATTCAGATACTTTATCTCTTAGCAGTACATCGGCAGCTAAGCTATGTTCAGTTCCTCTCTTCAGTCTTGTTTCTTCGTTCTTTATGAAATGTGGTGTTTGGAAGTTATCAGTGAACCTTATCTTTCCTAGTTAGATTTATAATATTTTGTAATATGAAAAAACCCAGAAACAAATAACTAATGGTATTGAGAATAATATGTTAATATTATATCAAAGATAATTATGTGTAAGGAAGATGAAAATACCGATAAATGTTTAGTATATCAATACAGATTACACCCAGATTTACAGGAGTAATTTCCAATCTTAAAAGTTTATCTGACTGAAAACAAAATCTAGAAACATTAAACCATTAATGCCACTTCAAATGCCTTCATGTATGGAGTAGTTGCAAAAAGAGGAAATATATTAAACTATTTTTTTTTGTGTAAAAGAGAATTATACTAGATTATTATTTTGTATAAATGGCGAGTGTGAAAAAATCAAGATAAATTAATTGAAGCCATCACTGTATGCAACAACAGTAAAAATAACAAAATACTTGGTCAATTTAAACATCATTAGGTTTGAGATAACCACAAAATATCATTAAACCAGAAGAACCACACAAAAACCTTGAATCTATCTAAATTTGTATGGATTATTTTAATCATAGCCTAATATTATATCAGTCCTTTATATAAATATTGAGTATGCATTAATTATATTAAACGATAAGGAGCCAGTAAATATAATAAAGATTGACTATAATCTTGTTTCCTCAAAAAATATTTAAAAACAAATGATCTAATAAAAATGTAACATATTACTGTAACTAAAACATATAACATAATACTGTAACTAAAAAATACTGTAATGAAAAAATATTTTAATACTGTAAATATTTAATTTATAAAATAGTAAAATATTAAGAACAAATGTTACATATTCCGTAAGGGCATATGTTTTGTAATTAATCACACTGAAAACTGCTTTGAATAATTAAGGGAGCCAATGGGATAATCGCACTTAATGTCATTAAATTATTATTAAAAAAAAAATTAAAATAGTTAGAAACGTTTTCATTGAAGTGAGCTATTTCAAACATATTGTTGAGTGAAAAATAAAACTCTGAAAATTCAACATAATTGTATGATTTTAGAACAATTTTCAATGTAATTATCCCCATAATTAAACATTCAGAATGAATTATTTTTGAGGCTATATTGCATTACATATATTTTTGTATGAGAAATAGCGCATTTTTCACAATTAAATATGAAATAATTTACAAGAAATATTAATTTGTGTATTTAGTTGAAGTTTAAAACTTATAAGTAAATATAAAATACTTAGTAGCACTTCAAATTCAAGGGCATAAAGAAATTTAAATAGAGTGGTTAAGGGAAAACAATTTTTAATTATTTTTTTTAAATTTTGATTACCTGCTCCGGTTCGGTTGAAAGGGGTATTAAGTAAAATAAGAAATAAAAGTTTATAGTTAGGCATGATGCTGCTTTTGTCAAGGAGTTCATTGAGTAAACTGGACTATGCACCTCCAAATCCCAACACAACTCATAACATATAATTCATAACTCATCAGATAGAATTCATTTACAAATCAATCTTAATATTAATCATTATGGAACTTAATTGCTGGGTTTATTTTATTCATCCATGATACGTAAATGTATAAATAAATAATAATGTAATATTTTATAAAATCAACAGAAGCATTGATGATTGAATTGTAAAATATTAAGCAATTTCAATTATTTATTGACTTTATATCCGAGTGTGATTTTATGAGTAAAAAAACCTGTACCACTACAAACCGTGAACGGTCCTGGGGTTCAGTACATAGTAGAGACTGTACTGTTTCATGGGCTACGGTTCTTGTCCTAGATCACGTTCAACCGCAAGATTTTCTCCCTTTTTTTTGGGTACCCTATTTTTATAACATTTTATAGAGGCTGGGTGAGCCCCAGGAGGGTTCTAGATTCTACAATATATGATCTATTTCCTGCTGCAAACAGACTAAATAAAAGGCTTGGCTGCAGTAGGATTTCCGGCATAGCAACTCAGTGCTCTACCACTGAGCCACTCCCAGATTATGAGTAAATTGTTTGAAATTAAAAAATAATACTTATATTTTATTTTTATTTTAAAATTTTTGATTTTCAAATTTTTTTTAATCTTTATTTTTTTCAATTCACATCTGTCGCTCATGGGGACAATAAATAGGTATTGGGTGATTTGTGGTGTAGTGGTTAGCCTACCAAAACCTTTTATGTCTAAGATCATGGGTTCAGGCAGGTGCCCGGGGATGTATTAAAAGGGAGTAAAAATCCTTGGTTTGCTGTCCTTTGGAAGGGACGTAAAATGGGGGTCTCAAGCCTGTGCGATGTACGGTACACGTTATAGATACCTATCATAATTATCTTGAATAATAAACAGTTCTCGCTACTTAAGAGAAGTTTTTTTTTACCTCAACCTAGAACATTTTCTTCCTCATATCTCTAATAAATAAAAATTAATAGCTATAATCAACACAATTTATTGCTGAGTTACTCTAAATATTCCTCACTCGTAATGATATTATTTTTTATATTATTAAATGTCCATATCTACTTATCTGTTTTTCCATTAGCCAATTTATTTTCATTGTAAATTTGTATGCTATTTTTTTTCCCCTATCAGAACATACCTTTTAGTTCATATTTAAGTTCATGTTATTATGTAAACATTGTATTATTCTAATAATGTAGTCGTTTGGCCAGATATATTTTTATTAATTTCTGTATACTTCTGTTATTCTTAAGGGACCTGGTCCCAGAATAAAATTATTTTTCTATTATATTCTACATATGGAATGGCCAAATGTAGAGCTCCCTCTGTCCCATAGTCTGATTAACTACAGCTACTAAGTGTATTAAGAAGTGTGTTAAGAAGATAACAAATAGGTCTTAAGATGAGAATATGTGTAAGTTATATTATAAATAAAATCATGGCGTTGTCGATTGTTAATAATACGATTTACGCTTTAAAACAGATGTTCGTTTTATATCTGTTACTTTCTGCAATCACAGTCACTTTAAAATAACTACAACCCCCCCCCCCCCCAAGACCCACCCCAGCTTCGCATGGTTACCAGATCAAAAAATGAAAATTCCGGAAAAAAATCCGCTTTTTGGACAAAATTCCGGACATTCTTTTAAATATAATGTTAATGTCGTTTTGTGAGAAAACGAAGCTAATTCTAGTATTTTCTCGTGAGAGTATGTAGTATGTGTATAATATTAAAATTTTATTATTAACAATTAACCATGGAGGATAGCTAATCCTCAAGAAAACATATATATGTTAAAAAATTTTCGACATTAAAAATGCATTTTATGAGATTTGTGACTTTTATAAGTTATATATGATTGTTAATTGATGCAGAAGAATTTGTTTAGAAATATTGAAAATGACATAAATTTCTCGAAACGTCTAATAATTTTAATAAATTATGAATATATACAGGCTGGATAATGTTTTTTCCCCATTTTTTATGAAAATTGAAGATTTATAGTCCAGTATTTTACATCGTTTTTTTTTTAATCTGTCCTGTGAAATGTTCTATAAAACTATTATGAACGATTCGGAAGTGTTAAAAAGTATTTCTCGGAGCACAAAATATTAGAACGATGATCTTTATAATAATGTAAAATTTGTTTTTAATAAAAATCTTGAGTTTATTTGATTTTTTTATTTATTTATTTACCTGAATTGTAGAAAATCCGGACGGCTTAGAATTCCCCCCGCATTCCGGACTTAGACCGATATTTCCGGACATGTCCGAAAAATTCCAGACGTATGGCAACCCTAAGTAAAGCAGATTATGCCTACATGTTCTGTTTGTCGTAGGTTCGCATCAGTTTGATCTATCGAATATGTGGATTAGATTTAAATGTAACATAATGTCTGCACTACATGGATTATTTTATTGTGTAGATATTATAAACATAAAAACAAAATAAAATATTTCTTCAGATACGAATTTATTTTCACGCACGTTAATTTTTTGCGATAGCCCCCAAGATACCCATTGTATACATGGTATAAACAATTCTAATAATAAATTTTTATTCTAATAAAAATAATCTATCTACTGGTAATACCGGATGAAAATCCGTGCAGTAGTTATTGAGTTTATCGCAAATAGACAGACAGACGCGGCGGAGGACTTTGTTTTATAATATGAATTGATCAAACGTAAAAAATAAATATATTCGCTACTTTAAAGTAACTATAAAGTTACTAAAAGTAGCAGTGATTACAAAAAGTAACTGGCAATTATAGAGCGAAGAAGACCCAAATATAATAGAACGGTTACAATTAACCAACTATTACGTATGTTATAGGGGTTCCTTGTTAGGCCACTCATACAGCTGATAGTATATTACACAACTCATTAGGTCATAGTAATATTTATCATTTATAGAAAGTTGCAAACTTTATAAGTACATTTATATATACTCAAATAGGTATATTAATGAAAATCGCCCAAAAGTTAGGTCGAGACGTCAGCACATTATAAATAAGTTAAGTTTATTTGTGTGTACCGTACCGAGGGGTCCTCTCCTTGGAAATTTTCTACTCAACATATCCATTCAATAATAATTTCTGGAAAATAAATTTTAAGTAAGGTTTAAAGATTTTTAAATGAAAGCCCGGGAAACGACGCTTTGGGAAACGCCAACCGCCTCTCCGATATCAATTCCCCG
The DNA here is from genome assembly GCA_964056705.1 of Troilus luridus. Classification (NCBI taxonomy): domain Eukaryota; kingdom Metazoa; phylum Arthropoda; class Insecta; order Hemiptera; family Pentatomidae; genus Troilus; species Troilus luridus. The sequence continues at coordinate 115,800,174 of OZ057414.1, read as the reverse complement.
GTGATCTCGGTTGCTCATTCTCACAATAATATTCCGAACTTCGGGTTTAAGATGATGTCTTTCCATGGTTAATGAATATATAACTGGATTAAAGTAGAGAAATTACGAAAAAGATTTTTAAAAATAAACTAGACAAACGCTCAAAGCTTCAGATCAATTTCAAAAGACTTATTTTTGTGACTGTTATAAGACCTATATGGACTTACAGAATTGAACTATGGGGCTCCACCAAACCATCGAATTCCTCTCTTATTCAATACTTGCAATCCAAAAACCTTCGCAAAATCCTAAACGCTCCTTATTTTGTCACAAATAAAACCACCCATAATGACCTCAACGTTCCATATGTTACCGATTTAGACCATTCCAGATACCTATCATTCCATAATAAACTCCAGGCCCATCCAAACCCACTAGTTTCCATCATAGCATCCAATTCCATCCCTGACAATCCTCCTAGGCGTCTGAAGAGAAGATGGCCTCGAGAGCTTCTTTTATAGAAATGTAATTAGAGTGCTGCCAGTAGGTAGTGCCTCTACATGTCCTGTCATGTATCTATTTATTCATATAGCCCTTGTACTAGATGTATATACCACAGTTGTACAATTCAATAAAATAATTTTTTTTAAATTAAAATAAAGTAATCACTAAAACCTTTAATTTAATTATTTTTCAAAATCATTTAATTGATTTTTTTCGCAGTAATTTCTAATAATTATTGATGCAGTTTGTATAAAAAATTATATATAAATTCTAGGTAAAGTAAATACCACAAAATTAGTAATATCGCTATTCATTTATGTGCAGTTAATGATTCATGGAATTGTGGAATGGAATGGAAGTGGAATTGTGCACTAAAAAGCCACAACCTTTATGTTTGCTTGCAATATTAAAACATTCCCTTTTTTCAAATATACCAGCTATATTTTCTAGTGCCCCAAAACATTTTTTTTTTGGTGCACCATTTCCCGAACATTTCCAACATGTGTGACAATACTTAATTGACCCATATCGGTAAGAGCTGATTATAGAAAAAACAAAATACATTTGGTTACATAAAGTGTGTCGAAAGCAGGTATGAGGGTATATATTGAGGTGTGGGTGCCTCGTAGCGCTTCAAACACAATGCAGGACCAACCAATGTCAGTGATAGCAATAGTTCTAGCATGTTTGCTGTATTTCGTCCAGTCCAGGAACAGCAAAGGTGAGTGCATATACATTGGTAGGTTTTCTTTATCGATTTAACGTCACTTTATGCTGCTACAGCTAATCGGACAATGCAATAAGAGGAGTCCTAAATTTTGCCTATCCAGGTCTAATAATCAGGGATCTTTAACGATTAACTGACATCCAACGATTTTTACCGCCATTACAAAATCTGCATAGGTAGGTTCTGAAAAAATATTAGTGATTCGAAACAGCCAGCAATTCAATAAAGTTATGTGAGCTTTTAAAAAACAAAATTAACATAATTTACAAGTTTTAGTACACCCTCAAACAAGCGTAGTGTTACCATCAGTATATGCTTCAATCTGAATCTCTAAAAGGTGGGAGAAAGATATAAAAAAGAAGTGTACATAAACGGTTTTGGAGAAAATTCCTAAATAATTATTTATTATTATTGGCATACTCTGATTATTGAAATAGAAAAATTAAAAGAAAATTATAATAAAGTAAAAATAATCGCATGTCAAATAACAAAATAATCGTTGAAAAAGATATTCAATCTAAAATCGTCGTTCATAACTATGATATGTACCAAAATATCTGATTTTATTTTTAAATTAGTAATAAAAAAAGCATAAAACATTTCATCGAAAGTATTGTATATAACTTGAGTAATTGAAAACAAATGGTCCAATACAACCCATGAAGTATCTTGGTGTCATTACATGGTAGAGTCAGTACTGTTTCTAATGCAATGGTCGTGCAGAGGAGTAATTTGGCCGAGATCACACTCAGCCAACAGGATTTTCGCCAATTAAGGGTACCCACTTTTAAACACTCCAGAAGGGTCTCCAGATACCGCAGGATCTATCCTTGGCTGTAAACTGATTAAATAATTTACAACCCACAGCAGGATTCAAACCTGGGAGTTTCGGTTTACCAACTCAGCACTCTATTCATTGTGCTATCCCGCTTCCTTAAATTATAACAATTTTAAAAGATAATAAAATTAAAAAATACTAGGATGATTTTCCCTGCTAACAGTAGATTTTTTAAATTAATTTCTGACAAGAGTCGTAGTAGTGTGTAATCTAAATGACGTTCAAAAACTATTGCTGCATAAACTGATTTTTTTACTTCTCTTATACTCTGTAAGTGTTACGAAAACTCCCGATTAAGTGGTTATATTAATTTACGACGTAATAAAACAAAATAAAACCTTAATCAGAAACAGTGATAACCTCGTTCGTAATGGAATAAATCATATGTTTGTGATACGTAATTTCGTTTCGCATTTTTTTTTTTACTATTATCATGGAGGCAGTCGTAAAAGACATTTTTTTAAAGACCTAAAATATTATTAATAATAAAGTAATGATATTTATACGTAAACATACATGAAGTAAAATAATTTATAATTAAATTTATCAATTGGAAATAATTATGACACGCGTGTAAAACTTCATGGCAGGGTTTGGCTAAACATGGTAAACCTGAGGATTGTACATCTGTTTAGTCAGCAATTGCAAGATTAGCTATACCAGTTCTAATTAATCTACGAAAAACATTTTTACACGTTATTTGACTATAATACTAGCTGACCCGGCCACGCGTTGCTGAGGCTGTTATAATAGTTTAAAAAAATATTATGATAAATTTGAATTTAAAAGAAACAATGAATGAATGAAAAGAAAGGAACTAAATAGATTTTGGATTTTACATTTTATTCATCATATATCTAAGTAAAGTATATAATAAATAAAAAAATATACAAAATTCTTAACTGATAAAATATAAAAATTGGTTTAATGAATGAGTTATATAATGGTTGATTTTTAATTATGGATAGTTATATTGTTTTAAATTATAATAATATCACTAAAATTGGTCGATTAGTTTCGGAGATTAACCCGAACAAACATCGTGACAGGAGATTTTTATACATATATATAGATAGGTAAGATTCCGGTTATTTGTTATAAGATAGGGACTGAACCCAGAATCTATTAGACCTACAGAGCTGCAATTGAGCTCAAATTGTAGAAAATTTAATCTACTTTAAAAAAGGTTGCTTAGTTTATTTTTTCAAATACGCACTGATTAGGAGATACAGGCCAAATACTGAAATAACTCCAAAAATTTCGAGGTTTTTCGGCCACCAAAAGTTTTCCCATTCGTTTTTTCCAATGCAAATTTGGATTTACGCTACTCAGACATGCCCTTACAACATATAAAAACCGCAGCAGGTTAGAAAAAAATATAATTTTGCAAAAATAATATCGCGGTCATTAATCGAAATGAAACATACCCTATATTTAAAGTTGGACAAGGTTACATATCTGTGCGAAATTTCATTAAAACCGGTCCAGTAGTTTCGGAAATTAGCCCGGACAAACATCGTGACAGGAGATTTATATATATATATATATATAGATTATATTTCGGCATTATGTAAAATTTTCCTATATTATTATTGGTAATTGTTCCTCAGGCTATCGCTCGGAATTAAGTCACAAGTTTTAAATATTCATTCGTTTTATTATTTTCCCTTTTTAATATTTTCCAAAAATACAAGTTATCATGAGCTTCAGTATAGAAAAGAGAATGTAATTGGATCGGAAATGTATATACTTCGATAATCGTTTCATCTAGAAATGAACGTTCCAACAAACATAAATTATCTATACTTCGAAATGTTAGTTGAAACTTTTATTTCTTGATAAAGTGATTACCGAAATCCGCTCATTACCCATGATTACATTCTCTACTCCGTACTAAAGCTCACGATAACTTGTATTTTTGGAAAATATTAAAAATGAAACAAATAAACAGTTAAACCTTCATAATTCGAAGCGACATCCTGGTGAACAGATGCCTACTACCAATATAAATATCTTAAAATTCATTTGTTATTTTTTATTGTAGTTATTTTAAAGTAACTGCAATTACAGAAAGAAAGACATAAAATGAACATCAAGCATAAATAGTGTTGGATTAAAATATTAAAAATGAAACGAATAGGTGAACAGTTAAAACTTCTTGTAACTCAATTTAATGCGACAACCTGCGGAACAGATACCTAGTTACTTCTGAACAAGACAATAGGATTTTCACAAATATGCTATATTTTAAATAATTTTGTTTGAAATATTCTATTCTATATGACTTGCAAATTAAAGATGAGCACAGATTTAATTTACTTACCCTCTAAAAAAAAAACTGATAGTGTGATTTGGTAATAACTTGAATTCAATTAGTAATATTTGAGCACCGGTGAATTAGTAGCTAAGTCGAATTTTGTTATTGTATTGAGGGATGCAGAATTTTGTATTTTTTGGTTCAAAATGGAGTTGCAATATTAGCAATACCTCCATTTCAAGAAAATGCTTTACAACCACTTTTGCACTACTAGAATGACACGAATCCTACGATTAACTCATTTCGGACAACATTCTACTTAACCACTTAATCACCGGGGCTGCAGATAAAATTCCAGCAACTATATTTCTTTTAGAAAAATTATTTATATATATTTTTTTAGATTTAGTTTTGCTAAGGAGTATCGAACCGGTGGAATTGGGACGTGAAGAAAACGGAACGGTGATCAACATCATCGAAGAAGGCAATAGCATCAATTTAGCAAGGCCGGATATAACAAAAAATGACACAGATGATCCAACTAGGGATTCAAGGGGGCTTATGAAGAAATTTCATTTCTTGACGGGAATGAAGACGGGAGGTTTGATATCTACTTCCGGTAAGTGTTGGATTTATATTTTATAAGAGTTTATAGTTATTTAAAATAATATTATAATACTAGCGGTACCCCCCCGCCATTTTACAAATCATACAACACTTTATTTAATTGTACAACATAGGTACTTGAGGCTTTAGTAGAGACACATCGATATTATTCTAGAAATTTAAGTTAAGTTTGAGAATTATTTTGTTTCCATCTACTGTACCTATTAAAATACGAGAACACACTTAGTATTGTTTTGAGATATTGAGTATTTTGCATTAAATAAAATTATGAATTTTATTTTATCTTGAATAATAATAGTTATCCAGATATATATGTATTATTATTCTATGGCGCTACAACTCGGTGACGAGTTCTGGTCCCCTCTACCAGCTTCTTCCTTTAGTTAGTTATGTGAGTAGTTAGTGATGAATACACACAGACAAAGTGTTATTTTTCTTCTATAAGTGACTACGCTCTTTGGATGTTGGCGATTACAATGGCCCATCTTATTTTACTGAGCGCTACACGAAACAAGTCTATTGATGTTAATCCTTTCCATTGCCTCAGGTTTTTCAACCATAAGGACATCTCTTTCCTTCAATCATGGCCTGTATGACTAACTGCAGCAGAATGCACTTTTCATTTGGCATTAATTGACCAAAGCATGCTCTTTATATCTTTTGATCCTACCCAATATCTTGATGGCTTCTGTATTCTTTTATTTCTTATATGATGCACCCATGAAGCTCTGATCTTACACTGATAACACTACATCTCGAATGCTTGTAGACGATTACTTGAAGCATTCGTAAGTGTCCATGCCACTGATGTATATGCATAGTAACACTAAGAACATGACCCGATCACTCTTATTCGAGTCTGCATGTTCAAATTGATTTTGCATAAAACCTTTCTGATTCGGTTAGGCTCTTCTTGCCTTCTCTATACGAGACCTGGTTTCATTTGAGTGATCCCACTAATCAGTTATTCTGCTTTAATATTCATTAATTTATTTATTGAAATTTATAACCGTTTTATAGCAATATAGTAACAAGTAAGAATAGTGCATAGTGGCAGGATAAAGACAAGTAGAGAAACTGCCCATTGTTAGTACTCAAATAAAAAATTCAACTATTCAATATGGTCACAAAGCCTTCTTCTTTTCAGACGCCTCGGAGGAGCATCAGGAATTGAAGAGGTTGCTAGGTTTGAAACAAGTGGGAATAAAGTTTGTCATGAAAGGATTGATATCGAATTCGGGCCAAATCAGAAAACAAATGGGACATTAAGGTTATCATGGATTACTTTGTTTGAAACAAAATAAGGAGCATTGAGGAATTTGGATTGTAAGGATTGAATAAGAGAGCAATTTGATGGCTTAGTGGAGCCCCAAAGCTCTACTCCATAAGTCCAGATGGGTCTAATGATTGTCATGTATATGAGTCTTTTGTAATTAATTGGGAGCTAAGACCGTTTGTCTACTTATGCTACAACTCAGATAATTTATCATGGTTTCAGTCATTATAATGTGATAGTTTTCCTTTGGTTTCCAAATTGCAGTAATAGAACCATTGGTCCAATTGGAATATTCCATTATATCCAGTCCTAATTGTATAATTCCAAGATTTTGTTTTCCACTTTGAGTTGATACTGGTGATTGCTGCTGTCAATGAAGTAGTTATTTTGATTGACCTTCTGGTGTTCCATACTTATCTTCTTCAGAATAATGTTAAGGTCCTACATGAAATTGTATATTATGGATCCTATTTTTCAAATATTATTTAGATGAAAAAATAAAATAAAAAATTGAATGTTACAGGAACTTTAGCTGCATCAAACAGCTTCAGGATCTTGGGTAAAGTTCTGAACTCCGCACTGTCAGTCTCTTACGGTCATGTCAATGATATCGATGCTCTGCCTGAGATTGAATCCGACCACGGCCATAGTGGAGATTCTGGTGAAAAAGGTGTAAGACTGAAAACCGATGTGACGACTCAATCACCTTTAAATCTCATCAGGAAACAGTTTATAAAAAATCATAATGCTCAAGTGAGCAGAGTAAATCATAAATTCTTGAGAACGGATTCATTCGGAAGAGCTAGCTAATAAATAGCCAAATTATTAACTTAATTTATGTCTTTAGTAAAAAAAACAAACATATGTACAGGTGATGTATCCGAAATAGATACATCAATAAGTGTTAAAAATAGCAACACGAAAAAAAGGGAGAACTCAAGTAAAACTTGCATGAGTAGATTAAAATCAGTTCAATAATATTTTAGGATGGAGAAAGTACATACAAAAACTTGTTTTCAAATTAGGTGCTGCTTATTCTTCAGAATAATTCTAATGGGAAGTGTTTTATATGAGTATAATTAAATAATATAATAAACAAAAGATAACAAACATACTAGGGAATACATAAGATATTAAAAGTATGGCGTAAGCATCACATATCACCATATTTAAAATAAAATTAAAAATTTCTAAGAGAATCGTGTTAACTTTTTGTAAAATGATATAAATATAAATTATTAATTATAACAATAACTTAAATTTATGAGTTTTTTTTGTCATACTCTGTTACCTTCTATGAGTGTCAGATACATTTTTTTCTGTAATCATTAGATTTCCCATAGTATATCACTTAATTATTTCTGGAAATTTGTTCTTATGACGGACAAATATTTTTCCTTCACTTAATAGTTAAAATCCATCATAGTTCAAATTTTTTAATACATCTAACAATAAAAAATAGATAACTGTTTAAAAAATAAAATAAATGTGGTTTAAAGAAAAACATTTAGAAAATCCTTCATTAAGCTTTATTTCAATTCAGCTGATAAGAATTGTATATTGATTTAATGAATTTCATCACAGCCATTAGTTATTTTCGATAAAATGCTAAAAAGTAGTAATCCCAGTTAGCCAATTTTATTTATCAATCAAAAGTTACGGCTATATCCATAAGAATGTGCAGCGTATCCTAAATTATGGAGTGTAAGGACCATAGTACCAGATCCTTATGAACACCCTAGTAGCGCGGGAGTTCCAGATATTCTTCATTCCTTTGTGAAATTGCTTATATTAAATATTAGCTATCAAAATATACAGGATTGATTCAATATCAGGTGCCAGGGCACAAGTGTAATCCCTCCATATGTAAAATTATGTTTATGTCCAAAGCAATAAACCTATGTAACTATTTATTTCAGTTCTAACCTAAAATTATAGACTATATGGGTATTGGTAATCCAAACTTAAAATTTTATTTCTGTATAAACTCTATTGTCAAAAACACAATAGTTTCCATTGCTACATATTTCAACTAATAGATAAAAAATTTAAAATATCATTTATATAGTGATCAGTTTTTTAATGAATTGAGTAAAATCATTTAGTTGTAAAAGGCAAACTATCTCCTTTCAGTATTACTGCCATAACATAAGCCTCTGTTGAGCAAAGGCAGTACACATGATTAGACAAACCAGATCAGTTAATATTAAATTAATTAATATGTTTCTTTCTTTTGTAATCAATAAAACTTAAAAAACAGAAGAAATATTGATTTTTCAATTTAAACTATCATAAATTATAATCTCATCTTTTTTATAAATTTTTGTTTTGGGGTTAAGAATTTAGAATATACGTTTAAAATTTACATTGATTTTTATATACTGAGTAAATGGTGATAGAAAAGGTTAAATAATACTAAGTGAAATAGATAATAAATTTTAAAATATGCATTTTTACATGCTGTAAAATGAAAAACATTGTAAATGTAAATTAGTATTTGATTTAAGTTAGTAAATTATTTATTGTATAATTAAGGTCCTCATTAAAAAAAATAAAACAAAATGAAACAGGAGTATGTTATTTTATTTTCCTAATCTTTATATAAAACAATCTTAAGAAAAAATATTAAACACAACATATATTAACATTTCATAAATAGATACAATATATACATTCATTATTACATCAAATCAGAAAATAATATTAAGTATTGTCTTGTTTGTTACTAGTATCATAGTACTTACAAAAATAACCATGTCCAAAAAATATATTTTTTCTTTAATAATTATTATCTATTATTAACCATAGGAAGCGAGGAGATGGTTGACTGGAAGATCTGAGTAAGGTAGGAAATAGTTGGGGGTCCAGTCAAATAAAACACTAAGTGGGTACTTATTAATTATGTGCCGACGATTCGACCCGGCAATTATTATTATTAATCATAATTAATTCATAGTACATATGAAGCATTCAAACCGGATAACTCCAAAATTAAAGTTTTCACTAGTTTAGTGAAGGGATTTTGTCTAACATGACACTTTGCAAGTTTATTTCTTATGGTTTTAGTCCGCATATGAAGCTCAATCTTGCCTAAACTAGCGAAAAATATGAAAAAGTAATTTTTTGAAATTTGCAGTTATCCTCAATGGCCTCATATGTATTTTCTTATCTGCACTTAAGTTTAATATTCATTCTGGCTGTTCTTTCTGTATTCATCCAAAGAAGGTGACCAAACCATCTTTGTTTATTTTCTTCTAGAGTGGTTTCTAACGGCTGTACCTCGAGGTTTTTGTTACATAAAGGATCCTGTCCCTCTTAGTCTTCCCTACAAGCTGTCTCAATTACCTAACCTCCATCCTCTGAATCTGCCCCTTGTGCGGAGATCTAAAGGCTCATGACTTCAAGGAGAAAGAAAGGATGGACAAGAAAGACCACCGGTAAACTAATATTTTTGTCGATGGTGAACCTTTAAGTAAGTTTTTAGTTTCGCCGATGTAGGAAGAGTTGCAATTGGGAGTGGAGCAGGGGATACGGTAGACAACTTGTGAGCATTGTATGACGGGTATGGGATCTTTGAATCGGGTATAGATTTTGGAAAGTTTGTTATGGGATTTGAAGGCTATACGTGAATAGGGGATCGAGGAACGTAGGGATTTTTGAATATTATTTGAGAGGGAGGGTATATATGGCAAGGATTTGTATACAGGGATAGAAGGAGGGTGTGGAGATCGGGTGGGGTTGGGGTTTTTTTTTATAGTCATGGATGAGTTTATTAATAATATAGAGAGGAAAATTGTTTTTTAAAAGGATATTTTGGATGCGGTAGGTGTTGGTTTTATGGAAGCAGGGGTCAGCGAGGGATAGGCCACGGTGGATAATATTTTTGGCGACGTTAATTTTTTGGTGGTGTGGATGTTGGGAGTAATAATTAAGGAGTCTGCCAGAATAGGTGGGTTTAGTATACCAATCTGTGGATAAAGTGTGGTCAGGATTTCTAATGATACGGAGATCAAGAAATGGTAATGATTTGTTAGATTCATGTTCAACTGTGAAATGGAGGCGGGGATGGTATGAGTTGAAGGATGATAATAATTCTGGAATAATTTTGGGAAACTTAGCAAATTAATATTTTTGTCAATTCGCTTCTATTGAAAAATTGTTTCTCTGGAACATCCATTGTGCTGCTACCAGTTTTTGCGATACCTACCCATCAATGTAGTAGCTTTTATTGATCCAGGAACAAAGATTTTATATAAAATCCTACACCGGTCTTTTTAACCTCACTATTCTCATTACTCGGTGGTATCTTCTTTTTATTCTCAAGAATTAAATGCGTGAAAATGATTAATAACTAAAAACAAAAACGAGGAAATTCAAGATTAATTTTCAATTAATTAATTTATACATATGAAAGCCAGAATTATTTGTTTTGCATTAATTTATCAAAATATGTTAAATTAGTTTGAATTTATCAGGAATATTGACCTTAGAAACAATATTACATTCCAGTTTACCTTCAGGCAATTTATTAACAACTGACAAGTTAATTATTTTTGGTTTTATGTTAGAAGTCCATAAACTAGTATTAGCTTTCGACAAAACCCAGTCGCAAGTTACGGCAACTTCCTTTGCTCTTGAAACATGTTCTTTATAGCTTAAAACATTTGAACTAATAGGACATTTTGTGGTAACAATATCATCTTCTTGTACTTCATCGATTAAAACAGAGTCACTTAGAAGCTGTATTCCTTTCAAAGGCGATGAGGATTTCTTTGGTACGGAAACTGGTGTCGGAACGAATTCAATAAGATTGTCAAGTCTTTCACTAAGTCTCTTTGCTAAGTATACCTGATGACTAGAGATACCTGTTTCTTCACTTTGAGAATCAGATTTAATTTTTTTTTTGGGTCTATCCATACAGTTATCACTAAAAGAATTACTGTATAACTTATTAACATAGTCACATTGAGCTGCCTCCTTGATTAAATTAGTATTCTCATCATCTTCACTGGAAGTTGAAAGATTTTCATCTTCAGAAGCACTCCTGAAAAGCAAAAATGTTGAAATAGTAACTACTTTACATTATTAACTACTTTTATAAAAAAATATAAAAGGTTTGAAAGGAAACCTAAAAATATTGTAAATGTCAATGGATTAGTTAAGTTAATTTATATAAGAAGACTCTAATATCGGCCTTAAAAATCTAAAATTTATTATAATCTTCTTATTCTATCATCTCTTCTACTTTGCATAGTAGATTTTTGCACCTCTCTCTGTCAAGCGCTGCTCTCCTAGCTTCCGCCCATCCAATTCCTCTTAGCCTCCATAGCTTTCTTCGCTGACCGGCAGCCATCCATCCTCATTTAATGGTCACACCATCGAAGCTGTCCTTTCTTAATTAGGAGATTGAAGGGCTCAAGTTTGATTGCATTCCGTATTGTCCTGTTTTGTATCAAGTCCGTCTTGAAGAATGAAGATACCTCATTTCTATGCTTAGTAGGCGGGTACGATCACATTGTTTTAAGGGCCCAGGATTCACTTCCATAAGTTACGGTATTTCAAGCGTTAAACAGCCAATTTTATTTCTTATGTCACTTATCACTTCTCTCTTATATCAAACCTTTTAATTGATGACAGAAAACACCCTACCCGAAGTGGCAATTCTTGCGTTGATTTCTTCATTTAACTAACCATTTTCACTTATAGTTATGTCCAAATACTTAAAAGGTGTGGACATGCTGTATAGTCTTCCCATTAATTTGAATACTAATAATCATTTTTTTTTTGCCAACTCTTCTGTCCAGACATCTAAATTATTAAATTTATAATAAAAAAACATGGTATGCAAAACAATACTGCCACAAAACATATTAAATAAGAACAATATACTAACAATTTAATTGACACTGAACCAATTATATCAGAAACTGATAGCTCATTATCTTTTAAGGAATCAGTTCCTCAGGTTGTTGTTTTAACTTTTCATTAGTTTATTATTTAATATTCTTGAAAATAAAAATAATTGTATCTATATCATCATCAATACTGAGAAATGTACTTATCTTGATGAATTGATTACCAAAATTTACCCATATAATTCTTATTTTTTCATACTACAACTGAGTATTATTTTTATATTCGATTATATCAAAAAAGAAATGAATGAAAAGTTTCAATTTGTTGTGACTTCACTTAAAGCAAAAATTAAACTAACAAAGCAGTTATAACAGTATAGACTGATTAAATGGAGATAGATAAAACAAAAACTTAAACCACTGATAAAATTATAATTAAAAAATATATATATATAAAATAACATACATCTTTAAAGTTGTATTCTCAACTAAGGTCAAAAATAAATTTCAATCTATAACTCCACCTCCAATGTTTGGATTCAAACCATGGGACCAAAACAAAGGCTAAAGAACCGCCAAAGAACTAAAGATTTTGATGTAATATCGATAACACTTAGCTCGATATATCGATAATTATTTTGAATATTTTTAGATGTTTGTTAACTTATTTATATATTTTAGCACTAATTTAGTTTTTATTTACTTTGTTTCATTATTTTGCCATTTTCCTTGGTTGAAATGCCGATAGTAGAAATCTGAAAATAAAAAGATTGACCACCATTCTTAACTAGGAATACATTGCGAATTGAAAATTCCTTTTGTTTTCCCGTAAAACTTTTAAAGGTGTGATTTATGTATGCACCTTTTGAAAATGTAAGACTTATTTATCGAAGGCATGGCATTACATTTCTGAGATAGCATGTCATTATGTTTCCGTAGAATAGGAAACAATTGATTTTAATAGGAAAGATTTTAGGGATGGTAATGGATATTATGAATCTCACATAAAAAGGAACTGTCCTAACTTTAATCAATTGGACAATATATAGTTTTTATTCAAATAAAAAAACTGTATTCCCCAACACTCACCATCAGACTAGGTAATAAAGGAATTGTTTCGACTGGTTTAAAATGTATCATCCTAACTCATAATTTTAGTTGAAACGTCCATTTTCTTGGAACATTTATATTTATTTGATTTTTGTCGTTATTTTTGGCCACTCCATTTTGCGAAAAATAACTTAGAATCTCGATCTTACCATTCTGGTTAGAACAGGTTGGTATCCTGTAGGACAACCCGCCCTTTTTGTGAAAAATTATTATAGTTTCGTTATAATCATGACCTAGAAAAGTGTTATACATTTTCCTTCTAAAAGATGTCCTAGGATAAATTGGAATTGCGTTCTAGTTATTAAAACTGTAAGTTCTTTTAGCTGCATCTCGCATATTTAAAGCTTTATTTAACAACTAGAAATACAGGGTTCGTTGTTTGTTATAATATCTACTTTTATAATTCACTTTCAATAGTAAGCCCACTCAAGAAATTCTTTTTAAAAAATCTCTATTTAACTTTTCAAGAAGCATTTGTATAACCTCCTTGTAAATGATATAGCTCATGACATTCAGTCGCTGGAATTTTGAATTTTCAAATCTTGGTTAAATTTGATTATTATCTTAGTTTTATTATTTCAAGTAAAATGTCAGTCAGTTGTGATGTTAACAGCGAAAAACCTAGTGAGTGTTTAGAAGATGAACAACAAAATAGAGCTTTACAAAGGGAGAAATTTCTAAGATGTATTTCTTCTATTGTCGGTACGATTTCTTAAAATAATCATCTCATTAAGTTCAATTACTTACATTTGTTTGCTTAAAGGTTCAGATAAAAATATCATATTGGGCTTTTTAGTTATTAATAATACGATTTTAAAGTTTTTTAAATATTCAATTCAGATTTGATTCTTATATTAGTTTTATTTAATTGGTAACTTATCATTAAGGACTTAATGGATGTTATATTCAAACTTTTTGATAATATTGACAGCTTTGATTTTAATATAATACTCATAATAGCAAGGACCAAATCTTAGGATTACCATTAAGTACTTAATGGATGTTATATTCAAACTTTTTGATAATATTGACAGCTTTGATTTTAATATAATACTCATAATAACAAGGACCAAATCTTAGGATTCTAATTCAGTAATTACTACCTTTGCCTTAAATGTCATCCTACCGATGATTTTGATTATTCCATAAAATATACATGAACAATCATCAATGATTCCTTTCTATTAACACATTTTTCAGATTCAACATTGTTACGTTAATTTAAACAATTGCTCTACACATTATATGTTTTGGATTAACTCCCATCATTCTAGAGAATTTCATTAATATGAAAGTAATAAAGAAATAGTGGATTAATTGATCTTTATTTTTATATAAGTCAATATTGAATTGGAAATGTGCTCTATGATTTATAGACGAATATATGCAGATAACAAATTATTATTCAGCAGAATAATAGTTTGTTTTCTGAGAAGAATTTTTGAAGAACATTCATGTTAAGTTATCATTTTAAATAATTTTTTTTTAAATTGGGATAATCATCGATACAACTTTACCATGGAGTTTCATTTTTATTGTTTTTGAGAGCCTGACTCCGAACTTACCTTAACGACCTTATTGCTAGAAATTGTTGCTGAAAACACTCAACAATCCCAACTACATCGTCATAACTACTTCGTATTCAATTGCAAAATTAGTGGTTATTGGAATTATTTGAATTAGCACATCTTTTAGGCCTTGACATGGCTGAGCCACCTTCAATTAGGTTCAAGCCAACATCACTAATGCAGCCGGATTGTAAAGTTCTGTAACTTATACTTAAACAGTCCAAGATTCCTTTATTTCTTAAACTTAGTTAAAAATTACATTCTTTGAATCCTTGCTTAATAAGGTTTTTTTATTTATAGGAGAACATTGCAATGCGAAGACTGTGGAATTAAACGATCTATCTGGTTATTACTATGGTATGGATATCCATGTTCAAGAAATTTTCATGAAAAACCTGTCAACTCCTTATTCTCATCTCAAGAATGGCTTATTACGAACTCAAGATCTCTTGTATGTTTCATTCCCTGACATAGGTAAATTGTATTTAAAATATTTAACAGTTTGTTTCTATTTATTAAAACTATAATATGGTTTCTCAACATTATAACATAATGATAGCGTATCTTTGTCAGCCTTTGAAAAATTTATCTCTTTAAATTAACAAGTGTTAAAATGCAGAGAAATTAAATCAGAAAAAATATCTTATTATCACGTTTAAATCTTTTTGTTCTCTTGATTAGATCTATGTATTATATTCATAATTCTTAGGTGTCCCATGATTTTGATCACCTATGAGTAAATATCATTCCATACGTTCTGATTGAGATATTACAGATTCATTATCTTTATATTTCTATAAGTTCCTTGTATATTTACGTCATATTTTATATTTATACCACTTCATTCTATATGTATACATTTTAAAACTCCCCTTACTTATATTTTCTACTTTCCATGTTCAGTTTATTTTTCACCTGTTATACTCTAGATTTATATCTTGACTTTCTACTGTTCTTTTTCCTTTATTTACTCTTTGATATCATTTTTGTTAAACTTTCTTTCATTTTACTTATGTAAACTCCCTAGGAGTCTATTATCTTACATTTTACATTTTTTGTATAAAATCTACTACCTTTTCCATAATTTTACTTCTCACCTCTGATGTTTATACTTTTTTTTTTTTTTAACTTTCTGTTTACTTCCTTCTTTTATCTTTGTAAATTTTTTGCATCAGCACCTTTCTGTACATTTACTCTGTAATATTTTTATTCATATATATCCCTCACATTTTGTTCTAAATTTCTATTACTCTACATATATATATTTTCTATTTTATCATATACTTGGTACTGCAATGTATTTTTATAGTTTTGTTATTTTGTCTGTTTTTCTTTCTTAGCCCTGAAGATGACCCACAAAGTGGGTCGAAACGTCGGCACATAATTAAATAAGTACCCACTTATTTAGTGTTTTATTTGACTGCACCCCCAACTATTTTCTTCCTTACTCTATCTTCCAGTCAACCATCCCCTCGCTTCTCTTAAAAATAACTTTGTGTGTATTAATTAAGTTTATATAAAGTCTAAACAACTTCTATGCCCAAGATTGGGGGTTTGTAGCTCGCCAAGTGGTTTCAGAATATTTATAAAGGGAATAAAAATCCTTGGACATGTCTTCTTTTGAGAGGGGACACAAACTGGCAGTTGTGAGCCTGTGTGGTGTCAGGTCCTAATTATAGATTTCTGTCCCAATTATTCTTGTATAGGCTAAACTTAGGACTTCCATTGGAGCTTCTGATTAACCTTAGTAGCATAAAGTGATGTAAATAAAATAATCAAAGAAGCAAATCTGAGTAAAAATAAACACCTTTTATTAAAACTTATAGGAATGGAATAGAAGGTTTTTGAGGACTGCAATATTCATAAAATATATATTTGTAATTTATTTTAAAATTTTAATTTATAATTGTAATTATAATTTATTGTCTAGTTAATATAAATCTGAGAGTCAAAATCAAATAACAACTTAATTTTTTCTTCTTAGCATCCATAACAAGTTCAACAGTTCATATAAATCATTTTCTAAAATAATTATGATATACATGATTCAGTCTCATTATTATTATTTCTATCTCTTAATGCTAAATATAATTAAAATTATTCTTTACAAATAAAATAATTTACAAATTTTTTTTTTAGTTAACAGGTACATATGTGCTTTTTCCTCCCCTATTCTTATCTATCTTATTTTTTCGACAGCAGTTAATTGTTCACATAGACCTGTTTTTTGTATGCATATAGTGTTTCGATCTTCTTGCTCCTCTTCGTAAAGGGAAAGGTTTCTTCCGAGATAGCATACAATCACATCCAAGATAACTCCGATCAATGTTAAACCTTAAAAAAAAAAGCCTTTAGGTTTCCGTAATTGGCAAATAAATCATTGAATCTGGTATTATTGGACAATAAGTAATAACGCTGATGGATTTAGGTTCAAAATATAAATAAAAAACAATTAAATTTACAAAATATACTAATGAAATTAATAAATATGATTTTAAAATAAAATATTCTTCATGCTTACTAGCTGCTGTCCCATTCATATAGTGTCGAAATGAATCTCTATCGTAAAACGTACAACTGCCCTTTACTCCACAATTTTCCTCCCAGATAAGACATGATGAGTCTGCAATGAGAGAAATATTAATCATTCTATTAAAAAACATAAATAATGGTTATGTATAATCGTACGATTAGGATTAATCGTACCAATAATATATCCAAATAGTATCGGTCCTGGAATGAATGCCAGAAGACTGATGAGTAGGAGCGCGAGCCCTTGGGCAAAAGATTTATCTTCAGGATCAACAGCTCTAAAATGATAAAAAAACAAAACAAATATTATATGTGAACTAAATTAAAAACAAAAAATGTGTTGAAATGTTTTTAAATTGTATCTATTTTGTGCTTCTTAGAGTTTTGATGACAGTTATGATATCTCTAGAAGGCGTTTACGTGAAATATCATTTTGGTTTGTTTATCTTGTTCTTGTTATTTAATAAGCTCAAGGCATCGTTTTGTAGTTTTCCAATATTATAATTTTTTTTAGTTTCACTCAACTTTGGGGTACTTAGAATCAAGCATAAGTAAATTTTCTTTGCAAAGGCCTTATTCATTATTATTATTAATTTTTTTTTTTTGACCGGTTTAGATTTTTGAAAAAAAATAAAATCTGTTTTTTCAGGTAACAGTTCTAAACCTAAACTGAAAGGGAAAGAGAAAGAGGAAGATGAGGATGATGCTGAAAATGAGATTAATGATTCTTTAAAATAATTTGTTTAAGAGGTTTGTGTGATATCCAAAATCTATGCTGTAATTAAGTTGTTGATACTGTTTTTGTGGAGCTTTTGATGATTTACTTTATTAATTTATATATTTTTTATATCATTACAATTTTTTCATAAAATCAAATTTTTAAATACCTCTTACTATTATTAATACCTTTTATATTTGCACTAATGACATAGATGTCTCCTGGCTTAAATTATCATTAGAATATACTTTAACTTTATTTTTTCAACGTAAGGATTCAATGGTTGCTTTGGATATTGTCCTCAATATCCTTCAATCCTATATTGAAATTTCATAAAATTATTTATATTTCTTGCACAAATTAGTTTTGAAACAAAAACATATATCAGGTTTTTTTTTTATGTCTGAAAAGCCAAAAAATCTAAATTTAGTTTAAAATTTAATATACAGTGGAGAGTCGATTATCCAAACGTCAGTTATCCGAACGTTTGATTAATGGAACTGTTTTTTTTTTTTGTTTTTTTCAAATGTAATTTTAATTAATTGCTACTAAAAAGAATTAGAGATCTAGCTGCCATGAAGAGGAAGTCAACATTGAAGCAGACAAGTATTAAAACGTTCTTTAAGGCGGAGAATTAATATTTTGATAAATTTTTGCATAAATTTGATTTTGTTTTACATACATGTAAATAAATATACATATGTACCTACATATTTTCGTTCTTTGCATTGTGTTGCATTTTTTATTCATTCATTTTTCACTATGTACATATATTTTTACGTAAATAAATAATCATGCTTTTTATAAACATTTATTAATTGTTTTAGATTTTCCTTTCACGCATGGTTATATATACATATATATATTTATTTATTTTTTTTAGTGAATTTCGATTATCCTAACTGATGTTGTCAGGGGTGGTTCGAACCACCCCTGACAATATCAGTTCGGATAATCGATGCTCTACTGTATATTATAAACCGAGGACATTTTCACTTTTTGGTGAAAATGGTTTTGGCTTAAATTTATATGAAAAAACAAGATTTAGTTTCTTTTTAAAGGTATTGTTTTATTTTGGAAAAGTGTTTTTCAAATTCAAAGTGTGTTGTACCTGTAGTTCACTAGTATATTTCCTATTTTCCCACTGCTCCCAAGCCACTGCATTATGCTAGATATAATTATGAAAATAACATAATTATATCCGCAAGATGTTTTGCAGGTCCCTCCGTTCATTATGCTTCCTCCACTTGTTTCGTATTCGTATTTGCTCTCGTTGAGCAATGCCGGAATTGTCACTGGACTGTTATAAGGAGTACAACTGCAATTTCCATAAGTCTGCAAATAAGTTTTAGTTTTTAATTCATATCTATGCATGATATTTTTTTTCTTTAGCCTAAAAATGGTATTTTTTTTAGTTAATTATATATTAAAAAAGATATGTATGTTTATATATATTTTTTTGAATAATTTTAAATTAATATAAACTATTCATCAATTAATAATAAGTTTAGACAAAAAAAAGTTCATAAGAACTCACAGAAATTTTATCCTCAATATGTACAGTACGACAGCCTGCATGACAAGGCGAATAGAATGTCAGTCTAGCTTCTTCTAGACAAACTGGAGAATATTTTAGGTTATCACAGCCACAATGAGCATTACAGTCATTAATCGTTTGCAAGCTGAAAACAAAAACATTATTTCAATAGTCTTATCAAAACAAAATTAGAAATAATGTACATTTTTGAAGCAGATCCATCTAAATTTAGAAATTAAAAACAAAAATCGTATAGGTACTTAAGCAATGTTGAGCAGATGCTTAGGCTCTTCTTTGATTTTTTGATTAAATTAAAATTTTTGTTTTGTTTTTTTATAAATTTTTTATTCCGAGGTGTGAGAGCGGTTGTAGGTTCTATTGTGCGTCCTCGTGTGCTTTAGTATCTCCTCCCACCTATTCTTTCTTTATTTTGTTAAATTATTTTTTGGTTATTCTGTTTATTCAGTTAATTGTTTAGTAGCTTTAATATAAGTTTAAATCATACAATTCACCAATGAGTAAAAACCTTTATTCCAGTCGGATACTCTTGTTAAAAACATTAACGAAGGATTAAAGACGTTTCGACAAATTCATTTGTCATTATCAATTTCTGTTCTTCGCAACATCATATTAAAATTCGCAAGTAAACATCACTTGAGGTCAAAAAGGATTTAAAACAATTTTTCAAAATAAAGTCCTGGAAGTTAACCTACTTCCAGGACTTTATTTTGAAAAATTGTTTTAAATCCTTTTTGACCTCAAGTGATGTTTACTTGCGAATTTTAATATGATGTTGCGAAGAACAGAAATTGATAATGACAAATGAATTTGTCGAAACGTCTTTAATCCTTCGTTAATGTTTTTAACAAGAGTATCCGACTGGAATAAAGGTTTTTACTCATTGGTGAATTGTATGATTTAAAGGATAGTCCAGTATATAGGAGAAAAAGCTTATAAAGAAAATATAAGTTTAAACTATCTTAGCAGTTTTATATGATGCAGTAATTATTAAAAGTTGTTTGGCAATTATATTCATAAGGTTAACTATTTGATTAAAGTTAATGTGATATTATTGTAGTATATGATACGATATTGTAAATAAATTTTTTATAACTTACTTTTTTCATTAATATTGAATTAAGCTACTTTAGCTGATCTGGTTTGGTTTTTCATATAAGTTAGTATGTTTGGTTGTTTCTTTTATTGCATCTTTTTTTTTATTTGTGTTAGTGCCTTTATATATTTTTCCTCGAACCATTAAATCTGAAGAATTGATAGTGTACTATTTTATTGAACTACCTTTCCTATAAGACTGTGTATAGGACTCAAGTCTAGGAATGTATAACCGAGCCAGAATGCTTGGCTTGGAAATTATGTGTACCAGCTTTAAAATTTTTAACTTTTTGATGGTCTTTCATATTACACATAAAATCCTTCTTTATTTTATTAGTGGGTAGAAATTCCATGGTCTAGATCGAAGTAGAGAGTTTTTAAAAATATTTATATGTAAAAACATAATGTTGTAATATATAGTAAATTAATTAATAACTATTGCACTAAGAAAAAAAAAGTGCATACCTTTTTGTTACCATGTCGTAGCCGACTAAATTAGGAGCTTCACAACTTATGAAAATGTAAGCAAATTCTCCAATAACAAAGCATATACCAACTATGACGTTCCATCCCAGAAGATAAGTTGGCCGTGGCTTGAATCTTGAGATAACGTATCCAGAAATAAGGAACCCAAATACCATCGATAGCAAAATGACAGGTCCTAAAACATTTATTATAGTCACTTATCCAATAGGTTGTAATCTAAAAACCGCTACTAATGTCAAAGTTTAAAAAAAAAACAGTTATGTGTGTTTTCATACACACACACACACACACACATATATATATATATATATATATATATATATATATATATATATATATATATATATATTTTTTTTGTGATATTCATCCATACAGTAATGTCCACTTAGAAGTGACTTCTCCATCTACAGGCTACTTCTGAGCAGGTCGTTTTGTAAATTGTCTGACTATAGTATTATTAAAATTTTTATTAAACAGAATTACATTCTATTTATGCATTTAGAAATATAGCTTTAATAATACAATCTTACATATTTAATTTATGCTCTTTATTTATTTATTATAATTTTTACCTAGTACTATATTCGCAGAAGCAGAAGTTCTTTGAAATTGTATCTCCATGTATTTCGTCATGTATGTGATATAGCCTGAGGCACCAAGGATATAAAAAACCCCTGAGAATATATTGATCACTAGAAGCTTATTCTTCAAAAGCCTCATCAGCGCTATTGGGAAATCTTAAACAAATTGTATTTTATTTTCTATGCTTATAATAATTTTTTAACAAATAATTATATTTTTGTATAGATTGATACCTTTCATCTTTGGCAGTTTATCATCTTTTATCAAAAATCCGTTTGAATTCACATCACTTGCTCGATGTTCTGAAGACCGATCGTCCATTGGGCTTGTATTATTAGCATTATTTGAGCTAGGTCTTAATTTTTTTGGAAACATTGCTAATAATACTGCAAGAATAAACATTAAAGAACCCAATACTATCCAACCTAAAATTCAAACATTAATATAAAACAAAAACATAGTTACTCCTTCGTATTCTTAACTCATTTATAACTTATAGTTTAATTTATAAATATATGGCCCATCCAAAGTCGAAAATACATACAAACATAGAACTTAGAAACCTGTATAAAGACCCCAATTTAGTTTTATTCATAAAAAAAGGAGAGAATCAGATAGTTGGGCCATGTGGATCGAATGGGCCAGGAAAGACTATCAAGGAAGATAATGAATCTCCGGACAGTAGAAGAGGAAGAGGTAGACCCAGACTATGGTGGCTCAAAGATGTTGAGGCTGACCTACTGCTTCTGGGAGTGAGAAGATGGGGAAGAGCTGCAGAGGATGGCTCTGATTGGAGGGGAATTGTTTAGGAGGCCAGGGTCCTTCATTGTTCATAGCACCATCAAAGATGGATTGGTAGATAGTTTAATTTATTTCTTAAAATATTATTTATTATCTTTTTAATTTAAGCTTTTATAATAAATAATAAAACAGTTGTTAAAAGTTGATTTATTTATTGAAAAATATTATCTGCTACTTATATTGTTATTATTATTATACTGGCACTATGGTCCTACAAGAACCCAGGCCTCCTCCACCAAAGCCAATCAATCTCTGCGATCCTCCGCTATTTTTCTCCATCCTTGTATACCCAGCAGCTTTAGGTCCTCCACAACAAATCGCCCAGCCATCGCCCTCTACTTGGTTAGCTGTGTGGTTTTCAATAGAGCATACTCTTTGGTATCCTGTGGTCTGGCATTCTTTCCACATGTCTCATCTGATACTTATATAAATAATTTAAAATAAAAATAATAATTAAAATATCTAATACTTCCTCTCACAAGACTTTCCTTACCATCTTGTGTTCTTAGACTATACAAAAATTGTCAGCTGTATATTAAAATGAAATCAAATTGGATCATGAATCGGAGGAGCCTCACTGGAGACCGTGAAGAATGGAGAAGAACATTGGCAGAGACCCAGGTCCTGCAAGGATTCTTATCGGCCAACAGTGAGTAATTGTCATCAATAACATTGATCTTAATTAATTTTTTTTTCAAATTTAGGTTTGTGATTGAGGGTGAGGGAGATCTCTAAAAACAACTGTTGATTTACGGAAACAGTACAAACTCTAACATGTACTGAGCCCAATACATATGAGCTCTGGTACAAGTTCAAGTTTAGGTTTATAGATGGTAAAATTAATTTTTAAATGTGGATCAGGAATATGGGATAAATCCACAGTGCATTCCATCTTTTTATGAGAGTCTGCCTTAAGAAGCCTTTGAATTTGGCTTATTTAAATTTTTTTAGTTTATATTTATTTTATTAAATAATAATAATTATAATTAATTAATATCTTACCTAGCCACCATGCTCCAAGCCATCGTGGGTCTTTTTTCCCAATAGTCGGTGTCAGCCTCGGATCTATGTAAATACTTAGGCAAAAGTATCCGATGACAAATCCAATCGACGGTCCTATCGTTCTCAGTGCCATTGTTACCCCTGCAACATCCCTGTCACATTGTAACAATTTTTAATAAATAATAATTAGGTTTTTAAGGGAAGCATATCCAGCCTTTAAATTTAGGACGGAAGGGTTGTGGTCAGTGAAGACACAGTTAAGAGGGGCTATTTTTGAACAAAGTTTTAATTAGAAAAATGCAATCTACTCGAAACATTGGTGTACATTAAAATAAATCTTCTTATTTTTGTATTTTGCTTCACTGACCTAGCTTAAAACATCTTCAAAAAATTATATAGTAAATGCATTGTTACCTAATATCAAAGGTGTGTTGGTTTTCTTCGAGTTGTCGTCTATGTACGTTTGCCCGAGTGAATAATAAAGTGTGGTTCCTATGCCGAGTATAAACTGAGACATGAAAACAAGAAGAGGCGGCACAACGCTGTAATCTTTGGGGTTACAGTCTCGTGGAGAAATCTCTTTAGAACACAGTTCACTTTTTTCTTCTAAAAATTTATAAATATTAGTTATCAATAACTATTGGCTTAAAAGTATGGATACTTTAAATAATAGATTACTTATTTCTATTTGAGTTTCATTAAGACCGAACACGTCCTTGTATTCCTCTGTCAGAGCTAAGGCAGAGGTCCCGGCACCGTAAAGGAAGTGGGGCATTGCAAGGACGAAACAGGAGACTGCTGAAAACGTCACACCCCAAGCAATCCAAACTGGCCGGTTTCGTTGACCGCCATAATAAGTGAGCACCAGTGAAAACAGAATTTGGCTGATTTCATTTCCACTTATCATGTATCCTAAAAATTAAATTAGAAATTATAAATAAAAACATTTTAGTAAGTAAAATAACATTTTTATTTTGATAAGATCTCTCTCAATAAAAATAGAGAAATTTTAAACTATAATAACCATTATAGAAAAGTGAACAATGTATAGCAAAAATAGTAGAATTTCATTCTGTTGAAGACAAAAAGAAATAATTAAAAAAAGACTTGGGGTGACCTGTGGTACAATGGCTGGTAACAATCTTCTATAGCCAAGATGGCTAGTTCACAGTCTAGTAGGTGGCAAATGGAATTTTTAAATGGGAATAAAAATTCATTGGTTATGCCATTCTTTGGAAGTAAAATGGGTGTCTCTAGCCTGCAATGTGTCAGGTACTCATTAAAGATTCCTATCCTAATTATACCTGGATAGGCAAAATTTAGTACTCCCGCTGTAGCATCGTTCAATTAACGATAGCAGCATAAGGGGACGTTAAATGAATAAAACAAACAAAAATGACTTTTAAGCTGAAACATAATCTTTTGTAAACAATTCTTCGTTGAAGCTCGACTAGGATAAGATGTCACATGGTCTGAAGGTGGCATTCCACCTAATGACATCCTGAGAGGAAAACAAAAAACATTTGACCAAGCTTTTCCTTGCGCCAACGAGCCCTTTTCTCCTACATTATTTTTATTTTATCCGCTTGAAGGAAATCTGACTTCTGAGTGTGAAGTACTAGTTGTACTTCTTTAATAATTTATAATTATTCATTTTGAGGGGGAATTCATGCAAAGTATTTAAAATTAATGTTCATCGGTATTCACTAATCCATTTAATGACCGATTGTATAATTAGGACACTGGAATATTTTTAAAAATTGAAGTTTAAAACTTGCTATTGCTTTGAAAAGAAATCAGACACAGTATTTTTAAGATTAGGATTTGTTCCTTAAAAAATTTGTATCGATATTTAATTGACTTGCCCTTGATTTTAATTAGTTTATTTTGGGGAAGAAAGTAGTCCGAGTAAAGGTCAAAGACAAAATTTCTTAAATAGAGATGAACTATTTATTTCTAACCGACATTTGGACCCACATTGCAGGTCTTCTTCAGGGCTGAATAGACAAGATACAAACAAGTTTAAGTAATATAAAACATATTGTAAATAATAAAATAGATGAAATACAATATAAAAATAATGCTATTGGAGTATAACAGTTACTGAAGTAGGGATGATTTAAATTATAAAATAATTTCTCTATTTAATTTCATTACTTAAATCATTCCTAATAAATAGCTAACTGTGCCTTATAAATCCCTAAAAAATAATATATTTATTTTATTTTATAATTTAAATTATTCCTTCATTAATATCTGGTTTACTTATTTATTAATGTTTTACTTGGTTTATTTATTATTTTTATTGTATCTATTTTATTCTTTGCAATTTTTTCATTACCATTTTAATTTGTATCTTGATGGAAAAACACTCAGATCTTTATAATAAATAAAGCATCTAATTCCGAATCCATTCCTGTAAGTTTGCATGTTTGTTTATTATGAATTTAAAATTCTCATTGCCTACCTGTTGTTTTGCTTTGGATTCCAAAACGTTTTTCAATCGTTGTTAACGTTGATATGAAGTAGACGTAGGACATTGCTTGGACGGCACCCAGGATTCCGTACACTGTCATAAACCATTTGGGGCTTGCAAATCTTTGAATCCATTGTGGTCGGAATGAAGCCAGACCGCATCCATATTCTCTGTAACATTAAAGTAGTGTAAAAATTTATATACACTTCCAAATCCTTAGTGATTGGTTTTTTGATATGTAATAATATTCTTTGTAATCATTATTCCAGTAATTATATTACATTACATCTCTCAACGTTGAGAAGCATATCAATGTTTCTTTGGGCTACAATATGAATGAAAAATCTCATAAATTTATGCCTAAGATTTAATTTAAAATACAGTTAAGTCCTGTATCAATGATAAGTTCAGACCTTCAATGATTAGGACCCCTTTGGAGTTACTTACTACTCGAGAATTAATATATCTCTTGAGTGAAGGAATTAGACATAGTTGGTCTAATAAGGCAGCGATAATTAAAATTACTATAATGACTCAACCTCAACTTAAAATGATCCTTAGGGTTTTGTTGAGCAGTAGTAACTAGAGGAAATCAATAGCAATAATAATTTTAAATAATATAAAATTAAAACAGTAATGATTTTTATAATAAATAATTGTGAATTTTACAGTTGAATTCAAAATAGTTAATTACCGCGAATCCTGCTGAATAGTGCAGGACTGTTTTGATTAGGAAACACCATTCAGGCCAAAATGGTTGTACTATATACATATTAGCCTTTCAGTTGTTTTGAAACTCTCTGCTTTATACTGATCGCCAAAAGATTAAAATCACAAACATTAAACGTGTTACTTTTGATGGTTATTTTAAGTTGGTATTTATGAAGATTGGAAGGTCAGGAGCTCAGTGTGTTTAGTTGCTATGCTGAAGGTTATAATCCAACTATGGTAGATAAATTATTTATCCTGTTAACTTCCACGGATAGACCATGTGAGATCTACAGACCCTCCTGGGGTTCACTCATCCTCTATAAAGTGGGTAACGTCTATTGGGGTAAACAACCTTTCTGTTGAGGGTGATATCGAACAAATCACTTCCCTGAACATACGTTGTCCTAGAAACCGTTCAGTCTCTACTATGTACTGAACCCCAGACAGTTCATGGGTTGTGAAGTATAGTTTTTTTAATGTTTTTTTTATGAAGGTTATTTGCGTGAAACAATTAATAAGCGTTACTGTAACAAACTTATAAGTGAAGATTAGTTGCTACTTCAGTAATCCAGGAACCGCCACCTGTTCAATATACAAAATAAAAGTGTAGGTAATAAATCGTCTGGGCCCCACGCACTTGTGTGTTCAAATTCCCTTTGCCTTTATTGTTTATAATCAATAAACGCCTATGTGATAAATGAATCTCTAATTGTCGCTTTGTTAAATAAACAAAAGTTTATTTACGATATATCGATTATTGCCAGAACAAAGGAAGGTGGGGTGTTGAACTTTCAAAATCAGCTGGAAAGGTGCGTGCTTAGTGTAATTTGCGTTATTATATATAAGTGATGGCTATGGTTTTGTCTAGGGCATCAAGATAGTAATAAAATCAATAATGATACCTCTGTAATTCGATAACATGTCATAAAACTGTCCACGGCTGTAAATATGTTTATGTAATAGTAATCTATAACATAGTAGTGATTGCGATTCTAGTTTATATAATAAAAGGAACAGATGTTCCGCATGTTGTCGCTTCTAGTTTTTTTTTTAAATATTATTTATTTATTGATATTTACAACTACATCACAATAATATAACAATTAAATAGGCTAGGTGATACATAATGACATGATATAATGACAAGTAGAGAAACTACCCAGTGGTAGTACTCAAATCGCATGTTCAACTAAGAAGGTCACGTGGCCATCTTCTTTTCAGACGCCTCGGAGGATTATCGGGAATTGAAGAGGAAGCTAGGTAGATTTGAAACTAGAGGGTTTGAGTGGAAATGAAGTTTGTTAAGAAAGGATAGATACCGAGTTCGGGCCAAATCAGCAACAAATGGTTCATTAAGGTAGTTATGGATGACTATATTCTTAACAAAATAAGGAGCGTTGAGGATTTTACGAAGGATTTTGGATTGTAGTGATTGGATACGGGAGGAATTCGATGGCTTAGTGGAGCCCCAAAGCTCTACTCCGTAAGTCCAAATAGATCGTAAGATGGTCATGTATATGAGTCTTTCGTAGTTAATTGGGAGCTTAGAGCGTTTGTCTAGTAAGTGTTGAAGTGGTGTGAAACGTCGAGCGGTTTCTTGTCTTTTCAAGCTAGTAACGATATCCAGGTCAATCGTTTGTCGAGGTGCATCCCCAAGTATCGGATCTGTTCTACAGGCACCAGTGGGTTATTATTAAAGGATACTGAATGACAGGAAGGCATTGGTTTACGACGTAAGGTAAAAGTGATTTGATGGGATTTTTGAGAATTTATTTTAATTCTCCAGTTCTGACACCATTTTTCAAGATCTGTGATATGGGATTGGAGGCTTTGGGATGCAATAACTGGATTGGTGTTGACTGATAGTACACATGTATCATCAGCATACGTGGTAAGGATAGTATTAGGATGAGTTGGGATGTCAGCTGTATTAACTGTATAAAGGATTAGGCCAAGGATACTACCTTGAGGAATCGTTTGTAGTTGAATTACAAGTTTTAACTTTTTATTTGTTTTTTATTTTTAATATTTTCCAAAAATACAAGTTATCGTGAGCTATAGTATGGAAAAGAGTGTAATTATTGGTAATGAGTATATTTTGGTAATCATTTCATCAAGAAATAAAAGTTTCAACTAACGTTTTGAAGTATAGATTATATTATGTTTGTTGAAACGTTCATTCCTAGATGAAATGATTAGCACAGTATACATATTTCCCATAATTACATTCTTTTCCCCCATACTAAAGCTCATGATAGCTTGTATTTTTGGAAAATAATAAAATGGAAAGGAATGAAAAGTTTAAACTTGTTGTGACTCAACTCGAAGCGACAACCTGCGGAATAATTACTCAATAAAAATGGGCTCATTGATTTAAAAAGCCTGTACCATTGAACCCATGTAGGGTCGTCTAGGAGTCGGTAAATGGTAGAGACTGTAGTGTTTTTAAGTCGATGATTTGTTGTGCATGGAGATGATTTGGCCAACCGCTCAACCATACCCCCCCCCAATTAAAAGTACCCACATTATAGATGCTGGAGAACCAAAGGACGGAATGCAGATTCGACAGTTTCAATCTATGGTTTTTAACCGAACAAGTAATTTATCTATCATAGCTGGATTTAACCCGCGACCTTGATCACTGGAATCAGCCAGTCTAAGGCTACACCTACATTGGATCCGGTGTGATACGATGAGACGTCGCTAACAAACCAAATGACTGAAATATATCGAGAGTTATAACATTTGGTTCTTTAAATTTATAAAATTAAGATTATTTATTAATTATTTTTAATACATTTATATTTTACTATAATGTATAGTAAAATATGTATAATGTATACACCCCAGCATCGTATGTGCTAGAATCACGTCGCACCGAATCGGATTCAATGTAGGTGTAGCCTAACACTACTTGCATCTAACAATGCCCCGTCGTGCCTTTATTACTTCTCTAGTCCGCAATATTTTAGAAATGAGCGTCTTTTCGGTTTGGAGAGCTGTGATTTTATATGCAATTTATCTTAAATGTTTTCCACAAGCCATTTTTTTCCTTCTCGTTTTCTAGTAAATAAAATGGTGGTTGTCTATTGACATGATTTGCAAAAAGTTTTGATGCTAGTTCCGTGTTCTCAGTCACGATGAGTGAATAGAAGTGTTGAGTGTAAAGAATGCTTCTGACAGTCACGATCTCCAGTTGTTGAATATCGTGTTCTTTACATCTCTGCTTATCAGTAAGAGGATAAAAATATATTGTTAAAATACATTTGTAAGGATAAATTACTTGTAAACTTTTTTTTCTCTATATATAAGTATCTACATCTGTCAAGTACTAAAAATTTAAGATTGGCTGACATTAAAGTAAAACAGAATGACATGAGAGGCATGAAGAAAAGAACAGTAGCCAGCGGTAGCTCTCCCGTGGCTTGATTTAATATTCTTATAACAAAAGATCCCACATCCACGTTCTTTTTAGTCTCCTCCTTGTGTCTTAAGTAGAAATGAGAAGTACGTGAACGAACTAGATCCGGAAAATGGATTATAAAGAGCGCTCTCTGTTTTGGTGAACTATAGTTCTTTTTAGTTCACACCACTCACCAGCTACCACACTCGGACAGGGGACCGTCGGCGTCTGACCTACGATCGAACGAAGACGAACTACTGAACTAAGTGAACTAGTTGAACCTTTCTAGTTCATTTGACCTCTCAGTTTCTCCCCCTTTTTCCATAGTTCAATTCCTCTCTTAGTTTAGTACATTTCTAATTATTTTGAAAAATGAACTATGTAGTTCATTTAACTAGTTCATTAGAATGAACTATCTCAAAAGGAACGATTCAGAAAAAGAAACTACTTTTCCCACCTCTAGTCCTAAGGGATTAGATTCGTCGCCATTCTTTGCAAAATTTAAAAATGTCAAGCACTGTTTCATTACAATATATTCATGGAATAATTTTATTTATTATTATGCATTGTTTGAACTTGAATCTTCGTGTTATACCTAAATTCATTTCGACTAATATTTTTCTTAGTAGTAACAGGAAAAAGTCGATCGATACTTTAATGTTTATTTCACGTGTAACAAGTATGGATTTATCGATTCATATACTTTATCAGGACAAATATGATCTGGTATTATTGCATAAAAACTTATATGTTTATATATGTTTTCCAAACACCAGCTATTGTATGTTTTGCTTAAATGTATTTTCTTTTTTCATTGTTGTGTATGAATGTCTTTGAAGAGAATGTTAAAACAATAGAACTTTTGGAAATGTTTCATTGTTATAACAGTTATAAATGAACAATGGCGCCTGAACCGATGAAGGCTTGCAGGTTTGTGACTTGACAAAAGATGGCAACAAGAACTGATTCGGTGAATGATAACAGTTCCTGGAACATATAGCCGAATGTAATTATCTCTTTGTACAATCACTTAACATCTTATTTATTGCTATATCAAAGGAGTCCAATATTTTTTAAAAATAATTGTTACTACGGTTTAATATCCTTTCATACTCCTGATAAGGGAACACCTACTAACTATCAACCTATTCCCACAGGTATGGGAAGTCAAGATTAATTTCGTAGAACTGGCACGAAACAAATCTTAACCCCCTCAATCAGATTCAATATGTTGCAAATAAATAGAAAAAAATTATATATATTCAAAATTCAATGAAGAAAAACTTTTTGAAAAATGAAATGTTGACAAAAACGATAAAGATATTTGATATCAAATTGAAATGTAATAGGCTGCAGAACGTTAAATTAAAAAGCAAATCTAATATTTATCGGATGATATATTTATTATTATTTAGTAATAAAAATATAACAACCGAACAAAATACCTGAAGATTCACTGCATTAAATTTTCTCTATATTTTTATTTGTAATATTTTTCTTGTTAAAAAAGGCTTGCACAGAGTAAATAAAACTTATTTCTCTACAATCCATTAAGGGTCTTAGTTTAGTACGTTATCGAAAATGTACTGTTTCTTGGGCAACGGTTGTGTATGGAGATAATTTGTCCTAGATCACGCTCAACCGCCATTACAATTTCCCTCTATTTTGGGTACCCACTTTTTTAGCGTAGGTGCGCCCCAGGAGGGTCTTATGTTCCGAAGGATCCATCCTGGCAGTTGGATTGACCTTTGGCACGGCAAATCAGCTCTCAAACACTGGGCTATTCCGCTCCCATACAGAGTAAATATAGAATTTATTATCATAAAATAGCTTATAATGATAGTATCTTCCACATGTTTGATAAATTAAATGATGAAGGATTACTGACTTATAGCGTAGATGAATTATTGATCCTGGGTAAAAAATGCTGATAAATATAAATTATCATCATATAACTGACCATTATCTGAGCGAACAGTGTTTAACTGATTGAATGCATTAGAACAATTAGAACTCGATTAAATAAATCTTAACTTGTGAGATATCTCCTACAGTTGTTCCGTGAGTATGTTCTTCGGTGTGTGCACGGACAATAGATGATGGTATGTGGGGTTTCTTAATAGGCTCTTATAAAAGCCTACTGGAGATTTATGGCCTTCTGCTAGCGTGTACTCATTCCTATTGTAATCGAGGGTGTGTGGATTCTCGAAGACACGTTCATTGCAAAATAATCAAGCTCTACAACTTCTCAGAGGAACGCAATGTGCTACGTAATCATGAGGTTATAGTAATTAGGATTATCAACATTTTAATTCACGCAGAAGCCGTTATTTATTTCGGACATTAAGAGAATATTGTAAAAATATTAAATAAATGCTAGATACCATTCATTCCAATGATTTCATAATCCCTTTTAAAAAATTTAGGGCCAACTGCCGGGCTGAGAACCCGCGACCTTAGGCATGGAAGGTTTCGCTGGCTTGTGACCAAAATGGATGCACCTAATTATTTCACAAACGTTTACGAAACAGTGTGACTCTTTCCAAACTCGAAGACATTGTTGATTCTCACGTTTTGACAAATAACAGATCTGAGAAACTATAATTTCAGAGAGCCTGAGAAAATGCTAGAAAAATTATATCTCTTGTATAAACAAGCAAAAGAATTCAATGCTAAATACTTACAATGAGAGTTACGTTTTTGTATATGTTGACGGAAAAAATTATCTTCAACATTTACACTTTAAGGCAAGAAAAAACAAACACTAAATGTTTAGACTAGCCTCTTAGCTAATAATAAGCGACCAAAGATTCTAGTTAGGCAAAAAAAAAAATCTATACCACCTTAACCCTTTAAAGTTCTTGGGCTTAGGACACAGTAGGGATAGTACTTTTTTTTATCCAACGATTGTGGAGTGAGATGATATATAGCCCTATATATATATATATATATATATATATATATATATATATATAGCCCGTGTTAACGTTCCACCGCTCAAATGATTTAAGAATGATGGCTGGGTGAATCCAAGGAGGTTCTACAGACCCGATAGGGTTGATCTGCAATTTATAACTTAATAATCAATTTATGTATCACACTCTGTTTCAAACCCAGGATCTATATATCAGTAACCCTGTGCCCTATAAACTGACCTATCCCGTTCTAGGGATGGGTAGATACTGGATTTTCCTGTATCTGAAACAAGCGATACTGATACTTTTGTATCAATTGATACTTTTACTACCCGTGGGTAGATACTGGATTTTCCTGTATCTGAATACAATCAATACTGATACTTTTCTGTATCTGATACTTTTGTAGATGAATACAGATATCCCGACTGTTACTCTTCCAATACGCTACACAAAAGCCTTTCTTGGGGCATCAGTTTTTGTTGTCATTTTTAAAGGGAAAAAAGTTATTCGCCGAAATAGTAACCTGCACAAGGCATCAAATCATGTTTTTTATTGGTTAATTATTTTTTGAAAGCTATGGAATTGAACAATAAAAATTAGATTTTAACCCTACCATAAACTTTTGGTATTCACGTTCCAAGACACGTAGAATTCGGGTTGTAATACAAAATTTGTCTGTCCGCCGCCGCACGCTGTACTCTTTAAAACCCTATAGCTGTTTTGTTTTTTTGCACCCGATTTCAATCATTTATGTCAATTGCCTTTACTTTATGGTATAGATATATCCATGAATGTACCCATATTTGCCCGGAGATAGGTCGAGGTTTTTTTTTTGCGAAAGCTGCTCGTGAAAAATCATGTATTAGGAGGGGATCTCGGAAAATGTTATTTCAACCACCCTTTACTGTTAACTAATTTCATAGTTTATTTTCGTTTCTACATATGTGATAAGTGACTAATTACAGGTTATATTGATAATAGGCGAAAACTTGTTCACTATTATTTTTACTTATTTATTTATTAATACTAACGGGAGATGCGGCGAAATCGGTTTTTGCCGGTAATCAAATCAGGGGAGCTTAAATCAGTGATTGACTATTGTTTATTACTTATTTATTTATTATTAAAAGGACCGTGATTAATAGTAGATAATATTTTTTTTTAAATTCCGTGAGACGATGTAATTTTATTGTCAAAATGAGCTTGGTTTGTTTTGGCGGTTCCCCGTTAAGGATTTTTAAATTCAGTGAACTTTGGGGGAACGGGATATGGATGGGTAAGGTTGTATCAATCTGATACTAAAAAGTAGTTGATACAAGTATCAGATACAGTCGAAATGTGCCTGATACTTTTGTATCAATTGATACAAGTATCAGATACGGTCAGATTGATACAACCTTTCCCATCCCTATCCCGTTCCCCTAAAATTCACTAAATTTATAAACAAACTAATAAAATACTAGGAGAAGTTGGCCATTTACACAAACAATTCCCCCACACCCATTTAGACATATTATAAACAAAGTCCTCTGCCGCGTCTGTCTGTCTGTTCCCGGTAGTCTCACTAACCACTGCAGGGATTTTCATGCGGTTTTCACCAATAGATAGAGCGATTCACGAGAAAGGTTTTGGTATATAATTCGTCAAGATTTTGTGTAAATTGGTTGGAATATAACGATAGTTGCTGGAAGTGTAGGAAAAAGTATAGCCTCCAGGGAGGTTTCATCGATGACGCTGCCCAATCCCTTGGTCATATAAGGAAACAATGCAATCTATATTCCTCTTTCATAGATCTACAGAAAAGTCCAAGATAGCAGATATCTATCTTTTAAGGATAGCTTACTATTTTATCTTCTAAAAAATTTATAAGGTGCAATGCGGTATTTGGAAAGCTATTTTGACGAGTACAGTATTAATTGTTATCAACTTATATATTTTAGTTACCTTAAGCATTTCATGTGTATTGTTAGAATATCTTATACCATGTAATTCTAATGAGTGTCATATGGGCTGTCGCAAAAAATTAACGCGCATGAAAATAAATACAAAGAAATATTTTGTTTTGTTTTTATGTTTATAATATCTACATAATAAAATACATTAGACACACAAAATATGTAGGCACAATATGTCTCACTGCCGGGGCAACCTGTACGTTATTTAATAAGATGTAATTAATTAATTAAATATATATTTATCACTTTTTACTTAAAAGTATAACTATGCATTACTAATTTAAAAGTTAGATTTACTTTTAGGGAGGAAATTGTCATACTTAAATTTCTTCTGCAAACTTCCCGAGGAAGTAGGAAGTAGCTGGCTTAAAGATTAAAAGAAAAATAATATTATGGCAATTATAATTTAATAAATAAATTATAATTGCAATATATTTTACCGTAATTTCAATGCCCGAACAAATTATTTCTAATTAAATTAATAGTATTATTATTTAGAGAATATGAAGATATAAAAATAAAACAGGTAGTTTCTTTAAAGGAGCTGGTTCTGGTTGATAACCGTTAATATCTTTAACGGCGAAATAACAACCCTCGTGTGATTTCTAAAACCAGTTATAAAAATAACAGTTATTAAATCGGAGCTGATTTTATTTACAGACCTTAAGATTGGAATAGCAACCTCTGCTATAACATCTTGTTAGTAATCCATGAAATTTTGAGATGTCTGCTTGACGATTTTATGTTCTTTGGCTGTGGGTTTAACGTTCAGCTGTGTCCCATAAATTATTAACAATATTAATCCGTGTAAATATTTTTAAAAATCATAAAAATTGAAAATAATCTATATTGATGCCCGTTCCTTCAAAAGGGCTGATCACTTGATTATGAGGTGAGATAGTTGGTGAAAACACTTATTGTTCGTCCTTCAAATGACCTTCACTAGACTCTAATTTCGTCGCACGCGTCTGCCGGTAGATTGAGCCTCTTTACAACAACCTAGTGACATAACTCAGTCATCTAAATGCTTAGATCCTTGCACATCCGTTTCCTCTGGTTCTAATGCCAACTCTTAATGAAAAATACTTCGAAGGTCGTTTCTCGTCGGACATAATGAACTCAGTTCTCTCTTGATCACATACCAGATGATCTCAAAGACCATTATTGTATTCCTTATATTTTACCTGCTGGTGATATTGAATACAGTATTTTTAATCCTAAAAGCTTTTTTACCTCCCTCGTTCCTCACAACTATTTATTTACGCCTATTCTAAACTATCACACCAACGACTTCGAAAATTTATAACTAAAAATAAAAAAGAGGAAGAAAATTCCCCGGGTGGAAGGTCAAAAAAATAATCTTAAGTTCGGAGAACTGTTTATTAGAAAGCCAAAGTTTTGACCCACATTGCAGGCCTTCTTCAGGCAATATGCAAGCCTATTATTATTTTAAAAAATATATATTTAGGATCGGTGAAGATAACGGATTTGTCTGACTTGGATACGACCCCTGGTAGCTCAGTGGTTCGAATCCCGGGGGCCAGGACAAATAGTTTCTCTTCGAAACAAAAATATTTAGAAATAAAAAAAAATTCTCCAATTCTATATCCCATATTTTATCTTATTTACAACTTTTTTCTCCAAATTTTTATTATCTCTTCCTTTTGAAAAATCGTCCTTGTCCGACCATTTAATCTCAAACCCTTCCTCACCACATGGTTTGTGTCCTGTTCCTTTCCTTAATCGCTGGAATGCTTCTTACAAGCTGAATTATAAATATTTTCTTGAAGAACGTTTCCTAATCCTCACCAGTATTCCTCGATGTAAGTATTCAACTGATTCTGTATATCGATGGCTCAACAATCCACTTATTCAGTTTGGACCTAAATTTGTCGGCTAGTGTTACATTCCAATTTCTTGTATTTAGGATGCTCTTTAAACCCGATACCAGTCCTTTCACAAAAATCTTTATTCCCCCTATTAATGACAAAAACTAATCTACATGACTATTATAAGACTTATATCGACCTCTCGCAATCGATCCTTACAATGCAAAATCCTTCGTAAAATCAATAATGCTCCTTATTTTGTCACGAATAAAGTCACCCATAATGACTTCTATGTCCCATTGGTCGCTGCTTTGGTCTGGATTATGTATTCCCACTAGTTTCAAACCTAGCTACCTCTTCAATTCCTTTTGATCCTGAGAGAAGTCCGAAAAGATGGGCTCGTGACATTCTACAAGTAGAATTCCGTAATTGAATTTATTTGAGTACTCCCAGCGGGTAGTTCACTACTTTCCCTCATCTCATGTCATTATGTATCATTCATTCTATTTACTTTTTGTATAACTATCTGAAAACAGAATTCGGCAAAATTCAGGTAGTTAAAAGTTTTAAATAATCAGCAGAAACTTATCTGAAAAATAAAGCATAAAGTAGAGAATTAAAAATTGGGAGAATTAACGAGTAGTATGTACAATAAAAACTGCCTCTCCAAAAAGGCCAAAATCAGTCACTACAATACAGTGGTCAAAACAGTGAAATTGTGCGGGACCGAGACTATGTGCTTTCCCAGTTTAT
The DNA here is from genome assembly GCA_964056705.1 of Troilus luridus. NCBI lineage: Eukaryota > Metazoa > Arthropoda > Insecta > Hemiptera > Pentatomidae > Troilus > Troilus luridus. The sequence continues at coordinate 115,762,617 of OZ057414.1, read as the reverse complement.
AAAAATTTCTTCAATTGGAGAGAAGGATTCAGAAGAGAATCCACAGGCCCAAAGTAACACCAGAAGGATACCGGCTTAAATCTAACAAAGAAATTTACTGTGAAATACGTGACTTGGAAACTGAAATGAGGGTAAGAAGATTTTATGGTCACATGATGGGGATGAACGAGGAGACTGAAAAAAAAATTCACCAAAATTATAGGCTACAAATTTAAACAAGGATACAGAGAGCAAATAAAACAAAAATCACAAAAACACGGGATTACACAAGATTTATTAGAAAACAGAATACCGAAAATTCCTCAAAAATGCATAGACAAAAATTTCCATCCAAGACCTGGATAGAAGAAATCATGAGGCAAAGATGGGAAAGAAAAAACTAAAAAAACAAAACAAGGCTGCATCATAGTCGCGTAGTCCTTCAGGGCTGTTTCGCCTCAAATAAATAATAAAACGAGTCGTAAATGTCAATAAATATATATAAAAGGAGATGTAGACTCCGTCCACCTTGCTCCCAGATCTTCCTGGCTTAACTTAGTACAATATAGTGACCTAAAGAGTACTTTTCTGATAGTACGCTGTTTCAGGCTACTTCAACATTTACTATACTATGCTTATACGGCCTGGTTAAATTGTATCATTTAAAAAAAAAAGGGACAACGCCTATGCCCTACTTGTCCTCCATTAACGATTTAGGTTTCTGTCTGTCTCCTATGAATCTACTACTTGTCGTAACAATAATGTTTTCTACTGCGTTGTTTTAGCTTCATTTGATTATATTTCGTTATAGCCTACGCCTCAAGGTGAGATCAGGTGGTAATATTTACACAGGTGAATTTTGTTTTGTTTTTGGCAGCAACGCCTTTTGGTTTCTGAAATCTTTCTATCTATTTATTTGGTGACCTATTTTTTATAATTTTATTCGATCCATATATAGATTAAAGAAAATTACTCTTTCAAACTTATATTTTATAAATTCTAAGTGAGTAATTTGTTTTTTGTTCGTTCAACCCTAATCCTTTCGAACGAAACTAGTTCGTTGGTTGGAAACAATCGAGTTTGATTTTAAACCTGGCAGATTCAATGTTTGAAAATAAACATAAATTAAAAATAAACTTTAAATAACAAAATTATGGATAAATTAAAATACGCTGTACGATATATAAAACAAATATATACGATGCAGTTATTTATTTAATATTTACGGAAGAATAAATATTAAAAATATAATAATATAATATCAAAGAGTAATAAAAAAAAAAGTGCCTTCGTCAAACTTAACTATACACGGATCATATGTGCTATCCCACTAAAATCAAATTTAAAAAGCTTCCCGCCGTTTCAGGCTACTTCAACATTTACTAGACAAACGCTCTAAGCTCCTAATTAATTACAAAAGGCTCATATACATGACAATCATTAGATCCATCTGGACTTACGGAGTAGAGCTTTGGAGCTCCACTAAGCTATCGAATTCCTCTCGTATTCAATCCTTACAACCCAAAATCCTTCGTAAAATCCTCAATGGTCCTTACTTTGCTACGAACAAAGTAATCCATAATGACCTTAATGTCCCATTTGTTGCTGCTTTGGCCCGAATCCGATATCAATCTTTTCATGACAAACCTCATTCCCGCTCAAACCCATTAGTTTCAAACCTAGCAACCTATACAATTCCTGATAATCCTCCGAGGGGTCTGAAAAGAAGATGGCCTCGTGACCCTCTAAGTTGAACCTTTTTATTTGAGTACTACCTCTGTGAAGTTTCTCTACTTGTCTTTCATGCAAATATATACCGATCATTCTATTTACTTGTTGTATTAGTATAATACAGTTGTAAATTTCATTGATTGTTAGAATAAAAACAAAAAAAAGGATAATTAAGTTTCCTTATATGGAAGCGTTCTTATTTTTGGTTTCTGTAATGTACTTGGGTAAATAATGAAGAAGATAGTTTTTTAAGATATAAAAACGTAATGAAGTGTCTGTTATTCTTATCATTCTATCTTCTAAACCATCCTTTGATTTGATTCGTGTGTTCTTCTTCCATTGATAATTAGACACCAATTTTACTTGACACCTAACTGTATCGAAAGCCGCTTCGAATGGAATCCCGCTAGGCAGCGAGGCTGGGCATGCCAATCAGGATACAGGGGATGCACTAGCATTAACACTAACTTCAAATTTTACACGACTAGGTTCGCTGTATAATTTGATAAGATAAGACCCTCAGGAGGTAGTTCCAGGTATGTCCGTCGGATTCCTGATAAATCGAGATCCCGTATCCGTTGATTAGGAGTAGCGAGGAAAATAACACGATCGGGCCGGTTCGAGAAATGATAGGGTAATTACCACAATGAGCCGCTAGTATGAAGTATCTTAAAATTCTAGCAGTTAGTATTTTTTAGGACGTTTGATGTACGAAGAATATAGAAAGAATTGTATTTTGAAGCATGCATTGTTCGTATTTACCCAGTTATAATAGAATAAAAAATAATTCTATTCCGGTACCAGGATCTCTAATAATAACAGATGTGTAAAAAAAAAAAAGAATATATATTTGGCCAAAGGGCAAATATATTTTCATATATGATAAGAATGATACAGTATTTAGGTTAAAAAAAAAGTACCGCTACAACCCTTGTTGGATCTGGGGTTCAGTACATGATAGAGACTGGACTGTTTCTTGTTAAACGGTTGTGCATGGAGGTAATTTGTCCTAGATCATGCTCAACCTGCCGATTTGTCTCCCTTATTTCGGGTACCCACTTTATAGAGGCTGGGTTAGCTCCAAGAAGGTTCTACATCACATAGGACCCTTCTCCGGCAGTTAACATACCAAATAAAAGTCTGCTTGCGAGCGGGATTAGAACACAGAACCTTCGGCATGGCTACTTAGTGCTCTACCACTGTGCCTCTCCATTCCCCACAGTATTTAGATAAGTACTTACAAATAAAAGTAATAACAAGAATTAGATTAAAAAAAACAAACAATTAAAACGACATGACATGTTTAAAAAATAATATCATTTTAATTGAAGAAAATTGACTGTAATTCATCCATTACTTTTGATGGATATGAGCTATTAATAATTAATGATTAGAGATAATCTGTTTGGGATTGATGTTGGAAAAGCTTGCATCTTCAGTTGTTTCTTCTGGTTTAGTCCGTGTAGGTGAATTTTCTGCCAACGTTTCGCCAGGCATGAGACTCTGAGTCTCAATTAAGCCTTGAGGAAGTCAGCAGAATGCCTGGCGAAACGTTGGCAGAAAATTCACCTACACGGTCTAAACCAGAAGAAACAACTGAAGTTTTTTGTACAAATAGTGGCCGTGGAAACTTGAAAGAGTATTTAAGCTTGAATCTGTTTGAATGTGGACAAGGAAGAGGCATGACGGATCTCACTCTATATACCCAATTACCCATAAGTCTTTACAGTTAGCCTTGATCGAATTCACATCATCACACAAACACGAACTAAGGAACCCCCGACCATTTTCCATTCATAAATTTTTCTGAAGGTATATTCATTCAACCATTTTCACATCGATATGAACAATTATCCACATTATTTACGAAAAACTTCTATTTTTCTATAGCGATTAGTTTTTATGTTTGTTTAAATCAGAGGTTCCCAGACTTTTTTTCTCATAGACCATTTTCAAAATTTAGCTGGTTCCGGTGGACCCCCTGCAACTACATTTCTACCATATTCCCAAAACTCGACAAAAAATGTGGAGATTTAATAATCATAAGGCGGTCTTACTTAACAAAATATGGCTATTTTAACAGAATAGAATTAGCTAATTAATTATTGCAATGAAATAAACAAACCGGCGGCAAACTGATTCTAATTATTAAAACCATTTTTTTTTGTCACGCCAACGTAGACCCCCGTCGAGTCTCCGTGGACCACTGGGGGTCCACCTGGACCACTTTGAGAACTAAGGGTTTAAATAAATATATGATTTTTATTGTGAAGTCAGTTTGATTACATTCGAAGGCTAGACATCAGTTTTACTATCAGTCACGGATTTTCTAAACAACTGAGTCATTTAGGTGTATCAGTTTCCGCTTCCAAGGAGTTAGAAAGCGTATCTCTGATATAGCTTCTTTTCTCCTATTTTTTTTTAACTTCATAAAACTGAATGGTTCGTGGAATATTATATTATTATCAATTAATGTGAAGAAACAACATTTACCTATCTTCTTACAATAATGTAAACGTTTTATATTACCTAAGTTACATACATTACTGTTTTTTGTTCATTAAAAGTCACTTTATGCTTAGAGGGCTCGTGGGACGATGCTACAGTGGTATTCTTTAATTTTAGCTATCCGGGTGTAATTAGGATATGGATCTTTAACCTGACACCACACAGGTTCGGGACTGCCATTTTACTTCTCATCCGAAGGAAGCTGTAACAAAGGACTTTTTACTCCCTCTAAAAAATCCTAAGGCCCTACATTACTCTTCTTAGCAGGATATCCGTGTAGATATCGGCTTTTCTTTGATTTATTTTGTCCTTGATTTGTTTTTTAACGATGACTGTGCTTCATGAATTTCTTCTTCTTCTATTTTGTTTTGATACAACTGAAGGTTACCCTTAATTATTTTCTGGAAAGTAACAAGTCCATTGCATCCTACATTTGATTTCAATAGGATTTAAAAATTTAAGTAACATTTTCTCTACCTATAGGATTTTTATTTTCAATTACTAACTAACTAGGCTTTACACGGGTCGTAAGGCATATTATGCCTACATGTTTTATCTGTCTAATGTATTTTATTATGTAGATATTATAAACATAAAAACATAACAAAAAAACCTGTACCACTACAACCCATGAAGGGTCTGGGGTTCAATACACGACAGAGACTGTACTGTTTCATGGACAACGGTTCTGCAAGGAGGTGACTTGTCCTAGGACACGCTCAACCGCCAGATTTTTCCCCCTTATTTTGGGTACCCTATTTTTATAATATTTTATAGAGGCTGGGTGGGCCCCAGGAGGGTCCTAGATCCTATATGATCCATCTCCCGCTGCAAACAGACTAAATAAAAATCATGGCCTGCAGTTGGATTTGAACCAAGTTTTCCGGCATGGCAACTCAGTACTCAACCACTGAGCCACTCCGCTCCCCAAATAATAATTAGGATATTTCTTCATATTGTCAGGCTAATACATGTTTATATATTGAAACCATTTTTATTACTGAAGCCCATTCTTAGCAAATAACTTTTTTTGTAATATACTCCAATATATATTCATGCATTATTTTAAGTTTAACTAGAAAGTTATAACATGTTATGTTGTGTGTTATGTTAAAAACGTCTCTGAAATTACTTACACATTTATTTTTCAATCACAAAAAATTATCTTATCGTCTAGTGAAATTAATGGCTTTGGTATTAAAAAAAAATGTTATACTTACGTTATCGTATAAGAAGATAATTTGTTTCACGTAACTATCAATTAACTTTCGCTTAAATGATTGTTTAAGCAACTTTATCACCAGACCGAGACGTTTTTACTGTGTACTGGGCATTTGGTCCAGGCGAAGCGTGTAATAGCTCTATTGTGTGTTACGTCTGAGGAGTGAAAAGAGAACTATCGAAATAAATATAATCGATAGTAGGGTTTATTCTAGTTCGATTAATCTAAGAAAAGTTTCGATTGACACTTGTAGTTCTTCGGCCGCCTTAACCGGCTTTCTCTACCTCTGTCTATCTTATGTCAGTGATTTCCAGCCTGTTACTTGAAGCTCCGCAGCATCTTTGTAGACCCTGTCCATCCATCTTGTCTTTGGTCTCCCGCGTGTTCTCTTACCAACTATTGTGGCATTCATAGCTTACAAGCTCATCTTTACCTTCTCTCCTTCATATCATGAGATATCGACTGAATAGTTTCCGTGAGAAATTCATAACAACTGCTTAGATCATTCTCCTCCACGAGTTTAGACTCTGATCTCATACCGCTTCTTTTATCGAGCGGAGGATTTTCCTTTCGAATCTCTCCATTCTGATTTCCAGGGTGTCGGTGCGGGCCCACGAATCACAGCCATATATCAGAACTGGCTTTATTACAGCATTATACACTCTTAATTTTAAATTTCTAGAGAAGGTTCGTGATATCAATTCCCTGGAAAGAGCGAAGAATGCTCTGTTAGCGCTTGTTATACGCTGGTCTATCTCAGTTAATTAGGTCATTCGTTGAGGTTACTGTGGAGCCAGGATATCTACTGTCTACTTTCGGGCACGATTTGCCATCCGCGCAGATACTGTTGTTGGGTATATATATATATATATGTTTCCGATGAGTTATAAATTTATAAGACAGGAGCGTTGTGCGGGTAGTGTGTTACAGAGCCCCTATCTAGAAAATTAACATTGTGTTCCGATAAGCTTATGATTAAGGACCAAGGATTTGGTCCTCGTTCGGTAGAAAATAACCAAGAAGCATATCTAAAAAAGGGGAGCGGAGTGGCTCAGTGTTAGAGGACTGAGTTGCCATGCCGGAAATCCTTGTTCAAATCCTGCTGCAGGCAAGACTTTTATTTAGTCTGTTTGCAGCCGGAGATGGATCATATGGGATCTAGGACCCTCCTGGGGCTCACAGATCGCAGTGGTACAGTTTTTTTTATTTATATCTTAAAAAACAAAAACATCCCTTAAAATAAAAAATGTACAGCATAAAACTTACAGTAAAAAAAAATATTCAGTTTGAAACTTTGTACAAATATGTAGTAAAAGCATTAAATTTTTATTTGACTGATGAAGAAGGTCAAGAATACTTTTGGAAAAGAAAGAAAATATACAATCATACAATGGAGTTCCAGTTGTTCGTACAATTATAAAAATGGAAAAATAGGGATTTGTCCGCCTCTAGTATCAATTAAATATAGTTATTATGTTGATTTTAAAAAGGGGATGGGTAATTTTTAAATTAGATGAAATGGAATTGAATATTGTAAACATGTCAAGTTGAAAACAAAAGTTTTCAAGACAATAAAAACAAATTAAAAATTTGAAAAAAGGTGAATATGAAATACAAGCAGTCAAAAATAGGTAACAACCCATGATGAGACTAACAACTAAGAACCGTTGAGTTACAAAAATTGAATCACAACAATATATGTTTTTTTTTTTTTACTTTTGTATTTTCAAATCACGTTTACCGTCCGACGTAAACCAATGACTTCCTGTCCTCCTGTATCGTTTTATAACATCCCACTGATTCCTGTAGAATAGGTTCAGTACTTAGGACAAAACCTTGACAAAAGATTAACTTGGAATCCACATACTAGACTGAGACGACAAGCTACAAGCCGTTTCAGGATATTTCAACATTTACTAGACAAACGCTCTGAGCTCTCAATTGATTACAAAAGACTCATATACTTGACAATCATTAGATCTATCTGGACTTACGGAGTAGACCTTTGGGGCTCCACTAAGCCATCGAATTCCTCTCCTATCCGATCCTTACAATCCAAAATCCTTTGTAAAATCTTCCAATCCCCTTATTTTGTTACGAACAAAGTAATCCATAATGACCTCAATGCCCTATTTGTTGTTAATTTGGGCCTAATCCGATATCAATCTTTTCATGACAAACTTTATTTCCACTCAAACCCACTAGTTTCAAACCTGGCAACCTTTTCAATTCCTGATAATCCTCCGAGGCGTCTGAAAAGAAGATGACCTCGTGACCTTTAAAGTTGAACTTTTTATTTGAGTGCTACCATTGGGTAGTTTCTCTACTTGTGTTTCATGCTATTATGTAACAATCAGTCTGTTTACCTGTTGTATTTGTATAATACAGTTGTAAATTTCATTGAATAAATTTAAAAAAAAAAGTTTTTATTTTTTCAATATTTTATGTACCACGACAAAGAACTATCGAAACGTTTTTTATATTTATTCGTTTAATACTAATAATGCACCCTTATTGTTATCAAGTTATTTCATTGCCATTTTTAGGTTATACAATGTGATGCTTGTTTCTATTCATTCCACGTGACCCTCTTTCAATGCACGTTGTTCACAAACTGACAATAGTCATTACCTTCTAATTTGGGCGGAAAACCATACATTATTACAGCAGAATCATAGTGAATAGATTTTAATGAATACTGTTCACTTTTGCCTTCGAAGAGTTAAAAGACTGTTTTTAGCAATGCTGAAAATTATTTAATCAGGGTGTATGTCGAGAGAACATCCATGGTAATGTTTCAATGGCGAATAAAAACCATTAACCAATACTACTTCAACACATGGTGGATCTTGGGTCCAGTACATGGTAGAGACTGTACTCTTTCTAAGGCAATGGTTTAGGAGGGAGGTTTTGTGCCTGAAATTACGCTCAACCGCCATGTTTTCCCCCCAACTTAGACTTCACCACTTCATAGAAATTGGGTGAACCCTAGGAGGGTCCGGAGATTCCATGTGGTCCATCCGAGACTGTTAACAGTTTAAATAATTTGTCTGCCATTACTGAATTTTAACCCGGAACCTTCTTCTTCATATAAAATCAGCACTCTACACTATGAGCTTAAGTAATTTATTTATTGATAAAATCATATGATGGGCTGCACAAGCTCGATACAAAGTATCGATAGCTTAATCGAAATAATAATTATTATATAGTTATATCATTTATACCTTGTATTTGAATTTTCATATATTTTATTTTCATTGTTTGCATTATTATCATCGTGTTAGTTTCAACAATACATCATTTTTACTTTCATTAATTTCATAAAAGAAGACATTTAGATAATACATATAAAATATTTAGAGGTAAATAAAAGTTCAACTAAATAAATAAATGTTTAAATTACGTTATTATTAGTATCTATTTCACATCTATTAAACGACTTTTTAGATAAACATAATTATTATTATATCAATGGAATTCTAATATTTAAAATGATGTTGATTAAAAGAGATAGTATAACTCGTGCGTAGGCCGATGTAGAGACAGTCTCGAGCATGTTGCTAACGCGAAGCCACATGTTTACCACCCACCAAAAGTAGCTAAACCCGACTAAAGGAGTTTTCACATCCAATAAAAATAAGTTGAGACATGGATAATTCTCAATTTTAGGTTGAATCGATAAACAATTAGATTTTATGTGGAAGAAAATAGTCCGGGGTTGAAGTCAATTAATTTCTCTTAGAATTGGAGAAATTATTATTATTAGCCAACGGTTATTAGATCTTAATTCCAAATCTGTTTTATACTATATCAAGTGTCATTAATATCTGTTCAAATATTGAAAAAAATGTGGATCTGATGAAGAAATAATTTGTGGACACATTCCACTAATGTGCTTTTCATGGTTTTTAAATATATGTAAAAGACGTACACTGAACGTCTTTCATTTGAATGCTACTGATACGGTTACCATGGTAACAGCTGTGAGGGGAGGACCGGGGAGGTTATTCCCGTTTGTCTGTTGTTATTTAGTTAAAAGAAAACAGTTTTGTAATAGGTGTGTTGAAATGTTTACTTAAAATGTTGCTTTATAATATTGATTGATTCAAATACTGAATTTAGTGAGTGTCGAAATAAAACTAAACTGAGTTTCTCTCCGTATTGAATAATGAGTTTTTAAATCAGTTACAGGAAATTATTGTAATAAAAATAAATTTACTTTTTTTACAGAGATAATCAATCAACATTATATATATTAAAATAAAATCTTAAAGGGACTAGTCTGTGCCAGGCTGGTGGGGATTAAGGAACCCATGGACACCCGAGTTCAGTTACACTGTACACACACTACAGAAGAGTACACTAACATATGATCATGTACAGCACCCACCTCAGGGCCACTTTCCATGGGAAAACCTCTGTTTGGAGGTTACAACAGAAAAACAAGTTGTCCCGAGGATATGGGGCCTTTCTGGCTGAGTTTATCGCCCGATAAGAGAGTACATTCGATTCAGAGAATAATCTGCGAATAGTGTCGGGTTTGGATTTAATGACAGTCGTGGCTAAACGAAGAAGAAGAAGAGAATAAAATCTGCAATTTATTATAAAATGGTTCATTATTTCGGAAGAATTATTATTCAAAAATATCTTGTATGTTCATTCACACGTCTCTTACTTAACGCTTTGATTCAGAGGACGCGAGACAATAATTGGAACGAAAATATACAGATTTTCCTCTTGGGGACACACTCCTGTAAGACTAGAAAATGGACAACTGATAAACTAATACCTGTAGCGATAGAAAGAAAGTCTGTAAAGCTCAATATGTTGTATCTTTGCTGGTACTGGTCTTGTCGGATGTTTTCGTAGCTATCGAATGTACTTTGAAAAGTACCGTGTCCGGCAGACGAACGGTTTTTTTTTATACTTCATTTGGATTCTAAGTAACTTGAAGAGCATATGCTCAAGATTTAAAATGTTTTTTTCGTTTTACATGTATATAAATACATAGCATTACTAAATGTTACTAACTTATGAACGTTGTCATCGCTGATTCGCCGTTTTAGTCTAAAGAAAAATATGTTTTTTTAATATATTGAGTAGATAAAATTACTCGAAAAAAGTCCAAATTAGTAAATAGGAATTTGGGGATAAAACCATACAAAAATAAAACTACATAGAAAAGAATTACAGTACTTTTCTATTGTTAACGGTTGCTCAAACTCTACGGAATACAAATTTAAGGCATTCAAATATATCCTCTGACTATTTTTGTATTTTATTTTACTGATCGACTTAATTGAATAATTGAAATCAACAATAAATATAGGAACAAAACATTATTTTGGTCTAATTAAAAGATTTAACTTTTTTATTTAAGAATACCTAAAGCTGATTAAGGTATACAAGTTGTTCTGGGGAAAGGTAGCATAACCTTCGTTAATTATAACCTTCGAACAAACGGCACTTCTATCGTTTACTTGTTTTATCCTAGTTTGGTAAAGGAGGGCAACGAAGGTCTCCTTCATGATTAACCCAATGCTCTAATGCAAATGCTTTTAACGAAATATATTCTGACTTTGAGATATTTAAATGAACAGTCTATGTTCCGAAAGTGGCTACATTCTTCCATATTTCCTTCAGGTTTCATTAATTTACTCATTATTACGCCTTTAAAGTGTAATTCTAATTCTAATCTTATTTATGTACACTCACTTATCTTCTGAGATATATGTAACACTAGAATAGGGTGTAGTGCAGTGTGTCGGCTGCTGAGTTGTGCCGAAGGTCATGGGTTAAAATCCGGTTGTGGCAGAAATATTTAGCCTGTTAACAGACACTGTGGGATCAGGAAACCCTCCTGGTGCTCATCCAGCCTGTATGAAGTGGTGAACTTTAATTGGGAGGGGGGACCTGGCGGCTGAGCAAGATCTCGAACAAATCACTTCCCTTCACAACCATAGAAACAGAAAAACCCCTGCCATTTACCCTTCATGGGTCTTGAAATGTAGTAAATTATATAATTATCAATTCTAATTCTATTAAACAAATAATATAAGTGGGTTAAAGTTCTTTCATTTTATTATTTTCAAACCAGATGAAGACATAAAACGTGTTTGGATGGTCTGGTGGTTGAATTGCTCGATCCGTTTAAATCATTGTCAATCTTTTTAATTGGTTCTAATTGCATCGTTTATCTTTGGTTTAATAATTACTTCGATTTCCACATGATGCAGGATAGGAGAAATAATCCTACATTTTATATTATTTCATTTGTAACAGGTGATATTTACACAATTCAATTTTTTCTTTACGGATCTGAGTTATGTTAGCGAGGAGATAGTTGACTGGAAGATCTGAGTAAGGAAGGAACTAGTTGGGGGTCCAGTCAAATTAAACACTAAATAAGTGGGTACTTATTTTATTTTGTGCCAACATTTCGACCCACTTTGTGGGTCATCTTCAGGGCCAATGGAAGCTGAGGCTAGACTAGCTGGGGATGTTGGTGGAAGAGATATTGTGTACCCAGTTTTTATCTCCTTTGGGGTAAATATGGAGGTAAGTGATTTTTGGTAAAGGAAATTGAATTTGGTGATGAGGTGGAGTTTTTTACGCGACCTGGTTGTGGTGAATGTGGATGTTATAAGGGTGGAGAAGTTATGCGTGTGGTCCTGGGTAAGATGCCTAGTTAATAATTGGGTGAGAGAAAAAATACGTAGGTTCAAAGAGTGGATATGCTGTATATTCTCCCTTATTTTAAGAATCAGCAAAGATTTTTTTAAATTTTAATGAGAAATTATGCAATGTGGTATTTAAGGATTTTGATGTGGTGACGTTATTAAGGGCGTTGGTTATAAAATTTGGAAAAAGGTTAGATCGACATTTAAGGAGGAAAATGCGATGTTCTATGTGATGAGCTAAATTTGATTGAGGAGAAGGATAAATTAAGAGGGGGAGTGTTTGAGATAAGAAGAGGGGAGGCAATTCCATCATAGTTGAAAAAATTATGGCAATTAGAAGTAATATTGTTAGAAGAGAGAGTAGGAGAGGGAAGTTGAGGTGAGGAGGCAGATGAAAGATCTAATCTTGAAGAAGAGCGATGTTGTGGAGAGGGCGACGAATGGTTAGAAGAAGAAAAACTAGAAGGACGATGTTGAAGCTAGGAGGTAGAACTCGGGTGATTTCTTGATGAAGAAAGATCTAGATGCAGAGTTCGGGGTGTAGTAGAAGGAGTAGCAAGAATATTTCCGAAGCAAGTCTAGCCTCAGCTTCCATTAGCCCAGAAGATGCCCCACAAAGTCGGCCGAAACGTTGGCACAAAATAAAATAAGTACCCAGTTATTTAGTGTTTAATTTGACTGCATCCCCAACTATTTCCTTCCTTACTCGGATCTGAGTTATATTGCAAATGATAAATGGTTGGTGCCTCATTGGAAAAATATATAAATACAACTAATGAAAGATTGGCCCCATTATGCGATAAGGAACGTAGAGTTTATAAACTAACGGTTGTGCAAGAAGGTGATTCCGCTGAGATCTCACACTACCGCCAAGTTATTCCTAAATTTTAAAGGCTGCAAGAGCCGAAGGAGGGTCTGGGGACTTTTGTAGACTATATTGTTCTCATAATTATTCCAAATTCACGAAGAAATATTTACCCCCACATCACTCAATTAATATACGTGTACAACATTAACATATAGTCTGAAAAAAATTGTTCAAGACTTGATGATTGCTAAAGGATCTAGTAAAATATTTACAGGATATGTGGTAATATTTTACAGGTATTTTGTATGATATGGTGGTAAATATTTCGTCATCGATTTGGAATAATTATAAGATTTATACATATATGCTTGTGTTTTAGAATTCATACTGAGCCACTATTGGCTGCGAATCAACAATCAATATAATTTTCCGTGCCCTGTCAGTATCTCTTGAGCACCTCTATCAATGCCTTCTTCGATTTATCCGACAGAGGTCTTATGAGTTCCTCCTTCAAATTTAAAACCCTTGTAGTTTTGCACCATTCTTCGCAATCTATCCCTAGTTTTAATTTTGTCCTCCGAATTTTAAAGAATTAAATATACCAATATCTTTATGACATTTAGCTCAATCCTGGAGCCATCCCAATCTTTTATATATATATATAGATCGATATTAAAAAAGACAAAATTTGAAATAAACTACCTGATTTTTCATGGCTTCCTTAAACCTTCAATACTTCTTCAAGGACGATTTAATTCACATTGTACCCAAACTTTAATTATTTTTTATAAAACCTATTTAAACTATTCAATGTAGAATGAAACGCCTTGAAACAAAATATCACACCCAGAATGAATGCATTGAATAGTAGCTTGGCATTAAATGAGAGATTCCTAGGACACTCGTGAATGATGATTCATGCGTTCCATGTTCCTACTTTAGTGTACAACCTCTTTGGAATTTCAACTCATATGTAACCCCCCCTGAATAACAATTGTGGATAAATATTCCATTACATGTCATTATGTGTTAATGTCCATTCTGGAGGCCTTCGCGGCATCCGCTGGATTCTGCGGTGTACAATTAAAAGTCATTTCACGTGAGTGACGTAGTTGAAAACGCTGGTATTTAAACAGTCAGCTGTTAATAAGCCAGCATTGTTTTACTTATAAGAATAACGTTTGTAGTTTTTCAAACAATACTTTCATATTTTGAGAATGGGGACGAAATAATATTAGTTTATGGATAGCTAGATTTGAAAACACGTCTGACCTTTTAACACGCTCTGTCACTTCTGTCACCGACGATTACGACACTGTTACAAAATATCCTGTGGCATATTTGGAGGATGAACCTCAGTTTTATTAGAATAGTTTTGATGATTACGTTTCCTCAAGCTGCTGAGAAAAGATGTGATTTGTTATAAAAATTCTATACATATATTTCATAGCTATCGCGGAATCTCAATCCTACCGTTCCTACCGACTTGCTATAAAATATTCTCATTAATCCTAAATAGTAGAATTACGGAATACGCTTAAAATTATATCGGAAATTATATCGGAGATATTGGTTTTAGACGAAACCGTTCAACTATCGATCAATATATAACTTACGCAAATTAGAATTCTACGGAATCATTTTTTTATAAATTAGCTTTTTATGATTCCATTGATCGTCAAATGATGTAAAACGTATTGATTAAACAGGGTATACCAAACAAATAAATCTGGTAAGAATGTGTTTGAGTGAAAATTTCAATAAGGTCAGAATTGGTAATAATTTTTTGGAGTAGTTCGAGATTAGCTGAGGTTTAAAACAAGGTGATTCGCTTTCACCTTTACTATTCAATTTAACACTTGAGTACGTTATTAATAAGGAAATACATAACGAAAAAAGTTTTTCTCCGAAAGATCGTTTGAATTTGAATATGAATAGTAAAATAACCTAACCGTGCTTGGATTCCAGGGCCATTTTGTACTGTTGGGTGAAGACGTTGAAACTATAAAGCTAAATAAGGAAATAGTGCTGGAAGTAAATTGGGAGAAGACTATATATATGGTTATTATCAGAAAAAGGGGATTTTTTTATTTATTATATTGTTGTAGGAGGGAATAAGTTCGAACAAATGGAGAAGTTTAAGTACTTAGGGACTATGCTAACTAGAATAAACGAAATTCAAGAGGGAATAATGGCGGGAAATGCTTGTCATTATTCTGTCTCGACATTACTAAGCTTAGATTTGTCCCGAAATAAAATAAAAAAATTGTAAAACCATCATCGTTCCAACTCTTCTTTACGGATGTGAAACTCTGAAGGATGAACAATGTCTTAAGGCATTCGAATATAAGGTGTTCTGTAAAATATTCGATCCAAAAAAGGTAGAGACCGCTGGAGAATTCCGCGTTGTGGAATTGCGGAACATGCACCCGGTTAATATTATTGAAGTGATTTCGTCACGAAGATTAAGGTGTAAAGTTGCTGGGATTAGTTACGAACGAATTCCTAAAAAATTAATAACACTGTACCGATTGGGAAGCGTCTGAGGCGTAGACCGAGGTTTGGGTTTTGGTATTGTCCCGTGGACGGATGTTTGTAAGCAGAGATTTGTGATATCGGCATCGAACCTTCGGGTTCTCTAAGCCTTATTATTATTATATTCAAACATGCGGGAGCGGCATAGCTTAGTGCTTAGAGGATATTTGGTTCGAATCTTGCTATGGTATATGTATGTAATGTATATTGGTATATGTGTATTTATATGTGTATTGGTGTGGTATATGTATATGTATATTGACAACTATGGATGCACCCCATGTAATCTACAGCCTCCCGGGATTCCATTCAGCCTCTTTAAGTTGAGTATCTATAAAGACCTGGTAGTAGAAGGTTACCTCGAAGTATTTATTTTTTATTTTGATGAGAAAAGATTTTTTTTATTTTTGACAAAAAATATTTTGTGAAACATTGACTCTTTTAAATGGACGCTTAGTGCGTGGAGGTTGCTCGGCGATTGATGAACGAATTAAGCTGCTCATTATTCTATTGCTCTCTTCTCGGGCACACATTGCCTTCCAGGCATCGCTAAGGCGGAGGAAAATGTTCCTTATAATACACTAAATAATGATAAAAAATTTATAATATGTATTATAAAAATAATTAAATTCAACATAACCATTATGATTTGACATTTACTTTTCTCTACCGGTTAATATAATTTTAATATCTGGCATAAGACATTTTTATATTTGAATTAGAATACAATTCCATTTAATAATAAAACGTTAAAAAATAAAATATTTAAATAAATTTAATTTACTAAATTAATAAAATTTTGTTTCCATTATACATCGTCCTCCGCCGTAAACCAACGACTTTCTGCCCTATATCGTTTAATAACGTCCTGTTGATTCCTGTAGTACAGGTCCGGTACTTAAGACTACAACTTGACAAACGCTTAACTTGGAATCCTCAGACTAGACGGAAAGGCAAGAAACAGCTCGCTGTTTCAGGATACTTCAACATTTACTAGACTAACGCTCTTAGCTCCCAATTAATTACAAAAGACCCATATACATGACAATCATTAGACCCATCTGGACTTACGGAGTAGAACTTTGGGGCTCCACAACGTAATAACAACCTACCAGCCCATGTTAGCAGCCCGGCAGGTGGTCTTAGGATTTTTTTAAAGAAATTAAATAAATCTTAGTTACGCTGTCGTTCTTAGGGGGCGTAAAATGGCGGTCCCGAACATGTGCGGTGTGAGGTACTCGTTAAAGATCCTTATCCTAATTATACCTGGAAGGCTCACGTTAGGACTCCCACCGTAACATCGTACGATTAGCCGTAGCAGTCTAAAATGGCGTTAATTAAATAAACAATGAACAAACGAGGCTTTGAGATTTACTGACACTTTTCTCTTCGGTTAACAAAATATGATTTTTAATTAGGCATAAGATATTTTTAGGAGATTGAAAGAACCCATGAATGCAAATATCTTGGCAGATGGCTAACAAACGATTGAAGCTCCAAAAGGCAGGCAAATTATTAGGTGTCTTAACTCTGTTCTGTGGAGCAAGAAGGTTAACCTCAAAACAAAACAAATGATGTTCCACTCGTTCGTTGAAAGTGTTATCCTATACGGATCCGAAACGTGGACGATAACGAAAAAGGAAGAAACGAAGTTTTTGCCCGTGAAGATAGACTTCTGGAGACGCTGTTGTGCTGTTTCCAGAATTCAGCACGTCCCTAATAGAACAGTTAGGCAATTGGTTGATCAGGAAACAACGATACTCTTCGCAATAGAAACAAGAAGATTAAAATGGTATGGTCACTTAAAAAGCTTCGATTATTGCCCTATGGAAAGGAGAAAAAGAGGTCGACCCAAAAAAAGATGGTTGCAGGATGTGGAGGAGAGCACGGCAGCGAGGGGTCTTAGAGGTGGAGGCTGGCTGAATCGAGATCTGTGGCAAGACCTTTTAAAGACGTAAAACAACCAAGTTGTTAAAAATCGTTAATGAAAAAAATATTTTTAGGTTTGATTTTAAATAAAATTTTATTCTGCCAAAAAAAATTGTAAAAATATTCTTCTACTTTAATTTTACTAATTCATTATTAGATGTTAGTTGTAATTATGACAATGCGCTTATTTTTTTTAGTTTTAAATTATTTAGAACGAGCTTCGGTATTATCTTTTTGAGATTAATAAATCGTGGTTTTCCCCTAATTCTTTGATAATTAATGATAAATTTTATGTAACCCAATTAGAGCCAAAGAAGATGTAGATAAAACTGATAGGTTTAACTCTTATAGTCGGAAAGAGAGAGAGAAAAAAACGGAAACCGAAAAACACAAACAAACAAATACTATATGGAGGATATTATTTCTATTCTATGATAGTTTTCTTATTCAAGAAAAACATGTTTATTTTGTTTTTAAATAAGGACGAAGGCTTTAATGTTTTTAAAAGTTTATGTCATAATAGGGTATCAGTTCCACAGGTTGTCGTTTTTAGTTAAGACACAAGTTTTAACTTTTCATTCGTTTCTTTTTTAATATTTACGAAAATAAAAATAATCGTGAGTATTAGTATGAGAAAAAGGGTGTAATTATGGGAAATGTGTATGTTTCGGTAATCATTTTCATCAAGAAATGAATGTTTTAAAAAACCTTTCGAAGTATAGATAATGATATAACTTAAACCCTGGGACCAAGTCCCTTTAGAATAATAGACATGATAAACTTAATATATATCTGGCTAGGAGGCTACATAATAATAAAAATCATGACGTATTTAAAAAGTGCCAAAAAATAAGTATAATAAAAATTAAATAACTAAAAAGTACGAAACATGACACGATATTAAACAATTTTAGAGAATAAATATATTAATAACAGCAGTTAATAAATAAATTAAATGAATGGGCTTACATGCTATAATTTCTTTACATAGTGCATATCTTCTTTACGAAAAAGAAATAAAAACAAGTAAGCAACAAAATCGAATATTCAATACTTTTAGCAAATGATTGACCTGCTAAGAAAGTATCTTTTTGGGAGCCTAGGAGATGTTGGATAAGCAAGGATGTAAATGAAGGTAGAGATGAAGCATGGCGGAAGATAGGAATTGCACACTGTGGTGGAGCGGGCGAGGAAGGAACGCTCGAATGCATTGGTTCTGTATGAAAGTATTTAGAGATCGGAAAGGCGGGATCTTGTTTTGTGGTGCTGGATTGAGGCTATGACTTGGAGGAGACTGTAGATATATGGTGGGTGTTAAGAGCTAATGGATTGCTATAGGAAAGCACTCAGGAAATATTGTCTACGAATGGTGGGAAGAGGCACTTTAACTCATTATAATGGTGTGACACGCGGGATCGCCTTGGTCATACAGTCAGTAATAGTTACTGTTTACTGTCGTTGATAAAATTATTTTTATTTTAGAACATATTAAAAAGGAAACAAACAAAAAGTTTTAACTTGTGATTTAACTCGAAGCGACAACCTGCGGAACTGATACCCATATTAGTTTTAATTAAGGTATAATTTCACTCTATCAAAGTATAACTAATATATCCGAGAACTCTTTTATAATAACTATACAGTAGGCTGTCTATTATACGAACGTTCAATTATCCGAATTGGCTTCGCGGAAAACATATAAAAGGTCGACATTGATATTTCTTGAAAATAATTTTGATAAGTATTCTCTCCAGAATTGGTTTTATTTATTAATTATTATTTAATACTTATTAATATATTTAGAATAAATTAGACGCTTAGGTGACACGAATGACATAAACTTTACCTGTTTTACAACCTTATAAAACAAAAAAAAAAATCTGTTCCACTTCAACCATTGAAGGGTCTGGGGTTTAGTACATGGTAGAGACAGTACTGTTTCATGGACAAAGGTTGTGCAGGGAGGTGATATGTCCAAGATCACGCTCAACCGCCAGATTCCCCCCCCTTATTTTGGATACTCACTTTTTGAGGCTGGGTGAGCCCCAGAAGGGTCCTTGATCCTATATGATCCATCTCCGGCTGCTAACAGACTAAATAAAAGTCATGCCCGCAATGGGATTTGAACCAGGATTTTCGGCATGGCAACTCAGTGCTCTACCACTGAGCCGCTCCTCCTGAAAACGAATACTGACGCGTAGACATGACGCCATTACACCATTGTGACAGTCTATTGTGTGTTGTTATTCATGTAGGAATGATTTTTTTTCGCTCAATTTTTCTATATCTCTATATTATGTTGTGTTTTCTATATCTCTATGTTATGTATTTTTACAGTCATTTCTAATTTTGTCTGTTTTTTCTCATATAACTGAAGATGACCTACACAGTAGGTCGAAACGTCGGCACACATAAAATATAATAGGTTTCCACTTATTTGTTGTGTTATTTTTGACTGCACCCCCAACTATTTCCATCCTATATTGTGTGTTAGTTTATTCATTTAACGCCACTTTTTTGCGTTATATTAATTACCATGGCTAATTGGAAGATGCACCTGTGGGAGTCTTAAATTTCGCCTATCCAGGTATAATTAGGGTTAGGATCTTTAGGCGAGTTCCTGACACCGTCCAGGCTCGGGTACACAATACTCAATCGTGTGTTTTCTGTTGTATTGCTTTAAAACGCTAAAACCTTCAAGTTCCTCCAGAAACGTTTGCGGATCTTGTTGTCCATGTTTAAATCAACAATATACGAACGAATTCGTTTCGATCAACAGACTAACTACCATCAAAATTTTGAAATCTTTTATTTTTTTCACAATTTTTTTCTGAAGTTGGAATTTGATATTCGCAATAAAGATTCGCCACTTCTTGTCTTTAGATCCCTCATTCATCATCTGTGAAAGTAATGAGATGATGTAAATTATACTGCAGAATTAATTACTCCTTCAAAAGCAGCATTACTTAAAATATTACATGGTTGAAGCTTTTTAATTCAGGAACGACATATAAGATATTCTTTTGATCTGTATCATGTTTGAACGTGAAGCATTATGGGAATAATGGCGTAAGTTAAAATAAAAACAGTTTCATGGTTTTAAAATTTTTCTAATGATTAATGAAATAATTTCAAAACCATAAGTACGATAGGAATGCTTTCCTTTACCAATATTCAAATATTTATTTTCTTAAGTCACATGGAACCCAAATAGCTCTTTAAAAAAATTAGATTTTTTCGAGTTATGAGGTTGTTCTTCTGATGGAGCGATTTTGTGAAGCTGATGTTATTGACAGCATTTCGCTCAAAAAATGCACGAACAAAAAACTCAACGTTTGAATTTTCTGTTGTGTAATACTATTGCGTCTTGTGGTTTTCGCGGTTATTACGGAAAGAGATGAAAGTTCTGTTGTTTTACGTAGCTGGAGTGTAACACCGTTGACAATTGAATTGTTTGCTAACAGTGCTATTTTTGATCAACAATATATTCATGATTAATTCCAAATTAATAATGTTTACTTAAAGAAACAAAAAAATAATATTCTATGAACTGATTTAGTCGGAGAATTGTGATTGTGAGGTTATGCAACTATACAACCTCGACCCGGGTTTATCTTGATTGTGTGTAATTCTCTGAACACTTTCATTCACTGTATATATACACATTCATTGTGTGTATATATATATATATATATATATATATATATATATATATATATACACATACATACGTACACACACACACGTGGTTCATGGTGTTCAAAAAATTAATCTATATAGATACTTTTGTTTTTATTGTTTCCATTAATGAGCAGCTTTACTTTATAGAGCGCTGGGTTGCTGTCCTGGAGGTCCCGGGTTCAAATCCAGATGTGACAAATGTTAATCCGTTATCAGCCACAAATGGAACTTATACGATCTGCAGACCCTTCTCCTCCCACCCAGCCTCCATAATATAATATAAGTCTGCACTATTAATTAGCGGACAAATCTTGCGTTGTGCGTGATCTCGGACAAATCACTTCCTTGCACAACCGTTGTTCAAGTACTGTCTCTACCACGTACTGAACCCAAGACCCTCCACGTGTTGTAGTGGTACAGTTTTTTTTTCCTGGTTCATATGTTAAAACGAAAAAAATATATAGAAACCGATATAAAGCCTTAGGTTTGACATTTTCAATATTAAACCTTTTTAATCAACGAAGGAAAAAAATGTCTATCTCTTCTAATTAAAATATAGTGTTATACGTTTCAAGATAAATAAAATCCAAAAATTAATTTTATTACCACAAATTAAAAAGTAATAAAATTCAAAACACAATTAGAATTAAAAAATAAAGGCGAAAGAAATCATAAGAAATTGTTGGAAATTGATAAATTCAATATAATTTTAATAGTTGCGATAAAAATGATTTATCTAAATACTTATCGTTTCTCTTGCCTGATAAGGACTTAATATCGGAATAAATTAATACTCTCTGATCAGAATAGGATAAACCAATTAATTTTTCTAATATTTTTTATTAATATCATCCAGCATATAATTATAACTATCCATTTATATAATATTAATCATCCACTATAGGACATTCTTTCTAAACGTAAAATATATTTTTTTATTTTAGTGACTTCTTAACCAACGAAATGTGTAAACTTAAGTAATATCTACTCCCTGATTTAATTATAAACTTATCTCCTCTACAAAAAGAGCTAAAAGTCTTTAATATAAGGTGAGGAAATGTTACTTACGTAACATCAGTTACACTTTTTAAATAAGTATATATATATATACAAGCTTTAGACTAATTTGTAAGTCTTGTATAAAATTTAAAGTAGGCATGTTTATAGATGAAAGATGAACACCTTTAATATTAGAGAATGTTCTCCATGAAAACCGTAGGAACACTTTTTCAGCAGCCGAAGAGACTATACCACACTCGGCTCACTCATTCATATACCATGAAAAAACTGCCACCTCATTTATGTAAATTTTGTGATACCACTCATAAAGTGAAACATATGATTGAGGAATGCACTTTATAACTTTCAACTATTACTTAAACAGGACTAGCCTCAAATTTATGCATTTGTCGACAACGTAACTACCAAAATATGAATGTATTCAAAAATATTAGTAAAAATATGTATTAAAAAATAACTCATGACATTTCAATTTTTGAAAACACATCGCCTACTGCTCTAATTATATTTTTATCTTAATTTGTTTCTTAATCTTCTCAATCATCCAGTCTGAATGTTTGAGTCTGTGTATGTGCGTTTGTATAGGTGTGTGGTAGTTGGCGAATGAGTATATGTGTTATTCATATCAAAATTTTACATAACGAACCATAGGCGTTGATGACCTAAGGGTTTTACACCTTTTAGCGCCTACAAACAAACAAACAACACTCCTATATCCTATAAAATATCTTCACTACATTCACTTAATTGCCCATACTGCCATTAAAGTCCAATCGCCCTATAAGGTTTTATATATATATGTTTTTTTTCTTCATTTTTTTGCCACCACGGTAACCTCATGGAGGGACCGTTTATTAAAATTAGGACATGGCCAATACTTAAATAAACATATTAAATGCCAATGCATGTGATTTTAAAAAATTTATATATTTATATTTACAGATCAATTTATAGAATTACACAAAAATGCAACAATATAAGAAACTAAAAATTTACAAGTAACTTAAATTAATATTGAATTTGTTAAACTGAAATTAGGATTAAAATTCAGCGACTTCCTGCACTCCTGTATCGTTTAATAACATCCCACTGACTCCTGTAGAACAGGTCCGGTACTTACGACTACACCTTGACAAACGCTTAACTTGGAATCCTCATACTGGACTGAAACGACAAGAAACAGCTCGCCGTTTCAGGCTACTTTAGCATTTACTAGATAAACGTTCTAAGTTCCCAATTAACTACAAGAGACTCATTTACATGACAATCATTAGACCCATCTGGACTTACGGAATAGAGCTTTGGGGCTCCACTAAGCCATTGAATTCCTCTCGTATTCAATCCTTAAAATCCAAAATCCTTCGGAAAATCCTCAATGCTCCTTACTTTGTTACGAACAAAGTAATCCATAATGACCTTAACGTCCCATTTATTGCTGATTTGGCCCGAATCCGACATCAAGCTTTTCATGACAAACTTCATTTCCACTCAAACCCACTAGTTTCAAACCTCTTCAGTTCCTGATAATCCTCCTAGGCGTCTGAAAAGAAGATGGCCTCAGGACCTTCTAAACTGAACTTTTTATTTGAGTACTACCACTGGGTAGTTTCTCTACTTGTCTTCTCATGTCAATGTATTCACTCATTATATTTACTAGATGTATTGTGTATACAGTTGTAAATTTCAATAAATACATTTTTTTTTAAAGAAAAAGAAGGATTAAAATTGTTATCAAAACAAAAATAAAAAAAAAATAGTAGCAAAATTAAACAAACATAAAAATAAATAAAATTATTATTTTAACCACAACAAGGCTTTTTTTTACAATAATTTCAATTCCCAAAAAAATAGTAAATAATTTATAAACATGGAGAACTAAGCTTAAAGGTAGTAAATAACAGCATTTTATACTAAAATAGAAGTTACAATTAACAACTTGAAATCTTATGTACCTAGTCAATTGCCCTACTTTGGTTACACAGTTGGTCGAAGGCAATGTCTTTTCTAAATGTTAGTAAGTCGGTTTTGAATTGTCGGATTTTTTGTTGATCTATAAAAGATCTATATTTTTTTCTACGCTTTCAGCAATAACTGTAGTTATGTGTTTATCGTGAACAGAGAGACAGACGCGGCGGAGATCTTTGTTTTATAATATCTATAGATAGATAGATAAAAGCCATTAGGCAGCGTCTTCGATGAAACCTCCCCGGAGGCTACACTTTTTCGAAAAATTCCGACAATGATGGTTATATTCCAACCCATTTACACAAAACCTCGACAAATTATATACCTAAACTTTCCTGGTGAATCACTCTATCTATTGGTGAAAACCGCATGAAAATCCGTGCTGTAGTTATTCAGTTTATCGCGAACAGACGCGGCCGAGGACTTTGTTTTATTATATGGGTATGTTATAAAACATGTGTATATTATAATAGTATATATATATATACCTAAAATGGCCTGTTCCTCTACTGCGATGAAGAAATATCTAAATTGAGCATGGTTACTGACCAGAAACGTGTGAATCCTGTTGCCATAACTACATTCAATAGTGATAGGAATACAATCTACGAAGCATTTATAAACATTTAGCACACCTTTTTTCCCCTTAGGGAATATTGCAAACATGTGAATGAATTACATGACATCGTGGGAAAGAAAACAGTGTTGATAATCGTGAGTTGCAATTATCTATTAAAAAAAAAAAGTTCCAACTTGCTATGTTAATTTAATGGTGTATTCTAGGGAGTCCCAGGCTTCATGTCAATGTGTGCTAGTTACTCTTATTTAAAAAGTGTAACTGGTGTTACATAAGGAACATTTCCTCACCTTATATTAAAGACTTATTAAAAAAAATGGTACGAATTTCCAATTTATTTTCATTTTCTGTTATTGCAGGTTAAAGCTCTATTTGTTGAGGAGATAGGTTTATAATTTAATCATGGAGTAGATATTACTTAAGCTTATACTTTTCGTTTCTTAGCAATACACTAAAAGAAAAACATATATATTTTACTTAGTTTTGTTTTGAAGAGAAAAGATTTATCAGGTCGAATCTCCGGTGCAGTGCTCTAAACCACTGAGGGGGTTCGAATCCCGGCCAGGACAAATCTTTTCTCTTCAAAACAAAAATATTTAAAAATAATCACTATCAAAATAACTATTAATGAAAATAAATATATATTTATATAAATATACGTTTAGAAAGAATGCCCTATAATGCACGATTAATATCATACAAATGCATAGGTATAAATATGTTGTTTTTTGTTCATTTAACGTCACTTTTTGCTGCTATGGCTAATCGAACGATGCTACAGTGGGAGCTCTAAATTTTGTCTATCCAGCATTAATTAGCTTAGGGATTTTTAACGAGTACCTGACATCGCAGAGGCTCGGGACCCCTGTTTGTGTTTAGTGATCTTGGCCTTAGTATTTTGTTACACTAACCACTTGACCACAGGTCGCCCCGTTATAATTATATGCTGGCTGATATTAATAAAAAAAAAAATTGGAAAAATTCTTTGTTTATCCTATTGTGATCAGAAAGTATCAATTTATTCCGATATCAACTCCTTATCAGGCAAGAGAAACGATAAGTATTTAGATAAATCTTTTATTAAATCGCAAGTATTAAAATTATATTTGGTTTATCGGTTTTCCGCAATTTTATTTTTTCAGTGTAATTGTGTTTTGAATTTTATTACTTTTTAATTTGTGGTAATACAATTATTTTTTGGAATTTTAAAACGTAACACGCCATATTTTAATTGGACGAGGTAGACATTTTTTTTCATTTTGTTGATAAAAAGCTTTAATATTGAAAATGTCAAACCAAAAAAAACAAACAAAAACTGTATCACTACAACACGTGGAGGTTATTGGGTTCAGTACTTGGTAAAGACAGTATTGTTGAATAACGGATGTGCAAGGAAGTGACTTGTCCGAGATCAGGCACAACGCAAGATTTGTCCTCTGATTAAAGTTGTTGACTTTATAGAGGTCTTAGAGAGAGGAGAAGGGTCTGGAGATCGTATAAGGCCCATTTGAGCTGTTAACAGATTAACATCTGCCACAGCTGGATTTGGACCCGGGACCTTCAGGACAGCTACCCAGCACGCTATAAAATAAAGCTACTTTGCTAATGAATGGATGAATGAATGCATTAATAAATGAATGAATGGAAACAATAAAAACAAAAGTATCTATATAGATTGGTTTTGGACACCATCGGCATACCATTAAAACAGGATTACAATTAAAATTATAAACATATAATTTTTTTTGTTTGATATCTGTAAATAAAAATCTGTATCTATTAGACTGATTTATGAAAAAAACAATGGATTTTCCTCATTGTTTAAATAAAGGGAAAGAAAATCCTAAGCTAATATTGTTTTTATAAACAATTATTTGCTGACTGGAATTCAATGCCATGACAACGATCTCTCTACTGTAAATGAAAATGAATAATAAATAATAAACATTTCCCTAACTCGCGGATCCTGGGATAGCTCGATAACAATTGCCTTTCTCTCATCCATGAATAATTTATTACTGTGAAGTTGCCTTCGTGATCGGTCATATACGTTGGGATAATTCTATCACTGTAGTTAGGCTTTTGTTTTGGAATTAAAAAAACAAATAAATAAGTAAAATTATAATAAAACCACTCCGTTCAAAATAATTTATATAACGTATTATACTATATTATATTATATTATACTATATAATACAACGAGTAAATATAATGAACGACACATAACGGCATGTAAAAAAGGCAAATAATGAAATTACCCAGTGGTAGTACTCAAATAATAAATCCAACTTAGAAGATCACTAGGCCATCTCCTTTTCAGACGACTCAGAGGATATTGAAGAGGTTGGTAGGTTTGAAACTAGTTGGTTTGAGCGAGAATAAAGTTTGTCAAGGAACCGACATCGGGTTCGGGGCAAAGCAGCAAGTGGGATTTCAAGATCAATATGGATGATTTGATTGGAGTGAAAAGGAGCATTGAGGATTTTGGATTTGTACGGATTGGATAAGAGAGGAATTCGATGGCTTAGTGGAGCCCCAAAGTTCTGCTACTTAAGTCCAAATGAATCTTACAATAGTCATATTTGTGACTCTCTTGGACATAGTAGGTTGTGCTAACCACTTGAAATGTTTAATCATCTTTTTCGCCCTAATCAAACTATGGAATGTGTCGATTATGGATTTTATTCTATATATCAGGGATTGTTCATGTAGTTTTAGACAAGGGCACTAAAGGTTTAGATCAAATTCGTTTTATAAATGTACAATTAAATAATTTTTAATATCGTAATGGGGTCTCCTTTGTTATCACAACCATCCTAAAAGGAATAAACTTATTCAATAAAACATTTATGGCCTCGGAACAAATGGACAGTCTAATGAAGGGAAATGACGTATGATGCTGAACGGAAAATGATTTATGGCCTAGAATGTAAAATCACCAAGAGGAAAAGAGCTACAGCTGTTTGAGGTAATGAATAAATGTGAGATAATGGTGGGCATATTGGGAGTTGCCAAAGAAGAAAAGTTGTATGAAGTTAGACCTGGATTAGATTAGACAGATATGTTCCTATTGGTATTCGTTCGAAAGAGAGTGAGATAGATGAAGGGAAATTATTCTATCTTATTGGAAAGTCCGGAAATGGAAACGCTGCAGAAATACTCAAGAAGATCAGTTAACGAATTTTCATTACAATAGCCTAATATTCTGGGAGCGTAGTGGCTCAGTGGTAGAGCGGTGAGTTTCCGTGCCGAAGGTCCTGGGTTCAAATCCCGATGCTAGGCAGACTTATATTTACTCTGTTAGCAGCCAGAGATGGATTCTATTGGATCTAAGACCCTCTTGGGGCTCAGTCAATAGGGGTACCAAATTTGGCGGTTGATCGTGATCAGGGACAAATCACCTTCCTGCACAACCGTTGTCCAAGAAACAGTATAGTCTCTAACATGTACTGAACCCCAGATGGATAGTAGTGGTATAGGTTAATTATTTGTTACTCTAATACTCTAAATATTCTAGAAATTTAGGTTATCCAAGATTACAATAAAAGCCATCTATGACATCTTGATTTTACCTATATACAGGCGACTATCAAAACGTGTAAAGTAGAATAGATAACATCATTACCGATTACGGCTGCTTAGCCTTGGGCAATACGACGCTGCCAGACCCATCTGTTAGCACTTACTGAATACCAATTTCACACATTTATATATATATATATATATATATATATATATATATATATATATATATATATATATATATATATATGAATATACAAAATGGTGGGTGAAGCACAGACTATGGCCATTATGTCGAAAATACCATTAAAGATATTTTAAAAAATACAGAAACATACAATAAAGATACTTAACAAAGAAAAAAACCACAAACATATAACAATAGATAATTATACAGTGAATGTTGTAAAACATTTCATACACGATGGATGAATTCATAAAGTAATTGATAAACAGTCATTTCAATTGCAAAAACTATGAAATACTTTTGTTATTATGCTAGTGTTTAAAAAAAAAAAAATTGTTTTAATGGAAGGAACTCTTTATAGTTTGTGATAAATTATTAAAAATTGATAAACAAAATATTTCTTTAAACCATTTTAGAAAGGTCAATATCGATCTCATAGTCTTAAAACATAATTACTCCTTTGCCAAAAGTCCTTTTTTTGGAATTCAAAAAAAAAGAAAAGAAGATATTGGTGTAATATTAATCCAAAGAAAAAAAATTACTAAGTCCAGAAATAGATTTTTTACAGAATAAAGACAAAAATATTCCATCTATTTAGTCCCTGGTAAATATTGTTCAATTGTTTTGCCATTTTCGCAAAAATAACTTTCTAATTCATTAATACTTGAAATGTATTTCTGTTGTTCTTTTCCAAATCTTATTTAGTTTCCTTGGAAATTCCATTTCAATTATTTCGTAATTCTTTGTTGTTTACGATTTTATATGTCAGAAACTATGAAAAAAAAACATGTACTATTTCAACAAGCTTTTCTCTATTACGACTGTTTTTTTTTTTTTGGATTTGGCAGTTCACACAGTTTCACATAGGATGATTACCAAAACTCTATATTTTCTTTCTTTTTAATATGACATGGGTGGAGAAATTCCAAACAAAAAAATCTTTAAGTCTCAAAACTGAATAGGAAACAAATATGCTTCCAAAGATTTCGCCCACCAAGGCATCTTCAGGACAGAAAGAGGATAAAAGCAAAGGGAAAAAACAACAATAAAGAACAGCCCAACCTCAAAATGGAGGTTAAATCAACCAGAAGAAAAATTCCTCCACTATCAAGGCCAAAATGCAATTAAGATTACAGGACAACAGCTAAAAAAGGTTAGATAAAAACAGCTGATAAATAAAAAATGGGAAAAGCCCCAAAGGAAAATAAAAATAAACAAATCGCAAAAACAAAAGACAAACAACTATATAAAAAAGGAAAGAGAAAATGGAAATTATCAAGAACCCAGTTATTTCACAAAATATATCAATATCTAAGAGAAAAATTTTACAATTCTTTTTGTCTCTAATATCCCCCCCCCCACTAAATCTGCTATAGAAATCGCAGAAATATCACTTCCTGCTGGCGAATATAATTTGCGTTGCGTGTCACATGTCATTCCGTATTCGTGTTAAAGAAAATGGTCCACATTAGTTGATTGGAAAGTCGTATAATACGCAACTAAAAGAGAATCGACGGTTGAAGAGACAGAATTAAAACAAAAATATTTATTGAAATTTACTGCTACATTATTACTACTTAATATAATGGCATGATATAATTAACGAATTCAGAGATGGCCACGAGGCCATCTTCTTTCCAGTCGCTTCGCAGGATTGTCGGGAATTGAAGAGGTAGCTTGAAATTAATGGGTTTGAGTGGAAATATAGTTGGTCATGAAAAGATTGATATCGGGTTCGTGCCAAATCAGCAACAAATGTTGTGTTCATGGGTGACTTCATTCCTAATACAGTAAGGAGCATAGGAGGAGTTTACGAAGAATTTTTGGATTGTTAGGATTCGATATGAGAAGAATTTGATGTGATAGTGGAACTCTTCTCCGTAAGTCCAAATATGTCTTATAAGTCATGTATATGAGTCTTTTATAATTAATTTGAAGATTAAAGTGTTTATCTAAAACTATTGAAGTAGCCCGGAAAGGCGAAGAGACATAATTTTAAAATATTTTTATGTTTGGCTTCTTATTTTGATAATAAACTATTTTAATCGACCAATTAAGAATAAAAATATCCATCTCCCGTCAAAGTTTGAGGTTTTAAATTTCATGATTTGCCGTTCATATTTTGAAGGCATTGCTAAAACGAGGTCTTTAGGTTACCTTAAAGGGGCCAGTTGAAGGCCAGGTGCTTTATGATAAGGAATAACAATATTCATTTGAATAATCCTGATAATGATTCTCTCCTTATCAATCATCAATAATGATGTTTAGTTATTTCGTAATTACTAACATAATTACATCCTGATTAAACATACAAGGTTTTCCATTATATAATTTAAATAAAATCCTGATACGAATTCGTGATGGATGATAAAAAAATTAATTAATTTTTATATGGTAGCTTATAGATATGGAAGATTAAGAAAAATGGGGATATTTGCAGGAATATCAAAAAATTCCTTTTCTATCGAAAAAAATAAATATAAAGAATATATCTAGTATTTTACCTTTAACATTTTTTCACAGAATCTTTGCAATACCAATTTATATTCACCGTTTTGAAATCGTCTCTGGTAGTATATGTTTTCGGGGAAATCATCAATTTGCCGATTCAGTTGATAAAAATGCGGGAATATTTGTAGTCAAGTTAAAATACATATACGAAGTTAAAAAAATAAATGCCGATAACATTGTGTGCATACATAGCGAGGTACATCAAGGTTCTTTATCCGCTAGCGCTCAGTTGCCGTACCGAACGTTCTGGGTTCAAATCTCGCTGCTGGCAGACTTTTATTCAATCTTTTAGCGGCTGGAGATGGATTCTTTGGGATCTAGGACCCTCACGGGGCTCATCCGACCTCAATAAAGTTGGTACCCAAAATAAGGGAGAAAACTTGTACGGTTGACTGTATCTAGGACAAGTCACCTCCCTGGAAAACTTTTGTCCAAGAAACAGTACAGCCTCTTACAGTACACTTACTGAACCCCAAACGCTTCATGGGTAGCGGTATAGGTTTTTTTGATTTTTTTAAAGTCTATTTTAATTTTAGTAATAAGTATTAGGTAATATTTGTAGGAAATAAAATTTTAGAGGAAATATTTTTCAATATTATTTTCTAGGATCTGCAATGTCGCATCCACCTTGTGTTTTTCCGGAAGAAAGCTAGTTCGAATAATCGACGCTCTACTGTATTAGAAATATTGTTCTGTATCTTTTAAATTTGTAAAGTAATTTAAGCCTATTATTACAAAAACAACGACTCTTTCCAAAAATACAAGTTATTTTCTATTTATTTGTAGAGCATTCCAATGAAGGAAATGGACACTTCTGTTCACTAATGAGTGTTATTTCCCCGTCAAATTTACCATTTGTTGATGCAATACCGGTAAATCCATCCTCTCCTGAATATATATTATTTTATTTACTTTACCATATTATTTATCAGTTTATATATTTATTATATTGATTAGGCGGGAAGTAGCATTTGCTGATTATATATAAAAAAAAAGGTATTGTATTTGTATACGCCTGATTTAATATATCGTTCTCATTGAAAGAAAAAAACCCTTTTTTCGAATAATTGCATTCGAATAAATTATTTGACAACTAACCCAATTAAGAGATGTTAATTGTATATTACTGTAACTCTTTTATTTAGGTACATTAAAACGCTAATTACGTTTTACCTAACAGAGGTTTGCTAGTTAATAACATTTTTTAAAGAAGTTATTACTTTTAATATTTGCTAAAAAAATGTCCCTCTTCCTTCTTTTGCTTTTTAACATAAATGAATCATTTATTGGAATTATACACTGTTTAAGTTCAATTGCAAATTATTTTTAAAAAGTACAGTCGTATATACATGATGTTATCAATTATTTAATTAATTATGATTCAATGCAAGTTTTATATTATATCAGTCATTTATAAATATATTTTTTAAAATTAAAATAACTTTGTTAAATTATATTTCTTTATTCCTTACTATCTGCTTATTAAGCCTTTAAACTCAAACACCAACCTTCTAGGCAATCACTTATCTTTTGGCCTATTTCTGCTCCATATGGAATTGTAGTATATGGATTAGCTGAGTGTGTAGATTGCTGAGTTGCTGCGCTGAAGGTTATGGTTCAAACTCGGTTGTGGCATATAAGTTATTTAATTTGTTAATATCCAAGGATAGACGCTGTGGGATCTACATCTTACAGGGGGCTCTCCCCGCTTTTATAGAGTGGGTATCTTGAAGGGGGAAAATCTGGTGATTCGGCGTGATTTTGGGCAAATCGCATCCCTAGCACAACTGTTGTCCTAGAAACAGTACAGTCTCTACCCTGTACTGAACCCAAGATCGCTCATGGGTTATAGTGGAACAGGTTTTATTTTTTAATTTACATATATTTTCAATATTTTTATTTTGGATAGAAAAGATATGCCCCCGGGGGGGATTCGAACCCGGGTCCTCCGTCTTACCGTGACAGGACTCTACCAACTAAGCTACCGGAGTTGATACCAGCCGGGGACAAATCTTTTCTCTTATCTGATCCCAAGCCCCCCCCCCCCGTATTCTCGCAAGTTTTGCGATGTATACACGAGAACGAATGTTCTTTGAACATTACTTTAATTTTAGGAACTTGTTGACATATTCACATAGTTGGTTGAGCCCTGTCACGGTAAGGCAGAGGACCCGGGTTCGAATCCCGGCTGGGGGCATAAATTTTCTCTTCAAAATAAAATAATTAAAAAACAACTAAATAATTAATTATAAATAGTAATATGACGTATGTCAACAATTTCCTAAAATTAAAGTAATGTTCAAAGAACATTCGTTCTCGTGTATACATCGCAAAACTTGCGAGAATAGGGGGACATGGGATCAGATAAGAGAAAAGATTTGTCCCTGGCTGGTATCAACTCCGGTAGCTTAGTTGGTATAGTCCTGTCACACTAAGACAGAGGACCCGGGTTCGAATCCCGCCCGGGGGCATATCTTTTCTCTTCAAAATAAAAATATTTAAAATTAAAACAACTAACTAATAAATTATAAAAAATTATAGATATGTTTTCCTTCAACACCTGTTCTTATTTGTTTAAAACTAGGTATGTAGTACAGAACAGTACACGATATTTTATTCCTCTTTCTTAGAGCGACTATACCGAAACAAAAATCACAAAATCGAGAAAAATCAAATAGTTTTTCCATAAACCCTTTATTTGCCATTTCCGTTTTGTTTTTTTACTAAACGGCCTTCAAGACCATGCGAATTTATTGCTTTCCTTTTCTATTATTGTTTTAATTATTTAAAAAATAGTTTTTTAATAGACTGCAATAGTGTTTCATTTCATTCCTGAAATGAAATACTACGCCGAGTTTGTCCTCGCATTGCAGCACTATGCCATTTTGCCAACACTAAAATGTCAAGATAGTCCGATAGGAGATTAGTTTCTACATCGAATAGATCATAGATAGTAGAGACATTTTAAATCACCCACAGTCTTTATGTCAGTCATTTAGAGATCTCGATAAATTAACTCAACGCTTGACATATCTAGGTCATTACCAACCAATGTAACGCTATCAAGCTTTAACACTTTGATCTTTCTAATATAGCAACTACAATTGTCACTGGCATTAAAATTTTATTTACACCTTGTTAAAATAACATCCTTGAAACAAGACTTCATTCAGTTTGTGTTTTTCTAATCACAAAACCATGCATAATACAAAATCTATTTATACTTTTCATTACATTAGTCAAATAAACAGAAACGGTGGATAATTTGGAGTTATAGGCACAAGAGGAATAAGTTTGAACATGAAGTTCAAGTAGTCAAGGTCTATGGTTACTAGAAGAAAAGAAATTGAAGTTTTAGTACGCCTAATAACAAACGTATACCTAAAAAAAAATAAAGCAACGATGGTAACCTCTGACGGGTTAACCAAGGTGTGGGTAAGAGGATTGTGTGTTGAGATATTTTATAGATTTTGGTTTGGGTAGTGGTCCGAGGATGGAAGTTTTTTAGGAGAGATTGGCGGTATCGGCATTGAGCCTTTGGGTTCATCAGGGAAGAAAAATCAGGAATAATAAGAATGCTTATTATTCCTGATTTTTCTTTCCTGTCCACTTTGTGTATTGTTTTATTCACTTTAGTTTCATCTTATACATTTGTTTTATTATTTAAGTTTCTCTCTTCATACGAAACTGAAAAGACAAGAAACCGCTCGACGTTTCATGCTACTTCAACACTTACTAGACAAACGCTCTAAGCTCCCAATTAATTACAAAAGACTCATCTACATGACCATCATACGACCTATTTGGACCTACGGAGTAGAGCTTTGGGGCTCCACTAAGCCATCAAATTCCTCTCGTATCCAATCCCTACAATCCAAAATCCTTCGTAAAATCCTTAATGCTCCTTATTTTGTTAAGAATAAAATCATCCATAACGACCTTAATGTCCCATTTGTTGCTGATTTGGCCCGAACCCGCTATCTATCCTTTCATAACAAACTTCATTTTCACTCAAACCCTCTAGTTTCAAACCTAGCTTCCTCTTCAATTCCTGATAATCCTCCGAGGCGTCTGAAAAGAAGATGGCCCCGTGACTTCTTAGTTGAACTTGTGATTTGAGTACTACCAGTGGGTAGTTTCTCTACTTGTCATTTTCACATGTCATTATGTATCGTTTATTCCATTTACTTGATGTATTTTTTTTTTTTTATACAGTTGTAAATATCAATAAATAAATTTAAAAATTTAAAAAAAGTTTCTCTCTTAGTGGGTTATTATTTAGGCTTCACTCCAATACTATTAAATTACAAGGTTTGTAAGGTTCCCTTGTGCATAGATTGGTTGAATCGGCACCGACCCTTTGGGTTCGCTAAGCCTTACTATTATTGGTTTACTGCGAAAAGTATGGGGAGCCTATCAAAAATAAATTAGCGCCTTTACATAAAAAATAATTAGTGCAATAATATCTAGTAATAGAAGAAAGTAAGACCAAACACAGAAAAGATAGAAAAAGTCA
The DNA here is from genome assembly GCA_964056705.1 of Troilus luridus. NCBI lineage: Eukaryota > Metazoa > Arthropoda > Insecta > Hemiptera > Pentatomidae > Troilus > Troilus luridus. Next base: position 115,727,243 of record OZ057414.1, on the reverse strand, counting down.
TACAGGAGATGGATATTCAAGTTATTCGAGGGGATATTCTAGAATGGAACTGTATCAGGATTAAACTGAATGCCCACCGGGTTTTTCAGGGAAAACTAAACCTGAAGATGGAAAGAAATGGTCGGAGGAAAGATAGGAGCAACTCCTACAAGGTATGAAAAAGCACTGGGCAAATATCAAGGCTATGAGTGGAGAGTCGAAATGATGAAATGAACCTTGGTAGACCAAAAATAAAAGAAAAAAAACTCAAATCAGTGTTTATTGAAAAATAAATTGGTTCGATTTAGAATAGTTTACTTGAAATAATTTTATTTCAGTGGGATTTAAAAATAACCTGTTCCAAAATTTCAGCTGTTATTTACCTGTAGTTTAGTTCCTGGAAACGTCTCATCATCCTTGTATCGATTACTCGTGAATCGAATTGATTTCTTCCCTCATCGCATTTAAATCATTCGGTAACGAGGTCGGCCTTTAAACATCTTGTTGACCTTGAGATATCTTCAGTGAGAAAAAAAAATGCATTGATATAAATATAGAGGCAATGCCGTGAATCCCAAATCAAACTTCAACGCGACCGATCTGTCGAGGAATATTTCACTTAAGCTGCAAATGAATAGTCTATTTCTTCTGATTTGTTTTAACCCATTTAAGAGTTTAATATTGTTTACATCATATACACGTAATAGTCGGAGAGACCCAGTTAACGTTCCTACAACCCCTTTTCAAAAAGTTATGGACTGATAACTTACTGCTTACACCCGTACACAGTAACCTCCCGAAATTTGTCTGTTATCCGCCTCAAATTAGGTGAAATATAATTGAGAAAATGTGATTGATTTGAAAAATGGTTAATAATTTTTTTTTGTTTATAATAATAAGGCTTAGCAAACCCGAAGGTTCGATGCCGAGTGGTATTTTATGAACTAAAACATAATCTAAGTAGGGCATTCTAGCCTAGGTCACATCCCTCCAGCAAACCTGGAAGGCTGCTCTCATTGTTGGTAAGCGAGTCTATCGGACTTAGCCGGGAGGTACTTCCAGGAAATTTCCTCCGACTATCCCCACATCCGCCACCCATGGGGCACTCCCCAAAGCGATAATGAGATTACATTAGGTCTATTGTATTATAATACAACCGCTTAGTTGCAATGCCGAAGGTCCCGGGTAAAACCTGTTAGCGACCGGAGATGGATTCTATGGGATCCAGGACCCTCCTGGGGCTCACCCATCCTCTATAAAGTGGGTACCTATAATAAGGAAGAAAAATCTGGCGATTGACCGTGACAATCCTCATCCCTGCACAACCATCCAGTTCTAAGAAACTGTACGGTATCTACCACCGAACACCCGACCCTTCACGGGTTGTAGTGGTACAGGTTTTTTTATTGTAACACAACAAGTAACTACAATGAATGATACATGAAGGCATCAAATAAATACAAATAGAGAAAGTACCTACTGCTAATATTCAAATAACAAATTAAACTTTGAAGGTCACGAGGTAATCTTTTTTTCCGATGCCTCGGACGATTATCAGGAATTGAAGAGGTTGCTAGGTTTGGAACTGGTGGGGTTGAGTAATAATAAAGTTTATCATGAATGGACTGGTATTGGATTCGGGCCCAATCATCAACAAACGGGACATTAAGGCCATTATGGCTTTATTCGTAGCACAGTAAGGATTGAGGATTTAACAAAGGATTTTAGATTATAAGGATTGGATACGAGAGGAATTCGATGGTTTAGTGGAGCCCTAATGCTTTACTCCGTAATTTCAAATAGGTCTTGTAATAGTCATATGAAGCTTTTGTAGTTATTAGGGAGCTTAGAGCATTTTTCTATTGTAGTAAGTGTTAAAGTAGCCTGAAACGAAGAAAATAATAATTTATTATGACAAAAATTTAAATTTATTATGGGAAGTAAAATACAAATGCCCTGCAAAAAAAAAACAACGTTTATTTATATAAGTTATAAAAGACATAAAAATTATTATTTGTGGGTCACCTGTGGTCTTGGTTAGCCTAACAACCTTCTATGCCTACGGTCGCGTGTTCGCAACTTTGCATGGGGCCTTGGGATGTTTTAAAAGGAGTAAAAAATACATGGTTATATCGTCCTTCAGAAGGGACGTAAATAGGGATCTTGAGCTGGCGCGGTGTGCTTAAAAATCCCTATCCTAATTAAACTTGATTGAATAGGCACAATTAATGAATCCCACTGTAGCATCGCCCAAGTAACCATAGCAGCATAAAGTGACATTTAATGAATTAACAAACAAACAAGATTATTGCTCGAGTTTTATGCTTATACATTTCATTTTTGTACGGCTCAAAACTTCTTAGTTCGAAGGACAAATTGATTGCTGGTTGTTGAAGGTGCCTTGGTAGGGAATCCTTTAAGGTTGAATTAAATGGCGGTTCGAAAGCTGGCCATGAAACAATATTCTTTTCGTCTCATTATCCGACTTGATTGTCACAACTTCCGGTCCATTCAGAGGCAAAGAGGGCCGTTTGGATTCTCTATGCCTCCATCACACTCTATGGGCTACCATTTTTTTTTATTTATTCATGTTTTTATTGAGGATAAAATGATCGGGATTTGAGTAAAAAGTAAAATCTTAAATCGTAGGTAACTATCTATTAGAAACCAACGTTTCGACCCGCTTCACCAGAGCTTAATTTTCACAAATGTGGGAGTTAGTGAAAATCCCTTAGTTATGTTGTCCTTCTGAGGAGACGTAAAATGGATGTCCCGAGCCTGTGCGTTGTCAGGTAGTCGTTAAAGATCCCTGTCCTAATTATACCTGAATTTTGCAAAATTCAGGACTCCCGCTGTAACATCGTCCAGTTAGCCACAACAGTGAGGTTAAATGAAACAAACTTCTATACTTTTGACAATTAACTTTTGAATTAATAGTTCGATATTAACTTCTCCATGGCAATACGATGATACTTTGTTATTTAATGCCAACCTATCGGATCTTTGTAATCATATTTTTTTTTTTTTAAATTTAATTCAATGATATTTACAACTATAATGGTATTATATCAAGTAAATGTGCAAAAATGTAGAATATGACATGAAAACACTTGTGGAGAAACTACCCATCGATAGCATTCCAATAAAGTTCTATAGTAGATGATCTCGAGGCCATCTTCTATATTTTTTTTAAAAAAGAAAAATACCATTTTCGATTTCGAATTTCTATATCGATATTGTATTCGTCTATTTAAATTGTATTCGTCTAGGTAAATTCTACTTCTGCTACGACTTTAACGCTGTTTTCCTTAAATTTTTTTAATGAATTATTTTTAATGTTTTAAGACCATTCATATGGTTTTTATACGATTCGCAACGAATGCTATAATCAATATATATTATAAAAGAAAGTGTGCAATGTGTGTGCCGCTAAAACTCAGAAATGAATCTCAGTACGATCACGGGAGTTATTTGGTGTGGAAGCCCTTTATCTCCCGTCCATGATGAAGGTTCCCGTTTTAACCTGAAGGGCGTGCTTTTGAAAATATAAGGGGTGGAAGTTTCGCACTCTAGAAATTTCTAGAACAGTCCAGAACATTCAAGAGTATTCTAGAACATTCTGAAATGTTTGGGAACATCCCAGATCATTGTGGAATATTCTAGGACACTCTCGAATGTTGTAGAATATTCTGGAACATTGTGGACCATTCGAAGACTTTTTTGTATGGGTGGAGCTACTTATTGATAGGAGTATATAAAGCAAGATCTGTCGTGGATTCGAACGTTCTAGAACATTCTGGATTGTTCGGGAATATCCCAGATCATTGTGGAACATACCAGAACACTCTCGAATGTTGTGGACTATTCGAAGACTTTTTTCTATCTTCACCCATAGAAGACTACGTGCTCTCGAGTAGGAAATTCGAAAAATGTATACATATATACTCCGGATAACAAATTGAAAAATGTTTATAAACAAGTAATGTAAATAGAAGTATTGTATTGAATATATTTTCAATAAAAAATTTGTATCTCATATATTTTAAAGTTTGTTCAAATTACCACACAATCTCATATCAACTCCCTGAGCGAAGCCGGCTACCCCAGTGCGAAAAAAAAAATTATATAAGGAGAAATAAAATATATAAAAATCAATAAGCTCCAAAACTGTTGGAAAGCAACTATAAAATGTGGCGTGTTGGAAATTCCAAAGAGCTATTGGATTCCTCCAAATTGTATTTTGATATTTTAAGCTCATTAATTTAAAAGGCATATCATCTTTTCATCACGATCTTATTTCTTTGGTTCCTCGATTGCCTTCAAAGCTATCTTCATGACAAAAACAAAGCAAAAAAACTTGTTTAATTTGATGACTATGATTTTCTTAGCCTTGATCTTTCTCCATGTTGATCAAACATTGACGTATTTTGAAATTTATTATTGTTTCCAAAAAACAAAACAAAACAATGCCGAATAGCTTCCGGATGGTTTTTAATGCGCCAACTCATCTTGGACTATCTTATCAATTATGTTATCTGCATCGCCTTACCTCACTTAGAACTTACCTAGCCTGAGATATCTGCAAATGGAGGCATGTTATCAGTAGAAAGGTTATCAATAGGCAGGTTATACGGTGGCTTTGCCTTATTTTATCTTGCCATGATAAAAGATATCTATTTCCTCTAGCTACTGGATTCCTAAACTTTAATGATAACTCTATTTTTCTCTATAGAATGAAAGTAGAAGTATAGTTGAGAATGTGTGGCTGATTATAAGATTTTTGTGATCACCAAGTAATGTTTTATTTTTACATATAAGAACAGTTGATATAATATAATATAGAATAGTTGAATATTTACATCCTGAACTGTTACAATAACCACGAGTTAAAGAATTCAAAACTTAAAGCCTGAACTGTTAAAACATTATTACAATACAGCGAATACAAAACTTTTTAAATTTAATTTAAATCAAGCTGACATTCCAACCTATCCTAACACCTTCATCTCCACTTATGCTGATGACACATGTGTGTTATCAGTTAATAACGACCCATATATTGCATCCCAATCCCTTCAATCACATTTATCAAGCCTCATAGAATGGTGTCGGAATTGGAGAATTAAAATCAATTCCAACAAGTCCCATCAAATTACCTTTACCCTTCGGCGGAACACCCATGACTTCCTGTCCTACTGTATCCTTTAATAGTACTCCACTTATCCCTGTTGAACAGATTCGCCACCTAGGACTCAACTGAGACAAACGCCTTACTTGGAACCCTCACACAAGACTGAAAAGACAAGAAACAGCTAGAGGCTTCCGACTACTTCACACATACTAGACAAACGCTCAGAGCTTCAGACCAATTACAAAAGACTTATTTATGTGACTATTATTAGACCTGTATGGACTTACGGAATTGAACTATGGGGCTCCACCAAACCATCAAATTCCTCTTGTATTCAATCCTTGCAATCCAAAGTCCTTCGCAAAATCCTAAACGCTCCTTATTTGGTCACAAATAAAACCATCCATAAAGACCTTAACGCTCCATATGTTACCGATTTAGCCCATTCCAGATACTTATCATTCCATAATAAACTCCAGCCCCATCCAAACCCACTAGTTTCCATCTTTGCATCCAATTCCATCCCGGACAATCCTCCTAGGCGTCTGAAGAGAAGATGGCCTCGGGACCTTATATTATAGAAATGTTATTAGAGTGCTGCAAGTGGTTAGTGCCTCTAGATGTCCTTTCATGTATCTAGTTAGTCATATAGCCCTTGTGCTAGATGTATATACTACAGTTGTACAATTCAATAAAGTAATTTTAAAAAAAATTTAAATCATATAAAAATTCAGCGCGATTTAGAGAAAAAAGTGAATACGAACATTGTTATTGAAGGGGCGCTGAATTAAAATTTAATTTAAAGACTTGAAATTTAATTAGTAATTCTATTTTTTTTATTTCACCTTACATTGCTTAGAAAAAAATAACACAATCTGAACTACAGTTTACTTGTAAAGAACAGTTCTACATATTGAACAACGAATAATACAATGAACAACTGTGTAATTTGTAAAATGGGAGTTCAGGATGGACAGGGGGTACACTCCTAGTAAATACCCAAAACAAGATTTTTATTTGTTTACTAGTGAATTAAAATTTCATATTAAATATGCAATCAATGATATTTTATATGGAAATGTCTTATATTCATATTTACATGAAAACAATAACTAGCTATATCCTAGTCATTTTACTGTAATCATTTCATGATATCTTTCCAACAAAGGTCATTACTGTTATTTCCATTGTTATAGCAATAGCGTCATTTGATAAAACAACAAAATAATTACAGATAAAACAAGAAGTTTATATAAAGAGTCTTACCGAATTATATTAAAAAATTGAAGAAGTTTTAACAATTAATTTATGCGATAGTACATATAATTTATAGATAAGTGCATATGCTAATTAAATGATAAATCAAATCATAATTAAGATCATATCCATTTAAAAAGAACATTAGTATATCTTTCGAGATGCTCAATGTATGGTCAATTTCTGTATCCAATTTAAAACAAATTATTATTAGTTATTAATTATTTAGTGGAGAATCAGGTCCAATAAGAGCTAAGGGACCTACACGAAGAGCCTGATATAATGAAAGTCATCCAGCTCCAAAGACTGCGATGGTTGGGGCATGAAATGAGTCATTATAATTATTATAAAAAATAGTAGAATTCCGTCACTAAGGTCGTAGTACCAATAAAATTTAAAATTTATCATATATCATAAAACAGAAGTAGAAAAAACACAATCTAAGCTTATTTAATGCCAAGGGTGAAAAATACCCCAAATGTCTATGGAAAGATTACCTGAATTTAGTGGGATTTTAGAGGAGTGTAAATCCTAAAAAAAAAACCCACATCAAACCGAAGTGGAATCAGAGAAACAATTCGAAAACCCTTAGCTACGAGTAATATCTGTATACCTTAACCTGTATCACTGTAACCCGGCTCGTGGTAGCAACTGTTCTGTTTCAGTACAGTTACAGGGAGATAATTTGTCCTGGATCACCCTCAACAACCAAGTTTACTCTGAATTTAGGGTACCCCCTTTGTGACTCCCTCGAGAGTCTCCAGATATTACAGGATCCATCCGTGGCTGTTAACTGTTTAAATAAATTATCTTGCCACAGCCATATTTGAACCGGACCTTAGGTACAGGAACTCAGCGTTCCACAACCGTTGTACCTCTCTCCCATAATATGTGCGTGTATGCGTTTAATATCTATACATACCAAATCTTTCATAATCATTTTCCAGAAGTTATGAAACGGATACAAAATGCATTCGCATTGCTTTCCGACGACCTTCGATCTAGTGCTAGTGAATACGGAAAAAAAACTCGTTTATTATTTTAAAAAAATCCTATTTCATTTTTTGAAAAATCAAACGATATTGTATTTTTTTCAGCGTTTTTGGATATATTTCTGCGCCTATCCTTCAATTTATGCTCATATGAGACAAATTAAATATTGCAATTCTTCAGAATACGATTGATTATTTTATTATTAATGATTATTGATTATTTATTGATATAAAGTTTTATTTGAAATTTATAAAAAAAAATAATCTTTTTTAGTTATTCTCCTTTGGTGGCAAGGACACCTTGGTAAGAGATGCTTCATTATATAACATCCGAAAAGAAAAAAAAAGTTGGAAATCCCATAGGATGATAGTTATCTTCAAAGTAGCACTTGCATCCTGCATTTCTTACATCTGATAAATTATTTATATATGTTATTTATAATTTATAACATATTCGTGTTCTTCCTTCGATTCTTTCGTGACACTCAACGTAAATACGAGAAAACATAAACTTATACCCAGGCAACGTATACATAAGACTTTGTGACAATGAAACAGATCATGAAAAACAGTGTCACATATCGCTCCTTCAAAAGAACAACATCATTACTAAAAAATTGGCATTTTTGAGTTAAGTAGCAATTGTATTTGTTGATGCTTATTAATTCAGGAACGACATATCCGATATTTCATTTCCAACATTTTTTTTTTGTTTGTTAATAAAGTTTTTATACTTCTTGAACTTAAAGTTTTTTGGGAATAATGATATCAGTTAAAATAACAAATACTTTATAAATATTTTTTACAATTTTTCTAATGGTTAATAAGAGAATTTGAATACCATGATTACAATAGGAATGCTTTGTTTTACCAATAACCAAAATTTTTTTTTAATTCCATGGAGCTTTCAAATACCTTATGGCCTTGTTCTTCTGAAGGAGCGATATGTTGTCTGTAAAAAAAGGGGTGACAACTTTCATTTTTGCAAAATATTAAAAGGGGAATGAACGAAAAGTTAAAATTTGTTGTTACTCAACTCGAAGCGACAACCTGAGGAATAATTACCGAAAAACTAATTCGATTAAACAGAAAAATATATACTTTATCTCAATAGGATAGGAACTCCAGGGAAGTTCTTGTGCGTTAATCTTCTTCTTCGAGTTTTATCCAACCTTAAATCTACTGGTACATTTTAGCTTTTTGAATTTTAAATTTTATATCATTTAAATTTGGGAATCGAGTAATGGTAAATTAATTATCTATTATTTAAAGTAATAATTGAATTGATTGAAATTACAAGGCGTTCGGTTGTTTTCATCAACTTTAGGACAATTCACCCTGGAACTAATAATAACAACAAAAAGGCTAATATGAATGTTTTAATTCTAATCATTTTACAGTTTTTGTCCTTTTATTGGTCTTGTACCGATAAAACAATAACAAAAAATATTTATTAAGGTATCGTTCATCGTAACTCAAATAGAGCTTTCAAATACCTTTATTGAAAAATTAAGTTTTCGAGTTATGACGTTGTTCTTTTGGAGGGGCAATGTGACGCGTATCTCAAAACCGATAATTTTGTAGATACGTTTTTGTATCATTAAGGTGACGAGTTTGTTATCAGTTATTCAATTTAAGACGACATGAATAATAAAATTTTATTTTCATTCTATCAAAGGGACACTTGTTTACACTATCTTGTCTATTTACTGTTATGAAAATCAATCTAAATTTTTCATACATTTAAATTTATCTTTATTTTATTGTTTTATTAGTAATATGCCAATGACAAAAACTATACTTTAATTAAAGAGTTCATAAACTTATGTAAAACAATCCTTATAAAATTGCCAATGGTATATTGATAAGGAAGATACCATTGGTACTATTTGAATCGATAAAATCGGGTTTTAACTAAATATTTTATTATTTTGGATGTAAGCTATGTTGATAAGAATATTACATTAGATAACTGGTCATATCGCAACAGTAAAAGTAAAACTTCTTCTAAATTTATTTATTACGTCAATTCTGGATGGTCAGTAATACTTATTCTTGTCTACCTCCCGTTGGACAATGAGTGTTTGTATATTTCTTTATTTCTTGCATCCTTGTGAAACCAATCTTTTCTCTTCAAAACAAAAATATTTAAAAATAATCACCATCATAATGACAATGAATAAAAATAAATTTTCTAATTTTAATTTTTTGATGATTTGATCCTCACAGCGGATCAACCCCATTTTGTGTTTAATAACACAATTTTTTTTTTTTATTTTAGGTTAGATTTATCAGTAAAAAAAAAGTATAGTTACAAGAAAAACGTCTGAATCTTATTTCACTGCAATCTCTTTACTAAAATAACAGTCTTGCAATCGAAATGCTTGGAATCCATTTAAATACAAAAACAGGGCTATATTATATGCAACTGTTTCAAGAAGTCAAGAACAATAGTGGCTTTGTGGATTCACAATTTTTAAAAATATTTATAATTTAACTGATCGAGGATGATAAAAGTCTAGACAAAGAGCAGTTCCTCGATCCGTTTCTAGGCAACGCTGATAAGATATTACTAATCATTAAAACTTTTTTAATATTACAGATAGATGATTAAAAAATAACTTTTTTTATTGCCCTTTTCAATAATGCACACATACACCATTATATTTAGAATTGCTTCAGTTTTAATCCGATGCATGATTTGACTAAATCAAACCAAACGTAAAATTTCTAAATAGTTATTTCCAAAACACTACAATATTGTTATTAATTTTTTTTTAAAGATATGTTAGTTTCAAGATGGAATAGAGAGCTCTCTTATGAAGAAATATAACTTTATACGTTCATGCTACTATTTTTTCAAAAAAATACGATGATGCAATATCCATATCCAAAATTATATATTAATAAAAACAAAGAGAAAAACACGATCAAAACTTTATACTCTAAATTCAAAAGAGACAATAGTAAATGTTTTCGAGTTGAGCAAAAAACAGTCACTTCTCAAAACAAATTAAGTTATAAAATATATTCCAAATAAATAAATTTTAAAGTTTTAATAGTTTAAATAAAAAATAATGAGTTTGTAAATCATAAATAGGAAATAATGACTTTAAAACTTCAGTAAAGAGCAATGCTCATCATTAATTCCCAAAATTATAATTTTATCTTAAACTATTTACTGACATAATAAACATGATAATATCAATGATAATTACTATATCCCTGATTTTATAAATCTTAAATCATCCGTTAGGTATAGGATTAATTCCTATTATCCAAACCTTAATCATTTCAATATTTATTGGTTATATATTAAGATCATTCTTCATATAATATATTATTATTATTATATGTATGGCTTATTTTAACAACTGAATATAAAATTTTAAAAGCCTTGATACTATCTGCGTTAGTAAGTAATTCGTTCTTTTGCATTTCTACAATAGCGTTCAAACTATAATTTTTGGTTATACTTATAATTTTTAAATATACATATATAGAAATATATCCAAATATTTTACTGACTTTTAATGTATAAATGTAAAAACCTTAAAATACCGTAAGGTGACACAAGGATATATTTAAGTTGTATTTGCAGTTTTAATAGGATATAGCGATTATTTATCATTTTTCAGAATGAGAAAAAAAAAATAATTAAAATTACAGAAATCATTACATGAGAATTTCGCTTTCTATCGTCTATTGTATTTAGGTTTCGCGGACAAAGTGACGACTCACTCGAGAACTTACAAATCCTCCTCACGTGCTGCTATAACACTTAATACCTTTATGTATTTTTTATTGTTTATACTGATTATACAATCCAGTTCTCGTTTGGCTTATTTATTATTATTTTGGAGTGCATGGGATGTATTTGTTTATTTATTAATAATATTTTCTTAAGCAATCCTAAATGCAGTGGCGTTCGCAGAGAATCAGGAGGAGAATTTATCAAAAATAAGATGATTTTCATGCTCTCCCATAGTTTTCTATCTTAAATAATACTTATACACAGAAACAAATAATGACAATTAAAACAACATATATACAGTTTAATAAATACAGTAAAATTTTAAACATATTTGATGACAGTAAATATTTCTGATAATCTAATTCTCTTTTTATAAATTTTTCCGAAAAAAATTCTAATTGAATACAAAATTTATAATACATATCAATAATCCATATATATCAATAATATAATATATCATGAATAAATTAATAATATAAATAACATTTTAAAATGAAAATGAGAGAAGGGGAGGGAAATAGAAAATAATAATTCGCATTAATAAATATAAATGAATGATCGGATAAATAAAATTTCTAGCAATTGTGATTTTAATTTTAAATAAAAGTTTCCGAATTAAAATTATACCAACACATATTTGTTTGATTATAATTTTCCTAATAAATTTTAGAAAAGGAACAAACGATTCTTTTACAACTTTTCGTGTTTATAAATATTAATATACACAATATTGTTTTATTTAATATAATGATATTAATTTATTAAATTCATATTTACCTAAGGTTCCAAACGTTGATAATCAAACTATGAAAATCATAAATTTATAATTAAAAAACTACTTATATGTTTTTTCCAGTAAATCAAACGCCTATCAACTAAATTTCATAATATTTTTTACAATTCAGAAAGAAACCCAAGTTCTTGTCAATCAATCGATGTTTAGAAAAAAAAATTTTTTTTTTTAAATTTCACTAACAGTTTATTTCTAAGCGATATTTTTTATAAGGTTTTGAAAAGTATTCATGTACTATTTACATAGAGTAATTATAATATTTATATACAATTATAATATTAATTTTAGAAACTTCGATGAATCGATTATTTTCGAACAAATACATCATTTTTGTATTTGAGTTATTATTTACGGGCAATATTCTAGTATATTATTAGAACATTTTAAAATTTCGAAATTCTTAGAGCATTTAAAATTCATTGAAAACTAGGTAATTAATATTTAGATTTATCCCGTGATTTTGTTATACTTTTGTAGGAATTATTAGTTTTAAATATTTTTATTATATTATTTTTTATTATCAAGTTATAATTATCAATATATTATTGCCAAAAAGTAAATAAATAAAATGAAATCAATTTTCGTTCACTATATCTACAGCCCCAGTTGTTAAGTCAGATTTTCTCCAAAATGATTTTATTGTGCTTAGAGAAGCGGAATCGAGTTATTTTCGTAGTGAACAAGGGGCTAAGTACGGCATTGGCTAGAAAATGAGTTATTGCGTAAATTTCAACTCCATTTCAAGCCAAAAACTACAAGAATGATACGATTCCGGTTATCTAAAAGCAGTTAACTCTCACTGGATAAAATTTGACTTAACCACTTATTCACCGGGGCTGTAGATATATGAAGATGGATAAGAATATGTTTAAAAAATTCAAAATATAAAATATACGATTTTTTCTTCTATAATTAATAAGATATTTAAATATTCAACATACATATATGTACTTGTATTTGATACACATATGTGAAGTTATATTTTATTTAGCCCATCTTTTGTTAACTAAACTAATTTAGTAAAATTATGATTTTTTATTTCGTTAAATTTAATATTGAATGATTTAATAATAATAATAAATTGCTACATACATATAATATTAAAAATATTATTTTAAAAAATATTCTAAAAGATCGTGTTTATATAAAACAGTGACTGTACTCACCCGCCCATCTCGCTCCTAGAGAGAACTCACTGATACTGAGGCAGTCCTCGCCACCGCTGGAAGGCCCCACTACCAAACCTTGAGGTCAGGAACCTCCACAAACTGGTTTGGGCGCCTCAAAATTCGAACTGCCCGACTGACCGATCTAACCAACTAATTTCTAAGTACCAAGTAGATTAACTGATAACGAGTAACAATTTATCCTAATCGAATTTATTTCACACCGATTTAAAAAAAAATGTAATATTCGATTTCCTGTAACACAAATATTTGCCAAGACTTGTTATTATATTATTTTTATAAGTCCCCAGTTTTAGTATTTTTTTTTTTTTAATATTCATATAATATTCACTATAAGAAATTTAATTTTTATGATAAATGCATATGATTTAATATTTATGATAAATAAAAAGAATATGATAAATGCAGTAATATACGAGGGTGGTTTGAAAAGTTCTCGGAATTTACTGGAAAGAAGTGTCTTACCTCAGTGGAACTGCTTCTATTTTTCAACATAGTCCCCCTGTAGACTAATTTAAAAAAAAAAAAAAACGGATTTTGTTCGGACATTTCCAATCTGGTGCATTTATGCTCCAATGTCAAGAGCCGCGGCACCTATCTTGCGGATAATTTTTTCATTCCCAATTCTTCGGTTAAAATGTGATATACCCGTTCAGATGACATCCCTACTGCTTCAGCAATCTCTCGCACTTTCAGTCCACGATCCTCCATGACATTGTTATGCACTTTTGCGATAAATTCTGGGGTCGTAGCACTTTTTGGCCGTCCACTACGCGGATCATCATCTAAGCTCTCCCGACCATATTTTAACTCGCAGGTCCACTTGGCAACAGTTGAATATGAAGGAGCAGAGTTCCCCAGTGTGTTCTGAAAGTCGGCATGAATTTCCTTTGCTTTCGTACCTGTCTTAACAAAGTAAAGTTTATTAAGTAAATCACTGCTCGAATCTCAGTTTTTTCCATTGTCACAAATCACTAAGCAAAAAACGTCAACAAAGAGTCGCCACTACCACTCACGCCACGTGTTCACTCACAAAGGATGTGTGATTATTGCGCGGGAACCTCGTTGCTCTAGCACTGACATCCAGCGGTGATTCCGAGAACTTTTCAAACCACCCTCGTAATATGACTCCATACTATAAATTATTTATAATTAAATTATTAACTTATCGTCTAGTTGTTAACATACCACTTTTGCTTTGTCCGAACAGCCATAGCAGCATAAAGTTACGTTAAATGAACAAACAAGAAGCAGACTGGAACTGCAATATTTAAATGTAATTATACTCAGGTTCTCTTAAACTATTAATATTTAATTGAAAATAAACATTATGCAAAACCTGATAAAAAATTTGAAATTCTGTATCATCACTAATTTTCGACCCGGAAATATATTTTGAAATGAAACTTCAAAGTATTAACAATCCAGAAATTAAATATTAACACTGCCTATAGTTTTGGTGTGTATCTATAGAAAGTAAAAAAACTGTACCAATATGTCCCATGAAATTACTTGGTTTCAGTACATGCTAGATACTGTATGTTTCTACGACAAGGGTTTATACAGATAAGTGATTTGTCGGAGATCACAATCAACCACCAGATTTTTCCCCAATTTTAGGGTCTTTGCTTTACAGGGGCTATGTGAGTCTCAGCAGGATCAGTAGATCTAATAGGGTGTAACCATGGCTTTTAAAAGACTAAATAACTTATCTGTCCCAGCTGGATATGTATCCAGGACCTTCGGCATGGTAATACAGCACTTGATTGCACTAAGCTATCTTGCTCCTCTGTACATAGTAATCCGAAAATTAGAAAAAAAATTAGAATTTAGTGCTGTAAAACTTATTATGGAATCTCAATCCAGTTTCCTGCTCAGATTTATTTACTTCTTTCCTGTTTTATTCCAAAATTATCATTTCCAGTTCCTCCGTTAAACACTTATGAATAAATTTCAAACTAACTTATGGAAATTTCCCTATTTAATATATCTTAATTTTTACTGAATCAACACTAATTACACATGGCTTTTGTTCACTCAATTGGTCCTTCAAAACAACAGCGTTAAGCCTTCAGTACCTACTCTATTAGTCGTAGCTTCTCAATTTAATAGAGAATTGCTATCGGAATTGAGGATAGTAGAGATTTTATTGAGCTAAATCAGATTTATTATCAATCTTAAAGGGTGACCTGTGGTCTAGTGGTTAGCATAACAAACTACTAAGCCCAAGTTCGTGGGTTCGTAGCCCGGCAGGTGGCCATAGGATTTTTTAAAGGAACTAAAAAATCCTTGGTTATGCCGTCCTTCCGAAGGGACGTTAAAAGGGGCTCCCGAGCCTGTATGATGTCAGGTACTCGTTAAAAATCCCTATCCTGATAAAACCTGGGTAGGCAAAATTTAGAGCTCCCACTGAAGCATCGTCCGATTAGCCATAGCAGCATAAAGTTATGTCAAATCAACAAACAAACAAACTTATCAATCTTAAAATAAATAATTAATGTTTGTGATTTTTAATATACCATATAAAATTTGAAAATGAAAGTGTTTTAAAAATAGAATATAGTTTTACTTGTCTTTGTCTAAAAATATATTAATATATATTCTATATAGAAAGCGGATAGCTCCAAAATTTCAAAAATTAACTTTTTCACATTTTTCGCTGAGTTAGTCAAGATATTTTGTCTAACACAACATTTTGCCACCTCTCTTGGATTTAATCCAGTTCTGAACCTGAAATTTTCGTAGGCATATAGCATTGCTTGTCTAAACTAGCAAAATATTTTAAAAAGTTGATTTTTATAATTCGGAGTTATCTGCTTTTGCCTTAAAAACTATTTAAATATCATTCACTGAGAAGAAGGATTCCTCCATAAAATAGCTTTCTATAGTTATTTTTAATTGATTTTTTTTTTCGAATTCGATTTATTCCTCAATAAAAAAAACATTTATCACATTTAATACCCTATTACCGAAGTAAATGGATTAATAGTAACTGTTTAATAGGACTTATTATAGCATTGTAAATTATTTATTTTTTTAAATTACACAGATATGGAGAACATTTATTCATGAGATGACAAGCGCTAAAAAAAGTTATTTCAGATATTTAATTGATATAAAATTTAAAAAAAAATGAATTTTTTATGAATATGAAATTTTAAAAACTTAAAATAAAAGCTTTAAAGCATTTATATAAATAAATATGTAACAGGGGATATTGAGTAGTAAAAGTAGTTGTTTGTAAAGCCGAGAAGATTTGAGAAAAAAGTATTTTAATTAGTTAAATCTGTTTATCAACCAGCTGATATAAACACATTTAAACTGTCATAAATGCTGAAGATTCTACTTATAATACTATTAAATGGAAGATTAATGTGTTGATATAGAAAAGTGGAATTTTACAGCTGTAGAAGTTAACCTTCTATTAAAAAATAAATATGTCATTTTCTTAGTCTATACTGCTAACTTTAAAGTTATAAAACATTTTCAAAAAATTAATCTTCATTTTCAACTTTTAAAAACAAGTTAAACTTAATCTTTGAAAAATGTAATAATCATTTAATCATGAAACAAGTTCTTTTGATTGGAAAAAAGTTGCAAATTTCTTTAAAAATTTTACATAATAAAAGTACTTTTTAAAATTAAATTGAATTTTTATTTTTTTAATCATTGTTTCTAGTTATTTAATTGTTTAAATAACTTCTATAGTGTTTTAAAAAGTATTATGTAATATAAATAATAAATATACATATCTCAATAATTATTTATGTATACCTTTGATTAAAAGAAGGATTCCTCGATACAAAATTTGTTTATAAAATATTTTGAGTTGATTTTTTTTTTTATTATTTGATGGCTATTACAGAAGTACATGGTTTAATAGTGGCTGTTAAGTAGGACTAATTATTAAATGTAAATTATTTATTTTTGTAAATTACACGGAAATGAAGAACATTTATTTGTGAGATGTCCAAGCACTAGAAAAAAATATTTCAGAGATTTAATATAATTTTATTGAATTTTATAGTGAGGTATTAAACTGATTAATTTTACATTGTTGGTGTCAGTAAACTACTAACTATATTGAAATTATTTTTAATTCTATTTACATTATTCTTTAATTTGAATTTTAAATTTCCATTTATTTATTGATGAATAAATAGATGTTTGATACTGTATATCATTAGTATTTCTTTCTATGATTTAAATTATAGTTCAATATTTTGGATAGTAAAACAATGATTGATATAATATAAAATAATTTATTAACATTGTATAAAAAATTAACAAATAATTATAATGATCATTTCTTGTCTTGGTCGATGATTTTATCAAACTTGATCTCTTCTCTCGTAATTGGTTCGTCAAAGAGTTTAAGACCCTTTGCAAAATACCATGCTCCGATTCCAAAAAATATTCCAGTTCCAATAAAAGCTGAAACATTGTTAAATCATAATGAAAAAACGATCAATTTTAAAGTAAATCGATTAAGTTTGTATTTATATGGATACTTACATGCTGATATATAATTAATCATGTATCTGAGTTTATCGGCATTATAAATCCAGCAATTACCTTTAGCATTACAAGTTTTACCCCAAACAAGGCATGTTGTATCTAGAATTAATTAATTTTTAAAGTTAGTAAATTTAATAATAAACATAAAAATAATTAAATTCCAGGGAGTACTTACCAATTATATACCCAAAGAATATCGGGGCAGGAATGAACGAAAATAAACTAAATAACATGAGACTGAAACCAAGCGCAACAGTTTTATCTTTCTCCTCGACGCATCTGAAACGTTAATTTTTTAAAATATACAATTAAAGGGAGTTAAAGAAATTATAATAATATTAGACTACTTCTATTTTGTATTATATATTACATTATATATTATACATTATTATTACATTATATATTATATATATATATATATATATATATATATTATATTAGACTATTGTACATTTGATAGGTAAATGTATCAAATGTTTGTAAATATTTACTAGTTAGATTATTATTATAAACCTCAAAAAGCAATAAAATCTAGAAAGGGTGTTTACTTTCCTTGCCTCTCTGTTAATTTGAAAATTAAATACTTTATAATTAACAATATTTTATTTAAACTATTTATTACTTTATTTCAGTTATTTATTTTACCATTATTGATTTGCTTTTTCTATTTTGTTGATGATTATTGTAATCAATGGGGATAAGGATTTAGTAATATGTTATCGAGAATGCAAGATAATTTAATCTACTGCTTTTACATTGATTGATTTGAAAGTTTTTTTCTTTGCTCATATTTTTTGGTTAAACATTATTTAATATTAATTAAATTTTCGTTTTCAATTGATAAAGATTTAAAGTTTCTCTTTTCTTTAACGCTGCTATCACTCCAAACAAAACGGTATTCTAGTAAGGGAATATATGTTTAAATTATTTTTACTACTTATAAAATAAATTCAATTAAAAAAATTAGTAGTAAATCACCTCATTGAAACGAGGAAATTGGATGTTGATGATGATGCTCCCACAAATTTAAGTAAGCATACTATTCCCAGAAACAAGTAAAAATTATGTTTGCAGTCGACAGGGCACGGTCCAGAAGTAGCATAGTTTGGCTGAGGGTTTCCATACGCATCTGTTGCATTGACGCATGCACAATCTGTATATATCTGCAACAGTAACAAGAAAAATATAATGGCTCATAAAACATGTTTTTAAGTGTTTATAGATCCAACAATTGAAAAAATTCACTTTACATAGCTCATAAAATCAATAAACTTTTCTTTTCATATTTTCACCTCAAATGAGAACTATCATAACTACAAATTTAAATTTTTCTATTTTTTATTACTTAAGATAGTTTAGAATACGTTGGATTTGATGCAGAAGTAGTCTGTCACAACCGGCAGTGCTATCTCGTCCGAATAAGTGAGATAGATTTAGGACAGAATGGTGCTAAGTTGGATGACTAAAAAAAAATGATGTACAGTTTATCAATATTAATCAAAATTTATTGTGATCCCCATAAGCTTTTGAAATAATAATTTGGAGTTATTTTGGGAAGAATGGTTTTGATATTGTAAAATGGGATTAACAATTGCATGATTGCTTCTGACTGTTGTTATTTAAACAATGTTTCAATATTGAGATGTTGATCTTTAGCGCTTTGTCTTAATTTTAATTTGTTTAAATTTAGTGTTTGGTCAAAAGAAGAAGAGAAAGTTGTAAGATCTTCATGGAAGAAAAACCTTGCAATTATAAGTGATCTCGGCTCTATCTCCTCCCAACACAGCCATTGGTATCCAGAAACTATACAGTCCTTAACAATTGAATGGTAATCTATATTTCATTTAGGATTATAATTAATTTTTGGAATTTGTAAAAAGAAAATTGTGAGGGCATAATACTTTATCCAAAGGATACTCTTTATCTCTTAAAAAAGAAACTTTTGTACATACAACACTTTAAAAACTGTCTTATACATTTTGATTAATTAAAAAAACTATAAAATTAAAAAGAGAACCCCTAATCATGTCTGATTTTGTGTCTCGTTATTGAAAGTAAATAAATCAAAATCAAAACTTGTAATCTTTACTACATTTACTTATGAATATCAACATAACCATAACTTATAATCAAGAAACATTTTTAAATTCAAACCTTGGTTCCATCTTGAAGAAAATCTGACCCTTTACATCCCGCATGGCAGGGTGAAATATAAGATTGGCCATAAGCGCATATTGGTGTGTATGTAACGTAGTCACAATGGCAGTCTGCATTGCAGCTTTGAGTTGTGTTCAATCTATAAAGGGAATATAAAAATTATCGTATGAAAAATTCATATGGATACACATATATTTTATTATCAGGATCTTGTATTAAACTAATGCTGTACTGAATATGTTTGTAATTAAAAATAAGCTTGAGTTGAGGTTTAAATTTTAATGAATAAACCAAGCCGAAAAATAAAAACAAATAGCCTGGGAATATATATTACATTTCAGTTTTAAATGAAGTTAAATCTCTTTCTTTCCTGTAGGGAAGAGCTATGTATGAATAGTATTAATTCTTAATTATCATAATAAGCCTATTACTCTCTCCAGACTAGACTAAATTTTCAAACTATTTTTGATTATATTACTTTTTATTAAATCTTACTAGTCCCATAAATAGCAGGGCTTTGGCTGTGGGCTGCATTATTAAAGCTATAAAAATACAAAGTAAAAATTCTAGGTACTTGTGTATTAGCCAGTCTGTGTGAAACCTATCCCCTTATCTTGTGTAACCTCTTCTTATCACTTGTCTCGGTATTTGTGTGTGCGCTATTATATTGTTTTTTAATGCTTTGTTTTGTAGAATTTTGTTTATTGTTTATTAAATTCTATTATGTTTTTTTGCCTTATTCCTTTTGTTATTGATGGCTAGAGGGGTCTAGAACTAGCATTTTGTATATTTCAAGTTCCATTAATATGATAATTATCAGTGTTCAGGTGGATAACAGTCCCTGCAGACCGGCTAATATGCAAGTATCAAATTCTATTATGTAAAATATGTATGTATTTTCTTACTCTCCTGAGGAAAGCATCGTTCCCTGCATCTGAGTCGATTGACATCCGAGAAAAGAGTATGATAAAATTCCTACGAGTGCAATTATCCCAGTAGTAACATTCCATAATGCTAAAGGTCTCGCTGTTGGTTTAAACTTTGTTATAACTATACCACTGGCTAGAATACCCATTGCAGAAAATATCAAGCCCACAGTACCTGTTGACAAGAGTATTACATAAATAGAGGATAGTAATAATTAGTTTCTGTTCCTTATTTCCTAAACAATCTTTAAATATTAGGCGTTCAGGATCAAATTGTTTAACTCCAAAATTTCAAACCTAAACTTTTTCACATTTTTTGCTAGTTTAGTCATGGAATTTTGTCTACCAGGACATTTTTCCTCCTAATTTCTCATCTATTTTAATCCGGTTCTGAACCTGAAGTTTCAGGAGCAAAAATTGCTTGACTAAATTAGAGAAAAATGTGGAAAAGTTAATTTTTGAAATTTCAAAAATTATTCGCCTTTAATCCTGAATGCCTCATATCATTTTAGTACTAAAATGTTTTTCTAAACCACAAAAATATATATAATAATAATTTATATATATATATATATAATAATAATTTATATATATGTATATATATATATATATATATATATATATATATATATATATATATATATATAATAATTTTTGATCTGACAAAGTAAAAAATGTTTTTGGGCTGGAAATAAAAGAAATATACACTTATTTAAAATCTTATCAATAATACATATTCTTTTTAAAATTGTGTAGTGTAACTTTTTTTTTAATTATCATTCCTATGGATTTATTTTCTTCATATTTAGATAGTTCTTTGGATCCACTGAATTAATCTAATGTAAAGATTATTTGATTGACAGCCCATTTCCCTTAAAAACAAAAAGAAAAAAAGTAAAGAAAAATTAACAACAAACAGGGAAAAATTTATATCTCAAAAATAAGATAATAATTAAAATGTATAGATTCAATATATTAGTTAATAGAAACTAATCACTAGATTTTCAGTTTCTTAATTTTTATATAACCTTATAAAAGTTCAAATAGACCAATCAGACATGGAGACTGAACATTTAAATATCAATACTAAGAGATTTCGGGATAACCCAATTTCGAATCTGAGATCAAACTTGGTTAATGATAAATATGGAAGGAGTTTAGAAAATATATTCATATTCTGTGGAGTATTCAACTCAATTAATGAACACATGATCATAAGAAAAATAATCTTCATGACCAAATTCTTTTCTTTTTCTTCGGTTTTGTTGGCGGTAATGAAGTGCTACAATGTGATTTACAGTATAGGAAAAGTCAATGATACGCAATGAACTGTATCGCCCATCTACTGAAATAGATTAAAGCAGCCAACTACTGCATTATACATTAATTAAATAATTGAAACATACCGGTAATAAGATTTGCTCTGGCAGCTGTTTGTTTGTAAATAATCTCAAGGTATTTAGGCATGAATATCCAATAGGGTGTGTATCCCGTCATGTAGAAAATTGCATAAATGTTTTTACAAACCAATACTTTATTTGATAATATCCGCTTAAATGTCAGCATCATGTCTGAAAAATGATAAATCAAATATTAAAAAAAACAAAAAAACAAATATTACTAAAAACTGTTTTAGAATATTTAACGAATACCGTGTAATGAAGCTGGTAGTTCATCGACTTCTTTAGTTTTGTCTTGAGACATAGATCTTCTCATCGCAGCTCTTGGTAATGACCTTGGGAATAAACCAATCAAAGATGCAAGGACAAACATTACAGCTCCAAGAACAAGCCAGCCTATATATGAAAAAAAAAATTAAACAAAGCACATTAGAATTTTTTTTTTCGACGAGCAGTTCTGTATTAAACAAATTGAAATAAGCATTCGGTGGGAGGTTTACTTTATAGATATCTTGTTTTATCAAATGAAATATCAGAGTATAATTGTGGAATAGTATTGGCCAACATCAAGTTTTGCCAATTCATTTGGAAAATCTTAAAATATTTTTAAAAGAGACTGCTATATAATAATGTAAATGTTTGCACAAATGCTTTTTAGGTATTTTTTTCTTCATTCATTTCAATATTCAATGAGAGTTTTAATTAAACATTATAAAATACTGCTACAAGACTCAGAAGCTAATAGAGAATTCTTTGATTAATTAAATTTTATTTAGTTTTGTGTTATATTATTTATTGTTGTATTGTTTTATTTGAGAAACCTAAGTACAACAGAATAACTAATTATACAAATTAGGCTTTATATAATGCCATTTAATACTTTCGGAAAGAAATTTTATATATTTATTTAACATCAATAATTTAGTAATGAAATAGTTACTTAAGTTACTTTCCCCGACAATTAAAAATTTAGCTATAAATACATGTCCTTTTCTGCATGTTTTTAATATTACTCAAAATTTCATCTACAAAATAGCAATCCATAAAATGGTTGCTCATTAGGATTTTCTACATGCCTATTAATATATTATTATTATTAGATTTTCATTTTTTTTCTGTGCATAAAAACAGAATACACCTAGCTGACAGACAACTCTACATGGACTTTAAAACCCTATCTATAAATAGATGGACTTTAGTGTATTAAATATTTATAAATAATAAATGTAATTATTATTATATTAATATTATTAATAATAATAAATATTTCATCACCTTTAGTGTCATTGTATTTCCCTTAAGGCGAAAAAGTAAGCTTTTTCCCAACAAAATCTTAAATTCTGGTTTTATTTAGGAAAAAAATGTGTATAATTTCCTCACTTTCTTAAACATCAAATCTCACAAAATATCATTATAAAGTTTAAAAATAAAATTAAATCTGTTAGAAACAGATACCAAGTTGCCAATTGACCTTTTTATTTATTTTGCTGAAGGTTTTGTTATAAAAGACCTAACATTTTTTTTTTTTCAGAAGAACAAATAAACAAAGTTCATTATTAATATTAAAAATATTTTAAGACACTTAAAAAAAAAAAATTAAAAGCACATACAGATTCTATTGGCTAAATATTGAATTGAAGTTATGTTTTGATCAAAGATTCATTACTATTTGCAATATTGATAGTGAAAATTAAATAAAATGATCAGAAAACATCGAGAGATACTCTCATTTACTAAATATTTAAATTTACTAACCTATCCACCAAGCTCCGAGCCATCTTGGATCATTATTGTTGATCTTGGGGGTGAGTGAAGGATCTATGTAGAAGCTTAGACATATAGATGCAAGGGAATATCCAAATACTGGCCCCAACATTTTTAAGAAATACGAAAAGCCTGAAAAATAAGAATATTAATTAATCAATATTGAATAACTTATATATTCAACTTCTGACCTAATATAACTTTTAGGATAAAAATGGATAGTTCCAAACACTAATACTAAAATACCAGCAAAATACTAACCAATCAACATTATACCATAATCGAATTCAGAAGATCAAAAATAAAATTTCATATACAAAAGCAAAATATCAAGAAGTATCTTAGGACTTAAAAAAGGTAAAGATTGGTCCAACCACAGTGTAGGAGAGGACAGGATTTAGAAGTAGAGTTACAGCTGTGAAGAAAGACTTACGCTTTCTGTAGAAGAAAGATCGGTTCAGATGCTGGAAGATCTGTAGTTCATGGGTGGCTGTTTCAAATAATAATAATAATATAAAAAATATATAACGCATCCATCCATTTCTCGTAGGCATCTTGTAGTGATAAACTGTCTCTTGTAGTGGTACCTTTTTAGGGAGTCGATGTGAGATGTGCTATATTTTGTCTACATATATTTGATTTTAGTTTTTCTACCTTAATAGCCAAATGTCAATTCGTAAGATTTATGCAGGCATTTTAATTACTCTTGGCTTTGTGCTTATAATCTTCCGATAAGATTCTAATGAAGAATAATCATTAAAAGAATAACTAAACAAAAAGTTGAGACAAACAGATAGTGATCATGTTATTGTTATGTATGTACCATATCATAATTGCAAGCAATTATAAATTAAATTTCTTTTTTTGGGTGCTGACAGTTTTATTTTATTTTTTCTGGCGAATATGTCACTTAGGACCACGGGAAACAAACACTTTCTCGCCTTCCTTTTGGCCCAGAATTCCTTCATGCGCAACAAGTGAGTTTGTTTTTGTTGCACTGACCATGTATATTGGGTAGTCTTTCTCTCTTCTTCTTCGAAAAAAGAAATGTGTGAGTGATTTTTCTGATTTCATTTCGGTCGTGTAATTTTGGTGATCCTAATTCTTTCAGGCCCTTTTCTCTCTGTTTGTACCGATTCGGTCTAGTAGCCTTGCTTTTTAAGAATACATGTATTTTGTGTAAGAATACATGTAGTTAGTCTGTTTGGGTCTATTCTTTCTACGTGTCCCATGAAATGAATTCTTTGAACTGAATTTGTTTAATCGAAGGATCTTTTTGTTGCCAATTTGGATTTAATCTGGTGCATTTTTGATGCCTGCCATAAATTTTGTTTTCTCAAATGAGATTTGTTATCCAATTTTTGTTCCTTGTAGTTGTAATAGTTGAAGTTGTTTTTGTTCATCGGGAATATCTTGGCCGATTGATGCCATGTCGTTTGCAAATGCTAAGCAGTCTAATTCTATGCCTTTTAGTTTTGGCCCTAATCGGTATGTTGTTGCACCTGCTTTTCTCCATTCCCGTACGACTTTCTCAAGTGCACAATTGTAGAGCAATGGGGATAGCCCATCGCCTTGTCGTACTCCTGTGTCTATTTGAAATTCTGTACTTCTCCCATAAATTCGACCTTGCTGACAGTATATTAATAATATTTTAACATTTATTTGTTAATTAATTATTTTATACTCATTAATAAAGAGCAGCCAAGAGCTAAAATTTTTTACTAATTGTTATTTCATTTGTCATTATTTTATTTTTTTTAGAAGTTGCCTTTCAAATTGTTGAATTAAACATTTTTATATAGAATTTTATGAAAAACTGAGAAAAGTTTATGTCACTATTGGTTTTATACTATTTAATTTTATTTTCAATTAAGAACAGAAACATTCTTTTCATGCATAAAAAAATTGTTTCATATTTTATCATTTTTAATTTTAATAACTTATTATTTATTATGCTATTACTACTTTGAAATAATTTTCTTTTTGAATATTTTGGTAAAAAGTAAATATTTTGAATAGATTATTAAATGTTTCCACACTATCTACTCTACATTTTAAGATTCATATTACATCACAAAAAACCTGTCCCTATCATAAATAAATTTAATTAATGGTCGTTTTATTAACTTTTTTTCAGTCTCATTGTACAATAAAAAATAAATAAATAAAACTGACAGAAAATTTAAAGGATAGAACAACTAATATTTATTCATCATTTATGTACATATGTGATGTAATCATTCACTCAGATGGTTTTTCCCATGAATTTAGTTTTTAGATTTTTTTAAAATTTAATCAAGGATATTCAGTTTTTATCATCTCATGATTTAAAAATCATAATTAGGTCATGTTGATTGAATATACAAAGATGTTTCAGTATGAGAACAGCTGTCTTAATAAAGTTTACCAATGATTGACGCTCAATCCAACGTGGCTAGACTAGTTTACCATTTATCTATGAGCAACCTAACAAACAGACAAATTAAAAATAACTTTTTATGCCTTCAAAACTAAAACTAATTAAACCTAGTTACCTACTTACTCAAAGACAACATTTGGTCTCGGTGGGCTATTTATTATAATTTTTAATAATCTTTTAATTAATTTTAATTTTTAAGAAACTTTTCTCAGAACTTGAGCACTGATTTCTTCTGACTGTTTCTTTTCTCTAAACGAGTTCATTCCTGGTGTTTCCTCTTTGAATAATGTAAGGATTCAGTCTTCTAAACCGGCTTTACTTTGTCTTCTATATTCAGTATCTATCTTTCAGTTCTGTCTTCTAGGTCAATGTAGTTTAGTCTTCTAAACTGACATAGGTTCAGTATGATTGTCGTGGAACTGGAGACATGAACCACAGAAATATCCAAGAACAAGTTTAAGTTTATGCTATGTATTTCTCGGATGTATGATTTATTTAAAGAGAAACGTGAAAATCCTCTTTGTTTTCCCCAATGTCTTCATGATTTAGGTCTAACATTTAAACAACCAAGGCAAAATATTTTCATAGTCATAAATGCGACCTCTTTGATGCTAAATTGAAAATACATACATATATTCATAGATCCCTCTACATCCCACGTGGGGGCAAGGCCTCTTGCAACATCAACCCCCCAGTCTTCTCTGTTCATTGCTGCTGCTCCCCAGTTACGGATGTGTAAGATGGTCCAAGCATCTGCACCCACTGCATTCGCCCTTCGGAATTCGCTCTTCAAGGAGTTTTTTAAGGACTTCATCTGTTCCCATACGTGCAATGTGTCCTGCCCATTGAAGCCTGTTGATAAACCTGATAATGTCGGCATCATTAGACAGTCCTATCATTTCTATGTTCGACCGTTGCCTCCATGAGTTATTGTGAAATACTGCTCCAAAAATTCTCCGTAATATTTTTTGCTCACACCTCATGATAGTGAGCTCTTGTGCTTTTGGGAGAGTCCAACATTCTGAAGCACATGTTAGGACAGGCCTTATCAGGGTTTTATATATTCTTATCTTTGTGGTCTGAGATAAGGCATTACTCCTGAGGTGTTATATTTTTTAAATTGAAAATAGGTAATGAAATAATGAAAACTAATTTGTTGGATGAAACAAATATACACCACACAATGGCAAAATTTTCCTGTGAGCAAAAAAAAAATATTCTAAAAGAAGATCAAATCTAAGCCTCATTTGCTTTTGATTCACATCAATACCTTCCGAGCAATTATCTTAAGATATCAGTTTCCTTCTAAAATAATTTATTTCTTTGTTTTTAATGAATGGTGGTTGCATTTAGAAAAGTACTATCCCACTAAGTAGGTATTTTGCAAATCGAAATTGTGACATTTTATTGTTTAATAATGTTGAGATTTTAGAATAGAATAGAGTAATACTTTTATTCTTGGTCCAGATCTTTAAGAATAACAGATGTGTACAAAAGTTAATGAACACATATCTGTTCAAAGTACTACATTATAAGAATGATACTATATTTACGTAAGTTACATAACTCCTGTATTTACATAAAATATAAGGTATGTTCTGTTATAGGAAAAAATAGAATAAAAATCTAAAATAACAAGAATTAAGCAAAGAAAAAAAAAAGAAAGAAAAATCATAAATAAATAAAATAAATATAATATAATAAATAAAATAAATAAAAAATAAAAGCACCTATCATTATAAAAAAATAATATTGTTTTAGGTTAAGAAAATTGACAAATCTTTTACTTCTGATGGATGTGAGCTTTTAAATATAACTGATTAGAGAGCATCTGTTGGGAATTTAGGAGATGTAGGAAAAACTTGGATTTGAAACTGGATATTCTTCCTTATCCACTTTCAATGCCGGATATCAGGTGGGAGTGAGTTCCAGAATGTGGTGGGACGGGCATTTTAGGAAGTGAAATGTGCACATCTTCAGGCAATCAGCCATTTATATTCATTAAATATTTTTTTCTCAATTGTCTAAAAGTGCTCACTCAGAGGGATTAAATTCAGGCAGGAGTGTCCTTAAGGTGAGGACTCACTGGGTTAAATTAAATTAATAAATAAATTATGTTTGTATACTCACTGACAAGGAGTGGAGTCTTGGACTTCTTGATGTTGTCGTCCATGTATGATACCCCTAGGGAATAATAGAGAGAGCCACCGACGCCTGCGATCAGCTGGGATATGAAGAGTATCACCTGTGGGGCTTTTTCGCCAGGTACTGATTCACACTTGTTGTTACCAATTGCTTGGCATACTTTTTGCTTATCTGGAGAATATAATATCATTAATAATAAAAGGAATCCATGAATAAATCAAATGTATTATTAAAATTAAAAAAATAAATCTCTCTATTATATAAAAACTGTTTAGCAATCGTTCAATATTTTATTTTACATAAATTGGACATACACGGGTCATAAAAAATTGAATTAGTCGGAAAACATATTTCAATTACTTTTTTTATGTGTACTTTCAGGTGGTAGGAGTGATTTGAACAATTATACTATTGAAACAAAGGAGGTTGATCTGCTATTGGGCTGGCAGGAGGTATCCTCTCCCCATATCTTTGATAAAATTATTATAATCCAATGACAACAGTACATAGGCGGCAAACAGGCCTTGAAACTTTTATGGAAATCGTTGGGACCTTAAAAGTTCCTTTTACAGGTATTGAACATATCATATTTAATATTGTACATACAAATATATATTGTGGGGTAAAAAGTAGTACTTAATCAAATTAAAATCTATCTGTACAGCTTCGAGTGTTAGTTAACTATCTAATAACAGAATACCAACAAATATATATTAAAAAAAAAATAATAGTAGAAATTAATTGATTCAGGGATGGTCAAAATTGATAATTTCAGTGAATTATGAAAATGTTTGCGATAATGATACTTCTTTTAATCAGTACACATATTCAACTTTAGTAAGGGGGAGAATTTTTCTATTTAAACTATATTGGAAATTATGATGGATAGAATTGGTCAGGGGGTGGAGGCAATGATAACACAAAAATAAGAAGAACTTATTTTTTAACAGTCCCAACGTTTCGGCCTATGGTGTAGGCCATCTTCAGGGCAAAATAGAGGGAGTGACTGTCAAACTAACATTTGTCAACTGATTGTAAAGTTATCTGTTATAAGTAATTAATATATATAGTTTATTCAAGTAAATTTATGTTCCCTGAACTTCAGGTTCAGAACTGGAGTTTAACTGTGAGAAATAAGGCAGCAAAGTGTCGCGTTGAATGAAATTGCTTAACTAAATGAGCGAAAAAAGTGAAAAAGTCGATATTTGAAATATCAGGCGTTTGAACCTAAACGCCTCATAGATGATCTTCACAGAAACTTGATTAATGGAATATGACATCTCAGTTTATAACAGAGGAACTATGGAACAGATGTTCAAAAAGCAAGCTAGAAAATATGGAATGTAATAGGAAAAGATCCAAAACCAATAATTTTGGATTTAAGGAATTTCTATACCTGGGATGCTGTTGCTGATCTCTCGGTCCCGATTTGATCTCTCTCCCTTTGATTTATTCTGTTAACCCCCGTAAATCGACTCTGTGGGATCTGGAGGCCATCCTGGGTATCATACAGCCTTTATAATGTGGGTACCCTTAATTAAGAGGGAATATTTGGAGGTTGAGCATAATCTTGGGCAAATCAAATGCTTCTAATAAATAATGGGTTACAGTGGTACAGTTTTTTAACAATTTATTTAATGATAGGAATTTGCTTGACCAAGCTCTAAAACTAAATAAAAATGGAGATAAGAAGGTTCTGCTGATTGGCCATTTAAATTAATTTTATTGAGCTCTCACAAAAATTGTCATTTCTGAACCTTCTCTCTCCTTGCACCAGTGTCTTCACTAGCATAATACTGTTGAATATAAAAAATAGTTGGAGATTTGAAAGGATTCCTGGATTCATTGCTTGCAATATATATAAAATTATTATTCCTATACCGCTACAACTCATGAAGGAATGTTGTTTAGCACGCAGTACAGACTGTACTGTTTCTAGGACGGTTGAGCAGGGTAAGGGTACCAACTTTATAAAGCCCTGGTGAACCCCAGGAGGTTCTCTAGATCCCATAAGATCCATCCACGGCTGTTAACAGATTAAATAAATTATCTGGGACGGCAATTCAGTGCTCTACCACAGATCCACCCCGCTCCACTTATAAGATATATTTTACTTACCTTGAGATTCCTGGGTGATATTGCTGACTCCAGATTCATAGGTGAGATCGAAGGACTCCTTGCCAGAGCCATAGAGGAAGTGCGGGAGGGCGTTGAGGAGGCAGAAGGTGCAGATGGTGTAGATACCAACCGCGATCCATCTCGGCCGATGGCGTCCCTTCCCGATGTAGTAGCTGAGGATAGTCGAGATGAACAGCTGACTGATGTCGTTACCGACGGTGATAACACCTGCCAAACAAAAGAAATATAATGAAATCACCCAACTAATAAGGAAATATATAAATAAAGTGTTCATTGAATTATTCCTATTCCCTGTGTATTTTTTTTTTTAGACTTTAAAGATTATGAAGTTGTAGGAAAAAAAATCCTTTTCATCCTCTCAGATCTCTCGTATCACAAACCTCATCCTTTTGTCTCGGGCTATGCTCTTGGCAGTTCCATCGCTAAGGATATCCTAAGGAACCCCGAGCTCTGTCACGTCCCTCTCTGCTTCCATAAACCAGTCCGGTTTAATTTTTTTATTTCTAAGGAATTAATATTATCTTCGCTAGCCTAATTGCATTCATTCGCAGGATATCGCACTAGTATTTCTAAAGTTTTGATAAGAGATAAAAAGATATTTACCTCCATTAGTGGTGGTGAGTTATGACTATTTCTTTTATGGTCATAACTCACCACCAAAAAAACACCGATTTTTGAGTTACTGATATTCAACGAATGACGAAAAGCTACTGTCATTCATTCGTGGGATATTTCACTAGTATTTCTAATGTGACACAACTAAAAATGGCTTGTTTTTTTCGGTGGTGAGTTATGATCATGAAAGAAGTATCTTTTTTTAAATATCTCTTTTATCACTCATCAAAACTGTATCAAACTAGCTTCAGAGGTTGTCTTCCAGAGAGCACTTGTGTCACTCTTAGTGTCCTAATGCTATTCCAAGCACCGTAAGGGTTTTTCGTTTTTGGTGAAATGTAGATTTTTGACTTAGGTCACTTCAAAAATATTAGTAAGATATGTGCATAGTAATTAACACTCCTTATTGTGTCGGAGATTCTGTCTATTAATTACGAATTAAAACTAAACTGGACTAATTTCTAAGGAATAAAATACTTATTCCTATTAAAAAATATATATATATATATTAAAAAAGTAATTATAGGACGATAGCTTCCTGGGTTCAAACAATGCCTTCTTGATGTGGAGTGGTCTTGCTGCGCCTACTAGTTAAAAGGGATAAATATTTAAGAGGCTGAGAAGGCTGATAAGGTACTCAATGATAAACAGCTGATACAAATATCTAATAATCCTTCGATTGTTTAACTTCTTTTGATCATAATACAAACAGAGATTTAGGAAAACTACAGAATCTACTAATAAATTGAAAAGTTGAGAGTTTACGAAACTAAGATAAGAGAAAACTTCATTCAACAGGATATGTAAAAGATAATTCTTTTATTTTTACCTTTGATAAATAATCCACCTAATAATATAACTCCATTAACAATATTTAAATACTAAACATAATGGCAATTATATATTTTTTCATAAAGTCGATTTTTCATAAAAAGGATACTATAGCAGTATTCTATGCATTTGTATTATAATTCAGAAATGTGACAGTTTTTTTTACTTAATACATACATAAAATTAACAAAGAGTTTGTAGGAAAAAATATATACCTAAACTTTGTAATTTTAAAAATTTAGTATACATATTTGAATGAAATTATTTTTGACATTTTAATGCATTGTTTAAAAAGAAGCTAGATAACTAAAATAAACTAGAACGAATGATATTTGTAGATAAGACGTAGTTAGGTAAGGACGTACGTTATTTTATGCAATCAAATTGTGTTATTTACTTAATTAAAAACTACGTTTTAAAAAAAAACTTAGTTGGTGGGTGGGGGGTGGGGGGAGAAAGTATAGAAAACATTGACTGTTACATTAGCAAAAATTGTGAATATGAAATAGTAAAATACATATATATTTGATTCTGTACTTTGTCATGAATTTGATAAAAAAATCTCGAAGTATAGTTAGTTGTATATTTACATACCGAACCTCATGTTATAATTTATTCATGTTAGTCGAGAGAAAAAACAATCAATATTTTTCTCCATCCTCGGTGAATTGGTCGATTTTTTTCAAAATGAGTCAATAGTACAGATGGGACTTGTTTGTCAGCGCAATAATAGCTAAGCCGGACATTAGCTTCTATAGAAGTGATTGATTATATTAGATCTCAATTTCAAGCTCAAATTTAGGAGAATGACACGATTCCGCTCTCCTCAAAACATTTAACGCATTCTGTTAGTTTTGTCTCGTTGAAATTCTACATAACCACTTATTCACTGGGGCTTCAGATAGTAGCTAAAATTTAGCTAGGTAGAACAATACCATAAAAGTGGGGGGAGATTTAATTTAAACTGTATGTAACAGTGTCTGAATCAATCAGGGTCTGAATTTTTACGGTTTATTTGAAGTTTTGCTTGCCCCGACAGCTTTACCAAACTAAGTTAGTGAGTTAAAATTTTCTTTTTGCCAGCAAATTTTTTGATTTGGGTTTTAACGGTCATACCAACTGCAATACCAGGACAAGCTATTTGCAGTTAATTATTATATACAATTTAAAAAACTATTTATAGGTGTTTTTTTTTTTTACTTATATAGAATGCTCAAGATGGATTGCTTTGGTGCGCCTGAAATCGGTTTTTTACCAAGCGAACTGCATTAGAGATGATATGCATATTGTTAGTACATGATTTTTACAAATAAAATAAAAGTCATTAGCCACCTGCTAGCCAATTCTAGATCCCTCGTTGATACCAATCCTTGGGATAACTGTCGAAGAAATCTTGGACAGCAATTTCAACTTTCGCAAAATTATCAAATTTTTTCTCTTCAACAAAATGGGCCATGGATCGAAACAAGCAAGAATCACGATGGTAAGATGTCTGGACTATTTTGTTAATGAGGCAAGAGTTATAACACACGAAGTCCTTTAAACTTTTCTTTGGTTCCACGGGAAGTGTGTGGGCGAGCATTATCTTGTTGGAATAAAACTACTTTTCGGTTGACCAAATAAGGTTAATGCATTGACAACTTCGCGTAAAATCTTCCAGTTGTTCGCAGTAGAGTTCAGAACTCATAGAGCATTCATCAGGAAGCAATTCGTGAATGATAACACCTTTGAAATTCCGGAAAACGCAAACCATGGGCTTATTCAAATTGGCCCCTTGCAGCAACCGGAAAAGCTGTTAGACCGCGATCTAGCCATTGCTCACGGATATCCCGATTTCGCCAGTAAACCAACTTTTAATCACAGGAAATCTTCCAGTAAAATCTCATATTAGAAGGTTTTTCAATTTTTTTCCACAAAGTTCTAGCCTCTTAACTGATTGCGGAGGAGTAAGCTCAAAGGGACTAGTCTACAGCACTTTTTCACCTTCCCAATGGAGCTTGAATGGCCACTAACAGTATCTTTCGACACACCACACACACTCCTTGGCAAGCTCGGGAGTATTAGTGCAAATTTTTTCCAGTAAAAACCACGAGGATTTCGTAGAAAAATGCCATATTTCTCTTTAAAAAACTAATCTGAGGGTTTTTTTGAATAAGTTAAATGGGATTAAACAAGCTTGGAGAATGCCCTAAAGGGATTATTAAGCATTGGTAAGTATTAAATATGATAGAAATATTTACATTCCATAGAAACTTTTAACTTGAAAAAAACGGTAATTTTTTTATACACTCTATTATAATGAAGAG
The DNA here is from genome assembly GCA_964056705.1 of Troilus luridus. Classification (NCBI taxonomy): domain Eukaryota; kingdom Metazoa; phylum Arthropoda; class Insecta; order Hemiptera; family Pentatomidae; genus Troilus; species Troilus luridus. The sequence continues at coordinate 115,692,930 of OZ057414.1, read as the reverse complement.
AAGTAAAAAAAAGAAAATTGGCCTGACCTATCATTAAATTGAAAAGAAAAAAGATGAATGATATGGACTTACCCATGGTACGACTTGGTATCCTATACCTCTTCTCTATGGTGGTGATGGTGCCGCTGAAGTAGGAGTACGACGCGGTGAAGAAGCACCCCAGAAGACCGTAGAGGAAGACATAGGCCTTCTTGTTCGCGAACCTCTGGAGGAAGGCGCCCTTGATGAACCATATCCCGCAGGTGGTCTCTTCGGTGAGCGGGATATCTCCCAGCATCACCTCCTCCTCTGGTATCTTCTCGGTCGCCATGGCGATGCGGAGTTGGACCAAGAGTTCTAGTCCACTCTCTATTATACCTTTCCACTTATCTATCTCTCCCTTATCTCTTATCAGAGGAATGAGTTCTGGTTCGAGTTATTTGTACTCCGGCAGCTCGTGCGGGCCAGGGTGTCATCATCAAGATATCCCTAATTTATAAATCCTTCCGATATGACTTGTGCTTCTCCTTGTATAACCACGGGATGACTGGTCTTCCTCCTGGGTCGTATCGATCGGAAATCTCATCTGAACGGTCCTAATAATATTTACTTAATGATTATGGCACTATCAGAAGGCCCTTAACACAAAGGCTCTGTCTCGGAAATAACTGTACATTACCAATAGGTCAATGTCCATCGTTTGGTCATAACAGAAAAATACAATATTTATTCAATACCTGCAGATTTATTCACAATGGAAAGTTTCAGTATTCATATAAGCGGCAATTACACATAGCAACTTACCAATACATGTCGTTCCTGGAAAAGAAGACCTAACTCAAAATTTTGTATTTTCGAGCTAAGCCTTGAGTAGCGATTGTACTCATTGCAGGTTTTTAATTCAGGAACGACATATTTGATATTCCATTTCCAGCATTTTTTTTTTTAAATAATGTCATATTTTGAGTTTTATCATGTTTGAACTTGAAGTTTTATGGGAATGATGACCTCTATGATAAAATAAAAAAGTTTTAAGGTTTTTAAATGTTTCTAATGTTTAATAAAATAATTTCATTACCATCATTACAATAGAAATTCTTAGCTTTTCCAATACCCAAATTTTTAGTTTTTTAACTCATCTGGTTTAATTCTAACAAGAAATTAAACTTTCAAATACCTCTATTGAAAAATTAGGTTTTTTGAGTTATGACATGTATGGGTTGAAGGAGTGATGTATGGGGGCTTACATAAAAACATTAACGGAGTTAAGGTTTTAAGGTAGACCATGGTTTTTATTTTTCATTGAATTAAATTTTATAGAATTTAGAATTGTATATAATCAGACAATTGACTAGAGATCTAAAAAAAAAATCAATAAATTACAGAAACTACAAAAGAAATCAAACTTTTTTTTTTTTTAAATATCAATTAATTATAATGTAAAGAAATCCTGTACCATTAGAACCCTTGTAGGGTCTAGGATTCAGTATGTGGTAGAAACTGTACTGTTTCTTGGTCAACGGTTGTGCCATGAGCAGTGGCGGATTAAAGGTCCAGAGCGCCCTAGGCAATAACTTTATCGGCGCCCCTGTACCGGCCATAAATGGCCATCTTAATTTTAACTGATTGTTTTTGTAATTACGGTGACGTTGTATCGTCACATCCTAGACTAGTAGATCAGGGCCCTTGTACTTACGCTAATGCGCGATATGTTATTTTTTTTATTTATTTAAAAATTCTGAGCTCGCGCGCCCCTTGTAACTACGCGCCCCTAGGCACGTGCCTAGTTTGCCTTACGGATAATCCGCCACTGGCCATGAGGTGATTTGCCCTAGATCACGACCAACCGCCAGTTTTTCCATCCAATTTGGGCGCTCACATAAAAAATGCTGGGTGAGCCCCAGGAGGGTATTAGTTCCCAAAAGATCCGGGTGTTAAAAGGTTAAATAAAACCTGCCAGTGCCGGATTTGTACCCGGGACCTTAGGCGATCACATATTCAATTAATTTTAATTTTTTTTTCTAGAAATTCCATAATATATTGCTAGGAGGGTAACGTTCCTAACGACGGGCTACCCTCATTCAAATTATTTTTCTGTTCATTTAATTTTCCTACAGTAGGTACTTAAGTACTTAGTAGACGTGGCCTGGTATCATTATAGAAACTGAAGTCGAGAACATTTAAAATAGAATACAAATATGAGTACTCATGTAGTATTGTTTTGGGATATTGAGTACTTTACATACATAAGTAAAATAATTAAATGCTTAGTTTTTATATTTTAGTTCTGTTTTCTAGATTTAAAAAATAATAACACAGGTATGCGATTTAAAAATTGTAGCATATTTAACTAGTGGGTTCAACCGTATTTTTTGTCCTGATTACGGATAAAATTCCATCACCCCAAGATAAATCAGAAATTTCACCTGAAAATTTTAGGGACTAGACTTAAAGAATAATTTTATTCTCCGGTGTTTCATTTTTAGGGTACCGACTTAGAGAAAAGTATTTTGTCCTTTTTTTTTTACACAAGAGGGTGACCTAGTTTTCTGCAACAATGTAGTTTTCATCGATTCGTTTGAAAGCTGTAATTATACAGAATGGTAACCGATATGCTTCTGTGCCTGTTGGACACTCAGTCCATTTGAAAGAATGCTACGAAAATGTTTGAGTTTGTTCTTAACAAGCTCGTCTACACTAACCATAAATGGATCACTTGTAGGGATTTGAAAGTTATTTCCATGTTACGAGGTCAACAAAGTGGTTCCACAAAGTTTCCATGTTTCCACTGTGAATGCGGATAGCCGTGACAGGAAACAACACTAAGTCAAGTAGTTGTGGCCAATCAGAAAGGTTCTTATTCCTGGAGTTAAAAATGTTGAATGACAAAGTTTAGTGGATCCTAAAAAGATCTTACTTCCACCACTTCATATCAAATTGGGGCCAATGAAACAGTTTGTGAAAGCATTACACAAACAAGGAGAGTGTTTCAAGTATGTCTTTGTGTAACATTTTCCTAGTATATCTGATGCTAAGCTGAAAGAAGGAGTCTTTGTTGGTCCTGGCATCAGAAAGGTTTGTCACTAAAATGGAAATGGAAGGAAAATCCTTGGAATTCATTTAAACTTGTTGTAACAGGCTTTCTTGGAAACAAAAAAGACCCAAACTACAAAACTTTGGTTGCTGAATTGTTATAAAACTACAAAATGTTGGGCTGCAACATGAGTGTCAAATCTCACATCTGGACTACTTTCCAGACAATCTTGGGGCTGTAAGTGAGGAACAAGGAGAACGTTCCCATCAAAATATAAAAGAAATGGAGCGCAGATGTCAAGATGATGATAGACTACTGTTGGATGTTAAAAAGGGAAAATTCACAAGAACACAGCCGAAAAAGTACCAAAAGAAGCTTTGATGGAAAAAGAAAACGTTAAACTTATAATAACTTTACAACACACGTGCATCACTTTTATGCTCATTTTAGCTAGGCATCGTTTTTTTTTGTTTTTTTTTACTTCATGTTAAAATAATAAAAACAAATTCAAAATTTTCCGTTTTTTGTACTTTTTTTCCAAAAACTTCAACTTTATTTTGTAGCCAAGGCTTACGTGATAGAAGAAAAAACCAATGTCGTTTTTGGAATCAGCGAAAAAACAATTTTTATTTTATTGAATTGTACAACTGTAAGATATAAATCTAGTACAAGGGCTGTATGAATAAATAAATACATGAAAGGACATGTAGAGGCACTACCCATTGGCAGCACTCTAATTACATTTCTATTATAGAAGGCCCCAAGGCCATCTTCTCTTCAGACGCGTAGGAAGATTGTCCGGGATGGAATTGGATGCAAGAATGGAAACTAGTGGTTTTGGATGGGCCTGGAGTTTATTATGGAATGATAGGTATCTGGAATGGGCTAAATCTGTAACATATGGAATGCTAAGGTCATTGTGGATGGTTTTATTTGTGACATAATAAGGAGCGTTTAGGATTTTGGATTGCAAGGATTGAATACGAGAGGAATTTGATGGTTTGTGGAGCCCCATAGTTCATAGTTGGGGATATGTGGCTTGGATTGAGAGGATAGGGGTTTAGATTGGATGTTCTGAAGCGTCTGACGTCGCGGCTGCTGTAGAGTCTTGGTGTAGGCTTGAGAAGGCGGCTTTATCTCTTCCTCTAAATCTGGAAAAAGGCTGATAGATGTTTGTGGCAGTTCTGGGAAATGCGATAAATTGCCAGATTCAGGAACAACATTTCGTAACGGCTGTTCAAATCTTACCGTAGAATATATTAGCCTTGAGATCTGAAATACCTCAGCGTTATTTCGAGCTGGTTCTAAACCTACAAAAAATAGTGGTAGCGGGTATTTTTCTGTTGGGTGTATATTTCTGACGCTATGGCCTATTTCTTCAAGACCTTTTTTGATGCCAGCTGTGGGGGTGCTTGAGTGAAGACCTCTTAAGACCACACGAAACAATTTTTTAAAAATTTTTTTTTCAGACCTGTGTAATTTATATTTTATAAGAAAAAAAAAATGTCTTGCACTGCATTCACTGCACTCTGCATTGAAATATGACTACTTAAATCGGCATATTGGAATAAGATTTAAGTTTTTTTATTTTTTAAATCGATGCATTCCGTTTTTTCTATTGAAATACAAAAAAAAAACCAAAAAACAGTGCTATATTTTGTATAACGGCTAAAAGAAATCAGGGATAGTGGCTTTGGGATTTGATGATTTAAAAAAAATATTTATAACCTAACCAATCGAGTAAATACAATAATAAAGTAGTTCCTTTATCTGTAGTTCCATGATGCAACCTCAGTAAATTATTGCATCACTAGAACCTTTTTTATACAAGATAGAGACAAAAAGGTTTATAATTTGAATAATAACTTAATTTACATATATTTAAACAATATAATAACACTACTTAATTTCAATTTGTTATTTATTTAACTTTTTTTCAAACTCCATACGAGACCTTAGCTGGTAGATGCTCTTATGATAAAATTTCTAGTGCACCCGGAGATTAGAAATCACTTTTACTGATTTATGGAATCTTTAATAATTATACTAAATCTTATCAGGAACATTTTGAAAACACAATTTAAAATAGATGATTCTAGTTCATTGACCCTTGAGATGTAAGATGATGACTGGTTACCTTCTGGTCGCCCACAAGGTTACTACGACCTGTACAGTTGATTTATATACCACCATTATTCAATTAATGAATTATAAATATTTTTTTATTTATAGAATAATAATTTTATACAATTTTAATCATAAGTTCTTGTGCATGATTATTTTATTAATCGGTTTGATTGTCATATCTTTTCATTTGATTTCTACTGTTTACAATGGATTAATGTTAAGTATATTTTAAATGAAAGTATCACATAAAATGAACAAGGAATACCCTCGTCAAAGATTAAGTTGGGGTTTAATTTATTTCAACATCTTATGAATATTAAAAAAAAAAACTGAAGAAGCTTTATTTATTTATAAGCTTTATTGACTGAGCTACTTGTACATAAAGCATTTTTTAGAAAATTTTTAATATTATCACTGTTACAATTTAACTGGTTTTTACTATTTGAGCAGTGGGATCACGTGTGGAGTAGTAGACATTCCCAATTTACCCTAAGTCCCGGAATAGTAGCCCGGCCCTAGGATCGTTACTAGGCCAGATAAATCCATTCTATTCACGAAAATAAAAATATTTAAATAATAAAAAAAAATTGAAAAAACATATATAAAATTGACGTAAGTCAACCAAATCCCAATTAAAGTAGTGTTCAATGAACATTCTTCCCCGTGTGTACATCGAAAAATGTGTACATGCGAGTGCTGGGGATGTGGGATCGGTGAAGAGAATGGATTTGTCTGGTCTGGTTAAGAGCCATGGTAGCTTAGTTGGTAGAGCACCGCGCTAGAGATGCGGATGACCCGGGTTCGAATCCCGGCCAGAACAAATCTTTTCTCTTCAAAATAATCAGTATTTTGTGGTTTATTATTGTTAATTCATTTTATTTTTTTTAGTGACAGGATTTAATGACTTCGTTCAGTTTAAAACAAAATAAAATATATGATACACATCTTTCCTTTATATATTATAAGTTAAAGTTGTAATATTTTTAGCTATGTTGTTTGTGACTGATAAGGGTGTTTTAAGATGTGCTCGAGAATGATTTAATGTGGCCGAAGTGATTCGACTTTATATGAATTGTAACTTAAATTAAATATAATAATCTTATTTATCAATGAAATATTTAATGAACAATGAATTACATAATTAGTTAGCAACTTTTGGAAAAATAATTTTTTCAAATACGAAGTTTATGATAACGTAAAAACAAATGTTTATTGCATAAAATAACGTAGGTCCTTACCCAACTACTTCTTATCAACAATTATCATTCGTTCAAGTTTATTTTAGTTATCTAGTTTCTTTTTAAACAGTGTATTAAATTGTCTACACTGATGAAATCAAAGAAAGGTCAAAAGCATATGTAGGTATATTACAAATTTTAAATTACGAATTTCATAATTTTATTATCGCTAAAACTTTTATCATATTTATACTATTAAAAATACATGCTTTGGTTAATTCGATTGAGTAGCTGTGGAGGACGTCCTTACTTAAAAAAATCAATTTGGCTTCCAAATAAAAAGTTCTCCCTATATAAGAGAATTTTCTTGACCTCCACCCGAGAAATTTTCTTCCTCATATATATAAGGTCAACTAATATTATTAAATATGAAAACAAATAGTTTTGAACAGAATAATTTCAGTTGTCCAGGCAAAATGTATAAGTAACTTACAAAGCTTTATTTGCAATACCAATAGTATAGATATGTTTTGAAACAGATATTTTAGTTATAATGTTTGGCTCATCAACGTTGATTATACTAAATATTTTATTTCTTTATTTCGGTATTTTCTAGTATTTATTAATAGTACTACTAGTATCGTATATATATATATATATATATATATATATATATATATATATATATATATATATATATATATATATATATGTATGCACACACGCACATATGTAAGAGCTGTGTGACGAGTTGCCCCTGGATATCATTGTAACCTAACAGTTATGACGAAGGTTGCGATTCTCTCGAGGAATTAAAAAGATAAAAGTTATCATCAAAACCATTAAAAAGCGTCTTTTTGCATCGACATGTTTAATTACTCAGTTTTATTTTTGCCCTGTTCTCTTAGAGACCAGCCATAAATGATAAAAATAAAGTTCAATAATCTTGCTGTTGTTGTTTAGTCATTTAACATCACTTTATGCTGATATGGTTATCCGGACAGTTGGAGCCATAAATTTTGCATTTTCAGGTATAATTAGGATAGTTATTGAGTAACAGGCACTGCGCAGGCTCAGGATCCCCATTTTACGACTCTTCTGAAGGATGGCATAACCAAGGATTTGTTAGGTCCTTTGAATTTTTACCCGCGACCTTGGGCCTAGAAGGCTGTTATGACAATCACTATACCACAAAGGATCTTCTTGGATGTGAATGCAATCGGTAAAAAATTACATTATCTTCGAGGCGTAATTTTTAATTCAAACAGTTGAGTGCATTTTTAGTATTTTTCATTTACAATACATCTTCTGTCCGATCCTCCAATTTTTTATTTCAATCAATATATCAATTCCAGTAATATACATAAAAACGCCTTTTTTTCCTATTTAATAGGGTCTTCATATAACTATATATTTTCCTATGTTAAACAATTTTAATTTTATTCACCTTAGATGAATTCAAAATTCGTTTAAGTTTCGGGAATTATCCCCCCCCTCCCCCCCCCCTCCCCCCCCATTCATCATTATGATATTATATCTATTTATTAATATTATTATTAGTTGATAATTGTCTCAGTTTTGGGAGAAGAATAGCTCAGTTATTAGATAGCTTAAGTTGCTATGATTCCTTTCCAGATTCAAATCCCGCTGGGGCAGATAAATTATCTAAACTGTTAACAGACTCTCTTAGAGCTTATCCGGCCTCCATAAAAATAGTTTTCTTAATTGGAGGGGGAGCCTGGTGGTTAGGAGTGATCTCGGCTAAATCTCCTCCCTGCATAACCGTTGCCCTAAGAACAGTACAGCCTCAGTACACTATGTATTGAATCCAAGATCCTTCATGGGTTGTATTGGTACTTGTAAAAAAAAAAATGTAGTATCGTATGCAGTGACTTGTGATGCCAGACAAGGTTTCCACATTTAAATCCATCCAATTTTTGTCTCCTTTAAATATAACTTAAGAGCAAGGTGTTTAAAACCATAACTAATTCTCGAGATAATTTAATCAGGAAAATGAACAAATGACATCTTAACAGCATTTTCTCAAGATGGTGAACGGTTCCAAGAATAACTCAGTCAACATGTGTGTCGACCTCGGAATGGTAAATACTTTGCTGAAAATCTTGATGGGCCTTCACTATGACTCTAAAAAGTCATATGAACTCATCTAAAAATTTGAATTTTGGTTAAAAAAGTTTTGATAAAAATTTCGATTTTTCCTAGAATAAAAAGAAAAATTGGATCAAATTGAGGTTTTGGATTGTCATATAATTATTATTTTACTTGAAATGTCGCATATATTATTTTCGTAATTATCATTCAAATCTTCTAAAATGGATGTCATATTTTCTCCCTTGAATCCCTATCTTATATCTGGTGAAATCGATCTAGCAGAAAAACGTATGAACGTATGTAACTATAAATTGTATTTTTAAATATTTTATTTTGAAGAGAAAAGATTTGTGATTCCGGGATTCGATCCCACAAATCCATTCTCTTCACCGATCCCATATCCCCATGTTGTGGGAATATTGCGATGTATACAAGGGTAAGAATGTTCATTGAACATTACTTTAATTAGAATCTTGTTGACTTACGTCATTATATTATTTATAATTTATTTTATATTATTTTTTTATTAATTGTTATAATTTTTAAATATTTTCTCTTTAAAATAAAATATTTATAAATTTTATAATAGCATATGTGAATCTCAAAATATAAAAGATGCATAAAACCCAGTATATTTACTAGACAGAAAAGTGTTTTAATAATAGCCTTAAACATCATCTAAGATATGATTAACTTAATACTCTAGAAAATATAATGATTTCACAGAAAACCATACACTAACAGGGTTGTGCGTTTTAAATTATAAATTGTTTTAAGGCAAAGAACTGAAATACAAACTACTACATTCATAATTTAGTGCTATTTGCTTTTTTTTATCTTCTTAATTTGTGACAGTAAATCTTTTGTTGCTACTGCATTAACTTATTCAGATATATTTTTTTGTATTATGACTGAGCCACTATGGACCACGTTTGTTTCAACTGCCTGTATTCTTCTCTTCCATATCTCTTTCATTCGTTCCCTGTGTTTTACTTTCTTTCCTGCATCCAAATTTCGACTCTTTTTCTTTTCTGGTATTTCTTGAAAACCCCGAGCATTCTTAAAATCCTTCCTAAGTGTAGAACGTCAATTTGGAGAGATCTCGAGCTCTTCAATGTTCTTTTCAGTTTCCTAAATCTACGCGTTGATTATTTTCAGATTTTTGAAAGAAGTTAATACCCTTTTGGTCATTCTGCTTGGTTTTATTTGTTGTGTCCATAGAACTGTATTCATTGTTTTCTTATTGTGTCTGCATTTGTTTAAGCGTGTGTGGAGAGTTCTTGGTTGTGGCGTCATCTACAATGATCTCCTTCTTTAATGAGTCGTAAAATTTCTCATAATATTTTTCTCTCTGTGATTTCTAGATCAAGCATCAACATTTTCTTGTTCAGGATTTAACATTTTGCTGGATGGAGTGCTTCTGGGGTGATTATTGTTGATTAGTGCCTAAGTTTAGGATTTTTGTTGTAAATATCTTTTGTGAGGTGAAAGGCAGCTTTCATTTTGTTAACTATTGATTTAATTGCTTCCTTTTCTAATATATTTTTTTCTACTATTTCTCTCAAATATTTTAACGTTTCAGTTTTGCAAATTTGGCAATATAATGTTTTTAGTTTCTTAAGGGCTTTCTTAATGTTTATCATAACTTCAGTTTTCTCAAAGGAGATTTTCAATCAAACTTTTTCGACTTGTCCAGTTCGCTTAGTCCAGATTTATGATATGATTTCTATTTTAGCTCTCTTATGTGGACTAAAGTATTGCCTTCGTTCTTCGAAATATTGCTTATAACTTAATATTTATATGCATAGATAGGCTTATACATTTAATCAACTGGAAACAAGAAACAAGTATGAGTGGAAAATTTTGTAATTCATTCATGTGTCCTTTTTTGAATTAATAAATAACAATAAACACTATTTGATTTTGCGTTCATTGGCACCAGCCGTGTCGTAAAACTGTGGCATATTAGTGTTTAGATATCACGAAGAATAAACTGTTAAGGTATTTTAAATAGTATCAGTTGGACTTGTTTGTTTAATTAACAGTTGTAATGAGATAAGATGTCTACAAAATCTCTGTTATCAATGATATACTGCATACAATAAATACTGCAGTAACGTTTCAATGCCGTTTTAATATTTATATTATTCTGGGTGAATTGTTTGCAACATCTTAAAACATAGCCTATCAATTAATTAACCGTAAGTGATAAAACTTCTATTAGCAATTACTAATTTAAAAAAAGGTTTAAACAGTTGTTACTAAATTCCCTAAAACAGGTTTAAGACCCAAAGACATGAGCTATAGATGATGACAACACAGTATAGCCATGTTAAAAAATGACATTTCAAAAGCTAAATTAAATTATCTTACTATGAAATGAGAAGTATAAAAAAATAAAGAAGATCAGTGATAATAAAGCAGGGATTATATTTTTGACAAAAGCCTGCCAGAACAGGGCATCAGAGAAGATTTAATCTTGTAATTTATATATTTCAATAGATTATTTATCTTATTGAAATATAACGATTGGGATTTCACAATGATCTTTTAACAATAAAGCAATCACCTATTAAAAACTCATCTTTAAATCCCACATGAACAATTTATTCATAAAATTAACATACAAATTTTTGTTTTTCATATTCATAAGTTGCGAATGTTCAATCACTTTTAAGTTTATTTTTCTAATTTACAATCCCCTATGCTAAAATTAAAATTCTATTTTAGAAATTTCTCGTTTATCATTTTATGCACTTCTTCCATCTATTTTTTCATTCAGTTTTCTGTGTTTAATTTAATATAGATCTCCTTCTCGATATTTGGTGTCTTGGATCTTGGTTGATATTTTTTTTTTCAAATTCTTTTCAGACCGAGATAGCTAAGACATTTGCAATATGAGTGATATTGAATATTATTGTAATTAATGATATGACATTAAATATAATTGTAATTTTAAGTGAAAATATTTCATTAAAAAGACTAGTGGAAAAAATAATCTAAAACTGTCAATCTTGAAGCTTAGGTTAATTTTTTTTTTTGATTGATCATTAATTATTGCTTCCTACAAATCTTTTCAAAAACAAGTTCTTTTTGTGGTAGTTATTCGGTTTTGCCAAAGTGTGCCAACCTTGATTTTTGGTTTTGACTCAACATATTCAACACATCAATAACAAAATGCTAACATAAGGTTGTTAATTTAATATTCAGAGCGTTTGAAAATAATTTACGAGAAAAAAACCATAGTTTGTGTGAAAAATCAAAAAAACTGTCTGGCACCTCTCTCTTTAGAACCTCTATGAATACAAACTAATATTCACCAAAAGAAAAAAAGAACATCTGAATGCTGGACTGAATAACCCAACAAATATGCTTAAAACCATACAATGTAAACAATTTTAATGAAAAAGGAATGTAAAAAAAGAAAGAAAGTTAATCACAATAAGCTACAGTAGTTTTGACCGCAAATTGTAGTCATCAGTTCATTCTATTTCCAGTTCATTAAGATAAAAGGATGTACATCTATTCTATAGATAAATGATAAAGATAGATCTATTTCAATAATTATATAATTTATTAACATAATATAAAATTAGTAAATATATACAAAAACAAATATGAAAACTATTTTTTATTCTGCTCGACATTGACATCATTCAATTCAGTTTCATCATCAAAGATTTTGAGACCTTTTACATAGTACCAGACTCCAAAGTCGAACAGTATCCCTACTGTTACGAAAGCTGAAAAAAATCATGAAGATCGTTTTATTAAATAAATCTAACAAATTATGCTATTGATAATGAAGAAAAAAATTAATCACCTGTTGCTGTAAAGTTTAGAATGTATCTGAGAGTTTCTGCATTGTACAACCAACAGTTTCCCGTGCCCGAGCATGTTTTACCCCAGACGAGGCATGTAGTATCTGTAAATATTACGAGTTTATTCTTACTATTTTCTAGTAATTATGAAAGTTCAGTACTATTATTCACATACACATACTTACCAATTACATATCCAAAAAATATTGGAGAAGGGATAAATGAGAACATACTCATTAGCATGAGGCCGAACCCGAGGGCTACCGGTTTATCTTTTTCTTCAATACATCTGAAAACAATTTAAGTTAGTTTGACATATATGATTCATTTTATATCTGAATAAATCTAGTTTATTAGGTAGATAGATGGAGTAATATAGATAAGATTCAATTCAAGGGTAGGAAACCCTTCAATCAGGGTGGTAAAAGCATCAGGTCTTTTTTCTAGGGGGGTGTCACATGGGGTGTAGTGGTTACTATTAACAACCTATTAATAGTAACAATTAACAACCTACTACGCCCAAGATAGCAGTTTTGCAGACTGCTAAGCAGTCTTAAGATTATCTAAAGGGAGTAAAAATCCTTATTTGTGCCATCCTTCGGATTGGATCTAAAATGGAGGTTCCAATGCATGTCAGGTACTCATTAAAGATCCCTATCTTAATAATACCTGGTTAGTCAAAATATCAGACTCACAGTGTATCATCGTCTAATAACCGTAGCAGCATAAAGCAACGTTGAACAAAACTAATAAACAAACAAATGTTTTTTTGTTTTTTTAATGCTACTAACCACACTTCTTTCCTCTATGCTATTAAAATATTTATTGGTGGCTCTAAAAATGTTTCAATTCAAATTAATGTTAAAACCTGTGAGTACCACATCAGATATATTAATTAAATTATTACTTATTATCTGTAATAAGTAATTATTAGGTCTGGAATACATTTATTTTTAACTTAGATAACTTAAAAGTGATTAGCATTAGAAAGTTTAAACTTATTTCCAATATAATTTATAATTTCCAAATATGGGATTTTCGAAACAGTTAAATTTGGTAACTACACAATCACTCGAAGTGTTTCTTAACTCGAAGATCCCAATAAATATATATTCTTAGTTGACCATATAAATATGGAGAATAAAATGGTCCAGGTGGAGATAAAAAAAATGAATTCCTTAAATAATGATAAACTATTTTTTTGAAACCGATGTTTCCAATCCATATTTCAGATCTTCAAGGCTTGTAATGTAGGGCACAAATGAATGGTCGTTTCGTAGTAAATAGTTTACAACTTCGAACGACCCCAGACCATTTTCTTCTCTATAAAATATTTTATCAATATATATATATATAAACATGTGAGAAAGAAATAGTTGACTGTGGGTACTATAATAGGATGTTGATAGTTGGGGGTGCAGTCAAGAAAACACGCAAAAATAGGTGAAACTATTTTATTTTAAGTGCCGACGTTATATATATAAACTTTTCAAACTTTTGCTTACAAGGTTGAATGATATAATTTTATAAGATTAGATATAGTGATGATGCCAAGGCTCGCCGGCTGTAGGAGTGTTTGTTGATGAAAGGTAAGATTTAAGGAGGAAGATATATTATTTATTTATACTATATTTTAGTTAAATTTGACAGTGTGGTACTTAAAGAAAAGCTCAGAAGATTTTGTTTAAAAAAATAAATAACTAAATGTAATATTTTTTTTTTCTAAATTTAATATTTAAGACTATTATACTAATAGAGGCAACATAAAAAAAAATGGTTATAAGTAAAGCCAGTAAAGCATGAAACAAATTTTGGTCCGAAATACATCTATACATACTATAAAATAAAGTCCTCGGCCGTGTCTGTTTGTCTGTTCGCAGAATCTCAAAAACTACTGCACGGATTTTCATGCATTTTTAACCAATAGAGTGATTCACCAGGAAGGTTTAGATATATAATTTGTTGAGGTTTTGTTTAAATGGGTTGAAATATAACGATAATTGTCTGAAATGTTGGAAAAAGTAAAGAGGTTTCATCGAAGACGCTGCCTGATCCCTTTGACGTATAATGAAACAATGCATGGCGGTATATTCCTCTTTTATAGATCTACTAAAAAGTCAGAGATAGCATATATATATCTTTTAAGGACAGCTTACTATACCTATTTTATCTTCTAAAAAATTGATAACGTACAATGCACTGCGGCATTTGGACAGCTATTTAGATGAGTACATTATTAATCCTTATCAACTTATATACTTTAGTTACCGTAAGCATTTCATGCGCATTATTAGAATACTTTATACCATATAATTAAATAAGTATCTTATGGGTTATCGCAAAAAATTAACCAGCATGGAAATAAATTTGTATATAAAGAAATATTTTGTTTTGTTTTTATATTTATAATATCTACATAATAAAATAATCTAGACAGACAAAACATGTAGGCATAATATGCCTTACTACCCGTGCAAAGCCGGGGCGGGGCGGGTCGCTAGTTGAAATATAAATGATTTTTTTTTTTAATTAATATTTAACTCTTATATATCAATAACAATAATGTTTTAAATTCTAGAAATAGTTAATAATCTGGAAGTGATATTTTATTTGAAATTATGCCTTTTACTTTCTACTATCTTGTAATGGAGGTATCGGGGGTAGGCCTATATATTGTCTATTGAGATTACTTCTTTAGTAATTGTACCTATTATTTTTTATACCCTTATGTGTTATTAAATAAATTTAGTTTGATTTAGAAAAGTGATTTTGGGTCACCGATTTATGGTTTAATGAGCATACAAGGAAGTCATCTGGTGGGCACATCACATTATTTTTTCTCAAAAGCGTGTTTATTTAAAAAATTATCAAGTAATAGCAATAACGTAATAAACATTTCTTAGGATCATCCAACAGAGAAATCTGTATTATTTTCAACATTAGAAACTGGTGTTCGAGTGGCAAAAGTGTTTGAGCCTCTGAGTATGTTATGTAGTATAATTTATGGTATATTATATAGTAAATTCTAAAGTATATTAACGCTTTTCTTATTCCTAACATATGCTATTCATCATCTTGCGTAAATGCTTAAATTATTACCTCACTGAAACTAAAAAATTTGATGCTCTTCCAGTTGCTCCTGTGAGTTTAAGAAAGCATACCACTGCAAGAAATATGTAAAATTTCTGTTGACAATCAACCGGGCATGGTCCTGTAGATACAATTTGAGGTAGAAGTTTTCCCTCTGGGTCAAATTCTTGTACACATTCACATTCTGTATAGATCTGAAAGATTAAAAGATTTATCATTCAAATGAAAATATAAGAAGAAAAATGAAAACTAAATGATTTACAGACAATAGAGAATTGATTGGCAATGAAGACTACTGCCATGGGACTTGCTGTTTTGCTGACTACTCATCATAGGAATATTAAACTTAAAACTATTTAAAGTCCATTCCATAAAATTATTATGTTAATGACATTTTATATTATAACTTCACTCTAATTAATTTCATCATTACAATAAGATAATTGCAATAAAAGTGAAAAATATTCTTACTTTGGCTCCATTGCTTAGTATTTCTGAGCTTTTGCATCCAGCATGACAAGGAGATATGTATGATTTTCCGTAAGCACAAACGGGAGAATATTTTACATAATCACAATTACAGTTTACATTACAGGCTTGAGTAGCATTTAACCTGAGGAATAAAATATATTAGCTGTGTATATATCTGGGAAATTTTGCAATTTTGGAGTTAGATTGTATTTAAACGAATAGTTTTCTAAACATCCATACCCCATTTTGATACTCAAAATACCTAACTTAATATGTGTTATCAATAATTATGGATTTCAATTATATGACTAATTTAATTAGTAAATTACTAGACTCCATAAAGGTAATTTAAAAATCAATCTTCTCACTTCTACAAATTTTATATATAGTACTTTGTGAGAAGCGAATATGACCCACAAAGTGGGTCGAAACGTCGGCACTTAATTAAATAAGTATCCACTTATTTAGTGTTTTATTTGACTGCACCCCCAACTATTTTCTTCCTTATAGTACTTTGTATTTAGATCTACTATATAATATACTATATAAATTACACAAGCGTATAATTTATTAATTAACCTATAAAACATTATACTAGGTTCAATAAAATAGAGCTAAAACTCAAATAAAAGAAAAATAAACATTTATTAGCTTTTGATCGAGTCTGCCACCCAGGTCTCCTTTACAAAATCCGACAATTCCTTCCTCCTACATACTTTTTTATCATTCGCTCCTTTCTATCTGGCAGAACATTTAAAGTAAGTCATAAAGGTTCCTACTCGTCCCTCTATTCCCAGTCTGCTGGTGTTCCTCAAGGTAGCATCCTCGGACCTATCACCTAACACCTTCATCTCCACGTATGCTGATGACACATGTGTGTTTTCAGTTAATAACGACCCATATATTGCATTCCAATCCCTTCAATCACATTTATCAAGCCTCGAAGAATGGTGTCGGAATTGGATAATTAAAATCAATTCCAAAAAGTCCCATCAAATTACCTTTACCCTTCGCCGAAAACCCATGACTTCCTGTCCTACTGTATCCTTTAATAGTACTCCACTTATCCCTGTTGAACCGATTCGCTACCTAGGACTCAACTTAGACAAGCGTCTTACTTGTCTTACAGAACCCTCACACAAGACTGAAAAGACCAGAAACAGCTAGACGCTTCCGACTACTTCAACACATACTAGACAAACGCTCAAAGCTTCAGATCAATTACAAAAGACTTATTTATGTGACTGTTATAAGACCTATATGGACTTACGGAATTGAACTATGGGACTCCACCAAACCATCGAATTCCTCTCGTATTCAATCCTTGCAGTCCAAAATCCTTTGCAAAATCCTAAACGTTATTTATTTTGTCACTAATAAAGGCATCCATAATGACCTTAGCGTTCCATATTTTACCGATTTAGCCCATTCCAGATACCTATCATTCCATAATAAACTCCAGGCCCATCCTAAACCAAACCCACTAGTTTCCATCCTTGCTTCCAATTCCATCCCGGACAATCCTCCTAGGCGTCTGAAGAGAAGATGGCCTCGGGACCTTCTATAATAGAAATGTTATTAGAGTGCTGCCAGTGGGTAGTGCCTCTACACGTTCTTTCATGTATTTATTTATCCATTTAGCCATTGTACTAGATGTATATATTACAGTTGTACAATTCAATAAAATAATTTAAAAAAAAACAAAAAAAACATTTATTAGAATGCAAATGGAAGGCTTTGCTTGTGGTTTTTTCCATTTGCATTCTATAATATATATTATACTAGATGTTTTTTTATTAAACAATTTTGTACAACTTAGTTGTTTTTTGTATCTAAAAGGTCACGCCATAGATGTAGTTCCAGCCAGTCTCCTTCTCTGACACCCCTCGCTGCCATCCTCTCCTCTACATCCTGCAACCATCTTTTTTTGGGTTGTCCTCTTTTCCTCCTTTCCAACAGGCAATATTCGAAGATTATTTTTGGCCATTGGTCCTCTGCCATTCTTTTTAAGTGGCCATACCATTTCAATCTTCTTTTTTCTATTGCGAAGAGGATCGTTGTTTCCTGATCAACCAATGGCCTAATTGTTGTATTAGGGACGTGCTGAATTCTGGAAATAGCACAAAAGCATGTCCAGAAGTCCATCTCCACGGTCAACAACTTCGTTTCTTCCTTTTTTGTAATCGTCCACGTTTCGGATCTGTAGAGGATAACACTTTCAACCAATTATACTAGGTAACAGTCATTTTAGTTCAATAGAAGTTATTAGATAATGCTAATTTAACAGGTATTAAAGAGGTAGAGAACCTTAAAACAAACGAATAACTAATAAAAATATTGGAGAATCGGATTACATATTTATAAATTAAAATATCAAATACTATCTTAAGTATAAAATTATCATCCAAATAACAATAATACAAAATAAATTGAATTATAAATAATATTTGGTACTTATATTATTTTGTAATATTATTTGGTACGGGCACTACTGATAAGATTGCTAAACTTTATGTTCTAATGCTATCGCCTCAGTTTAGTTTTGATCTAAGAAATATATCATGGATCAGATATAACATATATTTAAATAACATTTAAATTTTAATAATAACTTTTATATATTATTTACAGGACAATTTATGGCTATAATATGTAATATTTCCTTAGATCCTTTTCTTTGTTCTTTTCTCGAAACATTTATTTGACTATTATATTTCCTCCTCCTGTTTTTCCATCTCCGTTTTGTTTGACTCCAATAGCATTCAACTTCCTCAAACTTTTCCACTTAGTGAACAACATGTTTAGTTGTACTTAACAAAATTTAACTGATGTCATTTCCTAACACCAGAAATAAATTAATTTTAAGGCATTAATAAAATTTATTTGCATCATGTTTTATTAATGAAAAATAATTAATACAACAAACAGAAAATATACTAACAGTAACAAGACACAAAAGATTACAAATTGTTGTATCCTCTCCCCTTGTCAGTGATGGGCAGCCATTTAAGACAAAATGCTGAATAATTATGAATAAAATACTTAATGAGCTTCTGACTATGTTATTCAATATCACTTTAAATTTGTTATTGCAGTCATTATTATATTAAGACTAATATTAGAAATATTAAAGTTAGTGGCAGAGAAAATTGTAATTTTCATTTACTTACTCTCCTGTTTCGAGAATAGTCCCTTGAGTATCATTTGTTGGACAGCCGAGATATGCATACGACACGAGACCGAGTGCTGAAATGGTTCCAACGATCACATTCCACATGGCTAAGGATCTGGCACCAGGCTTGTATTTTGAAATGATCAATCCACTAATCAATATACCGATTGCAGAAAACACCAAGCCAACTGTCCCTAAAAGTATTTAAAAAAAAAAATGTATCTAAACTTTATGAGTTTGTTCACTAGATAAAGAAGAACAGTATGAATGTATGATTCCCGAATGTATGAATGTCATAACATTTTGTTTTTAAGTAATTACAATATACATATAGCTCAGTTGTATGGAATGTGCCAATAATCAAACAGTTCTTTCAAATGGTTATTTTGAAAAGAAAAGAAAAAAAAAATTGTTTGGAAAACATTTTAATTAAACATCAGTTAAATAAATTATAATAGAATAGTGTTGAGAAACTATAGGGCAGGAGAATAATACATTGTATGGGTTAGAGACCCGGAGGCTTCAATGGTTTGTCCATCTGATGAGAATGATCGATCTCTCATTCTCATCAGATTGCCAAAGAAACTCTTCATTTATAAACTGAATTATAGAAGGAAGAGAGGAAGGCCTGGATGGAGGATGTAAGATAAGGAATGGCAGCCAGAGGGCTGCAAGAGGAAGAAGAATAATGGGCTGATAGAAAGAATTGTTAGGAAAAGATTTTGGGTAACGGGACAAATTGATTGTAAAATAACAGAATAAATAAATAAAAGAAAAATAAAGAATATATTCTAAAAGCTTTTAGGCTGGGAAGGTAAAAAATTGCAGAAAAAGAAATACATTGTTTTGGATTTTCATACATTTACTCAGTTGAGTGCCATATTCAATATAATAAACGAATTTCTGGGCAGATGGTAGGGATGCGGTATGAAGTTATTTTAATTTTTCTGTTTTTTGGTATAAACTAGGCAGGCTAGCTGATGGACCATACTCAAATGCCTGTAATAAAATCCAGATGCATGGTTTTATTTTTATGATTTTTTTTCTGTAATTTTTTTTCCTTTTTTGCCTAGACTACTTAGTAAGAAACTAAATGAAATAAAATAATATATATACCTGTAATAAGACTTGCCTTTGATGCAGACTGTTTGTACATTATTTCGATATATTTTGGCATAAATATCCAATAGGGCATATAACCCAAAAAATAGAATACGGCTGCAAAATTGTTGCACATCAGTGTTCGATTTGATAGAAGCCGTTTAAATGTCTGAAACATGTCTGGAAATTGAAGTATTAAAACTTTTTTAAAAATAAAGTATTTTAAAAAACTATTAAAAATAAATTTACTTCCATAAACTTAGATTACGTTTTGTTTAGTTATAATATATAATACTGGGGTCAGCAACATATGACCCACAGGCCATTGAGTGTTCCATTTGACAATTTCAAGTGACCCACTTCAGTTCCGAAAATATAGTATAATATATAAAAATTGTAGAAGAGCATGGCGATTGGTGTTAGAGGAGACCAGGACTCGCATGTGGGTTATAGCATCAACATAATAATAATAATAATATAAAAATAAATTATGAAGCATAACCATTGATATCAAAGAGAACGTTAATAAATAAAGTTCTTTCAGCTTTGTAAGTATATCCTTAACAAAATATTTCTTATTATTTCTTAAAAGACTGTTTTAATATAAAAATATCTCATCAATACCCATAATTTTGATGATTTTGACCTGTGGCCAAAAAAGGTTGCCAACATCTGTTATATTAAATACTTGAGCTATATACTCTATAGTCCAGGATCCATGGCCCATTTTTTCACTTGATTAGTATCAAGCTGAATCTTCGTGAATAGCTTCGTTTCGATGAGACGCCCAACAATTTCCTGTGCGAAAATTCTCGATGGTAGCTAAAAGAGGTAGCAAGGATAAAATATGTCGATTTGATGATTCTCAAAAATTTATTACCAACTGTTGTTTTTTTTTGTTAAATCTCAAGATAATTATCTAAATTATTTGAAAAATATTTGTCCAACAAACTGTATGGTTTTATCAAAGAGTCCCCTCCTTCCAACGTTTATCGATAACGAGGTCATCAAAAATGATTACTAACCAGCTGTTTTTTTTTTACTTCTTCTCTTTTGACTTCTTCGTTATCGATACATATTGGAAGGAGGGGACTCTTTGATCAAACCATACATTTTGTAGGACAAATATTTTTTCAAATAATTTAGATAATTATCTTGAGATTTAACAAAAAAAAACCCAGCTAGTAATAAATTTTTGAGAATCATCAAATCGACATATTTTATCCTTGCTACCTCTGTTAGCTACCACAATCGAGAATTTTAGCACAGGAAATTGTTGGGCGTCTCATCGAAATGAAGCTATTCACGAAGATTCAGCTTGATAGTAATCAAGTGCAAAAATGGACCATGGATCCTGGACTACTATGCTTAAACCATATGCCACATCTAGAGATATAGATAAGGTTGTCGATTTTTTATTTTCTCATTCTATTGTGCTTCTTGAAAACAAAAATATATCAATTCTTGTAATCCCGTTAGTGCTAACAAAAATTTTCAATGAATTTTTTAAAATTTTATATCTACTAAATAATTTAGTGTATGTGAAAGGAATTCTTTTTAACTAAATTATAAAATGAATATCACTGTATGACAAATTTACCTTGAAGAGATGCAGGCATTTCTTCAACCTTTTTTGTTTTGTCTTGAGATTGAGTCCTCCTTAATGCTGCTCTTGGCAATGTTTTGGGAAAGAGACCCAGCAAAGAAGCACAAATAAACATAACCATGCCAAGAATCAACCAACCTTGAATTTTTAAAAGAAAATATTATTAGAATTTACCAAATATATTAGGAAAATATTTTTTGTTTATTATTTTAATAATTAATATTACCTATCCACCAAGCTCCAAGCCATCTTGGATCTTTATTATCAATTTTCGGATTTAATGTTGGTGATATGTAAAATTTTAGACAAAGAGATGCCAGTGCATAACCAATTGCAGGTCCAAGCATTTTTATGAAATATGAGAAACCTAAAATACAGAATTTCCTAGAATTAGTTCTCTGAAACATCATAGAAGGCTTAGTTTAACTCAGTTTAATTTTGTTTCATTGTATGTGGTTGGTTTAATTATTTATTTATTAGTGGAAATGTAGCTTAAATCTTAGAACATGTATACATAATTTAAATGTAAATACCAATTATGTGGAATAGTAAGCATTTAATAAGAGACGAAATAATTATTTGTATGTTTAATTTCAAATAATTGTTAGGATTGTCCATTTACATTCTAGTAAATATAATATTGCATTTTGAAAAGTAGAATTAAAAATGAGTGATAATGAATTAAATTATAGTTAAGCCTGATTTCAATTTATTTTCTATTACCTACATTACTGCATCAGATGGCAAATGTAAATATTATGTAAAAAATAATACAAGTGATGGTTATTTATTTTCCAGGTTTGTAAGATCATATTTTTATTACCTTTTGACAAATGAAGCTCCTCTTTAACTTGATATACAAAGTCATTGACTGAGACATTTCTATTCCAAGAAGTTCTTTCTCGTTTTTATGTTATTTTCTTGATATTCTTATTTTTACTTATTTTATTTATGTTTGATTGATAATTTACTTATTGCATTGTTCTTCTATAAGACATATCATATGATTTTTGACCAATTATCCAATTTATATTTTATTTACTAAACTAAATTTAAATTAGTGATTCAAACCCCTTTTTTATCATTACAGGATTTTACAATTTTCTTAAAACTACTTCAACTTGTTTTGGTTTAAGCCATTATAATATAATCCATTTCTTATATTTATTCCAACACTTGGATAGATTTTCAAAATGGCTTCTTTGAGTTTTTCAAAAATGTTTTTATTTAAAATAATTAACTCTTTATAATTCATAGTTGCAACGGAAATTAATTTTTGTCCTTAATAAGTTTTAGTTAGCTTTTACAGAAGCCAATCATGTTTTATGAAAGTACATGAAGTATGAAGACCTGATGGAATAAAATATAAAAACAAAACAACTCAGGACATGCTCTAAGTGATAATTAAAAAAAGGTTTGCTCAGGAAATTTTCTTTACGACATAACGTGATTATTACTTATTACGATTTATTTATTCAAATTCTTTAAATAAGAGATAAAGAGTTGTAAGAACAATTTAGCTGATTTTTAGTTCATTATTTATTTGCATTACTCTATCCTTATTGTTGTAGCATAAGTATCATCAATTTTGTTTGATAAATCATAAATTGGTATTTTAATTAATCTTAGAGTGCTGCCAATGGGTAGTGCCTCTACATGTCCTTTCATGTATTTATTTATTCATACAGCCCTTGTACTAGATGTATATATTACAGTTGTACAATTCAATAAAATAATTAAAAAAAAAAAATTAATCTAAACTAATCCTTTTGTATAAATATATGAACATCAAGCTATACATACTTATCAAAACTGGTGTCTTGGACTTCTTGATATTGTCATCCATATAAGACACTCCAAGAGTGTAATATAAGGAACCACCGACTCCAGAGATCAGCTGAGCCAAAAATAAAATGGCCTGAGGCGCTAAGCTACCCGAAGTGGAATCACATTTCTTGTGGGGGTCAGCCTGACACAGTCGCTGCCTGTCTAACACAGAACATAGTTGGATTTTAGTTAGATACTGCATCACTCCTTGTCTTCAGAAACAAAATAAAAACCATAAAAGGTACTTGTGTATTAGCTGGTACCCATGAAATCTACCTCCTTATCTTGTTTGTAACCGTTTCTTATCACTCATCTGATTTGAGTTATTTGTGCGTGCATTATTATATTGTTTTTGTCTTGTTAATTTTGTTTATTGCCAATTTCATATAAACAGAAACATTTTGGGTTTTTCCATCTTTAAAAGAATAAGCTGTGAAATACTTCCAGAAGTTTAGAATAATTCCAAAAACGAAATAATGTGAAAAAGGTCATCAAATGGATTTTGACAAGGATAGAAATGGAGATGTTTTCATCGTAAGTGTAGGGAAATCATTTTTATGATAAGAGGAACGTGGCTAGAGGGGACTAGATTTAGCATTTTATTATTACATTTTGTATAATTCAATTTCCATTAATTTGAATAAGAAGGTAGGTGTTATCAGTATCAGAATTATCAGTGTTTAGGTTATAAACAATGGCGGATAACAGTCCCTGGGTACTGGCTAATACACAGGTACAAAAAAAAACCTAAATGCCAAAGTTTTCATACATAGAACGTATATTTTATATAAATGAAGGCATTATTTCTATGAAGCTAGGTAATGTAGAAGGTGTGTTAGTTTTGTTAAGCTTTACCACGTTTTAAAAGATGTTACATTCTATGAATGGCTTTATTGGTGTTAATGAAATGATAATGAGTCATCATAATAATACACGAGGTCATAATGTGATTAGTAATGTATAGATCATGAAATGATGAGGTTTACCCTGAGATTCCTGAGTTATGTTGTCCACTCCGCGACTTCCACCATACTCGTACGTCAAACCAAAAGCATCTTCTCCTGGTCCATACAAGAAGTGGGGTAATGCATTCATGACGCAGAAAAGAACTACAGTATAAATACCGACAGCAATCCATCGAGGGCGATGTCCTTTTCCTACATAGTATGTCAAGACTACTGATACGAATAGTTGGCTAATGTCATTACCAACCGTTATAATTCCTGAAAAAAACATTTTTTTGCTCATCTTTTTTGTTTTAATTTTAAATAAAAGATTGAAGAACATTAATTGATCTAGAGTTTTCTTATAAAATATAATACAAATTTAAAGACTAGTATTATTTTTAACCCTAGTAAACAAAAACATTTCTTTGGGTTGTATTGTTTAGTGATTAATTTTTCTATACTAAACACTGCATATGACATATTTATTTATATAATATCTACATAACACAATTCATTGCTTAATTCTGTTAAATTATTTGTTTCAATTTATCTTCGTACCTATTCTTTAGTTTTTTTATTAACTCATCATTTTTATTTTATATATTTATATATATGAAATGTGATTTGGAAGGTTGTTTATGTAAAATATAAGTAGAAACAATAAATTACTAATCTTACATTTTTTAAGAATTAATAATGGGAACAGATGTTTAATCTTAAAGTTGAAGCATTAGTTTTTATTACTTTTACCAGATTAACTATTGTCTATTTCAGAGATGGCCAACCAGTGGCACTTGAACATTTTTCCGGTCTGCAAGATTCATCACAACTTTAAAAATATATTTATTTTATAATGACCAGATTAGTGGAAACCAATGGATTAAAAAAATACATTTTTTGTACATCCATATATTCAAAAATTAACGGTCGAATTTATGTGATGAAATCGTTACAATGCACATTATTATTAAAGTATCTTTATTTACATGCGAGAATAATAGTAAACCCAATAATAATAACTTGTTATGTTTCAATTTTTTACTTTATAAATGTCAATAGTAGAGTCCAAATTAATTTTAAGACTTATAATTTTATATGTGGCGACCCGATTGATCTATTTGAAGAATCACAGCCTACAAGACTCAAAGTTATTTATCATTCTACAGATTATTGAGTGATTGATTATCAGCTGAACTGGTATTATAATCCAAAATGTGTTCCACTAATTAATTTTGTTTCTGATTCAGAGGTTTAGTGAAGAGGGAATTAAAATAATTATTCAATATAAACATAATGAAGAAGCCAAGAAACATATTTTAAAATTAAATTAAACCCATTCTTGTTTTATTAATAATATTCTCAAGAAATAGGTATTGTAATATTAATACATGATCATGCATTATAAAAATCTCTATGAACATACTTTTGGAAAAAATACTAATACTAACCTGTCGTTCTACTCGGTATCTTGAACCTCTTTTCTAAAGTTGTTATTGTTCCATTAAAATAAGCATAGGCCGCCGAGAAGATACATCCGAGGAGGCCGTACAAGAAGACATAGGCCTTCTTATTGGCGAACCTCTGGAGCCATTCGCCCTTGATGAACCAGATCCCGCAGGTGGTTTCCTTCGTCAAGGACGGAGCCCCAAGCATGGCCTCTCCCTCATATCCTCTGTCAGTCATGATATGTTTAGTTCTTCATGAGCATTCACCGTACTTAAATGATTTATTACTAATGTGTATCACAGTCCCTAGAAGCTTATCTAATCAATGCACTTGACAGTGAGTATAAACTAATCATGAAATCGTTGGAGGATTTTTGAAAAATCATTTTTTCCTCTTACATGAGTTAGGTACAAGTAATGGCAATGACCTTCTTGAAGATAAATCTTATTATAATGGCCCATATTTAGATTGCACTTATATCCATGTGTCAATCAATGTGTTTTTGTTTTTATATTCATCATTATTATTATTTTTCTTGAATTATTAGTAGACCTTGTATATATGAGGAAGTAAGAATTTAATAACTATTTCATATAGTTTATTAAATAGAAAGAAATAGTTCTTCCTGTTTAACAGAATTTTTTCTGACCTCTACATAGGTAATTTCTTCTTCATTATTATTATAATATTATATTATTAGAAACTATAGATTCATTATTTTTATTTATATATTTATAAAGATTATGTAGATATAGTTCTTATGGATATAGATATTTTATTATTATATTACTATTTATTTAAAAAGGGAACGGTCAACAGAAACATCAAATAAATGTTAATACATTAGTGGAAAAATTCCAACTAAAAACCTTAAGTCTCTAAACTAAAACAGGAAATTAAAAATACCTGTCCAATATTTCGCCTATAGGCGAGGTTCTTAGAAGAAGAACAAATAAAACTTAGGTTTGGGATTCCCAACAACAACTTGGAGCTTTATTCTTTTGTTAAATATGACTGTTAAAATAGCTGTGACAGGTATTAGGTAACATTTCTAAATACGGACTATCTTTGAGCAAACAACAATTAGTTTGTTCATGTCGTGTTTTGTTTGCACAAAATGCCAACCTCGTCTCAACTGTAGGTACTAATCTCAACTTTTCTCGATCCGAATTTTTTTTTCTTTTTATTTCGACTAAACTGTTATCAAAAATAAAAAGCTATACAACTAAGATACTCGTGAAGGGACTTTGGTTTAGTTTGTAGAATAATTGTTCTGTTCTGAAGCCAAAAGTTACGTAGGGAGGTAATAATAATAGAAATATAGCAATAAAGATTCATTTATAGTTTATGACCTCATAGAACTGCTAAAATAGTTACTTTTCGATCTGTAAGACGGAAGCAGTTCCGTACGGTCGTATGAAGATGGCTTCTAAATGATGAGGCTTTATTTTTTAGTTGGTATGTGAATTTCAAATTGGTGTGTAATTTTAACTATGATATATATTCTCCTAAATTAAAAAAAAAAAAAAAGCGACACGATTAAAAAGTAGACTTCATCAATTTTGAGATACAGCATATGTAGAGCTAGTGTATTTGCAACTTGAAAATTATAGTTAGCATATTCTAAACCTAAAACTATGTGTCCATCAGGAGGGTCCGCAGATCCCACTGGGTCCATCTATGGACGTTAATGGGTGAAATAATGTACATATTTGTAACAGCCGGATTTGAACCCGGGACCTTCACAACAGCACCTCAGCGCTCTAAACACTCAGATATCTCACTCTGTTAAAGGATTATTATTTTAATAAATTTCCCAATCGTATATTTATATAACTGGGGAGCGGAGTGGTTCAGTGGTAGAGCACTGAGTTGCCATGCCGAAAATCCTGGTTCAAATCCCGCTGCGGGCAAGACTTTTATTTAGTCTGTTTGCAGCCGGAGATGGATCATATAGGATCTCACCCAGCCTATATAAAATGTTATAAAAATAGGGCCCCAAAATAAGGGGGGGAAATCTGGCGGTTGAGCGTGAACTGGGACAAGTCACCTCCTTGAAGAGCTGTTGTCCATGAAACGGTACAGTCTCTACCATGTACTGAACCCCTGACCTGTTCACGAGTTGTAGTGGTACAGGTTTTTATATATTTATATAACTGTAATGAGACTATGCCAATTACACTGTTAATTTACGAAATTATGGGTATCACTTTGAACACGTAGCTGACTTTTGGAGTGGGGCTAATAATTTCAAGATCTTGAACTATTTTCTTCATAGTTTGATTTTGAAGTTCATTTTATTGCTTGAGAAAAAAAGTGCAGCTAATTAATATTTCATGAACAAATATCGATTTTATAAAGGAAATTATAAATTTACAATATTTATAAACGATTTAATGACGCACATAAACGTGAAGAAGATGAGATGAGAAGAGAATCTGAGGATGAGGAAGTGGCCACTCAAGGCTTGTCCTCTTTCAGATTGAATGTAACTGGCAAATCTCAGCTCCCTCTGTGGCAGTAACTTTCGTAGTGGGTTTTATAAATAATTTTAGAGAGGAAAATAGTTGACTGGATGATCCTAATGAAGACAGAATTGGTCAGGGGGTGCAGTCAATGATAACACAAAAATAACAATAACTTATTTTTTTTTAACAGTACCAACGTTTCGGCCTAAGGTGTAAGCCATCTGTGGGGCTAAGAAAGTAAACAGAAAATAACTATAAACACATTGCAATACCAAGTAAGAATTACAGAATAACATATAGAGTTTATAGAAAAGTAAAGAATACTGAGCGTCGGATAGATCATTAATGATATGTATGAATAACAGAATATTTGTACAGAAAGGCGATAAAGTAAAGAAATACAAAGAGTAAGAAAATTGAAAAGGTAAAAAGTAAGATACAATATGAAAATATAAAGAAAAGGTTACATATGTAAAACTGATAAGACTTAAAAGTTTGAAAAACATCGTTAAATTGCAGGTAATGATGTTAGAGAAAATGTTAGAAAGTTATATAAATATGAATTTATGTATATTTATAAGGCTTCCTTTGTTAATGTATAAATATAGAAAAATGTATAGAAAATAAAGATAAAAATGATGATAAATTATTTTATGCTTTCTTTCTTAGCCGTGAAGATGGCTTACACCGTAGGCCGAAACGTTGGCACCATTAAAAAATAAGTTGTTCTTATTTTTGTGTTATCATTGACTGCACCCCCTGACCAATTCTATCCTTCATACATTTTTTTAATTTCCCCAAATATATAAAGAAATTATATCTATTATATGTAAATATGCATGGTTTCAAAGAATTAAACTAAAGGATGATCGCCTATATAGTATATTTTACTTCAAAATTCCTAATGAATAAAATTCGGAAAAAAAAATCGTGCAATGTTTTCTTACTTGGACGTAGATAAGTAAACATCTTAATAGCGAATATTAACGGATTTCGTCAGATGAATTCATTTTGATCTTTTCTAAATCTGTTTCTAAGTCCTTAGGCCTATACCACATATTTCGATGTAACATAACTCAAAAATAGTCAGTCTTAAAAGGTCTAAAAATGGGATTTTCGTGTATATCAGCATTTGGATTACTATAAGATTACTTGAAGTGATATTTAGCTTGAATCCTACTTTAGACATTCATCAAAGACCAGAATCAAATATGATGAAGAACTTGTCAAATTTATTACATGAAACTTATATATACAACATGCTACAATTTGCCACTGCTACTTCAAAAATCAAATATTTTGGTGTAAACAAATCAAAATATAATCGATTTTTTTAGGATTCAGGATCAATTTTTCAAAGATATAAAAATTACAAAATATACAAAGAAATAAAAAGGGAAGTCGAGTAGTGTTAACATAAGTTTTTTTTATTTTTATTTTTACTAAAATAAGTAAGCTAGATCACTAATTTTAATAAAATAAAAAAAAATCCATGAGAAAGAATATTTAAAATAAGTTAAGAAGTTAAACTGTAAAAAATAATATTACAGCATTACACATTATTATTTGAATACTTTATTAATATTATTTGACAATTTTTACGAAAAAAAACACGAAAAAACTTGGACCTATATAATTATTTTTTAATTTTCTTTACACTGAATAATTTGATTGTAACATTTTACGATCTTAAAACCGGACAAATGTCAAAAAGGGCCAGGATCACATTATATAAAACCATCGTCAGGCCAATAACGACATATGGTTGTGAATGTTGGGTCGGCAAATAGCAGAACGAATGGTGAATGTCTGGAAGAGAAAAATATAGCGCCGGATTTATGGACCCACCTATGGCCAGGGAACATGGAGGATCCGTAATAACGAAGAACTCCGACAACTTTATGGAGAACCAGACTTAGTGTCCTTCATAAAAAGAGCTGGATTGAGATGGTTAGGCCATGTGGTTAGGATGGCGGAAACAAGAATGCCCAGAAGTCTGTTGTTTGGGAAGCTTGGTGGTAGAAGACCCAGTACTAGATGGCTAGATGATGTGGAGGCCGATCTTCACCAGCGTGGAATCAGACATTGAAGAAGACTAACTATGGACCTTAGTGATTGGCAGGCAGTGGTGGATGAGGCCCAGGTCCTTGTAGGACCGTAGTGCCTAGGAGTGAGCGAGTAACATTTTACAAGTGAAAATTACAATCGTCTATAAAAAAATACGAAGCCTGCTTTTAATTGTTTTGTTTTTTCTCTCGAATGTTTATAACTTTTTAATATCATTTAGGTTCAACCAATAAATATAATACTATAATTTGGCGACAACTTTGTTCTCATATTCTAGCTCTAATAGTAAAAAAAAATAAATTTTAATTTTATTGCATTTACAGTAACTAGTCAAGGACATTGAGATCACACATAATATACATTACAATAATACAAATATGATAAAGACGTTGGTACATAAATTATACTTACAAACTGATGACGAAATATGTTAAACTACATTACTCAACATATGTAACTATTCTGTATGACATTAACCAATGTAGTGCAACATTTCATACATTTCGTAATCAATTTTTGAGTACAATTTATGTATTGACTTCAAGAATCTGAAAAACCTAAAACAAACAGCCGAAAGAAAAAAAAACTATTTAAAAACATAATTGTTTATTCATAAATTTTCTTTTGTAAAATATCATAAAATTACTCGACTGTATACAAAGCAAATTAAAAAAAAAAAATTAATGGTGCAAGTTTTGTAGAATTTTTCATAGAAGCACGTGTGCCATAGTAAAAAATTATAAAATGTTTTTTATTCAGAACACATTCAAATCAAGTCCATGAATGACAAACACCATTCAACAGTTTCAGCATTTATATTATTTCTCATGTTTTTTTTTTTCATTTTACAAATGTCATTAATATAGATTTTTTTATTTATCCAAAAATAAAATAAAAAGAATGTTGAATACAAAAATGTATCCATTCGTCGATTTCGTATTTAATTTAATACGTTATCTTCATCATCATAGTCCATCCTCTCAACAGCTCATGCAGTGTGAGGTTTTCTTCTGTACAGCCCTGACCACACCGTTCGATCCTCCATCATTTCTCTTCTTCTGTTCCATTCTAGATTTCTCTTCGCAAAGGATTCTTTAACTCCCTCTTCCCAGGTATGTCGGGGTCTCCTTCTTCTTCCATCAACCTTAGTCTGGTCTTTTATCTTGGCCAGCCTGCTGTTTTCTATTCTTAGAACATATCCAAACCATTTTAAATGGTTTTCCTCAATAACTTTTTCTGCTGGTTGCACTCCGAGCTTTGATCTAATGTTGAGTTACGAATGCGATCTCGTCTGGTTTTCCCTTCTGAGGAAGAATCTCATCTTTGAAGTCTGTATGCTACTTTTATGCCTGGTGTTTAGTGATCATGATTTAGAAGAGGAAGTCAATATGGTAATGTAGACTTATAATCCCTCAGCTTGGTGTCCTTAGATACTTCTCTCTTATTCAGGGAGTTTCTTTTTACAGCATGGGACAATTTACCAGCTCAGTTAACTCTCTGATTATAATGATAATTATTATTGTCCATGACTCCAGGTTCTCATCCAGGTGTGCTCCCAGATATTTAAAGCTTGTCACATGTAGGATGGGCATGTCTTTGATTCTTATGACTTAATTGATTAATCCGTACCTACTCTTGATTGAATACATTTCACAAAAATGTTTAGGATAAAAGAATTAATACAATTAGTTATTTGTTTTTAATGTCCTGAATTGATTTAAAAAATAAATAAATTTCGGATAAATGGTGGATTGAATCATAACTGAAAAATAGTATAACAAGTCCATTTGTATTATAACCTGCACCTTCGTAACCTTACACGTGTTATCATTGCTTGGCTATAAATATAAACATCTCTACCTTTACATGGCGTGGAAGCTTACTGCAGATGACTGACTAATTTATGATAAGCAAATACAGTCATGTCAAAAGTAACGTCTTAAATTAAATATAATTTGTATATTATATAAAAAATATAAATTAAGTTGAAAATTAGCGAAGATTACGTATTCAAGATTTGTATTACAAAGGCAGTTTTATGACGAAACGTGTGACGTTGTATTACTAAATTGTTGGAAAATTTAACGCACGATTACTATACGGTACATGATCATAATAAGCTCACGATAACTTAACTGGAAGCGACAACCTTCGGAACAGATACCAAATGTTTTCCTTTAGATTAAAAAAATAATAATAAGATAACACAATCGATAAGTCAATGAGGTGATGGCAGAGTTGTTGAAGCCTGTTTAAGATCGCGCGCATTTGGAATTTATCTCATGTCTCGAATTACTGTGACATATTATTTACAATAAAAAATTATTTATATTATATAGTGCTAGGATTTATTAATAATAATTATCTGGTTGTTAGGTCACTGGGACTAAGCCAAAGATAATATCTGAGGAAATGCTCGTTGAAATGAAGAGACACACCAGAATAAAGAATGACCTTCATTTCTCATTCAGCATCTTCCATTCCTCAATCAAGGTTAATATTAAACCCGCACAGGAAATCCCACAATCTCTCGTATTAGCATTAATAGTTTTCAGACGCTACCATTTAAGCTGAGAAAATTTTCTTAACACCTTCGCCATTCTATCTCTTTCTAAAGTATATTGTATGCATATTGTCTGTAAAATATTGCTACAGATTTATTCACGTAAACAATATATTACAAAGAAGTTACAGATTTACAAATTAAACAGATGAAAAACCAACATTTAAATAAGTATCAATCTACGTTTGTTTATTAATTTAACATCACTTTACACTGATGTGGCTAATCGGACGATGCTACAGCGGGAGTCCTAAATTTTCCCTACCCAGGTATAGTTACAATGCTAGAAAAATAGGTACAATGCTAGAAAAGTAAGTAACATATAAATAAAATCTGATAAAAAATTAAACAAATTAAAAATAAAATAAAATAAATTGTTAATAAGCGCATAATACAAATAAAGTACTAACAGACTATATAATAATAATAATAAGTCTTAGAAAACCCAAAGCTTCGATGCCGATACCACAAATCTCTGCTTACAAACTTCTGGCCACGAAACACTACCCAAACCCAAATTTGCCAGATCACTCTTAACGCAATCCTCCCACCTACGCCTCGGTCAACCCCTCAGACGCTTCCCAGTCGGCACAGCGCTTATTCACATATTAGGAATTCTTTCGTTACTAAGCTTAGCAACTTTACAGGTCCATCTTAATCTTCGTGACGCTATCACTTGAATAATATTTACCGGATACATGCTTCTCAATTCCGCGTTGCATAATCTCCTATATTCCCCAGTGGCCTCATCCTTTTTTGGACCGAATATTCTACGCAATACCTTATTTTCAAATACCTTTAGACTTTGTTCAGCCTTCAGTGTTAGCGACCAAGTTTCGCATCCTTATAGAAGAGTTGGAAGAATGATGGTTTTATAAATTCTGATTTTTAGATTTCGGAACAAAAGACGCAAGCTTAGTAATGTCGAAACCAAATAATAACAAGCATTTTCTGTTGCTAACAGACTACAAATTAAAAATATCCAAACAAAAACAGAAATTGCCAATGTTCAGAAAAATCAAATTAAAGAAATATATATTAAATTAATTGGGGAAAAAATTGTCTTGGTGGAAGTCAGAGAAATAATTTTTTAAATAGAGATGAACTATTTATTTGAAAGCCAACGTTTCGACCACCATTACAGGTCTTCTTCAGGACTAGATATGTGCGTCGAAATGTTAGTTTCTTATTATTTTTCTGACTTCCACCTTCACAATTTTCTTTTCCTTATATTTATTATCAACTAATATTATTCAACATTAAATTAATTGATTATTTTATTTTATTTTTTTATATTAATTGTTATAATTTTTAAATATTTTATTTTGAAGAGAAAAGATTTGTCCGTCGTGGTGCTCTAACCAACTGAGCTAACCTGGTACGTAACACGGCCAGACAAATCCATTCTCTTCACCGATCCTATATACCCGTGTTCTCGCAATTTTGCGATGTATACACAGGGATGAATGTTCATTGAACATTACTTTAATTAGGATCTTGTTGACTTACATCATTATAATATTTATAATTTATTTTTTTTATGTTATAATATTTAAATATTTTATTTTGAAGAGAAAAGATTTGTCCATGCGTCATTATATTATTTATAAATTATAAATAATATAATGAAGTGATCAGTTGGTTAGAAAACCACGAAACTTGGGGTTCGAATCCCGGCCCTGGACAAATCTATTCTCTTCAAAATAAAATATTTAAATTAATTATATTTTCATATTACTTAATGGGACATAAAGGATCTTCTAATGGAAATTTCATGGGAATTACATTTAAAATATATTTAACTTTTTAAAACAGATATCAAGTAGATAAAATTCCTTAAAATTGCGTAATGGCAGCAGGAATCCCTATCCATTTAATTGTCTTTTCGATAGTATTGAAACAAAACCTTAAAAACAAAATACATTTTTTTATTAATTAATCAATTAAAAGTAAAATCATGTAAATCGTAAATGCCCTGACTTATTTCCCCCTTAATCGATCTGTCAACGTTTTAATTTTATAATCGGTTTACAGTAGGCCAATTTTATTGTGTTAACTTAAAGGCTTCATGAAGGATGGTACGTTCGAGGAAACAATAAAGAATGACTATTTATACCATTCCAAAATTGAAAAAAATTGAACACAACAAAAATGCCTTAAGCTATCATATTTTTAAACCAAAAGCTATAGAACAAGAACACAAAGACTTTGATACAATAGCTGAATATAACTTCACATTCTGAACTTCAGATGTCCACTCTTGAGGATAAGGAAGTAAAAAAAAATACACATAAGGATTAGGATACAAAGGATACAGAGCAGCCATAAGGACTTCCTCAGTAGTTCATAAACCTCATACTTTTTTCGTAAATTCTAAATTCTAAAAAGTTCTGACATGATTCAGAAAAATATTTCATGAGTCACTCGAATTGAGTTCATCAAATAGATAATATTGTCATCGAATTCTTTAGATTATTGAAAACCAAACACAGCTCCCGGAAAATGCGAGAGGAAAACCCTATGTTTAAACACCATCATAAAATAAAATTGTAATCTGATGATGTATAATTCTAAAGATAATGATTAGATGAAGTGTTTTGATTCGACTTGTTGAGCTGTTATGTCTTTTGTTTTTATCTAAGAAATGTTTGCTACTTCTAATGACTTCTTTGAATGAGGATAATTTCCTGCTATAGGTTTTGAAGTTAGGTTCGCTAAAGATTTAAAAACAAATACTATTATACTCATATTACTACAGCTGACATCCCAACTCATCCTAATACTATCCTTACCACGTATGCGGATGACACATGTCTATTATCTGTCAACACTGGTCCAGTTATAGCATCCCATACTCTTCAATCCCACATCAGTGACCTTGAAAGCTGGTGTCAAAACTGGAGGATTAAAATGAATTCCCACAAATCCCATCAAGTCACCTTTACCCTCCGTCGTAAACCAACGACTTCCTGTTCTCCTGTATCGTTTAATAACATCCCACTGACTGATTCTTGTAGAACAGGTCCGGTACTTTGGACTACACCTTGACAAACGCTTAACTTGGAACCCTCATACTCGACTGAAACGACAAGAAAAAGCTCGCCGTTTCAGGCTACTTCAAGACTTACTAGACAAACGCTCTGAGCTCCCAATTAATTGCAAAAGACTCATATACATGACCATTATACGACCTATTTGGACTTAAGGAGTAGAGCTTTGGGGTTCCACTAAGCCATCGAATTCCTCTCGTATTCAATCCTTACAAACCAAAATCCTTCGTAAAATCCTCAATGCTCCTTACTCTGTTACGTACAAAGTCATCCATGATGACCTTAATGTCCAATTTTTTGCTGATTTGGCCCGAATCCGATATCAATATTTTCATGACAAACTTCATTTCCACTCAAACCCACTAGTTTCAAACCTATAGCAATACCAACCTCTTCAATACCTGATTATCTTCCGAGGCGTCTGAAAAGAAGATGGCCTCGTGACCTTCTAAGTTGAACTTTTTATTTGAGTACTACCACTGGGTAGTTTCTCTACTTGCCTTTATCTCGGGACATTATTTATCATTGATTATATTTACTTTATGTATTCAATATACAGTAAATAAATATAATCAATAAATAAATAGTATTTATTTAATTTCCTGCTTCTTGGTATTAAAACCGATTACAATATTAGAATTTTAATATTAAATACAACGGCACAGGTAGCTTTGATAGCGATGTCCTGCAGTTTCACCCGAGTTTAATTTAAATTTCTCTCTGTTATAAATATTTTAAAAAAGATTTAGACGTGTAATAAATTGATAATTTTATAATGTGGGATAAAATGAATAGTATTGTATTAATTTTGCTTATAATTATTTTGTTGGTATTAAGGTATTTATTTACTTTCGACAATTAGTTAAAATCCTGTCAAGTTTCGTACTTTTTAGTTATTTAATTTCTTTTTATATTTTTATTATGTTTTTGTCACTTATAATTACTTCGTGATTCTTATTATTATGTAGCCTTCTGGCCAGATACATATTATGTTTTATTATTTTTTTGTTCATGATTGTTATTCTAGAGAGAATTAGTCCCAAAATAAAGTTTGTTTTCTATTCTATTCTATAATAACGCATTGTATGATGTTCATTCTTATTTTTTGCAGACATTTTCAAGGATAAATTTTTCAAGATTTTATAATTTTCCACTATTGAAAATCAGAGAAAATAACAAAATGAGCATAATATGTACTCCTATTCGTTATATTTCAATTAGAAAAATCAAAAACTCTAAACCCTAAGCTTCAAAAATACTTGAAAATAACTACCCAGTCAATGCTTCACTTATCATTTGGACCGTTTACGTCAAAGAAAATTAAAGGCAGAATTTTACATAAACAGTCCTGAAACAGGCTTATAAATCAGAGACTGTAACCTCGTCCCAAGACATTAAATAAAATACAAAATGTGTTATATCTGGATGTACATAAAAAAACATCAATGAAGATGAAAACGGCACATCTCACATCAACATTCCAAACAGAGGAATGCCAATCGCAGAAACAGCACTCGAATAAATTTTTTGTATTTGATTCAACATTTTGATATTAATCCTAATCATAAATGAAATGACGAAACGTCGAATAGTATATAATTAAGTAAGTAATGTATATATATAAATATATATATATATTTAAGTATACAATGCTCTAAAAATGATTCATAATCTAATTAAAATCTACGAGAACCACATCAAATATCTACAGCCACGGTGAATAAGTGGTCAAGTCGGATTTTGGCCAGAGAGTTAACTGCTTCGGATAACCGGAATCGTATTCTCGTAGTTTTGGCTAGAAATGGAGTTAATACAAACAATAACTCTTATAAGTAGTTTAAAAAAAATTACAATAAGTAGGAGTAATAATGTGATCCATAGCTAACAGTGAGGTAAGAAAACTTGTAACATATGTTTTATATACTCTTTTAGGTTTCCACGGCCACTATTTATACAAAATAATTTTAACAAAAACAATAAAACATATACAAAATACTTCAGTGGTATCTTCTGGTTTAGACCGTGTAGCTAACTTTTTCACCAACGTTTCGCCAGACATGCTGCTAGAACTATCTCTTTCAGGGCAGAAAATAGAATGAATGGATCGTTTCATTCTCTTTTCTGCCCTGAAGAAGTCAGCAGCATGCCTGGCGAAACGTTGGCGAAAAAGTTAGCTACACGGTCTAAACCAGAAGATACCACTGAAGTATTTTGTATATGTTTTATAGTTATTGTTAAAATTGTCACATCATTGCATTCCTAGAGTCTAAAGAAGAATCATAAATTCTTTATACTCAGGTAATTTTTTTATTAATTTACATCATTTGTTACTGAATATTTGTTTCGGTTAATACATTTTCAGGTAATTTATTTAAAAAAACTGTGTGTCCGCTCCGACGCACAACGGGAGTTTTCTCTTTAAAAACTATCATTGTGTAGATTATGTAAAAAGAGGGTAAATGAAAGCATCTTAAAAAATAAGAAGACTTCAATAAGAAATATCAAATCATATATAAATATTTATTCATATTATTTACATCAGTCAATGAATAGTATTGTCATAATTATTAAATACTGTGAGAATAGGTTTGTGGTAACTAAAATTACCATGACAAATTATTTAGTCTGTTTGCAGCAGGAGATGGATCATATAGGATGATCTAGGACCCTCCTGGGGCCCACCCAGCCTCTATAAGATATTATAAAAATAGGGTACCCAAATTAAGGGGGGGGAGGAATCTGGCGCTTGAGCGTGACCTAGAACAAGTCAACTCCTTGCTTATTACGTATTTAAATAACTCTTCCATTTACGATTGCGATAATTTATGTAAATTATCTTGGTTGTAAACGTAAACCACAAACTTAGTCATTCATGTTAATCACATTCCAAGTTTCTTCAATTATTTTTAAAATATTCATTACTTAATTTTAGTTTAACATCCTCTGGAAAGGCAAGCATTGTGGTTGTTAGTAACATGTTTTCGAGACCTAATTTAATTTTATATTCCTTTAAAAATCTTAACATGGATAAAAATAATAATAATGATTAATATAAATAGTGAAAGAAATGGACGGGATATAGAATTAAGCATCACTGCAATCTAAGAAGGAGCACTGTACCAAGATTGAAATGATATGGTCCATAGTAAGCCTATAATAATAAAATAATTATAGTGGGAAGCTTAGTGAACAAGAAGGTTCAAATCCGATACAACCAATCGTTACTTACAAACCGATTACTGTCCATATCTAAATCGGTCAGAAAAATAATTCAATCCAACCACTTACATCCAGTTCTACCAATAGTAGAGAGATAGTTTTTATAACATCCTACAAAACTTAAATACATTTTAAAAGATTCAGATTTGAAAGATCTTCAACCCTTCACTCGATTACAAGCACTGAAGAAGACCTACAGAATGGGTCGAAACGTTGACTTTCAAATAAATAACTCAACTCTATCTAAGAGATTTTTTGTAACCTTCACTCGGACGATTTTTTTTTTTCATCCCCACATAAAGCCTGATTTGGTGGATTTCACAAAAAAAGTGTTTAATTTTCTGGTCTATTTTAAAACATTGGCACAATATCCTATTTTGTTAGTATGCGAACAACAAAACGAACTTTCACTCATTTATAATTTGTAAATATTGAATAATTATTAATCCACCGCGTAAATATTCAATACATGAAGGAGAAAATGGTCCAGATGAAACTCAAAATAAATTTCCGTACAGTAATAAACTATTTATTTTTAATAAATTGTTTCAATAGACAATATGATAAAATTGTTTCGAAAAATTTGAGATTTTAGTTTTGACCTCAACCTGGATAATTTTATAATTTCAATATTAAAAATGTGGACATTCAATGATCAAAAATTAAACCACAGATATTAAAAATTTGTTTTTCGTTTTAATTGAACAATTTTATTATTACTTATAAATAAAAAATTATACGGGAAATGACGAGTTTGTAGTTGCCTGAGTAATGATACATAAATATGAAATCTACTGTTAATAGCAGCTTATGCAGATCTTTTTACGGAAGAGGGAATGGATAAAAGCCAAATGATGAGTAATCAGGAGTGCCTATTATCGCCAAATAATATTTTGTTATTTATATTCAATTGATTTGTTTTTTGCTATTTTTTATTTTATTGCAAAATAATATTACTTTTTTATAAATAATCAAAATATTCACCTCTTTCAATTCCATACATACAATATAAAAAGATTAAATATTAATATAGTATGAAATTAATATAAAATATTATTCGTTTAAAATAATTTACAATCCTGAAAATTAACATCTAATTTATTAATGGAATAAATTACTATAAATTAGAGCATACTCATTAACCAATATGAAATATAAAAATATCAAGTGCTAGTTCAAATCAAATGAGAGTTCAGATCAAATGCTAGTTTAAAATGATTCTAATTTAGAGTAAATACATTCACTTTTTAAATTGCTTTTGACCAAACTAACATAAACTAGGTTTAGAAAATAATTATACAATAACTAACTTATATATCTTATAGGCATTCGGTACATTTAAATTTATTTATATATAATTATATTATTGACGCTTCACTCATCCAGTTAGATATTTTTATAAACAAGTTATATTAGTTGATATCGTTCGTATTTTTGTTTCATTTTCTGCTTTCTTTGTTTCTACTTTACATTGTTATTTGCATACATATGTAATTATCTATTGTTTCTCTCTCTATAATTATTGTTATCTTATTTATATGTTATTTTTTAATTCTTGTACTCTGTTTTATTTTTATTTTTTAAATGTTATCACTGGAGGTAATTCGCAACTTTTTTTTCTCATTAATTCTTTCTCATTTAATAAGACATAATAATACCCTGTATAGAAACCTCTATCGTTATTCTAAAAGGCTTGTCCCAGAATAAATATCGAATTTATTGTTATACTCATAATTACAATAAAACAATATATTTAAAATGCTAGTTATAAATTTTGTAATAAAATATCTGATAACGAATAGAAGTACTATACCGTTATCTCTATTAAAATAATCTATCTATTTATATTGCCTGATTATGTGAATATATATGTATATATATATATATATATATATATATATATATATATATATATATATATATATATATATATATATATATATATATATATATATACTCTATTTGGAGCAGAGCAGCTAAATGGATAGAGCGCTGAGTTGGTGTGCCGAATGTACCGGATTCAAAGGCTGTGATAACTTATTCGATCTGCTAGAAACCGTATATAAAACCTCTAGGGTCTAACTACCCTCCTGGGGCTCAACCAGTCTCTAGAGAGTGAGTACCCTTAATTTGGGGGGGAATTGTGCGGACGACATGAGCAGGGACCAGTCCCTGCAAAACCGCTTTCTTATGAACAGTACAGTCTCTACCATGTACTGAACCCTTAACATTTCATGGACTTCAGTTTTTTTTAGGTTCAGGTTTTTATAATCTCGGTGACTGTGACATGATTAGTATGCTGAATTGTGACTATTATATTATGCTTCTATATAGGCAAATAATAGAAATATCTATATTTTTTTACGTTATGTTAGGCTTTAAGTTAGTGTTTTATGTTTTTTATTGTTATTTTTATTACAGACAGACATATATTCATTAAGTGGACTCACCCGTTGACAGCCCTGGCCAGTATTACAGTTCCTCCCAGCGCCATATCAGAGCTAGACTGAACGCCACTGGAAGCTGCATCTCGATTCTCAGTGTCGACTAGTCAAATCGATCTACTCCCGTACCGCGTTTTTTCCTCTGAACTCTACGTCCTTGACCAAAAAGGCAACCATGAATAGTTCTAAATTAAAATTAAACAAGAATGACAACTGATTTAGTCATTACAAATCAAACAAAAAGAGGTGTAAATGACACAACAGGTTTTGGTTATAAGGAAACGAACACCGCTCCTTCAAAAGTACAATGTCATAACTCAAAAAAACTAATTTTTCGATAGAGGTATATGAAAGTTCCAAGTGAGTTAAAAATTAAATTAGACGTAGGGCAGTTATGTCACTGTTGCGTTTTTATAATCGATTATTGACATAATTAACAATAATTGAGCGATTACATAATATCTAATATCTAATACAAGTTTTTTTAGTATATCACTACTTCACAAGAACAATGTCATAACTAAAAAAAAATTATAATTATTCAATAGAGGTATTTGAAAGTCCAATGTCTTGTCATAATTAAACCAGATGAGTTAAAAAACTAAAAATTTGGGTCTTGGTAAAGCGAAGCATTCCTATTGTAATGATAGAATGAAATTATTTTATTAAACATTAGAAAATTTTGAAAAGCTTGAAACTTTTTTATTTTATCTTAGGTCATTATTCCCATAAAACTTCAAGTTCAATTGAATTTGAACGTTCTATGTGAGCTAAAAAAATTAAAATATGGTATTTTTAAAGCGAACCGTTCCTATTGTAATGATAGCATTGAATTTTTTAAAAATAAATATTAGAAACCTTTTAACTGCTTGAAACTTTTTTAATTTTTACTCATGCCATTTTTATGGGAAAAAACTTCAAGTTCAAATATGATGCAACTCAAAATATGACATAATTACAAAAAAACGTGTTGGAAATAGATCAGATATGTCGTTCTTGAATTAAAAATCTTCAACACTTCTACAATTTCTTCTAAAGGCTTAACTCAAATATGCCAATTTAAGAGTTCTGTCCTTGTTCTTCTGAAGGAGCGATATAGTAGCAAACCTAAAACTGATTTGAATAAAAAAAAAACTACAACTAGTAGAAATTGAATAAAATTACTAGCTGTCAACAACTTTAACCACATATCTTTTATTTTATTTTTACGCTTTTTTATTGTTTCATAAAAATAAAATAAAATAAAAAACCCGAAAAAGTATCTGGCCTTAGTAATTGGTAGACAATTTGAATATCTTTATTTTTAAGAGTAAAGATTTGTCCGGGTCCATGTGGGAAAAGACCGGTTCCAGGTGTTACGAGCCAGATTAGCTGTGTTGGTTAGAGCACTACGCTGGAGACGTGGGCGACCCGGGTTCGAATTCCGGCCTTGACTAATGTTTTCTCTTTAAAATAAAAATATTTAAAAATTATAACAATCAATAAAAAAATAAAATAAAATAAATTATAAATAATATAATTAGGTAAGTGAACAAGATCCTAATTAAAGTAATTTTCGATGAACCATCTTCCCCTTGTATACATCGTAATATTGCGAGAACACGGGGATATAGGATCGGTGTAGAGAATGGATTTTTCTCCCCGTGTTACGAGCCAGGTTAGCTCAGTTGGTTAGAGCACCACACTGGGCGACCCGGGTTCGAACCCCTGCCCTGACAAATCTTTTCTCTTCAAAATAAAAATATTTAAAAATTATAACATTTGATAAAAAAAATGAAATAAAATTATATAGAAATTTTGAGTTGTTTATCATATGGTAAGGGGTTCTAAAAATAGCAAAAAAAAAAAGTTAAAAAAACAATACGAAAACATTTAAATTCTT
Organism: Troilus luridus; assembly: GCA_964056705.1. NCBI lineage: Eukaryota > Metazoa > Arthropoda > Insecta > Hemiptera > Pentatomidae > Troilus > Troilus luridus. The sequence goes on along the minus strand of OZ057414.1, from coordinate 115,649,326 downwards.
TTAAACTTAAAATTACACTTATTACAATAAAATACTTAACAAACCCGAAGGTTCCATACCGATACCACAATGTTTCATCCACGGATTAGAACCCAAAACCAAACCCGATCGATCACTTTATCGCAATGCTCCCACTTACATCTTGGACATTAATAAAACGGCTGATCACTAATCTACGTTTTTTGGAAATCGTTTGATAATATGATGTTGTGTTCTATTCCGTTACATCGTATTTTACTAATAATATTAACCGGATACATCCCCTGCGATTTTCATCCTCCTACATTCTCTACTGGAACTTTCTTTTTCTTAGACCAAATATATTATGTTTTCGTAGTCCTAGTAGACCTAGATATTTTACATATAGTCCTAGATCTAGCTCATCTCCTATTTCGGGTACTATTTTATAGAGGCTGGGTGAGCCCCAGGAGGGTTCCAGATCAAAAATATTCTACTTTCGGCTCTTATCGGATTAAATATAATCTACCGCAGCAGGATTTGAAGCCGAGAACTTCGGTATGGCAACTCAGCGCTCTACCACTGAGCCACTCAGCTCCCTCATAGTTTCATAAATTCTATAATAAGTTCTCGTTTTCGGGACAAAAGGCGTGTGTTGAGCAAACTCTGAGACTAAAAGTAGCATGTATTACTTCCCTTTAGTCCAGAATTTTAGAACTCAGTTCTACAAGTAAAAAAATATGATAAGTGGAACTTCTAGAATGTGTTACTTTTTCCTTGACATTTACAAATTTGGCAGTGATAGCTTTTAAAAGATCCAAGTAGAATTACATAGCTGCCATTGTGTTCGTTTAACAGCGTTATAGACCTTGATAAAATCAGAAAAAATATATTAAATTAAAAATATAAAATTCCCGACAATCAAATCTTGTTTATGTAAATTTAATTCTAGTTTTAATTTTTTTTTTATAAATATAATTATTCATACTAGTTGGATATAAACGTGGAAAATGGATTGTATAATTAAAGTTACAATTAGTTAACTATACAAATTATGCTAGAGTTTTTTTTTTAATGGAAATCTATTATTAATACCATCATTTTCCTCATAAACATTTTATTTTGAAGAGAAAAGAATTGTCCAGGGCTGGGAAAAATCTTAATAGAATATTTAAAAATTATAACAATTAATAAAAAAAATAAAATAAAATATTTTCCTCCTACATTGACATCTGAATTGTTATTTATTTAAGTTGTATAAGTCTACTTGGATAAAAAAAAATCGTTTATTCTTTTAAATGAGTTTAATGATTATTATTTCATAATAACATTTAAAAGGTGTATGGGTTTAAATCAGAGGTTCCCAACCTTTTTTTCTCATAGACCACTTTCAAAATTTAGCTGGTTCCGGTGGACCCCTGCTGCTACATTTCTACCATATTCCCAAAACTCGACCAAACATGTGAAGATTTAGTAATCATAAGGCGGTCCTACTCAACAAGATATGGCTAATTTATTAATTATTACAATGAAATAAACAAAGTACCGGCGGCGAACTGATTCTAATTATTAAAACCATTTTTTTGTCACGCCAACTTAGACCCTCGTCGAGTCTCCCGCGGACTCCTGGGGGTCCACCTGGAACACTTTGGGATCTAAGGGTTTAAAACATCACTCTCTAAGTGCTATGTTGGGCGACCTGTGGTCTGTTGGTTAGCATAACAGACTCCTAGGCCCAAGATCGCGGGTTCGTAGCCCGGCATTTGGCCCTAGGACTTTTTAAAAGGGATTAAAAAATCCTTGGTAATGCCGTCCTTCGGAAGGGACGTTAAACGGGGTCCCGAGGCTGTAAGATGTCAGGTACTCGTTTAAAATCCCTACCCTAATTAAACCTGGATAGGCAAATCGTAGAGCTCACACTGTAGCATCGCCCGATTAGCCACAGCAGCGTAAAGCGATGTTAAATGAACATAGAAACAAGTGCTAAGTGATAAAAACCTTTGCTCGTTTGCCCGTATTTTTAAATTAATTCAAATGGAAACCCTTGGATATCCCGAATATGAAAAATGTATTTATACCATCTTAAAAAATAACAGCTCATAAATTCAGAAAAATATATTAAATTAAAAAATAAAAGAAAGAAATGATAATTCTGGTTCCGAGAATTTCTTAGTTGCAACTGATAATTATTTAATGGTAATCAAGTCGTATTATTTATATTTCAATCTCGTTTTTTTTTATTTAAGGGGATTATTTCGAATAATTTTTATTTCAAAATTGTAAGAAGCTCTGTTTAATAAATGTATCAATTAGTTTATTGAGCTCAAGAGAGCTTTATGAAAAGATGAAATAATAAAAAAAAAGAAAAAATAATAAGAAGAAAGGAAGATTTGAGTAAAGTCGGGGGGTGAGGAGCTACTCTTCTGTATCAAATCTCCAGTGCGATATTAAACCATTAATTTTTAATTTTTCCCTTTGGCGATATCCGAAGCCCTTCGTTGAAAGGAGCGTCTTATGAAATACCTAAGCTTCTCTACTACTTTTTTTTCCTCTTCGTCATTTCCTTTCGAATTTTTAATTGGGGTGGTACCCACTTTTTTTTTTCTTGTTCCTTCTTTCTTTTTTCTTTTACATCCTAATGCCCCTTTTGAGGAGCCGGCTAATTACAAGGATATCCGGGCAATCGGGACTATCAGCTCTCTCTCTCTCCCCGCGCGCGGAAGAATACATTTTAAAGAAGAGGAGGCTAGTAATTCTTCAATTCTCTCGGAGCGTAATCCCCAATTATTTTGAGACTACTCCCTCGCATAATTCCCGGGGATTAATTCTCAAATGAAGACGCGCTGGGAGGAAGAAGAGAGAGAGAGAGAGAGAGAGAGAGAAAGTGAGAAAGAAAAAAAAAAGATGGCGCTCCTCAACAAACAGAAGACGAGAGCTCATTTTTAAAAAAGGCCGGGGGGTTAAGACTTCCCCGAGGAGCGGAAATTAAGACCGGGATTAACTGGCGAAATTTAAAAATTGCTTCGTTAAGGGCCGAAGGTACACAGCGAGCCGGCAAAGTTGATCCCGGCACGTAAATGAAAAATTACATTTTCTTCGTTAATACTTTGAGTAGGGGGATCGGGAGGAGGGGGGCTTGCTACAGAGCACTTCAAGAAACTAAACTTGAACCGATCGCAGGCTTACTAGTCGCCTAAATGCACCCTCGCGTTTATAGTATGTCAATATTGTTCTTACGCGCTACCATAGGCTAGTCATATTAGATACTAACTCGAAGCTGATTTACTGTTATGAAATCTCTATCAATACGAGACATCAAGGTTCTGTACATTTCCAACGGTTTTACAAGTAAATGATTAGGCTGAGATCACGCTTACGCGTTAGGTTTATAGAGGCTGGTTGAGACCCAGAAGTGTCTTCAGATATTATAGATTTGACTCACAGCCGATCCAGCCCACAGTGCTTCGATTAGTAGGAGCTAGCTGGACAAAATTCATGTCTAAATTCTAAAAAAATTTATTGGAATATTGTAAACGATTGTTCAAAACCTAGAAATCCAATATTTGTTTATGCCTGGCACACTTTATCTCGTCAGTAATAGAGTCCGAAGTAATTAATCCATAGAAATAGACTAAATCAGTTGTATTCAAAGCTTCATTTCAACAGCACAAAATTAAAATGTTACAAATTTTATATGAATCAATTGTTGGATATCGATAATATATGTACTCATAGGTGCTATTTTTTTCCAATTAAAAAATTCTTCTGATAATCTGATTTTTTTTTTAAATACATGACGGATTTTTTCTCATTTTGAAACTTTCAAGATATAGGAATGACTTGTATCCGGTTGTATCCAGGCTAAATTTTATATATTTCATAGCTGCATCTCTCCCATTAATAATAAGATGCACTATAGCCTGCAGACTCGAGTACTACTAAAGGTATTTTGTTGAAGAATGGTTGATGTATCCAAAGGAAGAGAGAAACTCTTATCTCTTAGAGTTTCTTTTGACCAAAATTAATTTTGAAAACATTAAAGAGGACTCTGAAAGGAAAATAAAAAAAATGTTGGCAAGCAATTCTTCCAATTTAGTATATATCTTATTTAGCAGCATTTATTTATCACGAAACAACTTTAATTAGCTTTATGATTACAAATTTTTGGATGGATGAATGATGAGCAGTAATATATATATATATAGTAATTGTTATGGTATTTATATTTTTTCTTTCATTTAATTCGTTATTGCGAGGTAACTCCTAATTTATATTCATTAATTTTTTATTTTCATTTATTAATTAAATTGTAATTGTAATATAATCTAAGACATTATAGTTTATATTTTATTTTCCGTATCACTATCCTTAACAAACTTGTCCCAAAATAAATTCGGATTTTTATCAATTTAATTATTATATATTGTCTTAATTATGCATTGTCTTTATTTTAATTTTTCTAATTATTATCCTACCAATACCTCTTAAATTCCGTTGGTAATTAATTAAAAACTAATTTTAATAATTACAATACTTAATTAGTCGAAAGAAATGCAAAAATGCCGAAAAATAATTTTGTCCAGCTAGCTCCTACTAATCGAAACACTGTGCAGCCCTAGATTTCACGATGCCTTCTGAGATAACCCGCTCTCAAGTTTTCATTATTTTTATAATAGAATAGAAACGTAACTTTATTCTGAGACTAAGCCCCTTAGTGTAGACGTAAGTAGAGGTAGGTTCCCTGAATTGTCAAAAAAAAATCCTATTTTGATCGACTTTTGGTGTCAAATACCCCTGTGTGACGCGTTGGCACGTATAATAAATAAGTTCGTCTTATTACTGCACCCCCAGAATATCTACTCAAATATCCCACAGTAGGAAAAAAACTATATATTTTGTTATACGGATTCAGCCTACCTCCTTTTCACTCTATTAGTTTCTGGCTATGCTACTTCATCACCAGAAATTAATATCCTTCTATAACCATCGCCATGGTAATTTCGAAGCGTGGTACTTATAAAAGCTATATATAACTTAATAGTGGCTATCAAATTAGTCGCACTTAAGACGCCTTTGCTAATATGTTGCGGTAGGATGAGCCCGCAGCAATAAACAAAGATGACTCTGCCTTAGAGTGCGACTATATATAAAGTGACTAAGCTAGCTAAGCCGGGATACACGATATATCTTCACCGAGGCTAAATAATAAAGTCTACTCAAGTCAAGTTATTACGGTGCCTCCGGTGTACCGAATTTGCTTAAACCGACGTCAGCTTCGGTAGAGAATGATATTCTCAATATAGACATGTAACAGACAATATTAATGGATTGAATATCAACAATATCTTGGAATAAAATTAGCTTTGGTAACTGCAAATAGGTATATTCTCCATACGAAATTCAATTACACTATGGGCTTGCCAAAGTATCAACGAATTCTGGAATATTTCTGATTATTTTGAAAACATTTTTAAATTACGAGTATAACTTTTGAGTTGGGTCAGTTACATTTTCTTTAATAGATAGTTCCACCGATTGCATCACACGGCAACTGTAATAATTACAGTGAAGCGTGACATCGTGATACTAAGAGTGAAGTCGATACAAGAATAAAGCATGTAGTGTTATTACGAATAAGAGATACAAAGTTCAATACGCAGCACTGCTAGTATAATTCAATTAATTTATTTTAGTCTAGGCCAAGAAAACTACTCAAATATTGATATTTTCATTCCAAAACTTGAAGTTCCTGTACAAAAGAAAAGATAAAAACACTTGGATCAAATTTTCTGGATGTGCAATTGCGCAGGTCCAAATGAAAATTAAATAATAATAATAATAATAATAATTTTTAGTCTATTTGTTTCAAATAATAATTACCTTTCAATATACTATTACAGCCCATGAAGGTTTCGGGTTCAGTACGTGGTAGTGACTGTACTATTTTTAGGACGACTGTTGTAGAGAGGTGATTTGTTCGACATAACAATCAATCGCCAGGTCCCCCCCCCAATTAATTGTAATCACTTTATAGAAGCTGGGTGACCCCCATGAGGGTTTCCAGATTCCATATGGTCCACCCTCCCCCCCCCCGCTGTGAACAGATTAATTAAATACCACAGGCAGATTTGAACGCAGGACATTCGGCACGACAACTCTGCGCTCTGTAATAATAACCAAGCAGATAATAAATATGCACATCAAAAAAAGCTGAGCCTAGAACATAATAACTACGAGCATGAAGTTCAAAGCTAGCCTGGTGGAACGCAAAACCACAATAATAACTCCAAGAGAATTGTATCAAAGGTATTACAGTAAGAAAAAAAAAGCCATAATGAGCAAATAAGGCGATTGAAGCGAGCTAGGTAATGGTGGAAAGGATTATGCGCAGCCGACTTTCTGCGCAGGTCGTTTAAATAATCGTCAGACTATAGTGTTGTATATTTTATATGATTTAAAAAAAAAATAATAATTTTCTTATTTTTGCTATTCCTACTATGGAACATATTCTAGTTGGTCTAGTCTGTTGACATCCATTAAATAAAAAAATAAATAATACTACAAAAAGTTTAATTTTTAATTTATTTACTGAAATTCACAACTGTGGAAGTAATAGAATGAATCGTACACAATGGCATGAGATTGTGACTAATAGAGAAACTGGCCACTGGTAGTATTCAAATAACGAATTCAACTTAGAAGGTCATGAGTCCATCTTCTTTTCAGACGCCTCTGAGGGTTAACGGGCATTGAAGAAGTAGCTAGGTTTGAAACTAGTGGGTTTGAGTGGGAATAAATTTTCTCATAAAAGGAGTGATATCTGATTCAGGCTAAATAAGTAACTAATGGGACATTGAGGTTATTATGGATGACTTTATTCGTAAGAGAGTAGGGAGATTTGAAGATTTTACATTGGAAAATTACGAATTGAAAAGATTAGATACGAGTGGAAGTCGGTGGCTTAGTGGAGCCCCAAAGCTCTACTCCGTAAGTCCAAATAAGTGTTGAAGCAGTCGTAAACGGCGAGCATTTTCTTGGCTTTTCAGTCCAGTTTCAGGTTTCCAAGTTATACGTTTTTGAGAATGTAATCCTGAGGATTGGATTTGTTATACGGGAGTCAGTGGGGTATTATTAAAGGATACTGGTGGATAGGAAGTTATTGGTTTACGATAGAGGATAAAGATGATTTGACGGGATTTGTAGAAATTTATTTGTATCCTCCAATTTTGACACCATTCTTCAATAAGTAGTAGTATTAGGATTGGTTGTGCCCCTAAACTCTTCTCCTGAAGTCCTAATAGTTCTTATAATACTAAAAAAAAGTATAATTTAATTTCTCTTTTTCCAGATTCATTCGGGAGTGAAGATAAAAGAAATGTTTCGCTTAATAAAGTCAAGCTCAGGGACAGAGGTACAATGAGAGAATAAGAAAGATAAATTCAAAAATAAGCCGAAGTAATAAAAGTAAAGAGTTCGGATAATGAATGAACGGTATCCGAGAGGGAGAGAGGGAGAGAGGGTGAGAGGGACAGAGGCTCTGAATTAAAACTCGCGAGCGAATTAAGGTTTAATGCGCCGAGATTTTTCACGAAGCCATCCATCACTCGATATGATAATGGTGAGGTCAGCGGGGGAGGGGTGGGGGTGGGAATTATCATAAGCCGCCAATGAGGAGGCAGCTATCGGTTGATGATGATGAAGCCTCGTTAGCAGGCCGTCCCTAATCCCGTCATTTCTTTCACTCATATTTCCCCGCTCACTTCCCCGCTTCCACTGCCCTAACCCTTCCCACCATCAGGCCACGTCCCCAGTCCTTCATAATTAGACGGCCCGCTCTTGCTATTTTTCATCTTTGCCCCTCATATTTTTTCCCTCGGCTTCGGTTTTAAGGAGAAGCTTTTCCCCGACCGGTGTAAGCCGGGAAATTTTTTTCCCCTCATCCCCTTGGAGTCCGCCTATTAACAGGCGTCTTTTGAGGATCTAGTTATTTTTCTCTTAAATCGGATTCCCTGTTTCCTCCACCCCCCCCTCCAAAACTCCTCAACTCACGGAGATACGACGCTGCTTTGATGAGTTCTTCCTGAGACTATTATTAAGTGCCTCGCTCGTTTCCGAGCTCGTACTCTTTTGATGACTTGATCTTCGCCGGATCAATCAAAGCGCTAAGTGCTCATGATAAGTGCTATCTCTGTGTATCGCTTATTATTTCATATGAAATCTACGTTTTTATTATTTCTAAAATTCAAAGTAGCCGTTTGAATTTAAATTTACCATCACTTCAATTGATCGAACACATTAAACGATTTTCGTGTAATTTTTTTTATCAGTTTAAACATGAACACTCGGCAGCCCTAGATACTAGAAACATTACCACCGCGTTCGGAGAAGGGTGTTGTATTTTTCTGTGCTTCGGATTTTTTTATGTTTCCGGATCCGGGAGTGGAGTCTAATATTTCAGCGATCTGACTGGCTCACTTCTGGTTGGTTTATTTTTTCATTCAGGTTTTTTGGGTTCTTCTTGGCTCCTGTTATGTTTGGGAGCTATAACTTGTTGAATCTTATCTGTTGAAAATTTCGATTGTTTCTTCTTGATTTGTCTTTAGGTCTGGTCTGATATGTCAAACTCAATAGAATGATTAGTATTCAGAAAATGTTGTACCAATACTGATCATTTGCAATCCACATTCTTTACGATTCTGATATGTTCTGACATCCGGACCCCCGTTCAACGTCACTTCCGAAGGACGACATAACCAAGGATTTTTCATAGCCATTAAAAAATCCTAGGCCACCTCCGAACCCGCGTTCTTTAGCTTAGTAGGTTGTGTTTACCACCGGTCGCTCCTAAATACTTCTATTAAAAATTAGTTTTTTTTTAGTTATTACGTTGTTGTTATTTTAAGGAGCCATTTGATAGAATAAGTTCATAATATTAGAGGCCATAATTTTGAATTTTGTTCAGTTTATAAATAAAATCACGATTATTTCAAAGAAATGCGGACTTAAAGGAATAGATATAATTGATTATAGGAGATCACCTGTGGTCTTGTGGTTACCATAACAACCTACTATACCCAATCCGGCAGGTGGCCTTCGCTAGATATTTAAAGGTAATAAAAAATCCTTAGATGTACCTTCCTGTAAGGGACGTAAAATGGGGGTTCCCTGTCTCAAAGATGTCAGGTACTCTTTGATTATTCCTATCTTCATTATACCTGGACATGCTAAATTTAGAACTCCCACAGTAGCATCGTCCCAATAGCTACAAGGAGGATAAACTATGTTTTATAGAATATGCTAATAATATTGAATTTTGTTCTGTACATAAAATCAAATTTCGATTAGAACAAAGGATAACGGACTTAAAGGAATATATATACTTTATTATGGGGGATCAACTGTGGTCTAGTGCTTTGCATAACAACCTACTATTCTCCAGGTCGTAGCCCGGCAGTTGGCCTTTTTAAACGGGGTAAAAATCCTTAGTTATGCCGTCCTTCGGAAGAGACGTAAATTGGGGATCATGGGCCTTTACAGTGTTTAGTATTCGTTAAAGATCCCTATTCTAATTATATCTGGATATGCAAAATTTAGGAATCCACTGTAGCATCGTCCAATTAGCCATAGTAGCCATAGCCATAACAGCATAAAGTATGGTTTATAGAATATGTCCATAATATTATAGGTCATTATATTTAATTTTGCTCTGTATATAAAATCAAATTGCGATTTGATCAAAGGAATACGGACTTAAAGGAACGGATATACTTGATTATACACTTAAGATATTACTTATAGAGACCAAAGAAGCCGTTATATGACCGAACCATTGAAAGAATGCCCGCTTTGATGAGGAGAGAGCGACCCCAAACAGACGGACGGACAGGACTAATTACGTATATGAACTGTTTGGACTAACCTAGCGGTGGAGGGCGCAGGACTAATCACTTTATCACTCGAATATACCAGTAATTAAATTGGCAGCGCTTTGAGGAGGCCCTCATCTGCCGGCTCTGACCTCGCTCCGCCCATAAACTAAATTAATTTAGCCCCGACCCGATGTCTCCTTCAACAGGATATCTCTCTATACATGTCATCCTATCCATTCGATCCATACGGGAATATGTCACTGGACCCCAACTTAGGATGCTCTGCAAATAATCTTTGTAAATTAGAGTCAATATTAACGTTTTATCCACATAAGAACTTATGAGTACAGAAAATATCCGTTTTTTTTAAATGAGTTTTTCGGCAAAAATTATTAAAAACCTATAAGAATCAAATTTACGATATTTAAATATTTGGAAAGGGGATTTCCCCGTATATATACCGAGCTCATTTCGGCTTGTCTTCGACGCCCCAAGGAAGTCCCTTGTGTACCACCTCTATGATGAGTTAAAGTAAAGTAACGCTTCCCTTCTTTCCGTAGACTCTATTTCCTATATTCTTTCTTGTACCAAACCATCAACTCACAACATCCATCTTATATCTATAGTCTCTTCAATTCAAATCGTCTATCCAATCCCAGGGACCAAGATCTCGCTTTTCCGACATTTATATCCGTTCCCCCAGAACCAAAACTTTTGGGCGTTCCTTTCTCTCCCGTTCTACCCCTCTTTGGAAATCACTCCCACCCGATATCCATCATGCTTCTTCATTATCCACATTCAAATCCAAATTATTCCTACATCTCCTAAATTCTCAAACAGACGCTTTCTAATCAATAAAAGTTAATTGCTACAATCAACACAATCGATTGATGAATTACTGTAAATAATGATATTATTTTTTATATTATTAGATGTTCTTATCTACTTATTTATTTTTCCATCAGCCAATTTATTTTTATTGTAAATTTGTACGCTATTTTTTTTCTCTATCAGAACATAACCTTTAGTTCATACTTAATTTCATGTTATTAAATATGTTAATGGTCTAATAATGTAGCCGTTTGGCCAAATATATTTTTATTAATTTCTGAACACCTCTGTTATTCTTAAGAGACCTGGTCTCAGAATAATAATTTTCTATTCTATTCTATATCGGCGGAAAAAACTTATCGACTGATAGTTCTATACGGATAGTTTTTGTTGCATTATTCCTGCAGGACGATGTTGATGATTTCACCTCTGGGCAGAAATGATAAATGAATTATACCTGGCATTGACCACCACACAGAAAACAATATTTTTTTTGCATACAAATTTGGTTTTGATATTAGCGAATGTTCCATTTGGTACAACACGTTTCCCCGAATGCAGTAGTAATGTTGCGGCTCGGGCGCCCAAGGGTCCAAGTTTGAACTCCCAAAAAAACTTGTCGAAAATTGCATATTTGATAGCATACTAACAATATTCGTTCAATTGTAGTGATAGTAAATATTATCAAAAAAGAGAGAATTGATAACTGCCCATTACAATCTGTATAGCTCAGTGGTGGAGCGCTGAGTTGCCATGCCGAAGGTACCGGGTTCAAATCCAGCTGTGGCAGATTTTATTTAAAAGGAATTTGGTGTCTGGAACCCTCCTGTGGCTCACCGAGAATCTACGATATTCAATATAGGGGGGAAATCTGAAAGTTGAGCGTGATCTAGCCCAAATCGCCTACATGTACAACTTCAATGTGAGTGAAGAAACATTACACCTGTCGAAAATTCACGACGCCTGCAATGGTTAGTCATACTGACCAGCATTTTACGACTGTAGTGCAGATTACATAACCTGCGCCTTTTTTTTTTTTTAATTTAACTTATTGATATTTACAACTATAATATGATTATACCTAGTAAATTTGCTGATATGTACATTATGACTTGAAAAACACATGTGGAGTAACTACACATCGGCAGCACTCCAAACCTGCGCCTTAAATTTTATTATGTAGAATATCCAACTTATGAAGATTTATTGTTTTTTAAATAATATTGACACTAAAAATATATGATTTAATGAAATACATTTTCATGCATGATTTACACATTCTATACTTGCATTCATATTTCGTCATAATATCTTAATAATAATTAATTTAATAATAATAAATCATCATAATAATTAATTTGTTGAATTATAAAATAAAATTCAAATTTATGAACAAGTTCTTTATATATTTTGCAATTAAACATATTTTATACAGATTTTCTACTACAGATATTTTTTTTTCTTTTATACTGGACTCATTTCCTTTATAATTTAGATTGGGAAAGAAAAAAAAAACATTTTCCAGTCGATTAAATTTTCTTTGATCCTTATTTATCTCTTGAGACGTTTCGACAATGTGTCATTTTCAATCTTATCACGTTTTGTTTTTGCATCGGTAACCAATCATTTACATAACTTTATCATAGTTACAAGTCTATGATATCTCCAAATTAAAATCATTTTAAATTTTATTTAAATTAAAAATCTCTAGGGGATCATTTATCCTCCATGGTCAATAAATTACATTAAAAACCATTGACCCAAATGGAGGATAAATGATCCCCTAGAGATTTTTAATTTAAATACAATTTAAAATGATTTTGCTCCTTACTTTGTTACGAACAAAGTAATCCATAATGACCTTAACGTCCCGTTTATTGCTGATTTGGCCCGAATCCGATATTGATATCGGTAATGATAAGATTGATCTTTTCATGACAAACTTCATTTCCACTCAAACCCACTAGTTTCAAACCTCGCAACCTCTTCAATTCCTGATAATCCTCCGAGGCGTCTGAAAAGAAGATGGCCTCGTGACCTTCTAAGCTGAACTTTTTATTTGAGTACTACCACTGGGTAGTTTCTCTACTTGTCTTTTCATGTCAATGTATTCGCTCATTATATTTACTAGAGGTATTTTGTATACAGTTGTAAATTTCAATAAATAAATTTTTAAAAAAAAATGATTTTAATTTGGAGATATTTTAAACTTGTAACTATGATAAAGTTATGTAAATGATTGGTTACCGATGCAGAAAACAAAATGTGATAAGATTGAAAATGACACATTGTCGAAACGTCACAAGAGATAAATAAGGATCAAAGAAAATTTTATCGACTGGAAAATGTTGTTCTTTTTCTCTTTCCCAAAATAAAAATTTTTTTTTAACACAGGGATCCTTTGGTTTTAGGAACCACCCCCCCTGGGGCACACCAGGCCTCTATGGTGTGAGGCTATCCAATATAGGTTGAGCGTAATCTAGGACAAATCACCTCTGCACAGCCTTTGTCCAAGAAACATTGCAGCCCCTTCATAGGCTGTACTGGTAAAGGGTATAATAAATTTTATTTTTTATTTGTTGAGCTCTTGCGTACAAATGGAAATTCGTACAACCACAAATTAGTTTTGGGCACATTTATCTTCATAATCAATACAAAAATAGTATGTTCAATGATTATTGGACTGTTAATATGAATTACATAGAGGAGAAGATGCTACACACTGCAGGTCCTCTTCGAGACTGAATAAATAAGATTAAACAAAGATAACTCTCCAACTCATGAAGGGACTTGTGCTCGGTACGTGGTAGAGACTGTACTTTTATAAGACACCGGCTGTGTAGGGAGGTGATTTGTCATAAACCCCCAGAACCAAAACTTTTGAGCGTTCCTTTCTCTCCCGTTCTACCCCTCTTTGGAAATCACTCCCACCCGATATCCATCATGCTTCTTCATTATCCACATTCAAATCCAAATTATTCCTACATCTCCTAAATTACCGACAGATGCTCTCTAATCATTAAAAAATATTTGCATTAACCAACAAAATCGATTGATGAATTACTGTAAATTCTTACATATTAGTACAAAATAAAATACATCCCATAAAATACATAACAATAAATATTTCGAAATTCGAGTTTGCTTTTTGAGTGCATTAAAAATATTGAGTATGATTATTATATTTAAATATAGTGTTTTTTTGTATTTTTTTGGATAGAGAAGATACTAATTATCAGTTTTTAAACTATAGAATACTTATTTTTAACATCAATTAAATTAATTTAAATCATTAAATTTTTCTCTATCTTCTTGTGCATACGACGGTAATTTATAAGTAGAAGGCAGATAAGTCTTCTGTATTTACATAGTTATCTTTAGTTTTTTTTACTTTATTTTTATTAAATTTATTGCTTCTTTGAGCAATAAATTGTATAGAACTTGTAAACAATATTACAAACTTTTTCAGTTTACAAGATTTCCATATTAAAGCCTTTTATTTTATAATTCAACAATTCAATTATTTACTAAGATATTATGTGGGATAAACATGCTAATAAATTATGTGTATAGTAAATATGTAAATTATTTAATTAATATATGTAATTTTAGAGTCAAGATTACTTTAAAAGTTTAATGAGTACAATATTCTACAGAAATCACTTACGGCGCAGTGTATGCAACTGGCACTACAATTGTGCAATGCTGGTCAGTCAGACTAACTGTTGCAGGCGTCGTGTATTTTCAACTGGAGTAGAGTTTCTTCCACATTTACTTCCAGTTTACATTGAGAGATATTATTTTTAGTTTAAAATTGTACCTATGTTATTAATACAATATATTTATAGAAATAATAAAATTGCTCAATCAATTATTAATTCTTAATCACTTTATTTAAGGAATTGATCTCATTACTAATACTACATATATTAATATTAATTAGAAATAATATTTTGTCATAATAATAATAATAATTAAATGTTAATTATTATTACTGACTCAATTAAATTCAGTCTTGCTTTTTATTAATCGGTCATTGCACAAGTATGTTTATTTTTCCATAGCATGAAATTAATAGGTGTGATAAATTATTATAACTTTCTCTTTTAATAATGAACATTATGTTGACATTTTTTCTTGTTAAACTTTCATTTTATAGCAAAATTACGGTATAAATTAATTATTAGTATTGATTTAATTAGAGTATTTATTCCGGCATTATACAAATTTACAATGTAATAAATTATTACAAATTTCTCTTTATATCCATATTTTTTTCTTGTTAATCCCCAATAATATGAACTACGACCCATGATTCAGTACGTGGTAAAGACTGTACTGTTTCAAGGCCAACGATTGTGGAGGGAGGTTATTTGTCCTAGATCACTTTCTATGCCAGATTTTCACCCATATTGTTGACTTAATAGAGGCTTGGGATTCGAAGACCGGCGTCACCACTTGAGCTACCAAGGCACGCATCCAAGTCAGACAAATTTATTCTCTTCACCGATCCTATATGACGCTAGTGACGCGGGCGACCCAGGTTCGAATCCCGGCCAAGACAAATCTTTTCTCTTCAAAATAAAAATATTCAACATCAAAAGAACGATATAAAAAATATATATATATGTATTATTATTGTTTGACGCGAAACAGCCTAAAGGCCTTTGATGTAGCGGTTTTTTTTCTTTCGTCCAGACCTTGGACGTAAATTTTTTTTATGTCTGCCACAAGTACCGCATTTTTGAAGAATTCCTGGTATTCTGTTCTGTTATCTAACAAATTTTGTGTAATCCCGTGTTTCCGCATTTCTTGTTTGATTTATATTGTGTATCCGCGGTTGAATTTTAACCACCAGTAATAATTTGACTGAATTTGTTTTTATTTAATCTCTCCTCACTCATCCTTTGCATGTGTCCATAAAACCTGAGTCATCTTACCCACATTTCAGTTTCCATGTCAGAGATTTCACTGAAAATTTCTCTGTTTGCTTTTATCCTGTATCCTTTTGGTGTTACTTTTTGCCAGTAGGTTCTCCTTACAATTCTTCTCTCCATAATTTTTCTATTATAAATATTTATGTGGGGAAGAAAATGTGTGTAAGCTCCTATGACTAAATTAATGGGAAATGATGAAGACTCAAACTCAAGGAGTGTTGAGTTCTTTCCGGTTGACGATCCCCTTCATCCAGTTACACCTGGCGGAGGTGAGGCAGAGACAGGTGAGATAGGAAGGGGGTGACAATGCGGGGATTACCCCCCACCACACCTGAGGGAACAATACGCCTGCGACAAAAGGAAAATTCCAACTCGTGCTGCTAAAACGAATTTAAATACGAGAGCTACTTAGCCCGCCTGGAGGAGACTTTGCCATTCTGAACCAGGGGGCCAACATAAACTGATCAGGCTGAATGCCCTCTCCTCAGCGATTAAGTCCCTCAAGTCCGAACAAAGCATCGCTAATTTTACTTCGGGGCTTAGAAATAAATAGAGCATAGCCCGTAGGTTCCGCTTCATTGTCTGCTTTAGTTTAACCTGGGCCGGATAGAGGGCTCCCCGTCTCCCTCAAATTCCCTGTTTGAGTTTTCCTCGAACGGTTTCCCTTTCGCCCTATCTCCAGTCTCATACAAAAAGGATTATTCATCCTGCATGCTATGTAAATCTTTTATAATTTACATTTCAGAAAGGATGAATACATGGTTTTGAAAGTAAAATGTTAAGTCTGTGCAAAGCTGTTTCTTGAAATGTACTATAATTAGACTGAATAAATTAAAATATTACTTAAACAAAACCGAATTTATATTGAACAAAAAACATTTTTTGCGAGCAACGTGTTATAAGAATTTTTTTGTACGATACATTAGACGATAGAAAAAAATAGTAAAGTATATTAAAGGCAGTGTTAATTTGAAAATAAAATTCGATTAGTTTTAAAAGATAACTGGCTTATATATTTATTCGAATATATGTAATATGGAAAACGGTTATGAAAGGAGGTGACTTGTCCTAGATCACACTCAACCACCAGGTTTCCCCCCCTTATTTTGGGTACCCACTTTTAGAGGCTGGGTGAGCCCCAGGAGGGTCCTGGATCCCGGATGATCCATCTCCCGCTGTAAAAAGACTAAATAAAAGCCTGCTGCGGGATTTGAACCAACATTTCCGGCATGGCAACTCAGTGCTCTACCACTGAGCCACTCCGCTCCCTTTCTTATATATATATATATCATACCAACATTTCAATTCTTAGTTCTCTATTTAAATGAAATACCCATTGGACGATTTCAATTTATGATGTCATGTATAAAGGAAAAAGGGCTTTTAACAGACTGGCCCAAGTTGTATGTTCATTTATGAAAGAAAAAGGTCGTTACTTGAATTTTAATATAATACTTTTTTTTAAAGAATTTTGGAGATAATTTTTAATAGAAAAATAGTTTTAGTTAATAATGAAAATTGAATTAATACTGAAGACAATTGTCCTCTATGCTTAAATGAATCACGGGACGATTTAAACCACATCCTTTTCGACTGTCCATTTTATACAGAACCTAGAAATAAATATATTAGTTCATACGATCACAATATTTGTATTATACAGTACTAAATCCTAAACACATCAATGATATTAATAATTCTGTTACTTCCTATCTAAAGCTTAATTAATCCAGTTTAAATATTTATTATTATTATAAGCGTTCCAACATGGGTTGCCTCAACCTGCCAGAGCAGAGGTCCACACCTCTCGATCCACACAATCATCTTCCTGGAGATCCCTACCGGCCATCTCTTCCTGGACTCCCTCCATCCACCTGGTTCTGGGCCGTCCGCGGCGTCTCCTGTCTGGTGGAACCCAATCCAGCATTCGGTTCGGCCAACATTCAAATGCCATTCTCTTCACATGGCCGTACCATCTTAGGCGGCGTGTCCCGATTCTTTCATTTGTTGATATATTCACAACCATCCTCTGTCGAATCTCTTCGTGTTACTTTATCCAGCCTGGTGACACGGAGACACCTCCTCCAGAAATCCATTTCAACCGCCTGCACCTTTGAGTACAGACGGGAGCTCATAGTCCAGGTTTCCGAAGAATAAGTCAGGATAGATTCGACAATGGTTGTGAACATACGGGATTTATTTTCCTTAGTCATCTCTGTCTAAGAAAATATTCAGTTTAAATAAATATTTAAATTTTAAAAAATAATTTACTATTAGAATAGCTCTCACCCATTGACACATATATGATTGTTTCCCCACGATATAATACCTTTAAATTATTTAAGTTCTCCTTTACTTACATACAAGCTTTGTTACTAGAATTTTCCATACTTTGATGTAGTTTCGACTCATGGGCATATTTTTGATTTTAACTTCATTGCAATGTTTAGTATTATAATTATCTACTTTCTTTTTCTGTATGTTTTCTATTCTGTCATTTTTATGAACTATTATTTTAGTAAAACTTCTAACCAAACTCTCTTCGTATTTTCCTAATGTAAAAATCAGAAATAAATAAATTTAAAAAAATAATGAAGATTAAAAATAAATGCTGATTTAAATTCAGCATTGTAAACAATATCATTAGAACCCTATTAAAAGTGGAATTAGTATTTAACTCTTAAGAGAATGATGAGATTATAAAATAAGCATTCAAATAAGTTAACAAGTACAATGTGAATTTAGACTTGTATTAGAATTCATACTGAATGGATTTTTTGTTTGTATAGTTTCAAAGGCGCAGTTTAATTTACAAAGATAGGCGAAACTT